>JAQQTO010000020.1:5307500-6642500 GCA_029884595.1 Ormosia semicastrata
AAAAAATTTTAGTATGCACAGTTATTTATGAAAAAATATAAAGACTGATATAATTTTAACTAGTATTATTTATACAGTTGTGTAATTTTAAAAAAGTGAATAGTATTTAGTCAGAGGTGGGTTAGTGGCTGGCGATCGGCGGTGGCCGGTGCCTGATGGCTAGCGATGGCTGGTGGGTGGCAGCAACTGTGGCCGATGGGCGGCAGTAACCTATAAAAAAAAATTGCTACAGCAGGTAAAATGAAGGGTGCATGGTACACCCAAACTGAGCAGGGTGCACCATAGCACCCGCCCTGCTTTTAAGATTAGGTTTTTTATTTATTTATTTGCACCACTTCCTTGTGCTTCACTCAAATTTTGTTCACAAATCTTATCAAAATCTTTTTTTGAATTTGAATGAACTTTAACTTACTCTTTATAAATTTTGAAATTAAATGTAAAAATTTATTTAAGAATATTTTAAAATAAATAAAAATTCAATTTAAAAATACACATTAAATCTAATAATTTATATTCATATTTTAACATTTTAGACTAATAATATGATATTTAGAAAGTACTTTCATACACTCATCATACCCCAACTTACTTATTATTAGTCCCTAATAATTTTTATACAAAAGAGATGGAAGAGAGTAAAAACATAATAAAATAGCTCATCAATTCACATTTTCCATATTCACATATCAAAATAATCTTAGGAATTCAATAATCATATCATAAACAATATGCCTGTAGCAGTCCACAGAGTATGTGTGTGTGTGTTCCAAACTATATCATCTAACTAGAAACCCTAACACATGCAACATCAAGAACATCTCAAGCAAAAAGTTCAACTTCATAACTCACGAGTATAAAAGTATTTTGCGTGAGGATTCTCTTTATAGAGTTGACAATGTGTGTACACACACTCTCATGGGAAATTAAGCAGTTATGTACAAGCAACAAGTAAACATTGATCTTATGATAGGAATACCAACAAATGAGACTTCCACCACTCTTTCCAAAAGCTTACTTAGGATTAGAACAATCAACACAAAAGGTTGTAACATGGCTTGGATTTGGGGCTTATATGAAAAAAAATGAAAAGGATTCAAAAAGACTTCCAAGTATATACAAAGGGAATCTTATTAAATATCTCAATAAACCACACTTCTCACTTGATGTACTTTTTAACTTTTCAGATCATCGAATGATAATGTTTGTCTTTCTTCTTCCTCATCTCTTTTTTTTATTCTTTTATTTTTTTTTGAACTATTTGATGAGCAAACAAATGCTACTTTGGTATTCTTGCCTTTTTTTTATAACCCAACAAAAAAGAAAGAAAATGTAAATTCGAAACTTAGTATACACTTGGAAGTAAAAAAGGTAGTGAAATTAGTGTATAGGCTATATTCCAATGTGGAGAGGCATGGATGATGTGGCTACATGTGTTTATTGGCTCAAAGTTGGCTACTAGGGGGTCTATGATGGAAATCATTAGCTTAAAAGGCTCAAATGTTAATCCTAAGTTGACCTTTGTCATATCCCAAGTATATCCACCATCTTACCGCAAACCATATAATGATGTTCTCAAAATAAGTACCTAATTCAATATATCAATGAATGCTTATCACAATTTACTACATTTGTTAGTTCTCAATTCTCTCCAAAAGTCATATGAATACTTAAGTAAAAGAGTTCTTTAGCTACATGTGTCAAACCACCATCTTGCCATAATACTTGGATGAGTGCATTGGGAGTTTTGTGGATGCTTCAACAAAAATGACTATGGTGGATTTGTTTAATTCATGAAGATGACTATGAATGAGAATGAGTACACATGTGATAAAGATGCATGTGTGGTGCAAATTTTAAAAAAAATTGACACATGAAAATATGTCATAGAGTTTCAACAAGCATTTTAAATACTAAATTTGCACCACCAACACCCCCAACTTAAATGAAACATTCTCCTCAATGTTTAAGACTCAAAATTGAATGGGGAGTAACTAAAAAGGTTAGAATACACCTGATGAGTGACGTGGGTAGCTCGTAAAGCACCAAAGATGGTAACTTGAAAGGACAAAATGACACTAACTTTCAAACAAAAATAAAGAAAATAACAACAAACAACAAAGACAAACAAAAGGAAAAGAAAGAAAATAAAAGAAAACCAAAAAATAAAAGAAAACAAAAAAAAATAAACAAAACAAAAAAAAACATACCTGTGTAGTGTATGGCCAAGGTTGACAGATCGGATCCACAAGTGGAATGTCTTCCACTTCTGGAACATTCTTATCAATTAAAACTTTAAGGCGATGACCATTTACTCTAAAGATCCGACCATCGTTAAGATCCTCTATTTCTAATGCCCCATGTGCAAAAACATTATTCTCTACAAAAAGACCAGTCCACCTAGACCGAAGTTTTCCTAGATACTTATGGATTCTAGAATCATATAAGAATACTCGATCATTAGGCTCAAACGTTTTTCTCACAATATTTTTATCATGAAATGCTTTTATTTTAGCCTTATAGATTTTAGAGTTCTAATAAGCATCATTTTTCAACTCCTCTAACTCGATCAACTAAAATTTTCAAAGCTTATCAGCTTCTCCCATGCCAAAATTAAAATGTTTGATGGCCAAATAAGCTCGATGCTCAAGCTCCACAAGTAAGCGGCAAGGCTTTCTAAAAACAAGCCTATATGGTGATATGCCTAAGAGAGTTTTGAAAGTTGTACAGTAAGCCCACTTACTGGTTGGGTGTGTTAATGCCAAATTGACTACCAACAAATATGAAAAAATGTGAAAATGGTGGAACGAGATTTTTAATGAATATTAAGATTTATTTTAATTTTGTTGGAAGTTAGGAAGTTAGATTTGGATAAATGTAAGTGTTCTTAATAGATCAGATGTAATAGTATAGTCACTTAAGTGACTAAATGACTACACAGTTCTTGTAGCTTCTACCTTGACTTAAAGGGTCAAACATGAGATATTTTCTCATTTTCTCTTCTCAATTCTATGACTGCAACCAGGGAGAGCAAAAGGAAGACAAAGCAAGGAGCACCAAGAGGTGAATCAACTAACTAAGAAGAGGAAGAAAGAAGGGAAAGAGAGTGTAACCCTTGATACATATATAGTGAAAGAGAGTGACAGGTTTCCTTCTCTTCGCAACTAGTACTGCGTTAGGGAGGCGGGACTCCTAGCGGACGTTGGACGTTCATGGGTTTGTTCATATGGACTATGTAGAGACATCGTCGCTATTACGGTGTTAGTGGTTTCCGTTGATTATTTTTCTTCTGACTTCAAGAGGTAAACTCAAAAATCATGTTTCATGGTCCCCTTTTCGCATGGATCCTTGGTAGGAATTCCTTTTTTCGCTGCATTTTTTATGCCGAAATTCCCAACAGTGGTATTAGAACCACTTGCGAAGCCATGATTCAATTTTTCTATTCTTCATGCTGTGTGAAATAACATGATTACTTATTTTTTGTAAAAGATATGATCTTTAATGTGTTATTTCTGAAACCATATGAATCCTTTGTCAAAACATAATTATTTGATATGTTGTATGTGAAACCATGATGATGTTTTTGAAACAATTAATCTGTTTTGTATGTATGTATGTTTTTATGAAGTTTTTTGTTATATATGTGATATATACAGCAGCTCAGTGCAAGGTTTTGAAAACCTTATTTTTGGTAGACGGCGACGTTAAGAGTTCCTCGTGACATGAAATGTTCATGTCCTCACACATTCTGGAAACTTTGTTTCTAGACAAGTGACGACGGCTATGAGGGTTCAAGTGTTGATGCCCTAGTCGTCAAGGAGGCACAAGAGGTTTCAACTCTTATTTTTCGTTTTAGTTTTGGGGCACTACCCCAAACCCCATTACATAGTCTGTGTTATTTGAAAGCGCGATATTCAATTCTATTTTTATGACTCATAAAATAAGAATGTATTATTGTTTAGAGTTTTTAAATACTTTGTGGTGCATAGTGCATGGTTATGGCCTTAGTTCTCTTTTTATGTTATTTAGTTTATTTTAAATACGACTTGCGTATCGTGCCTTTCCCTCTACATTCTAATTGTACATTCTCTTCTCACCTAACTACCCTCGAATGTAAAAGAGGTTTTTATATAATGTAATCTTGATGTGGAGGCAAGAAGACGACATCAAATGAGGACGCTAGTGAGAGGTGATTGGCGAAGCTTTTCTCTCTCTATGCTTAGTTAATGATACTCTCATTGGCTTGGGAGAATCATTGCGTTAGGGGCCATAACCATGTCACATTTATTATATGCTTTATATGTATGAGATGCATGGATGATGTTTATGGTATGTTAAATAATTCAATAAATGGTGAGATCTAATAATAATTATAAAATTCCCTCAAAACAAATATTACGTCATTATGTGATGCTTTCCAATGTGTGGCACTCGTCAAGACTAGTATCGATTAAGTATAGGTCTGCCAAAGTAAGGTGCCTTTATCTATATTAGTAAGACGCGATGGGATAAAGGTAATATCTAACTGCCAACCATTGGGTTTGACTTAACTAAACCATTTCAATAGGATTGAAGGCTTAGAGGCATGGAGTTGGGCTTTAGTCCATTAGATGGATTAGAATGAATGTTATTTACCTAACTATCCAAGAGTTGTATATGATGTAATTGAAAAGTGTTTCCTACCTAAATAACTGAATTTTGGGTGATCAGCCAAAGCTGACTCAAAGCTAGGTGAAATATGGATCTTGGCCCACTAGGAAATCTTACGATGGGATTTTCTGAGTCAATGTAGAGGGTCATTGATTTGAATAAAATAATGGGAGGCATAATTAATTAAAGACCTCGTTAAATATGTTTATGACATGATACTTATATATTTTGCATATCTCTGTTAATAGATTACCATGGCAATAAACACTTCAAGTAACTTATCATTGCGATCCGTCCTTGAGAAAGACAAGTTGTCTGGAACAAATTTCCTAGACTAGTACAAGAACTTGAGGATTGTCCTCAAGTAAGAGAAAAAGTTGTATGTTTTAGAATAGTTTGTTCTTGAGCCACCTGCTACTAATGCCCCTAAAGCTGAAAGAGATGCTTATAAGAAGCATCAAGATGACGCCTTGGATGTCGGATGTCTAATGTTAGCCACCATGAACTCTGAGCTCCAAAAGCAACATGAGAACATGGATGCCTACGATATGATCGTACGCCTCAAAAAGCTCTATCAAGAGTAGGCTAGACATGATAGATACGAGGTCTCTAAAATACTATTTCAGTGCAAGCTGGTAGAAAGAAGCCCTATTGGTGTTCATGTACTCAAGATGATTGGGTACATTAAAAACCTAGAGAGACTTGGATTTCCTTTAGGCTAAGAGTTGGCCACTGACTTAGTCCTACAATCATTGCCGAAAAGTTTTAGTTAATTTGGCATGAACTACAACATGAATGAAATTGACAAATCATTACTAGAGCTGCTAAGCATGTTGAGAATTGCTGAGCAAAACATAAACAAAGGTAAAGGAAAGGCCATAATGATGGTCCAAAAGAATAAGGGCAAGAAACAGCAGAAAAAGCCCAACGACAAGTGGAAGGGCAAGGATAAGTCCAAGCCCAAGACTTCTGGCTTGGAACCAGTGGGGGTGGAGTGGCTAAGGAAGGTACATGCTTCCACTATGGTCAAACCGGACATTGGAAAAGGAACTGTGCCAAGTACTTGGATGAGCTTAAGAAGAAGAAGGGAAGTGAGACTTCCACTTCAAGTATTTTTGTTATAGAAGTCAATTTATCTACTTCTGCATCATGGGTATTAGATATTAGATGTGGATCTCACATTTATGTAAATATGCAGGATCTAAAGAGCAGTAGACCACTGACTAAAGGCGAAATCGACCTACGAGTAGGAAATGGAGCAAAAGTTACTGCATTAGCTATAAGAACTTACTTGGTATCTTTGCCCATTGGGCTTGTAATAGAGTTAGAGAATTACTATTTTGTGCCTACTATTAGTAGGAATATCATTTCTATTTTTTGTTTGGATAAGAAAGGCTTTACTTTTATTATAAAGAACAAATATTGTTCTATTTATATGAATGATATTTTTTATGGTAGTGCACAATTGAGTAATGGACTTTATGGCCTTGATCTCGAAATGCCCGTCTATAACATAAATACAAAGAGGTTTAAATCAAATGATCTGAACCAACTTTTCTCTAGCATTGTCGTTTGGGCCACATAAATAAGAAATGCATCTCCAAACTCCATAAAGATCGATTCTTAGACTCGTTTGATTTCGAATCATATGAGATATGTGAATATTGTTTATTGAGGAAGATGACAAAGGCCCCGTTCACTAGACAAGGTGAAAGGGCTAGTGATCTTTTAAGCCTTATACATAGTGATGTATGTGGGCCACTAAACACACTGGCTAGAGGTAGTTTTCAATACTTCATTACAATTACTGATGATTTCAGTAGATATAGATTTGTATATCTTATGAAGCACATATCAAAATCCTTTGAAAAGTTCAACAAGTTCAAGAATGAAGTACAAAACTAACTTGACAAGAGTATTGAAATCCTTCGATCAGATCGAGGAGGTGAATAATTAAGCCAACAGTTTGATGATCATCTGAAAAAGTGTAGGATAATATCTCAACTCCCTCCTCTAGGAACACCACAATGGAATAGTGTCTTTGAAAGGAGGAACCGGACCTTCTTGGACATGGTCCGATCCATGATGATTCATGCAGACCTTCCAGGCTCCTTCTAAAGATATGCTCTATTAACAACAACTTTCACACTTAACCGTGTTCCATCTAAGACGGTTCAAGAGACGCCATATGAGATTTAGACTGGGAGATAGCCCAGTATGTCTTTCACAAAGATTTGGGGTTACGAAACTTATGTGAAACATCAAGTTTCTAATAAGCTTGGACCCAAATTAGATAAATGCTTCTTTGTCAGTTATCCCAAGGAAACCAATGGATACTATTTTTATAATCCTATCGAGAGTAAAATGTTTATCATACAGACTGTTGTATTTCTAGAAAAGAAGTTTATCTCCAAAGGAATTAGTGGGAAAAAAAGTAGAACTTGAAGAAGTTCAAGTTTCACAGAGCAATAATGAACCAATGGTGGAAATAGAGTAGCCTCCACAAAGTGTTGTGGAACAATAACCTACTTTAGTAGCATAAGACCTACGTAGGTCTAACAGGATACGTCATCAACCAAAGAGATATGGATTTCTCATGACTCAGCAAGGTAACGTATTGCTCATGGATCTAGATGAACGTATGACTTATCAGGAAGGCATTATTGGCCTAGAATATGAGAAATGGCTTGAGGCTATGAGATCTGAAATGGAATCCATGTATGCCAACCAGGTATGGACCTTGGTTGACCCACCTAAAGGGGTAAAGCCCATTAGGTGCAAATGGGTTTTTAAGAAGAAAATTGACATGGATGGTAATATGCATACCTTTAAGGCACGATTGGTGGCTAAAGGTTTCAAGTAAATTCATGGTGTAGAGTATGATGAGACTTTTTCTCTAGTTGCGTTGCTTAAATCCATTCAGATCTTGCTTACTATTACAACATACCATGATAATGAAATCTGGCAAATGGATGTCAAAACTGCTTTCCTTAATAGAAATCTTCTCGAGGATGTGTACATGACACAACCTGAGGGTTTTGCCACTCCAGAAGATGTTGAAAAGGTGTGCAAGTTGCAACGATTTATTTATGGATTGAAGCAAGCTTCCAAAAGCTGGAATCTTCATTTTGATGATACAATAAAATAATTTAGTTTCATCAAGAATGAAGAAGAATCTTATGTCTATAAGAAGGTTAGTGGGAGCACAATTGTCTTTCTAGTGTTGTATGTAGATGATATACTACTCATCAGAAATAACATCCCTACCCTACAGTCTGTAAAGACTTAGTTAGGGAACTACTTTTCTATTGGGAATCGCAGATATATCATGCAATGAAAAATAGAATTCCCTCCAAGGATCCATGCAAAGAAGGCCATAATCTGAGTTTTTTAAATTGTTTACCTCTTGAAGCGTGATAAAAAAGAAGTAATGTGAATCACCAACACCGTAACAGTGATGATGTCTTTACGGTATCCACATGAATAGACTCACGAATGTCCAACGTCTACAAATAGGAGTCCTACGTCTCTCATACAGTGCTAGTTGCGAAAAGAAGAGAAGAACCTGTCACTCTCTCACACATTGTTTTTGTCAAGTGCGGATAGGGTTTTTAATTCGTGCCTTAGCAACCCTATTAGTAGTACTATTTATAATAGTGACTGCTTTAAGTGAGTGTGAGCATCAGCAGGATAAGCTATGTAACCCTAGACTCATCTGTTATGAGTCTGGCCCACATTTGAATCCAAGTCCAACTTGGATATATTGCTCCAATTTAGTCTGCTCTATGTGTGTGACCCTATATTTTCTCATAACGTTGCCAGTAATATTAAAATCTCATTTTAATATTACAAGTAGTGAGCAATATCTAGCAACACATCGCTGCTACCTAAGTAATTATTGGTGTATGCCCTAGAGACCAATACATTTTCTGTATTTACATACATTCTATTATGCTATTTTATATATGAGGCATTTCATTTATTGTGTTCTTTTTTGATAAACATAATAAAGTCCTTAGAATAGTAAGTTTGATGCCATAGGACATCAAGTGGATGACTTGATCATGAGATCCTTTTGGATACAACACTATTCTTAAATGTCCCTAGTCAAGTATTATTGTTAATTAAGACAACAATAATACATTGAGACTAGTATGTGCATAGACTGATGACCACATCTCACGGGTCATGGATATGAGATATCAAGTCTTCACATGGGTACATATTAGAGTAATGATGTCTTGGATCTGACCCACCATGAGAACGCTACATGGATCGTTACGTGAGTGTCATAAGCGATTCTCATAGTGACAATGGTGTTTGTGGTCCTTTGACCGAAATCACTACGATTCCTACATGAGGAGTTGTGTGTTTTAATGCCATCAAACGTCATCTGTAACAAGGTGATTATAAAGTTGGTTATTGGACATACTGTAAATCATGCAGAGGGATGTGAGTGACCTAGATGGGATTTGTCACTCCTACATAACAGGAGCGATATCTTCGGGCCCCCTGATTGAGTGGGACTGCGAAATGCATGGCCATGCTCAAATGAGTCAATATGAGATATTGATCTCATTTGTTGTTACAAAGTCCGCTTTCGAGTATCGTAGAAACGAATGATTGGACTATACAAGGGTGACGCATTCCATGCCTTGTGTTCAATCTAGATATCTTGACAAAAGGACTAAACGACACGAAAACATTGGTCACGAAAAGGTTATGTCAAATCACTGACATTCTTATTACTTAGGTAGCAGTGATGTGTTGCTAGATACCACTCACTGCTTGTAATATTAAAATGGGATTTTAATATTACTGCCAACGTAATAAGAACCTGCAGGGTCACACACATAGAGCAGACTAAAATTGGAGCAATGGATCCAAGTTGGACTCGGATTCAAATATGGGCCAGACTCATAACAAATGGGTTTAGGGTTGCACAGCTTACCTTGCTGCTGCTCACACTCACTTAAGGCAGTCACTATTATAAATAGTACTGCTAAGGGGCTGCTAACATACGCAATTCAGAACCCTAGCCGCACTTACAGAAAAAATGAGTGAGAGAGCGACAGGTTTCTTCTCTTCTCTTCGCAGCTAGCACTGTGTAAGAGACGTGACGCTTCTCTTTGCAGACGTTGGACGTTCGTGAGTCTGTTCGTGTGGATACCGCAGAGACATCGTTTCTATTACGGTGTTGGTGATTCACGCTCCAAGAGGTAAATTATTTAAAAACTCGAATTATGGCTTTTTCGCATGGATCCTCGGTGGGAATCCCTGTTTTTCACTGCGTGTTGTATCCGCAAAAATTCCCAACAGTAATGAAAATGTCAGTGATTTGGCATAACCTTTTTGTGACTAATGTTTCCATGTCGTTTAGTCCCTTTGTCAAGATATCTAGATTGAACACAAGGCATGGAATGTGTCACCCTTATATAGTCCAATCCTTCGTTTCCTGATACCCAAGTAGAGTTTGTAACAACAAATGAAATCGATATCTCATATTGACTCATTTGAGCATAGCCATGCATTTCACAATCTCACTCAATCAGGGAGCCCAAAGATATCGCTCCTGTTATATAGGAGTGACAAATCTCATCTAGGTCACTCATATCCCTCTATATGATTCGTAGTATGTCCAATAACTAACTTTATAATCATATTGTTACAGATACGTTTGATGGCATTAAAACACATAACTCCTTATGTAGGAATCGTAGTGATTTTAGGTCAAAGGACCACGGACACCATTGTCACTATAAGAATCACTTATGACACTCACATAATGATCCATGTAACATTCTCATGGCGGGTTAGTCTAGTACATCATTACTCTAATATGTACCTATGTGAAGACTTGATATCTCATATCCATGACCCGTTAGATGTGGTCATCAGTCTACGCATATACTAGTCTCAATGCATTATTGTTGTCCTAATTAACAATAATACTTGACTAAGGACATTTAAGAATAGTGCTCTAACTTTATCCAATAGGATCTCACGATCAAGTCAACCACTTGATGTCCTATGGCATCAAACTTACTATTCTAAGGACTTTATTTTGTTTATTAAAAAGAACACAATAAATGAAATGCCTCATACATTAAAATTAGCATAATAGAATGTATGTAAATACAAATAAAATGTATCAGTCTCTAGGGCATACACCAACATTTTCTATGAAGGACTTAGGTGAAGTCACCTATGTGTTAGGTATCAGGATCTATAGAGATATATAATAGAGATTGCTTGGCCTAAGTTAGAGTACATACATAGACAAAGTGTTAAGATAATTTAACATGCATGAATCCAAGAAAAGACTCTTGCCTATGTCACATGGTGTAAGCCTATCTAAGACTCAATCCCCTTCCACCCAGGATGAGAAGGATCATATGAGCAAGATTCCATATGTATCTGCAATTGGATTTATCATGTATGTCGTGTTATGTACTCAACCAGACATCTCCTATGCTTTGAGCATGACGAGCAGGTATCAGTCTGATCCCGGTGAGAGTCATTAGACGACTGTCAAGAACATCCTTAAGTACTTAAGAAGGACTAAGGATTCATTTTTGGTATATGGAGCCGAGGAAGAGTTAGTTGTAAAGGGTTATAATGATGCTAGCTTCCAAACTGCTAAAGACAACTCCAGATCACAATCGGGATATGTTTTTTTGCCTAAATGGTGGGGCTGTGAGATGGAAGAGTTCAAAGCAAGAGACAGTCGTCGATTCTACCACAAAGGCTAAGTATATTGCTGCCTCCAATGCAACAAAGGAGGCTGTTTGGATCAGGAAGTTCATTGCTGAACGTGGCACTATTGCTAACATTGTGGACCCAGTGGACCTCTATTATGATAATAATGGAGCCATTGCACAAGCTAAGGAGCCTAGATCTCACCAGTGTTCCAAACATATACTTAGGTACTTCTATCTCATCTGAGAGATGGATAGCGGAGATGTGAAGATATGCAAAGTACTAACAGATGATAACATTGCTGATCCACTGACAAAGCCAATTGCACAACAGAAGCATGAGGGTCACATTAGATTTTTAGACATTAGACATATGCATGATTGGCTCTAGTGTAAGTGAGAGATTGTTAGTGTATGCCCTAGAGGCCTATATATATTTTGGCAGTACTTATGCTATTCTTTAATATATGAGGCATTTTTTTATTGTGTTGTTTATGATAAACATAATAAAGTCCTTAGAATAGTAAGTTTGATGCCATAGGACATCAAGTGGTTGACTTGATCGTGAGATCCTATTGGATAAAATTAGAACACTATTCTCAAATGTCCCTAGTCAAGTATTATTGTTAATTAGGACAACAATAATGCATTGAGACTAGTATATGCGTAGACTAATGACCATATCTCACGGGTCATGGATATGAGATATCAAGTCTTTACATAGGTACATATTAGAGTAATGATGCACTGGACTGACCCGTTATGAGAACGCTACATGAATCGTTATGTGAGTATCATAAGTGATTCTCATAGTGACAATGGTGTTTATAGTCCTTTGACCTGAAATCACTACGATTCCTACATGAGGAGTTGTGTGTTTTAATGCCATCAAACGTCATCTGTAACAAGGTGATTATAAAGTTAGTTATTGGACATACCGCAAATCATGTAGATGGATGTGAGTGACCTAGATGGGATTTGTCTTTCCTACATAATAGAAGTAATATCTTCGGGCCCCTTGATTGAGTGAGACTACGAAATGCATGGCCATGCTTAAATGAGTCGATATGAGATATTGATCTCATTTGTTATTACTACCTCTACTCAAGTATTAGGAAACAGAAGATTGAGCTGTACAAGGGTGACACGTTCCATGGCTTGTGTTCAATCTAGATATCTGGACAAAGGGACTAGACTACGCGTAAACATTGATCACGTAAAGGTTATGTCAAATCAGTGACATTCTCATTACTTGGATAGTAATGATGTGTTGCTAGATACTACTCACTGCTTGTAATATTAAAATGAGATTTTAATATTACTGCCAACGTTATGAGAACCTGCAGGGTCACACACTTAGAACAAACTAAATTGGATTAAATAGAATCCAAGTTGGACTGAGAATTCTATCGTGGGCCAAAAACTCATAACAGATGAGCCCAAGGCTTCACACCTAACCCTACTACTACTCTTTCATTCAAGGCTTCTTGAAGAAGCTAATGGAAGGCTTCTTGAAGAAGCTAATGAGAGGTTTCTTGAAGAAGTTAATGAGAAGCTTCTTGAAGAAGCTAATAAGAGGCTTCTTGGAGAAGCTAATGAAAGGCTTCTTGGAGAAGCTAATGGAAGGCTTCTTGAAGAAGCTAATGAGAGGCTTCTTGAAGAAGCTAATGAGAGGCTTCTTGGAGAAGCTATTGAAAGGCTTCTTGGAGAAGTTAATGAAAGGCTTCTTGAAGAAGCTAATGGAAGGCTTCTTGAAGAAGCTAATGAGAGGCTTCTTAAAGAAGCTATTAGAGGCTTCTTCTATAAAAGGGCATGGATTGTAACCCTTGATTCATATATAGTGAAAGAGAGTGACAAGTTTTCTTCTCTTCGTAGCTAGCACTGCGTTAGGGAGGCGGGACTCCTAGTGGACGTTGGACGTTTGTGGGTCTGTTCATGTGGACTACGTAGAGACATTATCATTGTTACGGTGTTAGTGGTTTAGGTTGATCATTTTTCTTCTGGCTTCAAGAGGTAAACTCGAAAATCACGTTTCATGGTCCCCTTTTAGCATGGATCCTTGGTGGGAATTTCATTTTTTGCTGCTTTTTTAATGCCAAAATTTCGAACAGAGAGGAGCTGTTTAGTGACTTTATTTCTGGCCATTAGAGGAAGGGGGAAACCTTGTCTTAACACTCTTTTCTTCATTCTTTTCATCTTGTTTCATGAGGATTCTTGATGAACCAAAAATGGTGTTGGGGTGTAGTTTGGTGTTGTTCTTGTATGATACTTGTTGTAAGACTCAAGAAAGACTTGATTGTGGTTTATCTGATACTTGGTGATGAACTTTTCATCTCTTTGCACTTATAGCTTCACTTGGGATAAAAGAGAGGTTTTAGGTTTTACGATGATGCTTGATGCATTGACTCATATAGAGTTATTTTAAAATTGATTTGAGAGTTGGAACATGATTATGGACCTTGTGTGAGGTTGAAAATCATTTGGTTTGGAGGTTTGAATGGTTGGAAAGTAATTGTTCCTCAATGGAACAACGGCTATTTTTTGCAGAAAACTTTGTCGCAGGGTCACGCCTATGCGTGATTGAACCACGCCTAGGTGTGAGATGATAAGTTTTCAATTCAAGTGAGACTGGGAGTATCATGCCTAGGCATGATAGAGCTGTGCCTAGGCGTGTGTGCTAGGAATTATAGGGTGTTGCCCTGCCATCTTCATGCCTAGGCGTGGATGGGAGGCGCCTAGGCATGACTTCCAGACTTAGGCTAGATTTACTATTTGATGCAATGAAGCTTTTTAAAGGTATAATTTCTTCTTTTATGCTTCTTAGTGAATGATGAGATTATAATAGGAGTATTTAATAAAGTGAGAACGCGATGAAGCTATTTGATTGGTAAATTGCTAATTATGGGAAGTAATTAGACATGGTTATATATATATATATATATATATATATATATATATATATATATATATATATATATATATTGTTTATTATGTTTTAAGGATGGATTTCCTTATGTTTTGAGGATGGATTTCCAGTGCTTGTTCAAGGTTATGGATGTGATTTCCATTGCTTTGTTCAGAACTCATACATTCATGACATTACCATGGAATTGGAGTTCCTGTATATGGTATCATAACATTACTCATTTCAAATTTAGGATTTGTATAGACATAAACACTAGGCATAATTTAGCATAACATGGCGATTGTATGGGTGGTTGCCACCATGACATGAACTTATGACATTGCAATTGTATAGGCGATTGCGTATCTTTGAGATGGAGATGTTGTATACTTCTATGATTGAAGTGAGGAGCCTTCACGGGAAGCTTCATCCTTAGCTAGGGGACAAATGAGGAACCTTCACGGGAAGCTTCATCCTTAGCTAGGGGACAAATGAGGAACCTTCACGGGAAGCTTCATGCTGAGTTAGATGACAAGTGAGGAATCTTCTCTGGAAGCTGCATGCTTGGCAAGACAACAAACTAGGAAACTTTATAATTAGACAAATGAGGTAAACGACAAATAAGGAGCCTTCGTAGGAATCTTTGACGAATAGCTAGACGACGAATAATGAACCTTCATAGGAAATTTCCTGCTCAGCTAAGTAACAAATAAGTAACCTTCGTGGGGACTTTCTTAGGAATCTTAGGAAATTTCCTGCTTGGCTAAACAACAAATCAGGAAGCTTCATAATATGACAAATAAGGAACCTTCATGAAAAATTTCATAAATTACCATGTAGGCCTTTACAAGTTGGAAAGGTCAACACCATAACAATATCTTCATTACTATTACCAAGAAGGTCATTGTTTTCACTTCCTTCACCGGGAGGAGACGTTAGGTGGACATGGTTGTCTTAATTTTGCTTAGCAATTCTTGTTCGAGGATGAAGAGGCAGTTCTTGAAGAAGCTTGTTCTTAAGTTCTTCAAATTGTGATGGCTTCTTATGATTCTTCTTAACCAAAAGAAGGATTAGCAAGGAACCATTGATTAACCGCTTCAATACTTACTAATTTCATGTTGAACCGAGGCCACCATTTAACACTAAATTCTCTGGCGACCCATTCTGGATGAGGAATCGATACTTCGATAGAAATTATAATCCCAAACATTAATCCAAGCAATTCCAAAAGCAGCATAAAAATGTAAAAGTCTGGAGCCCTGAGGAAAATCAGTTTTTTGAGTAAACAAATTATAAGAATCCTTAGCAAGTTGAGGAAGAATATCAACACAAGGACCAGTGGTACACATCCAATCGGCAAACCATGAGGGAAAGTTTTTTATCCCTTTTTGGAACCAAAAGAACCAAGAGTGAGAATATGGCTTGAGGAGCATAAATCTGTACCAAGCTTATGATAATCCCAATAAGTATAAGTTTGAGGATCAAATTTAATTTAAAATGATTTTGGAGTGTGAGGAGCTTGATTCCAATCTTTTGGACCTAAAACCTTAAGGATCTTTACTTTAGAAAAATCAATATAATCGGGGTTGGTATCACTATAATAATGATCTAAAGAGATTGATTCAGTATCAATGAGGATGAGTTCATAAAAAGTTCTGTTCTTTTTAAGTGACTCTTGAGGAACAAAATGAAAATCTGGGGGAAGTATGTTCTGAATGATTTCTCGAGGGGTCGAGTGAGGAGAAAAAAATCCTGGTTCAAGGGTGATTATAGGTTCAAAAATATTTTTCTTAACGTATTTGCATTCTTCTGTGGTAGGAGAATTGGTGAGTAGCGGTGAAGATTATTTTGGTCTCTGAGGAGTTCTAGAAGGAGTACCAGTAATGGTTTGTGAGTAAGATAGAGGTGTAAACCTATTGGGTGAGGGAGATGAAGGTCGTCTTGATTTGAATAGGATTAGGAACATGAATTAGGGTGGAAGACCCTTTTAAGGAGGTAGATGACCTTGTACTTATCTCAAGGTGTTCTTATCTCAGTAAATCTGCATGTACTTATCCGGAGTAATTTTCTTAGCCTTTGATTTTGATGAGGAGCTAGCGGCCATTGTAGCCCCGCAAAAACTCTCGGTTAGGAAATCGGGAAGATAATTATCTTTTCCTTTAATATGTTGAATATCAAAATCAAAACAAGATAACAATGCTTGCCATCCGGCAAAAATCATTTTGAAACCAAGTTCTTAACATCCTTTTGAATAATTGAAGGAGACAAATTTTTACAATCAGTTTTTAACAAAAACCTTTTATTAAATAAATCATCCCCGAAATTTTGTGATACTTAGCACTATAGATAAAACTTCTTTCTTAATGAGACTATAATTTTGTTGAGTTCATTGCCAAACTCAGAGTGATATCGACGACTTGTTCTTTGGATGACTCGTAGTAACTGCTTTAACACTCCCCCATACCCCAAATCAGAGGCATCTGTTTCTACTATGAGAGAGGCTTGAGGATCCGGAAGTCCTAAACAAGGAATATTTTTTACTAAATTCTTAACTTGTTGAACAGCATTAGTCATTTGATTATCCCAAGGAGGCGGGTCTTTTCTTAGCCTTTTAAATAAAGGAGCACAAATTATTCGTATATTAGGAATAAAATCGCCACATAGTTAACACATCCTAAAAATCTTTGAAGAGTATTCTTATCTTTGAGTTCGTTAGAGAACTTATCTGCAAATTCTATGGATCTTTCTATGGGAACAATAGTACCTTGATTAATTTCGAATCCTAGAAATCTAGTCTTAGTTTGGAATAGTTTCATTTTCTTAGCAGAGATTACTAAACCATTTTCTTTAATAAGATTAAAGAAAGTTTCTAAATGATTAAAGTGTTGATCAATAGAGTTCTTGAATACTAATACATCATCTAGATATACTATGGTGAACTTTGAGTAAGGATTCAAAATATTATTCATTATATTTTGAAATTCTGAAGGGCATTCTTTAATCCTTGAGGCATTACATTCCATTCATAATGTCCAAAGGGTACTACAAAAGCAGTTTTGTACCTATCTTCTTCAGCTACTTCTATTTGATAGTATCCAGATTTCATATCAAATTTCGAGAATATATTAGCCTGATGAACTCTACTTACTAAATCTTTTTTATTAGGAATTGGATACCTTATCCATCTTAAAACCTTGTTTAAAGGTTTATAATTAATTACTAACTGGGGCACCTCTTTCTATTTTCAAGCGTTCATAACATAAAATTCTGCACAACTCAAGGGGACTTACTTGGTCTAATTAAATCCTTATCTAAATATTCTTGAATTTCTTTCTTACAATATTCTAAGTATTGTTGATTCATTTGAATAGGTCTTGCTTTAGTAGGAATATTAATTTCTTCAAATCCTTCTTCATATGGTAAAGTGCGTGTGTACCTTTTTCGTTCTTTAAAAGCATTAGGGAATTCACTACATACTTCTTGTTCAAATTTCATGTTGAACATTTTTTATCTTATCTTGAACTTGGGGTTTATTTATTTGTTCTTGAATTCTTTTATATTGAACTTCTCCGCTTAACATGTTTACGTGCTTTGTTTTCCTTTCTATTAAGTTAATCTTAGAAATTAATGAATCTTGAACCATGTTTAATTCTTTAATTAAGGGCGGTTTTATAAACTCAAAACAAATTTCTTTTCCTAATACATTAGTAACTAATCCTTTTTCGTTCGAGAAGGGTATAGTAAAGATAAAAAGGGAGTACCTAGAATTATTTGCTCGTAAATATTTTTTACTAATAAAAATGAGGTTTTATAACAAATTTTATTTTTACAAACCTTAGCATTATTTAGTTTATACTTAATTTGCATTTTATTTCGGAGAAGCACTACTTAACGATTTGTGGTCTTATCGTAATACTTAGTTGGGATTAATCCTTCTTGAACACAATTCATATCAGCTCCTGAGTCTATTAAGGCTATAAAATTAAATCGTTCATCCTTTATTACTAACTCTATCGGACAATGCCATTTATGAACAATTACTTGACTTAATAAATGAATATAAGGATCTTTTTCTCGGGTCTTGACCTGGTACTTGTATCTTGATTTTGTACTATTATTTGTGCTTGTAAATTTAGCATTTTGAATTCTAAATCAGTATCTTTTTCTTTAAGTAATTTAACTTCATTCTTTAAATTTTTTATTTCTTGCTGTAAATCTTTTAGGGTAACTTCATTTCTTTGAGGTTTCTTAAATCTTTCTAATACTTCTTTCATATCTATCTTTTGCACTTCTTCTTTTTTCTTATCCTCGTATTCTAGAAATTCTTTTATTTTTGAATGAACTCTTTGCTTAATGAGATGATTCTTCCATGTTTTCTATTATGCTTAATAATGATGATGCTTGATCTCTAGTAATTACATTAATAGTTTTTAAGCACGATGAACAATCACATAGTTTCGGTCCTAAGCTGTACATTCTTTCTCACTATCGCTTTCTAATTCAGATGAAGATGAGTCTTTTAATTGATTAACCATTTCTTCTTGAATCGTATTCTTCTTCTAAGATTCAGATTCATTAATTAATATATTTATTAAAGATTTCTTTAATTCTTCATCAATTTTTAGATTAATTTTTTGTTTTACTTTACTGATCTTTCTTATAATGTCCTACTCGACCACATTTATAACATACTATTTCGTTTTTAGACTTAGATGATCGTACTTATTTTTCTTTGATGTTCTAGGTTTTGATGAACTTGCTTCTTCTCTATATTGCTTTTTATAGTAGCGTCTAGATTTTCTTGATTTATGGGGAACATATTTTTGAACTTTCTTTTGTTTGCTTAGAGCTTTGACTCCTATTCTATTGGGAACAAAATGATCCTAATTCTTTTCTAGTGGTTTTTGCTTCATTCTTAAGCTTATGTTGAAGTTTAAGATCTAAACACACTTGCAATCCAGTTTCTATAATATAATTAGACAATTGACCAAACGTAAGTTGATCATAAGGAATTGTACCATCATTTTGATTAGAATCATTACTTTAACTTTTTCGCAAACAATTTAGGAAGAAAACTATAAAAGAATCACTGATGCATCACTTCTTAAATATAGCTTAGACAAAAACATATCCCTATACCATCTATAATCGGACATGGAGGGACAATATAGATTAACAATTTGTCTGCAATTTTTCTTTGAAATTTTAAGGGTTCTCCTATAAAATGCTTTGTTATTGTGTACAAAAGAGTTGTTCAAAGATCTTCAAATACTTGTCCATTAGAATCAATTTTTGTTGAATTCATTATAAAATCTTTTTCTCCTTGGCTTAGCACATTATCCCACCATCCTTTAAGCTGGCCTGTAAATCCCATAACAATTAAGGAGGCTGAAGTTCTATCAGTATTATTTTTCCCTTTAAAGGCTGTTGCGGCCATAGTCATTTGTTGAACAGTGTCTAAAATTTGTTGTTCACCTAATCCGTCTATATTTGGTATAAATGTTATGGGTTTAGTTGATGTATGTTTTGAAGTAGCATGACTAGTATTTGTTATTCTTATATATGTCTAATATATCGAGATAGAAATATTAGGATATTACATTGTTGTATCAAAGTAGTTCATCCTATTGAGCTAGGGTATGGATTGACTATGCTCAGGCATGTTTAGAGTTGGTTGTGCTTTTCTTATTTCTTACATATGATGTTTGAGTGGAATTGCATGACTTGCCTTCTATGTGTGTGGTTAGCTACTGTTGCACGGTTACATAGTATTGAGACTGCAGCTTAATATGTGTTGTTTCTGTGTGTACAAGAAACTATGACACCCAAGAGGTGAACCAGAGAAACCAGGAACACACCTGGTGAAGGCACCAATATGGCTACAATTATGATGGCAATGGTCAATGCCACGAGGCAGCAAAGAAAGCAGGTAGCCGCTACTGCCAACGTAATGAGAGAGCATGCAGTAGTAATTGTTAGGATGCTAGAGAGGTTGGGACCTCAACAACTAGTACCACCACCAGTACAAGAGGTACTAGTAGGGAGAAACCAAAATTTTCTTGATATTTTAAAATTTAAAAAGATGAATCCTCCGATGTTTAGAGGTGACTACGATCTGGTAAAAGCAGAAGAGTAGTTGACCGAGTTAGAAAAGATCAATGAGGTTATGGTTTGTTCAGATGAGCAAAGAGTTTCCTTTGCTTCCTTTATGTTGGTAGGGGAAGCGGAGCAGTGGTGGCGAAGTGCTAGGAGATTGCTGGTGGCAGCAGGGACTTTGATCACATGGGAAGTGCTCAAGGATACCTTTTTGGAGAAGTACTTTCCAAAAAGCTTAAAGAAGGACAAGGAAATAGAGTTTCTTAGTCTTCAACAAGGGGATATATCTATTGGGAAGTATGAGACTAAGTCTCATGAGTTGTCTAAGTTTTCTTCTTAGTTTAGACTCAATCCGAATAAGAACTGGAAGTGTGTCAGGTTTGAATCTAGATTGAGGGGAAATGTAAAAAGGGCAGTGAGGCTTTTGGAGATTAGAGATTTCTCATCTTTGGTGAATAAGTGTAGAATTGTAGAGTCTAATAATCTCTAACTTCAATCAGAGCAAAGATTGCAAAAACCTTCAAAAAAAAGAAAAAAAGGTGGATGGTGGATATAGGAAAGGTGTTTCTAAATCCAGCTACCCACAAGAAAAAAGATGAGCAAGTTCAGAGGGATGAACAAGTGCAAAGGTGTACCAAGTATGGCAAACACCATAGGAATAAAGTGTGTATAGTGGATTAGATAACATGTTACAAGTGTGGGGAGAAGGGACACTATGCCAAGAGTTGTCCTCAAAAGCAAGAGGCCAAGACAGATGCTAGACCTACAACCCAGGGTAGAGTCTACATTCTACAAGGTAAGGAGACAACACTGTCTCCAAGATCAAGAAAATGTGAGTACATGGTTGTACTTGTTGAGTAATTTTATTTTCTTGAGATTTGGTTGTACCTGTAATATCCTACCAGTCATTTTATTATAATTTAATAATAATGATAAATTACTGATACATACCTCATTTATATTTATATTTATTTAACGCCGATAGAATATTACGTACTTCATTATTTATTTAGATTTTAATTAAATATGTGCAATGGTTAAATACGTAATGGAATTAATTTAAAACTTAAATTAATTAAGTTAAAGTTCAGTATATAAACATATTTAAATTTTATAACTCATATGATAAACATATCAATAGAATATAAATCTAATAAAATACAAATAGAATATTTGTAGTAGCACACTAGCTGCATTTATTTTTAATATTTACATCCAGTGTGCCAGTACATTTGTCTAGAATATTTACAAAACCCCAAAAGTTATAAAACTATAAAAAGAAGACATGTCAAATGTTTGAATAAATAAATGAGGTTGGTACATCAGTAGACAGTGCACACCCACAATGCAGACAAGTCAGCTATATACATCTATTTACAACCAAACGAAATTCTTTAGTAGCAGAGTGAAACACAAAGTGAGCATCAATGTCAATTAATAGAGTGATGCATACCATCCTGTTTCTCTGAACATAACAGATAAGGGGTGAGAATTTATAATTCTCAGTAGGGAAATCATACAATTAAGAAAATTATTTATTTTGAACTATGCTATGTTCAGCTGCATTTACTGTAGAAAATACTTTTCAAATAGAATCCTACATAACTTTACTTTATATCATCAAAATAAATACTAAATAGTATTATTTCACATTCCATTAAATTTTACTTTATCTTCTTGCTCACATGGCCAATAACATAACATATGTAATTGAGATCTCAAATTTTCTAGGACGTCCCCTAGCTGTAGTCATTCTAATCAAAGAACCCAATAAAAGTGATCACCAAATAAGCCCTAGGAAGGGAGACATGGAGCTCAATAAAAGTGATCAATGTAAGACTCCCCATTAAGTTCCACTGTGCCATAGTGTAACACCCTAAAACAACATATTATGCTTGTATATGGATATAGAGGATGCCTAATACCTGCTTAACGTGTCTGTTTAATTTTGTGACCTTCTGAGTATGTTTAGTCACTTTGCTGTAACACTTTGTGAGAAATAGCTATTATTAGCCCCAAAAATGTCTTAAATTGCTCAGTTAGTGCAAATAAAATATGGAGACTTTATTTTTAGGTCACAAATGGTATGAATTGTGCTACAGTTAAAATTTGGGGATAATTGAAGTTACTTTGGTATTTTTAAGCATACTGGTGTGTGTTTTAATACCGAATTGACTAGTCACAGATATAGAAAAATGTGATAATGGCAGAACAACATATTCTATGAATCTTAGGATTTATTTTATATCTGTTGGAAGTTAGGAACTTGGATTCAGTGGAATTTAAGTGTTCTTAGCAGATCGGGATTTTTGGTACCCTTTAGTGTTGGCTATAAGAAGCCAATTCTGACTTCTTCTCTTCATTTCTCCCATGACAGAGAAGGGAAAAACAAAAACAGAAAAGAAAGAAGGGAAACCGTGGGGGAGAAGGAGAAAGGAGGAGGAAAAGTTAGAGAATCAAGGATCAAGTTTGAAGAAGGTTCCAAGAGCAAGATCAAGGCTTCAAGATTTTCATCTCATCTACAAGAGGTAGGGTTTTTGAGCTTAAACTCTCATTCCTACTCATTTTTCATATTAGGTTTATTTGAGGTTTAATATGCCAAATTGAGTTCTAGTAGTGTTTTAAGTGATTTTCTTGCTTGGATAAGTTTTAAATGTGGTTTATGACTTGTTCATGCTAAGAGTTTGGATTAGAAATTGAAAATTCTCCATTTGGACCTAAAATGCTCTAAGTGTTGATTTTAGGGGTTTGGATGAGTGATTTAGTGTTTTGATCCATTTTTTATGAAATCAATTGGTGTTTTATATTTCCCTCATGTTTGTGAACTTGTTTGGGACTTAAAATCACCAATAAACGAATTTGAAGTAATCAAATCCATGATTTATTTCAGTGGAACAATACCACGATTCTGCAGAACTAGGTTTCTGCTACTCACGTCGTGGCGTGAGTGAGTGGCCCTACGGTGTGCGTGTGTGCCACTTCCAGTAATGGAACTAGAGAGCAGGGCGACACGACATTACCGTGTTTGTGTTGCTATGTGAGTTGCAAGATCTCCAAAAATATCATTTTTTATGTTTTGAAATTTCCTAAGTGATGAGATCACTTTTTTATGCCTTTAAAATGTGTTGAGGCACTGATGGGGGTATTTCATGAGGGAATTTACTGCCTTGTAAGTGTGAGAACTTGGAAAATCCTTAGGCACCCAAAGAGTGGGGATTTGCCTTAGGATGAGGGTGAAGAACCTTTAGGCATCAAAGTGTGGAAAATGCCTTATGATAGACTCGTGAGACCCTAGAAAAGAGAAGCAACCTTGGTGATCCTGGACATTCAAAGAGTGATCCAACTTTTTGAAATCCAGGATTTTGTAACCTTGGTGAACGAATGCAAAATCGTTGGGGGTCGTGATAGTAAGTCTCAAGAGGAGCAAAGATCAAATGACCTTCAAAAGAGGAAGTGGAACTACCACCCGAGTGAGAAATAGAGTCTCTATAGACTTAGTACCTAGAATGGGACCTATCCTTATAGCACCCTATAGGATGGCACCTCTAGAGTTAGCATAACTCAAAAAGTAAATCAAGGATTTGTTGGATAAACGATTCATTAGGCCGAGTGTTTCGTCGTGGGGAGCACTTGTGTTCTAGTGAAGAAAATGATGGTACCATAAGGCTCTGTGTGGATTATAGACAACTGATTATGGTGAATATCATAAACAAGTATATGTTACCTAGGATAGATGATCTAATGGATTAGCTGAGAGAAGCCGAGGTTTTCTCAAAGATTGATATTAGGTTTGGGTATCATCAGATAAGGGTCAGGGAAGAGGGTATCCCTAATACCACTTTCAGAACTAGGTATGGATATTATGAGTATCTTGTGATGTTCTTTGGCTTGACGAATCCGCTGACAGTGTTCATGTGATACGTGAATAGGATCTTTAGACCCTTCCTGGATTAGTTTATTGTGGTACTTATCAATGATATTATAAATCTATTCTTAGTTAATGAAGAAGCATGAACCACATCTGAGGATAGTGTTGGAAACCATTAAAGGAAAACAGGTTGTTTGCAAAGTTATCTAAATGTGAGTTCTGGCTTTCACAAGTGCAGTGTTGGGGACATGTGATATCTCAGGGTGGGATTTCTGTGGACCTAAGCAAAGTTGATGTAGTGTTGCAATGGGAGAGACCCATCACTTTGACCGAGATCAAAAGCTTCATGAGCCTAGCAGGGTACTATAGAAGGTTCATAATGGGTTTTTCTCTGTTAGCATTACCCTTGCTTAGTTTGACTAGGAAAGATAGTACTTTTGAGTGGACTTCGGTTTGTGAGCATAGTTTCCAAGAGTTTATTTTGAGGTTAACTACTGCACTGATATTGGTAATTCCAGATCCTTTGGAGAACTTTGAGGTATGTTATCATACTTTAAAGATGGGTTTAGGGTGTGTTCTGATGTGGCATAGTAGAGTTATTACCTATGCATCAAGGCAGTTGAGGCCTCTTGAGGAGAATAACCCTACTCATGATCTAGAGTTAGTGGTAGTAGTGTTTGTCCTAAAAATTTGGAGACATTTCCTATGTGGAGCTAAAGTATCATTTGGGTAAGGCTAATGTGATGGCTGATGCACTAAGTAGGAAATCCTTGCACATGTCCCAAATGATGATGATCCTGGAGAGTGAACTTCTTGAGAGTTTTAGGGACATGAGCCTTTTAGTAACTGTGTTGCCACATAGTCTCAGTATGAGTCAAGTGGACATGGTGAGTGACTTAAGGACTCAAATCCTAGAAGCTCAAAAGGAAGATGAGACTCTTAGGGTTATAAGTGATCGAAACTTTTAGGGGATCTTAAAGAGTTTGATATGGACAGATGATGGGAATGAGGAATGTGTTTCTACACCCAACTATCTACAAGATGAAGATGAAGATGAGGAAAATGTTTCTACATCTAGTTCTTTAGAAGGCAATGAAGATAAGCAAGTTCAAGTGGAAACCTTAGAGCCTAAGGGCTCGGTGTGTGGTTTGCTTTGTGAGCGGTCGACTGAAGCATTATGCTAGGAGGTGTTCATAGAGACAAGAAGTTATGCCCGACCTAAGGCCGCAAGCTCTTGGAAAGGTGTAAACTCTAGTCTAAACAATAGAAGCTTCATCTTTCGACCATATGCAAGGTATTCTTTTGTGTTTGCCATTCATCATAAACCCATTAGGATAATCTTGTAGGTGTTATGCAAACTGAGTTGTTAGTTTGTGTTTAAATTCTGTAAGGTATCACTAAGGAAAGATGTGATCCTTTCGAGTGTAATATTGTTTCTGATATGTGATAATCTAAATTTTAGGGACAAAATTCTTATAATGGAGGGGAGAAATGTAACACTCTGAAAAAGCATGTTAGGCTTGTATATGGATACAGAGGTAGCCTAATACCTGCTTAACATGTCTATTTAATTTTGTGACATTCTAAACATGTTTAGTCACTTTGATGTAACTCTTTGTGAGAAATAGCTGTTATTAGTCTCAGAAATGGCTTAAACTGCTCAGTTACTGGAAATAAAATGTGGAGACTTTATTTCTAGGTCACAAATGGTGTGAATTGTGCTACAGTTAAAATCTGGGGATAATTGAAGTTAGTTTAGTATTTTTAAGCATACTGAGTATGTATTTTAATACCGGATTGACTAGTCACAGATATGGAAAAATGTGATAATGGTACAATAAGATATTCTATGAATCTTAGGATTTATTTTATATTTGTTGAAACTTAGGAACCTGGATTCGATGGATACTAAGTGTTCTTAGCAAATCAAAATTTTTGGAACCCTTTAGTGATTGGCTATAAAAAGCCAATTATGACTTCTTCTCTTCATTTCTCCCATGATAGAGAGGGAAAAATAGAAACAGAAAAGAAAGAAGGGAAACCGTGGGGGAGAAGGAGAAAAGAGAAGGAATGCTAAAGGACCAAGGATCAAGCTTGAAGAAAGATCGAAGAGTAAGATCAAGGCTTCAAGATTTTCATCTCAGCTACAAGAGGTAGGGGTTTTTGAGCTTAAACTCTCATTTCTATTCATTTTTCATATTAGGGTTATTTGAGGTTTAATATACCAAATTGAGTTCTAGTGGTGTTTTAAGTGATTTTCTTGCTTGGATACGTTTTAAATGTGGTTTATGACTTGTTCAAGCTAAGAGTTGATTTTAGGGGTTTGGATGAGTGATTTAGTGTTTTGATCCATTTTTTATGAAATAATAAGCATTTTATGTTTCCCTCATGTTTGTGAACTTGTTTGGGACTTAAAATCACTAAGAAATGAATTTGAAGTGATCAAATCTATGATAAATTCCAATAATAGTACCACAGTTCTGCAAAATTCTGCAGAACTAGGTTTATGCTACTCACGTCGTGGCGTGAGTGAGTGGCGCTGCGGCGTGCGTGTGTGCCACTTGCAGTAATGGAACTAGAGAGTAGGGCGATGCGGTACGGCCATGTTTGTGCTACTGCATGAGCTACAGGATCTCGAAAAATATCATTTTTAATGTTTTAGAATTTTCTAAGTGATGAGATCACTTATTTATGCCTTTTAAATGTGTTGAGGCACCAATGAGGGTATTTCATGAGGGAAATTACCACCTTGTAAATGTGAGATCTTGGAAATCCCTTATGCACCCAAAGAATGGGGATTTGCCTTAAGATGAGGTTGAAGAACCTTTAGGCATTAAAGTGTCCAAAATGCCTTATGATAGACTCGTGAGACCTTATACAATCATAGTGAGGTGGAGTGTCAAGGGGTAATGTCCTTGGAAACCTTAACTTTCCATTGTGTGATGGAATGCCATAGAGTAATCTTGGGAACCTTGAGTATCCAAGTGTGTTGGAATGCAACAAGGAAGAGTTTAGAACCTTAGTCAACATGAGGTTGACTTTGGATTCACTTGTGAAGTGATTATGTGGGGTTCGAGATACAAGACCATTAGTGTTGAGACACAACTAGTGGTAGTTCTTGGAAAGTATAAGCACTTACCTTATGCGAAGGGTTTTGAGTACTAGAGATATGAATAGGTTCCTTTATGTGATAGAGTTAAGCTAGGAGATCATGTATTCTAGTTAGAGCCTTTCACTTAGTTAAGGTTAATCTTGTGATAGGATTTGAGAAACCTTAGGCATCGTTTGAGAAGTAGAATGTGGTAGGTCAATACCTAGAACCTTGAACAGCATGAGGTTGCCTTATGAATCAATTTGTGAAGTGATAAAGTAAGGTATTAGGTGTTGTAAGCTAAGTGTGCTTAGCTTGTTGTTTTTGTTATTAAGCAGAGGCTGCTTCTTTGTTTGGAAAGTACAACCAGAGATGCATGATGACATTTTACTCTTTTGTGAGACGCGGTTGAGGTATAAGAAGTACTAGAAACGTAACTTTGCTCCTTAAGCAGAAAGTAAGCTTGGTTGTGGGGTTTGCTAGTTTTCCTTGGTCACTTGGTTAGGAAGGACATTGTGATGGTTATATGTATTTGTGAAATACATTGCTTATCTTCTTTTCAAACTTGTTATGTCTTGTTTCCTTTGTATTGTAACCTTAGATGGTGTGTACAACCATATGACCTAAGAACAAGGTGTTGGATCTAGATTCTGCTTGCATTTATGCTTGCATGGCCATGGTTATTGGTATGGGGGTAACAATGGTAATCTTACACGGTGAGGGGAAAGCGTCTACCTATTACTAAGCGGGTTCATGTTGTAGCCTTATCTTGCTCTGTATATACAAGAAACAGTGGTTTCTGGGAATTAAATAAGTGGCATGTATTTTCAAAAACTAAAATCTACATTTGTATTACATCATCATATTGTTAGGACTTTGTGTGAGCATAACCATACATCATATCATAAAGCATTACATTTGTTGGTAGCCGTATGGGTAGTTGCCTTGCTTATTGCTTGTTGTTTGCTTCCTCGATGATATCTTACGATTGTATGGGTGGTTGTTTGATATCATTGATTGTTGTATATGTGGGATAGGATTATAGCTTGCCTTGTGAATGTTGCATAGGGTGTATGTATATATTCTGATAGTCTTGAGTAGTGTCTCATTTATCTGTTGTAGGCATAACCTTATGCGCTCAATTGGTTATTTGTTATTAAATAATTAACTACTAGTTTTGGAATTATATATACTAAAAAATTGTGATTTCTCACCCTGATTGTGTTTCCATGCAAATCTAGGTACAGGTAAAGGAAGCAGAAGGAGTAGAAGAGCTAGCGTAGTTTATTTTATTTCTTGCAATAAAATATGTTGTATATTTATTTCCTGCTACCTTGAGATTGTAAAGGTTATGTATTACAATATGCCTTCGAGAGGCTAATGATGTTATATATAGCTTTTTGTTGTTTAGGCTCTCTATAATTATTTTATGTGAATGAATGTTATGGGTTAGTTTGTCGTTATAGTTTAGAAGTAGCATAGCTAGTACTGTGCACCTTATATATAGTGGATATGTCGGGTTCTCGGTACTAGGATATTACATTATGGCATTAGAGCAGTTCATCTTGTTGAGCCAGGGTATGGACTGATCATGCTGAGACATGTTTAATAGTTCCTATGTGGGTTGTTATGGATTTCTTTGTCTCTTGTGGGAGATGTGTGATAAATCTACATGACTTGCCTTTGGTATGACTGTTTTAGCTACTATTACATGGTTACTTGATATTAGGAATAGTTACCTCAATATGTATTATTTTGTGTGTACAGGAAACTATAGCGTCTCCATGGCAAACCCGTGGAAATAAGAATTCAGCTTATGAAAGCTCAAACTTGGTTGAAGCCTTTATAGATACTACTGATGTGATGTGGGAGTAGACAACTGCTACTGTTGAGGCTACCTGAGAGCAAACAATTGCGACTACAAGGAGGTTTGAGATGATGGGTGCGACCCAGCATTAACAGCTTACACCACCACATCAATTGGGGCAACCAAACCAAGAGGTTCCAGTAGGGAGAAATCAGAACTTTCAAGACCTCTTGGAGTTCAGGGAGACTAATACATTGTCCTTTAAGGGGAAGTATGACCCGGTGAGAGCTGAAAGTTAGCTAAAGGAGATAGAGGAGATCTTTACTATTATGGTTTACTTGGATGGGTAGCAAGTGCTCTTTGCTTCTTACTTATTGGAGGGAGAAGCAGGGGATTGGAGGATGGACATAAAAATATCTTTCGAGGTGTTGGCGACTTTTGTTACATGGGAGATCTTTAAGAATTCGTTTCTGGATAAGTGTTTTCCACAAAATCTGTGGATTGCAAAGGAGATGGAATTTCTATGGTTAGACCAAGGCGAGATGTCTTATAGTCAGTGTGTAACCAAGCTCAGTGAATTATCGAGGTTCTCATCTTGTATCAAACTTAACCCAAGCCTGTGTTGGAAGTGTGTTAAATTTGAGGAAGGATTGAGAGAAGACATTCAAAGAGTGATCAACCCTTTTGAAATCCAAGATTTTGCAACCTTGGTGAACGAATGCAAAATCATTGAGGGTCGTGATAGAAAGTCTCAAGAGGAGCAAAGATCACAGGACCTTCAAAAGAGGAAGTGGAACTACCTCCTGAGCGAGAAATAGAGTCTCTATAGACTTAGTACTTGGAATGGGACCTATCTCTATAACACCCTATAGGATGGCACCTCTAGAGTTAGCATAACTCAAAAAGCAAATCAAGGATTTGTTGGATAAACGATTCATTCGGCCGAGTGTTTCACCGTGGGGAGCACCTGTGTTCTAGTGAAGAAAAGGATGGTACTATAAGGCTCTATGTGGATTATAGACAACTGATTATGGTGACTATCATAAAGAAGTATCTATTACCTAGGATGGATGATCTAATAGATCAGCTGAGAGGAGCTGAGGTTTTCTCAAAGATTGATCTTAGGTCTGAGTATCACTAGAGAAGGGTTAGGGAAAAGGATATCCCTAAGACCGCTTTCAAAACTAGGTATGGACAGTATGAGTATCTCGTGATGTTCTTTAGGTTGACTAATCCACTGGCAGTGTTCATGTGATACATAAATAGGATCTTTGGACCCTACCTAGATCAGTTTATTGTGGTACTTATCGATGATATTATAAATCTATTCTTAGTTAATAAAGGAGCATGAACCACATCTAAGGATAATGTTAGAAACCCTTAAAGAAAATAGGTTATTTGCCAAGTTATCTAAATGTGAGTTCTGGCTTTCACAAGTGTAGTGTTGGGGATATGTGATATCTCAGGGTGGAATTTCTGTGTACCCAAGCAAAGTTGACGCAGTGTTGCAATGGGAGAGATCCATTACTTTGACCGAGATTAGAAGCTTCATAAGCTTAGGGGGTACTATAGAAAGTTTATAAAGGGTTTTTCTCTGTTAGCGCTACCCTTGCTTAGTTTGACTAGGAAAGGTAGTACTTTTGAGTGGACTCCAGTTTGTGAGAATATTTTCTAAGAGTTTATTTTGAGGTTAACTACTGCACCGATGTGTGTAATTCCAGATCCTTTAGAGAACTTTGAGATATGTTATGATACTTTAAAGATAGGTTATTTTGATGCGGTATAGTTGAGTTGTTGCCTATACATCAAGCTAATTGAGGCCTCCGGAGGAGAATGACCCTACTCATGATCTGGAGTTAGCGACAGTAATGTTTGCCCTAAAAGTTTGGAAACATTTCTTATATGGAGCTAAAGTATCATTCGGGTAAGGCCAATATGATGGCCGATGCACTAAGTCAAAAATCCTTACACATGTCCCAGATAATGATGATCTAGGAGAGTGAACTTCTTGAGAGTTTTAGGGACATGAGCCTTTCAGTAACTGTGTTGCCACATAGTCTCAGTGTGAGTCAAGTGGACTTGGTGAATGACTTAAGGACTCAGATCCTAGAAGCTCAAAAAGAAGATAAGACTCTTAGGGTTATAAATGATCGAATCTTTTAAGGGATCCTAAAGAGTTTGATATGGACCGATGATAGGAATGAGGAATGTGTTTCTACACCCAACTATCCACAAGATGAAGACGAAGATGGGGAAAGTTTTTCTACATCTAGTTCATCAGAAGACGATGAAGATAAGTGAGTTCAAGTGGAAACCTTAGAGCCTAAGTGCTCGGTGTGTGGAAGTCCACTTGGCATTAGACCTTGTGTGGTTTGCTTTATGAGAGGTTGACCGGATCATTATGCTAAGAGGTTTTCACAAAGGGAGGGAGTTATGCCCGACACAAGGCCGCAAGCTCCTAGGAAGTTGTAAACTCTAGTCAAAACAACAGAGCCTTCATCTTTCAACCCAATGCAAGGTATTCTTTTGTGTTTACCATTTATCAAAAACCCATTAGGATAATCTTGTAGGTGTTATACAAACTGAGTTGTTAGTTTATTTTTAAATTCAGTAAGGTATCACTAAGGAAAGACATGATCCTTTCGAGTGTGATATCGCTTCTAATATAATCTGAATTTTGGGGTCAAAATTCTTAAAATGGAGGAGAGAAATGTAACACCTAGAAAAAACATGTTAGGCTTGTATATGGATACATAGGTAGCCTAACACCTATTTAACATGTCTGTTTAATTTTGTGATCTTCTGAGTATGTTTAGTCACTTTGCTGTAACACTTTGTGAGAAATAGTTGTTATTAGCCCTAGAAATGGCTTAAACTGCTCAGTTGGTAGAAATAAAATGTGGAGACTTTATTTCTAGGTCACAAATGGTGTGAGCTGTGCTACAATTAAAATATGAGGATAATCAAAGATAGTTTGGTATTTTTAAGCATACTAGGTAGGTGTTTTAATACCGGATTGACTAGTCACAAATATGAAAAAATGTGATAATGGTACAACAAGATATTTTATGAATCTTAGGATTTATTTTATATCTGTTGGAAGTTAGGAACCTAGATTCGGTGGAATCTAGGTGTTCTTAGCATATCAAAATTTTTGGTACCCTTTAATGATTGTTTATAAGAAGCCATTTCTAACTTCTTCTCTTCATTTCTCCCATGGCAGAGAGGCAAAAAACAGAAACAAAAAAGAAAGAAGGGAAACCGTGGAGGAGAAGGAGAAAGGAGGAGGAAAAGCTAGAAGACGAAGGATCAAGCTTAAAGGACGATCCAAGAGCAAGATCAAGGCTTCAAGATTTTCATCTCAGCTACAAGAGGTAGAGGTTTTTGAACTTAAACTCTCATTTCTACTCATTTTTCATGTTAGGCTTATTTGTGGTTTAATATGCCGAATTGAGTTCTAGTGGTGTTTTAAGTGATTTTCTTACTTGGATAAGTTTTAAATGTGGTTTATGATTTGTTCAAGCTAAGAGTTGATTTTAAGGTTTTGGATGAGTAATTTAGTGTTTTGATCCATTTTTTTTGAAATCAATGCGTGTTTTATGCTTCCCTCATGTTTGTGAACTTGTTTGGGACTTAAAATCACTAAGAAACGAATTTGAAGTGATCAAATCTGTGATTAATTCCAATGGAATAGTACCATGATTCTGCAGAATTCTATAGTACCAGGTTTCTGCTACTCACTTCATGGCGTGAGTGAGTGGCGCTGCGGCGTGCGTGTGTACCACTTCCAGTAATGGAACCAGAAAGTAGGGCGGCGTGGCATGGTCGTGTTTGTACTACTACGTGAGCTGCAGGATCTCCAAAAATGTCATTTTTGATGTTTTGAAATTTCCTAAATGATGAGATCACTTATTTATGCCTTTCAAATGTGTTGAGGCACCAATGGGGGTATTTCATATGGGAAATTACCACTTTGTAAGTGTAAGATCTTGGAAAACCCTTATGCACCCAAAGAATGAAGATTTGCCTTAAGGTGAGGTTGAAGAACCTTTAGGCATCAAAGTGTGGAAAATGCCTTATGATAGACTTGTGAGACCCTAGACAATCATAGTGAGGTGGAGTTTCAAAGGGTAATGTCTTTGGAAACCTTAGGCTTCCATTGTGCGATGGAATGCCATAGAGTAATCTTGGGAACCTTGAGCATCCAAGTGTGTTGGAATATAACAAGGAAGTGTTTAGAACCTTATTCAACATGAGGTTGACTTTGGATTCACTTGTGAAGTGATTGTGTGGGGTTCTAGATATAAGACCTTTAGTGTTGAGACACAACTAGTGTAGTTCTTGGAGAGAATAACCACTTACCTTATGCGAAAGGTTTTGAGTACTAAAGACATGAATAGGTTCCTTTATGTGATAGAGTTGAGCTAGGAGATCATTTATTCTAGTTAGAGCCTTTCACTTAGTTAAAGTGAATCTTGTGATAGGATTTGAGAAACCTTAGGCATCCTTTGAGAAGTAGAATGTCGTAAGTCAATACCTAGAACCTTGAACAACATGAGGTTGCCTTGTGAATCAATTTGTGATGTGATGAAGTTAGGTATTAGGTGTTGTAAGCTAAGTGTGCCTGGCTTGTTGTTTTTTTTATTAAGCATAGGTTGCCTCTTTATATGGAAAGTACAGCCAGAGATGCATGATGACATTTTACTCCTTTGTGTGACGAGGTTGAGGTATAAGAAGTACTAGAAATGTGACTTTGCTCCATAAGCAGTAAGTGAGCTTGGTTGTGGGGTTTGTTAGTTTTCCTTGGTCACTTGGTTAGGAAGGACATTGTGATGATTATATCTATTTGTAAAATACATTGCATATCTTTTTTTCAAAATTGCTATGTCTTGTTTCTTTTGTATTGTAACCTTAGATGGTGTGCACAACCATATGACTTGAGAACAAGGTGTTGGATCTAGATTCTGCGTGCATTTATGCTTGCATGGCCATGGTTACTGGTATGGGGGTGACAATAGTAATCTTACGCGGTGAGGGGAAAGCGTCTACCTATTACCAAGTGGGTTTATGTTTAGCCTTATCTTACTTTGTTTATGCAAGAAACAATGGTTTCGGGGAAATAAATAAGTGGCATGTATATTGAAAAACTAAAATCCACATCTGCATTGCATCATCATATTATTAGGACTTTGTGTGAGTATAACCATACATCATGTCATAAAGCATTACATTTGTTGGTAGCTGTATGGGCAATTGCCTTGCTTAATGCTTGTTGTTTGCTTCCTCGATGATATCTTGCGATTGTATAGGTGGTTGTTTGATATCCTTGATTGTTGTATATGTGGGATAGGATTATAGCTTGCCTTATGAATGTTGCATAGGGTGTATGTATATATTCTGATAGTCTTGAGCAGTGGCTCATTTATCTGTTGTAGGCATAACCTTATGCGCTGAATTGGTTAGTCGTTATTATATAATTAACTTCTAGTTTTGGAATTACATATACTGAAAAATTGTGATTTCTTACCCCGATTATGTTTCCATGTAAATCTAGGTACAGGTAAGGGAAGCAGAAGGAGTGGAAGAACTAGCATAGTTTATTTTATTTCTTACAATAAATATATTGTGAATATATTCCTGCTACCTTGAGGTTGTAAATGTTATGTATTATAAGATGCCTTCGAGAGGCTAATGATGTTATATATAGCTTTTTGTTGTTTAGGCTCTCTATAATTATTTTATGTGAATGAATGTTATGGGTTAGTTTGTCGTTATAGTTTAGAAGTAGCATAGCTAGTACTGTGCACCTTATATATAGTGGATATATCTAGTTCTCGGTGCTAGGATGTTACATTATCCCATTAGAGCAGTTCATCCTATTGAGCCGGTGTATGGACTGATCATGCTGAGACATGTTCTGGAGTTCCTATATGGGTTGTTGTGCATTTCTTTGTCTTTTGTGGGAGATGTGTGATAGAACTACATGACTTGTCTTTCGTATGATTGTTTTAGCTTCTGTTACATGGTTATTTGATATTAGGATTCGTTACCACAATATGTATTATTTTGTGTGTACAGGAAACTATGACATCTCCATGGCAAACCCGTGGAAATAGGAATTCAGCTTATGAAGGCTCGAACTTAGTTGGAGCCTTTATAGCTACTGTTGATGTGATGCGGGAGCAGACAACCGCTACTATTAAGGCTACTTGAGAGCAAACAATTGCGACTGCAAAGAGGTTTGAGATGATGGGTGCGACCTAGCATCAACAACTTACACCACCATATTAATTGGTGCAACCAAACCATGAGGTGCTAATAGGGAGAAATCAAAACTTTCAAGACCTCTTGGAGTTCAGGGAGACTAATCCATTAAGGGGGAGTATGACCCGGTGAGAGCTGAGAGTTGGCTAAAGGAGATGGAGGAGATATTTACTATTGTGGTTTGCTCGGATGGACAGTGAGTGCTCTTTGCTTCTTACTTGCTAGAGGGAGAAGCAGGGGATAGGTGGATGGACATCAAGAGATCTTTCGAGGTGTTGGGGACTTTTCTTATGTGGGAGATCTTTAACAATTCGTTTCTGGATAAGTGTTTTCCATAAAATCTATGGAATGCAAAGGAGATGGGATTTTTGAGGTTAGACTAAGGTGAAATATCATATGGTCAGTGTGTGACCAAGCTCAGTGAATTGTCGAGGTTCTCATCCTGTATCAGACTTAACCCAAGCTTGTGTTGGAAGTGTGTTAAATTTGAGGAGGGATTGAGAGAAGACATTTAAAGAGTGATCCAACCTTTTGAAATATAGGATTTTGCAACCTTGGTGAATGAAAGCAAAATTGTTGGGGTTATGATAGTAAGTCTCAAGAGGAGCAAAGATCACAGGACCTTTAAAAGAGGAAGTGGAACTGCCACCCGAGTGAGAAATAGAGTCTCTATAGACTTAATACCTAGAATGGGACCTATCTCTATAGCACCCTATAGGATGACACCTCTAGAGTTAGCGTAACTCAAAAAGCAAATCAAGGATTTGTTGGATAAATGATTCATTAGGCCGAGTGTTTCACCATGGGGAGCACCTGTGTTCTAGTGAAGAAAAGGATGGTACCATAAGGCTCTGTGTGGATTACAGACAGCTGATTATGGCGATTATCATAAACAAGTATCTGTTACCTAGGATAGATGATCTAATGGATTAGCTGAGAGGAGCTGAGGTTTTCTCAAAGATTGATCTTAGGTCTAGGTATCATCAGATAAGGGTTAGGGAAGAGGATATCCCTAATATCGCTTTCAGAACTAGGTATGGACATTATGAGTATCTCATGATGTTCTTTGGGTCGACGAATCTGCTGGCAGTGTTCATGTGATACGTTAATAGGATCTTTAGACCCTACCTGGATCAGTTTATTGTAGTACTTATCGATGATATTATAAATCTATTCTTAGTTAATGAAGGAGCATGAACCACATCTGAGGATAATGTTGGAAACCCTTAAAGGAAAATAGGTTGTTTTCCAAGTTATCTAAATGTGAGTTCTGGCTTTCACAAGTGCAGTGTTGGGGATATGTGATATCTCAAGGTGGGATTTCTGTGGACCCAAGCAAAGTTGATGCAGTGTTGCAATGGGAGAGACTAATCACTTTGACTGAGATCAGAAGCTTCATAAGCCTAACAGGGTACTATAGAAAGTTCATAAAGGGTTTTTCTCTGTTAGCGCTAACCTTGCTTAGTTTGACTAGGAAAGGTAGTACTTTTGAGTGGACTCCGATTTGTGAGAATAGTTTCCAAGAGTTTATTTTGAGGTTAACTACTGCATTGATGTTAGTAATTCCGGATCCTTTAGAGAACTTTGAGGTATGTTATGATACTTTAAAGATAGGTTTATGGTGTGTTCTGATGCGACATAGTAGAGTTGTTGCCTATGCATCAAGGCAGTTGAGGCCTCTTGAGGAGAATGACCCTACTTATGATCTGGAGTTAGCGGCAATAGTGTTTGCCCTAAAAGTTTGGAGGCATTTCTATATAGAGCTAAAGTATCATTCGGGTAAGGCCAATGTGATGGCTGATGCACTAAGTAGGAAATCCTTACACATATCCCAGATGATGATGATCCAGGAGAGTGAACTTCTTGAGAGTTTTAGGGACATGAGCCTTTCAGTAACTGTGTTGCCACATAGTCTCAAGGTGATTTAAGTGGACATGGTGAATGACTTAAGGACTTAAATCCTAGAAGCTCAAAAGGAAGATGAGATTATTAAGGTTATAAGTGATCAAATCTTTTTAGGGATCCTAAAGGATTCGATATGGACAGATGATGAGAATGAGGAATGTGTTTCTACACCCAACTATCCACAAGATGAAGACGAAGATGGGGAAAGTGTTTCTACATCTAGTTCTTCAGAAGATGATAAAGATAAGCGAGTTCAAGTGGAAACCTTAGTGCCTAATTTCCCGGTGTATGAAAGTCCACATGGCATTAGACCTTGTGTGGTTTGCTTTGTGAGCGGTCGACTAGAGCATTATGCTAGGAGGTATTCACAGAGGCAGGGAGTTATGCTCGACTCAAGGCCGCAAGCTCCTAGAAAGGAATGTACTCTAGTTAAAACAACAGAGGCTTAATCTTTTGACCCTATGCAAGGTATTCTTTTGTGTTTTCCATTTATCAGAAACCCATTAGGATAATCTCGTAGGTGTTGTCCAAACTGAGTTGTTAGTTTGGGTTTAAATTCAGTAAGGTATCACTAAAGAAAGGCGTGATCTTTTCGAGTGTGATATCATTTCTGATATGTGATAATCTAAATTTTGGGGACAAAATTCTTAAAATGGAGGGGAGAAATGTAACACCATGAAAAAACATGTTAGGCTTGTATATGTATACATAGGTAGCCTAATACCTGTTTAACATGTCTATTTAATTTTGCGACCTTCTGTGCATGTTTAGTTACTTTGCTATAACACTTTGTGAGAAATAGCTGTTATTAGCCCCGGAAATGCTGAAATTGCTCAGTTTGTGGAAATAAAATGTGGAGACTTTATTTCTAGGTCACAAATAGTGTGAATTATGCTACAGTTAAAATATAAGAATAATCGAAGTTAGTTTGGTATTTTTAAGTATACTGAGTGTGTGTTTTAATCCCGGATTGACTAGTCACATATATGGAAAAATGTGATAATGGTACAACAAGATATTCTATGAATCTTAGGATTTATTTTTTATCTGTTAGAAGTTAGGAACCTAGATTCGGTGGAATCTAAGTGTTCTTAGCATATCAAAATTTTTTGTACCCTTTAGTGATTGGCTATAAGAAGCCAATTTGACTTCTTCTCTTCATTTCTCCCATGACAGAGAGGGGAAAAATAGAAACAGAAAAGAAAGAAGAGAAATCGTGGGGGGGAAGGAGAAAAGAGGAGGAAAAGCTAGAGGACGAAGGATCAAGCTTGAAGGAGGATGCAAAAGCAAGATCAAGGCTTCAAGATTTTTATCTTAGCTACGAGAGGTAGGGATTTTTGCGCTTAAACTCTCATTTCTGCTCATTTTTCATGTTTGGCTTATTTGAGGTTTAATATGCCAAATTGAGTTCTAGTGGTGTTTTAAGTGATTTTCTTGCTTGGATAAGTTTTAAATGTGATTTATGACTTGTTCAAACTAAGAGTTGATTTTAGGGGTTTGGATGAGTGATTTAATGTTTTGATCTATTTTTGATGAAATCAATGCGCGTTTTATGTTTCTCTCATGTTTGTGAACTTGTTTGGGACTTAAAATCACTAAGAAACAAATTTGAAGTGATCAAATCTGTGATTAATTCTAGTGGAATAGTACTACGATTCTGTAGAATTCTACAGAACCAAGTTTTTGCTACTCACATAGTGGTGTGAATGAGTGGCGTTGTGGCATGCGTGTGTGCCATTTCCAGTAATTGAACCAGAGAGCAGGACGATGCGGCATGGCTGTGTTTGTGCTACTGCATGAGCTGCAGGATCTCCAAAAATGTTATTTTTGATGTTTTGGAATTTCTAAAGTGATGAAATCACTTATTTATGCCTTTTAATTGTGTTGAGGTACTAATGGGGGTATTTCATGAAGGAAATTGCCACCTTCTAAGTGTGAGATCTTGGATGCACCCAAAGAATGAGGATTTGCCTTAAGATGAGGTTGAAGAACCTTTAGGCATCAAAGTGTGGAAAATGCCTTATGATAGACTCGTGAGACCCTAGACAATCATAGTGAGGTGGAATGTCAAGGGGTAATGTCTTTGGAAACCTTAGGCTTCCATTGTGTGATGGAATGCCATAGAGTAATCTTGGGAACCTTGAGCATCCAAGTGTATTGGAATACAACAAGGAAGTGTTTAGAACCTTGTTCAACATGAGGTTGACTTTGGATTCACATGTGAAGTGATTGTGTGGGGTTCTAGATACAAGACCATTAGTATTGAGACACAACTAGTAGTAGTTCTTGGAGAGAATAACCACTTACCTTATGCGAAGGGTTTTGAGTACTAGAGACATAAATAGGCTCCTTTATATGATAGAGTTAAGACAAGGGATCATGTATTCTGGTTAGAGCCTTTCACTTGGTTAAGATGAATCTTGTGATAGGATTTGAGAAACCTTAGACATCCTTTGAGAAGTAGAATGTCAGAGGTCAATACCTAGAACCTTGAGCAACATAAGGTTACCTTGTGAATCAATTGTGAAGTGATGAAGTGAGGTATTAGGTGTTGTAAGCTAAGTATGCTTAGCTTGTTGTTTTTGTTATCAAGCATAGGTTGCTTCTTTGTGTGGAAAGTATAGCCAGAGATGCATGGTGACATTTTACTCCCTTATGAGACGAGGTTAAGGTAAAGAAGTACTAGAAATGTGACTTTGCTCCTTAAGCAGTAAGTGAGCTTAGTTGTGGGGTTTGCTAGTTTTCCTTAGTCACTTAGTTAGGAAGGACCTAGTGATGATTATATGTATTTGTGAAATACATTGCATATCTTCTTTGCAAACTTGCTATACCTTGTTTCCTTTGTATTGTAACCTTAGATGGTGTGCACAACCATATGACTTGAGAACAAGGTATTGGATCTGGATTCTCCTTGCATTTATGCTTGCATGGTTAGTGTTACTGATATAGGGGTGACAATAGTACTCTTATGTGATGAGGGGAAAGAGTCTACCTATTACCAAGTAAGTTTATGCTTTTAGGCTTATTATGCTCTGTATATACAAGAAATAGTGCGTTTTGGGAAATAAGTAAGTGTCATATATTTTCAAAAACTAAAATCTGCATTTGCATTGCATCATCATATTGTTTGGACTTTGTGTGAGCATAACCATACATCATATCATAAAGTATTGCATTTGTTGGAAGTTGTATGGGCAGTTGCCTTGGTTATTGCTTGTTGTTTACTTGCTCGATGATATCTTGCGAGTATGGGCGGTTGTTTGATATGATTGATTATTGTATATATGGGATATGATTATAGCTTGCCTTGTGAATGTTGCATAGAGTGTATGTATGTATTCGGATAGTGTTGAGTAGTGGCTCATTTATCTATTGCAGGCATAATCTTATGTGCTCAGTTGATCATTTGTTATTAAATAATTAATTACTGATTTTAGAATGACATATACTAAGAAATTGTGATTTCTCACCCTGATTGTGTATCCATGTAAATCCATGTATAGGTAAGGGAAGTAGAAGGAGCAGAAGAACTAGTGTAGTTTATTTTATTTCTTACAATAAATATATTATATATTTATTTCTTACTACCTTGAGGTTGTAAAAGTTATATATTACAATATGCCTTCGAGAGGCTAATGATGTATATATATAGCTTTTTGTTGATCAGGCTCTCCATAATTATTTTATGTGAATGAATGTTATGGGTTAGTTTATCGTTATAGGTTAGAAGTAGCATAGATAGTACTGTGCGCCTTATATATAGTGGATATATCAGGTTCTTGGTACTAGGATGTTACACATAGCCCCGTAGACTCACCTTAATGGGTCCTAGAAGACATATGTGTTGGTGTATGCCCTAGAGGCTATTACATTTTTTGTATTTACATATATTCTATTATGCTATTTTATATATGAGGCATTTCATTTATTGTGTTCTTTTTTGATAAACATAATAAAGTCCTTAGAATAGTAAGTTTGATGCCATAGGACATCAAGTGGATGACTTGATCGTGAGATCCTTTTGGTTACAACACTATTCTTAAATGTCCCTAGTCAAGTATTATTGTTAATTAGGACAACAATAATACATTGAGACTAGTATGTGCAGAGACTGATGACCACATCTCACGGGTCATGGATATGAGATATCAAGTCTTCACATGGGTACATATTAGAGTAATGATGTACTAGACTGACCCACCATAAGAACGCTACATGGATCATTACGTGAGTGTCATAAGCGATTCTCATAGTGACAATGGTGTTTGTGGTCCTTTGACCTGAAATCACTACGATTCCTACATAAGGAGTTGTGTGTTTTAATGCCATCAAACGTCATCTATAACAAGGTGATTATAAAGTTGGTTATTGGACATATCGCAAATCATGCAGAGGGATGTGAGTGACCTAGATGGGATTTGTCAATCCTACATAACAGGAGCGATATCTTCGGGCCCCCTGATTGAGTGAGACTGCGAAATGCATGGCCATGCTCAAATAAGTCAATATGAGATATTGATCTCATTTGTTGTTACAAAGTCTGCTCGAGTATCAGGAAATGAATGATTGGACTATACAAAGGTGACGCATTCCATGCCTTGTGTTCAATCTAGATATCTTGACAAGGGGACTAAACGACACGAAAACATTGGTCACGAAAAGGTTATGTCAAATCACTGACATTCTTATTACTTGGGTAGCAGTGATGTGTTGCTAGATACCACTCACTGCTTGTAATATTAAAATGGGATTTTAATATTACTGCCAACGTAATAAGAACCCTGCAGGTCACACACATAGAGCAGACTAAAATTGGAGCAATGGATCCAAGTTGGACTCGGATTCAAATATGGGCCAGACTCATAACAGATGGGTCTAGGGTTGCACAGCTTACCTTGCTGCTGCTCACACTCACTTAAGGCAGTCACTATTATAAATAGTACTGCTAAGGGGGTTTCTAAGGGACATAATTCTGAACCCTAGCCGCACCTATAGAAAAGTGAGTGAGAGAGCGACAGGTTTCTTCTCTTCTCTTCGCAGCTAGCACTGTGTGAGAGACGTGAGGCTCCTCTTTGCAGACGTTGGACGTTTGTGAGTCTGTTCGTGTGGATACCGTAGAGACATCATTTCTATTACGGTGTTAGTGATTCACGCTTCAAGAGGTAAATCATTTAAAAACTCGAATTATGGCTTTTTCGCATGGATCCTCGGTGGGAATCCTTGTTTTCCGCTGCGTGTTGTATCCGCAAAATTCCCAACAGTGGTATCAGGGCGTCTTGCGAAACCATGATTCGGTTTTCTATTTTCGTTTACATGAGATAACATATTTTCTGTTCTTGTTTTGACAAAAGATATGATCTTCAATATGTTATTTCTGAAAACCGTATGAAACCCTTTGCGAAAACATATTCTATTTCTTATGTTGTATGCAAAACCGTGATGTTATTTTCAAAACTTCATGAAGATGTTCATATGTTCTGTGAAAACCGTTTTGTATTAAGATATATGTTTTTGCGAAGCTTTCTGGTATGTATGTGATACAAACAGCGTTATGGAATCCTTATTCTCAATGCACGGCGCAAGGGTTTAGGAAACCTTGTTTTTGGCTTGCGGCGGCAGGGGTTATGGAATTCTTGTTTTTGCACAAGAGGCGCAGCGTAATGGGTTTTGGAAACCCTATTCTTGTTTTGCGGCAGCAGCATCAAGTGTTGATGTCAAGCCGCCAACGAGGCGCCTGAGGTTCAAGTGTTGAATGATGGCGCAAGGGTTCCCTGCGGCACATGAAGTGTTCATGTTGTTCGGGCTTAGGGTTTCACGCGGCACATGCTGCACCAAGTGAGGCGCAAGAGAGGCAGCGGAACCCCCGTGCTGCCTCTGCGTAGTGTGTTATTCGAAAGCGTAATATTTTCGATCCTTTTATAACTCACGAAAAATAATTATGTATTATTGTTATGAGTTTATATGTTCTTTGTGATGCATGGTGCATGGTTATGGCCTTAGTCCTCTCTTTATGCCTTTTGGTTTTAATAAATACGACCTGCATGTCGTGCCTTTCTCTCTACATTCTGATTGTACATTCTCTTCTCACCTAACTCCCCTCGAATGTAAAAGAGGTTTCTATATAATGTAATTATGATGTGGAGACAAGAAGGCAGCATCAACTGAGGACGTTGGTGGGAGATGCTTGATGAAGCTGGCTTAGTTAATACTACTCTCTTAGGGGCCATAACCATGTCACTTTTATTATATGCCTTTTATGTATGAGATGCATGGATATTGTTTATGGTATGATAAACAGTTTAATAAATGGTGAGATCTAATAATAATAATAATAATTCCCTCAAAGCAAATATTAAGTCATTATGTGATGCCTTCCAATGTGTGGCACTCGTTAAGACTAGTATCGATCAAGTGCAGGTCTGCCAAAGTAGGATGCCTTTATCTATATTAGTAAGACACGATAGGATAAAGGTAATATCCAACTGCCAACCATTGGGTTTGACTTAACTAGGCCATTTCAATAGGATTGAAGGCTTAGGGGCATGAAGTTGGGCTTTGGTCCATTAGATGGACTTGAATAAGTGTTATTCACCCAACTATCCAAGAGTTACATGTGATGTAATTGGAAAGTGTTTCCTACCTAAATAACTGAATTTTGGGTGATCAGCCAAAGCTGACTCAAAACTAGGTGAAATATGGATCTTGGCCGACTAGGAAATCTTACGATGGGATTTTCCGAGTCAATGCTGAGGGTCATTGACTTGAATAAAATAGTGGGAGGCATATTTAATTAAAAGACCTCATTAAATATGTTTATGGCATGATACTTATATTTTGCATATTTCGTTAATAGATTACCATGGCAACAAACACATCGGTACTTTATCATTGCGATCCGTCCTTGAGAAGGACAAGTTGTCTGGAACGAATTTTCTAGACTGGTACAGGAATTTAAGGATTGTCCTCAAGCAAGAGAAAAAGCTGTATATTTTGGAATAACCTATTCCTGAGCCACTGCTTTGCTAATGCCCCTAGAACTGAAAGAGATGCTTATAAAAAGCATCAAGATGATGCCTTGGACATTGGATGTCTAATGCTGGCCACCATGAACTCTGAGCTCTAAAAGCAACATGAGAACATGGATGCATATGATATGATCATACACCTTAAGAAGCTCTATCAAGAGCAGGCCAGGCATGAGAGATTTAAGGTCTCTAAAGCACTGTTTTAGTGCAAGCTGGTAGAAGGAAGCCCTGTTGGTGCTCATGTACTCAAGATGATTGGGTACATTGAAAACCTAGAGAGACTCGGTTTTCCTTTGGGCCAAGAGTTGGCCACTGACTTAGTCTTGCAATCGTTGCCGGAACGTTTCAGTCAATTTGTCATGAACTACAACATGAATGAGATTGACAAATCACTACCAGAGCTACTAGGCATGTTGAGAACTGCTGAGTAGAACATTAACAAAGGCAAAGGGAAGGCCATAATGATGGTCTAAAAGAATAAGGGCAAGAAACAGCAAAAAAAGCCCAAGGACAATTGGAAGGGCAAGGGCAAGGACAAGTCCAAGCCTAGCACTTCTGGCTTGAAACCAGTGGGTGGAGTGGCTAAGGAAGGTACATGCTTCCATTGTGGTCAGACCGGACATTGGAAGAGGAACTGTGCCAAGTTCCTAGAGGAGCTCAAAAAGAAGAAGGGAAGTGAGACTTCCACTTCAGTTATTTTTGTTATTGAAGTCAATTTATCTACTTCTTCATCATGGGTATTAGATACTGGATGTGGATCTCACATTTATGTAAATGTGCAAGATCTAAAGAGCAGTAGACCATTGACGAAGGGCGAAGTCGACCTACGAGTTAGAAATGGAGCAAAGGTTACTGCATTAGCTGTAGGGACTTATTTATTATCTTTGCCTACTGGGCTTGTAATAAAGTTAGAGAACTGCTATTTTGTGCCTGCTATTAGTAGGAATATCATTTCTATTTCTTGTTTGGACAAGAAAGGTTTTTCTTTTATAATAAAGGACAAGTGTTGTTTTATTTATATGAATGATATTTTTTATGCTAGTGCATAATTGAGTAATGGACTTTATGTACTTGATCTCGAAACGCCCGTCTATAACATAAATACAAAGAGGTTTAAATCAAATAATCTGAATCCAACTTTTCTCTGGCATTGTCGTTTGGGCCACATAAATGAGAAACGCATCTCCAAACTCCATAAAGATGGATTCTTGGACTCGTTTGATTTCGAATCATATGAGACATGTGAATCTTGTTTATTGGGGAAGATGACAAAGGCCCCATTCACTGGACAAGGTGAAAGGGCTAGTGATCTTTTAGGCCTTATACATAGTGATGTATGTGGGCCACTAAACACACTCGCTAGGGGCGGTTTTCAATACTTCATTACATTTACTGATGATTTCAGTAGATATGGATTTGTATATCTTATGAAGCACAAATCAGAATCCTTTGAAAAGTTCAAAGAGTTCAAGAATGAAGTATAAAACTAACTTGGCAAGAGTATTAAAATCCTTTGATCAGATCGAGGAGGAGAATACTTAAGCCAACAGTTTGAAGATCATCTGAAAGAGTGTGGGATAATATCTCAACTCACTCCACCAGGAACACCATATGGAATGGTGTCTCTGAAAGGAGGAACCGGACCTTGTTGGACATGGTTCGATCCATGATGAGTCATGCAAACCTTCCAGGCTCCTTCTGGGGACATGCTCTATTAACAGCAGCTTTCACACTTAACTGTGTTCCATCTAAGACAGTTCAAAAGACACCATATGAGATATGGATTGGGAGACGGCCCATTATGTCTTTCTTGAAGATTTGGGGCTGCGAAGCTTACGTGAAACGTCAAGTTTCTGATAAGCTTAGACTTAAATCAGATAAATGTTTCTTTGTGGGGTATCCAAAGGAAACCAAGAGATACTTTTTCTATAAACCTACCGAGGGCAAAGTGTTTGTCGCACGGACAACTGTGTTTCTAGAAAAGGAGTTTATCTCCAAAAGAACCAGTGAGAGAAAAAAAGAACTTGAAGAAGTTTAAGTTTCACAAAGCAGCAATGAACCAATGGTGGAAATAGAGCAGCCTCCACAAAATGTTGTGGAACAGCAACCTGCTCTAGTAGCACAAGACCTGCGTAGGTCTAACAGGATACATCATCAACCAGAGAGATATGGATTTCTCATGACCCAACAAGGTGACGTATTGCTCATGGATCAAGATGAGCCTGTGACTTACCAGGAAGCCATTATTGGCCCAGAATCTGAGAAATGGCTTGAGGCCATGAGATCTGAAATGGATTCCATGTATGCCAACTAGGTATGGACCTTGGTTGACCCACTTGAAGGGGTAAAACCCATTGGGTGCAAGTGGGTTTTCAAGAAGAAAACTGACATGGATGGTAATTGCATACCTTTAAGGCGCGATTGGTGGCTAAAGGTTTCAAACAAATTCATGGTGTAGACTATGATGAGACTTTTTCCCCAGTTGCGATGCTTAAATTCGTTCGGATCTTGCTTGCTGTTGCAGCATACCATGATTATGAAATCTGGCAAATGGATGTCAAAACTGCTTTCCTTAATGGAAATCTTCTCGAAGATGTGTACATGACACAACTTGAGGGTTTTGCCACTCCAGAGAATGCTAGAAAAGTATGCAAGTTACAACGATCTATTTATGGATTAAAGCAAGCTTCTGGAAGCTGGAATCTTCGTTTTGATGATACAATAAAACAGTTTGGTTTCATCAAGAATGAAGAAGAATCTTGTGTCTACAAGAAGGTTAGTGGGAGCACTATTGTCTTTCTGGTATTGTATGTTGATGACATACTACTTATTGGAAATGACATCCCTACCCTACAGATCTGTAAAGACTTTGTTAGGAAGCGCTTCTCTATGAAAGACTTGGGCGAAGCCACCTATGTATTAGGTATCAGGATCTATAGAGATAGATCACTGAGACTGCTTAGCCTAAGTCAGAGTACATACATAGACAAAGTGTTAAGATGATTTAACATGCATGAATCCAAGAAAGGACTCTTGCCTATGTCACATGGTGTAAGCCTATCTAAGGCTCAATCCGCTTCCACCCAGGATGAGAGGGATCGCATGAGCAAGATTCCATATGCATCTGCAATTGGATCTATCATGTATGCCATGTTATGTACTCGACCAGACATCTCGTATGCTTTGAGCATGACGAGTAGGTACCAGTCTGATCCCGGTGAAAGTCACTGTACTGCTATCAAGAACATCCTTAAGTACTTGAGAAGGACTAAGGATTCGTTCTTGGTATATGGAGACAAGGAAGAGCTAGTTGTAACAGGTTACACTGATGCTAGCTTTCAAACTGATAAGGACGACTCCAGATCGCAATCAGGTTATGTTTTTTGCCTAAATGGTGGGGCTGTGAGCTGGAAGAGTTCAAAGTAGGAGACAATCGCCGATTCTACCACGGAGAGGTGAGTATATTGCGCCTCCAATGCAAAGAAAGGAGGTCGTTGGATCAGGAAGTTCATTCCGAACTTGGCACTATTCCTAGCATTGTGGACCCAGTGGACCTCTATTATGATAATAATGGAGCCATTGCACAAGCTAAGGAGCCTAGATCTCACCAGCGATCCAAACATATACTTAGGCGCTTCCATCTCATTCGAGAGATCATCGATAGAGGAGATGTGAAGATATGCAGAGTACTAACAGATGATAACATTCTGATCCATGACGAAGCCTCTTGCACAACAGAAGCATGAGGGTCACACTAGGTCTTTAGGCATTAGATATATGCCTGATTAGCTCTAGTGCAAGTGGGAGATTGTTGGTGTATGCCCTAGAGGCTAATACATTTTTTGTATTTACATATATTCTATTATGCTATTTTATATATGAGGCATTTCATTTATTGTGTTCTTTTTGATAAACATAATAAAGTCCTTAGAATAGTAAGTTTGATGCCATAGGACATCAAGTGGATGACTTGATCGTGAGATCCTTTTGGTTACAACACTATTCTTAAATGTCCCTAGTCAAGTATTATTGTTAATTAGGACAACAATAATACATTGAGACTAGTATGTGCAGGGACTGATGACCACATCTCACGGGTCATGGATATGAGATATCAAGTCTTCACATGGGTACATATTAGAGTAATGATGTCTTGGGTGACCCACCATGAGAACGCTACATGGATCGTTACGTGAGTGTCATAAGCGATTCTCATAGTGACAATGGTGTTTGTGGTCCTTTGACCTGAAATCACTATGATTCCTACATGAGGAGTTGTGTGTTTTAATGTCATCAAACGTCATCTGTAATAAGGTGATTATAAAGTTGGTTATTGGACATATCGCAAATCATGCAGAGGGATATGAGTGACCTAGATGGGATTTGTCACTCCTACATAACAGGAGCGATATCTTCGGGCCCCCTGATTGAGTGAGACTGCGAAATGCATGGCCATGCTCAAATGAGTCAATATGAGATATTGATCTCATTTGTTGTTACAAAGTCTGCTCGAGTATCAGGAAACGAATGATTGGACTATACAAGGGTGACGCATTCCATGCCTTATGTTCAATCTAGATATCTTGACAAAGGGACTAAACGACACGAAAACATTGGTCACGAAAAGGTTATGTCAAATCACTGACATTTTTATTACTTGGGTAGCAGTGATGTGTTGCTAGATACCACTCACTGCTTGTAATATTAAAATGGGATTTTAATATTACTGCCAACGTAATAAGAACCTGCAGGGTCACACACATAGAGCAGACTAAAATTGGAGCAATGGATCCAAGTTGGACTCGATTCAAATATGGGCCGGACTCATAATGAGATGGGTCTAGGGTTGCACTGACTTACCTTCTTCATTGTTCACACTCACTTAAGGTAGTCACTATTATAAATAGTACTGCTAAGGAGGCTGCTAAGGGACATAATTCTGAACCCTAGCCGCACCTACAGAAAAGTGAGTGAGTGAGCGACAGGTTTCTTCTCTTCTCTTCGCAGCTAGCACTGTGTGAGAGACGTAAGGCTCCTCTTTGCGGACGTTGGATGTTCGTGAGTCTGTTCGTGTGGATACTGCAGAGACATCATTTCTATAACGGTGTTAGTGATTCACACTTCAAGAGGTAAATCATTTAAAAACTCGGATTATGGCTTTTTCGCATGGATCCTCGGTGGGAATCCCTGTTTTTCGCTGCGTGTTGTATCCGCAAAATTCCCAACAATATGTTTCTTTCCTGAAATATTCATGTCACATCTTGAGGCTGAAAGCCAATTGATAACATATCACAACTTTGAATATCATTCTTTCATCAAAAACTACATCAGTAGTTCATAGTTTGTGACATTAACATAATCAATCATTTACTCAAGAATTCAACATCAATAAAATTTATATCATTTATTCCTATAATTATGACAAAAAAATACAATGCAATTCATCATCAAGAATTTCTAACCCTAAAATCCATGCTTGGCCGAAATACCCATTTTGTGACAAAGAAAATTTTCTTTTTATTCTCATCATTTCTAGAATACTTCTAGCTTCAAAAGACCATTTTTCATATCAATTTCACATTAAACCAAAGTTTAGACCAAAATTCCCAAATTAATTTAGAATAAAACCCTAGTTCTTGAATCTCCATTTCTTAACCATAATTTCTCAAAATTAACATCATCCTTATGATTCTTTCTCTACCAACAACCTTATTCTTCAACAATCTTTCATTGAAACCCAAACAAAGTCTCAAGAGCACAATTTAAGTCTTACTAACATAGGGTTCCAAACTAACAAAAATAGTCATAAACAAGGCTTCTTGATCCAAAGGCAATGTGAAAAAACATACTTAAACACTTTTAGAAACAAGAAAAACTTAAGAAAACTTTAGAGAAAAGGTATGGCTCCCTACTTCAAGTTAGATGAAACTAAGATGAAAAAGATGAGATTCATGGCTTAATCTCTTAGTAGATGAACTTGGAAACCTTTGATCCTTCTTATTCCTTGGCTTTTCTTCTTTTTTCTTCATTTTTTCTTCTTTTCTTCTCCTTGGTTCTCTCTTGGCCGAGACTCTTAGTAGCTTCAAGTGTTCATCTTTCTTTTTTATTTTTCAATTCTTTTCCTTTTATATTTTCTAACCATCCAATGATAAATGCAACAAGTGTAACTTCTCTAAACTTCTAACTAATAGAAAGCTTGCCAAATGTGTAGATTTTCATTGGTTCATGGTTGGTTCATGATGACACTTAGTTATTTTAACCAAACTAACCTAACTTAGTTAATAATCTAGTTCCACAAACTAACTAAATCATTAACCAATTAGTAGCTTAGTTACTTAGGGTATAAAGCTTTATTTTACTTAAATTTTCATTTAATGTATCTTATAAATGTTTTTAATAAATTCCAGTGCTCTAGAAATTCTTCTATCGGTCTTTCAGATTTGCTGTAAATAAATAATTCAATTTGTACGCAAAAATTTTCAATTCACATACATCCTTTGTACGCAAGAATTTTGAATTTCATGTACGTCCCTTATAAAAATTTAATAAGTTACACGTATGTCCTATGAATACAAAATATAAAATAAATATTGTCATATTTAATTTAGAAGGGATATTACAATACTTGTTGTTGTGTGTGAGTTGTTTTGGACTTCTTACCTTAGGTAAACCAAATTTTAGGGACATAATTTTAAAAAAGGAGGGGAGGGTAGAAATGTAACACCCGTGAAAACATGATAGACTTGTATATAGTTACAAAGGTAGCCTAATACCTGATTATCATGCTTGTTAAGTTTTGTGGCCTTTTAAGCTTGTTTAGTCACTTTGCTGTAACACTATATGTGAAATATAGCTATTATTAGCATTAGAAATGGCTTAAACTGCTCAGTTAATGGAAATAGATGTAGAGAGTTTGTTTCTAGGTCATAAATGTGTTAACTATGCTACAGTTAAATTTTGAGGTTAATTGAAGTTATTTTGGCATTTTTAAACATACTAGTTAGGTGTGTTAATGTCGGATTGAATACCAGCAAATATGAAAAAATGTAAAAATGGTGGAACAAGATTTTTGATGATATTAGGATTTATTTTAATCTTGTTGGAAGTTAGGAAATTGGATTTGGATAAATCTAACTATTCTTAACAGATTAGATGTAATAGTATAGTCACTTAAGTGACTAAGTGACCACATGGTTCTTGTAGCTTCTGCCTTGACTTAAAGGCTTAAACATGAGATATTTTCTCATTTTATCTTCTCACTTCTACGGCTGCAGCTAGGGAGAGCAAAGGGAAGATAAAGCAAGGAGCACCAAAAGGTGAATCAACCAACCAAGAAGAGGAAGAAAGAAGGGAAAGAGAGGAGCTGCTTAGTGACTTTATTTCTGGCCATTAGAGGTAAGGGAAACCTTATCTTAATACCCTTTTCTTCATTCTTTTCATTTTGTTTCATGAGGATTCTTGATGAACCAAAAATGGAGTTGGGGTGTAGTTTTGTGTTGTTCTTGTATGATACTTGTTGTAAGACTCAAGAATGACTTGATTGTGGTATATTTGATACTTAGTGATGAACTTTTCATCTCTTTCAACCTATAGCTTCACTTGGGATAAAAGAGGCATTTTAGGTTTAAAGATGATGCTTGATGCATTGACTCATATGGAATTGTTTTAAAATTGATTTGAGAGTTCGAACATGATTAGAGACTTTGTGTGAGGTTGGAAATCATTTGGTTTGGAGGTTTGAATTGTTGGAAGGCAATTGCTCCTCAATGGAACAAAGTCTATTTTCTACAGAATTCTTGAGGAAACTCTGTCGCAAGGTCACGCCTAAGCGTGACTGAACCATGCCTAGGTGTGGGATGATTAATTTTCAGTTCAAGTGAGACAGAGATTATCATGCCTAGGCGTGATAAAACTGCACCTAGGTGTGGTGTCATAGGAGTTACAGGGCGTTGCCCTGCCACCATCACGCCTAGGCGTGGATGGGAGGCACCTAGGCGTGACTTCCAGACTTGGACTAGATTTTCTATTTGATGCAATGAATGTTTTTAAAGGTATAGTTTCTTCTTTTATGCTTCTTAGTGAGCGATGAGACTTTAATAGGAGTATTTAATGAAGTAAGAACATGATAAATCAATTTGATTAGTAAATTGCTAATTAATTAAACATAATTAAATATATATATATATATATATATATATATATATACATATATATTGTATATTATGTTTTAAGGATGAATTTACTTACATTTAAGGATAGATTTCCTTATGTTTTAAGGATGGATTTCCTTATGTTTTAAGGATGGATTTCTTTATGTTTTTAGGATGGATTTCCTTGTGATTTAAGGATGGATTTCCTTGTGACATTAAGGATGGGCTTCCTTGTTGGTGATTGTGTAGTTAATGAATTTCACTACTTGGAGAGAATTTGCTAAATGGATTTCCAGTGCTTGTTCAAGGTTATGGATGTGATTTTCATTGCTTTGTTCAGAACTCATGCATTCATGACATTACCATGGAATTGGAGTTCCTATATATGGTATCATAACATTACTCATTTCACATTTAGGATTTGCATAGACATAAATACTAGGTATAATTTGGCATAGCATGGCGATTGTATAGGCGGTTGCCACTATGACATGAACTTATGATATTGCAATTGTATGGGCAATTGCATGTCTCTGAGATGGAGATGTTGTGTACTTCTGTGATTGAAGTGTTAATTTAATAGATATGAATTCTCTATGAATGTATAAATGTTGGTTTTGGAATACTTCTATTGAGAATTGTGATTTCTCACCCCTTTTGTGTTGTCATGTAATTCTTGGTGCGAGTTCTTCAAAAAGGAAGAAGAAGATATTTGAAGATTAGTATAGTTTAAAGGCTTTATGGTGACAAAGCTTATACATATTATACTAGATCTTGTTGTTAAAAAAAATTTATATATTAAAATATGCCTGTTAAGGCAGTGATGTATATATATAACTTTTATTTTTCAAGGCTTTCCATAATTATTTGGTATAAATGTTATGGGTTTAGTTGATGTATGTTTTGAAGTAGCATGACTAGTATTTGTTATTCTTATATATGTCTAATATATTGGGATAGAAATATTAGGATGTTACAGTAACCAAGAGTAGTGGATTGCAATAGATAGGTATCTAGACCTTTAGGCATCACATAGTTGTATTTAGTATCACATACGAGGTGATGAGGATAGGGTATACTAGATATAAGTAAGCTGAGTTCAGTTGGCAATAGTCACTTGTCATAGTGCACTAGTTACTCCAAAGTGAGAAAATGGAGTTAGTGGTGAATGAATGGACATAGTGTAACACCCCGTTTTTTTTTTTTTTTTTAAATAAATATGTTTTATAATATTTATGAGTTTTTGTGAATTTTTTAGAATTTTTAATTATTTTGAATATTTTAATATTATTTTGATTATTTTAATATTATTTTTGAAATATATGTCCGAACTTCATTTTTTCTAAATATATGTGAGTTTTATAATTTGTATGATTTTTGAGAATTTTTGTGAAATTTTCTGAGTTTGTGATTATTTTAATATTATTTTAAAGTGTACGTGTGCTTGAGGTGGACCCGAAAAAATAAAATTTTTTCTTGGACCAAAAAGTTTCAGATTGTCAAGGCAGGATCAGGGGATCTTACTAAATTCAAAATCGGGAACAGTTGACGGAGATTTTCTATATCTGAGTTTCTATTACCCATTGAGTAATAATAGCAGTAGCTATTGTCTATTGGGTAATATCTGTTAGATAATATCTAAGCAGAAAATATCTAAGCTAAATATCTTAGGTGTAATTATGAACCATCATTGCTAAGCTTTATGACTAACCAATGGGAATTGGTCAAACATAGTGGCTTGGACTTTGTTATGAACCATTGGATGGAAAACTTGATGAAGAAGCTTTAGATCATCACCATTGATCTGATCAATGGTTTGAGAGCAATCTTGATAAGGAAGCTTATGATATCCACTTTAGATTTAATTAATGGTTAGGAGATGAAGTTAATTTTAATGATTAGATTTGTTAGTTGAGAAACTAGATAATCTAACTTAGTTACCCTAATAGCTTAATTAGTAATTAAATGAACTAATTTAGTTGCTAAATAATTAGAAGCTAGTCACTAGATAAATATCTATTATCTAGAAACTGTGGAAATAAGTTTGCCCTAAATGGTTTAATATGTTAAGTTTTGATGATGACAGATCACCAAAGAAAAAATATGTTAAGCAATATACAAGAATGGATATTCATGTAAGCATATCAAACAATAAACACAAGAACATATTTTTCTTTCCAATTTTCACTCCTCCTATTTGACATCAACAAAAAGGCTTAGAAAGAAAAAAAAATATTTTCTCCCCCTTATAGATTCTACATATGATTCAAGAAAAGAGAAATTAAATAAGCATGCTTTCAAGATATAGAAGATTATTCATGGAAGGCTTGTCATATTTTTGTATGTCAACATTTAGCATATGATAGTAATAAAACACTTTATGTAATCAAACAAGGATGTAAGGCAAGATATATAAACAACTTAAGAGCTAGGCTCCCCTTCGTTGAAACACAAGATGGATAAGGTGAAATATGTATGCTAAGACCATGTAAGCACAATACCATAAAGTAAAGCAAGGCAAAAGATTTTTATTCTTAATCCATTAATAAAAAACATTTTAAAAACTTCTCCCCCTTTCAAAAAGAATTTTATAAGAGCATATTATATTTTCAAAAACATTTTAGAAGAGTAGAGATGTTTTATATAAAAAGTCATATATTCGTTGGAAAGCATCTAGTCATTTTAAGATCAATTTATCAACAAGTATCATACAATTCATAACATATAGAATATCACAAAAGCTAAGGGATAGAGATACTTATTGAGTCATATAAAGAGTGATGCTCCTTATTTATTAGTCCTTTAACTCTGAGCTTTCTTCCTTTGAATTCTCCATTCCATTGAACTAGAAGAAAGTCTTCTTTATCTTCCTCTTCATTTGAATTCCATTCAACTTTTCTCATTTATCCATATGTGCTTGTATAAAAAAAATCTGATGGCTATATTTAAAATACATAGAGAAACTTGCAAAGCTAACTTTAAAAGTCTTCTAAAACATAGGTTAGCATCAAATATCATGTAAGCCCATTTATAAGCATAATTCAGGTTGATATATAATTTTAAAGCATGTATCACATTATCAATTATCCAATGTTAGCTCTAACAAGAATGTATGAAGCACATATGCACTTGAATCCAAAAAAAAAAGTTTAAGCATTTTTAAGGCATGATTCAAGTTTATCAAGAAACATATGATCATCATCAAAACTTATTTAGACATTTTTAGGCAAATAATTTTCATGTAAGGCATGTAAAGGTATAACACAACTCTCTATTTCTTCAAATATCATATGATATCAAATTTAAAACATAAATAAGGATAATAGATTGATATCACCAAAAGTATACTCTTTGAGTTTTTGTAGGTGACTCTAACTTTCATACCTCAAGACTCCTTGAGAATGTTGTGGTCCTTTGTGCCATCCTTTTATGTTTTCATTACTTTTGCAGAACTTGGACCATTTCAAAATTTTCAACCTCAAGTAGCATATTTGAATTTCATTTCAATGCATGCATAAGCTGATAATTATCCTACAACATAATTCAGATTAATTTCTTTGGTATCCACTAATTTTGGATCCATAGAGGTTAGTCATTATGCCAAACTCATAAGCAAAAAAAATTCAAAATAATAAAATAACAAATGAGTTTACAAGGGCAAAAGATTTTTCATTTCATTGATCAATTTATCCAAGTACATATAATCAACAAAAAAAATAGTCAATTACATTTGATTAAGCATTTGCATTTTCAGTTTAATTAAAAAGAATTTAACATGTACAACAAATTCTTAAGAAAAGAAGCAACAGAACCTTTCATGCAGATCTTCTTCTATTCGAATAAAATCCATTTTATTCAAATATGTTCTTGTGTTTATTGTTTGATATGCTTACATGAATATCCATTCTTGTATATTGCTCAACATATTTTTTCTTTGGTGATTTGTCATCATCAAAAAGGGGGAGATTGTAGAAATAAGTTTGCCCCAAATGGTTTAATATGTTAAGTTTTGATGATGACAAATACAAGACAAAAAGAACACTTTGCATATATTCTTTATTGCATCCTATATAGAGCATATCCATTAGTAATTGATAAATATCTTATTTGAATGCATCTATGAAAGTCTTATATGCATGTTAAACTAACTAGAGTTATACATTTATAAATCATGCATATGAAGATATTGAATTATGATTCTGGACTAACTATGCTTGTTTAAGTGAGCAATACTTTGTAGGATATTCCAAGTACGAACAGTGAGCATTGCAACAAGAAAGCAAAAGATCTCTATTAAGCTCAACACAAGGAGAATGTGAATGCCTATTTCGTGAAGGTATTAATAACATCAAAGTCATGTCAAAGACTAAGTCCAAAGGAAGATTAAATGGTATAGCTTATAGGACATAGGGTCTTTATGTAAGAAGCCTTATGAATAACTCAAATATGTTTTCCAAATCTTTAAAAATGGTTTTCACATGCTAAAATACCCAACAAACAAGTTTTGAAAAGTTATTTATGGTGGTAGTTCAAATTTATGAAAAATAGCCAAGTTTGAGTTTTGCAAAACTGACCTTTGGTTACTCTTTTGATCATATCTTTCAAAATACTTTGAGTTTTGTTTTGAAACTTATTTCATTTGAAAAAAGACTCAAAGATATTTCCAATGAGTGGTCATTTGCTTTAAACGGATAAGAAATGAAGAAGTTATGACAATTTAAAGTCAGTTTTCAAAACCAGAGTGGTTTATTCAAATAAGGGATGTGTTATTCGAATAACACACCCTAGAAAACGTTCCTGAATGAGTTTTTAAAGATTTATTCAAATAACCAAAGGGTTATTCGAATAACACAGCCCAAAAAATGTTCCAGAACGTGTTTCTAAAGATTTATTCGAATAACCAAAGGGTTATTCGAATAAATATGGCCAGAATCACGTAACGGCTATTTTTCTATGCTTTTAATATGATATTAATTAATACCCAATGGCTCTTTTTCTTAGAACACTATAAATACATATTTTTGGGTCATCTTTTAGTAACACCCAATTATCTGAAACAACTCTTTCTTGCTTTATTTTGTGATACATATTTTACCAAATTTCTATGCTCTTTTTCACCAAAAATTGATATATCCTGAGAGAGCTTCATAAAGCTTCAAATTGTATCATCTACTCTAGTGAGAGTTTATCTTCTTCAATATTCTGTTTTATTGTAAAGAAGGTGAGGTATCCCTCAAAGAAATTATAAAGGTGAGGTATCCCTGACCGTCGAGGCTCATGCACAACGGGTGAGGTATCCTAAGGTGTGGTGAGTGCTCTATTGTGTAAAGGTTTCAAGCACCTGTTCAAGCTTGAAGTGATAGTGGAAAATCTCAGGTGATTTACTTGAGGACTGGACGTAGGCCACAAGTGGTTGGTGGCTGAATTAGGATAAATTCTGTGTTTACTCTTCTAAACTCAAACTCCTTTATATTTATGTTTTAATTTTATATATTTGCTTGATTACTTTCCATCTGGGTTGTTCATTTACAAGTGCATTTTTTTATCTTCTCTATTCGTTCTTTTTAATCAATAAATAGCTTTAAATAAAATTACTTTCCAAGTATTTTAATTATATATGTTTGAGTTAAATTTGATATTTAATTTATTTGCTTAATTTATCCTATAACCCATGTTATTTTTTGAGTAATTTACAATAGTTAGACTTATTCTGCTGCAAGTGTTGATTGAAAATATTAAAATGCATAATTTATTAATGTTGTTTTAAAATTTTGTAATCACCCAATTCACCCCCCTCTTGGGTGATGGTTGCCATGACTAACAGAAACATGACATAATCATGACCTATACAATGACATAGTAATGTAACTAACTAATTAGAATGTAATTAGAAATCCTAACTAAATTAGTTTAAGAGAAACTAGATGAACTAACTATTTAATTAAGGTGTAACAAAGGAATTAAAATAGAGCCAATTTAGTTACATTCTCCTATGACTCACACGGCCAAGTGGCCATTCTACCAAGTTCATGATGCTTCTAATATGACAACTTGATGACCACTTTGTGACCAAGCCATGTGATAATGCATGTGATGTTTTATTGTCCTGAATAAAAAATTATATCTCCTACACACTACATCACACGGCCATGCACTTCAATAATAGCTATTCATTTGCATTTTATCACACTTTGAAATATCAACTCTTCATCTTTTTCTCTCAAACCTCAAGAACACAAAAACACTTCCTTTCTTTCTCCCTTGAACCCCACGGCCTCCCTACCAAAATCCCACCTCCACACTTCTATAATTTCATCTCTTCTTACTTTCTAGACCTAAACATCATTTTAAACACTTTTTCTTTAGTGAGTTTTGTTTAAATCTCTCTCTAAGTACATCAAAAACCAAGCTTTAGTTTACTACTCTAAAGGTAATCTTTTGATTCTTTGATCCTAAGTTGGATTTTTTATTTTTTAGACCATGACTGATCCATGGTTTATTATTTTCAAGCCTTGTTTATGACTTTTAAATTTATTTAAGATTGCTTAGGATTTTTCTTGGTGCCACATGAATTCAAGAAGAAGGAGGAACTTGAAGTTATTGCCTTCCTTGAGGTAAGAGGGAGATTAACTTCATCAACCAAGTGTTGGTGGTGAGGGAATGACTTATTTGTGGTAAAAAATTCATAAGGATTTATTCACTTGTTTGTTTAAGCTCTCTTTGTTTGTGCTTGTTATGTTTATAGTTTTGAAATTATGCTTGCATATATGTTGGTATGACTATAGCTTTGATAATATGCTTGCATGTGTGAATTATAAAGTATGCAAATTTATGTGTAATTTAGGATGTGAATAACATGATGTGAAAAATTATATGAAGCCCCAAAGAGCCTAGAGGCACACGGCCTCATCATCAAAAAAGGGATTAAGAGTCCTAAATTATTTTCCTAATTGAGGATTAAAGGATTTTGTGACAGGAAATTTAATTAAGTGAGTTTATAAGGATTAAAGTGTTAGAATATGATTTATATATGAATTTTGAAGCACTATATGAATACGGCCAACATGCCAATTTTTGATGATCAAGATCCAAAATTATTTTACTAAGTGTAAACTTAGGTGTTTTAATAGTAAGAACTCAATTTGGTAAGTTTTAAAATTTAAATAAAAGTAATTTAATATTTAGAACTAAAATTGGCCTAATTAAGCTATGCAGTAAAATAAAAGCCAATACTTGAAATTTACTGATGTATAGCTCACCCTATGAGTTTTGAAGTGCGTTAGGAAATTTTGAGCTATAATATCCCAAGTATATTAAAGAAACACAATTTTTTGGGAAACAGTAGAAATAGTGATCTTTAGAGGGACTGTATTGAAAATATTATTTAAAGATGGACTATATTAAAAATATTCTTTAAAAATGGACTTTATTATAAATATTATTTAAAGAAAGACTATTTTGGAATTATTATTTAATGAGGGACTATAATGTAAATATTATTTTATAGAAGGACAATTATGCAAATAACGAAAATAAAGTTAATTTTTGTTATCAAAATGAGAAAAATCTTATTTTGGATTTAAAACATGTTAGAAATATTTTACGCGGTTAAAAATACGTTGAAAAATCTTTATGCGACTCAAAAATAGTAATTTTTGGCTACGCGATTGAGAAAATGCGATAAAATATTTACGCGATTTAGAAAATAATGGAAAATCTTTACGTGATTTGAAAATGTAACAAAAGTGTTACGCAATTGTGAAAATGCGATAATATTGTTACGCGATTGAGAGGAACAATGAGTTTTGCTGTAGGACCGCGGTATTGGACTTGAGTGGATCATTGGTATTATGTAATTGTACGGGTGGTTATATAATATCATTGATACTAATGGCATTAGACAATTGTATGGGAGGTTGATTTAATACCATTAGGAACGATTCAACGGTGATTGACCTGATTATGTTGAATATCGCCAAGTAACGGTGTATAAATATGAAATACTGTGTGATTAATGACAATATGTGTATTTGAATTCATACATCATGCATAGAAAAGCGTATTCGCTTATTGATTAAGGCTATATGCCTAGGAGATTGATTTATACCTAAAGTGTAGGTGCGAGTAGACAAGTGTAGGTCACTCGATGACCTTGGGGGCGTCGGGGTGCGGGTACCTCACAATAGGCAGTTGGTAGCTCTTCTATCCGTGAGGCAGCCCGATGCAAACACACCGACTATCCAGACTAAGACACTGCCCTATATCATGATCTAATGTAGAATGTCTTATCCAATGCCTGATGTACATTTTGAGAAATTGATAAATTATAGCACTTTTAGCCACGGTAGCCGAGTGACAGACATATCTTCTGGATCTTCTCTCCAAAATTCTGTTTAGCTCCATGAAGTAGGAATGAGTCTGTGTGCATATGCATAGTCAACATTTATGCTGTTGTTATATAGTATTATTGTGAATAATATGATTGTAGTGTTATCATTATGCCTGATATTGTGTTGCAAGTTTATTGGATTGTTTATCTATTTAATATTATGAATATGTCTGCTGAGCTTATATTAATATATGGATTGTATGTATGGAACAACATTGTTGTTCATATCGTTTCTTTGCTACCAAATTGGTATTGATGTAGAGGATCTCACCTCTTTGTTTTATTGTTCTGACTATTTCTATTTTATGCTTACATCTTTGAAGACTATGATGGCGGCAAGGAGGGGTCAACTAGGTTTCTTTAGACTACAGTTTCTTGAAGGTGCTAAGGCTTGGCGTGTCCATTGGGACTCCGAGTATATAAGGTATTATGGTGATATTTCTTTATCTACATGTAGGACTAGCAATGGGGTCATTACTACGTCTTTTACGGTTGCTTATGCAGTGTTTGTTTTACCTATCAAGGAGTTGTGGAATGATTTTCACTATAGTCCTAGAGGAGACTTCGAGTGATCATTGGCTCAGATTTCTATCTATCGAGACATTCCCATCTAGGGAATTTGTCTTCTGACAAGGGCTCATATATTAGTTGTTATGTTTTTGGGTATGTAAAGATAATGAATGAATATTTGTAGTAAACTTTATTTATATGAAAAGTATATTTATTCAGTTTTTATATTTTGAGTTACTTTAATTTGATCAATTGATGTTTTCCACGAAAAAGAAATTTTGAAACCCATATTTGAATGAGATTAAATATTTTATAACTTGAGAAATTAATTATTCATAAGGAGTTAGTATGAATGTAATACCCTTCGAAGGGGGTGTTACATTAGTTGGTATCAGAGCCCAAGTTAGAGTCTTTTGGGTTTGTGGGTAGGTTTGTCTTGTTCGTACTGTGTAAATCTCTCACACTGATCACAGATATTGTTTGGTTTTTGAAAGGAGACGATGTTGTTCGAAATGTTTACATTTGGTTTCTTAGTGTCTTGATTTGTCTGTTTTCGAAGAAATGGAAAGGGCTCACGGTAGACGTAAGCATGTGGATGCAAGACTTTACAATGAACATATAGTTGTAGCTAGGAGTGTAATGCAGAGGATGATTAAAGTAGCGATACAATACAGTCAGAAGATCATTCAGCAGCTGAAAATGATAATCAAACTTCAGAACTTGTTAGAGTTGAATTAATTTCAGAGTACAAGACCCCGTAACTTTGGACCAACTAGGTTCCAAAAAGGAAGGAAAACTAAGGTCAATTGTTTTTAGCAAAAGTCGAATACACGATCACCGGGGAAGCAACAACAAAATGGAGGAAGTACTAGGAACAATCGTTTTGGTCAGACCGTGGCATCATCACCAAAATGCTTCAAGTATGGAAAGGACCACTTAACAAAGGAGTGTATGATCAAAGGAATTATTTGTTTTAGATGTGGGAAGCCCGGACATATTTCTAAAAACTGTACACAACCGGAGGTGGAGCTTTCTGTTAGTAATGTACTTGTTTCAAAATCTCAAGCTGAAGAAAGAGTTAATACAAAAAGCGGAATGGAAGCGTTCAAATATAAGGACTTAAGGAATAAGGAAGTTGTGCCATAGAAAGTGATCCTAAAATTGTACTGTATAATTTTCCAAGTAACCCATCCTTTTGTTGTTTGTGACTATAGGAACCATTTGGGTTTATCTGTGTTTTTAATTCCTTTTGAATGGAATAGTGTTACTTCAACTTCTAAATTTGTTGTCGTCACTCAGCCTGTTTAAAACTATCCTATTACTATTTGAAATTCAAATTTTTTTCTATTGAATTAGTTTGTCTATTTCTCTCACAAATAGATTGAGTAAATCTATTTGGGTTATGCATGCCGCATTTATTATCTTTTGATCTGAGTATTTCTACTTTTGTTGCTAAACCTATTATTACTATTCTAGTTTGATTGATCTACCTATTTCTATTAAAGATTGAATCTTTTCTTCTAGCTTGACTTTATAAATGGATTGATTATCTTCCAACCATATCCTACTATAATGTTTCAATAAAACCTTAGCATTTCTTGAGACTGAGATTTTTGGATTTGAATCCAAAAAAGTTCATTTCTAAATTTATTGGACCATATCAAATTCTTTGTTGGATAAATTCGGTAATCTACCATATAGCCTTGTTACTTTCTTTCTAACCTTCATAGTGTCTTCCATAAATCCTATTTGAGAAAATATATTCTTGACTCAAACCATGTTACAGTACCAGATACAATACGATTATAGAGAGAACTTGATCTATGAGAACTTTTTTGATAATACTAAAGATAGACGAATGAAACAACTTATCTTGGTAAAAAAAATCTGGAACGATGTGATAAGAGATGTAACATGGGAACTAGAAGACCAAATGAAGTAAGTCACTATTTGCTCCAAGATAGATTTGTGTTTTGATTATCTGCAATTTTGCGTGAAGGTAGAAAGATGTTCCACGATAGTTTTTCAGACGTGTTATAGTTATTACGAGTATTTACTAATACCATTCTGAGTGACAAGTGCTTTTGTGAAATTCACAAATTACATGAATAGGATCTTTCTTTTCCACCTAGGTAGATTTGTCGTTATCCTTATTGGCGACATTCTGATCTATTCTTAAAATCCGAAGGAGCATGCTGAACATCTCAATGCGGTTTTTCAAATTCCGAAGAAGAAGAAAAGTTTATACGCGAAGCTGGTCAAGTGTGAATTTTGATTTAAGGAACGATAGTAATGTATACTTTAAGGCAGTGGAACATACATGAGAAGAATTATGCAATTCACATTTTGGGATATGCGATAATCGTTTTGCGAGAAAATTTTGGAGACATTTTCTTTCCTATAATGTCTACAATAATTTCAAGAGCTTGGGGTACCTGTTCAATCGAGAAGGGTTTGGATACGAGGAAGAAACGATAGTTAGAATTTTCAAAGGACTATGATTTTCAACTTCAGTGAAATTCCAGAAAGGCAAATGTCGTGGCGGACGCCTTAAGTGGAAAATGTACCTAGTGTATCTGCTACGATGGTTAAGGAGAACGAATAGATAGATCAATTTAAGAATATACGATTGTTTGTGAATTTGATTGATTACAATTACTTGTTCAAATAATTTGATGAAGGAAATTCAAGAAAAGCAGGAGGATTGTCTGGAACGACGTAACTGTAAATGCTACATGGGAGCGGAAAGGCAAGATAAAGACGTAATATCCTTTTTATATTTGTTATATGTAGGAGAAATTTTGAGCACAAAATTTTTTTTAGAGGGGGAGAATTGTAACACCCCGATTTTTTATTTTTCTTGAAATAAATATGTTTTATAATATTTATGAGTTTTTGTGAATTTTTCAAAATTTTTAATTATTTTGAATATTTTAATATTATTTTGAATATTTTAATATTATTTTTGAAATATATGTCCGAACTTCATCTTTTCTAAATATATGTAAGTTTTATAATTTTTATGATTTTTGAGAATTTTTGTGGAATTTTCTGAGTCTATGATTATTTTAATATCATTTTAAGTTGTACATGTGCTTAAGGCAAGCCCAGAAAAATAAAATATTTTCCTTGACCAGAAAATTTCAGAGTGTCAAGGCAGGATCGGGGGATCTTACTAAACCTGAAATCGGGAACAGTTGATGGAGATTTTCTATATCTGAGTTTCTATTACCCATTGAGAAATAATAGGAGTAGCTATTGTCCATTAGATAATATCTGTTAGATAATATCTAAGTAGAAAATATCTAAGCTAAATATCTTAGGTGTAATTATGAACCATCATTACTAAGCTTTATGACTAACTAATAGGAATTGGTCAAATATAGTGGCTTGGACTTTGCTATGAACCGTTGGATGGAAAACTTAATGAAGAAGCTTTAGATCATCACCATTGATCTAATCAACGGTGTGAGAGCAATCTTGATAAGGAAGCTTATGATATCCCCCTTAGATTTAATTAATGGTTAGGAGATGAAGTTAATTTTAATGGTTAGATTTGTTAGTTGAGAAACTAGATAATCTAACTGAGTTACCCTTATAGCTTAATTAGTAACTAAATAAACTAATTTAGTTGCTAAATAATTAGAAGCTAATTACTAGATAAATATCTATTATCTAGAAACATGACATAATCATGGCCTATACAATGACATAATAATGTAACTAACTAATTAGAATGTAATTAGAAATCCTAACTAAATCAGTTTAAGAGAAACTAGATGAACTAACTATTTAATTAAAGTGTAACTAAGGAATTAAAATAGAACCAATTTAGTTCCATTCTCTTATGACTCACATGGCCAAGTGGCCATTCTACTAAGTTCATGATGCTTCTAATATGACAACTTGATGACCACTTTGTGACCAAGCCATGTGATAATATATGTGATGTTTTATTGTCTTGAATAAACAATTATATCTCCTACACACTACATCACACAGCCATGCACTTCAATAATAGCTATTCATTTGCATTTTCTCACACTTTGAAATATCTAGTCTTCATCTTTTTCTCTCAAACCTTAAGAACACAAAAACACTTCCTTTCTTTCTCCCTTTGAGCCCCACGGCCTCCCTACTAAAATCCCACCTTCACGCTTCTATAATTTCATCTCTTCTTACTTTCTAGACCTAAACATCATTCTAAACACTTTTCCTTTAGTGAGTTTTGTTTAAATCTCTCTCTAAGTGCATCAAAAACCAAGCTTTAGTTTACTACTCCAAAGGTAATCTTTTGATTCTTTGGTCCTAAGTTGGATTTTTGATTTTCTAGACCATGATTGATCCATGGTTTATTATTTTCAAGCCTTGTTTATGACTTTTAAATTTGTTTAAGATTGCTTAGGATTTTTCTTGGTGCCACACGAATTCAAGAGGAAGGAGGAACTTGAAGTTATTGTCTTCCTTGAGGTAAGAGGGAGATTAACCTCATCAACCAAGTGTTAGTGGTGAGGGAATGACTTGTTTGTGGTGAAAAATCCATAAGGATTTATTCACTTGCTTGTTTAAGCTTTTTTTGTTTGTGCTTGTTATGTTTATAGTTTTGAAATTACCCTTGCATATATATTGGTATGACTATAGCTTTGATAATATGCTTGTATGTGTGAATTATAAAGTATGGAAATTTATGTGTAATTTAGGATGTGAATAACATGATAAAAAAAATTATATAAAGGCCCCAAAGAGCCTAGAGGCACACGACCTCATCATCAAAAAGGGGACTAAGAGTCCTAAATTATTTTTCTAATTGAGGATTAAAGGATTTTGTGATAGGAAATTTAATTAAGTGATTTTATAAGGATTAAAGTGTTAGAAAATGATTTATATATGAATTTTGAAGCACTATATGAATTCAGCCAACATGCCAATTTTTGATGATCAAGATCCAAAATTATTTTACTAAGTGTAAACTTAGGTGCTTTAATAGTAAGAACTCAATTTTGTGAGTTTTAAAATTTAAATGAAAGTAATTTAATTTTTAGAATTAAAATTGGCCTAATTAAGCTATGTAGTAAAATAAAAGCCAATACTTGAAATTTACTGACGTATAGCTCACCCTATGGGTTTTGAAGCGTGTTAGGCAATTTTGAGCTGTAATATCCTAAGTAAATTAAAGAAACACAATTTTTTGGGAAATAGTAAAAATACTAATTTTTAGAGGGACTATATTGGAAATATTATTTAAAGAGGAACTATATTGAAAATATTATTTAAAGAGGGACTATATTAAAAATATTCTTTAAAAATGGACTTTATTGTAAATATTATTTAAAGAAAGACTATTTTGGAATTATTATTTAATGAGGGACTATAATGTAAATATTATTTTATAGAAGGACAATTATGCAAATAATGAAATAAAGTTAATTTTTGTTATCAAAATGAGAAAAATCTTATTTTGGATTTAAAACATGTTAGAAATATTTTACGCGATTGAAAATACATTAAAAAATCTTTATGCGACTCAAAAATAGTAATTTTTGGCTACGCGATTGAGAAAATGTGATAAAATATTTACGCGATTTAGAAAATAATGGAAAATCTTTACGTGATTTGAAAACGTAACAAAAGTGTTACGCGATTGTGAAAATGCAATAATATCGCTACGCGATTGAGAGGAACAATGAGTTTTGCTGTAAGACCGCGGTATTGGACTCGAGTGGATCATTGGTATTATGTAATTGTACGGGTGGTTATATAATATCATTGATACTAATGGCATTAGACAATTGTATGGGAGGTTGATTTAATACCATTAGGAACGATTCAACGGTGATTGACCTGATTATGTTGAATATCGCCAAGTAACGGTGTATAAATATGAAATGATTAAGGTTATATGCCTAGGAGATTGTGTGATTAATGACAGCTCTTCTATCCGTGATATGTGTATTTGAATTCATACATCATGCATAGAAAAGCGTATTCGCTTATTGATTAAGGTTATATGCCTAGGAGATTGATTTATACCTAAAGTGTAGGTGCGAGTAGATGCATCTATGAGATCTCCCAAGCATTCTGACACGAGTCCGAGTCGTCGACTCGACTAAGTGTAGGTCACTCGTTGACCTTGGGGCGTCGGTTCCTCCTCCTCGTAGAAATCGCCCGACCGTTGCTCGTCAGTCATTGTACCTCAAGAGGCTGATCCTCCTCTACCTCAAACTCTTTACTAAGTAACACAAGAATATCGAGAAAACATATAGAGAGGTGAGACAATCTACACCATTACCCGCATGGCAATAAAGAAAACGACAGTACAAACAATTATCACAAAAGTACATACCAATACATCATACATAATATATTAAATAGTATATAACAATAATACCTATCACAATATCATGCATAATATATTAAAACAATAAATCATATAATTTATCAAGTTTATAATAAACAAAAATGCGAGATAATGCATGAACATTAAAATGCGAGATGATGAATGTACCTCACAATGGGCGATTGGTAGCTCTTCTTTATCCAAGTGAGTCAACACGTCGTGTCTATAGCCCACAATTCCAAAACATCGTAGCAAGGCGTCCAAACCCGATGCATAACTCAAGACCGACTATCCATTAGTGGACTAAGACACTGCCCTATATCATGATCTAATGTAGAATGTCTTATCCAATGCCTGATGTACATTTTGAGAAATTGATAAATTATAGCACTTTTAGCCACGGTAGCCGAGTGATAGACATATCTTCTGGATCTTCTCTCCAAAATTTTGTTTAGCTCCATGAAGTAGGAATGAGTCTGTGTGCATATGCATAGTCAACATTTATGCTGTTGTTATATAGTATTATTGTGAATAATATGATTGTAGTGTTATCATTATGCCTGATATTGTGTTGCAAGTTTATTGGATTGTTTATCTATTTAATATTATGAATATGTCTGCTGAGCTTATATTAATATATGGATTGTATGTATGGAACAACATTGTTGTTCATATCGAATCTTTTCATTTTATGCGTTTGATTTTAATAAATTTCAACATTTTGCCCGTAAAATCAAGTATTCTTTGCTACCAAATTGGTATTGATGTAGGGGATCTCACCTCTTTGTTTTATTTTTCTGACTATTTCTATTTTATGCTTACATCTTTGAAGACTATGATGGCGGCAAGGAGGGGTTAACTAGGTTTCTTTAGACTACAGTTTCTTGAAGGTGCTAAGGCTTGGCGTGTCCATTGGGACTCATGTGTATGGAAGGAATGGCCGAACCTTAGAGAGAGTTTCTTGTGTTTTTAGAGAGAGAAGTGAATAGCCAAAATGTGATAAAGATGAAAACTAAAGTGAAACTAAAGCAAGGATAGAATTAGTGAGTGGCACTGGGTGAGCTTGAGTATATAAGGTATTATGGTGATATTTCTTTATCTACATGTAGTGTAACACCCTTGTGGGGATGCCACATTTATGAATGCAATAAAATAAAATAAAAATAAAACTCTTACCCAAGTTGTAAAACATTTGATACTTATATAAAATTTGCGGAATATTTTTTTTTCTTTTTTTATAATTATAACATTAAATAAAGTAACACGAAACCCAAGGTATAACAAACATAAACTCACCATAATATACATAAGATTCTCTTTTAATACAAACATAATTCACAAACTACAAGTATTTAAATAAAGCAATAAAGAGTTGACACAAAGCTAAAAACATAGTCCTCATCCGCCCAAGTGCATCCCAAGAGATAACCAACCCTCCGATGAATCACCATCCATCACCTCCAGAATAACCATCGAAAAGTGTGCATCTATGAGATCTCTCCGTAAGACTTGGGACACGAGTCCGCAAGAATACATGATCGCCTTCCTCAAAGCATCGTCGACTCGCTACTCAACTCACTAGGCGCGTGGAAAACTCCCCGCCAATAGCGCCTAATGGTTAAAGGTAACTCTAAATGAAGATAAAGCATAGTAGTGAATATGACCTCCCGTCATACTCCCACATAGGGACACAATCATAACCTTTCCTCGTCTCGTCCAATCGTAACCCACATACGCCACGTTCCTCGGTCGTATGCATGCATCGCAAACTCTTCCGCCCGCGGAACCTCCATGGAACGTCCCGCGAAGAATCCAAACTTACTACTTTGAAGCCTTCAACTTAACCCATTTCGTAACATCCTCGTCACCCGGAATCATAACATACCGTGAGGCCTTTCCTTCGCTACGATCAGATGCCACAAATCAGAGTCTATTATCTCCAAAAGTCATTCATCCACAATACTTAAATCCCTTTTCCCTCTGGAATATCATACCATTGCCACCACATTCGCTTTTCTGGATGGTCATGAAGTCAAAATCATAGTCCTTCAAAAATCACACTAGTTGCTCTTATGAACCTTTAAACTCCGATAAGATGCATTCAATACACGACTCTCTTAAAAGAAGAATCTTGGAAAACCTTCAATAAATCTTCGTAATATCCGGCTAATCCCGAAACGGTCTCTCGATGGGTCCTACCTTCCTTGGAAGATCGTCTTTGACGATCGGTATAATCTACTTCACCGTCCTCCATCCTCCTCCTCGTAGAAATCGCCCGTTCCGTTGCTCGTCAGTCTCTGTACCTCAAGAGGCTGATCCTCCTCTACCTCAAACTCTTTACGGAGTAAGTAACAAAGAATATCGAGAAAACATATAGAGAGGTGAGACAATCTACACCTTACCCCGTACATGGCAATAAAGAAAACGACAAGTACAAACAATTATCACAAAAGTACATACCAATACATCATACATAATATATTAAATAGTATATAACAATAATACCTATCACAATATCATGCATAATATATTAAAACAATAAATCATATAATTTATCACAGTTTATAATAAACAGTAAAATGCAGATAATGCATGAACATTAAAATGATGGAGATGATGAATGATACACACACTGACTCGTTCCTACTCCATGGAGCTAAACACGGATATCCGAGAGAATGATCTGAATAGAAACTAATAATACTTTATGGCTCAATGACACCTTCCCCAACCAAGCTATTGCCTTGTCAACACGTCGTGTCTATAGCCCACTTGGTGCCCAAAACATCGTGTAGCAAGACACAGTCCAAACATCGTGTACCACAGGCATAGTACTTAATAGTCCCCTCAAGATCTTGACTAGGAATAGTGCTTGTAGATCAAGATCATTAGTGTGTTGCAGATTACCACGGCCCGGAGGAGCAACCCCATTTGTCCGCGTGTGGAATTCTCCGCACACTAATGCCTCCAAGTTCATAAATGAACCACACTACACTTATCACACAAATACGGTGTAATTCGCCTCGTCAATCAATCACCAATTATAACTCAAATTGGCACAACACTCTAAACATGAGCTAAAATTACAGAAATACCCCTATTATTCAAATTTTACCATATTTATGAGAAATTACCAAAATACCCCTAGTCACCATCGAGAAAACAAAGTATAGTACGTCCCACACCGACAAGACTACACTACAAAATGTACTTAATGTGGGTCCACCACTTTGGCCCGACAGTAAAAACTCACAGTATTGTTCAATCGCGTAGGATTTTTATCGCGTTTTCACAATCTCGACATTTTCACAAACATTTTTAAATCGCGTAAAGATATTTTGACGTTTTTAAATGTCGTAAATTGTTTTTGAATCATTTTCTCAATCGCGTAGGATTTTTAATTTATTTTCTTAACCGAATAGCTTAAATTTATCATTTTTAATATGTGAAAAACTATATCTAGTACTTTTAAAATACGTAATGTATTTTCCTTGTGTTCTAAATATAGTATGGAATCTTTTCATTTTATGCGTTTGATTTTAATAAATTTCGGCAGCATTTTGCCTGTAAAATCAGTATAAGGTATTTTTTTAACGTTTTCCTCTAAATATAGTTTATTTTATTTTTACCCAATAATTTCACATTAAAATTTACTAACGCGCTTCAAAATTTATAGTATGAGCCCTACGTTAGTACTTTTCAAGTGTCTGATTAATTTCTTACTTAGACTGAATTCTGCTAAGTTAAAATTTTAGAACAGAATTATTTCCTTTGATTTTCTTAATGATTCTTTGGAATCGATTTTTGTTATAAAATAATTATCTAACCTATCTTAGTAAATAAAATGGCATGTTGGTCAAATCAAAATAAAATTACATTTGGTTATACACTAAATGGCATTTTGGCCACAATTAACTTAAATAATCCATTATTTACCTAGGTTCATTAAATCCTTGATTTAGAAAATTGTGAGAACATTTTGGTCCTCTATTTTTTGGTGAGAAGGCCGTAAGCCTCAAATGTGTTCTTTGGAACACTCATGCATTTCGTACATGTTATTCACATCCTACTTAAATAAATACACAATTATAATTACATACAATTATGTAATCACATATAAAACACATACAATATATTTTAAGCCATAATCATGCATAGCAAAAATAATAAAAACTATAATCATGCATAGCAAATTAAAATCACAATTATTAAAGCATTTAAACAATCAAAAACAATAAAATCACAAATAAAACCATACAACCGAATCCTTATGGATTCTACACACAAACACAATCCATTTTCTCATCACCACTTAGGGTTGATGAGATTAAATCTCCCTCTTACCTCTTGTAGACAAAACAATTGGTAAGATTCCTTCCTTTCCTCTAAATTTCGTGTGACCTCCAATAAAATTCCTAAAATTCTCAAATAATTAGCAAATACACATACAATATACAAAATAGGGAAACCATGGAACAAACATGGTTAGAAAAATCAGAATTTAAATTTTGAACCATAGAAATCAAACTTACCCTTAAGGAAGTAAGCAAGAAGTGAGATTTTGAGCAAGTTAGAGTAGGAATTTGGGAAAAGTTTGTGAATGAAAGATGCTTAGAATAGTATTTGGGTTCAAGAAATGAGATTGGATAAAATTATGAAGGCTTGGATGTGTATGGAAGGGGCTGGCCGAACCTTAGAGAGAAAATGAGAGAGAAAAGTTTGCTTGAGTTTCTTGTGTTTTTAGAGAGAGAAGTGAATAGCCAAAATGTGATAAAGATGAAAAACTAAAGTGAAGAGTAAATGAAGAGTGCAGCAGCCGTGAGTGGCCTTTAGGTGAGCTTGAGTGAGTGAATTTGCTTGGTAAAAATATCACAAATGTGTTCACACTAGCTAGCACATGGCCTAGTCATGTTGGATCCTTCTTGAACCTTGTAGAACCAAGCCCACTAAGCCTCCTTGCTGCCCAAAAACCGTGCTCCCTCTCCCTCCATAATGTCTTAATTGTCCTCCAATTACACCTAATTATATGTTAGTTAATTAGGCAATTAGTTAGGTTAATTATCCTAACCATTCTTAATTAACATACTACTAATATAACTAATTTATTTAGTAAATATTAACATATATTATAACCTTTAATTAATATTAATATATCTAATTAGTAATTAGATTATAATTAATTCATTACTAAGCTAGTTCACTTAGTATGCTAATTAGGTAATTAGATTAGTTAGATTAAGCTTAATTAAGTTACTAACCATTTTCAAGCCTACAATTGTTGACTAAATCCTAACCCTTGGTTCATCTTTAATTCCTAACCATTGATTAGATCTAGGGTAGATATCACTTGATCAAAAACCTATCATTCTAATCTCACCATTGATTAGATCAATGGCTTAGATTAAAGGCTTCATCATTAAGTCTTCATCCAACGGTCCAAATGAAAACACATGCTCCCTTAGGTGTCCAATTCCTATTGGTTTAGAAAGTCAAGCCTACCTTTGTTGACTTGCTCTCATTGGTTAGAAATTGTACAAGATCAGACACTGATTGATTTGTTTTTCCTACACGCGGGTCCCACAACACTTTTAAAGATCGTGGTCAAACCGAAATGATTTTTTTTGTTTTTGAGACAGAGTAGGTCTTGTAATATAAAATAATATTATAAAAATATAAAATTATTTTATTGCACAGTTAAATCTGAAAAATTACGCTATTAATTTATATATCAATCAGAATTGGGTTTAGTAAGATCCCCCAGCTCCAATTAATTAAAATAAGATTTATCCGGCCAGAAAATTTTTATTTTCTTAGATCGGAGCAAATCACACACAACAGTTAAGTACACTCACGGAACAGTCAAATTAAATTTACTGCTCACAGAATTCATAAAACAGTACAAATCGGGACTATATTGTAATTATCCCAAAAGTTAGGGTGTTACATGTAGGACTAGCAATAGGGTCATTACTACGTCTTTTATGGTTGCTTATGCAGTGTTTGTTTTACCTATCAAGGAGTTGTGGAATGATTTTCACTATACTCCTAGAGGAGACTTCGAGTGATCATTGGCTCAGATTTCTATCTATCGAGACATTCCCAGCTAGGGAATTTGTCTTCTGACAAGGGCTCATATATTAGTTGTTATATTTTTGGGTATGTAAAGATAATGAATGAATATTTGTAGTAAACTCTGTTTATATGAAAAGTATATTTATTCAGTTTTTATATTTTGAGTTACTTTAATTTGATCAATTGATGTTTTCCACAAAAAAGAAATTTTGAAACCCATATTTAAATGAGATTAAATATTTTATAACTTGGGAAATTAATTATTCATAAGGAGTTAGTATGAATGTAATACCCTTCGAAGGGGGTGTTACACATAGTATGCATATATTATGGAAGTTCTAGTCTTTAAGCATTCCAATAGCTAGGAATTGCCTAAAGTAGGTATGTAGAACCTTGAGCACCCTAGTGTGGCATAAGTAACCACTTGTGGTGTAATAGTAAGGCAAGCTAGATACAAGTATCATAAGTATGATTACTTAACTAGAAACATGGATTATGCTCCTTTAAAAGTTAGAAGCATGTTGAGAGTATATGTTTGCTAGAGTTCAGTTCTTCATCTAGTTAGAGAGAACCGTGTGATGAGTTAATGTGGTTGTTTTGTATGAGTTATGCATAACACTACATACTTTCCTTTTACTTGATAATTCCAAAATAGTATAATCTTTAATGATTTATAATCATATGGCCAAAGGAGATAGAGGGGAAAGTCAAAAAGTCTCTTTGAGTAAGGACTTAGCCCTAGCTACTCGTTAGTGCTAGGATTACTAGTTTGATTTGGAACTAGTCCTCACATTATCAGGTAGGTATGAAGAGCCAGTCTTCTTATCTACAACTTTAAAGAGAATGTGAAATAAGTAAGTGACACACACAATCATATACATTTCCTATTACTTGGCGATTGTATGGGCAGTTGCCAAGTGAAGGTGATATTTGATAATTATATGGGCGGTTGTTAAATATCATTTATGGTTTTGTTTATGACTGAACTAGTTGTGATATGCTACAATTGGGTAGATAGTTGTTCTTATCATATGAGTAAAAGACTTATATTTATAGGTTACGTTGTGTTTTGTAAACCTTTACATAACAGTAGTATGTGAATGTTCTTGTGATATTGAATAGAGATTTAATATCCAATAGCGACCATAATCTATTGTATAATGTCGAGATATATTAGATTTCTATACATTATACAGTTGTATAGGTGATTATATAATGTTGTTATTGACGTAGTTTATATTGTTTAATGCCACAAAATGTATAAATATTACTGAGAATTGCATGTTCTCGCCCCTTTTCTATGTATTCATGATAATAGCAGGTCAAGGCCTTTCCAAGGGTAAGGAGAATAAAGAAATTGAAGAGCTAATGTGGTTTTAGTTTTGTTTGTTTCTTATTTACAAAGTTGATGTATTTATTTATATTAGCTTTGAGAATGTAAAGGTTGTATGTATAACATTTTGCCTTTGTTGGCAGTTGATGTATATATGTATAACTTTTTAGTTATAACTCTCCTTTATAATTCCTTAATTATATAGGATAAGGAAGAATAGTAAGATTAAAAGTAACACGTTTGATGTTTTATGTCTAAATATATTAGTTATATCGAGAATATTGTATTAGGGTATTACATTATGGTATCAGAGCAGTTCATCTTGTTGAGTCGGGGTATGGACTAGCTAGGCTTAGGCAAGTTGAGAGTTTTTCGCTTAGTGTTATGCATTTCTTGTCTCCTATGTGAGATATATTGATAGATTTTACATACCAGACCTCAGGTTTGAATGTTAATGGTTATTGTCATACTTAATGTGTACAGGAAACTATTACTTCACTAAAGCAAACTAGGAGAAATAGGAATACTTCTAGTAAAAGTTCAGCTATTATTGCTAAAGTGTTTTTAGAGATGGCAACTTCCTTGAGAGAGCAGATTGCTATTGCAAGTATAGTTTAGAGTGGATGAAAATAATTTCATCTCAGCAGTTAGTACCACTAGTACAGTTAGTGCATGGAGTTATGGTTGTAGAGAACCAAAACTTTTCAGTTCTCTCAAAGGTTAGAAAGGTCAACCCTGTATCCTTTAAGGGAAAGTAAGACCCGTTTAGGATAAGGGATCGTAGTTTAGGAAAATGAGGAAAATCTTTATAGTTGAGATTTGTTTTGATGACCTAAGAGTTGTGGATGTCTCCTATAAGTTAGTAAGGGAGGCAGATTTTCGGTGAGTAGGTGCCAAGAAGTTGTTAAGACTTTTGACTGTTAGTTTACTTGGGGAGTGTTGAGGAATTTTATTTAGAATAAATACTACCCTAAGAACCAATAGAATGTCAAGGATATAGCATTCCTAAGACCAGAATATGGTGGCATGTTAGAAGGTCAGTTTATGGCTAAGTTTGTTATGAAAGTTATCCTTATTATAGAGGCATGATTTACTCTCTTGTAGTTAGAATTGAGTTAAATATGCAAGTTTTAGAGAAATACTTTAGTGTCTCCTTAAGTTGAGATGGAAAGGAGTATTAGTAAAGAGATGGTTCCTTTAATAGTCAAAGTTGAACCATAGCACAATTATCCTAACCAAGGGAATGAGATAAGCCCCCTGGCCTTACAAAGGAGTGAGAAAAACACTTTGCTAAGTATGGAGTTGTGAGACAAGGGAGCAAGGAAAGCACCTTGTGAGGGTAAAGATGTGAGTAAAACACTTTACCAATATGTAGATCGAGAAGCTCTCTACATAGGCAAGTGAGTGAGACCAAATAAATTAAATATTGCCAAGTGTGTTAAAGGAGTGAGATAAACACTTTACCTAGTAATGGTAGAGGAGTGAGATAAACACTCTACCTAGGACAAAGTAGTGAGTTGAGCTCTTTGTCGAGAAACATGAAGAGTGAAGAAAGCACTCATGTAAATGGTAGTAAGAGTGAGTTAAACTCTCTACCAACGGTCTCAAGTAAAAGGTATTAGAGTGAGCTAAACTCTTTACCTAGGGTATTAAAGCGAGAAAAACTTATACCAAGGGCAATTGGATGAGTTAAGTCCTATGTCAGGCAAAGAAACGAGATAAGCACTTTGCTAAGTAGTAAGGATAACTTTTAAACAGCAGTTTAGAATGATTGAAGTTCAGTATAGATCGAGTAGACATAGAGAGCTATTTGAATATATCATTTTAGAATGGTAAGTTAGGCTAATTGATTAGACAAAGGGAGCTATTCGTTTGGCAAGAGTTTTAGGTTGATCGAATATACTAAAAGAGTTATTCGATTAGCGAGTTTTTAGTTTCGAAGAAGGCCTAGTGAATAGATAGCTATTCTATAGGTGTATATTCAAGAAGAATAAACTAACTGGAAAGTAGTTTGACTTACATAGTTTCGATTAGTCGAGGTAGATAAGAGAAGCTTATTTTTGATTGATTGGTAAAGATAGAATTGTGCTTTTAGTGCTATTCAAAGAGAATAGTTAAGGATCCCTATAGCTAGCCTCAAGTGGAACAAAAGTTGTAAGGTTTTCATAAGAGGAAGATAGTGGATTATAGGTATAAGTAGTGTACTTTTAAACCTAGTTATCCTTAAGATAAAGTTAAGTAAGTTTAAGCAGAAATGAAGGGACCAAAGTATGTTTGATGTAAGAGTTAACATGGTGGTAGACCTCGTCTAGTAGGCCAGATAGTATGTTATACTTATAGCTGATCAAAACATTTTTAAGTAAGTGTATACAGAAGTAGGGAGCAGTGCCTAAACTCAAGTTAGAGTAATAGTTTATACTCTGAATAGTAAGGAGGTGGCTCAGACTCCCGATCCTATATGAGGTAATGGCATAGTTAAACATGATCTCTAGGTTGTATTGTATGATTCAGAAATATCCTCATTCCTTGATTTCATATGAGTTAGAACAGAGATTAGATTTATCTATGTTAGAGTTTTCCCATGTTTCATCTTTGTCTACACTAGCAGTAAGGTTGGTTGTAACTTCCTTATATATGTTTGGATTGTTGTGTGAAGGTAGAAGGTAGGATTTACTTTGTGAATCTTATCAGTTTATCTCTTCTTGACATAGACTTTGGACTATGCATGGTTTTGGTTGTTAGTAAACCATGTTGTTGTGGAGTGATCAAATTGGACATTGAGGTTTATATATAATGATTCTTTCATGCCTATTCCCTTAGAGTCTGTGCTTTGAAAGTTAAACAAGTGAGTAACTTCTTAGAAATAGGGACTTAAGGACATGTTCTCCTTCTTTCTTTGTTTGTGAAGTTAAGTAAGTCTTAAGGAATACAACTGTGATAAGAGAATATCCAGAAGTGTTTTCTATAAAGATAACCGAGTTACCACCTAAAAGAGAGGTTGAACTCACTTTAGGATTGGTACAAGACAAAGACCATAGCAGAATACAATGAGTTATGGGTAATGGTGGATAAGTTAAGTAATTTGCCCACTTTTTGCCAAGCAAAGTTAGCTATTTTCTAGATAAAGTAGTTCAACTACATTTTGTTAGTCATGGCAACCATTACCCAAGAGGGGGGTAAATTGGGTATAAAAACTTTTCACAAATGCTCTTAAAATAAACACAAATATTTAAGCTATTAAATAAAAGAAAAGAAATTGCAAGATGAAGAATAAAAGCTTTAAGAATAACAAATAAATAAATGTGTAATAATATAAAATTGTGTAAAATAAAGAGATTGAGAAGAGAGAAGCAGGCACGATATTTATCCTGGTTTGACCACTAACCCACTTGTGGTCTATGTCCAGTCCTCGAAAACAATCCGAGATTTTTCATTATGTATACAAGCTTCAATAGGTGCTTACAACCGTTACATAAAAGAGCACTTTTCACACGCAGGGAAACTCTACCCTTGTGCTAAAGTCTCAGTCTGCAAGGATACCTCACCCTTATACAAACCTTGAAGGATACCTCACCCTCAATACAGAAGAACAAAAATATAGATGAAGAGAAACTCTCACTCAGAGCAAATAATACAAATTGAAGTGCTAAGAGGCTCTCAAAGGATATCTCAAAGTTTCATCAAAAAGAGCACAAAAAATAGGCGTAAATTATAAATCACATTTTTCAAAGTAAACGTAAATTAAACAGATAGCTGGAATTTTTGCAGATGAGACCCACGGTCTCTATTTATAGAGTCAGATAGAAAATTAGCCGTTGTAGCAATTAATTCTGTGATTATTATAAAAATATGTCTGTTACATACTATATCTGAAACTGTGTTTACCGTGTTTATTCGAATAAGCTTTATGCTATTCGAATAACACGCTCTTTTTAAAAACGTTCCTGAAAAAGGTTATTCAAATAACACAAGTGTTATTCGAATAATGCTACCACAAAAACTTTCTTTAGAAAATTGGTTATTCGAATAACTCTAAGTTTATTCGAATAACATTGGTTAAAACAGATTTCTAGGAAACAGTTCTATTCGAATAATTGATGAGTTATTCGAATAGCTGATGTGAAAACAAGCCATTCAGAAAACTCTTATTCGAATAACAGGAGTGTTATTCGAATAACACTTTAAAACACAGAGTCACGCAGCAGCCAAATTTAAAGCTTTATTCGAATAACCAATGAGTTATTCGAATAACTCAATTTGTAAAACAGTTATAAATGATTGAAAAACATCCTAGAAAGTTTATCAAAAACACCAAAACATTTTTAAGTTATTTTCAAGATCAAAACAGTTTTGGTATAAGTTTAAGGAAGCATTTTTGTTTTATCTTGATGCACTAGGAGATATCCAAAGAGATCCTCGAACAAAGAGACTCTAAGTCCTAAAGCTATTCGTATAAGATCTTGGACTTGGTCTTCCTATCATCTTCATTTTGTCTTCATGTTTGTTATCATTAAAAACATTCTTTAAAGACATATGTCCAATCACATTCTCCTTGTGTTGAGCTTAATTGAGATCTTTTGCTTTCTTGTTGCAATGCTCACTTTTGGTACTTGGGCTATCCTACAAAGTATTGCTTACTTAAACAAGCATAGTTAGTCCAAAATCATAATTCAATATCTTTATATGCATGATTCATATATGTATAACTCTAGTTAGTTTAGCATGCATATAAAACTTTCATAGACACATCTAAATAAGACATTTAACAATTATTAATAGATATGCTCTATGTAGGATGCAATAGAACACATTGCACATTTTCATTTAAGCAAGGTCAAATCCAATATTAATTCATTTATAACTCATATAACGCATTATTGGATATATTATATGATGAATGTTACATATATCTTATTGCATGATTATTAAGTGAAATATAACTAGATAAGGTACATATCATGCATGATACAATATATCACATTAAGCACATCTATCAAGCATAAGCATCATTCTATTTGTCTTGTATTTGTCCTCATCAAAACTTAACATATTAAACTATTTGGGGCAAACTTATTTTCACACATTTGGAAGAAATCGTTAGTTTGCTTTGAGTCCCAGTGAATGTAGTATCTGATAGAGATCCTAGATTCATGTTTAGTTTTTGGGAAGCCTTGCAAAAGAAGTTCAGAAATAAGTTAAGCTTTAGTACAACTTACTATCCACAAACAGAGGGGTCAAGAGCTTAGAGGTAAGTAGAATTCCTCTAGAGAAGGTACAAATTAAGCTAGTGGATAGTTTTAGGCTCAGTAAGTTAATCTTATAAAGTGAGGACCTTTAAGGCTGAGTTAGACACAGCTAAGGGAGGTGACAATCTCTCGAGTATGATATCATATTTGATATGGTAAGGAAATTTTGGGGACAAAATTTTAAAAAGGATAGGAGAAATGTAACATCTTGAAAAGCATGCTAAACTAGTTTATGGTTACCAAAGGTAGCATATTACTTGTATGGCATGTTAGTTAAGTTTTGAGACAAACTGAGTTCATTTAGGCACTTTGTTACAACATAGAGTGTGAAAAGTAGTCTGAAATGACTTAGATAGTATCATAAATTGCTAAGTTGAGGGAAATAAACCTAGAGAGTTTGTTTCTAAGTCACAAATAGGCATAAGAAGCTGTAGTTAAAATTTGAGAATAATCAGAGTGAGTTTGGTATTTTTAGGCATACTGGTTGTGCATTTAATACTAGATTGACTAACAGCAGATATGCAAAAATATGATAATGGCGAAACAACAATTTTAATGAATCTTGGTATTTATTTTAAGGTTGTTGGAAGCAGGAAAACTTAATTTAGTATAATTCAAGTTTCTTTAGCAGATATAAAGTTCTAGCTATAGGCTTAAGTGACTAAAGTTGGACTTGTCCTCTTTTTCCCTTTAAGTCCCACGGTTCTAGAACAAACAAGAAACATAAACAGAAAATGAGAGGGGAAGAAAAAGAGAAGGAACCAAAGGGAGAAAGAAGATGGAAATTGGAGGAAGAAGCAAGAGGGTCAATATCAAAGCATAAATTTGAGGGAAGATCATCTTGGCATCTAGAGGTAGGGGATTCTAACTTCAAATCTCATCTTTTCCTTCACCAATTCTAAGATAGGAATTAGGTCTCATAGATGGAGGAAATGGACTTTAGGAAGAAAAATTAGTTTTTCTTACTTAGTTCTTGCTTCCATTGGTTGTATTTAGCCATTTTCAGCTTGTTGGATTCAAGATAGATGAATTGGTCTTTAGATCAAGTTGTTTAGTTCCTAAATTTGGAAATTAGGAGTATGGTTGTGAGATTTATGGTTTTAACCACAAATCCATGATTAAGTAAGCCAATAGGTTAATTAATTGTTTTAACATGATTAGAGGTTGCTAGTGATCATAGAAATCACTTGAACCATTTTAGAATGGCCAAATTCTCCATTATGTTCCAATGGAACAGTAACTAGAATCTACAGAATTCTACAGATTCTATGTTATGTGACTAGTGCTCAAGTGCTCAGTGCAGAGCGCTTAGGCGAGCATTGTCTAACAGAACAGGTGCACAGGCGCTTGGGTTAGGAGGGCTTAGGAAGAAGGTGCTCAAGGGCCCAGGCACCAAAATCATTATTTTGTTGGGTTGAGTTTCCATACTTCTTAGGATTCCTTTTATATGCCTTGTAGAGTGTGTTGATACACTGATGGGGGATTTCTAAGAGAGAAAGATCGTCTTGCACATATGGGAAAGTAAGAGACCTTAGTGCAATCAAGAGTAGTGGATTGCCATAGATAGGCATCTAGACCCTTAGGCAACACAGAGTTGCATTTAGTATCTCATACGAGATGATGAGGATAGGGTATACTAGATACAAGTAAGTTGAGTTCAATTGGCAATAGTCACTTGCCTTAGTGCATTAGTTACTCCTAAGTGAGAAAGTGGAGTTAATGGTGAATGAATGAACATAGTATGTAGATATTATAGAAGTTATAGTCTTTAAGCATTCCAATAGTTAGGAATTTCCTAAAGAAGGTATCTAGAACCTTGAGCACACTAGTGTGACATAAATAGCCACTTATGGTGTAATAGTAAGGTAAGCTAGATACAAGTACGATAAGTATGATTACTTAACTAGAAACATGGAATATGCTCCTTTAAAAGTTAGAAGCGAGTTGAGAGTACATGTTTGCTAGAGTTTAGTTCTTCATCTGGTTAGAGAGAACAATGTGATGAGTTAATGTGGTTGTTTTGTATGAGTTATGCATAACGCTGCATAGTATCCTTTACTTGCTAATTCTAAAATAGTATAATCTTTAATGATTTATAATCATATAGCCCAAGGAGGTAGAGGGGAAAGTCCAAAAGTCTCTTTGAGTAAGGACTTAGCCCAAGCTACTTGTTAGTGCTAGGATTACTAGTGTAAGATGGAATTAGTCCACACATTATCATATAGGTATGAAGAGCCAGTCTTCTTATCTATAACTTTAAAGAGAATGTGAAATAAGCAAGTGACACACACAATCATATACATTTCCTATTACTTGGCGATTGTATGGGCAGTTGCCAAGTGAAGATGATATTTAATAATTATATGGGCGATTGTTGAATATCATTTATGGTTTTGTTTATGAATGTGCTAGTTGTGATATGCTACAATTGTGTAGATAGTTGTTCTTATCATATGAGCAAGAGACTTATATTTATAGGTTATGTGTTATGTTTAGTGAACCTTTACATAACAGTAGTATGTGAATGTTCTTGTGATATTGAATAGAGATTTAATATCCAGTAGCGACCATAATCTATTGTATAATGTCGAGATATATTAGATTTCTATACATTATACAATTCTATGGGTGATTGTATAATGTTGTTATTGACATAGTTTATATTGTTTAATGCCATCAAATGTATGAATATTGCTGAGAATTACATGTTTTCACCCCTTTCTATGTCTTCATTGTAATAGTAGGTCAAGGCCTTTCAAAGGGTAAGGAGAATAAAGAAACTGAAGAGCTAATGTGGTTTTAGTTTTGTTTGTTTCTTATTTACAAAGTTGATGTATTTATTTATATTAGCTTTGAGAATGTAAAAGTTGTATGTATAACACTTTGCCTTTGTTGGCTATTGATGATATGTGTATAACTTTTTAGTTATGGCTCTCCTTTATAATTCCTTAATTATATGGGATAAGTAAGAATAATGAGAATAAAAGTAACATGTTTGATGCTTTATGTATAAATATATGTGTTATATTGAGAATATTGCATTAGGGTGGTACAGCATCCACTAGTCTCGAAGACCAATCTTTGCAATCCAGGTTGACCATTTTCTCTAAAATTTGCATAATTTCCTTATTTGCAAGTTCTACCTATCCACTTGTCTAGGAGTGGTATGTAGTAGAGATCTTATGTACCACCCTATATTTTTTCATCAAAGCCTCAAAAGAACAATTGCAAAAATGTGTGCCCTGGTCACTAATGATTGCATGTGGTGTACCAAATCGAAATAACGCATTCTCTATAAGAAATTTAATTACCGTCCTATTATCATTGCTCCTGCAAGCTATTGCTTCCACGATTTTGACACAGTCTACTGCCACAATAATATATTGATATCCAAAAGAAGGAGGAAATGGTCTCATAAAATCAATGCCCTAACAATTAAAAGTGAGTTAAGGGGTTTAAGAGCATTATATTACGACGGGACATAACTCCTAACTTTTGACACTTTTTATATGAACAACAATACATGTTTACATCCTTAAATTAGGTGGGCCAATAAAATACACACTGCAAAATTTTTGCAGTTGTTTTCTTCATTGAAAAGTGACCCCCACAAGCTTGTGAATGACAAAATTCCAAGACGCTAGCAATCTCTTCATCAAGGTTGCAACGCCTTAAAATTTGGTTAGGGTAATATTTGAAAAGAAAAAGGTCATCCTAATAGAAATTATGTACCTTAGTCATGAACTTCCTCTTATTCTGAGCACTCCAATCCATCGGTATCTCACCTGTAGCTAAATAATTCACAATATGAGTAAACCATGGTAGAAAAGTAGTAGAAAATAAATGCTCATTGGGAAAATCATCTCGAATTGGCAGGTGGTCAGAGGTAGTGGTGCACAACTCGACTCGCGAACCCGATCAACCAGACCCCATCAAATATATCTAGGTTTGTTCGAGTAATCGGGTCTATTAAGGTCAAACCCAATAAAATTGTCTAAATATCGGTTCGGGTAACAAGTTTAGTGAACCAACCCAATGACCCGACCCGATGACCCGAATACCCAAGAAAACGATGTCGTTTTGCCTATATTTAAGCCTTCATTTTATTCTTTCTCACTTAGGGTGCACAACCCGACCAACTGTAACACCCTTGTGGGAATGTCACATTTATGATGCAATAAAATAAAATACTTACCCAAGTTGTAAAACATTTGATACGTAATTAATATTAGTAGTAAATTTTTTTTCCTTTTATATTTATAACATTAAATAAAATAACACGGAACACAAAATAAAGTAGAACATAGTCACACCATAATATACATATGATTTTTGTCTTAAATACACAAATAATTTACAACTACAAATATTTATCAAAGCAGTAAAAAGACAACATAGTACTAAAACATAACATTGCCCAAGTGCACCTCGAAAGATTTCTAACCCTCTAATGGATCGTCCTCAGAGAGATCATCGAAGGATAGAATTCCTGGAGGTCCCACAGCTCTACGGACACGAGTCCGGGCTGTTGACTCGTTACTGAGCTCGCTCGGCGCATGGAAGATTCCTTCCCAGTAACGCCTAAGAGTCAGAGGCAACTCTAGATGTAAGTATAAAGTAGTAGTGAATATAACATCTCCATCAAACTCTCTACATAGGGACACAATCAGACGTCCCACGTAGACCACAGATCCTCTATCCTCGCGCATACGCCAAGCCTCCGAACCTCCGTGAAACTCAAGTCTCATAAACCCGAAGAATCCCGGCAACGCCATGATTTCAAGATCAGTCCTGATGATAAGGATGATCTATCGACTCGTCTTCCTCATACAGTTCGCTTGGCTGTCGCTCGTCCGGATATTGTATCTCAAGAGGCTGTTCCTCCTCTTCTTCCTCAAACTCTTTACGAAAATATAATAATATCGAGAAAAGCATATAGAGAGGTGAGACAATCTACATCACTACCAGCATGGCAATAAAGAAAACGACAATACAACAGATATCACAACAATACATACCATTATATCTCATACAGTATAGCAAAGTAATACATCATACATTTAATCACAGATTATAATAAACATTTAAAATGTAGATAATGAATGATACACACACCGACTTGTTCCTACTCCATGGAGCTAAACACAGATATCTGAGAGAATGATCTGAAAAGAACTAATAGTACCTTAGGCTGCCCAACCAAACTATTGCACTGTCTAACGTCGTGTCTATAGCCCACAATCCAAAACATCGTGTAGCAGTACACAGTCGAATACATCGTGCACTACAGGCATTGTACATAATAGTCTCCTCAAGATCCCGATTAAGAATAGTGCTTGTCGAGATCATTAGTGTGTTGCCCGTTAACACAGCCCAGAGGCGCTACCAACTGTCCACATATGGGATTATCCGCACACTAATGCCTCCAAGTTCATATAATGAACCACACTACACCTATCACACCACAACACGATGTAATTCGTCTCATCAACCAATCGCCAGTTATCAACCAAATTGACACAACACTCTAAGCATGATCACAAATTACCAAAATACCCTTATTCTCAATATTTCACCATATTTACGAAAATACCCTCAGTCTCAATATACCAAGATATAGCATGTCTCCACTTGACAGTACTATCTCACAACATATCTGAGTCCACCACTTTGACCCGACAGTAAAACTCGCTGTATTATTTAATCGCGTAGAAATTTTATCTCGTTTTCACAATCGCATCGCTTTTACAAACATTTTAAAATTGCGTAAATATATTTTGACATTTTTGAACATTGCGTAGTGTTTTTAAATCATTTTCTCAATCACGTAAGATTTTTAAATCATTTTCTTAATCATATAGCTTAAAATTATCATTTTTAAATATGTGTAGACTATATCTAGTACTTTTAAACTACGTAGAATATTTCCCTTACATTATAAATATATTATGGAATCTTTTCATTTTATTTTTTGATTTTAGTAAATTTCGGCAACATTTTACCTAGAAAATTAGTATATGGTATTTTTAACGTTTTCCTCTAAATTTTGTTTATTTTAATCTTACCCAATAGTTACACCTTGAAACTTGCTAACGCGTTTCAAAACTCATAGAGTGAGCTCTACGTCAGTATTTTTCAAGTGTTCTCTTTAATTCTTGCTTAAAATAAATTCTGCTAAATTTAGAATTCTAAACTAAGTTTATTTATTTTATTTCTCAAAGATTCATTGGAATTAAATTCTTTTGTAAATTAATTACTTAACCTATCTTAGAAAATAAAATGGCATGTTGGCCAAAATTAATCTAAATCATTCTCAAATTTATTATTTTACCTAGATTCATTAAATCATTGTTTCGAAAATGGTTGAGAACATTTTGGTTCTCTGTTTCTTGGTAAGGCCGTGAGCCTCAGTGTGTTCTTTGGAACACTCATACAAATCGTTACATGTTATTCACATCCTACTTTAATAATCATATAATTATAAACACATGCAATATATATAAACACATGCAAAATTATTTTAAAGCTATAAACATGCTTGCAAATAAAATAAATCACAAATAGGAAAGCAATTAAGCAAACACATAAAATAAGAAAAACAATAAACAACCACACAAATGAATCCTTATGGATTCCACACTAACAATTCCATTTTCTCCTCACCATACAAGGTTGATGAGATTAAATCTCCGTCTTACCTCTTAAAGACAAAGATCCTCTAGTCTCCTCCTTCTCCTTGCTTTCTTGAAAACCAACACAAAACCCTAATAATTCTTAAATAATTAGTAAAATCACATACAAGGCTCAATATTGAAAAACCATGGAACAAACATGGTTTAGAAAATCAAAAATCAAACTTTAAACTAAAGAATCAAAACTTTCCCTTAGGGAAGTGAACGAAAGCTTTGATTTTGAACTTGAAAGAGTAGGTTTTTGACAAAACCTTGTGAAGGAAAAGTGTTTAGGATAGAGTTTTGGTTTAGGAAATATGAAGAGGTAGAATTATAGAAGATTGATGGTGGTGTTTGGGTGCTTGGCCGAAATCTAGGGAGAAAAATAGAAGAGAAAGTTGCTTGGTGTTCTTGGTATTTTTGGAGAGAATAGAAAGCTTAGATTTGGATAAGTGTAAAAGTGAAATTTGAGAGTGTAAAAGGAGGGGGCTGCCGTGTGGTTATTGTGGGAGAGGTTGAGTGTTTAATTTGGAAAGTAAATATCCATTTGTGTTCACACTAAGTAAGCACATGGCTTATGACATTTGGATGGTTCAAGAACCATGTAGAACTTGTGAGAACTTGGCCATCTAACCTCCTTTGGCTGTGGGACTCCTTGGGGTTTAGGAGCTTGGGTTAATTTTAATTACTAGCTAATCACATGCTAATTAAATAGGTAATTAATTAGGTTAAGTCTCCTAGTAACACTTAATTAACATTCTAATTATATAACTAATTAGTTTAATATATATTAGCATATATTATAACCTCTAACTAAAATTAGGATATCTAATTAATAATTAGATTATAACTAATTGATAACTAGGTTAGCTTACTTAGTTTGCTAATTAGGTAACTAGATTAACCAAATTAGGTTTAATTAGCTACTAAGCAAAGTCAAGCCACTATGTTTGACTTAATCTTAACCTTTGATTTTAACTTTAATTCCTAGCCTTTGATTTGATCTAGGGTGGATATTGCTTAGTGGTTTAACTAGAATTCTTATCTCACCATTGATTTGATCAACGGTTATGATCAAAGGCTTCCTAACCAAGTCTTCATCCAATGGTCCATATTTAAGTCCATGCTTCTTTCTTTGACCTATTCCTATTGGTTAGAATTTTTTAAGCCACCTTTGTTGACTGATTCTCATTGGCTCAGATTTCAGTCCAGTCAGAATTATTGACTGCTACTCAAATGCAGGTCCCACAGACTTTTCAGGTTCCATGGTCATTTTGAAGCAGATTTCTACTATTTTTGAGATAGTAGGTACTGTCAAATAAAATAATATTATAATAATATAAAATTATTTTATTACACAGTTAAATCCTAAAAATTAAAAGATTAATATATATCAATCAGAATTAGGTTTAGTAAGATCCTCTAACTCCAATTAATTAAAATAAGATTTTTTCAGCCAGAAAATTATTATTTCCCTGGCTCGGAGTAAATCACACACAACAGTCAAATACACTCACAAAATAATCAATTTCAATTTACTACTCACAGAAACTATAAAACAGTACATTTTAAGACTATATTGTAATTATCCCAAAAGTTAGGGTGTTACACCAACCCGATTACCCAACCTGAACTAACCCAATTTTAATTGGGTTAGTTCAGTTTGGGTTACTTGAAATTTTTTTCCAAAAACTAACCTAACCCAACCCAATCTCACCTAATTGGTTTGAATTTTTCCCCCTAAACCCGACTCGACCCGACCCGACCCGTGATCACCCCTAGTCAGAGGTGTCTGCAAATGTGAGCCTTGAGAGATGGTCAGCCACTACGTTCTCGACTCATTTCTTGTCTTTAATGGTGATGTCAAATTCCTGCAAAAGTAAAATCCACCATCTTAGTCACGCCTTAACATCCTTCTTTGTAAGAAGGTACTTAAGGGCTGCATGATCCGTGAAAATAATAATAGGCAAACTAATCAAGTAAGCACGAAACTTATCTAAAACAAACACTACAACTAGCAACTCTTTTTTAGTGGTGGAGTAATTCATCTGAGCACTATTTAGAGTTCTACTAGCATAGTAAATAACAAAGGGTTTCCCCTCCCTTCGCTATCCAAGAACAACACCTACAGCAAAATCAATAGCATCACACATGATCTCAAAAAGTAAAGCCCAATCAGGTGGTTACATTATTGGTGCTGAGGTAAGCTTGCCAATTTGCATTTCAAAGGCCTCTTGACAAGCTTGTGTCCATTTAAATAGGGCATTTTTAGCTCAGAGGTAACATGGTGGTCTAGATATGGTGGAGAAATTTTGTATGAACCTCCTATAAAAGCTTGCATGACCAAGAAAAGATCTCACATCCTTTACTATCCTAGGTGTAGCCAACTTAGAGATTAATTCGATCATTGATTGTTCAACCTCTATCCCCCTAGAAGAAATAATATTCCCTAAGACAATACCTGAAGGTAGCATAAAGTGGCCTTTTTCCCAATTTAAAACTATTTCCTTCTCCTCACAATGAATCAACACCCTCTTTAAATTCAATAAGCATTCATCAAAAGAAAATCCAAAAACAATCAAATCATCCATAAAAACTTCCATGCAATTTTTAACCATGTCACTAAAAATGCTCATCATGCAATGTTGAAAAGTAGCATGAGCATTACATAATCCAAATGGCATTCTACGAAAGGCAAAATTACTAAAAGAACAAGTGAGAGTGGTTTTATCTTAGTCTTATAATGCAATTTCAATTTGATAATAACCAAAATAACCATCCAAGAAGTAATAGAAAGGATGACCAGCTGCACACTAAAGAATTTGATCAGTAAAAAAGATATGAGACTGGTCTTTCCAGGTGGTGACATTCAACTTTCTGTAATCAATGCACATCTGTCACCCAATCACAAGTTTTATAAGGACTAACTCTCCTAAGTCATTCTTCACTATAGTAACACTTAACATTTTAGGAACAACCTGTGTAGGGCTTACCCATTTACTATCAGAAATAGGATATATGATTCTTGCACCTAATAGTTTCAACACTTCATTCTTCACCACTTCTTTCATAGTGGGATTAAGCCTACGTTGGGGGTCTCTACGAGGGATAGTTCTTTCCTCCAAAATAATTTTATGAGAACATACTAGAGGACTAACACCTTTTATATCAGCAATGCTCCAACCTAAAGCTGCCTTATGCTCACTTAGGGTCCGAATTAATTTCTCACTTTAAGACTCAAACAATTCAGATGAGATAATAACATGAAATGTATTATCTGGACCAAGGAAAGCATACTTTAAACCATTAGGCAGAGGCTTCAACTCAACTTTGGATGCTTCCACACTTGAAGGAATTTTTTTTTCACCTTTCTCGGGAAATTATTCAAATTTTGGTTACCAAGCCCAAGTGCTAAAATCCCAAGTTCTATAAAAAATTACACTAATGTCAATTACATCAGATGGTTTTCTGTCATAGAGCGCCCAAGCACTGGAAAAGTGGGCGCTTAGCAGTAACTCCTAGGTATTTTCTATTGATGAATTATGCATAACATGAGCTTGGTTCTTTAATGAGTCATGGTAATGAAATGAGCTTGGTTCTTTAATGAGCCATGGTAATGAAATTAGCTTGGTTTCCATGGATGGGCCATGAAAATGAGTTTAGCTTGGTTCTTTATTGATCCATGAATGTTTACGTAGCTTGGTGTAACACCCTAGATAAACATGTTAGACTTGTAAATGGTTACAGAGGTAACCTAATACTTCCTTAACATGTCTATTGAATTTTGTGGTGGCTTTCTGAGCATGTTTAGTCACTTTGTTGTAACACTATGTGTGAGAAATAGTTGTTATTAGATGCGAAAATGGATTAAACTGCTCAGTTAATGAAAATAAATGTAAAGAATTTATTTCTAGGTCACAAATGTGTGAACTATGTACAGTTAAATTTTGAGGATAATCAGAGTTAGTTTAGTATTTTTAAGCATACTGGTTGTGTATTTTATTACCGGATTGACCAGATTGACTAGTGACTGATATGCCAAAATAGAGAAATGGTGAAACAATAATTTAGATGAATATTAGGATTTATTCTAAAGTTGTTGGAAGTTAGGAAACTTGATTTGGAGAAATTTATGTGTTCTTAACTGATCGGGGGTTATAGCTTGGTCACTTAAGTGACCAAGTCTCTCACGTTTCTCTCTTTGGTTTCTACCCTTGACTCTCTTGTTTATATGAGATATTTATCTTATTTTCTCTTCACTTCTCACGACTGAAGGTAGAAACAGAAGGGAAGAGGAAGGAGAAGGAAAATGAGGAAAGGAAGAGGAAATCAAAGGGGTAAATCCAGCGCTTGATCTCCATCTTTGTTACACTAAAGGTAGGGGATTTGTGTTCTTTTCACCTTCTTTTCTCCACTTTCACCATTGATGCATATTGATGCATGATAGATCAATTTGGGTTTTAGAGGTGTTTGATGTGTTTTTCTTGCTTGGATGTGTTTCAATGATTGTTTATGACTAGTTCATGGTGTAAGTTTGAGTTAGAAACTTGGAACTCTTTATTTGGACCTTTGATGCACAAAGTGGGAAGTTAGGTCTTTAGATGAGGGATTTTGTTCTTGAATCCAAAGATAGTGGTTTGAATTGGTGATTGATGTTTCCCATGTGTTAGTAAACCAATTAAGGACTTAAAATCACCTAGAAATTGTTTTAGTATGACCAATTCCTGTGAGCAACACCAATGGAACACTGCAGGAGCTATTTTTTTTTGCAGAATTCTGCAGAAAAACCTCTCGCATCGCGGCGTGAGTTATGCCACACTGAGGCGTGAGTTTCAGTGTGTGTGCACCCGAGAGCAGCATATCGCGGCGTGAATGCACCACACCGAGGCGTGAGGGACCAGAGAGCAACGCACCATGACGTGAAAGAGGCTGCACCGAGGTGTGAAGCTCCAAGATTTTCCAGCATTGTGTTTTTTATGTTTTGGAATTTTCTAAGTGTTGGGATCACTCATGTATGCCATTTTAGGTGTGTTGAGGCATTAATGGGGGTATTTCTTGGAGAGAATTAGTACCTTGTGTACATGAGAAATTGGAGAACCTATAGGCACCCAAGTGAGGGGATTTGCCTTAAGATGAGGTTGGAGAACCTTTGGGCATCCTAAGTGTGGGAAATGCCTTAGGATAGAATTGAGGGACCCTAGACACCCAAAGTGAGGTGGAGTGTCAAGGGGTAGTGTGTTGGAAAACCTTAGGCTTCCATAGTGTGGTGGAATGCCATAGGGTAGTGCAGAGAACCTTGAGCATCCAAGTGTGATAAAATGCAATAAGGAGTGTTTAGCACCTTGTTCAACAGAAGGTTGACTTCAAAATCACTTTTGAAGTGATAGTGTGAGGTTCTAGACACAAGAGTATTAGTGCTGAGATGCATAGTTAGTGTATGCTTCCTTATTTATCAAGGCTAAGCTTTGAGTTTGCTAAAGATATGAGTTGGTTCCTTTATGTGATAGAGTTGAGCCAAGAGAGCATATTTTCTAGTTATAGCCCTTTCTCTTGGTTAGGGTAAACCTTGTGATAGGATTTGAGAAACCTTAGGCATCCTTTGAGAACTAGAATACTATAGGTAAATACCTAGAACCTTGCGCAACATGAAGTTGCATTGAGAATCACTTGTGAAATGATGAAGTTTAGTACTAGGTGTTGTATGCTAAGTTTACTTGGCTAGTTGTATTTGCTATCATGCATAGGTTGCTTCTTTGAGTAGAAAGTAGAGCAAGAGATGCACGGATAACATTTACTCCCTTGTGAGAGAAGGTTGAGACATAGGAAGTACTAGAAACGTGACTTTGCTCCTTATGTGATAAGTGAGCTTGGTTGGTAGGTTTGCTAGTTTTCCTTTATCACTTGGTTAGGAAGGACCTAGTGATGTGTGGTAGTAATTGTAAAAATACGTTGTATATATTATTTTCAAACTTGCTATTTATTATTTCTTATGTATTGTAACCTTAGATGGTATGTGCAACCATATGGCCTGAGAATAAGGTGTTAGATCTAAATTCTCGTAGCATTTATACTATTATGGTCAGAGTTACCGGTATGAGGGTGGTAGTAGTACTTTTACATTTGTGAGGGGAAGGTATTCACCTTTTACCAAGTGGTATATACTCTCATAGGCCTATCCTGCTTAGCATACACAAGGGAACGAAGGTTCTTAGAAAATAAGCAAGCAGCATAGGTTTTGCAAAAACTAAATTCTACATTAGCATTGCATAATCATATTATTAGGACTTTCTGTGAGCATGACCATACATCATAACATAAAGCATTGCATTTATTGATAACTGTATAGGCGGTTGTCTTGCTTGCACGATGATATCTTATGATTGTATGGGCGGTTGTTTGATATCATTAGTAGATATATATGTATAAGATAAGATTATAGCTTACCTTGTGAATGTTACATCAAGTGTATGTATATGTTCTGATAGAGTTGAGCAGTGACTCATTTAACTGTTGCAGGCATAGTCTTATTTTTATAGTGTGGTTTATTCATGGAGAATGTTTAATGTAACATCCTAATATTGCTATTCTGATATATCTGACATATATAAGAACAATCAATACTAGCCATGCTACTCAAACTCATACAACAAACTAAATCCATAACATTCACATAAATAAATCATTATGGAAAGCCATGTTACGTTATCTGTAATATCCTAGAAAATTATGTCAAGCTTGTATAAGGTTACATAGGTAGTCTGATACTTGTTTAGCATGCCAGTTAAGTTTCATGGTAAACTAAGTTAGTTTAGGCACTTTGCTGCGACACAGAATGTGTTAAATGGCCTAAAAAGATTCAGAAAATAGCATAAACTGCTATTCGAAGGGAAACATATGTGGATAACTTGTTTCTAGTCACAAATGAGCTAAGTAAGGTGTGGTTAAAGTTTCAAGGTAATCTAAGTTAATTTGATATTTTTAGGTATACTGGTTATGCTTTTAATGCCAGATTGACCCCCAACAGATATGAAAAAATAAAGAAAAATACAACATGATTTTTAATGAATCATAGGATTTATTTTGAGTCTGTTGGAGGTTTGAAACCTTGATTTGGAGGAATCTAAGTGTTTATAGCAGATCAAATTTTCCAATATCACATTTGTGGTAACTTCTTTAAGAAGCTAAATGAGGCTTCCTTTCCTCATTCCCACGACAAAGACCAAAAACAGAGGAGAGAAAGTGATAAAAGAAGGAAACCAAAGGAAGAAAGAGGGGAAAGAAGAGAGGAAAGGAAGGAGACCAAGGTGAGAGATCTAAGAGCAAGTCTAAGGCTTGAAGATCTTCAATCAAGGAAGAAGTAGGGGTGTTTTTCTATCTTTGATTCTTAATTTTTTCTAGATTTTAGACTTAAGTCTATAAAATGGGGAAGTTGAGTTTTAAAGAGGAAAAACTAGTTTCTTTAGTTGATTCTTGGTTTCGTTGATTGGAATAGGTTATTTCAACTTAATGGAAGCAAGATAGATGGAATTATCCATAGTTTGAGCTAGTTGGTTCTTAAATTGGAACCTAGGGTTTTGATGAACCAAGAGAGTGATTTTTGGTGTTTGATCCAATTTTAGTGAAGTAATAGGTTGTAATGATGTTACAACATGTTTAGAAGTTGTTGGTGGTGTTAGAAACCAACAAGAATCCAATTTTTGATATTGGAAGTTGAGATAGCTCAATGGAATAGTGCAGGATTGAGGGTTTTCTGCAGAAGTGTTGTAGAGTGAGAAATTTCATGCTGCGATGTGAGGATGAACCAACTTCGAATGTTGTAGTGTGAGTTTGAGTGCCGCTGCATAAGATGCATAAGCTTGGCACTCGAGAGCGGGGTGCTGCGGCGTGAGAAAGGAATGTCACAACATAAGGGGCAAAGACTCACCAAAATGCTATTTTTGATGATTTGAGTTCCCTAGTTGCTAGAATCCTTTGTTTATATCTTTTTAAGAGTGTTGGGGCACTAAAAAGGGTTTTTCATAGAGAGAAAGATGTAGTAGCATACAAGGGAAGTTAAAGGAAAAGTTGTACAAGTCGTTAAGTATAGATTATCATAGTTTAAAGTTCAGTTTATAAGTGACAAAGTGTTACTTAGATATCACTTAAGAAGTGATGAGAAAGTGAGAAATCAAGTGTACAGTCAAGTTGGCAAGAGTTGAGTGCCATAGACCCTAGCTAGATAGGGTGAATGCCATAGTGCATGAAAGCTCTAAAAGAGTGAAATAGAGTTAGTAATGCAAGGTTAGAAATTGTACTAAGTCTAGTTAGCATTTGGATAAGTTTCATAGTACATGAACTGAGTATATATTTATGTGGTGGTTATGTTAGAGTTAGGACATAACTTTGCATTGTCACACACTTCACTTCACATATACTTGCTATCCCTAGAGATTAGTGAGTGGAGGCATCCACTCAAGTTTGGTGGTGTTATCCACCTAGTTTATGGTAGACTACTTGGTAGGCTACTTTGTAGTAGAAGGAGAATACTTGTAATAGTAATAGACTTTGCCCCTACTTGTTAGGCTATAAGAGGTCCCACGTTATCATGGCAGAGTATCTCCTTGAATAGGGGGAATAGTTAAGTATCACGACACTACACTTACACTGCATACACTTTTCATTGAGCATACATCATCCCATTATTTCATAATCTAATATTTATTTTGTTTGAATTTTTTGTTATTGTTGTGTATGTTTGGTTATTGCGTTTGTGCCTTCGATGATAGCTATATGGGCGATGATTTCCAAATGATTATATGGGCAATTGTTTGTTATTATCATGGTTTCGGATATCAAATCAGAAGTGCAGATTGCTTAGGAACGTTACATAGAGAGAGGAGGTTTTGTAATGGTCCTTATGCAATGAGTTTCTGTATGTTTATCAGTTTAAGAAGGGTTTATTCATTTCAAATGTTTAAACTGCCGGTTTTGGTTACTTATACTAAGAAATGTAGTTTCTCACCCTATTTTTTGCTATGTAAATCTAGGTGGAAGTTCATCCAAGGGCAAGAAGAAAAAGTATGAAGACTAGGATAGTTTTTATGCTTAATAGTTTAAAGCTTTGTGTTTATTTACTTTGCTTTTAGTTGTATAAAATTTATGTACACAGTGAGCCCTTTTGTGACAATATGTATATATATAACTTTTAGTTTCCGCAAGGCTCTCCATTATTATTTTCTTAAATGATATGGATTAGTATGATGTTTAAGTTAGAATAGCATAACTAATGTTGTTTATCCTAGAGTATGCTTGATATACTAGGATATTGGTTTTAGGGTGTTACATTATGGTATTAGAGCAATTCATCCTATTGAGCCGGGGAATAGACTGACTAAGCGTAGACATATTTAGTGTTTTTTCGCTATTGCTATGCATTTCTTGTCTTATGTTAGATGTGGTGCTAGAATTATGTAACACCCCAAATTTTGGCTATCTTACAATAATGACTAAATTTCACTGTTTTGTGTTTTCTGTATGCTATAAAATTATTTTGACTATTCCAAGACTATTTTTGATCATTGTGTGAGATTTGCTCTGAGTCAGGAAAATAATAATTTTTGGGTCGGGAAAAATCTTATTTGATTTATTCGGAGACGGGGGATCTTACTAAACCCGAATCTGAGAGACATGAAATCCAATCTTTTAATTTTTAAAATTTATCTGTGAAATAAAAATATTTCATAGAAAAATATCCGCTATTTTATTTACAGTAGCTTCTATGACCAAGTATTGGACGCAATATATTTTATCTGTTAAAAACCTAAATTAAAAATAATATTTGTAATTTATTTTAAAATGAACCAATAGGAATGAGTCAATATTAGTGGTTAGACTTTGTCTAGACCAATAGAAGATGTTCAATAAAAATGGTTGGACTAGTTGCTAAGTAACTAGGATAATTAACTAAGTTACTTTAAAATAGTTTAATTTGTAACTAAATAACCTAACCTATTTAGCTTACAATCTAATTAGGAAGTAACTAAAACCTAATTGAAGTCAAACTTAGTTACTAAAGCCCTAGAGTCTCACGGCCATGCAAGCCATTTCCACCATGTTCTACTATGTTCTAGGTTCATCTACATGACCATTTGATGACCAATTTGTGACCTATGCCATGTGTGCACCATGTGAGACCATGTTAGTGAATTCTTATCACATTAAGCCACTCCCAATGCACTACACGGCTGCACACTCTCATTTAGCCATCCATTTTCATTTCTATCACACTTTATAATATCAAACTCTTATCTTTTCTCTCAAATCTTCAAGAGCCCTCAAGAACACTTAACTTCTTTCCCTCTCTTTTTCTTTGAGAACCCCACGGCCTCACTCCCCAAACCCTACCTCTCCACTTCTAAAATTTCATCTCATCACACTTTCTTAAGCTAAACCTCCTTCTAAACACTTTTCTTTTAGTAAGTTTTGTCAAAATCCTACTTCAAGTACCTCAAAAATCATGCTTTAGCTTACTACTCTCAAGATAAACTTTTGATTCCTTAGTTCTAAGTTAAGTTTTTAATTTTCTAGACCATGATTGATCCATGGTTCTTTGTTCTTAAACTTTGTTTGTGCCTTTAGAATTTGTTTAAGATTTTTAGGGTTTTTGTTTGACTCACACGAAATCAAGAAAGAGAAGGAGCTTGAAGATTTTGATTCCTTAAATGTAAGAGGGAGATTAACCTCATCAACTATGTGTTGGTTGTGAGAAAATGGGTTGTTTGTGATGAAAAATCCATAAGGATTTATTCACTTAATTTTTATGCTTTCTTACTTGTGTTTGTTATGCATTTGGTTTTGAAAATATGATTGCTTATATGCTTATATACTTATAGCTTTGATATTATGCTTGTAGGTATGATTTTGAAAGCATGCAAATATTTGTGTGTAATGTAAAATGTGATTCATATGAAGGAATTGTTGTATGAAGGTCCCAAAGAGCCATGAGGCACACGACCTCCATCACTCAAAAGGAACCTAGGCTTCTAAATTATTCACCTATTCAAGAAGCAAATGATTTTATGATAAGAAAAATAAATTAAGGGTTTTGCAAGGATTTAAATGTAAAAAGAACTAAATAATGGATTATGAAACCCTAAGTGGATTTTCGGCCAACATGTCATTTCTCATAACTTAGAATCAAAATTATTTTATTAGGTGTAGACTTAAAGGTTTAATTGAGAAGGAAATTATTTTGGAAGGGTTTGAATTTAATAGCAAGCAATATACTTTTTAGAAAACAAATTGACTTAATTAAATAATTAAGTTATGAAATAAAAATAGATGTCAATGCTTGAAATTTTCTAATTTATAGCTCACCCTATGGGTTTTGAAGCGCGTTAGGAAAATTTGAACTGTAATATTTTAAGTAAATCAAAGAATTACAATTTTTTGGAAAATAGTAGAAATATTTATTTTTAGAGGGACTATATTGCAATTATTATCTAAAGAGGGACTATGTTGTAAATATTTTCTAAAAGAGGGACTATCTTGTAAATATTACTTTAGGAGGGACTATTATGAAAATATTATTTAAACAAGGATTATTATGTAAATATTATTTAATGAGGAACTGTTATGCAGATAATAGAAATAAAATCAAATTTTTGAGAAAAACATTATTTTTTATTTAAAATGTTAGAAATATTTTATGTAATTGAAAATACGTTGAAAAATATTTATGCGACTCAAAAACAGTAATTTTAGGCTACGCGATTGAGAAAATGCAATAAAATGTTTACACGATTTGAAAAATCCATACACGATTTGAAAACGTAAGAAAAGTGTTCCGCGATTTCAAAAATGTGATAATATCACTACGCAATTAAACGTAAATAGCACTTTGCTGTCGGACAATTGTGGTGGGCCCGGTTGTGCTAAAGTTGATATCACCAAGAAAGGGTGAGGATATATGAGATGCTGTAAAAATAATAATGGTATGTGTGTTTGAAATATATATCATGCATAGAAAAGCGTATTCGTTTGTTGGTTAAGGCCGTATGCCTAGGAGATGAAATACACCTAAGTGCGGGTGCGAGTAGACAAGTGTAGGTCACTTGTTGACCTCAGGGGCATCGAGGTGCGAGTACCTCGCAATGGATGGTTGGTAACTCTTTTGTCTGTGGGACAGACCGGTGCAAACACATCAATGATCCAGACTGAGACACTGTCCTACATCGTGATCTTATATAGAATGTCTTGTCCAATGCCTGATGTGCAGTTTCCACAAAATTGATATAATATAGTACTTTTGGCCACGGTAGCCGAGTGACAGACATGTCTTCTGGATCTTCTCTCCGAAACTGTGTTTAGCTCCATGGAGTAGGAATTGGTCGGTGTGTGTACATGCATAATGAGTCAGCATAATAACATGAAATTTATAATTAACTGATTCATTATTATATGATTTATTATCCATGATATGATAACATGATTATAGTTTTAATATTATCCTTTGGTTAATTGTTGTCATTTCCTTTATTGTCATACTAGTATTGATGTAGGGAATCTCATCTCTTTATTGTATTGTATCTATTTCATTGTATATGTTTACTGAAGACCAAGGGAACGAGCAGGCAAGAGACCCTGTTTATTTTCAATAGCAGTTTTCTTTATTTTCTTATGGCAACAAGATGACAAGTCATAGATTTTGTTAGGGTTCAGTTCCATGGGGGAGCTGACGCTTGGAGGTTTGACTACTATAATGAAAGGTTTGTGTATACCGAGGACTTAACTATGAGCTTAAGTGGAACCCTGGATGGGATTTCCGTGTTAACTCAGCATACGACTGTGCGGTTGGAATTCACCATACCTCTTCGTGAACTTTGGGGTGGAGTGGTGTCTGTTTATACACCCCGAGAGGATTCTATCATGTCATCGATAAGAACCCCTGTGAGGCATTTTGTATCCGCCAGGGTTCTTCGATGATAATGTAGAGGAGGAGGAGGATCCTTCCGAGGAACCAAATCCCTAGGTTTGTTTTAGAATATGTTTTAATAGCTAGGTTTGTGTTTTACTTATAAGAACAAGGTTGTAATTTATGTAAATTATTTGGACAAGTTTTGTAATATAATGTACATATTTCTTTTGGTGTGTTTATTGCAAGTCTTATTAATATTTTTAATTCAGTTTACTTATTTTATTTTGTTCCATAAACAAAATTTTAAAATTTATTTATTTTTACAAGATTAATTCTTTTACAACTTGGGTAAGTTCTATTGGGATTAGTCTTAAACGTGATATCCTATGGCGAGTGTTACTATAGTTGGTATTAGAGCCCCGGTTAGAGTCTTTTGGGTTTTTGTGGTTAGGTCTGTTTTAGCTTCTGTTGTGTGATTCTCTGACTTTGATTTTCAAAGGATGACATCTGACTTTCATTAGAATTTGTTTAACTGTTTGTGAAGAAAACTATGTCTCGTGGTTGAGGCGTACGTACAAATATGGAGCATGACAATGACCCAACGATTGCTGCTATTGAAGCAATGCAGAGAATGGCCGAAGTGATGGCACAACAAAATCAATGAGCTGTGCAACAGCAAGAAGCTAATGTAGAAGTTCAGCATTTGTCAAAATTTCATCGAAACAATCCGCCACGTTTTAAAGGCGAGTTTGACCCTGAGAAAGCAGTTTATAGATTCAAGAACTGGAGAAGATCTTTGAAGCGATAGGATGCATGAATGATCATAGAGTGATGTATGCTACGTTCATGTTAATGGATGATGGTAAGAACTGGTGGAAAGCCACTCGAAGGATGCTGATAGCTGAAGGGAGAGAAATCACATTAGCTTGTGTTGTGTGATTCTTTGACTTTGATTTTCAAAGGATGACATCTGACTTTCATTGGATTTTGTTTAATTATTCGTGAAGAAAACTATGTCTCGTGGTAGAGGCGAACGTACAAATGTGGAGCATGACAACGGCCCAATGATTGCTGCTGTTGAAGCAATGCAGAGAATGGCCGAAGTGATGGCACAACAAAATCAACGAGCTATGCAACAACAAGAAGCTAATACAGAAGTTTAGCATTTGTTAGAATTTCATCGGAATAATCTGCCATATTTTAAAGGCAAGTTTGACCCTGAGAAAGCAAATTTATGGATTCAAGAATTGGAGAAGGTCTTTGAAGTGATAGGATGCACATATGATCATAGAGTGACATATGCTACGTTCATGTTAATGGGTGATGGTGAGAACTGGTGGAAAGCCACTCAAAGGATGCTGATAGGTGAAGGGAGAGAAATCACATGGGAGTTGTTATGTGAAGTACTTTTAGAGAAATATTTTTTGGAAAGTGCGAGACATGCTAAGGAGATGAAATTTCTAGGTTTACGCCAAGGTGGGATGACTGACAGTGAATATGCTATGAAGTTTGAGAGCTTGTCTAAGTTCTCAAGGTATCTCCAAATTCAGCCAGACAAGGTTTGGAAGTGCCGTAAGTTCGAAGAAGGTTTGAGAGTCAAGTTAAAGAGAGGAGTGATATCAATGCGTGTGAATCAGTTTTCAACACTGATGGACATGTGTTGTAGGCTAGAAGGGTTGGAGCTAGCACGTGATAATAGGAACCACAACTTTGGACCGACTAGGTTCCAAAGAGGAGGAAATAATAGTAACAACCAGTTTCAACAAAAGCCATATTCTTGACCCTCAAGAAGTCAGCAGCAACAACAATATCAGTAAACTCGTGGAGGTGGTCCCGGTGGGAAATCGATTCATATCAGTAACCTCGTGGAGGTGGTCCTGGTGGGAATCGATTCAATCAGACGGCAGCGCCGCCAATGAAATGCTTGAAGTGCGAGAAGGGTCATCTGACAAGAGATTGCTCGATTAATGGTATAATTTGTTTTAGATGCGGAAAGGCTGGTCATGTATCTAAAGATTGTGATCAAGCGAAGATAGAGCCTTCGGTGAGCAATGTTTGAGCTATGAAGCCATAACCTGGAGGAAGAGTTTATACAATGAGTGGAGCTGAGGCCTCCCAGTCTGAGAATCTTATTCAGGGAGAATGTGTCATCTCAGGTAATCTTTTAATTGTTCTATATGATTCGGGTGTGACTCATTCATTCATTACATATGACTATGTGGATCGTTTGTGATTGCTTGTGTTTTCTCTAAATTTCTAACTAATTGTTTCTACTCCTACTGCCAAACTAGTTAGTACTACGAAAATATGCCTGAATTGCTCTATTACTATAAAAAATCGAGTCTTTTCTGTTAATTTGATTTGTTTACCTCTTGTTGATATCGATATAATCTTAGAAATGGATTAGTTATCTTCTAACCATATCCTATTAGATTGTTCTAGAAATACCTTAGTTTTTCCTAATGAGGTTTCTCGATTTGTAACTGCCAAACAAGTTGAATCTTTATTGAGGGATGGAGCTCAAGGATACATGTTGTTATCTTCTTTATAAGTTAAAAGTGAGAAGGATGTGAACGCTATTTCTGTTGTGAACGAGTTTCCTGAGATTTTCCTTGATGATGTACCTGGATTACCCCCAGAAAGAGAGATAGAGTTTTCTATCGATCTTGTACCAGGAGCGGGTTCCATATTTATTGCACTGTACCGTATGTCACCATTAGAGTTAGTAGATTAGAAGAAGCAGTTAGAAGAGTTATTGGAAAAATAGTTTGTGAGACCTAGTGTTTCACCCTGGGGAGCTCCAGTATTGCTAGTCAAGAAGAAAGATGGAACTTCTTGTTTATGTGTCGATTACCGTCAACTGAATAAGGTCATAAAAAAGAATAAATATCCACTTCCTAGAATTGATGATCTGATGGACCAATTGAAGGGGGCAGCTGTCTTTTCAAAGATAGATCTGTGATCAAGATATCACTAGATTCATGTTAAGGTAGAGGATATACCAAAAATAGCTTTTAGGACTCATTATGGTCATTATGAATATCTCGTAATGCCATTTGGTGTGACGAATGCTCCTGCTATATTCATGGATTACACGAATAGGATCTTTCGTTCATACCGTTGTTTTTATTGATGCACTACAACATTTTCGCCCTTTGGCAAGGGCTAAAAAACGTTGCCATAGAACCAAAATCGTTGCCTAAACTCTAAGGCAACGCTTTTCGGCTGTTGCCAGGCCGTTGCCTAAGCTGGCGTTGCCTAAAACCTAAGGCAACGTTTTTTCAATAAAGTGTTGCCTATTCTTACACTTTGGCAACGTTTTTTGAAAGTTGCCTATCATAAGCTTAGGCAACGCTTTTATAAGGTTGCCTGTTCATTAGTTTTAGGCAACGTTTAACAAACATTGCCTATATTTATAACTTTAGGCAACGTTTAACAAACGTTGCCTATATTTATATCTTTAGGCAACGTTTAACAAACGTTGCCAAAAGCCATATTAACAGACATTTTCAAAGCATTGCCAAAAGACTATAAGCAATGCTTTTACATTTAAATGAGTATAATTTATTCATCACAATTTATTCAAATAAGCTTAAGTATGGGAAATGGCAGTATATGTAATTTTCTCTATTTGATTGTTTTACTTGCATCTTAATGTTTTTGCCTGATATGTTCATCTTTTTTAACAATTTGAGCTCCAAGGCTATCCTAATTTTAATCAACATCATACAAACAATTAAAGATATACAATACCGTATGAATCTATAATTCAGTAAATACAATTCAGTAAATGAAGCACTGAACACATACACATGCACAACAACACTCACTCACTTACTGTCTCTTTCCCACTCCTATGCTAATTCCTAATCTACCTTTGCTATGTATGTATCAAGACAGATATAATATATATATATATATATATATATATATATATATATATATATATACTCCTATGTATTAATTACTACTAATACTACTAGCAACTTCCTTGATGATTCATAAAAACGTGCATGATGCTCATTTTACCTACCAGATTCACGCTAGCATGCATATATATATATATATATATATATATATATATATATATATATATATATATATTTATATATTTATATATTTGTATATATATACTCTTACAGCTTGCCACGTTTTCATATTTAGAGGGAAAGTTTGCTTTGGTCAGTCACAACCACCACTTTGTGGCATATATATGCATAGACTGCTTCAAAGGTTAAGCTTACTAAAACTGATGAGGGTGTTTATAATTGGTTCGTTCAAAAGTTAGAACAAGTGTGAAAGAGAACATTTCCTCAGCTCAAGTCAAATAGTCTAATAATTGATAAATATATTGGTTTTCTAAAAATTGAAAATGTAGTGTAATAATATTCTTTTTTTTTTTTGGCCTTCAATAGTATTTGTTTACATGAGTATAAATTTTACAAAGTCCCGTGTGGGAAGTGCAGACACTACCTATGTTTCTAATAAACTTTAAGACAGAAGAACTGAATTATGATATACTCTTGTAGGAATTTTAGTCACAAAAGGGTTAGAAAGCTTACAGCAGTCATAGTTGAAGAAACAACATTTGCATTTTCATCATTCTGGATGAAAGAAGAAGGTAACAGAAAAATAATAAAGACTCTAAACAAGTTTTCAAGATAAATGTGCTGATACGGGTGCATACCAAAAATGTCGGAGTATAATATTTAGCAGAAAGTAAACCATGTGCCAATTTTGTCCTGAAGTAAAATGGGAACCATTATCATATTTCTCTTTTGTGGAGGAAACAGAATGCTCTACTAGAATATGCAACTATTGTTATAGATATAGTAATACCTTCACTGCTGAAAGCATTGATAAACCTTTGGCCAGCTCTGCTGCAATGCATGATGCCAAAGTGCAACCAGTACCATGAGTTTTGCGAGTATTGACACGAGATGAACACAGCTCATAGAATTCCTCACCTGGAAAACTCAAGACCTAGAAATGGAGTTCATTTTTTACATAGATTTGGACATACATTAGCCAAAAGTAAAGGATACAAGTTGTTGTGTCCCATAATTTTTATTTTTTATTTTTTTGGCCATTATATCATATAGAATCAAAAACTTGAACCTTACCATCGAAGAATACATCAAGAGCATCTAATGAATCAGGGAGGTCACCACCTTTGACAAGTACATTCCTGCAATGAAAATTAATTATCTGTAAAAGCACACTACTCTTAAGTTAGAGTAGTTTTAGATTTAATTTTGCGACCTCTGTCCATGAAGCCAAACACACTTACATATAGAACACCATCAGAATTTCTGCTAGAATAAAGCAAACAATTCAATTATTGGGCTTCATTGCTTTAGGGAAACTATTCAACAATCAACATTGTGTAGGTTGATATAAACAGCACTATGATACATACGGAATGTGTTCTCAGCTCCAAAACTACTGCTCAGGCCCTCAGGGCCATAGTAGATATTCAATTATACATATCTCACTCTCCAAAAAGTATATGTTATACATACAATTTCTCCTATGTTATTCTGATTTTAGAAGTTTGTTTCACTATATAGTTCTAAGCATAGTAAGAGACTAATATACCAATTTATCATTTTTAAATATTTGATTTATCAGTACTGCTATTGCAATTAGTGATATTATTTTCTACTAGTTTGAACTTTGTCAAAACGTGAAATAAAATTTTAAAAGGTCTCAACTTCATATCTTGTAAAGCTTTTAACATTGAAAGTTTACTACTCATGCAGCAAAGTTCTGCTTAAAAAGAAACTTAAATGATATTTCCATAAGTTTCTTAAAGAAAAGACAAATAACTATTAATAACAATGAGACAAATAATTATAATAGTTTTAAGACATGATTTAGTTAGATTGGAACAAAAAATTCAAATATACTAAACAGCAATGAACCTAGGACCCAAATCACGTATCAATTTTGCTTGAAAAGACGCATATCGTAAACGATTTCAAAGTGGCACGTTATTAAGTAAAACTAATGCCTCTTTTATATTTGGGGTTACAATGTCGGCCATGGGAAGCAGCTCCTCCCTGCATTCAAAAATCAATAAATAAGTGGAATCAATTTCCTAAAGTTTTATTAATAAACTTGAAATAATATTACAAACAGTATTTCTATGCATTTATCCCTTGTTATAAAAATAAGGATGAAAATAAAATTCATTTTAAATATGTCCTAGTTTTTCTGCCCAAAACTATAAAAACCAATAGACAGAAACCCATAAGAAAAGAAAATTAAGCATAAGACTACATAATCAAAGGATTTCAGATAGTGAGGAGTATTTGAAATCCTGTTGTGAAGACCAATGACTATGAAAAATAATTTCATGTCATACGGATGTTGCATGGTTCAGGTTCAAAAACACATACCGAAATCCAGCAAAAACAGAAGAACCAGCAAGTACATCTCCACTGGTAGATATCATGAGGATCAACCACAAGAGTTGTCTTCAGTAAAAATGAAGACAGCACAGAAGTCACTCCAATTGCAATTAAATAAACACGTTAGAAATTTTGGTACAAGTGAATACCTTTGAATGGAAATTTCCTAAGGCTCTGACAAAGGACCTTCACGGTACTAAGAGAAGGCAGCATGCCTGTTTTGACCTGGTGACATAGCATAATTAATTCAGGAGGAAAAACAATTAGCAACCACTGTTAACCAAGATTTCAGAGTGTATCAAGAACAGAAAGTAAGCCATCAGCCAACAAGGGACTGCTAAGCACTCGTATCAAGATCATTTTGCACAAAACTACACTGGTCTTAATTCAAGGTAAGCATGAAGATTTAGCCAGAGACGACATCAGTCAGGATCAGCAAGCTAAAAATCTTTTACTCATCAAACTAACAATTTTAAATCTGTTTTGTTCAATCTCAAATCCTTTTCAGTTTTCACATCAACCATGCTTTTTTGGCTGACACTCTGAATGAAAAAAATAGCAAAGGCAATCAACCTGGTTGTATGCACTGCTATCAGAGGCTGATAACCAAAATCATTAGCAATCAAATTGGAGTTATATGGTAGCCAAGTTGAGCACAAGTGAATATATGCCCAACATTATCATAACTCAACTGAATATTTAGAGTTAAAATGATTGTAGTGATAAACAATGCGAGTGATCAAAATTGATTTCTAATAATTCTCTGTGACAACTAAAATAGATGAATTTTGTTAATCAGATCATTGATTCATTACAATAGGAAAAGCATTAGTTAGAATACCTTGAGGAACTTGAGCTTAATGCTTCCATAAATGAGGCCGAACGAGAAAGCAGACGCTCGAGCCACCGCCAATGTACCGTCGTTTAGAATAACGAGAAAATTAAACCATTGGTGTGTTAGATTGGGCAGCAGAATCGAAGAATCGAAATGTGCCCATTTGTTATTGACGCTTCCGAGGGTGATTTTGGAGACGAATTTGGTGTAAAGGTTAGCGAAGGAGAGGGCTTCAAAGGATCTACCTTGGGTGGTGAGGCGGCGCTTGATGGAGTCGGCCATGGCAGCGACGACGGGGGCGACGGACGGGGTGAGGCGGCTGGAGAGGATGCAGTGTGCGTAGCAAAAGAGTGTTGGAATTGGGGGTTAGGGTTTGGGGAATGGGGAATGGGGAATGGGAATCGGGGTTGGGGTTTTGAGAGATCAAGCGGAGGACGAGTTCTTTGACTAGATCTGCCATCTTCTGCTGGTCTTCTTCTTCGTCCATCGGGTGGAGAGTTGAGAAGAACTGTGGGGTGCACTTTGCAGAGTGAAGAAGTTCCTTCCAATGACCATCGCTGGTCAGTAATCTCGGACAATGAGTCTTAAGTAATATTTTAAAAAGTCTTAAAAAGCAATATAATTGGGAACAACTTTAAAACGTTGCCTATTATGTTTCTGGCAACGTTTTACTTAAGGTTGTATAAATTTCTTTTCCTAAACATGATTAAATTTAAAGAACACCCAAAAAGCGTTGCCAGTACACTTTATGGCAACGTTTTCAAAACGTTGCTTAAAAGATGTTGCCTATATTATGAATTAATAGCAACTTTCAAAAAGCGTTGCCTATACAACTTTAGAGAACGCTTTTGAAGCGTTGCTAAAAATAGTGTTGCCTAAAGTAAAAATTGTTGTAGTGATGACATTCTGATCTACTCTCGAAATCAGGAAGAGCATGCTAAATATCTCAGTATAATTCTTCAGATTTTGAAAGAGAAAAAGTTGTACGCAAAATTGTCAAAATGCGAATTTTGGTTGGATGAAGTTCATTTTCTAGGTCATGTAATTTCTAAGGATGAAATTGTAGTGGATCCAGCTAAAGTGGAAACGGTTCTTCAATGGGAAAGACCAAAGACTGTGACAGAGATCTGGAGTTTTATTGGATTAGCTGGATATTATCAAAGATTTATTGAAGGTTTTTCCAAGATCGTCGGACCTCTTACGTAACTTACAAGGAAGAACCAAGTTTTTGATTGGACGGATAAGTGTGAAGAAAGTTTCCAAGAATTGAAGAAGAAGTTGACTACTACACCAGTGCTCATTTTACCAAATCCAAATGAATCTTTTGAGGTGTATTGTGATGCTTCTTATCAAGGGTTAGGATGTATACTGATGCAGAATGGAAATGTGGTAGCGTATGCTTTTAGACAGTTGAAGGTTCATGAAAGAAATTTTTTAACACATGATTTGGAGTTGGCCGCAGTTGTTTTTGCACTAAAAATTTGGAGACACTTTTTGTATGCAGCTACGTTCAACGTCTTTAATGACCACAAAAGTTTAAAGTACTTGTTTGATAAAAAAAGAATTGAACATGAGGCAGAGAAGGTGGTTGGAATTTTTAAAGGATTACGATTTTCACTCCAATATCACCTTGGAAAAGCAAACGTTGTAGCAGATGCTTTGAGTCAAAAATGCTCAATGTTTCTGCTATGATGATTGAAGAGGAAAAATTGATTGAACAATTTAGAGATATGTGGTTGTCAGTGGAATTGGCACCTAGAAGGATGCGTCTGAATACAATCACTATTCTGAATGATCTATTGGAGGAAATTCAAGAGAAACAAGAAGATGACTAGTTTTTGTAGAATGAGAGAGAATTTTTGGTGCAAGTTCATAAAGCAACTGTTGAGGAAGGATCTGATGGGGTCTTAAGGCTCAAGGGCAGGATTTGTATACCTGATGATCCTGAACTTAGGAAAGCAATTCTTGGTGAAGCTCATACTAGCAGATTGAGTATATATCCTGGGGTGACCAAGATGTATCAAGATCTAAAACGTTTGTTTTGGTGGCCTAGAATGAAGAGAGATGTTGCTGAGTATATGGCATCTTGCCTAGTATGTCAGAAAGCAAAGGTTGAGCATCAGAGACCGGCAGGCATGTTACAGCCTCTTACGATTCCAGAATGGAAATGGGATAGTATTACAATGGATTTTCTTACAGCATTGCCAAAGACTAGGAAATGTTATGATTCTATTTAGGTCATTGTTGATTGGCTTACAAAATCTACTCACTTCTTGCCAATCAATGTCAAGTATCCAATGGAGAGATTGACCTAGTTGTACATTGGTGAAATAGTTAGACTTCACGGTGTACCTACTAGTATCATATCCGATAGAGATCCAAGATTTACATCAAGGTTTTGGCAAAGCTAACATGAAGCAATGAGGACTAAACTACGTTTGAGTTCAACTTACCATCCACAGACAAATGGGCAAACGAAAAGGACTATACAGTCTTTAGAGATTTGTTGAGAGCTTGTGTATTAGAACAACGAGGGAGTTGGGATGAATTCTTACCTTTGGTGGAATTCACCTATAATAACAATTTTCACTCAAGCATAGGGATGGCACCCTATGAAGCACTTTACGGACGACGATGTCGATCACCTTTGTGCTGGTATCAAGATGGGGAAAGTATGACTGTTGGACCCGAAATGGTGCAGCAAACAACAGAGAAGGTAAAGTTGATTCAAGAGAAAATGCGGGCAACTCAGAGTAGACAGAAAAGCTATGTTGATAAACGAAGAAGACCTCTTGAATTTGAGGAAGGTGAGCATGTGTTTTTGCGAGTAACACCCATGACTGGTGTTGGTAGGGTTATAAAGTCCAGAAAACTCACTCCTAAATTCATTGGACCCTATCAAATTCTTCGTCGGATAGGTCCAGTTGCATATCAAATAGTTTTACCGCCTTTTCTTTCAAATCTTCATAATGTTTTCCACGTGTCCCAATTGAGAAAGTACATCCCCGATCCTTCACATGTTATACAGCCTGATGAAGTGCAATTGAAAGAAAATTTGACGTATGAGGCACTTCCTATTAAGATTGAAGACAATAGGGTGAAGCAACTTAGGGGCAAAGCGATTCCATTAGTGAAGGTGATTTGGAATGAGACAACCGGAGATGCTACTTGGGAAATGGAGGAGAAAATGAGGGAACAATATCCTCAGTTGTTTTAATGTATGATGAATTTCGGGGACGAAATTCTTTTGAGAAGGAGAGAGTTGTAACACCCTAAATTTTGTCTATCTTACAGTAATGACTAAATTTCACTGTTTTGTATTTTCTGTATGCTATAAAATTATTTTGATTGTTCCGAGACTATTTTTGATCATTGTGTGAGAATTGCTCCGGGTCAGGAAAATAATAATTTTTGGCCTGGAGAAAATCTTATTTGATTTATTCAAAGATGGGAGATCAAACTAAACTCGAATTTGCGAGACATGAAATCTAATCTTTTAATTTTTAAAATTTATCTGTGAAATAAAAATATTTCATGAAAAATATATGCTGTTTTATTTACTGCAGCTTCTGTGACCAAGTATTGGACCCAATATATTTTATCTATTAAAAAATAAATTAAAAGTAATATTTGTAATTTATTTTAAAATGAACCAATAGGAATGAGTCAATATTAGTTGTTAGACTTTGTCTAGACTAATAGAAAATGGTCAATAAAAATGGTTGGACTAATTGCTAAGTAACTAGGATAATTAACTAAGTTATTTTAAAATAGTTTAATTTGTAACTAAATAACCTAACCTAATTAGCTTACAATCTAATTAGGAAGTAACTAAAACCTAATTGAAGTCAAACTTAGTTACTAAAGCCCTAGAGTCCCACGGCCATACAAGCCATTTCCACCATGTTCTACTATGTTCTAGGTTCATCTACATGACCATTTGATGACCAATTTGTGACCTAAGTAATGTGTGCACCATGTGAGACCATGTCAGTGAATTCTTATCACATTAAGCCACTCCCCATGCACTACACGGCTACACACTCTCATTTAGCCGTCCATTTTCATTTCTATCACACTTTATAATATCAAACTCTCATCTTTTCTCTCAAATCTTCAAGAACCCTCAAGACCACTTAACTTCTTTCCCTCTCTTTTTCTTTGAGAACCCCACGGCCTCACTCCCCAAACCCTACCTCTCCACTTCTAAAATTTCATCTCATCACACTTTCTAAAGCTAAACCTCCTTCTAAACACTTTTCTTTTAGTAAGTTTTGTCAAAATCCTATTCCAAGTACCTCAAAAATCAAGCTTTAGCTTACTACTCTCTGGGTAAACTTTTGATTCCTTGGTTCTAAGTTAAGTTTTTAATTTTCTAGACCATGATTGATCCATGGTTCTTTGTTCTTAAGCTTTGTTTGTGACTTTAGAATTTGTTTAAGATTTTTAGGGTTTTTGTTTGACTCACATGAAATCAAGAAAAAGAAGGAGCTTGAAGATTTTGATTCCCTTAAGGTAAGAGGGAGATTAACCTCTTCAACTATGTGTTGGTGGTGAGGAAATGGGTTGTTTGCGGTGAAAAATCCATAAGGATTTATTCACTTACTTTTTATGCTTTCTTACTTATGTTTGTTATGCTTTTGGTTTTGAAATTATGATTGCATGTGTGCTTATATGCTTATAGCTTTGATATTATGCTTGTAGGTATGATTTTGAAAGCAAGCAAATACATGTGTGTAATGTAAAATGTGATTCACATGAAGGAATTGTTGTATGAAGGTCCCAAAGGGCCATGAGGCACACGACCTCCATCACTCAAAAGGAACCTAGGCTTCTAAATTATTCATCTATTCAAGAAGAAAATGATTTTATGATAAGAAGAATAAATTAAGGGTTTTGCAAGGATTTAAATGTAAAAAGAACTAAATAATGGATTATGAAACCCTAAGTGAATTTTTGGCAAACATGCCATTTCTCATAACTTAGAATCAAAATTATTTTATTAGGTGTAGACTTAAAGATTTAATTGAGAAGGAAATTATTTTGGAAGGGTTTGAATTTAATAGCAAGCAATATATTTTTTAGAAAACAAATTGACTTAATTAAATAATTAAGTTATGAAATAAAAATAGATGTCAATACTTAAAATTTTCTAACGTATAGCTCACCTTATGGGTTTTGAAGCGCGTTAGGAAAATTTGAGCTGAAATATCTTAAGTAAATCAAAGAATTATAATTTTCTGGGAAATAATAGAAATACTAATTTTTAGAGGGATTATATTGCAATTATTATCTAAAGAGGGACTATATTGCAAATATTTTTTAAAAGAGAGAATATCTTGTAAATATTATTTTAGGAGGGACTATTATGAAAATATTATTTAAACAAGGATTATTATGTAAATATTATTTAATGAGGAACTATTATGCAGATAATAGAAATAAAATCAAATTTTTGAGAAAAACATTATTTTTTATTGAAATATGTTAGAAATATTTTATGTAATTGAAAATACATTGAAAAATATTTACGCGACTCAAAAACAGTAATTTTAGGCTACGCGATTGAAAAAATGCTATAAAATGTTTACACGATTTGAAAAATCCTTACACGATTTGAAAACGTAAGAAAAGTGCTCAGCAATTTCAAAAATGCGATAATATCGCTACGCGATTAAACGTAAATAGCAGTTTGCTGTCGAGCAGTTGTGGTGGGCCCAGTTGTGTTAAAGTTGATATCACCAAGAAAGGGTGAGGATATATGAGATGCTGTAAAAATAATAATGGTATGTGTGTTTGAAACATATATCATGCATAGAAAAACGTATTCGCTTGTTGGTTAAGGTTGTATGCCTAGGAGATAAAATACACGTAAGTGCGGGTGCGAGTAGATAAGTGTAGGTCACTTGTTGACCTTGGGGGTATCGGGGTGCGGGTACCTTGCAATGGATGGTTGGTAGATCTTTTGTCTGTGGGGTAGATCGGTGCAAACACATCGATGATTCGGACTGAGACACTGTCCTATATCGTGATCTTGTATGGAATGTCTTGTCCAATGCTTGATGTGCACTTTTAACAAAATTGATATAATATAGCACTTTTGACCACGAGTGTTGAGTGACAGACATGTCTTCTTGATCTTCTCTCCGAAACTGTGTTTAGCTCCATGGAGTAGGAATTGGTTGGTGTGTGTACATACATAGTGAGTCAGCATAATAACATGAAATTTATAATTAACTGATTCATTATTATATGATTCATTATCCATGATATGATAACATGATTATAGTTTTAATATTATCCTTTGGTTAATTGATGTCATTTCCTTTATTGCCATACTAGTATTGATGTAGGGGATCTCACCTCTTTATTGTATTGTATTTGTTTCATTGTATATGTTTACTGAAGACCAAGGGAACGAGGAGGCACTAGACCCTGTTTATTTTCAGTAGCAGTTTTCTTTATTTACTTATAGCAACAAGACGACAAGTCATAGATTTTGTTAGGGTTCAGTTCCATGGGGGAGCTGACGCCTGGAGGTTTGACTACGATAATGAAAGGTTTATGTATACCGAGGACTTAACTATGAGCTTAAGTGGAACCCTGGATGGGATTTCCATGTTAACTCAGCATGCGACTGTGCGGTTGGAATTCACCATACCTCTTCGTGAACTTTGGGGTGGAGTGGTGTCTGTTTATACACCCCGAGAGGATTCTGTCATGTCATCGGCAAGAACCCCTGTGAGGCATTTGTATCCGTCAGGGTTCTTCGATGATAACGTAGAGGAGGAGAAGGATCCTTCTGAGGAACCAAATCCCTAGGTTTGTTTTAGAATATGTTTTAATAGCTAGGTTTGTGTTTTACTTATAAGAACAAGGTTGTAATTTATATAAATTATTTGGACAAGTTTTGTAATATAATGTGCATATTTCTTTTGGTGTGTTCATTGGAAGTCTTATTAATATTTTTAATTCAGTTTACTTATTTTATTTTGTTCCACAAACAAAATTTTAAAATTCATATTTTTTTACAAAATTAATTCTTTTACAACTTGAGTAAGTTCTATTGGGATTAGTCTTAAATGTGATTCCCTATGGTGGGTGTTACAAATTGCATGTTTTGCTTTAAGTTAGTTGTTAGTAGCTTTTGTTGCACGGTTACATGTTATTGAGACTGCAGCTCAATATATATTATTTTTCTGTGTGTAGGAAACTATGACACCAATGAAGCGAATCAAAGGAGCTGAGAACGCAGTTCTAGATGGTCCTAACATGGCAGAAGCAGTTATGACTATAACTAATGTTATGACAAGGGTGCTTGAGAGATTGGAAGCAAATCCACCTCAGCAGCCTCCACCACCTAGCACCCAGTGCAAGATGTACAGCAAGTTGGAAGGAACCAAAACTTCCAAGACTTAGTAGCTTTCAAGAAGATGAAACCTTCACCTTTTGATGGTGAGTATGATCCCATGAAGGCAGAGGGATGGCTGAATGAGATAGAAAAGATTTTTGAGGTAATGGTTTGCGCAGATGAGCAGAAAATTTCTTTTGCATCCTTTATGCCGAAGGGAGAAGCAGAACATTGGTGGAAAGGAACCACCAGAGTGATGGCAGTTGCTAGAGCCCAGATGACCTAGGAGGTGTTTAGGACAGCTTTCTTGAATAATTATTTTCCACAGACTTTGCATGATGCAAAAGAAATAGAATTTATGGAGTTAAAACAAGGAAGCATGTCAGTGGGCCAGTATGTGGCCAGGTTTGAGGAACTATCAAAGTTTTCATATCACTTCAGACATGACCCGGATGAGAACTGGAGGTGTGTGAAATTCAAGTAGGATTTGAGGACGGATATTAGAGATAATGTGGAGCCCTTTGAGATCAGAGAATTTTCTTCTTTGGTCAACAAGTGCAGAATAATAGAGAGGCGTGCTAGGAAGCCACCAACAGTGGATCAAGAATCCCAACGATCCTAGAAGAGGAAATATGGTGAGCAGAAGTTCACAAAGAGTGAGAAAGGCAAACTAGATCAAGAGGACTCCAAAAAGGGTCAGTGCCTAAGTGTGGTAGGCAACATGGTGATAGACCTTGGTTAGCAGGGTAATCTGTATGCTACAAGTGTGGGCAGTAAGGGCATTTTGCCAAAGAATATGCATAGAAGGAAAGAGCCCAGCCAAATAGTAGACCCACAGCTCAGGGAAGGGTTTACATCTTATAGGGCAAGAATACAGAGCAACCTACGGGTTCAGAGAAAGGTTAGTTTTTTATTTTGTTTCTTTAAAGTTTGGTTGAGTTTGTTTTAAGTGTTAGTTGCTTTTGACTTCTTGCATAGGGCAGACTAAATTTTGAGGACAAAATTTTTATAAAGGAGGGGAAAAATGTAACATCTCATAAAATCATGTTAGGTTTGTATAAGGTTAAATAGGTAGTCTGATACTTGTTTAGCATGTCAGTTAAGTTTCGTGACAAACTAAGTTAGTTTAGGCACTTTGCTGCGACACAGAATGTGGTAAATGACCTAAAATGACTAAAAAAAATAGTATAAACTACTATTTGAAGGGAAACATATGTGAATACCTTGTTTCTAGGTCACAAATGAGCTAAGTAAGGTATGGTTAAAGTTTCAAGACAATTGGAATTTATTTGGTATTTTTAGGCATACTAGTTGTGTTTTTAATGTCGGATTGACTCCTAGCAGATATGAAAAAATAGAGAAAAAATGCAACATGATTTTTAATGTATCTTAGGATTTATTTTGAGTCTATTGGAGGTTTGGAACCTTGATTTGGAGGAATCTAAATGTTTATAGCAGATCGAGTATTCCAATACCACATTAGTGGTAACTCTTTTAAGAAGCCAAATGAGGCTTCCTTTCCTTATTCCCATGGCAGAGACCAAAAACAGAGGAGAGAAAGTGGGAAAAGAAGGAAACCAAGGGAAGAAAGAGGGGAAAGAGGAGAGGAAAGAAATGAGACCAAGGTAAGAGATCGAAGAGCAAGTCTAAGGCTTGAAGATCTTCAATCAAGCAAGAGGTAGGAGTGTTTTTCTATCTTTGATTCTTAATCTTTTCTAGATTTTAGACATAGGTCTTTAAAATGGGGAAGTTTAGTTTTAAAGAGGAAAAACTAGTTTCTTTAGTTGATTCTTGGTTTCGTTGATTAGAATTGGTTATTTAAACTTAATGGAAGCAAGATAGATGGATTTATCTATAATTTGAGCTAGTTGGCTCTTGAATTGGAACCTAGGGTTTTGATGAAGCAAGAGAGTGATTTTTGGTGTTTGATCCAATTTTAGTGAAGTAATAGGTTGTAATGATGTTATAACATGTTTAGAAGTTGTTGGTGGTGTTAGAAACCAACTAGAATCCAATTTTTGACGATTGTAAGTTGAGATAGCTCAATGGAATAATGCAAAATTGAGGGTTTTCTGTAAAATTTTGTAAAAAACCAGTTAGCGCCATGGTGTGAGAAGCATCGTGCTAAGACGTGAGGATGAACTGACTTCAAATGCCGCAACATGATTTTGAATGCTGTGGCGTGAGATGCATAAACATGGCACTTGAGAGCGAGGCGCCACAACGTGAGAAAGGAGTGCCACGGCGTGAGGGGCTGAGACTCACCAAAATGCTATTTTTGATGGTTTGAGTTCCCTAGTTACTAGAATCCTTTGTTTATGCCTTTTTAAGAGTGTTTGAGGCACTAGAGATGGTATTTCGTAGAGAGAAAGACCTAGTGGCTTACAAGGGAAGTTAAAGGAAGAGTTGTGCAATTCATTAAGTACAGATTGTCATAGTTTAAAGTTCAGTTTATAAGTGACAAAGTGTTGCTTAGATATCACTTAAGAAGTGATGAGAAAGTGAGAAATCAAGTGTACAGTCAATCAAGTTAGCAAGAGTTGAGTGCCATAGACCCCACCTGGCAAGGGTGAATGCTATAGTGCATAAAAGCTCTAAAAGAGTGAAATAGAGTTAGTAATGCAAGGTTAGAGAGTGTACTAAGTCTAGTTGGCATTTGGATAAGTGTCATAGTGCATGAACTGCTCTTATAAAGAAGAGGTAGTTTTAGTAGTGTAAGATGGACTTAATACGAGTTATGTGGTGGTTATGTTAGAGTCAGGACATAACTCCGCATTGTCGCACACTTCACTTCACATATACTTGCTATCCCTAGAGATTAGTGAGTGGAGGCATCCACTTAAGTTTGGTGGCGATATCCACCTAGTTTACAGTAAACTACTTGGTAGGCTACTTAGTAGTAGAAGGAGAATACTTGTTCCAGCTGCTCTTTTGGAGCATTTAATGCCCCCAACAACCACCAACGGCTCTAAATTGATTTGGGCTATAAATGAAAGTGTTTGGGCATCAAAGAAATGTTGGAGAACAATCTGAAAATCTTTCTTGAACATCAAATATGAGTTTTCACCATCATTTCATCAAATACTTTGTTTTGAGCTTAAGTGTGAATCCTTGATACCCATAAGCTTCAATTTGTATTATCTACACTTTGAGAGAGTTTCTATTTATCTACATCTTTGTATAATTTATAAAGAGAGGGTGAGGTATCCCTCGAGAGTAAAGGGTGAGGTATCCCTTAGAGAGTGAGGTATCTCTCAAAAGTTGTAAAGGGTGAGGTATCCCTTGATTGTAAAGAGGGTGAGGTATCCTAAGGTGTGTTGAGTGCTCTCAATTGTAAAGGTTGTCAAGCTCCTATTGAAGCTTGAAGACATAGTGAAAAATCTCAAGTGATTGCTTGAGGACTGGACGTAGGCCACAAGTGGATTAGTGTTTGAACCAGGATAAATCTTGTGTTTGATCTTCTAAACTCATCTCTTTATAATTGTGCTTTAATTTTACATACTTGCTTGAATACTTTCTATCTTGACTTATTTATTTATGAGTGAAGTGATCAATCTCATCTATCTATTCACTTCAATTAATCAATAACTTCAACAAAAATTAATAATCAAGTGTTTTGTGAAAGATTTGCGAAAAGTTCTTATATACTCAATTCACCCTCCTCTTGAGTATTGAGGCCACTTGGTAATAAGTATGTGGCCAAGTTCAGTGAGTTGTTGAAGTTCTCATCCTATATCAGACTCAACCCAATTCAGATTTGGAAGTATGTTAAATTTGAGGAAGGACATTTAGAAGGTGATCCAGCCTTTTGAGATCCGAGATTTCGCAACCTTGGTGAAAAAATGCAGAATTGTTAAAGGTCATGATGGTAAGTCTCAAGAGGAGCAAAGATCATAGGACCTTCAAAAGAGGAAATGGACAGATGATAGGTATGAGGAAAATGTTTCTATGCCAAGCTATCCACCAGATAAGTGTGAAGAAAGTGTTTCTACATCCAGTTCTTCAAAAGATGATGAAGACGATGAAGATGAGCAACTCAAGTGGAAACCTTAGAGCCTGAGTGCCCTGTGTGTGGAAGGCCACATGGTAATAGACCATGTGGTGTGTGTTTTATGTGTGGTCAATTGGGGCATTATACTAGGGGGTGCCCACAGAGGCAAGGAGTTATACCCGACCCAAGGCCGCAAGCTCCAAGAAGGGTGTATGCTCTAGTCAGAACAGTGGAGGCTCAATCTTTCGACTCTATGCAAGGTATCCGTTTATGTGTGCCATTTTGTTGGAAACTCATCAGGATATTTTTGTAGGTTTTGTGTAAGTTGATTTGTTAGTTTGTGTTTAAATTCAGTAGGGTATCACTAAGAAAATGTAAGATCCTTTCGAGTATGATATCATATCTAATATATAGTAAACTGAATTTTGGGGATCAAATTCTTAAAAAGGAGGGGAGAATGTAGCACCCTAGATAAACATGTTAGACTTGTAAATGGTTACAGAGGTAGCCTAATATTTGCTTAACATGTCTGTTGAATTTTGTGGCTTTCTGAGTATGTTTAGTCACTTTGCTATAACACTATGTGTAAGAAATAACTGTTATTAGCTTTGAAAATGGATTAAAATGCTCAGCTAATGGAAATAAATGTGCAGAATTTATTTCTGAGCCACAAATATATGAACTATGCTACAGTGAAATTTTGAGGAAAATTAGAGTTAGTTTGGTATTTTTAAGCATATTGGTTATGTGTTTTGATGCCGAATTGACTAGCGGCTAATAAATAGAGAAATGGTGAAACAATAATTTAGACGAATCTTAGGATTTATTCTAAAGTTGTTGGAAGTTAGGAAACTTGATTTAGAGAAATCTAAGAGCTCTTAACTGATCAAAGGTTATAGCTTGGTCATTTAAGTGACCAAGTCTCTCATATTTCTCTCTTTGGTTTCTACCATTAACTCTCTCGTTTATATAAGATATTTATCTCATTTTCTTTTCACTTCTCACTGTTGAAGGCAGAAACAAAAAGGAAGAGGAAGGAGAAGGAAAATGAGGAAAGGAAGAGGAAATCAAAGGGGTAAATCCAAGGCTTAATCTCTATCTTTGTTACACTAAAGGTAAGGGATTTGTGTTTTTTTTACCTTCTTTTTTCGACTTTCACCAATGATGCATATTGATGCATGATAGGCCAATTTGGGTTTTAGAGGTGTTTGATGTGTTTTTCTTGATTGGATGTGTTTCAATGGTTGTTTATGACTTGTTTATGGTATAACTTCATTTGGACCATTAATGCCCAAAGTGGGAAGTTAGGTCTTTGGAAGAGGGATTTTGTTCTTGAAACCAAAGATAGTGGTTTGAGTTGGTGATTGATGTTTTCTATATGTTAGTGAACTGGTTAGGGACATAAAATCACCTAAAAACTATTTTGGCAATGACCAATTCCCAGGAACAGCACCAACGGAACAGTGCATGAGCTCCAAGATTTTCCAACATTGTGTTTTTGAAGTTTTGAAATTTCCTAAGTGTTAGGATCACTCATATATGCCTTTTTAGGTGTGTTGAGGTACTAATGGGGGTATTTCTTAGAGAGAATTATTACCTTGTGCATATGAGAAGTTGGAGAACCTATAGGCACCCAAGTGAGGGGATTTGCCTTAGGATGAGGTTAGAGAACCTTTGGGCATCCTAAGTATGGGAAATGTCTTAGAATAGAATTGAGGGACCCTAGATACCCAAAGTGAGGTGGAGTGTCAAGGGTAGTGTGGTGGAATTCCATAGGGTAGTCTAGAGAACCTTGACCATCCAAGTGTGATGGAATGCAGTAAAGTAGTGTTTAGAACTTTGTTCAACATGAGGTTGACTTCGAAATCACTTGTGAAGTGATAGTGTGAGGTTCTAGACGCAAGAGTATTAAGGTTGAGATGCATAGTTAGTGTATGCTTTCTTGTTTATCAAGGATAAGCATTGAATTTGCTAGAGACATGGATTGGTTCCTTTATGTGATAGAGTTGAGCCAAGAAAGGACGTTTTCTAGTTATAGCCTTTTCTCTTAGTTAAGGTGAACCTTGTAATAGGATTTGAGAAACCTAAGGTGTAACACCCCAAAAATTGCTTGTTTTATGATATATATTCATTTTATAATATTTGAGAATTTTGAGAATTTTTCTGAAATTATTTGAATTGTTTGATTATTTTAATATTTTTCTCGATTTACATGTGCTCTAAGTAAGGCCGGGAAAATAAAATATTTTTCCCGAGGCTAGAAAACTTTGGACTGTGAAAACGTCGACGAGGGATCTTACTAAACCCGAGGTTGGACACAGTTTACGAAGTTTTATTTTTTGAGATTTCATCTGAAAAATAAAATCGTAGTACACTTTATTATCTGTTGGACAATAAATACTATTTTTTCTAACTGTAACCTTTGTCTACTGGATAATAGCTCTAGTAGAGTATTAGTCATCTTTTCTAGAGAGCACTTTAATGACATCACCCTCCACTTTTTCAAAAAGTATGTGAAGCTTCTCAAGGAAGCGTCAATTTTTCTCTATCCTCCCATATAACCCCACGGCCAAGGGGGGAAAAGATGACCAAAATTGTCATCTTTTCTCTTTACCACACATCACTTTCTCATTTTCAAACAAGATTCACTTTTCAATCTCACTTTTCCTTTTTCTCTCTCACACTTTCTCTTCTCTATTTTCTCTTCACCCTCACGGTTCCAACACCATTGTTGGCCACTCAAGCTTGTTTGCTTAATCCAACCTAGATTCTTGAATCCTCTCATCATCTTGCAGTTTTTCTCTTTGGTGATCATCTCTTGGTTCCTCTATCTTCATTATTTTCTACTAAGCCCTAAAGCTTGAAACTTTGAGTAAAGTTCTTGAATTTCATCTTTTCTCTTCTCATTTTCATGATCCTTGGTCACACTTGTGATCAAGGACTCCTCTTTTTTTTAGTTATTGATTGGGTGAGTTTGATTATCTTAGGGTTTTGTTAGTGGTGGTGGACGAAAATCATAAGGGGATCTCAAGAAGCTTGCTTTCTTTTGTTGTATCGTGAGGTAAGAGGGAGATCATTCTCTTCAACCTATTTTAGTGGTGAGGATCACGTTTTTTGTGTTGATGGTGAGGAATCCATGTGTGGGTTACTCACTTTGTTGTATGATTTTCTTTGGTAATGTTGTGATTAGTTGTATTGTATGACTCTAATACTTGTCGTTGTGTAACTTGATGGATTGGAATGCTTGAATGTGTATATGGAAACACATTTTGGGGCAAATACACGGGTTGTGTTGTTTGACACGGCCCGAGCCGTGTTGCTGTTTGGAAACACAAGTCCACATACATCATGAGTCAGAGAAGAACACGGCCCAAGTCGTGTTTGAAGACACGGCCCTGTAATCGAGTAGTTCAAGATTTGAACATTTTTTGTCCTTACAGAGGAGTACACGGCCCAGGTCATGTGTGGGGACACGGTCGTGTTAGGCAGGCCATGTTAGGGGATAAGGCCATGTTAAGGATATGATGGAAAATTGTTGGATTCTTAGTTCCTTGGACGCTCACGACCTCATTGGGCACTCAATGTGAAACTTTTGTATCAAGTTAAAAACTTAGTTACTTAAATAAGTAGACATCTAATTAGGAATTTATAATATGGAAAGAATAAAGAACAAAACTTTATCCCATAGCCTAGAGTGATTTTTAGACAAAGAAAGAACATGAGTGTGGGTGAGGTTATTAGGAACTTAAAAATGATTTATTTATAAAAATTATTTATTTAAGTGAGTTTGACCTAAAACAAAGGAAATGACTTATTTAATTAAGAGTAATAAAGGTTGAATGAAAAATACTCGAGAATAACCCCTAGAGAGACTTGATAGGAAAAGTATGTTTTCCTTCTTGAGAAATGGACAATGACTTGTTGTGGGCTCATAAGTGGGACCAAGGATTGTTGATAATTGATTGAGCCTAATATGGCATGAAATTATGGATAAGTCATACTATTATTGAAATTCTGTATATCTGTGCATCGAGTTATCATGTATTGTGAAAGTCCGTTGGACTTTGTTGAAAGGCTGTATGCCTAGGAGATGAATCACACCCAGGTGCGGGTGTGAATAGACTAGTATAGGTCACTTGTTGACCTTGGGAACGTTGGGGTGTGGGTATCTCACAATAGACAGTTGGTAGCTCCTCTGTGCTGTGGGATGGATCGATGCAAAAACACCGACGATCTGGACTGAGACACTGTCCTCTATCACGATCTGGTGTAGAATGTCTTGTACAATGTCTTGATGTGCATGTTAATGAATTGATAAATTATAGCACTATTGGCCACGGCAGCTGAGTTATAGACATATCTTCTTGATCATTCTCTCTGATATTGTGTCTAGCTCCATGGAGTAGGATTTTGGTACCTTGTGCATGTGCATAGTCTATCAAAATATTTATTTGGCATAATTATATATGACTATGGAATTGTTTCTTTGAATGATGTTATGACTATCTGTATTGCTATATTGCTTATTATCTGAATTTTGATGTTGTTTATTATGTTGCCATGCAGTAAGGCATCCTGCACCGTTTCTGGTTAATTACTGCCATAATTGGTATTGATGTTGAATATCTCACCTCTTTTCTGTATTTTGTTATTCTGTTTTATCTATGCTTCTTAAAAGACCGAGGCGAGGAAGAGCCTAAGTTTCCTGGTTTTGGGGCGAATTAGTCTTCAATTTGACTATGGCATCCCTGCGAGGTTTTCTTGGGTATGCTAGATTGAGGTTCCACGGAGGCATTGACTGCTAGCACGTCGACTTGGTCGCTGAGCATTTCGTCTACATGGGAGATGTGACTATATCGTTGGCTTGGGGTCACTATGATCCACCTGTCTTTTCTTTCGTCATTGCTGTATGGCTGGAGTTCTACATGCCGATACGTGAGGTGTGGGGCGATCACGAGTATACTCTATACGATGATTCTTTCTTATCCACTTCACGAGCTCCTGCTCGTGAGTCTATTGCTCCTGTGAGGATTTCCTCTTCTGAGGAGGATCTTATGGAGGAACCTGAGGAGGACCCCTCTGAGGCTCCTTCTCAGTAGTTTGTTGGGGGCATGATACTTTTTTTGTAGCCTTGGTGGCTGTTTGTATAAATCTTTTTGGGGCTTATAAAGCTTTTGTTTTCTTTTGCTAAAATTATTGATGTAATTAATAACTTACGTTATATATTTAAAAAAATATATATGGTATGTATCGTTTGTATGAAAATATGGTTTGATATTCATGTTAAGTTCAAGTGTATATTTTCTACTTCAAAAATACATATATATATATATATATATATATAAAATTAAATGAGAATGGCTAAGTAGGATACTTTATTGATGAACAGGTTAATACCTATAGATAAAACGAGAATAAACCGAGTCTTAATAGTTTTCTTTTGAGTTACATATGTTTGGTGTGACGACCTCCTCCCGAAAAAGGGGGCATTACACTAGTTTGGTATCAAAGCCCCGATTTGAGTTTTCTTTTGAGTTTTGTGGTTAGGTCTGTCTTGTTTGTACTGTAAGTTTCTCTAAAACCAAACACAGAGATGTATTGTTTGATTTTTGAATGGTTACATCTAAACTTTCCTTGTGCTTTGATTAGTGGACTCCGGAGAAAAGTAATGGCACGAGGTAGAGGAGAACGCGTCAACGTGGAATGTGACAATGAGGCAATAACTATAGTTGCTGAAGCTATGTAGCAGATGGCAGAAGTTATTGTACGACGAAATCAACGAGCAGCACAATAGCAAGAGGCGAATGCTGATGCCCAGAGTTTGTCTGAATTCCGTCGAAACAACCCTACACAGTTCAGAGGTGAGTTTGATCTGGAAAAGTTAAGTTTATGGATTCAAGAGCTGGAAATTTTTTTTGAAGGAATGGGATGTGCAGACGATCACAAGGTAACTTATGCCACATTTATGCTAGTGGGAGATGGTGAAAACTGGTGGAAAGGAACTCAGAGATTGCTACAAGCAGAAGGAAGGGAAATTACATGGGAAGTATTCTGTAATGCATTTCTGAAAAAGTATTTTTTGGATAGTGCAAGGCACGCCAAAGAAATAGAATTTCTTGGGTTACGATAAGGAGGGATGACTGTCAACGAGTATGCTGCAAAGTTTGAGAGCTTGTCAAAGTTCTCACATTATCTTCAAATCCATCCTGATGAGGTGTGGAAATACCATAAGTTTGAAGAAAGTATAAGGGTTAAATTGAAGAAAGGAGTACTGCCAATAAGAATGAATCGGTTCTCAGCTTTGATGGACATGTGCTGCAGACTTGAGGCATTAGAACCATCTCGAGAGATAAATAATCACAACTTTAGACCATCTAGGTTCCAAAGGGAAGGAAACAATAACAACCGATTTCAGAAGAATCCCTATTCCCGTTCCCGATCACTGGGAAGTCAACAATAATCACTTGGTGGAGGCTCTAGTGGAAATTCTGGTGGCAATAGATTTGGTCAGACTTTGGCATCTTCACTGAAGTGTATGAAATGTGGAAAAGACCACCTAACGTAGGACTGTACAATCAAAGGGATTATCTACTTCATATGTGGAAAGCCTGGACATCTCTCTCGAGATTGCAACTAACCCAAGGTGGAGCCTTCTATCAACAATGCACGAGTTGCAAGACCTTAGGTAGGAGGCAGAGTTTACACGATGAGTGGAGCAGAAGCCTTTCAATCTGAAGAACTAATCAAGGGAGAAGGTACCATAGGAGGTAATCTTTTATTTGTCCTATATGATTTAGGAGCGACTTATTCTTTTATTACTTATGATTGTGTGCATTGATTAGGTTTACCTATGTTTTCCGTACTTTTTGATTTGAGTGTTTCTACCCTTACTACTGAACCTATTGTTACCACCCATGTTTGTTTGAACTATCCTTTATCTGTTGAAGGTCGAATCTTTTTTGTTGATTTGATCTGTTTACCTCTTTCTCAAATAAATATAATTTTAGGAATGGATTGGTTATCTTCTAGCCATATCCTGTTAGACTATTCTAGTAAAACTATAGTTTTTCCTATGGCTGAAGTTTCTAGATTTTTGACGGCCAACCAAGTTCAAGTTTTCTTGAAAGAAGGAGCTCAGGGATACGTGCTATTGTCTTCCTTAAAAGTCGAGAGCGAGATAGATTTGAAGACTATTCTGGTAGTCAATTAGTTTCCTGAAATCTTTCCTGATGAGGTACTTAGTTTACCACCTGAGCAAAAGATAGAGTTTACTATCGATCTTGTGCCTAGATCTAGTCCTGTATCTATAGCACCCTACAGGATGTCGCCATCAGAATTAGTTGAGCTCAAGAAGCAGTTGGTGGAGCTCCTGGAAAAGTAGTTCGTCAGGTTTAGTGTGTCACCCTGGGGAGTTCCAGTGCTATTGGTTAAGAAAAATGATGGAACTTCGTGCTTATGTGTAGATTATCGTTAACTGAACAAGGTCATGATCAAGAACAAGTATCCACTTCCGAGGATAGACGATTTGATGGATCAACTGAAAGGAGCTTCTGTTTTCTCTAAGATCGATCTGCGTTCGGGCTATCATCGATCCAAGTGAAGGTAGAGGATATTCCTAAAATGACTTTTCGTACACGCTACGGACACTACGAGTATCTTATGATGCCGTTTGGAGTGATGAATGCACCTGCCATATTCATGAATTACATGAATAAGATTTTTCGCCCTTACCTAAACAGATTCGTCATCGTCTTCATCGATGACATTCTAATCCATTCTCAAAATCAGAAGGAACATGTTGAATATCTCAGTATAGTTCTCTAGATTCTGAAAAAGAAAAAGTTGTATGTCAAGTTATCAAAGTGTGAATTGTAACGTCTTGGGACTGCCTGCAGGATTAACGAATGTCTCCACAAACCAACATAGGTCTTTTCAACGTGTTTTTGTCCTCACTCACATGCATCCTAGGAAACTTCCCAGGAGGCCACCCATCCCACAATTGTTGTAGATCAAGTGCACTTAACCATGGAGTTCTTATGTTCTAGGCTCCCGAAAAGAAGTTGCAACTTGTTAATATGGCTACACCAAATTAATTCTTTTAAGTCATCCTCAACTATGCAGTCCCATACTTGCACAGTCTCTGAATACCTCTCATTCTGGTGTGTATTCAGTTCATTCATGCGAACCTTCACCTAGAAGCCTGCCAGAAGCTACTCCTTGTTCGTGCTTCATTGCACTGGTGATCACTTCCCACCCTTGTCGGCCTTGGGACACACATGCGTAACACCCCACGATTTAGTAACCACGACACAATTGTCATTATACCATGAACACTAAATTTTTTGGCGTGCTACAACTCAAATAACAAGTTTCCAAATTTAATCATTATGCATATAAAGAAAATATGAGCCACGAATGAATAGATACAAATGCTATCATTTGAAAATATAATTCAACAAGATATACTCAAAATATAGCACATAAGATTGGATAATTACCTTAAAACATACATGGCGCGGCACATTGCTCATATTGCTTAAAAATACACCAAGTTGTACTTCAAAATGCAGTTATACTCAATAGAACCTTTATACAAGTAATGCAAAAGAAATATAAACTACCCATAACAACGCCCACGTCTAAGGAGTTAGGCACTCCATCGGATCCAAATCGGGATCCTCTCCCGATTTATCTGAAGACACTAGGATAGGACAGAGTACGGTCTCACGGGCAGGTGCCCTAACAGCTGATGCCATAGAATCCTCGTCCTCTCTAAGGGTATGAAGCGGATCACCCTATAGCTCTCGAATGGGCAAGGCAAACTCCAGATGCACTGATGTAGTGAGAGTCAGGATAGGATCTCTGTCACAGGTGCTCCTCACGGTCAAGATCAGATCCCTAACATACTGTATACGCTCGCCGGCCCAGTCGACTCACCAAGCATTGACACCCTCGGTGAACACAATCCTGATGAAACCAATAGAACCCCTTCTTATCGCCATCACCGAACACAGGAGATCAAACCAAGTAAGATATAGGAGATTCAACCTCGTCCCCTTTACAGTTTTTTAACCAAAATCACATAGAACAAGAATAGTACAAACAAGAGGTGAGATATCCTACATCATTACCAACTTGGCAGCGAAGGAAAATAATACGAATGACGAAGTCATTCCATATATACAGATATTGCAGATATATTCAAGTTATCAATTTCATAGATATCATCAGAAAGCATATCCCACAATAATATAAATATTAACAGCATTATAACAATAGATATCCACCATAAATGTATAAATAATAATTATGCGACCACAATATGTATATTGATCATGCCATGACAATGTGTGAATTGACTATGTGTATGCATAATAAACCAGTTCCTACACCATGGAACTAGACACAACATTAGAGATAAGCGTTGTAGAAGATCTACCCCCCTCAAAAGACAGTCTAAGCCAGACCACGAAAAATAATAGTGTTTGTCGGGTCCTCGTCACGCATTGCAACAGATCACCATGGCCAGGGGTATACAATGTGACGAACAGGTCACTAAGTGGATCACCACACACGGACGCCCCCTGAGATCCATCATAGATCATACTATCCTATAAGTTCTCGCTCACTCCTTAAGTATAAAACGCCAGAACATCCACAACTGTATGATGCTCAAATACATATTCAATGACACTAAACTACTGTTGTACCGTTCCCAATGGCATTAAAGCAACCGTCCATACGATTGTTCCATACCATTTGTATCCACGACATTATATAACTGTCCATATGACTACATAATATCACTAATATCTAGGTTTCTTATGATAACCAATCCCATCTGACTCGATCTTCTATCTGATGATTCTGGTAATAAAAGCAAACCATATCTGACACGATCGTCTACCTGATGTTTCTGGGTCCGGTACTTCATTTCCAAAAGCACAATGACAAATGCATGCTATCATAGAGGATTTCAATAGTGCATTTCATAATCATAAGCCATATTAAAATAAACGTTGAATCTTCAAATTTAGTATAAGAATATCACCTCAACCTCAACACTTTTCCTATTGAGCTTCACTAGGGAATATATCCTCCTATCTTTCACTGAATCTATTTTACTCTAATTCAAAAAGTTCTTCTCTTTGTTCTTAATAAAATTCAACTAAAATAAGTATTTTATATTTCTTAAATCCTCCCTTACACTCCTAATTCTTGTTTCTCTAATTCAATTAGTCCTTTTCTTTATTCTTAATAAAACCTATTTAATTAAATGTCTTATGATTCTCAAAGTCTCACTTACACTCATTTTCCTTTAAAGGTCAAGATCTACTCATAGTTTTATGGTGAAGTTTCATTTCTTTTCTCTTTCCATCTTATAAATCCCTAATTGAATGTATAATCACTTAAGTATTCAAAGTTTCATTTTAATACAAAATTTCCTTATAGTTACCCTAAATGGCCGTGAGCCCTAAGTTCATGGAATTCAACATTCATCTTCTTAATCCATCATTTTAATTCCTCAATCAATCCATTTTCCCACTTAAACTTCTAAATTCCAATTCATCCCAATTTTAATCACAAGTTTTCCTAATTTGCCTCCTCTTGGCCGAGACACTCAACCATGGTCTCTAGACCTAAGATTTCTATCAACACATCAATTAGTTGCTCAAATTCCATTTTAACACAAGGTTTGGTTCTTGATTCATCATTTAAGGCCACAAGGTCGTGAGCTCCCCTTCAACATAGGGAATGATTCCTTATCTTTCACACTTGATTTCAAGCATGCAAAATATCACAATTTATCCATGCAACATAATAAAACAACATCAAGTAACAACATCATACAAGCACATAATTACAAATCATCAAAAATCAAGCAATCAAGAGGAGAAATCCACACATGGATCCTCTAATTTCAACACACAAATTTGTCCCTTACCACCATGGGTGGTTGATGAGGATATTCTCCCTCTTACCAAGAAAATAACAAGAAAAGCAAGCTCCTTTTTCCTTTTGAAATTCGTCCTCCACTACCATCAAAGACCCTAGGACATCAAATTTTCACAATCAATAAACCAAACCGTAAAAGAGGAGTTCTTGGTCACAAAAATGACAAAGAATCACGAAAATGGTGAGAAAAAATGGAAAAGTCATAAAATTTACCTTAAAACTCCAAATCTTAGGGCTTTATGGAAGAAGATGAAAATAGTGGATTAAGAGATGGTCACAAAAGAGAAAATGTTTAAGATGATAAGAAGATGTAAGAAACAAAGTTGGTTGAACAAGAAAATGTGGGTGGCCAAAAATGGTATCTTAGCCGTGGAAGGAAAGAGAAAATGGAGAGAAAAATGTGAGGTCCTTGAAGGTGATTCCAACAAGAAGTGAAAGTCTTCAAAGAAAATGTGCATTCAAGAAATGTGTGAGCTTGAAATCAAGCAACCATGGAGGATGGAAGGATGTGGGGCTGCCGTGGAGTTAGAGAGAAAATGGAGAAGATGAAAGTGTGAAGAAAAAGTGAGAGAAGAGAAAATTTGGAGAGAGAAAGTGATAGAAAAGTTTGGAAATTTGAAAATTGAAATGAAAAGGTAATATTGGTGAAAAGGTGACAACTTTTGCCACCCATTTTTTCTCCTCATTGCTGTGGAGCTTCACAAAGGAGAGGGGGGAATTGGCTTCTCCAACAAGGAATGTGCTAGGAAGTTTCCTCCTTCTTCACCTTTTTGAAAAGTCAACTTAATGTGACATAAAGTAGATTTCTAGATAAGGTGATTTACTACAAGCTATTATCCAATGAACAATTGTTATAGTTCACAAAGTCAATATTTATTGTCCAATGAATAATAGAGCGTACTGCAAAAATTTTATTTAATAGAATGTACCATAATTTTATTTATCAGATAAAATCTCAAAAAATGTAAACCTCATAAACTGTACCCGGCCTCGGGTTTAGTAAGATATCTCATCGATGTTTCCACAGTTCAAGGTTTACCAGCCTCAGAGAAAATATTTTATTTCCTGGCTCCGCTCGGTGCGCATGCAAATCGAGAAATATATTAAAATAATTAACAGTTTCGGAAAAATCCAGAAAAATTCACAAAAATCACAAATATTATAAAATGACTATTTATCATAAAAAAACAATTTTAGGGGCGTTACACCGGCTCTGCGCAGTGCACACGTAAAATGAGAAATATATTAAAATATTTAACATTTCTGGAAAAATCCACAAAAATTCACAAAAATCACAAATATTATAAAATGAGTGTTTATCATGAAATAAGAAATTTTTGGGGCATTACATGAATTCTGGTTAGAAGAGGTTAAGTTTTTGGGTCATGTAATCTCGAAGGATGGAATTGTAGTTGATCCATCGAAAGTTGAAGCAATTTTGTAGTGGGAAAGGCCGAAGACTGTGACAGAGATCCGTAGCTTTGTGGGATTAGCTGGTTATTATCAAAGATTCATTGAAGGATTTTCTAAGATAGCAGGACTTCTCACTCAACTTACGAGAAAGAACTAAGCCTTTGTATAGACCGATGATTGTGAAGAGAGTTTTCAAGAGTTGAAGAGACGACTAACTACTTCACTAGTTTTGGTTTTACTTGATCCCAATGAACCCTTTGAAGTGTATTGTGATGCTTCACATCAAGGATTAGGATGTGTGATCATACAAAATAGGAAAGTGGTGGCTTATGCTTTAAGACAGTTGAGAGTACATGAAAAGAATTATCCTACGCATGACCTGGAGTTAGCAGCGGTGATGTTTGCTTTGAAAATATGGAGACATTTTCTGTACGGAGCAATGTTCAACGTCTACAGTGATCATAAGAGTCTGAAGTACCTGTTCGACCAAAAAGAGCTGAACATGAGGCAAAGGAGGTGGTTAGAATTTTTGAAAGACTACGATTTGCAACTCCAGTATCATCCTGGAAAGGCAAATGTGGTGGCTGACGCTTTAATAGAAAGATGCTGAGTATCTCTGCAATGATGATCAAGGAAAAGGAATTAATAGAATAATTCTTGAATATATGGACGTCCGTGGAGTTGACACCAGGGAAGATTTGTTTGAATATGGTTACTATCTCAAGTGATTTGATGGAAGAAATTCAAGAGAAACAGAAAGATGATGAGTTTCTGCAAAATGAGAGGGAGCTGATGAAGCGAGATATTGTGTCAATAGTCCAAGAAGGGCATGACGGTATTCTAAGATTCAAAGGCAGGGTTTGTGTGCCTAGTGATTCAGAGCTGAGGAAATTAATTCTTGACGAAGCCCACACGAGCCAGTTGAGTATACACCCAGGAATGACAAAAATGTACCAAGACCTGAAGCAGCTATTTTGGTGGCACGGAATAAAGAGGGATGTTGCCAAGTACGTGTTGTCTTGTCTGGTTTATCAGAAAGCCAAGGTTGAACACCAGATATGTTCAGGAATACTACAACCTCTAACTATTCCCAAATGGAAATGGGATGGCATCGCGATGGATTTTGAGGTTGGATTACCGAAGACCCGAAAAGGTTACAACTCAATATGGGTAATTATGGATCGACTTACGAAGTCTGCTCACTTCGTACCGATCAACATAAGGTATCCGATGGAAAGGTTAGCCCAACTGTATATTGGTGAGATTGCTAGACTTTATGGTATGCCTTCCAGTATTATCTCCGATAGGGATCCAAGGTTCACATCGAGGTTTTGGCAGAGTCTTCAAGAAGCAATGGGAACAAAACTTCATTTGAGTTCTGCTTATTATCCTCAAACTGATGGTCAATCAAAAAGGATGATCCAATTACTGGAAGATCTACTGAGAGCTTGTACTCTAGAAGAGACTGAAAGTTGGGATGAAGTGTTGCCTTTGATAGAGTTCACCTAAAATAACAGTTTTCACTCCAGCATAGGGATGGCACCCTATGAGACTCTATACGGACGACAGTGCAGAACACCTTTGTGTTAGTATCAAGATGGGGAGCACCTTACGATCAGACCTGATCTTGTACAGCAAACAACGGAGAAGGTTGAGGTGATTCAGGAAAAGATGCGAACGGCTCAGAGTCGACAGAAAAGCTATGCGGATAAAAGAAGAAAGCCTCTTGAGTTTGAAGAAAGCAAGCATGTGTTTTTGAAAGTCACACCCACGACTGGGGTCGGTCGAGTTCTTAAATCTAGAAAACTTACTCCAAAATACATTGGACCTAATCAAATTCTTCGTCGGATAGGTCCAGTAGCTTACCAAATAGCTTTACCACCTTTTCTTTCTAACCTTCACAATGTTTTTCATATGTCACAATTGTGAAAATACATTTCGAGTTCAAACCATGTCTTAGCACTAGATACAGTGCAATTAAAAGAGAATTTGACTTATGAGATACTTCCCGTAAGGATTGAGGATAAGAGAGTGAAGCGACTTAGAAGAAAGGAGATTCCATTGGTGAAAGTGATTTGGAATAACGTAACCTGAGATGTGACATGGAAGTTAGAGGACAAGATGAAGGAACAACATCCACATTTATTTTGAGCTATGAAAATTTTGAGGATGAAATTTTTTTTTAGAATGGGAGAGTTGTAACACCCCAAAAATTGCTTGTTTCATTATATATATTCATTTTATAATATTTGAGATTTTTGAGATTTTTTCTGGAATTATTTGAATTGTTTGATTATTTTAATATTTTTCTCGATTTATGTGCACACTGAGTAGGGCTGGGAAAATAAAATATTTTTTCTGAGGCCGAAAAACTTTGGACTATGAAAACATCGACGGGGGATCTTACTAAACCCGAGACCGGACATAGTTTACGAAGTTTTCATTTTTTGAGATTTTATCTGATAAATAAAATAGCGGTACACTTTATTATCTGTTGGACAATAAATACTATTTTTGCTAGCTGTAACCTTTATCCACTGGATAATAGCTCTAGTAGAGCATTAGTCATCTTTTCTAGAGAGTACTTTAATGACATCGTCAAGATGACATCATCACCATGACATCACCCTTCACTTTTTCATAAAGTGTGTGAAGCTTCTCAAGGAAGCTTTGAATCAAGCTTCTCAAGGAAGTTTCAACTTTTCTCTCTCCTCTCATGTAACCCCACGGCCAAGAGGGGGAAAAGATGACCAAAATTGTCATCTTTTCTCTTTACCACACATCATTTTCTCATTTTCAAACAACATTTCACTTTTCACTCTCACTTTTAATTTTTTTCTCTCACATTTTCTCTTCTCCATTTTTTCTCCACCCTCACGGGTCCAACACCATTGTTGGCCACTCAAGCTTGTTTGCTTAATCCAACCTAGATTCTTGAATCCTCTCATCATCTTAAAGCTTTTCTCTTTGGTGATCATCTCTTAATTCCTCCATCTTCATCATTTTCTACCAAGCCCTAAAGCTTGAAACTTTGAGGTAAAGTTCTTGACTTTCATCTTTTCTCTTCTCATTTTTGTGATTCTTGGTCACCATTGTGATCAAGGACTCCTCTTTTCAAGCTTTGGTTGTTGATTGGGTGAGTTTGACTATCCTAGGGTTTTGTTGGTGGTGGTGGACGAAAATCACAAGGGGATCTCAAGAAGCTTGTTTTCTTTTGTTGTCTCTTGAGGTAAGTGGGAGATCATTCTCTTCAACCTATTTTGGTGGTGAGAATCACATTTTTGTGTTGATGGTGAGGAATCCATGTGTGAGTTGCTCATTTTGTTGTATGATTTTCTTTGGTAATGTTGTGATTAGTTGTATTGTATGACTCTAATATTTGTCATTGTGTAACTTGATGGATAGGAATGCTTGAATGCTTGAATGTATATATGGAAACACATTTTGGGGCAAATACATGGGTCGTGTTGTTTGACACGGCCCATGACGTGTTGCTATCTGGAAACACAAGTCCACATACTTCACGAGTCAGAGAAGAACACGGCCCAGGCCGTGTTTGAGGAGATGGCTGTGTAATCGAGTAGTTCAAGATTTGAACATTTTCTGTCCTTACAGAGGAGTGCACAGCCCAAGCCGTGTTTGGGGACAGGGTCGGGTTAGGCAGGCCATGTTAGGGGATAAGGTTGTGTTAGGGAGATGATGGAAAATTATTGGATTCTTAGATCCTTGGAAGCTCAAGGCCTCATTGGGCACTCAATGTGAAACTTTTGTATCAAGTTAAAAACGTAGTTACTTAAATGAGTAGACACCTAATTAGGAATTCATAATATGAAAAGAATAAAGAACAAAACTTTATCCTATAACCTAGAGTGATTTTTGGACAAAGAAAGAACATGAGTGTAGGTGAGGTTGTGAGGAACTTAAAAATGATTCATTTAAGTGAGTTTGACCTAAAACAAAGGAAATGACTTATTTAATTAAGAGTAATAAAGGTTGAATGAAAAATACTCGAGAATTTCCCCTAGAGAGACTTGATAGGAAAAGTATGTTTTCCTTCTTGAGAAATGGACAATGACTTGTTGTGGGTCTATAAGTGGGACCAAGGATTGTTGATAATTATTGACTGAGCCTAATGTGGCGTGAAATTATGGATAAGTCAAACTATTATTAAAATTCTGTATATCTGTGCATCGAGTTATCATGCATTATGAAAGTCCGTTGGACTATGTTGAAAGGCTATATACCTAGGAGATGAATCACACTCACGTGTGGGTGTGAATAGACTAGTGTAGGTCACTTGTTGACCTTGGGGGCGTCGAGGTGTGGGTATCTCACAATAGACAGTTGGTAGCTCATCTGTGCCATGGAATGGACCGATGCAAATGCACCGACAATTCGGATCGAGGCATTGTCCTATATTACGTTCTGGTGTAGAATGTCTTGTATAATGCCTTGATGTGCGTATTGATAAATTGATCAATTATAGCACTATTGGCCACGACAGCCGAGTTACAGGCATGTCTTCTTGATCATTCTCTCTGATGTTGTGTTTAACTCCATGGAGTAGGATTTTGGTACCTTGTGCATGTGTATAGTCTGTCAACATATTTATTTGGCATAATTATATATGACTATGGAATTGTTTCTTTGAATGATGTTATGACTATCTGTATTGCTATATTGCTTATTATCTGAATTTTGATGTTGTTTATTATGTTGCCATCGTGTAAGGCATCCTGCGCTGTTTCTGGTTCTTTACTGCCATAATTGGTATTAATATTGAATATCTCACCTCTTTTCTGTATTCTGTTTATATCTATGCTTCTTAAAAGACTGAGGCGAGGAAGAGCCTGAGTTTCCTAGTTTTGGGGTGAATTGGTCTTCTGTTTGACTATGGCATCCTGGGGAGGTTTTCTTGGGTATGCCAGACTGAGGTTTCACGGAGGCATTGACTGCTAGCACGTTGACTTGGTCACCGAGCATTTTGTCTACATGGGAGATGTGACTACATTATTGGCTTAGGGTCGCTATGATCCACTTGTCTTTTCTTTGGTCGTTAATGTATGGCTGGAGATCTACATGCTGATACGTGAGGTGTAGGGTGATCACGAGTATACTCCATATGAGGATTCTTTCTTATCCACTGCACGAGCTCTTGCTCATGAGTCTGTTGCTCCTATGAGGATTTCCTCCTCTGAGGAGGATCCTATAGAGGAACCTGAGGAGGGCCCCTCTGAGGCTCCTTCTCAATAGTTTGTTGGGGGCATGATACTTTTTTTGTAGCCTTAGTGGCTGTCTGTATAAATCTTTTTGGGGCATGTAAAGCTTTTGTTTTCTTTTGCTAAAAATATTGATGTAATTAATGACTTATGTTATGTATCTAATATATATATATATATATATATATATATATATGGTATGTATCTTTTGTATGAATGTATGATTTGATATTCATGTTGAGTTCAAGTGTATGTTTTTCGCTTACAATATATATATATATATATATATATTTATATATATATATATATATATATATATATATATAATTAAATGAGAATGGTTAAGTAGGATACTTTATTGATGAACAGGTTAATACCTATAGATAAAAAGAGAATAAACCAGGTCTTAATAGTTTTCTTTTGAGTTACGTATGTTTGGTGTGACGACCTCCTCCCGAAAAAGGGGGCGTTACATTAGGCATCCTTTAAGAACTAGAATGTTATAGGTAAATACCTAGAACCTTATGCAACATGAGATGCATTGAGAATCACTTGTGAAGTGATGAAGTGAGGTACTAGGTGTTGTATGCTAAGTTTACTTGGCTAGTTGTATTTATTATTATGCATAGGTTGCTCCTTTGAGTAGAAAGTAAAGATGGAGATGCATGGATGACATTTACTCCCTTGTGAGAGAAGGTTGAGATATATGAAGTACTAGAAACGTGACTTTGCTCCTTATGCGATAAGTGATCTTGGTTAGTAGGTTTTCTAGTTTTCCTTTGTCACTTGGTTAGGAAAGACCTAGTGATGTGAGTAAGTATTTGTAAAAATACATTGCATATCTTATTTTCAAACTTGCTATTTGCTAGTTCCTATATATTGTAACCTTAGATGGTATGCGTAACCATATGGCCTGAGAATGAGGTGTTAGATCTAAATTATCCTAACATTTATGCTATTATGGTCAGGGTTACCAGTATGGGGGTGGTAGTAGTACTCTTAAGTTTGTGAGGGGAAGGTATTCACTTATTACTCAGTGGTGTATAGGCTCCTAGGCCTATCCTGCTTAGCATATACAAGGGAACAAATGTTCTTGGGAAATAAGCAAGTAGCATGTGTTTTGAAAAAACTAAAATCTGTATTAACATTGCATAATTATATTATTAGGACTTTGTGTGAGCATGACCATACATCGTACAATAAAGCATTACACTTGTTGACAACTGTATGTGTAACTTCGTAATACTAATATCCCAATATACTAAGAGTACAAAGAGATACTTAGCATTATAACGACACCACATACATATTAACCTAATACATATATCCATAATGTTCATTGGAAACATTATAAAAATAATATGAAATGCGGAAAACATATTTCTCATAACATAATGCATAAATATACAACATGAGCCACAGCAAAGGCTTGAAGTATTACATAACTCTTTACATTGCAAAAGTAGTACTATCAAATACAACAGTTGTAATATAAATCATAAATCTAATCTAATCTTTAGCTTCCTTTTTCTTCTTGTCCTTTGAAGAACTTTTACCTATAATTACATAGCAACACAGCAGGGTGAGAATCAACAAATTCTCAGTATGAGTAAACCAAAACCAGCATACGTAGCATAATAAACATAATCTTAACACATGCTAAATAAAATATGTTTAAAACATCTACAAAGTTTAACTTTAACATCTAGATAAACCAAGTTAATATACATTCATATATACATGCTTAGTTCAACATAGAACTAAGATGTTCATCTAGGATTTCTAGTTTAGTGTATTATCTTGTGGTAAATAAAGGAAAAGATCATCCTCACATTACATGTACCCTAGCACTATCGAGAAGTTCGGGCTGAATCCTTGTTCAAAAGAACCTTCTGGACTTCCCACTTATCTCCCTTGGCCTTAATGATGGTGCACAACATCAAATGATGCTCACAATGATCAATACTACTAGACAATCTTTCATATATACATCTAAACATTACATTATCACTTATTACTCTTAAGTGATACACATATACCACAAAAGTGGCCTAAGATGCTAGATGTTTACCTAAGGCAAACCATAACTCTTGAATGCTTAAAGGTCCATATATATAAAATACATACCAAAGGATCATTTCCTTACCAAATTACCTCTTGTAGTATATTATTCATAACCTATGTCAATCCATTACTCTTGGATATTCAAAGGTCTAAGCTTTCTGATGCTTGCTAGGTGATAAATCCTATCATGAGATATCCCTATTTATGCCTTAACACACCTTAGGAAATATATATAAAAGATTCTAATGGGCCAAGGACTTCAAACATAAAAAACAACTTCATGTTGTATTCAGTAATGGAAGCCTAAGCGCCCTCTCATTGAGCCCAGGGGTGCTCACTAGGCAGAACATAGCCCTGTACTGTCTCACATCAAGCGCCTAAGTGCTCTGGACTGAGCATCTAAGCGCTCTCCACCCTACTATGTGAAACTCTTTTTTGGTCTACGGGCGCCAAAGCGCTCTGCATGGGGCTCCTGAGCGCTCCCCAAATGACAACAAATTTGTATAATTCTGTAGAATGCTGCATTGTTCCATTGGAACATAACAACGATCCAAACTTCCAAAAATGGATCCTAGGTGATTTCTAGCATCAGTTTAGGCCCCTAAACTTGTTATAACTCTTTTACAACCTATTGATCCACTTAGGCACAGATTTCGGTTAAAAACCACCCTAACTCCAACCATCACCAAGTTCCTTATCTGTGAACCCTAGTGGTTGATCTTGAGCCATAAATAGCTATCTAGCTCTCACTAAGCTGAAAACATTATAACCTAGTCCTTGAAATGAAGAACTAAGCCAAAAACATAGGTTTGTCTTCTCAAACCCCTATTTCTATTCAAGAAACCTAGGTCCATTCAAGATGAACTACAAGGAAAAGATGAATAGAAATCCCTTACCTCTTGCTTTGATGAAGATCTTGAAGTCTTGCTCTTGCTCTTGGATCTTTCTCCTTTGCTTTCCTCCTCTTTCTCTTCTCTTTCTCTCTTTTCTTCCTTCGGTTTCCTCTTTTCTCTTTTCTTTCTGTTTTCTACCTTTATTCATGAGAAGCAAAGTCAAGTTTTGCTTTTTAAGGATAGGCACAAAACTATACCAAAAATCCCAATCTGCTAAGTACACTCAGATTCTTCTAAATCTAGTTTTTTAGCATCCAACAAATTTAAAATAAATCCTAAAATTCATTAAAAATCTTCTTTCACCTTTTCTCTATTTTTTCATATCTACTAGGGGTTAATCCGGTATTAAAATGCACAACCAGTGTGCCTAAAAATACTAAACTAACTCTGATTTTCTTGAAACTTTAACTACAACTTATTTAACTCATTTGTGACCTAAAAATAAATTATTCATATTTATTTCCCTCAACTTAGCAATTTATGCTATTATCTGAGTCATTTTAAGTTATTTACCACATTTTGTGTTGCAACAAAGTTCCTAAACTAACTCAATTTGCCACAAAACTTAACTCACATGCCAAACAAGTAATATGCAACCTTTGTAACCATAAACTAGTCTAACATGCTATCGGGGTATTACAATAGGTGCGGTTGTCTTGCTTTCTCGATGATATCTTACAATTGTATGAGCGGTTATTTGAAATCTTTGATAAATATATATGTATGAGACAAGATTATAGCTTGCCTTGTGAATGTTACATCGAGTGTATGTATATGTTTTGATAGAGTTGAGTAGTGGTTCATTTATCTATTTCAGGCATAGTCTTATGTTTACAATGTAGTTTATTCATAAAGAATGTTTAAACTCTGGTTTTGGTTACTTATACTGAGAAATTATGATTTCTCACCCCGTGTGTTGTCATATAAATCTAGGTACAGGCAAAGGATTGCAGAAGGAGTAGAAGAACTAGTGTAGTTTATTTTGTTTGAGCTTTGCTATATCCTCCTAAAATATCTTCCTAATAATCCTCCTCCTACTTAATAAAGAAAGTATTAAATGAAAAATTAAACACAATCAATATCTTAAGAATATAAAAAGCATTTAATACTTTCTTCATTTACTAATTAGGAGGATTATTAGGAGGTTTCCATTTTGTTTCTTTTGAGAATATGTTGTATATTCTTTTTATGCATGCTTTGAAGTTGTATAAAGTATGTATTACAATTTGCCTTCGTGAGACTAATGATGTATGTATATAGCTTTTTGTTGTTTAGGCTCTCCATCATTATTTGTGTGAATGAATGATATGGGTTTAGTTTGTTATTTTAAGTAAGAAGTAACATTGCTAGTACTGTACGCCCTACATATGGTAGATATATCAAGTTCTCAGTATTGGGATGTTACACTTGGCTTCTTTAGTTACTAAAGATCAGTCATGGAAGAGCTTTTAAAACATTTCTTACTTCATAATTGTTATGATTGTATATATAATATTATAAATAATTAGTTTTCGAATACTTTTACTGAGGATTATGAATTCTCACCCCGTTTGTGTTTCGATGTAAATACAGGTCAAGATCCTTTTAAGGAAAAGAAAAGAAACAAATGGACTAGATAACTAGTTTATTTTGACAAAGCTTGTATTATGGTTATATTCGCTTTGTGATGTACAAAGATGTTATGTATTACAATTTGTCCTTTTGAGGCTAATATTGTATAAACATGTATCTTTATTCCTTTAAGGCTATCTATAAAGACATGAGTGTTATTATGGATTATGTTTATTGTTTATCAGATAAAAGTAACTCACTTAACTCTATTTACTTGTGTATCATGTGAATATACTATGATACCTAGAGTTAGGGTGTTACATTATGGTATCAGAGTAGTTCATCCTGTTAAGCTGGGGTATGGATTGACTATGCTTAGGCATATTCTAGGAATTTATGTTGTACGTTGTGCTTTTCTTGTCTTATAGCGAGATATATGATAAAATTGCACCATTTGCCTTATGTTTGAATGTTCTTAGCAATTGTCACACTGTTACATGATATTGAGACTAATCAACTCTATATGTATTATTCTGTATGTACAAGAAACTATGGCTTCATCAAGGTGAACTAAAGTAAGCAGGGATTCTACTAGTGAGAGCCCTGATATGGCAAGGGCGTTTATGGCAATGGCAGAGGCTATGAGAGAGTAAACTACCATTACCACTAGGATGCTAGAGAGGATGGAGGCAAATCCACCTCAGTGACCAACACCACCACCTGTACAACTAGTACAAGAAGTACAAGTGGGAAGGAATCAAAATTTTCAAGACTTTTTAGAGTTTAGAAAAGCAAACCCTCTACCCTCTGCATTAGTGAGATGGAGAAAAACTTTGAGGTAATGTGAGTACAATCCTAAGAGGAGAAGTGAAAAAGCTGGTGGAAAAGTGCGGAGGAATAGAGCATTAGGAGAGATGGAGAAAAACAAGGTAATGAAGTTTGAGGTAATGATTTGCTTAGATGAACACAAGGTGAAGAGGGGTGAGAGATGATATTAAGAAAGTTTTCGCTTCCTATATGCTAAGAGGAGTTAATTAGGACAACAATAATACATTGAGAAGTATGTGTGAGGCCCGATGACCGCATCTCACGGGTCATGGATATGAGATATCAAGTCTTCACATTGGTACATATTAGAGTAATGATGTCTTTGTGACCCACCATGAATGTCCTTTGACTGAAATCACTACGATTCCTACATGAGGAGTTGTGTGTTTTAATGCCATCAAACATCATCTGCAACAAGGTGAGTTGGTTATTGGACATCTGTGAAAAGCTTTTGATAAACATAATAAAGTCCTTAGTGGTTACAACACTATTCTTAAAAAAGTGCTACGAGATTGTTTGAGGCATTAGAGACTTATTTTACTTAGGAGATATTTAGAACTTCCTTCATGGACAAATACTTCCCTAAGAATTTATAGAATGCCAAGGTAATGAAGTTAACGGGAGCGATATCTGAAGTTGGAACAAGAGTGAGATATATCTCATTTGTTGTTACAAAGTTGAGTCGGGAAACGAATGATTGGACTATATGGCCAAGTTCGATATGAGTTGTTAAGATTCAAATCCTCTCTACTTTTGATTTAATCGCTCCTTGTTTGTAATATTAAAATAAGATTTTAATATTACTACCAACGTCATGAGAACCCACAGGGTCGCACACTTAGAACAGACTAAATTGGAGCAATAAGGATCCAAGTTGGAAATGTATTAAATTTGAAGAGGGGCTGAGAGATGATATTAAGAAAGTTATTCGACCTTTGGAAATTTGGGACTTCCCGACCTTGGTGAAAAAATGTAAGATTGTTAAAGACCATGATAGAAAATCTCAGTTAGAACAAACCTCACCATCAAAGAAGAAGAAAGTGGACAAAAAATTTAAGAAGAAAGAAATGTTACCAAGTGGCCTCAATACTCAAGAGGGGGGTGAATTGAGTATATAAAATAAGTTTGCAAATCTTTCACAAATCGTTTGATAAACAATTTTCGTTGAACCTATTTGATGATTAGAAATGATTAGATATATGAGTAAACACTTTTACTTATAAATGCAATAATCAAAGAGAACAATATTCAAGCAATTCAATGAAACAGTGCTCAATGTAAAGAGAAGGGTTTAGAGAAAACAAACACAATGATTTATCCTGATCGATCACCAATCCACTTGTAATCTACGTCCAGTCCTCAGTAACCGCTAGAGATTTTCCACTATTTCTTCAAGCTTCAATAGGTGCTTGACTACCTTTACAACCTTGAGCAGTCAACACTTGGGATACCTCACCCTTATGCTTGAGCTTCTATTTCTAAGGGATACCTCACCCTTACAATACTTGAGGGATACCTCACCCACTCTAAACAGATTGTATAAGATTTAAATGGAAGAAACTCTCTCTAAAGCAAGTAATACAAATTGAAGAGCTATAGTATTTGGGATTCACACAAGTTCAAGCTCAAAATAGAGGATTTTGTAAAATGATGAAAAAAACTTGTTTAAAGCTCAGTAGTAATTTTTCAGATAAATAGACTCAATTTTTCTAACCCTCCATTGAAGCCTAACATCCAAATATATAGTTAAGGGTCATTTTGTGCCGTTGGAGGTTGTTGTGAGTAATTAATGCTCATTAATATAGCCGTTACGGGCTTCTCCTTATTTTTCCAGAACATAGGCTAACCGGTTAGCCAAGCATCCTAACCGGTTAGGGGCTCATTTAACCTTAAAGGAAATTGTTCTGGTTTGATAACTAACCAGTTAGGAATGTGCCCTAATCGGTTAAGACATCACCAAAATGGGTTCTGGGAAGGATGCTAACCGATTAGAGCTCCAGGCTAATCGGTTAGGACATAGTTAGAATGGTTTCTGAGTTGATGAATAACCGGTTAGGTCTCTCACCTAATCGGTTAGTGCAAAACGTTTTTGGCTTCTGAGAGTGAAACTAACCGGTTAAGTCTCTCACCTAATCGGTTAGGGCAAAATCATTTTGGATTCTGAGTTAGAGAATAACCGGTTAGGTCTCTCACCTAATCGGTTAGGACAAACACATTTAGGCTTCTGAGTTGTTAAATAACTAATTAGCTACTTTGCCTAATCGGTTAGGCATATGATAAATAACGATGCAAAGCCTCTGTTTGAACAAACTAATAGGTTAGGAGCTGGTCCAAATCGGTTAGGGGCCTTAAAATTTTGGCTCCTAATATTTACAGAAGCAGTTTTGTGTTTATTAAAAAGCTGGTAAGTTCCCAAAAAAGCTTATCTCAATTTTGGCATATACAAGGAGACTTACTTGATAGAGGATATAAGATTTCAAAGAGTTGTTGCACAAAACCTTTTTGATCCTAACTTGAAAAACTATTTTGCAAATTCATTTTAAGGAAGCCATTTGAGCTTGAGGTAAATCCTTAATATACCTTTACACAAGACCTATAACCTACATGCTAAGCTTAAGTTCCTTGTGACTTGATCGTTGTGTTCCCATTGCTTTCTTGTTTGTCGACATCAAAACCATTTGCATCTAGTCCATGTCAATCACATTCTCCCCCTTTTTGATGATGACAAACACTTATTGAGAAAAGGATTAGTTCAAATGATAATTGGAATTCATAATAGGATTTGGAGACTTACTCCCCCTCTTTTGTTCAAGAGGTGCATGAATCAAAGATGCACAGCTCCCCCTTTGTTTTGGGATTCCAGGACCATTAATAGACAACACATTATCATAACACATACAATTATTTTTCCTACTTTTCTCAATAAATAGAAAGCCCTTATCCTTCTCCCCCTTTTTTCATAATAAAAAAAAATAATCCAGCAAACTAGGTAGACATAGATAGGGTATATGAGATCAAACATTCAAAACAAAAATTGATTAATAAGATTAAACATAGTTTCCAGAAACTCATAATCAGTCATACAGGAACTTAAAAGACATACCATAATTAAATATGTTCAAGATTCAAAACATTAGTCAAAGAGAACTATTTAGACTAAACATAATTTCCAAAAGCTCAGAATCAGTCATGCCAAATAAGTCTACTAAAATATCCAGAATAATATAACCAAGTATAGTCAAACCAGAGCTTAGAATTAATTAGTTCAGAAATACAACTAAGACAGATAGTCCATGCCTAAGCCCTAGGGTCTTCGGTTGCTGGGAAGCGACGCTTGATCCTATCCAAGTGGTCCTCCATAACACTTAACCGATCAAAACTTGCTGAGTTGCTATGCTCTTGATAGGTTCGCAGATCTGCGATGGCTACAAGAATGCGGGCTTCACTTGTGGTTTCGGAGACACTACCTATTTCTAATGCCTCTTCTATAGGCACATCAGTCGTATCAGTGGGAATTTCTTCTGGTCGTGCTCCTGCTACTCGTGCATGACCATAAGTCCATTCGCCATTGACGTTCTTCATGTGCATTCTATTAAGAGAGGCAAGGCCAAACTTATGAGGGCCTACAGTGTTTACAATGCCATCATCCAATAGGAGAACCTTATGGTGGTCTAGGATTCAAGCAACCAGAAGGGCATACGGAAGATCCATAACTGCCTTATTTTTAGCTTTCATCATAGTATATATAATGTAAAAAAGCCAGTTGATCTTTATGGGTTCCTTGAGAAGCCACATCAGGAAGATGTCTTCCTCTTCAACCAGGGCATAGTTACTTGCCCTTGGTGCGAGGATATGATTGACAATGAAATGAAGAAGATGAGCATGTATCTTCAGAAGGCTAGTAGTAAAAGTTCCCTTTGGCATTGGAACACCAGGCTGAAGCATGCCCATTACAGCTTGATCTCTCTTATAATTTTCCCATTGGCCATGTTTGTCCAATTTGAGCTTTTCACCGGAGTGGGGAAGATCAAACAAAGGAACCCACTCACTGGGATTCACAACAATCTTGTACTTTTTAACTTCAGAGATCAAAGTTCCACCCTTAATAGATAAATTACAAAAGAAAACTTTAGTAGGTTCAAGATAAAAATACCTTGGATTGGTGGTGACGAGAGTTCTCAACCCATGAAATTCAATAAGCTCTATAAGAGGAGTGAATCCTTCTTGGATGAAAAACTCCCAGTCCATCCATTTGGGTGAGATGATTCGTCTTGCATGAAATTCTAACTGATATTTCTTCATCTGAGCAGGGTCAATGAAGTATCTTCCGAGATTCAAAGCTATTGAAAAATCTGGGTCAGCATCAGTAGGAGTTGTTTCCTTGGAGACATTGGGATTTTTGGTGCGTGACCTTTTAGGGAAGGAAGAGCTGCTGGCCATGGTGGGAATGGAGGCTTAGGGCACGGTGGTGGAGAGAGAGTGTGTGAGAGAGATGAAAATTTTGGAAGAAAAATAGAGTTTTAATCTGAGGAAGATTATGGAAAGTGAGGGATTGTGAGAGAAATGGGGTTTAAAGGCTGAATTTGTGGTGGTTTTATGGTGAGGGATGAATGTGAGGGAGTGGGTGTGAAAGAGCTTGAGAGGATGAAGATGATAATGGGAGGAGGGTGCGTGAATGGAGAGAACCACGCTGCTGGGGAATGTTTAAGGGGGGTGACCTAACCGGTTAGGAGAGGTGGATAACTAGTTAGGGCCATTGGAATTAAGCCACTGTGTTTTCCAATAACCGGTTAGGATGGGTGGCTAACCGATTATTGTGCTAAGTCAGAGCGCACAAATTTGAGTCCAGAAACAGGGTAACCGATTAGGGATTATGCTAACCGATTATTTTGCTTGACAGAGAGCACGACATTGCTTCCAAACACAGGGTAACCGGTTAGAGGCCATGCCTAACCTATTATTTTGTCTTGACAGAGACTTTCTCAGGGTTCCAAAACACTTCTAGAGGCCAAATAAAATGGCATTTTCTTCTTTTACTTGATCATTTCACTGATAGAGCTAAAGCAATTTCATAGGAATAATCCTTGAGCATATGAGTTCAAGTTTTCTTGAAGTTCATTTTTGGCTTGACTCCATTTAAAAAAAAATCCCAATACTAGATCAAGTAGGAGGAACTTTAGAGAACATTTTTCACAGTAGGAACTTGAGTTTTAAGATTGGGGGACTTAAGCATGAATTGAGCTCCTGCAAAACAAAATAAGGGGACACTCCAACGCTCAAGTTAGTATTGGATTTAAAAGAGATTAACTCATAAAATTATACAGTGAAACAATGATATTATGCAGTAGAGGAGCAAAAATAGGTATCATAGAGGATAAGTTATGCAGCAAGTAATCAACTCATGCATGATTGATCCAATATTCCGAGTTCATTTCTTATATAGAAGAATGCTTCTTTTGCTAAAAGCTTAGTGAAAATGTCAGCTAGTTGCTTAGTGGTTTCCACAAATTCAAGCATGCAATCACCCTTTTGAACATAATCTCTAATGAAATGATGTCTTATTTCAATATGTTTAGTCTTAGAATGCAAAATGGGATTTTTGGATAAATTAATTGCACTAGTATTATCACATCTTATGGGGATGTGATCAAGCTCAAGACCATAGTCCAAGAGTTGTTGCTTCATCCAAAGGATTTGAGCACAACAACTCCATTACTGTAACATATTATTAAACCGACTATAGACAATGCCACACTATTTTGTTTCTTACTATGCCAAGAAACTAGTGAGCTTCCAAGCAAGTGGCATGTCCCACTAGTGCTCTTCCTATCCATTTTGCATCCAGCAAAATCAGAATTGGAATACCCAATAAGGCTACATGAGGCACCCTTAGGGTACCACAAACCCATTTGTGATGTGCCTATTAGGTATTTCATTATTCTCTTAACAGCACTTAAGTATGATTCTTTAGGATTAGCTTGATATCTAGCACATATGCATACGCTAAACATTATATCAGGCCTACTTGCAGTGAGATAGAGGAGTGAGCCAATCATACCTCTATATTTTGTAATTTCTACAGACTTACCTCCTTTATCCTTGTCCAAATAGCAAGAGGTACCCATAGGAGTAGCCATATGCTTGGCATTGTCCATTCCAAACTTCTTGAGCAGCTCTTTGCAATACTTGGATTAGCTTATGAACGTTCCTTCTCTTGTTTGCTTGATTTGGAGACTAAGGAAGAAGTTGAGCTCACCCATCATGGACATCTCAAACTCACTTTGTATAATATTTAAAAATTCTTTACAAAAAGAGTTGTTAGTAGCTCCAAATATAATGTCATCAACATAGATTTGAACTAGAAGTATGTCATGCATTTTGTGTTTTATGAAAAAGGTAGTATCAACTTTGCCTCTAGAAAAACCTTTTTCTAAAAGGAATTTGCTCAACCTTTCATACCAAGCTCTAGGAGCTTGTTTCAAGCCATACAAGGCCTTTTTCAGTTAAAAGCATGGTTAGATAATTCAAAATCTTCAAAACCAGGAGGTTGTTCCACATACACCTCTTCTTGTATAAAACCATTTAAAAATACACTTTTGACATCCATTTGATAAAGTTTGAAATCCATGATGCAAACATATGCAAGTAACATTCTAATGGCCTCTAATCTAGCTACAGGAGCATAAGTTTCTTCATAGTCTATGCCTTCTTCTTGATTATAGTCCTTTAGCTACAAGCCTAGCTTTGTTTCTTATTATTAGGCCCGTTTCATCAAGTTTGTTCCTAAAGACCCATTTGGTGCCAATTATGGGATGATCATTGGGCCTTGGAACTAATTCCCAAACTTGATTTCTCTCAAATTGATTTAGTTCTTCTTGCATGGCCAAGATCCAATGTTCATCATTAATGGCCTCATTTATGTCTTTAGGTTCAACTTGAGAGACAAAAGCTAAATGATTACATGCATCTCTAAGTGAGTTTCGAGTTATTACCCCTTTTGATACATCACCTATCACCTTGTCGAGAGGGTGATATCTTGATGTCCTCCATTCTTTAGGTAGGTCCATGATTTCTGAATCCTTTTGCCATGAGTGATCAAATAGTCTCTCTTATTGCTTCTTGGGCTCTTTCTCTTGATTTTCCAAGTGCGTCTTTGCCAAGATTTCTGCAACATCATCAACAAGCTCCTTTCTCGGCTCGTTTGGGTTAGTTTCATCAAATGTAACATGTATAGACTCTTCTATGGTTATAGTTCGTTTGTTATAGACTCTAAAGGCCTTACTATATATAGAATAGCTAATGAATATTCTCTCATTAGATTTTGCATCAAACTTCCCCAAGTTATCCATTTCATTATTCAAAACAAAACATTTACATCCAAAGAAATGAAAATGTGACATATTTGACTTCCTTCCTTTGTACAATTCATATGAGGTTTTCTTTAAAATTGGCCTTATTAGGGCTCTATTCATAACATAACAAGCGGTGTTAACCGCATCCACCCAAAAGTACTTAGAGAGGCTGGCCTCATTGAGCATAGTTCTTGCCATTTCCTCTAAGGATCGATTTTTCCTTTCTACAACACCATTTTGTTGTGGTGTTCTAGGGGCAGAAAAATTATGCTCAATGCCATGTTCATCACAAAAAGTTTCAAATTCATGATTTTCAAATTCACCACCATGGTCACTTCTTATGGATGCAATACAAACACCTTTTTCGTTTTGAATTACTTTGGCAAGCTTTTTAAATGATTGAAAAGCATCATTTTTGTGGGTCAAGAATAATGTCCATGTAAACCTAGAAAAATCATCCACAATCACCAATGCATAGTAATTCCCATCAAAGCTTATAGTTCTGGAGGGACCAAAAAGATTCATGTGCAAAAGTTATAAAGATCTAGAAGTTGAAATCATGTTTTTAGCTTTAAAAGAAACCTTTACTTATTTTTTTCTTTTGACATGTTTCACAAAGTTTGTCTTTTTCAAATTTGAGCTTTGGAAGACCAATTACTAGTTTTTTAGAAACCAATTTGTGTAAGTGATCCATGTGAATGTGAGCAATTCTTCTATGCCATAACCATGAATCATTTTCTTTACTCATAAAGCATTTAGCATCATTTGAGGAAATATCATCGAGACTAATTATACATATATTATTGACCCTATGACCAACAAACTTAACTTGCTTATCATCCTTTCCCTCAATTATGCAACAAGAGGAATCAAATATAACTCTATTGTCTTTATCACATAATTGACTAATACTAAGCAAATTATGTTTAAGTCCTTCAACAAGCAAAATATTATTAATAAATGATGAAGGGATCTTATCAACTTTGCCAATTCCAAGAATCTTCCCTTTGTTGTTATCACCATATGTGACATGACCATTGTAACACCCCAACTTTTAGGGATAATTACAATACAGTCCTGAAATGTACTATTTTGTGAATTCTGTGAGTAGTAAATTAAATTTGACTATTTTGTGAGTGTATTTGACTGTTATATGTGATTTGCTCCGAGCCAAGAAAATAATAATTTTCTGGCCGGAAAAATCTTATTTTAATTAATTGGAGCTAGGGGATCTTACTAAACCCAATTCTGATTGATATATATATTAATCTCTTAATTTTTAGGATTTAACTATGCAATAAAATAATTTTATATTATTATAATATTATTTTATGTTACAGTACCTACTGTCACAAAAACAATAGAAATCTGCTTCAAAATGACCATGGACCCTTAAAAGTCTGTGGGACCCACATTTAGAAAAGCAGTCAATGATTCTGACTGGACAAATTTCTAAGCTAATGGGAGCAAGTCAATGAAAGTGGCTTGACTTATTTGAGCCAATAGGAATGGGTCAATGAAAGAAGCTTGGACTTTAATATGGACCATTGGATGAAAACTTAGTTAGGAAGCCTTTAACCTTAACCGTTGATCAAATCAATGGTGTGGATGTGAACTTGATTAGCAAGCATTGAATATTGGCCATAGATCTAATCAATGGATAGTAATTAAAGTTGAAATCAATGGTTAGGATCAAGTCAAACATAGTGGCTTGACTTTGTTTAGTAGCTAATTAATCTTGATTTGGTTAATCTAATTACCTAATTAGCAAACTAAGTAAATTAACCTAGTTATTAATTAGTTATAATTTAAATACTAATTAAATATCCTAATATTGTTTAAAGGTTATAATATATGCTAATATATGTTAAACTAATTAGTTATAAAGTTAGAATGTTAATTAAGTGTTAATAGGATATTTAACCTATTTAATTATCTATTTAATTAGCATGGAATTAGTCATTAATTAAAACCAAATTAAGCCCCCTAATTCTCTTGAATCTCACGGCCAAGGAGGCCAATTTGACAAGTTCTACATCATTCTTGAACCATCTTGCATGCACACTAGGTGGCCAAATGGTGACATAAGCCATGTGCACTCAAATTATGATATTTTGTTCAAGTAAATCTCTTCATTTTCCTACAACACCTACACGATAGCACCCCCTCCCATTTCACTCTCCAATTTCATATTTTCACTCATCCAAGACTTAGTCTATTTTCTCTCCAAAATTCCCAAGAACACCAAGCACCATTTCTCTTTTATTTTCTCTTCTTTTTTCGGCCCAAGCACCAAACACCACTATCAATCTTCTATAATTTTTCTTCTTAGCTTTTCTTAAATCCAAACAACATCCTAAACACTTTTTGTTTATAAGGTTTTGTCAAAAACCTATTCCTTCTAGTTCAAAATCCAACCTTTATCTTGCTTCCTTAAGGGTAAGTTTTTGATTCTTTAGTTTAAAGTTTGATTTTTGATTTTCTAAACCATGTTTGTTCCATGATTTTTCTTTATGAAGCCTTGTATGTGATTTTACTTATTATTTAAGAATTTTAGGGGTTTGTTTTGGAGTCCAAATGAAAATTAAAGGAAAGGAGAAGACTAGTTGATCCATGTCTTTAAGAGGTAAGAGGGAGATTTAATCTCATCAACCCTAAGTGGTGATGGGAAAATGGAATTGTATGTGTGTGAAGAATCCATAAGGATTCATTCGTGTGATTGTTTGTTGTTTTTATTATTTGTGTGGTTATTTTAAATGGTTTCCTATTTGTGATTTATTTTAATTGTTATGCATGTTTACAGTTTTTATTATTAATTTTAATTTCTATGCATGTTTATAGTTTTTATTATTAATTTTAATTGCTATGTATGTGATGTGTGAAATCTGCAAGTGTACGATTTCATCGTCAAGTAATAAAAAGATAGAATTCACAAGACTCTGTCTATGAATACCAATTAATTAATTAATTCAATTAAATTAAACAAAAGGGAATATGATTATTGATTAAGAAGAACGTAGTAACAAAGCAATTAAATAATTAAAAATCGAAGTGCAGAATTTAGAACAAAAATAGCAAGTTATCAAGAAAGGGATTTTCAGATTCAAGAAAGCTTCCAAGATTGGGGTACCACAATGATACAAGACAAATCCTAATTGACAACCTTTTTATTAAATCTGAAATTCAATTGAAGGTGAATTACCCTAAATTAGTTAATGTTCTTTCTCAAGATACAAGATCCGTGCCCAATTAAACCAATTCCTACTCTCGTGGTAATTGAATTTAAATTGAACCCATTACGCTTTGTGGTAATTCATTGAATCCTCGAAAGGCTAAAACTACTCTCGTGATTTAGACCTTAAGTTCAATTCTTATGGTTCCAACACCTAGGTTCACCTCTCAGTACGTTCCTAAATGCCTATGAGATGCAAATAAGTGGCCAGCAAATTCACATGGATAAGAGTAATAAGAATTGAATCAAAGAACATTCAAGATCAATAAAAGGGGAACAACGTCAATTAATCATTATCAATGTATCAAAGGGCATTGCCCAATCCTAAAAACAAAAGAAACTACTCAGACATAGAGAAGAAGGAGTCAGAAAATATATTCTTAAACATCCAAACCCATAATCCAAGAGAGAAGAGGGAAGAAAGATCAAGAACCCAAGCCTCCAACGTGCCTCCTTGAAAACCTAAATTTCCCACCCCAATTGCATTCAGAACATCTATTTATAACCTAGGGTTTTAATTGGCTAAAAAGCCCCCAAAAGAAATAAAAATAAAAACTTAAAAACTGCTGCGCACTGCGATCCACGGCCGTGGATCATTTCACGGCCAGGCCATGGATGGTTCTGCCAAGAAGCCCATCTTGTGTCATTTGAGTTCCACGGCCGTGGATGGTTCCACGGCCAGGCCGTGGAACTCTCTGGAATTCTCTTTTCCTTCTTTAAGTTGCCCCTCGATCCATGGCTGTGGTTTAATCCACAGGCAGGCCGTGGATCCCTCTAGAATGGCCTTTTTGCTCCTTTATTGCTATCCATTAAGCTTCAACTTCAAACATGCGAGCATTCCATTCAATCCAAGGCCAATTCAACATTAATCCTGCACAAGAACACCAAAAACACCGTAGTTATCTGAACTAAAGGTAAAACAAACTAAAAAGGCAAACTAAAATGCCTAAAATGCTCAAGAATGCATGCAAAACAAGAACAAAACATGATGTTGTTTCATACACATCAAATTCCCCCAAACTTAAGACTTTGCTTGTCCCCAAGCAAAAATTAATGCCAAACCAAGAAATAGGATCAAAAGACAATAAAGAATAAGGAACCCGAGAAAACAATATCCAAGCAATAGGCTAAGACAATACAAAGAATCTGAGAGGTAATCAAAATCAAGTCCAATTAGAGCCTAAGTTCTCAAAAATCATGCATCCTTACTGATTGAATTAAGTTCACTCACTAACCACACTCAAAGTGTTTAAGGGTGAAAACCATACGCTTAAAATCCTTCAAAGAAAATGCACTTCTATATGCTTGATAAGAAACCAGATTTTCACTAATAATTAGCATGCATGCAAGAATCAAAAGGTCTTTCAAGAGTTATAATGGGGCCATGGGAATGATGTTAGATAAGGTAGAGAAAGGAAGGTATGACAAAGGGCTAACCAAATTTTCAATAAGTACCAGAAATACAATAGAACATAAATGGAGCAAAGGTAATTCATTTTTTTTCAATCAAAAACATAACTCCACAATTCCAAGCAAATATTTTTTTTCTTTACTTTTCTTTCCTTTCTTTCTCTTAATCCTTTTCAAACTTTTATCTCATGATTTTCTCTTCTTTTTTTTTTCACATGAGAAAGGTAAAGGTCAAAAACATATGATTCCCAACATAACTTTCAAACAACTTTCAAGCCCAATTTGCTCCATTTAATATTCTAAATGATTACCAACAATGTTTCAGCATAGGTATCAAGAAAAACAATTATGCAATAGGCTCAAAATGGGCAACTAGAGGATGAAAGTGTAACAATTTCAGAAGGCCAGAAAAATACCTAAAATGCCTTAATCACATTCAAGCATGCAACCAAAAATTTTGCCTCAAAATGGTTTCAAATTAAGTTCTAGAGCACAAGATCAATGAGGAATATCACTCAACATAAAGAATGGGAACAAAAATCATATAATGCATAAGTCCCATATAAGCTCAAAACTCACAAAAATCATATAATGCATAAGTCCCAAAAATTTCACCTCAAAATGGTTTCAAATCAAGTTCTAGAGCACAAGATCAATGAGGAATATCACTCAACACAAAGAATGGGAACAAAAATCATATAATGCATAAGTCCCATATAAGCTCAAAACTCATATTTAGAGGTTTAAAAATTCAATAAGAAGCACAAATTCAGAGAACATTATGCTAAATATCAACTATCATAAGATCACCTCTACTATCAATTAAAACAATGCCTGTAGCCTATCACAAGAATCAACAATTGGGTTCCATATTAATACCATCTCAAAATCCTCAAAAGAGAGGAGCATAAGTTTAACCAAAAAGTCGAGAGATATGATGGTGTGAAAACACAACATGAAGATGCAATGCAAAATAAGACATGAGAATGCATGAAACTAATTATCTAAAATGAAAATAGGATAATGAAAATGAAAATACCCCCCAAGCTTAGAACTTACATTGTCCCTAATGTAAAAATCTATAACAAGAGAAGGGAGAAAAGAAAAGAACTCACTGCAGTGGTGGGAAATCTTCTAGTGTTCAATCTATGGCCATGGAATTTTTCATGGGCTTAGTGTGGAACCTTCTGACTTCACTCTTCTTCTAAATTTAGCTTCAAAAAGGGTCAAACCTAGACAAAATCCATGAGACAAACATCAAACCAACAATCTAACACACAAAATCAAAAGAAAAAAAAAGAAATTTAAAGGAAAGAAAAAAATAAAGAAACTTGGGTTGCCTCCCAAGAAGTGCTTGTTTAAAGTCATTAGGTTGACTTTGGTATGATTTTTGTGCTCAAGTGATGTCAATGGAGTAGTGCTCAGTCCCCACTCCTTCAAAATGTTTCACTCTCTGGCTATTTATCATAAAAGGCTTATGACCTTCTTTCTGCACCTTAAGCATACCGTAGGATAAAACTCAAACAATCTCATATGGTCCTGACCATTTTGACCATAACTTATTAGGACAGAAATGTAGAAGCAAGTTATTAACAAGAACTTTATCCCCACGTTTAAAGTCACGCTTCTCGACACACTTGTCATTCTGCTTCTTAGGTCCTTTCTTGCAGGGCTTGGACTCCTCAAATTTTATGGTACCATTGGACAAAGTCTTTTCTAGTATAGCATCAGCCACTGATTCCTGCATACCTAAAAGTATAACATTATCCACAACATTAGTAGCATTTATGCGATTACATGAATTTAAGGAGTTAGAATTTTTTTCAGAATTAAAAACATCAAAAACTACTTCCTCATCATTCAATCGCAAAGTCAATTTCCCTTTGTGGACATCAATGATCGCCCTTCCAGTGGCAAGGAATGGACACCCAAGTATGATCGGCATTGTAGCATCAGCTTCCATGTCAAGCACAACAAAATCCACCGGCATGTAAAACTTACCAACCTTAATGGGAACATCCTCCAAGATGCTGATGGGGTACTTGACAGACCGATCCACCAATTGAAGTGAGATAGTTGTGGCTTTTAGTTCACCCACTCCCAACTTCTTACACACAGAAAGAGGCATAAGACTAACACTGGCCCTCAAATCACACAGAGCTTTATCAAAATTAGTGTTGCCAATCAAATAGGGAATAGAGAAGCTACCTAGATCTTTTAACTTAGGAGGTAATTTATTTTGAATTAAAGCACTACACTCCTCAGTTAAAGCTACTGTCTCATAGTTTTCTAGCTTCCTCTTATTAGACAAGATGTTCTTAAGAAACTTAGCATAGGTAGGCATTTGTTTTAATGCCTCAGTGAAGGGTACATTAATGTAGAATTTCTTAAGAACCTCTAAGAACTTCCTAAACTGCCTATCTAACTTCACCTTAACAAATCTTTGAGGGAAAGGAACTGGGGGTTGGTAAGGTTCAGGGGGTACATACTTAGACACTTTCTCAGTAGTTTCCTCCTCTTCTAAGGGTTGTGCCGTAGTCTCTTTTTCCTCATTCCCCTCATCTTTGTCACTTTCCCCATTACCCTTAGGATCCTCTAACTTCTTTCCACTCCTCAAACTCACAGCTTTACAATGTTCATTGCCTGGGTTGACTTCAGGTTGACCAGGAAACTTACCTTGCTGCCTAAGAGAAGCGCTTGCTTGTTGGGCAATCTAGGTTTCTAACATCTTATTATGAATAGCTAAATTGTCAACCTTAGCTGACAACTCTTTAATTGCCTCAGTTACAACTTACCCATGGTGCCTAAACTCCTCATTCTGCTTAGACTGGCTCTCAACAAAATTCTCAAGAAGAGACTCAAGTCTAGATTTCTGTACCTGTGGGACTCTAGAAGAGAGTTTAGCATTACCTTGTCCAGCTTGGTACTGACTATTCTGGTAAGAGAAATTAGGATGTGACCTCCAACCAGGGTTATAAGTTTGAGAATATGGATCATTCCTCCCCTTTTGGTTGAAGTCATGGAAATTATGGCATGATTCCACTTGCTCCACCGGTGCACCATGTGAGGAACCCATTCCAACTTGGCATTCAGCACCAATATGTCCCTGTGCTCCATAAATCTCACAAAAATTGTTAGAGGCACTTATGGCATTAACATTAGCTTTCTCAAGCATGTCAAAACGTTTATTCAAAGAATCAAACTTTAACATAATTAAATCAACACCATCTACCTCAAACTTACCTCCCGAGAGCTTTCTCGGGTTGTGCCCTCTTTCATTAGCCCATTGGTGATGATTTGAAGCTACACTCTCAATTATCACATAAGCTTCTGTGAGCCTTCTATTCATTAAAGCTCCACCAGCTGCGGAGTCAAGAGACACCTTTGAAAAATATTCCAAACCATTGTAGAAGGTGTCGACGATTAACCATTTCTCTAACCCATAGTGTGGGTAGGCTTCCAGCAAAGCCTTATATCTATCCCAAGCTTCTAACAATGACTCGCCATCTTTCTGAACAAAGCTTGTGATTTGGGTCCTTAGGTGAGCAGTCTTGGAAGGTGGAAAGAAATTATCCAAAAAGGCTTACTCCAATTGGTCCCAAGTAGTTATCATCTCAGCAGGAACAGACTTCAGCCAAGCTCTAGCTCTATCTCTCAACGATAGAGGAAACAGGCGGAGACGAGTAGCATCAACAGAGGCACCTTCGATCTTGAGGGTCTCACAGAACTCTAAGAATATATCCACATGATCATTAGGATCCTCTGACGGCAATCCTCCAAACTGGTTTTGCCTTATCATAGAAAGTAGGGCAGGAGGTATGGTGAAGTGCCTGGCTTCAATGTCTGGCCGAGCAATTCCAGATCGTAAACCCCGAGCATTAGGGGCTGCATACTCTTTTAACGGTTTATTATCCTCAGCTGCTGCCATGACAAGTGGTGGTTCAGATATTTCTCTTACTCTTTGCCTTTGTTGTCTTCTCCTTCTATGTAAAGTTCTTTCAATTTTAGGGTCTGCTTTAATAAGAGTCCCAGAACATCTAGTACTTTGCATAAACAAGAGAAATTACCTGCAGAGAGTCAAAGAGAAATTAACAAAAGGTTTAGAGTCAAAGAGAAATCAACAAAATGTAAGAACCAAATAAAAGAAAAGGTTTAAAATAATTAAATTAAAAATTAAACTGATATTCAACAAAAACATAGTCCCCGGCAACGATGCCAAAAACTTGATGTGTGAAATCCGCAAGTGTACAGCTTCGTCGTCAAGTAATAAAAATATCGAATCCACAGGGACTGTGTCTATCAATACCAATTAATTAATTAATTCAATTAAATTAAACAAAAAGGAATATGATTGTTGATTAAGAAGAACGTAGTAACAAAGTAATTAAATAATTAAAAATCAAAGTACAGAATTTAGAACAAAAATAGCAAGTTATCAAGAAAGGGGTTTTCAGATTCAAGAAAGCTTCTAAGATTGGGGTACCACAATGATACAAGACAAATCCTAATTAGCAACCTTTTTATTAAATCTGAAATTCAATTGAAGGTGAATTACCCTAAATTAGTTAATGTTCTTTCTCAAGATACAAGATTTGTGCCCAATTAAACCAATTCCTACTCTCGTGGTAATTGAATTTAAATTGAACCCATTACTCTTTGTGGTAATTCATTGAATCCTCGAAAGGCTAAAACTACTCTCGTGATTTAGACCTTAAGTTCAATTCTTATGGTTCCAACACCTAGGTTCACCTCTCAGTACGTCCCTAAATGCCTATGAGATGTAAGTAAGTGGCCAGCAAATTCACATGGATAAGAGCAATAAGAATTGAATCAAAGAACATTCAAGATCAATAAAAGGAGAAACAATGTCAATTAATCATTATCAATGTATCAAAGGGCATTGCCCAATCCTAGAAACAAAAGAAACTACTCAGACATAGAGAAGAAGGAATTAGAAAACATGTTCTTAAACATCCAAACCAGTAATCCAAGAGAGAAGAGGGAAGAAAGATCAAGAACTCAAGTCTCCAATGTGCCTCCTTGAAAACCAAAATTTCCCACCCCAATTGCTTTCAGAACATCTATTTATAACCTAGGGTTTTAATTGGCTAAAAAGCCCCCAAAAGAAATAAAAATAAAAACTTAAAAATTGTTGCGCATTGCGATCCATGGCCGTGGATCATTCCACGGCCAGGCCGTGGATGGTTCTGCCAAGAAGCCCATCCTGTGTCATTTGAGTTCCATGACCGTGGATGGTTCCACGGCCAGGCCGTGGAACTCTCTAGAATTCTCTTTTCCTTCTTTAAGTTGCCCCTCGATCCATGGCCGTGGTTTGATCCACGGGTAGGCCGTGGATCCCTCTGGAATGGCCTTTTTGCACCTTTATTGCTATCCATTAAGCTCCAACTTCAAACATGCGAGCATTCCATTCAATCCAAGGCCAATTCAACATTAATCCTGCACACGAACACCAAAAACATCACAGTTATCTAAACTAAGGGAAAAATAAACCAAAAAGAGAAACTAAAATGCCTAAAATGCTCAAGAATGCATGCAAAACAAGAACAAAACATGATGTTGTTTCACACACATCAGTATGTTTATAGCTTTAAAATATGTTGTATGCATATTGTATGTGTTTATAGTTATATGTGTTTATAATTGTATAATTATTAAAGTAAGATGTGAATAATATGTAACGATTTGCATGAGTGTTTCAAAGAACACAAAGAGGCTCACGGCCTTATCATGAAACAGAGAACCAAAATGTTCTCAACCATTTTCTAAATCAATGATTTAAAGAATCTAGGTAAAATATTAAATTTAAGAATGATTTAGAATAATTATGGCCAACATGCCATTTAATGTATAATTGAATGCCATTTTATTTTCTAAGATAGGTTAAGAAGTTAACTTACAAAAGAAATTGATTCCCAATGAATCTTTGAGAAATGAAGTAAATAAACTTAGTTTAGAATTCTAAGTTTAGCAGAATTTATTATAAGCAAAAATTAAAGCAAATGCTTGAAAAATACTAACGTAGAGCTCACTCTATAAGTTTTGAAGCGCGTTAGCAAGTTTCAAAGTTTAACTATTGGGTAAGATTAAAATAAACTGAATTTAGAGGAAAACATTAAAAAAATACCTTATACTGATTTTATAGGCAAAATGCTACCAAAATTTACTAAAATCAGACGAATAAAATGAAACAATTCCATACTATATTTATAACATAAGGAAAATACTCTACGTATTTTAAATGTACTAGATATAGTCTACTCATATTTAAAATGATAAATTTAAGCTATTCGGTTAAGAAAATGAATTAAAAATCTTATGCGATTGAGAAAATGATTTAAAAACATTACACGATGTTTAAAAATGTCAAAATATCTTTACGCAATTTTAAAACGTTGTGAAAATGACGCGATTGTGAAAATGCGATAAAATTTCTACGCGATTAAATGATACAGTGAGTTTTGCTATTGGGCCAAAGTGGTGGACTCGGACATATTGTGAGATAGTACTGTCAGGTGGGACATGCTATATTCTGGAATATTGTGACTAAGGGTATTTTTGTAAATATGGTAAAATATGGATATAAAGGGTATTTTCATAATTTTAGATCATGCTTAGAGTGTTATGTCAATTTGGTTGATAATTGGTAATTGATTGATGAGACGAATTACACCGGGTTGTGGTGTGATAGGCGTAGTGTGGTTCATTATATGAACTTGGAGGCATTAGTGTGCGGAAAATCCCATATGTGGACAGTGGTAGCACCTCTGGGCCGTGGTAACGGGCAACACACTAATGATCTTGACAAGCACTATTCTTAATCGAGGTCTGGTAGAGACTATTATGTACAATGCTTGTAGTACACGATGTTTGGACTGTAGGCTATAGACACAACGTTAGACAGTGCAATAGTTTGGTTGGGCAGCCATGAGTACTATTAGTTCTTTTCGGATCATTCCCTCAGATATCCGTGTTTAGCTCTATGGAGTAGGAACGAGTCAGTGTGTGTATCATTCATTATCTGCATTTTACTACTTACTATAATCTGTGATAACATGTATGATGTATTGTTTTGCTATACTGTATGTGATATAATGGTATGTAATACTTTACTATATTATGCATGATATGCTGGTATGTACTATTATGATAATTGTTTTGTATTGTCGTTTTCTTGTTTGCCATACGGGTAATGATATAGATTGTCTCACCTCTTTATTGTATTATTCTATCTGTTTCTATTTTATGTTTATATCATCGAAGACTACAATGGCGGCAAGAGGAGGTCAATTAGGTTTCTTTAGACTACAGTTTCTCGAAGGCGCTGAGACTTGGTATGTCCATTGGGACACAGGACACATAGAATACAATGGTGACGTTACTTTATCAGTAAGAAGGACTCGACATGGGTTCATTACTACACGTTATACGGTTACTTTCGTACAGGTTATTTTACCTATTAAGGAGTTGTGGAATGAATTTCACCATACTCCTAGAGAGAACTTCGACATAGTTTTGGGTCGAATTTCTATCGGTCAAGACATTCCCAACTAAGGAATTTGTCTTATGACAAGGACTCATGTCTTAGGTGTTATGTTTTAGTAGTATGCTGCCTTTTACTATTTCTATTAAATATTAATAGTTTTAAATTAATTGTATACTTCAGACAAAAATCATATATATATTATGGTGTGATTATGTTTTGCTCTATCTTGTGTTCTGTGTTATTTTATTTAATATTATAAATAGAAAAGGAAAAAATTTATCACTAATATTATTTATGTACCAAACGCTTTATAACTTGGGTAAAAGTCTTATTTAATTTTATTTTATTGCATCATAAATGTGATATCCCCACAAGGGTGTTACAACCATGTTTCTTATGGGTAAGGGAGGAGAACTTGGAGCCATCACTGGTCATGTGCTTGGAACAACCACTATCAAGATACCAACTTGAGCTCTTGGTCTTCAAGCACACCTACAACACACATTCAATTTTTAACCTTTGGTACCTAAATTGTTTTGGGTCCTTGTGTGTTAGAATTAGGTATGGTGCCTTTAGGAACCCAAACCCTTTTGATTCCAACCTTGGTGTTTATATTCTTTCTAACATTGCAAGTGGATGCACTATGCCCTTTCTTACCACAATGAAAACATTTGACAAAGGGACTACTTAAAGTTTTTAAGGAAACAAAGAAGTTCTTATAAGACTTTTGATGGTTGTTTGGATTAAATCCCAAATCGACTTTTTGAAAAACACATTTTTGTCTCCCTAACAACACATTTAAGTTGTCTCTTCCAAAAGTGAATTTTGCAAGAGTGTTGTTCAAATCTTCAATTTCTTTTTCAAAAGCTTTGCATGATAAACAAGGTAATGATATGAATGTGTTATCATGTAAGGAACAAGTCATGCATAATGAATTAGCATCAATAAGTCCTAAGGTCTCATTTTCAATCTTAAGCTCATTTATCTCTTTACTTAAAGTAGAAACTTTGTTCACCAATAAGGAAATTGTTTTGTTAGAAGACAAAACCATTTTTGTGAGCCTCAAAGATTCATCATGCAATTCTTGAAAAGCATCTTGCAATTCATCATATGAAGGTAGAGATTCTGAGTTAGAAGAAGTTACCTCGGTGTCGCTCTCTTCACTTTCTTCTCCTTGAGCCATGAGACAAAGATGAGCTTCTTCATTCTCCGAATTATCGGAGAAGCTCAAGTCATTGTCCTCCCAAGCTATGTATGCTCTCCTTCCTTTCTTTTCTTTGGAAGGCCTTTTCTCAAACTTCTCCGTCTTCTTAAGATACATAGGACACTTCATTTTCATGTGTCCCGATTTTCCACATTCAAAGCATTTTGGAGGAGTAGAGGATCCTTCTCCTTTGTGATACACTTTCTTTTGAGGAAATGGTGGTCTTCTTTGAAATCCCTTTTTCTTTAGGAATCTTCCAAACTTTCTCACAAGGAGACTAAGATTCTCCTCACTTAGTTCAACACTTTCAGCATCCTCTTCATCATCATCTTCAATTGTAGAAGAGATGGCTTTGAATGCAATTCCCTTCTTCTTTTTGTCATGCTCTTCATTTGATTGAGCCTATTTAGTTCCAGCTCATGTTCTTGAAGCTTTCCGAATAAGGTGGCTAGAGACATTGTTGATAAATCTCTTGATTCTGCAATAGCCGTTACTTTGGGTTGCCAATTCCTGCTTAGACATCTCAAGACTTTGTTAATAAGATCCTCATTAGGAAATGTCTTTCCCAATGAGATAAGATGATTAACAATATGAGTAAACCTCTTTTGCATATCTTGAATACTCTCACATTGGTTCATTCTAAATAATTCGTATTCATGAGTAAGAGTGTTTATTCGAGATCGTTTTACCTCACTAGTACCTTCATGAGTTACTTGTAGGGTATCCCACATTTCTTTTGCAGTTTTACAATTTGACACCCTAAAGAATTCATCATATCCTAAGGATGTGGTGATGATGTTCTTGGCTCTCAAATTGTATTGAACCTTCTTTTTATCATCATCGGTCCATTCATTTCTAGGTGTATTAATTTTCATACCATCTTTAGTTTGTGTTGGAACAAAAGCACCATTTTCAATGGCGTCCCACACATCTAAGTCAATAGCTTCAATCAAAATTTTCATTCTTTCTTTCCAATAGGCATAACCATTCCCATTGAAATAAGGAGGTCTGTTTATAGAAGAACCTTCATTTGAAAAACCATTTGAAGGCATCACTTCTCTTGAAGTTGCTAAGCTCTTTATACAAGAGTCTAGCTCTGATACCACTTGTCACCAAGTGGCCTTAAAACTCAAGAGAGGGGTGAATTAAGTATATAAAACAAGTTCGCAAATCTTTCGCATATTGTTTAATAAACAATTTTCGTTGAAACTATTTGATGATTAGAAATGATTAGATATATGAGATAAACACTTTTACTTATAAATGCAATAATCAAAGAGAACAATATTCAAGCAATTCAATGAAACAGTACTCAATGTAAAGAAAAGGGTTTAGAGAAAACAAACACAATGATTAATCCTGGTTCGATCACCAATCCACTTGAGATCTACGTCCAGTCCTCAAGCAACCGCTAGAGATTTTTCATTATTTCTTCAAGCTTCAATAGGTGCTTGACAACCTTTACAACCTTGAGTACTCAACACTTTGGGATACCTTACCCTTATGCTTGAGTCTCTATTTCTAAGGGATACCTTACCCTTACAATACTTGAGGGATACCTCACCCTTTCTAAACAGATTGTATAAGATTTAAATGGAAGAAACTCTCTCTAGAGCAAGTAATACAAATTGAAGAGCTATGGTATTTGGGATTCACACAAGTTCAAGCTTAAAACAGAGGATTTTGTAAAATGATGAGAAAAACTTGTTTAAAGCTCAGTAATAATTTTTCAGATAAATAGACTCAATTTTTCTAACCCTCCATTGAAGCCCAACATCCAAATATATAGTTAAGGATCATTTTGTGTTGTTGGAGGTTGTTGTGAGCAATTAATGCTCATTAATATAGCCGTTACGGGCTTCTCCTTATTTTTCCAGAACATAAGCTAACCGGTTAGCCAAGCATCCTAACCGATTAGGGGCTCATTTAACCTTAAAGGAAATTGTTCTGGTTTGATAACTAACCGGTTAGGAATGTGTCCTAATCGGTTAGGACATCACCAAAATGGGTTCTGGGAAGGATGCTAACCGATTAGAGCTCCAGGCTAATCGGTTAGGACATAGTTAGAATGGTTTCTGAGTTGATGAATAACTGGTGAGGTCTCTCACCTAATCGGTTAGTGCAAAACGTTTTTAGCTTCTGAGAGTGAAACTAACCGACTAGGTCTCTCACCTAATCGGTTAGGACAAAATCATTTTGGCTTCTGAGTTAGAGAATAACCGGTTAGGTCTCTTACCTAATCGGTTAGGACAAACACGTTTAGGCTTCTGAGTTGTTAAATAACTGATTAGCTACTTTGCCTAATCGGTTAGGCATGTGATAAATAACGAGGCAAAGCCTCTATTTGAACAAACTAACCTGTTAGGAGCTGGTCCTAATCGGTTAGGGGCCTTAGAATTTTGGCTCCTAACATTTACAGAAGCAGTTTTGTATTTATTAAAAAGCTGGTAAGTTCCCAAAAAGGCTTATCTCAATTTTGGCATATACAATGAGACTTACTTGATAGAGGATATAAGATTTCAAAAAGTTGTTGCACAAAACCTTTTTTACCCTAACTTAAAAAACCGTTTTGCAAATTCATTTTAAGGAAGCCATTTGAGCTTGAGGTGAATCCTTAATATACCTTTACACAAGACCTATAACCTACATGCTAAGCTTGAGTTCCTTGTGACTTGATCGTTGTGTTCCCATTGCTTTCTTGTTTGTCAACATCAAAACCATTTGCATCTAGTCCATGCCAATCACAAGAAAAGGGTAAGCAAGTTCAGACGGACTCAAAGGGGTCTAAATGCCCTAGATGTGGGAAACGACATGGTGATAGACCTTGTTTGGCAGGCAAATATATGTGTTTTAGGTGTGAACAATCAAGACACTTTGCCAAAGATTACCCACAGAAGTAGAGTGATATGCCCAACCCGAAACCTCTAGTTAAGGGGAGAGTTTACACTCTAAGTGGAGAGGAGGTAACTCAGTCTTCCAATCTAATCCAAGGTAAATGCATTATACACAGTCATCTTTTAACTATTTTGTGTGATTCAAGAGCATTCTTTGTTTCTAATGATTGTGTGAAAGTGTTGGATTTTCTTATGACAAAATTTTTGTATGACTTATCTGTATCCACCCCCACAGGAAAACTAGTTACAACTTCAAAAGTGTGTCTTGATTTTTGTATAAAAGTAGAGGATATGATTTTCTTTGTAAATCTTATATGTTTACCTCTTGCGGATATTGATGTCATTCTTGGTATAGATTGGTTATCTTCCAACCATGTGGTTTTAAATTGTTCAGATAAAGCCCTAGTATTCATGTCTGACATACCTTCTAGAATTGTTCTTTCTGAGTCGATATATCTCAATGCTAATCAGGTGAATACTATTTGGTAGAAAGGGCTCAAGGATAAGTTCTCCTTTTCTTTCTAAGTGCTAAGGTTAAGTAGAGAGAATAAACCTGTCGCTCTCTCACTCACTTTTCTGTAGGTGCGGCTAGGGTTCTGTAATTGTATATCTTAGTAGCCCTTAGCAATACTATTTATAATAGTGATTGCCTTAAGTGAGTGTGAGCAGCAGCAAGGTAAGCTGTGCAACCCTAGACCCATCTGTTATGAGTCTGGCCCATATTTGAATCCGAGTCCAACTTGGATCCATTGCTCCAATTTTAGTCTGCTCTATGTGTGTGACCCTGCAGGTTCTTATTATGTTGTCAGTAATATTAAAATCTCATTTTAATATTACAAGCAGTGAGTGGTATCTAGCAACACATCGCTGCTACCCAAGTAATAAGAATGTCAGTGATTTGACAAAACCTTTCCGTGACCAATGTTTTCGTGTTGTTTAGTCCCTTTGTCAAGATATCTAGATTGAACACAAGGCATGGAATGCGTCACCCTTGTATAGTCCAATCATTCATTTCCTGATACTTGAGTAGACTTTGTAACAACAAAATGAGATTAATATCTCATATTGACTTATTTGAGCATAGCCATGCATTTCTTAGTCTCACTCAATCAGGGGACCCGAAGATATCGCTCCTGTTGTGTAGGAGTGACAAATCCCATCTAGGTCACTCATATCCCTCTGCATGATTCGTGGTATGTCCAATAACCAACTTTATAATCACCTTGTTACAGATGACGTTTGATGGCATTAAAACACACAACTCCTCATGTAGGAATCGTAGTGATTTCAGGTCAAAGGACCACAAACATCATTGTCACTATGAGAATCGCTTATGACACTCATGTAATGATCCATATAGCGTTCTCATGGTAGGTCAGTTTAGTACATCATTACTCTAATATGTACCCATTTGAAAACCTGATATCTCATATCCATGACCCGTGAGATGTGGTCATCAGTCTATGCACATACTAGTCTCATTGCATTATTGTTGTCCTAGTTAATAATAATACTTGACTAGGGACATTTAAGAATAGTGTTGTAACCAAAAAAGATCTCACGATCAAGTCATCCACTTGATGTCTTATGGCATCAAACTTACTATTCTAAGGACTTTATTATGTTTATCAAAAAAGAACACAATAAATGAAATACCTCATATATTAAAATAAGCATAATAGAATATATGTAAATATAGAAAAAGTATCGGCCTCTAGGGCATATACCAACAACTGGTAGTTAGCGAGTACCCAGAAGTATTCCCTGGTGATATAGTAGAGTTTCCACTCGTGTGAGAAATAGAGTTTTCTATAGATTTAGTGCCTGGACAAGACCTATATCTATAGCACCTTATAGGATGACACCTTTAGAGTTAGTGGAACTCAAGAATCAAATAGAGGAATTGTTAAATAGATAATTCATAAGACCGAGTGTTTCTCCATGGGGAGCACCCATGCTGTTAGTAAAAAAAAGGATGCTACCATGAGACTTTATGTTGTTTACAGGCAGTTAAATAAGGTAACCATCAAGAATAAGTATTTGTTGCATAAAATAGACGATCTAATGGATCAACTAAAAGGAGCATCAGTTTTCTCAAAGATTGATCTAAGATCTGGATATCATCATATAAGAGTTAGGGATGAGGATATCCCTAAAATTGCTTTTAGAACTAGGTATGGATATTATAAGTATCTTGTGATGTCCTTTGGGTTGACGAATGCACCAGTAGTGTTCATGGACTATATGAACAGGATCTTTAGACCTTACCTAGACAAGTTTGTGGTAGTGTTTATATATGATATCTTAATCTATTCTAAGACAATAGAGGAGTATGAATAACACGTTAGGGTTGTTTTGGAGATCATCAAAGAGAAAAAGTTATTTGCCAAGCTATCTAAATGTGAGTTCTGGCTAAAGCAAGTAAAGTTTTTGGGCCATATGATTTCTCAAGGAGTGATTTCAGTGGACTCAAGCAAAGTTGAGGTACAATGGGAAAGTCCAACAACTGTGACTGAGATCAAAAGTTTCATAAGCCTGGCTAGATACTATAGGAGCTTCATAAAGGAATTTTCTCAGTTAGTGTTACGCTTGACTAGACTGACTAGGAAAGGTAGTACTTTCAAGTAGACTCAAGATTGTGAGAATAGTTTCCAAGAATTAAAGTTAAGGTTGACTACTACCCAAGTGTTAGAAATTCCAGATCCTCAAGAGGACTTTGAGGTGTTTTGTGACGCTTCAAAGATGGGTTTAGGGTGTGTCTAATGCAAAATAAGAGAGTAGTTGCCTATGCATCAAGGCAGTTGAGGGCACATGAGGAGACCTACCCTACTTATGATCTGGAGTTAGCCACGGTGGTGTTTACCTTAAAGGTTTGGAGATATTCTTATATGGAGTCCAGTTTAAGGAGTTCAATTATCATAAAAGTCTAAAGTACTTGTTTGATTAGAAAGAGATGAACATAAGACAAAGGAGATGGATATAGTTTCTGAAGGATTATGACTTTGAGCTAAAGTACCATCCAGGTAAAGCTAATGTAGTGGCCAATGCAATAAGTAAGAAATCCTTACATGTATCTCAGATGATGATCTAAGATAGTGAACTCTTTTAGAGTTTTAGAAACTTGAGTCTTATGGTGACTGTGTTGCCACATAGTCTCTGTGTGAGTAAAATGGACATAGTTAATAATTTAAGGACTCAGATCTTAAAGCTCAAAAAGAGGATAAGACTTTAGGAAATATAAGTGAGCAAATCTTCTTAGGAAATCAAAAGGATTTCGATATAGCGAATGATGAATTGGTTAAGTTTAGAGGTATACTTTGCATTCTAATGGAATCCAGAATCAAGGAGAGGATCCTTGAAGAGGCTCACAGAAGTCGGTATACTATCCATCCTGGGGCCACTAAGATGTACCAGGATCTTAGGGAGATGTTTTGGTGGCCTAGAATGAAGAAAGACATAGTAGAGTTTGTGTCTAGATGCTTAACTTGTCAGAAAGTTAAGATAGAATCTCAAAAACCCTCCAAGCCTCTTCAATCTTTAGGAATCCCTGAGTGGAAATGAGATAATATCATTATGGATTTTTTGATGGGGTTACCTAGGACTCAGCCAAGGTATGATGTGATTTGGGTCACAGTTGATAGACTTACTAAGTCTACCCGCTTTTTGCCTCTTAGAGCTAACTACTTCTTGGATAGACTAGCTAAACTATACTTACAGGAGATAGTTAGATTGCATGGTATTCTCCTAAGTATAGTTTCAACTAGAGACCCTAGCTTTAGATCTAGATTTTGGGGAGCTTTGCAGAAAGTGTTTGGGACCAAAATTAGTTTGAGTACAACATATCATCCACAGACAGATGGTCAATCAAAAAGGATTATTCAAACCCTTGAGGATATACTTAGAGCATGTGTTTGAAAGTAACAAAGTGTGTTTGGACATATGCCTTTGAAGACTTGTTTTGATGATAACAAACGTGGAGACAAAAATGAAGATGATGGAAAGACCAAGTCCAAGATCTTATAAGAATAGCTTTAAGACTTAGAGTCTTTTTGTATGGAGCTCACTTTAATATCTCACTGTTTTGAAAGAATAGATAAAATTAGGTTTAAAAAGAAACTTAAGTGCTTTTGAAATGATTTTTTCAAAACTATTTTTTAATAGTTTTATTCGAATAACATCTTATCTATTCGAATAAACCATTCCAGTTGTTTCTGTCTTTTAAACCATTATTCGAATAGTATCTGCTTTATTCGAATAAAGACTTTCAAATATTGCTACGTGCTTATGGTTTTTCAAAATGCTATTCGAATAGCAGTCTGGCTATTCGAATAAAAGAGGCTTCAGACCTATTTTTGTTAAAAACATCATTCGAATAACTTAGCTGTTATTCGAGTAATCCTTTTCCTTCATAACTCTGGTTTTAATAGAGTTATTCGAATAACACATTGGTTATTCGAATAACCCATATTAGTTTATTTTTCATGAAGCTTTTATAAACAGTGTTATTCAAATAACACCTAAATCTATTCAAATAAACACGGCCTTTTACGTATACTGATATGGAAATATCTTTTGGCATTTATGAGTTTTAATTATACCCAACGGTTATTTCTTTGAAATTTCTCTATAAATAGAAGCCTTGGGTCATTTTTAAAATTGCCTAACATTCTGAATTATTTTCTACTTGCACTAACTCGTGAATTTATTTTCTACGCTCTATTTTCATCAAAACTTTGAGATATTCTGTGAGAGCTCCATTAGCACTTCAATTTGTATAATTTGCTCTGAGTGAGAGTTTCTCTTATCTACATTCTACTATACTGTAACGGGGGTGAGGTATTCCTGCAGGCTGAGACTTTAGTACAACAGTAGAGTTTTCCTGTGTGTGAAAAGTACTCTTTTGTGTAACGATTGTAAGCACCTATTGAAGCTTGTATACATAGTGAAAAATCTCAGCTATTGTTTCAAGGATTGGACGTAGACCACAAGTGGGTTAGTGGTCGAACCAGGATAAATATTGTGCCTACTTCTCTCTTCTTAATCTCTTTATTTTATGCAGCTTTATTTTATTACATATTTATCCTTTGCTGTTTCTTTTTTTTAAAGCTTCTCTTCTATATCTCGTTATTTCTGTGCTTTTATTTAATAATTTTAATATTTGTGTTTTCTCTAAAAGAGGTTTGCGAAAAGTTTTTATACTCAATTCACCCCCCTCTTGAGTACTGGAAGCCACTTGGTAACAAGTGGTATCAGAGCTAGACTCTTGTATAAAGAGCTTAGTAGCTTCAAGAGAACATGGCTTCTTCAAATGGTTTTTCAGAAGGATCTTCCATAAATCGACCACCCTTTTTCAATGGAGATGGTTATGCATATTGGAAGGAAAGAATAAAAATCTTCATCGAAGTTATTGATCTAGATATGTAGGATGCTGTCGAAAATGGTGCATTTTATACCTACGTATGAGGTCGATGGTGTAAGGATCGAAACACCAAAGAACAAATGGTCTGATGAGGACAAAAGAAAAGTTTAACATAATTTAAAAGCAAAAAATATTATTACTACTGCTTTGGGATATGATAAGTTTTTTAGAATTTTAAATTGTAAAAATGCTAAAGAAATGTGGGACACTTTACAAGTTACCCATGAGGGTACTAGTGAAGTACAGAGGTCGAGAATCAATTCTGTAACTCGTGAATATGAATTATTCAGAATGAACCAAGAAGAAAGCATTCAAGAAATACAAAAGAGGTTCACCCACATAGTTAATCATCTTGCATCTTTAGGAAAAAGTTTCTCTAACGAAGATTTAATTAACAAAGTGTTGAGATGTCTTGGCAGGATTTGGAAACCCAAGGTAATAGTCATATCAGAATCAAGGGACTTGTCGACAATGACTCTAGCTACCCTTTTTAGAAAACTTTATGAGCACGAACTGGAACTAAGCAGATTAAGTCAAAGCGAAGAAAACGATAAAAAGAAAAATGGAATAGCGCTTAAAGCCACTTCCTCAACAATCAACAATGATGATGAAGAAGATGAAGAAGGTTCACAAAATGTCAAGGTAAACGAAGAAAATCTTAGTCTTTTAGTTAAAAAATTTGGAAAATTTCTCAGAAAGAAGGGAACGCAAAGAAGACCTCCCTTTCCTCCGAAGAAGAATCATTACAAAGGTGAATGAGCTTCATCAACTCTAACTTGCTATGAATGCGGCAAACCGGGTCACATGAAAATGGAGTGCCCAGTTTACCAGAAGAAGAATGAGAAATTTGAAAAGAAGCCCTTCAAGGAAAGAAAAGGAAGAAAAGCTTATATAGCATGGGATGAAGATGACATGGATTCAACTGACAACTCAGATAGAGAAGAAGCCCAACTATGTCTCATGGCCAAAGGAGAAGAAGAAGAAAGCAAAAATGAAATAAGTTCTAATACTACTTTATTGTCTTCTTACGATGAGTTACAAGATGCCTTTGAAGAATTACATGATGAGTATTTAAAACTCACAAAATTAATTTCTTCTTCTAAGAAAACAATCACTTCTTTAGAAAATCAAATTCTTATTTTAAATAAAGAAATAGAAGAATTAAAAATTGAAAATGAAACTTTGGGAATTATTGATGCATGCACAAATCATTCTTCACATGCTTTTACATCTTCATCCTGTTCTTCAAGTCATATGCTTGAAAAAGAGATTGAAGACTTAAAAAATACTCTTTCAAAATTCACATTTGGAAGGGACAATTTAAAGATTTTATTAGGAAAACAAAGAGTAGTTTTTCAAAAAGCCAGGATTGGTTATAACCCGAAAAATCAACAAAAATTATATAAGAATTTCTTTGTACATTCAAGTACTTCAAGTAGTCCATTTATTAAATATTTTTACTGTGGAAAGAAAGGATATAGTGCATCAACATGTAATGCAAGAAAAAATATTAATACAAAAATTGGAATGAAAATGGTTTGGGTTCCCAAGGGTACTATACCCAAAACTGACACACAAGGACCTAAGAAAGTTTAGGTACCAAAAGTTAAAACCTAAACATGTGTTGTAGGTGTACTTGAAAGCCAGGAGTTCAAATTGGTATCTCGATAGCGGCTGCTCTAGGCACATGACCGGGGACGACTCAAAATTCACCTTGCTCATTCCCAAGAATCATGGACACGTTATATATGGTGATAACAACAAAGGAAAAATTCTTAGAATCGACAAAGTTTGTAAGAATCCTAGTTTCTCTATTGAAAATGTGTTGCTTGTTGAAGGCTTGAAACATAACTTGCTTAGTATTAGCTAATTATGTGATAAAGGAAATAGAGTAATTTTTTATTCACATTCTTGCATAATTGAAGATAAAAATAATAAGCATGTTAAGTTTATTGGTCATAGAGTAAGCAATATTTATATAATTAGACTTGATGATATATCTTCAAATGATGCGAAATGCCTTTTAAGTAAGAATGATGATTCATGGTTATGGCATAGGAGAATTGCACACATTCACATGGATCACTTAAAGAAGTTGGTCTCTAAAGAGCTAGTAATTGGACTACCCAAGCTTAATTTTGTAAAGGATAAATTATGTGATGCATGTCAAAAGGGTAAACAAACAAAGGTCTCTTTTAAAGCAAAAAATATAAATTCAACTACTAGACCTTTACAACTTTTGCACATGGATCTTTTTCGACTATCTAGAATTATGAGCTTTGGTGGGAATTACTATGCTTTGGTGATTGTGGATGATTTTTCTAGGTTTACATGGACTTTATTTCTTGCAAATAAAAATGATACATTTCTAGCTTTTAAAAGACTTGCCAAAGTTATTCAAAATGAAAAAGATTTTTTAATTTCCTCAATAAGAAGTGATCATGGTGGCGAATTTGAAAACAATATTTTTGAAAATTATTGTGATGAACATAGCATTAATCATAATTTCTCTGCCCCTAGAACTCCACAACAAAATAGAGTTGTAGAAAGAAAAAATCGTTCTTTAGAAGAAATGGCGAGAACTATGCTTAATGAGGCTGCTCTTCCAAAGTATTTTTGGGTGGATGCTGTAAGTACAGCTTGTTACGTAATGAACAGGGCCCTTATAAGGTCTGTTTTAAATAAAACTCCATATGAGTTATACAAGGGAAGAAAGCCAAATATCTCACATTTTTATGTTTTTGGTTACAAATATTTTGTTTTAAATAATGGAAAAGGTAACTTAGGCAAGTTTGATGCTAAGTCTGATAAACGTATATTTCTAGGTTACTCCAATATAATAAGGCTTTTCGTATATATAATAAAAGAACTATGACTATCGAAGAATCTATTCATGTTGTATTTGATGAAACTGACCCAAATGGATCGAGAAAGAATCTTGTTATTGATGATGTCGCAGAAATCTTGGCGGAAACTTATTTGGGCAACAAAGAAAAAGAAGTCAAGGAGCAAGAAGATAAACAAAGATAAGAAGATCCACAAGTCTTGGAACTTCCCAAAGAATGGCGGACTTCAAAATATCATTCCCTTGATCAAATAATAGGTGATGTGTCTAAAGGTGTAAGTACTCGAAATTCTCTTAGAAATGCATGTAATCACTTAGCCTTTGTTTCTCAAATTGAACCTAAAGATATAATTGAAACCTTTGATGATGAACATTGGATCTTAGCTATGCATGAGGAATTAAATCAATTTGAAAGTAATCAAGTTTAGGAATTAGTTGCTAAACCTAATGATCATCCTATAATTGGCACAAATGGGTTTTTAGAAACAAACTTGATAAAAATGGATTAATAACTAGAAACAAAGCTAGGTTGGTCGCTAAAGGTTATAATCAAGAAGAAGGAATGATTATGAAGAAACCTATGCACCTGTAGCTAGATTAGAAGCTATTAGAATGTTACTTCCATATGCTTACATCATGGATTTCAAATTATATCAAATGGATGTTAAAAGTGCTTTCCTTAATGGCCTTATTCAAGAGGAGGTATACGTTGACCAACCTCCATGTTTTGAAAATCATGAACTACCTAACCCTATTTTTAAACTTAAAAAGGCTTTATATGACTTAAAGCAAGCTCCTAGAGCTTGGTATGAAAGGTTGAGTAAGTTTCTTTTAGAAAATGATTTTTCAAGAGGAAAAGTTGATACTACCATTTTCATTAAAAATAAAAAGCATGATATTCTTCTTGTGCAAGTATATATGGATAATATTATCTTTGGTGCTACTAATGAATCCCTTTGCAAAGAATTTGCTAAGACAATGCAGAATGAATTTGAAATGTCAATGATAGGGGAGTTGAATTTCTTCCTCGGACTTCAAATCAAACAAACAAATGAAGGGACATTCATAAGTCAAACCAAATACTGCAAGGAATTGCTCAAAAGGTTCGAAATGGAAAATGCTAAACACATGGCCACTCCAATGGGTACTTTTGCTATTTGGATAAAGATGAAGAAGGTAAATCAGTAAAAATAATGAAATACAGAGGTGTGATTGGATCTCTCCTTTATCTTATTGCTAGTAGGCCAGATATTATGTTTAGTGTATGCATGTGTGCTAGATATTAGGCAAATCCTAAGGAATCTCATTTAAGTGTTGTTAAACGAATAATGAAATACCTAGTAGGCACTTCACAAATGGGCTTGTGGTACCCTAAGGGTGCCTCATGTAACCTAATAGGCTATTCCGACTCTGATTTTACTGGATACAAATTGGATAGGAAAAGTACTAGTGGGACATGCCACTTACTTGGTAGTTCTTTAGTTTCTTGGCATAACAAGAAACAAAATAGTGTGGCTTTGTCTACCACTAAGGCTGAATATGTTGCAGCCGGGAGTTATTGTGCTCAAATCCTATGGATGAAGCAACAACTTCTAGACTATGGTCTTCAGCTTGATCACATCCCGATAAGATGTGATAACACTAGTGCAATAAATCTCTCTAAGAATCCCATTCTGCATTCCAAAACAAAGCATATAGAGATAAGACATAACTTTATCAGAGATCATGTACAAAAAGGGGATTGCATTCTTGAGTTTGTAGAAACAACTAAGCAACTTGCAGATATCTTCACTAAACCCTTAGCAAAAGAAGCATTCTTTTATATTAGAGGAGAATTGGGCATAATTGATCAATCCAATATATAATTGTTTGTATTTATTGCTTAAATATTACTTTTATCTCCCTTAAATCTTTTACTGACTTAATCTTTTGAGATATCCCAAACCTTGTTTGGCAGGTATCTTATTTTTTTTGGGTAAGTTAATTCTCTTTTAAATCACATTCTGAACGTATGCTTTATTGTGCCTTTTGATAGTTTTATTCGAATAAATCTAGGTTTATTTGAGTAAACTAACATCTATGTCAGTTCTGTGTTTGCTGTGCTCTCTATCTATTCGAATAAAATTCAGATCATTCGATCAACCAGAGACTTGTTTTATCAGTCATTTACTTTTGTTCTCTATCTATTCGAATAAAATCAAGCTTATTCGAATAACCAGAGACTTGGCTTATCAGTCTTGCTTAGATGCTTTCTGCCTATTCGAATAACCCCTAGGTTATTTAAATAAAACTTGTTAAATGACCACAACGCTTGGCCTTCCCTAATCCTTTATTCAAATAGGATCCTCCTCTATTCGAATAAAACCTAGCAGAAACCTCTAACTTTTGAGTTTCTACAAAGGTTTATTCGAATAAACCTCTTAGGTTATTCAAATAAACATGGGCCTCTCTTTAAAAGGCCCCTGTGCACCAAACCGTCTCACTCCCTACTCTTCTCCTTCATAACCCACGCCTCCATCTTTTCTCTGCTCTCCTCCACCATTTTCTTTTCTCTCTCTCTCTCTCTCCACCAATCCTCCAAATACCATGGCCTCTTCTTCTAAGCGTCCTCACACGAAGACTGCGCATTGCAACAATCCACTTAACTTAAGAAGGCTCTCCTCCAACGAAGAGCACCGGGGCCGCTTCATTACCCACTTCTGGGAGCGTAACCTTGTCTAGCCCAAATACCTTTACCTCTCCTTCTTTCAGCAACATAGAGGCTTCGACTTTTTGACCCTGTTGCAAAACCAGGGGTTCTACAGCTCTGTTCTCACCGGGCTACTCTCTACCCAGCTCTGGTGAAGATGTTTTTCTGTAATCTAGCATTTGATGGCCAGAACCTCTTCTCCAAAGTCTGCGATTAGAACATCATCATCACTCCATAGGACTGGCAGACTCTATTTGGGTTACAGTTCACCGGCACTCTCGTTGAAGATGATGACAACCCCTTTTTTGAGGAGTTCAATAGGATTCGAGTGATTGAGGACCTACTGAAACCTGCTCTAGCCTTGCCTGACAAGGGCCTCAAGGGTGGCATACTGAAGAGCCAAGATAGGCTTCTACATTATGCCTTTGCTCACATCCTGGCTCCCCGCGGTGGAAATTAAGCCTACCTTAGTGAAGATGACATCTCATGCTCTGGATCCTGAAGAATGGTCATCAGATCAACTGGCTTGTGTTTATTATGAAACACATGATGAAGGCCAAAGGCAAGGAAAAATCTGACTTGCCTTATGGTGTTCTCATCACTACCTTGCTCAGCAAGTATCCTCAGGTCTTGGAGACTGAGCGAGCCATTGCCTTGACTCATCACAATGTCTTCGGCTCCCACACCTTGCGTAAAATGAAGATGATCGAGACTGATGAAGGTTGGGTGTACCCAGATGAGGTTGATGATGAGTTTGACCCTGCTGATGCTCCTGCTCCAATCATTCTGGAGCAAATCATGGCCTACCTTGCATGATAATCGTGCTTATATGGAACACAGATTTTCTATTCTTTTTGATAGAATAGAAGGTGTTGAACGTGAAGTTGTTGTCTTACGAGCTGCATCACCTGCCCCTGCACCTGCTTCTTCACCTCCGCCACCAGATGCCTATTTCTAGGAGTTTTAGTTCTTAGGATCTTTGTTTTGCCTGTATTTTATTTATTTCTGGATCTTGTGAATGCATTATTTTTGGTTAATGAATAAATAAAGCTTTCTTTTTATGTCATATTCATCTTGCATTGATATGAGTATACTTTTCTGTTATTTGGTTCTTTTTATGCACTTATATTTGAATATCTGTTTATGGGACTTACCCCTCCTTTTTGCTCAGGACAAAAGGGGGAGAAAATTTTGAATTTAACTGAGAAAAGATAGGTTAAATTAAAAAGAGTTTGGATTCCAAATGAAAGGGGGAGCTGCGCACATCTCTGATAAACGTTACCTCTTATAATTAAAGAGGGTGAGTAAGCTTTTAATACCTCTTTGTGAATTCCAATTATATGCACTAATTCTTTTCTCATTGATAGTTTGTCATCATCAAAAAGAGGGAGAATGTGTTTGGACATATGTCTTTGAAGACTTGTTTTGATGATAACAAACGTGGAGACAAAAATGAAAATGATGGAAACACCAAGTCCAAGATCTTATAAGAATAGCTTTAGGACTTACAGTCTTTTTGTACGGAGCTCACTTTAATATTTCACTGTTTTGAAAAAACAGATAAAATTGGGTTTAAAAAGAAACTTAAGTGCTTTTGAAATGATTTTTTCAAAACTATTTTTTAATAGTTTTATTCGAATAACATCTTATCTATTTGAATAAACTATTCCAGCTGTTTCTGTCTTTTAAACCATTATTTGAATAGTATCTGCTTTATTCGAATAAAGACTTTCAAATATTGCTACGTGCTTATGGTTTTTCAAAATGTTATTCGAATAAAAGAAGCTTCAGACCTATTTTTGTTAAAAACATCATTCAAATAACTCAACTGTTATTCAAATAATCTTTTTCCTTCAGAACTCTAGTTTTAACAGAGTTATTCGAATAACACATTGGTTATTCGAATAACCCATATCAGTTTATTTTTCACGAAGCTTTTATAAATAGTGTTATTCGAATAACACCTAAATCTATTCAAATAAACACGGCCTTTTACGTATACTGATATGAAAATATCTTTTGGCATTTATGAGTTTTAATTATACCCAACGGCTACTTCTTTGAAATTTCTCTATAAAAAGAAGCCTCAGGTCATTTCTAAAATTGCCTAACACTCCGAATTATTTTCTACTTGCACTAAGTCGTGAATTTATTTTCTACGCTCTATTTTCGATCAATACTTTGAGATATTCTGTGAGAGCTCCATTAGCACTTCAATTTGTATAATTTGCTCTGAGTGAGAGTTTCTCTTCATTTACTTTCTGCTATACTATAACAGGGGTGAGGTATCCCTCTAAGGTTTGTGTAAGGGTGAGGTATCCCTGCAGGCTGAGACTTTAGCACAAGGATAGAGTTTCCTGTGTGTGAAAAGTGCTCTTTTGTGTAACAGTTGCAAACATCTATTGAAGCTCGTATACATAGTGAAAAATCTCGGCTATTATTTCGAGGACTGGATGTAGATCATAAGTGGGTTAGTGGTCGAACCAGGATAAATATTATGCCTGCTTCTCTCTTCTTAATCTCTTTATTTTACGCAGCTTTATTTTATTACATATTTATCCTTTGCTATTTCTTTTTTTTAAAGCTTCTCTTCTACATCTCGTTATTTCTATGCTTTCATTTAATAATTTTAATATTTGTATTTTCTCTAAAAGAGGTTTGCGAAAATATTTTATACTCAATTTACCCCCCTCTTGAGTACTGAAAGCCACTTAGTAACACAAAGTAGTTGGGATAAGTTCTTACCTTTAGTGGAATTTGCTTACAATAATAGTTACCATATCAGCATAAGAATGACACCATACGAAGCACTTTATGGTAGGAAGTGTAGGTCTCCATTATTTTAGTATAAGGTTGGAGAGAAAATCATCCTAGGACCTGAGTTAGTACAACAAACTGTTAGAAAATCTATGAACAAAAATGTGAACAAAATGCAGTGAAAAAAGGATTCCCACCTAAGATCCATGTAAAAAAAGGGGGGCCATGATTCGTGATTTTTTGAGTTTACCTCTTGAAGTCAGAAGAATAACGTTCAATGAAAATCATTAGCACCGTAGCAACAACGATGCCTCTACGTAATCCACACGAACAAACTCATGAACATCCAACATCCGTTATTTTGGAGTCCCATGTCTCTAGCACAGTGCTAGCTGCGAAGAGAAGAGAAACCTGTCACTCTCTCACTCAATGTTTCTGTTAGAGTGTGGCTAGGGTTTGTTGTGTGTCCCTTGACAGCCCCTTAGTAGTACTATTTATAATAGTGACTACCTTATGTGAGTGAAAGTAGCAGCAAGGTTAGTAGTGCGACCTTGGACTCATCTGTTATGAGTCTAACCCACAATGGAATCCTAGTCCAACTTAGATTCTCATTGTTCCAATTTAATCTGTTCTATATGTGTGATCCTGTAGGTTCTTATGACGTTGGAAATAATATTAAAATCCTATTTTAATATTACAAGCAGTGAACGATATCTAGCAAAACATTGCTACTACCCAAGTAATGAGAATGTCAGTGATTTGATATAACCTTTCTGTGACTAATGTTTCCGTATAGTTTAGTCCCTTTGTCCAAATATCTAGATTAAACATAAGATATGGTATGTGTCACCCTTGTATAAATCAATCTTCTATGTCCTAATACTTGACTAGACTTAGTAAAAACAAATGAGATGAATATCTCATATCGACTCATTTGAGCATGGCCAAGCATTCTATAGTCTCACTTAATCAAGGGGCCCAAAGACGTCACTCCTATTGTGTAAGAGGGACAAATCCCATCTAGGTCACTCACACCTCTTTGCATAATTCGTGGTATATCCAATGACCACCTTTATAATCACTTTGTTACAAATGATGTTTGATGGCATTAAAACATACAACTCCTCATGTAGGAATCATAGTCATTTCAGATCAAAGGACCACATACATCATTGTCACTTTGAGGATCGCTTATGACACTCACGTAACGATCCACACAGCATTCTCATGGTGGCTCAGTCCAATACATCATTACTCTAATATGTATCCATATGAAGACTTGATATCTCATATCCATGACCTGTGAGATGTGGTCATTAGTCTACGCACATACTAGTCTCAATGCATTATTGTTGTCCTAATTAACAATAATACTTGACTAGGAACATTTAAGAATAGTGTTCTGAATTTATCCAATAAGATCTCACGATCAAGTCATCCACTTGATGTCCTACGACATTAAACTTACTATTCTAAGGACTTTATTAACTTTATTATAAATAACATAATAAATGAAATGCCTCATGTATTAAATAAATAGCATAATAAAATGTATGTAAGTTCGATCAAAATAAATTAGCCTCTAGGGTATACACCAACATAAACCACAAATTAGATTAAAATGATCAGGGAAAGGTTAGTTACGGCTCGGAGTAGGTAGAATAGTTATGCTGATAGAAGGAGAAGACATCTAGAATTCAAAGAGGGAGAACATGTTTTCTTAAAAGTCACTCGTACAATAGTAATTAGTAGAGCATTGAGAACAAGGAAGTTAAATCCTCGTTTCATTAGTCTCTACCAAATCTTAAAGAGGATTGGACTTATAGCCTATCAAATAGCCCTTCCTCCCAGTCTGTCAAATCTTTACAATGTCTTTCATCTGTCACAACTTAGAAGGTACAACCCAAATCCTTCATATGTCAAAAAAAATGAATCTTTACAGTTAAGGGGTGATTTGTCTTATGTAATGCAATCGGAAAGGATCGTGAAAAGAGGTGTCAAAGAATGTAGAGGTAAGCAGATTCCTTTGGTGAATGTACTTTGGGATGGAGCTAGTTTTGAGGAAGCTACTTGGGAATTGGAGTCCCACATGTGGCATGACTACCCAGAATTGTTTCTTTGAGGTAAGCAATTTTGGGGACAAAATTTTAAAAAGGAGTGGACAAATGTAACATCCTCTTTTTGACATGTTAGACTTGCATATGGCTATAGAGGTACCATGATACTTCTATGACATGCTTGTTTAGTTTTATGACAATCTGAGTTATGTAACACCCCGATTTTTCTTTTTTCTTGATATATATGAGTTTTATAATATTTGTGAGTTTTTGTGAGTTTTTAGAAATTTTTAAATTATTTTGATTATTTTAATATTATTTTGAACTGTATGCTCAAAGTTTATTTTTTTCTGAATATATATGAGTTTTATAATTTTTATGATTTTTTTGAATTTTTGTAGATTTCTTTGAAATTTTAATTATTTTAATATTATTTTGAGCTATGTGTAGGCCCGGGGTGGACCCGGGACAGACCCAAAAAAATAAAAAAATTTCCCAAACTAGAAAGTTTCAGACTATCAAGGCGAGGTTGGGAGATCTTACTAAACCCAAAATTGAAAGTAGTTTTTGAAATTTTCTTCTACAGTGATTTTGTTTTGTTTTATTATCCATTGGGTAATAGTTTCTGAAAATATCTTTTGAAAAATATCTTTTGGAAAAATATCTTTTAAAAAATATCATTTGAAAAAATATCTTTTGAAAAATATCATTTAGAAAATATCTTGAGATTAGTCAATAAAGAGGGCTTGGCTTTGGTTTGAACCATTGGATGACAAGACTTAGTGGAGAAGTTTTGAATATCAACCATTGATCTAATCAATCGATATGAAAGCAAACTTAATGAAGAAGCCTTGAATGATCACCATTGATCTAATCTATGGTGTGAGAGTAAACTTAGTTAGGAAACTTTGGATGTTGACCATTGATCTAATCAATCGTTAAGACACCTTTGGAAAGGACTAATAGAAAGGAAGCTTACAAGTGAAGAAAGATAGAGTCAACAATAGTGGCATAGACTTTGATTTACACCCTTGGATGGCAAGACTTAATGGTGAAGGAATTTCAACCCTTAATGGAATCAATGGTTTAGGAAGCAACTTGTAGGAGAAGGATTTAATCCCTTCATTTGGATGAAGCTCACAGCCATGAAGCTTCCAAAGTGGCTAAAATTGATTTTTCTATCACATTTCCTAAAGCATTCATCTTTTCATTCAAGCTTGAACACAAAAATTCTCTCTTCCACTTTCTCTTTTACCCCTCACGGCCAAGCACTTGGAGTGCATGGTTTCATTTTATCTCTCTTAACTTTGTGACAATTCATCTTTTCTCTCTTCTCTCTCTTCAAGAAACTAAAGCTTTTCCATTTCTTTTTTCTCCAACCTCTCGGCCAACACCATGAAAACACCATCCAAGCTTCTATAATTTTAACCAATCACACCACTTGAAACTAGAGACCATTTAGTGAAGCTTTAGTGTTGAGACCTTAACTTGGTTCTACCATTTTCAAGTTTTTCTCCAAGCTTGAAGTTTGTAGTTTCAAAGGTAAAGTTTGAGTTTTCTTACCCTTTTGTGGTTCTAAAGCCCTAAATCATGATTTGAGTTCATGGTTGTCTTATTTTAAGTCTTGGTTGTGATGGATGTGTTTGTTTGAAGTGTTAGGGTTTGTTTGTGGTGGAGACCAAACCTATAAGGAGGAGTTTTTGGAGCTTTTTGGTTGCTAATCAAGGTAAGAGGGAGATTAACCTCATCGGCCATATGTGGTGGTGAGGGAATGGATTTGTTTGTGTTTGTGGGTGAAAAATCCCTTAAAGGATTTATTCATTTGATTGTGTATGTTTAAGTGCTATGTGTTGTTATATGTGATTTTATTGCTTTGATAATTATGCATGATTTTTATTAAGTGATTACTATATGAGATGGTATGATTTTGATTGAATTGTGATTAGATGATTAATATGATTTTATTGTTATAATAGTAAGCATGAATATGTAATAGTAGAAATATCATGAGTGATATGTTGTATATGATAAGAATCATGTGGAAAGGAAAAATATTTTGGTTTCAAAGAACTAAGAGGCTCACGACCTTAACCTCATCAGCTATATGTGGTGGTGAAGGAACATATTTGTTTGTGTTTGTGGGTGAAAAATCCCTTAAATGATTTATTCATTTGATTGTGTATGTTTAAGTGCTATGTGTTGTTATATGTGATTTTATTACTTTGATAATTATGCATGATTTTTATTAAGTGATTACTATATGAGATGGTATGATTTTGATTGAATTGTGATTAGATGCTTAATATGATTTTATTGCTATAATAGTAAGCACGAATATGTAATAGTAGAAATATCATGAGTGATATGTTGTATATGATGAGAATCATGTGGAAAGGAAAAGTATTTTGGTTTCAAAGAACTAAGAGGCTCACGACCTCCATGAGTATTTTGGAGCAATTCACTTAAAATATTTTACTTAGTATGGATTCTAGATGATTATGTAACAAGTAATTGGATTAAAGATTTTTTACAAAGAAAAATGAGATAGGAAATGAATAAATATTTGGTTATAGAATATAAATTGATTTTCGGCCAACATGCCAAGAATTAGTATTTTAGACCAAAAATATTTTCTCAAGTGTAGTCTTAAAGGATTAATTAACAAGAACTCAATTTAGTGAATTTTGAGATGTAAAAAGAAAGTAAACTAATTTTTGAAATTAATTAAATTAATGAAATGAGGTCATGACAGGAAATAAATTTATAAGTTAAAGTTTACTGACGTATAGCTCACCCCTTAGGTTTTGAAGCGCGTTAGAAAACTTTGAGCTATAAGATTTGATTAAATCAAGGAAGTGTAAAATTTTGTGAAGAAAATATTAGAAAGTATTATTAAGAGAAAATTTACTGGAAATGAGATTCAAATTTTATTAAGCATGGAAAAGAATTCTTTATAATTGGTTAAGTCAAGAATAACGTAGTTTTTGTGAACAATGTTTGGAAATATTATTTGGTGGAGGTTTAGTGAGAAAATGGTAGAAATATTATTTAAAGGTGATTTATTATGGAAATATTGGAATTAAAGTCCAATTTTGATATTAAATGAGAAAATTTTTAATTTGAGCTTAGAATATTGAGAAAATGTCTTACACAATTTAAAAATGATGATTTTTAGTTACGCAATTAAGAAAACATTTTAAAATCTTTGTGCGATTGAGAAAACATTGAAAAATCATTACGAGATTTGAAAACATAACAAAAGTAGTACGCGATTGTGAAAATACGATAATATCGCTACGCGATTGAGAGAAACAACAAGTTTTGCTGTAGGGCTGATGTATTGGACCCGAGTGGATCAATGGTATTATGTAATTGTATGGACTATTATATAATATCATTGATACTAATGGTATTAGACAATTGTATGGACAGTTGCTTTAATATCATTGGGAACAGTCTAACGCTGGTTTGATTTCATGGATCATGCATTTGAGTATTATATAGTCGGTGGCTGTTGTGGATTTTGTGCCTAGGAGTGAACGAGAATTTGGATAGTGTGATCTATGATGGATCTCAAGGGGCGTCAGCGCGAGGTGATTCTCTTAGTGATCTGTTATCACATTATATACCTTTGGGTGTGAAAAACTATTGCAACGCATAGACGAGGACCCGATAAACACTATTCTTTTCGTGGTCCGACGTAGACTGTCATTGAGGGTGGCAGATCTTCTGGAACATTCATCTCTGAGTTGTGTTTAGCTCCATGGAGTAGGAAATTGGTGCATTGTGCATAAGGATGGTTAGTATACACATTGTGCATGTGCATAGTAAGTGTACACATTGTTCATATGCATAGTCAGCATTTATACTATTGCGATATACTATTATTGTAATATAATATTATTGTGGTATTATCATTATGCCAGATATTGTGTTACAAGTTTATTGGATTATTTATTTGTTAAATATCATGAATATATATGATGATTTTATGTTATTTTATGGATTGTATGTTGAACTATGTTGGCATGCTTATCGTTTCTTTGCTGCCATATTGGTATACGATGTAGAAGATCTCACCTCTTTGCTGTATTGTTTGTCTGTTATGTTTTTATGATTATGTTTGATAAAGACCGTAGGAAGGACGAGGTTGGATCACCTAGGTTGAGTTGGATTGACTTTGTTTGATCGGTTTGCAATGGTTGCAAAGAGGGATTTCTCTATTTACGTGCAAGCGCAGTTCCACAGAGGCACTGATGCCTGGCATGTCGACCCAGATACTCTCGTTTTAGTTATATAGGAGAGGTGACCCTATCCCAGAGTAGGACTTACCATGTAATCCTTACTGTTACATATAACGCTTGTGTACATTTAGAGTTCTCCATGTCTATTAGAGAACTGTGGGATATTGTTCATCGTTTGCCTAGAGAAGACTCTATGGAGTCAACTGCTCTGACTCCAGTTTGTAGAGACACGTCCCGACTAGAGAACGTGTCTGTAGAGGATCCGGGAGAAGATCAAGTTCAGGACCTTTCTCTCCAGGTTTTTGGGCTTGGGCCAAGTCGAGTTTTTATATAGTAATTATATATTTTTTGGAGTACGTAAGTTTTATGTAATTAAGTTGCTACTAATCTGTGTTATGTACGAGAGATGTATGTTATTCAGTTATTGTATCTTTTGTTTCTAATTCGATAAATTTATGTTATCTGTGAAAAAGAAATTTTGAAGCCCATATTAAGATAATATTAAATACTTTATAACTTGGGTAAAGAATTAAAAAGAGTTGGTCTATAATGTAATACCCTAAGGAGGGTGTTACATTAGTTGGTATCAGAACCCAAGTTAGAGTCTTTTGGGTTTGTGAGTAGGTTTGTCTTGTTTGTATTGTTTGTTTCTCTGACACTGAACACGGAGATGTGTTGTTTAGTTTTCAAAATGAGACAATCTTGTTTGAAATGATTATGCTTAGTTTTCGTTGTATTGTGGTTAGTTTGACGTTGAAGAAAGGAAATGGTTCATGGTAGACATATGCATATGGCTCGTGGTAAACAAACGAAGGTGGATGCAAGATGTGATGATGATGATATGGCTGCAGCTGCGATGGCAATGTAAGAGATGGCTGACGTGATTGTACAACAAAATCAAAGGGCTGCTCAGCAGTAGGAAGTGATAATTGAGGCTCAAAATCTGTTAGAGTTGAATCAATCTCAGAGTACAAGATTCCATAACTTTAGACCAACTAGATTCTAAAAGGGGAAGAAATGTAAGGTCAATTGATCCCAACAGAAATCATACTTACGATCACCAGGAAATCAACTACAACAATAAACAAATGAAGGAAATACTAGTGGTAATAGTTTTAGGCAGATCATGAAGTTTTCACCATATTGTAAAAAGTATGGAAACAACCATTTGACGAAGGAGTGCAGGAATAAGGAAAGAATTTGTTTCAAGTGCGGGAAGCCCAGACATGTTGCCAGAGATTGTACTAAATCAAAGATGGAACCTTTCGTGAGAAATGTAAGTGTGACAAGATATCAAGCAGGAAGAAGAGTCTATACGTTAAGTGGAGTAGAAGCCTCCCAATCTGAAGATCTTATTGAGGGAGATTGTGCCATAGAGATTAATCCTTTAACTGTGCTGTATAACTCGGGGGGCAATCCATTCTTTTATGGCCTGTGACTGTGTGAACCATTTGGGTTTAGTTATGCTTTCATTTTCTTTTGACTTAAATATCGCTACTTCAATTGCTAAACTTGTTATTACTACTCAAGCCTGTTTAAAACTATCTTATTATTATTTGAGATTGGAACTTTTCTGTTGATTTGATTTGTCTACTTCTTTCACAAATAGAAAAAATCTTAGGGATGGATTAGTTACTTTCTAACTATATCCTGTTATATTGTTTCAATAAAACTTTAGTGTTCCTTGAAACTAAAATTTTTGGATTTGAATCCAGAAAGTTCATTTCTAAATTTATTAAACCATGTCAAATTCTTTGTTGGATAGATTTGGTAATCTACCGAATAGCCTTATCACTTTTCTTTCTAACCATCATAGTGTCTTCCATGTATCTTAATTGAGAAAATATAATCTTGATTCAACCTATGTCATAGCACCAGATACAGTATGATTAAAAAAAGAACTTGATTTATAAAATATTTCCTGTTAAGATTAAGGATAGGCGAGTGAAACAACTCCAAGAAATTGCCTTGGTGAAGGTAATCTGAAACGATGTGACGGGAGATACAACATGGGAACTAGAAGACCAAATGAAGAGAGCCGCTATTTTCTCCAAGATCGTTTTGTTTTCTTGTCATCATCAGATTCGCGTGAAAGTAGAAGATGTTTCCAAGATAGTTTTTCGGATGTATTATAGGCACTATGAGTATTTAGTAATACCGTTCGGGGTAATTAATGCTTCTACGATATTCATAAATTACATGAATAGGATCTTTCATTCCTATTTAGACAGATTTGTCGTTGTCCTTATTGACGACATTCTGATCTATTCTCGAAGTCTGGAGAAACATGCTGAACATCTCAGTGTGGATTCTTCAGATTCTGCAGGAGAAGAGGTTACACACGAAACTATCCAAGTGCGAATTCTGGTTAAATGAAGTTTAACTTTTGGGTTTAGGTTGTGTGTTGATGCAGAATAGAAAGGTTGTGGCTTATGCTTCGAGATGGTTGAAAATGCATGAGAAGACTTATCTGACTCACGTTTTGGAATTAGCGGCAATGGTGTTTGCGTACAAGATGTGGAGACATTTTGTTTATGGAGCAACCTTCAATGTCTACAGTGATCATAAGAGCTTGGAGTACCTTTTCGAACAGAAGGAGTTGAATATGAGGCAGAGACGATAGTTAGAATTTTTGAAAGACTACAATTTTCAACTTCAGTGTCATTCCGGAAAGGTGAATGTCGTGGGGGATGCCCTAAGTAGAAAAGTACTTAGTATATCTGCTATGATGATTAAGGAGAGTGAATTGATAGAGCAATTCAGGAATATACTGTTGTCTATGGATTTGACACCGGGAGAATCTGTTTGAATATGAGTACTATTTTGAATAGTGTGATAGAAGAAATTCGAGAGAAGTAGAAAGGTGATCTGGAATGACGTAATTGGAGATGCTACGTGGCAGCTTAAAGACAAGATAAAGGACTAATATTCTCATTTATTTTAATGTAATCTTTTTAGAGGGGGAGAGTTGTAACACCCCGATTTTTTGTTTTTCTTGATATATATGAGTTTTATAATATTTGTGAGTTTTTGAGAATTTTTAAATTATTTTGATTATTTTAATATTATTTTGAGTTGTATCTCAAAGTTCTTTTTTTTTCTAAATATATATAAGTTTTATAATTTTTATGATTTTTGTGAATTTTTGTACATTTCTTTGAAAATTTGATTATTTTAATATTATTTTGAGTTATGTGTGGGCGGACTCGAAAAAATAAAAAATTTTCTCCGACTAGAAAGTTTCGGACTGTCAAGGCGGCGTCGGGGGATCTTACAAAACCCAAAATTGAAAACAGTTTTCAAAATTTTCTTTTATAGTGATTTTGTACTGTTTTACTATCCATTGGGTAATAGTTTCTAAAAATATCTTTTAGAAAATATCTTGAGATTAGTCAATAAAGAGGGCTTGGCTTTGGTTTGAACCATTGGATGACAAGACTTAGTGGAGAAGTTTTGAACATCAACCATTGATCTAATCAATGGTTGAGAAGCAAGACTTAGTGGAGAAATTTTAAATATCAATCATTAATCTAATCAATGGATATGAAAGCAAACTTAACGAAGAAGCCTTGGATGATCACTATTGATCTAATCAATGGTGTGAGAACAAACTTAGTTAGGAAGTTTTGGATATTGACCATTGATCTAATCAATGCTTAAGACACCTTTGGGAAGGACCAATAGAAAAGAAGCTTATAAGTGAAGAAAGATGGAGTCAACAATAGTGGCATGAACTTTGATTTACACCCTTGGATGGCAAGACTTAATGGTGAAGGATTTAATTTCAACCCTTAACGGAATCAATGGTTTAGGAAGCAACTTGTAGGAGAAGGATTTAATCCCTTCCTTTGGATGAAGCTCACGGCCATGAAGCTTCCAAAGTGGCTAAAATTGATTTTTCTATTACATTTCCTAAAGCCTTCATCTTTTCATTCAAGCTTGAACACAAAAATTCTCTCTTCCACTTTCTATTTCAACCCTCATGGCCAAGCACTTGGAGTGCATGGTTTCATTTTATCTCTCTTAACTTTGTGACCATTCATCTTTTCTCTCTTCTCCATCTTCAAGAACCCAAAGCTTTTCCATTTCTTTCTTCTCCAACCTCTTGGCCAACACCATGAAAACACCATCCAAGCTTCTATAATTCTAACCAATCACACCACTTCAAACTAGAGACCATTTAGTGAAGCTTTAGTGTTGAGACCTTAACTTGGTTCTACCATTTTCAAGTTTTTCTCCAAACTTGAAGTTTGTAGCTTCAAAGGTAAAGTTTGAGTTTTCTTACCCCTTTGTGGTTCTAAAGCCCTAAATCATAATTTGAGTTCATGGTTGTCTTGTTTTAAGTCTTGGTTGTGATGGATGTGTTTGTTTGAAGTGTTAGGGTTTGTTTGTGGTGGAGACCAAACCTACAAGGAGGAGTTTTTGGCGCTTTTTGGTTGCTAATCAAGGTAAGAGGGAGATTAACCTCATCAACCATATGTGGTGGTGAGGGAATGGATTTGTTTGTGTTTGTGGGTGAAAAATTCCTTAAAAGATTTATTCATTTGATTGTGTATGTTTAAGTGCTATGTGTTGTTATATGTGATTTTATTGCTTTGATAATTATGCTAATTTTTATTAAGTGATTACTATGTGAGATGGTATGATTTTGATTGAATTGTGATTAGATGCTTAATATGATTTTATTGCTTTAATAGTAAGCATGAATATGTAATAGTAGAAATATCATGAGTGATATGTTGTATATGATGAGAATCATGTGGAAAGAAAAACTATTTTAGTTTCAAAGAACCAAGAAGCTGATGACCTCCATGAGTATTTTGGAGCAATTCAATTAAAATATTTTACTAAGTATGGATTTCAGATGATTATGTAACAAGTAATTGGATTAAAGATTTTTTACAAAGAAAAATGAGATAGGAAATGAATAAATATTTGGTTATGGAATATAAATTGATTTTCAGCCAACATGCCAAGAATTGGTATTTTAGACCAAAAATATTTTCTCAAGTGTAGTCTTAAAGGATTAATTAATAAGAACTCAATTTAGTGAATTTTGAGATGTAAAAAGAAACTAAAGTAATTTTTGGAATTAATTAAATTAATGAATTGAGGTCATGATGGGAAATAAATTTATAAGTTATAGTTTACTGACATATAGCTCACCCCTTGGGTTTTGAAGTGCGTTAAAAAATTTTGAGTTATAATATTTGATTAAATCAAGGAAGTGTAAAATTTTGTGAAGAAAATATTAGAAAGTATTATTAAGAGGAAATTTATTGGAAATGAGATTCAAATTTTATTAAGCATGGAAAAGAATTCTTTATAATTGGTTAGGTCAAGAATAACGTAGTTTTTGTGAACAATGTTAGAAAATATTATTTGGTGGAGGTTTAGTGAGAAAATGTTAGAAATATTATTTAAAGGTGATTTATTATGGACATATTGGAATTAAAGTCCAATTTTGATATTAAATGAGAAAAGTTTTAATTTGAGTTTAGAATATTGAGAAAATGTCTTACGCAATTTTAAAATGATGATTTTTAGTTACGCGATTAAGAAAACCTTTTAAAATCTTTACGCAATTGAGAAAACATTAAAAAATCATTACACGATTTGAAAACAAAACAAAAGTAGTACGCGGTTGTGAAAATGTGATAATATCGCTACGCGATTAAGAGAAACAACAAGTTTTGTTGTAGGGCCGACGTACTGGACCCGAGTGGATCAGCGTTATTATATAATTATATGGGCGGTTATATAATATCATTGATACTAATGGTATTAGACAATTGTATGGGCAGTTGCTTTAATATCATTGGGAACAGTCCAATGCTGGTTTGATTTCATGGATTATGCATTTGAGTATTATACAGTCGGTGGCTATTGTGGCTTTTGTGCCTAGGAGTGAACAAGAATTTGGATAGTGTGATCTATGATGGATCTTAGGGGGCGTCAGGGCGAGGTGATTCACTTATTGATCTGTTATCACATTATATACCTCTGGCCATGAAAAACAGTTACAACGCACTAACGAGGACCTCACAAACACTATTCTTTTTGTGGTTCGGCGTAGACTATCATTGAGGGTGGTAGATCTTCTGGAACGTTCATCTCTGAGTTGCGTTTAGCTCCATGGAGTAGGAAATAGGTGCATTGTGCATAAGGATGGTTAGTATACACATTGTACATGTGCATAGTAAGTGTACACATTGTTCATATGCATAATCAGAATTTATACTGTTGTGATATAATATTATTATGGTATTATCATTACGCCAGATATTGTGTTGCAAATTTATTAGATTATTTATTTATTAAATATCATGAATATAGCTGCTGATTTTATGTTATTTTATGGATTGTATGTTGAACTGTGTTGGCATGCTTATCGTTTCTTTGCTGCCATATTAGTGTGCGATGTAGAGGATCTCACCTCTTTGCTGTATTGTTTGTCTGTTATGTTTTTATGATTATGTTTGATAAAGACCGTAAGAAGGATGAGGTTGGATTGTCTAGGTTGAGTTGGATTGACTTTGTTTGATCGGTTTGCAATGGCTGCAATGAGGGATTTCTCTGTTTACGTGCAAGCATAGTTCCACAGAAGCACTGATGCCTAGCATGTCAACTCAGATACTCATCGTTTTAGTTATATAGGAGAGGTGACTCTATCCCATAGTAGGACCTACCATGGAATCCTTACTATTACATATAACGCTTGTGTACATGTAGAGCTCTCCATGTTTATTAGAGAACTGTGGGATATTGTTCACCATTTGCCTAGAGAAGACTCTATGGACTCAACTACTTGGACTCCTATCCGTAGAGACACGTCCCGACTAGAGAACGTGTCTGTAGAGGATCTGGGAGAGGATCAGGTTCATGACCTTTCTCTCTATGTTTTTGGGCTTGGGCTAGGTCGAGTTTTTATATGGTAATTATATATTATTTGAAGTACGTAAGTTTTATGTAATTAAGTTACTACTAATCTGTGTTATGTACGAGAGATGTATGTTTTTCAGTTCTTGTATCTTTTGTTTCTCTAATTCGGTAAATTGATGTTATCCGCGAAAAAGAATTTTTGAAACTCGTATTAAGATAATATTAAATACTTTATAACTTGGATAAAGAATTAAAAGGAGTTAGTCTGAAATGTGATACCCTAAAGAGGGTGTTACAAGTTAGATTAGGTGATTTGCTGCAACACTGAATGTGAAAAGTAGCTTAAAATGACTTAGATAATGGTATAAATTTCTTAGTTAAAGGAAATAAATATAGAGAATTTATCTCTAGGTCACAAATGTATGAAATGTGATGTAGTTAAAGTTTGAGGAAAAACTGAGTTAGTTTGGTATTTTGAGTACACTAAGTGAGTGTTTTAATACTGGATTGACTTGACTGATATATGGAAAATTGTGAAAATGACGAAACTAAGATTGAGATGAATCCTAGGATTTTTTATAATGCTTAAGGAAGTTAGGAAACTTGATTTTGTAAAATCAAGGTGTTCTTAACAGATATAAAGTTCCATCTGAATATCTTAAGTTCCTACCTTTTTCTTTTGGCTTCCACCATCTCTCTTTCTCTCTTAGCTATTTTCTTTGACTTTCCTCACTCTCACTCTCTCATTTTTATGTGCAACCAGTAGGAAAGATAGAGAAAAGGAGAGGAAAGAAAAGTAAAGGAAAGAATAGGAGAGGAGAGGAAGTAGGAGGAAGAAGAGGAAGAAAAGAGAAGGAAGAAAGGCAAATCAAAGGTAAAGGTGCTTGAACCTTACATGACTATCTCTCCCTAACTCCATCTTTTATACATAGTGTATGTTGTTGGATGAAAAATGGGTTTGAGAGGCTTATGTTGTGTTTTTGCTTAGCTAGGGCCTTCAATGGCTGAGTTTGGTTTGTTTTTAGCTTAACCTATGCAAGGTTATTTTTTGTGAGTTTAGAAACACTCGTCTGTATGCTTGAGTTAAGAGTTGAGAAATGGGTATTTAAATGATGTAAGCTTGAACTTGAATCCATGATTTGATAAGTTGAGAGCTTGCATGAGGGTTTCTACATTATTAGAGACCATCTTTGTGTATGAAAACCCTTAGAACCTAGGATTGAGGGTCTAAGTTTGGGTAGAAATTCAATGAAATAGGAAAATATTTCTTGGTGCTTGAGTGCCTAAGCGCCCAAGAAGTGAGCGCACAAGCACTCAAGGCTATAAAGCAGAATGAATAGTTCTGGTGCTGAGCACCTAAGCGCGCAAGTCCAGAGCATTCTGGATATGAGCAATTAAGCGCTCAGATTTTGGGCACCTAAGCGCCCAATGATAAATAGAACAGAAGAGGTTTTTTGTCATAGAGTGCCTACGCACTAGAAAAGTGGCAGTAACTCCTAGGCATTTTCTTATGATGAATTATGCATAGCATGAGCTTGATTCTTTAATGAGCCATGGTAATGAAATGAGCTTGGTTCTTTAATGATCCATGGTAATGAAATTAGCTTGGTTTCCTTTGATGGGCTATAAAAATGAGTTTAGCTTGGTTCTTTATTGATCCACGAATGTTTACATAGCCTGGTTTCTTTAGTTACTAAAGATGAGTCATGGAAGAGCTTTTAAAACATTTCTTACTTCATAATTGTTATGATTGTATATATAATGTTATAAATGATTGGTTTTGGAATACTTTTACTAAGGATTATGAATTCTCACCTCATTTATGTTTCTATGTAAATCCAGGTCAAGATCCTTTTAAGGGAAAAAAGAAGAAACAAATGGATTAGATAGCTAGTTTTTTTTTTTACAAGGCCTGTATTATGGTTATAACATTAATATGTTATGTATTACAATTTGTCCTTTTGAGGCTAATACTGTATAAACATGTATCTTTATTCCATTAAGGCTCTCTATAATGATATAAATGATATTATGGATTATGTTTATTATTTATCAGATAGAAGTAACTCGCTTAACTCTGTTTACTTGTGTATCTTGTGAATATACTATGATATCTAGAGTTAGGGTGTTACATTTCTGAAAGACAGCTTCATGAGGCCATTCCTGCAATTAATAAGAGCATTAGCAATGGCAAGGAGAGGTCTATCTAAAATCAAAGGAATTTTAAAAGTAGTATCAACAAGAGAACTAGTGTCGAGGATTAGGAAATCAATAGGATAATAAATTTTGTCAATTTGAATTAGAGCATCCACTACCACACCCCGAGGTACTCTAATTGAATGATAAGCCAATTATAATCTTACAGTGGTTAGTTTGAGTTCTCCTAACCCTAACTACAAATAAATAGAATATGACATTAGATTTATGCTAGCTCCGAAATCTAGCAAAGCTTTCCCAAACTCATGATTTCTGGTGTTGCATGCAATGGTTGGACAACTTGGATCTTTGTACTTGGGAGAAATTCGCTACTCAATTAGAGCACTAACTTGTTCTGTCAGGAACATTGTCTTCTTCACATAGTGCTTCCTCTTAATTATATACAAATCCTTAAGAACTTTCACTTGCTTGATTTTAAAGTTTGAGGGAATGGTACCTTAATAGAATTCTTTGTCACCTCAGGTTCCTTAAGTAGCTCGGCATTACTACTATCCTAATTCTTGTCCACATCCTCTGAGTTGTTTGTTGTTGGGATGTGTAATGACTTACCACTTCATGTCACAATAGCATTCACATCCTTCAAATTCTTGTTGGGAATTGCGGATCAAAATATCTCGCAGCGGAATAATAGGATTCCCACACAGGATTTATGCGAAAAGTCCATAATCTGAGTTTTTAAAATTTACCTCTTGAAGCGTGATAAACACAAGCGAGGTGAATCACCAACACCGTAATAGCAACGATGTTTCTGCGGTATCCACACGAACAGACTTGCAAAAGGAGTCACGCCTCTGTTTCGCGGTGCTAGCTGCGAATAGAAGAGAAGAACCTTTCACTGTCTCTCACTCACTTTCTTAGGTGCGGCTAGGGTTGTGATGTAACTTCTAACGCAGCCCCCTTAATAGTACTATTTATAATAGTGGCTGCCTTAAGTGAGTGTGAGCAGTAGCAAGGTAAGCTGTGCAACCCTAAAACCCATCTGTCATGAGTTAGGCCCACAATTGAATCCGAGTCCAACTTGGATCCTTATTGCTCCAATTTAGTCTGTTCTAAGTGTGCGACCACTGTAGGTTCTCATGACGTTGGTAGTAATATTAAAATCTCATTTTAATATTACAAACGATGTGAGCGGTATCTAGCAACACATCACTGCTACCCAAGTAATGAGAATGTCAGTGATTTGACATAACCTATCCGTGATCAATGTTTCCGTGTCGTTTAGTCCCTTTGTCAAGATATCTAGATTGAACACAAGGCATGGAATACGTCACCCTTGTATAGTCCAATCATTCGTTTCCTGATACTCGAGTAGACTTTGTAACAACAAATGAGATCAATATCTCATATTGACTCATTTGAGCATGGCCATGCATTTCGCAGTCTCACTCAATCAGGGGGGCCGAAGATATCGCTCCTGTTATGTAGGAGTGACAAATTCCATCTAGGTCACTCACATCCCTCTGCATGATTTGCGGTATGTCCAATAACCAACTTTATAATCACCTTGTTACAAATGACGTTTGATGGCATTAAAACACACAACTCCTCATGTAGGAATCGTAGTGATTTCAGGTCAAAGGACCACAAACACCATTGTCACTATGAGAATCGCTTATGACACTCACGTAACGATCCATGTAGCGTTCTCATGGTGGGTCGATCCAAGTACATCATTACTCTAATATGTACCAATGTGAAGACTTGATATCTCATATCCATGACCCCGTGAGATGCGGTCATCAGTCTCTACACATACTAGTCTCAATGTATTATTGTTGTCCTAATTAACAATAATACTTGACTAGGGACATTTAAGAATAGTGTTGTAACCAAAAGGATCTCACGATCAAGTCATCCACTTGATGTCCTATGGCATCAAACTTACTATTCTAAGGACTTTATTATGTTTATCAAAAAAGAACACAATAAATGAAATGCCTCATATATAAAATAGCATAATAGAATATATGTATATACAGAAAATGTATTAGCCTCTAGGGCATACACCAACAATTCTCTTGCGCCACATTTTGACCATAGGGTGAGGACTGAGTTTGAGAAGGGAACTTGCCTTGCTCATTCACACTCAAGGAGTTCATCAAATTGGACACTTGGCTCTTTATCTCCTTGTTCTCTCCAACAACTTGCATAATCAAATATTCAAACTTTTGGTTAGTCTTACCCTGTGCTTCAATAAAAGCATACAAAGTGTCTTCTAAAGGACTCCTAGAAGATTAAGGTGCATGATATGTGTAACACCCCAATTTTTTTATTTTTCTTGAAATAAATGAGTTTTATAATATTTATGAGTTTTTGTGAATTTTTGGAAATTTTTAATTATTTTGAATATTTAATATTATTTTGATTATTTTAATATTATTTTTGAAATATATGTCCAAATATAGTTTTTTCTAAAAATATGAGTTTTATAATTTTTATGATTTTTGAGAATTTTTGTAGATTTTTCTGAGTCTGTAATTATTTTAATATTATTTTGAGCTGTATGTGCATTTGAGGCGGGCCCAAAAAAATAAAAAATTTTCCTAGACTATAAAGTTTCGGACTGTCAAGGCGGGATTGGGGTATCTTATTAAACCCGAAACAGGGAACAGTTGACAGAAATTTTCTATATCTGAGTTTTCTATTATCCATTGTGTAATAATAGCAGTAGCTATTGTTAATTGGGTAATATCTGATAGAAAATATCCTGATGGTGATGACTCAAAGTGACGGACCAATAGAAGTTGGACAACTTGCGTGACACCTCAGCGTGATGACTTGCCATGTTCTAGAAACGATGACTCGCCATGGTGACTCGCCACATTCTAGAAGCTTGTAGGACGCTGACTCATCCTATGACTCACCATGCTAACTCAGCTATTCTAGAAGATTTTATGATGACTCACCTAATAAATATCTAAAGATAAATATCTAGGAATATATATCTATTAGGAAAATATCTTAATAAAATATCTCAAGTGTAATCATGAAAGCTGAAAATATCTAAGTTAAATATCTTAAGGGTAATCATGAGCCATCATTATTAAGCTTTATGATTAACTAATAGGAATTGGTCAAACATAGTGGCTTGGACTTTATTAGGAACCGTTGGATGGAGAACTTGATGAAAAAGCCTTAGATCATCACCATTGATCTAATCAATGGTGTGGGAGTAATCTTGATAAAGAAGCTTATGATATTCACCTTAGATTTAATCAATGGTTAGGAGATGAAGTTAATTTTAATGGTTAGATTTGTTAGTTGAGAAACTAGATAATCCTTCTTAGTTACTTAAATAGACTAAGTAGTAACTAGATGGAGTTAACTAAGCTTGTAAATACTTAGAATCTATAGTTACAAGAAAATATCTAGAGTTTCTAGAATCATTACTTATGCATGACAAGAGTATGATTTAATCATGTAACTAGATAATTAGAATGTAACTAAATGATTTAACTAAGTTAGCTTAAAGGTAACTAAGTGAATTAATTAAATTAGTTTAAGTGTAACTAGAAAATAATTGAATTAAGACTTGGTTAGTTTTCTATTGATTCACACGGCTACCTAGTAGTTTCTAGGATATTCTTGAATTTTTCTAATGACTAATAGATGACCATTGAATGACCTAGGCCATGTGAGACCATGTGAGACCATGTGCTTACGTTTGCTTTGCAAAACAAGCCTTGAACCTGTTGGGAATTTTTGCAGATACAACACGCAGCGAAAAAAAGGGATTCCCACCGAGGATCCATGCGAAAAAATCAAAATCAGAGTTTTTAAATGATTTAACTCTTGAAGCGTGAATCACTAACACCGTAATAGAAACGATGTCTCTGCAGTATCTACACGAACAAACTCATGAATGTCCAACGTCCGCACAGAGGAGCCTCACTTCTCTCACACAGTGCTAGCTGCGAAGAGAAGAGAAGAAACCTATCGCTCTCTCACTCACTTTTCTGTAGGTGCGGCTAGGGTTCTGAAATTATCTATCTTAGCAGCCCCTTAGCCGTACTATTTATAATAGTGACTGCCTTAAGTGAGTGTGAGCAGCAACAAGGTAAGTTGTGCAACCCTAGACCCATCTGTTATGAGTCTGGCCCACATTTGAATCCGAGTCCAACTTGGATTCATTGCTCCAATTTTAGTCTGCTCTATGTGTGTGACCCTGCAGGTTCTTATTACATTGGCAGTAATATTAAAATCCCATTTTAATATTACAAGCAGTGAGCGGTATCTAGCAACACATCGCTGCTACCCAAGTAATAAGAATGTCAGTGATTTAACATAACCTTTCCGTGACCAATGTTTCCGTGTCGTTTAGTCCCTTTGTCAAGATATCTAGATTGAACACAAGGCATGGAATGCGTCACCCTTGTATAGTCTAATCATTCGTTTCCTGATATTCAAGTAGACTTTGTAACAACAAATGAGATCAATATCTCATATTGACTCATTTGAGCATGGCCATGCATTTCGCAGTCTCACTCAATCAGGGGGGCCGAAGATATCGCTCCTGTTATGTAGGAGTGACAAATCCCATCTAGGTCACTCACATCCCTCTGCATAATTCACGGTATGTCCAATAACCAACTTTATAATCACCTTGTTACAGATGACGTTTGATGGCATTAAAACACACAACTCCTCATGTAGGAATCGTAGTGAGTTCAGGTCAAAGGACCATAGACACTATTGTCACTATAAGAATCACTTATGACACTCACGTAAAGATCCATGTAGTGTTCTCATGGTGGGTCAGTCCAGTACATCATTACTCTAATATGTACCCATGTGAAGGCTTGATATATCATATCCATGACCCGTGAGATGTAGTCATCAGTCTATGCACATACTAGTCTCAATGCATTATTGTTATCCTAATTAACAATAATACTTGACTAGGGACATTTAAGAATAGTGTTGTAACCAAAAGGATCTCACGATCAAGTCATCCACTTGATGTTCTATGGTATCAAACTTACTATTCTAAGGACTTTATTATGTTTATCAAAAAGAACACAATAAATGAAATGCCTCATATATAAAATAGCATAATAGAATGTATATAAATATAGAAAATGTATTGGCCTCTAGGGCATACACCAACAATCTCCCACTTGTATTAGAGCCAATCAGGCATATATCTAATGCCTAAAGACCTAGTGTGACCCTCATGCTTTTGCTGTGCAAGAGGCTTTATCAGTGGATCAGCAATGTTATCATCTGTTGGTACTCTGCATATCTTCACATCTCCTCTATCGATGATCTCTCGAATGAGATGGAAGTGCCTAAGTATATGTTTGGATAGCTGGTGAGATCTAGGCTCCTTAGCTTGTGCAATGGCTCCATTATTATCACAATAGAGGTCCACTGGGTCCACAATGCTAGGAATAGCGCCAAGTTCAATAATGAACTTCCTGATCCAAACGGCCTCCTTTGCTACATTGGAGGCAGTAATATACTCAGCCTCTGTGGTAGAATCGGCGACTGTCTCCTGCTTTGAACTCTTCCAGCTCACAGCCCCACCATTTAGGCAAAAAAACATAACCCGATTGCGATCTGGAGTCGTCATTATCGGTTTGGAAGCTAGCATCAGTGTAACATTTTACAACTAGCTCTTCCTCGCCTCCATATACTAAGAACAAATCCTTAGTCCTTCTCAAGTACTTAAGGATATTCTTGATAGCAGTCCAGTGACTCTCACCGGGATCAAACTGGTACCTACTCATCATGCTCAAAGCATACAAGATGTCTGGTCGAGTACATAACATGGCATACATGCTAGATCCAATTGCAGATGCATATGGAATCTTGCTCATGCGATCCCACTCATCCTGGGTGGAAGGGGATTGAGCCTTAGATAGGCTTACACCATGTGACATAGGCAAGAGTCCTTTCTTGGATTCATGCATGTTAAATCATCTTAACACTTTATCTATGTATGTACTCTGACTTAGGCCAAGCAGTCTTAGTGATCTATCTCTATAGATCCTGATACCTAATACATAGGTGGCTTCGCCCAAGTCCTTTATAGAGAAGCAGTTCCTTAACCAAGTCTTTACGGACTGTAGAGTAAGGATGTCATTTCCAATAAGTAGTATGTCATCTACATACAATACCAGAAAGACAATAGTGCTCCCACTAACCTTCTTGTAGACACAAGATTCTTCTTCATTCTTGATGAAACCAAACTATTTTATTGTATCATCAAAACGAAGATTCCAGCTTCCGGAAGCTTGCTTCAATCCATAAATAGATCATTGCAACTTGCATACTTTTCTAGCATCCTCTGGAGTGGCAAAACCCTTAGGTTATGTCATGTACACATCTTCGAGAAGATTTCCATTAAGGAAAGCAGTTTTGACATCCATTTGCCAGATTTCATAATCATGGTATCTTTCAGAACAATGACAAGCAAGATCCGAATGGATTTAAGCATCGCAACTGGGGAAAAAGTCTCATCATAGTCTACACCATGAATTTGTTTGAAACCTTTAGCCACCAATCGCACCTTAAAGGTATGCACATTACCATCCATGTCGGTTTTCTTCTTGAAAACCCACTTGCACTCAATGGGTTTTACCCCTTCAAGTGGGTCAATCAAGGTCCATACCTAGTTGGCATACATGGAATCCATTTCAAATCTCATGGCCTCAAGCCATTTCTCAAATTCTGGGCCAATAATGGCTTCCTGGTAAGTCACAGGCTTATCTTGATCCATGAGCAATACGTCACCTTGTTGGGTCATGAGAAATCCATATCTCTCTGGTTGATGACGTATCCTGTTAGACCTATGCAGGTCTTGTGCTACTAGAGCAGGTTGCTGTTCCACAACATTTTGTGGAGGCTGCTCTATTTCCACCATTGGTTCATTGCTGCTTTGTGAAACTTGAACTTCTTCAAGTTCTACTTTTCTCCCACTGGTTCCTGTGGAGATAAACTCCATTTCTAGAAACACAGCTGCCCGTGCGACAAACACTTTGCCCTCGGTAGGATTATAGAAAAAGTATCCCTTGGTTTCCTTTGGATACCCCACAAAGAAGCATTTATCTGATTTAGGTCTAAGCTTATCAGAAACTTAACGTTTCACATAAGCTTCGTAGCCCCAAATCTTCAAGAAAGACATACTGGGTCATCTCCCAGTCTATATCTCATATGGTATCTTTTGAACCGTCTTAGATGGAACATGGTTAAGTGTGAAAGCTGCTGTTAACAGAGCATGTCCCCAGAAGGAGCCTGGAAGGTTTGCATAACTCATCATGGATCGGACCATGTCCAACAAGGTCCGGTTCCTCCTTTCAGAGACATCATTCCATTGTGGTGTTCTTGGTGGAGTGAGTTGAGATATTATCCCACACTCTTTTAGATGATCATCAAACTGTTGGCTTAAGTATTCTCCTCCTCAATCTGATCGAAGGATTTTAATACTCTTGCCAAGTTGGTTTTGTACTTCATTCTTGAACTCTTTGAACTTTTCAAAGGATTCTGATTTGTGCTTCATAAGATATACAAATTCATATCTACTGAAATCATCAGTAAATGTAATGAAATATTGAAAACCGCCTCTAGCGACTATGTTTAGTGGCCCACATACATCACGATGTATAAGGCCTAAAAGATCACTAGCCCTTTCACCTTGTCCAGTGAATGGGGCCTTTGTCATCTTCCCCAATAAACAAGATTCACATGTCTCATATGATTCGAAATCAAACGAGTCCAAGAATCCATCTTTATGGAGTTTGGAGATGCGTTTCTCATTTATATGACTTAAACGACAATGCCAGAGAAAAGTTGGGTTCAGATCATTTGATTTAAACCTCTTTGTATTTATGTTATAAACGGGTGTTTCGAGATCAAGTACATAAAGTCCATTACTCAATTGTGCACTACCATAAAAAATATCATTCATATAAATGGAACAACACTTGTCCTTTGTAATAAAAGAAAAACCTTTCTTATCCAAACAAGAAACAGAAATGATATTCCTACTAATAGTAGGCACAAAATAGCAGTTCTCTAACTCTATTACAAGCCCAGTGGGCAAAGATAATAAATAAGTCCCTACAGCTAATGCAGCAACCTTTGCTCCATTTCCCACTCATAGGTCGACTTTGCCCTTCGTCAATGGTCTACTGCTCTTTAGATCCTGCACATTTACACAAATGTGAGATCCACATCCAGTATCTAATACCCATGATACAGAAGTAGATAAATTGACTTCAATAACAAAAATACCTGAAGTGGAAGTCTCACTTCCCTTCTTCTTTTTGAGCTCCTCTAGGAACTTGGCATAGTTCCTCTTCCAATGTCCGGTCTGACCACAATGGAAGCATGTACCTTCCTTAGCCACTCCACCCACTGGTTTCAAGCCAAAAGTGCTGGGCTTGGACTTATCCTTGCCCTTGCCCTTCCAGTTGTCCTTGGGCTTTTTTTGCTATTTCTTGCCCTTATTCTTTTGGACCATCATTATGGCCTTCCCTTTGCCTTTGTTAATGTTCTGCTCAGCAATTCTCAACATGCCTAGCAGCTCTGGTAGTGATTTATCAATCTCATTCATGTTGTAGTTCATGACAAATTGACTAAAACTTTTCGGCAATGATTGCAGGACTAAATCAATGGCTAACTCTTGGCCTAAAGGAAAACTGAGTCTTTCTAGGTTTTCAATGTACCCAATCATCTTGAGTACATGAGCACCAATAGGGCTTCCTTCTACCAGCTTGCACTGAAACAGTGCTTTAGAGACCTCGAATCTCTCATGCCTGGCCTACTCTTGATAGAGCTTCTTAAGGTGTACGATCATATCGTATGCATCCATATTCTCATGTTGCTTTTGGAGCTCAGAGTTCATGGTGGCCAGCATTAGACATCCAATGTCCAAGGCATCATCTTGATGCTTCTTATAAGCATCTCTTTCAGTTCTAGGGGCATTAACAGCAGGTGGCTCAGGAATAAGCTGTTCCAAAACATACAGCTTTTTCTCTTGCTTGAGGACAATCCTCAAATTCCTGTACTAGTCTAGAAAATTTGTTCCAGACAACTTGTCCTTCTCAAGGATGGATCGCAATGATAAAGTACCCGATGTGTTTGTTGCCATGGCAATCTATTAACAGAAATATGCAAAAAATAAGTATTATGCCATAAACATATTTAATGAGGTCTTTTTTAATTAAATATACCTCCCACTATTTTATTCAAGTCAATGACCCTCAGCATTGACTCGGAAAATCCCATCGTAAGATTTCCTAGTGGGCCAAGATCCATATTTCACCTAGTTTTGAGTCAACTTTGGCTGATCACCCAAAATTTAGTTATTTAGGTAGAAAATACTTTCCAATTACATCACATGTAACTCTTGGATAGTTAGGTGAATAACACTTATTCAAGTCCATCTAATGGACCAAAGCCCAACTTTATGCCTCTAAGCCTTCAATCCTATTGAAATGGCCTAGTTAAGTCAGACCCAATGGTTGGCTGTTGGATATTACCTTTATCCCATCGCGTCTTACTAATATAGATAAAGGCATCCTGCTTTGGCAGACCTACACTTGATCAATACTAGTCTTGACGAGTGCCACACATTGGAAGGCATCACATAATGACTTAATATTTGCTTTGAGGGAATTTTTATTATTATTATTACTAGATCTCATAATTTATTAAACTGTTTATCATACCATAAACATTATCCATGCATCTCATACATAAAAAGCATATAATAAAAGTGACATGGTTATGGCCCCCTAAGAGAGGAATATTAATTAAGTCATCTTCACCAAGCGTCTCTCATCAACGTCCTCACTTGATGCCGTCTTCTTGCCTCCACATCATAATTACATTATATAGAAACCTCTTTTACATGCAAGGGGAGTTAGGTGAGAAGAGAATGTACAATCAGAATGTAGAGAGAAAGGCACGACACGCAGGTCGTATTTATAAAAACCAAAATAGCATAAAAAGAAGACTGAGGCCATAACCATGCACCATGCATCACAAGAACATACAAGCTCAAAATAATAATACATTATTATTTTCGTGAGTCATAAAAGGGGATAGAAAAAGGTGTTTTCAAATAACACACGCTACGCAACGGGGTTCGGGGCAGCGCCCCGACCACGAGGATCCTGTTGCCCGATCAGCGGGCGGGAGTGCCGCATCTTGGTATGCAGTCGGGGTCAAGTGGAGGCCGCCCTTTGCGGGGTGCAGGGGCAGCGCCCCAGCTCAAAAAATTTGACCATAAACAAGAGCTGAATCTCTTGCGCCTCCCTTGAGCCCTTGTGCCGCGTGGAACCCTAAGCCCGAACAACATGAACACTTCATGCGCCGCAAGGAACCCTTGCGCCGTCGTTCAACACTTGAACCTTAGGCGCCTCCTTGACAACTCGACATCAACACTTGATGCTACTGTCGCAAAATAAGAATAGGGTTTTTAAAACTCCTTGCGCTACGCCTCTTGTGCAGAAACAAGGATTCCATAACCCCTGCTGCCACAAACCAAGAACAAGGTTTCCTAAACCCTTGCACCGCGCATTGAAAATAAGGATTCCATAACGCTGTACGTATCACATACATACCAGAAAGCTTCGCAAAAACATATATCTTAATACAAAATGGTTTTCACAAAACATATGAACATCTTCATGGGTTTTGAAAACAACATCACGATTTTGCATACAACACAAGAAACAGAATATGTTTTTGCAAAGGGTTTCATACGGTTTTCAGAAATAACATATTAAAGATCATATCTTTTGTCAAAAATAAGAACAGAAAACATCTTATCTCATGTAAACGAAAACAAAAAATTGAATCATGGTTTCGCAAGGCGCTCTGATACCACTGTTGGGAATTTTTGCAGATACAACACGCAGTGAAAAACAGGGATTCCCACCGAGGATCCATCCGAAAAAGTCATAATTCGAGTTTTTAAATGATTTACCTCTTGAAGCATGAATCACCAACACCGTAATAGAAACGATGTCTCTGCGGTATCCACACGAACAGACTCACGAACGTCCAACGTCTGCACAGAGGAGTCTCACGTCTCTCACACAGTGCTAGCTGCGAAGAGAAGAGAAGAAATCTGTCGCTCTCTCACTCACTTTTCTGTAGGTGCGGCTAGGGTTCTGAAATTATCTATCTTAGCAACCCCTTAGCAGTACTATTTATAATAGTGACTACCTTAAGTGAGTATGAGTAGCAGCAAGGTAAGCCGTGCAACCCTAGACCCATCTGTTATGAGTCTGGCCCATATTTGAACCCGAGTCCAACTTGGATCCATTTCTCCAATTTTAGTATGCTCTATGTGTGTGACCCTGTAGGTTCTTATTACGTTGGCAGTAATATTAAAATCCCATTTTAATATTACAAGCAGTGAGCGGTATCTAGCAACACATCGCTGCTACCCAAGTAATAAGAATGTCAGTGATTTGACATAACCTTTTCGTGACCAATGTTTTCGTGTCATTTAGTCCCTTTGTCAAGATATCTAGATTGAATACAAGGCATGGAATGTGTCACCCTTGTATAGTCCAATAATTTGTTTCCTGATATTCGAGTAGACTTTGTAACAACAAATGAGATCAATATCTCATATTGACTCATTTGAGCATGGCCATAAATTTCGCAGTCTCACTCAATCAGGGGGCCCGAAGATATCGCTCCTGTTATGTAGGAGTGACAAATCCCATCTAGGTCACTCACATCCCTCTGCATGATTCGCGGTATGTCCAATAACCAACTTTATAATCACCTTGTTACAGATGACGTTTGATGGCATTAAAACACACAACTCCTCATGTAGGAATCGTAGTAAGTTCAGGTCAAAGGACCACAGACACCATTGTTACTATGAGAATCACTTATGACACTCACGTAATGATCCATGTAGTGTTCTCATGGTGGGTCAGTCCAGTACATCATTACTCTAATATGTACCCATGTGAAGACTTGATATCTCATATCCATGACCCATGAGATATGGTCATCAGTCTATGCACATACTAGTCTCAATGCATTATTGTTGTCCTAATTAACAATAATACTTGACTAGGGACATTTAAGAATAGTGTTGTAACCAAAAGGATCTCACGATCAAGTCATCCACTTGATGTCCTATGGTATCAAACTTACTATTCTAATGACTTTATTATGTTTATCAAAAAGAACACAATAAATGAAATGCCTCATATATAAAATAGCATAATAGAATGTATATAAATACAGAAAATGTATTGGCCTCTAGGGCATACACTGTAACACCCCAACTTTTAGGATAATTATAATATAGTCCTGAAATGTACTGTTTTGTGAATTCTGTGGGCAGTAAATTTAATTTGACTGTTTCGTGAGTGTACTTGACTGTTGTATGTGATTTGCTCCGACCTAGGGAAATAATAATTTTTTGGCCGGATAAATCTTATTTTAATTAATTGGAGCTGGGGGATCTTACTAAACCTAATTCTGATTTATATATATATTAATCTCGTAATTTTTTAGATTTAACTGTGTAATAAAATAATTTTATATTTTTATAATATTATTTTGTATTACAGTACCTACTGTCTCAAAAATAGTAAAAATCTGCTTCGATTTGACCACAGATCTTTAAAAGTACTGTGGGACCCGCATTTAGGAAAAGCAGTCAACTGTGCTGACTGGACAAATTCTAGCCAATGAGAGCAAGTCAACGAAAGTAGGCTTGACTTTCTAAACCAATAGGAATTGGTCAACGAAGGGAGCATAGACTTTCATTTGGACCGTTGGATGAAGACTTAGTTAAGAAGCCTTTAACCTAAGCCGTTGATCTAATCAATGGTGAGATTAGAATGATGGTTTTATGACTAATCAATATCTACCTTAGATCTAATCTAGGGCTAAGAATTAAAGATGAATCAATGGTTAGAATTAAGTCAAAAATTGTAGGCTTGAATTTGGTTAGTAGTTAATTAAGCTTAATTTGACTAATCTAATTACTTAATTAGTAAACTACCTTAGTTATGAATTAATTATAATCTAAATACTAATTAGATATCTTAATATTGATTAAAGGTTATAATATATGTTAATATATACTAAATTAATTAGTTATATGATTAGTATGTTAATTAAGTTTGGTTAGGATAGTTAACCTAACTAATTCCCTAATTAGTTAGCATGTAATTAGGAGTAATTGGAAAGCAATTAAACCCCTAAAAAGATGAAGGAGCACACAGTTTTGGGCAGCAGCAAGGAGGCTTGGATTGGCTTGGTTCTACATGGTTCTTGAAGTCTCCAACATGACATAAGCCATGTGCTTAATCATGTGAACACTTTAGGATATTTTACCATGCAAAGTTGATCACTCAACCTCACCAACACTCACTCACGGCTGCAGCTCTATCTATTCACTCTTCACTTTTATTTTTCACACTTATCACATTTAGCTATCCATTTTCTCTCTCTAAAATACCAAAAACCAAGCAACACTTCTCTTTTATTTTTCTCTCCATAGATTCGGCCATATACCCTACCCACACCACCAAGCATCTATAATTTTATCTCATCATATTTCCTAAACCCAAATCCTATTCTAAACACTTTTCATTCACAAAGTTTTTCCAAAATCCTACTCTATCTTGTCCAAAATCCAATCTTTTGCTTACTTACTTAAGGGTAAGTCTTGATTCTATGGTTCAAAATTAGATTTTTAATTTTCCTAACCATGATTGTTCCATGATTTTTCAATATTGTACCTTGTATGTGTTTTTACTAATTGTTTAAGAATTTTAGGGATTTGTTTGGGAGTCACACGAAATTTGGAGGAAATGAGGAAAACTAACTGATTAAATTGTCTTCAAGAGGTAAGAGGGAGATTTAATCTCATCAACCCTAAGTGGTGATGGGAAAATGGATTTGATTGTGTATGAAGAATCCATAAGGATTCGATTTGTGTGATTGCTTATAGCTTTAATATTTTTGTGATTGTTTTAAATGCTTTCCTACTTGTGATTTATTTTGCTATGCATGATTATAATTTTTATTATTTTGCTATGCATGTTTATGGCTTTAAATATATTGTATGTATATTATATGTGATTAAATAATTGTATGTGTTTATAACTGTATAATTATTAAAGTAGGATGTGAATAACATGTAACGATTTGCATGAGTGTTCCAAAGAACACATTATGAGGCTCACGGCCTTACATCCAAACAGAGAACCAAAATGTTCTCAGTAATTTTCTAAATTACTAATTTAAGGAATCTAAAGTGAAACAATCAAATTAAAAATGATTTAAGTTAATTATGGCCAACATGCCATTTAGAGTATAATTGAATACCATTTATTTGTGATTTGGCCAACATGCCATTTTATTTTCTAAGATAGGTTAGGTAATGGATTTACGAAATAAATTGATTCCAATGAATTATTGAGAAAATAAAAGGAATAAATTCAGTTCTAGAATTTTAACTTAGCAGAAATTAGTTTAAATAAGAATTAAATTAGACGCTTGAAAAATACTAACGTAGAGCTCATTCTATAAATTTTGAAGCGCGTTAGTGAGTTTCAAAGTGAAATTATTGGGTAAAAATAAAATAAACTATATTTAGAGAAAAATGTTAAAAATACCTTATACTGATTTTATAGGCAAAATACTGTCAAAATTTATTAAAAATTAGACGCGTAAAATGAAAAGATTTCATACTATATTTAGAACACAAGAAAAATACTCTACGTATTTTAAATGTACTATATATAGTTTTGCACATTCTTAAAATAATAATTTTAAGCTATTCGGTTAAGAAAATGAATTAAAAATCTTACGCGATTGAGAAAATAATTTAAAAACATTTTACGATGTTTAAAAACGTCCAAAATATCTTTACGCGATTTGAAAACATTTGTGAAAATGATGAGATTGTGAAAACGCAAAAAAATTTCTACGCGATTGAAAGATATAGTGAGTTTTGTTGTCGGGCCAAAGTGGTGGACCCAGATATATTGCAGTGTAGTACTGTCAGGTGGGACGTACTATACTTTGTTATTTTGTGACTAAAGGTATTTTTGTAATTTTTCATAATTATGGTAAAAATTGGATAATAAGGGTATTTTTGTAATTTTAGATCATGCTTAGAGTGTTGTGCCAATTTGGGTTATAATTGGTGATTGATTGACGAGGCGAATTACACCGTGTTTTGGTGTGATAAGCGTAGTGTGGTTCATTTATGAACTTGGAGGCGTTAGTGTGCGGAGAATTCCACATGCGGACAGTGGGTTGCTCCTCTGGGCCGTGGTAACGGGCAACACACTAATGATCTTGACGAGTACTATTCTTAGTCGAGATCTTGAGGGGACTATTAAGTACTATGCCTGTGGTACACGATGTTGGACTGTGTACTGCTACACGATGTTTTGGACTGTGGGCTATAGACACAAAGATTGGACAGTGCAATAGTTTGGTTGGGCAGCCATAAAGTATTATTAGTTTCTAATCGGATCATTCTCTCAGATATTCGTGTTTAGCTCCATGGAGTAGGAACAAGTCAGTGTGTGTTCATGCATTACCTGCATTTTATTGCTTATCATAATCTGTGATAAATTGTATGATTTATTGCTTTAATATATTATGCATGATATAATGGTATGTATTATTGTTATATATATTGCTTGATATATTAGTATGTACTGTTGTGATGACTGTTTTGTACTGTCGTTTTCTTTATTGCCATGCGGGTAGTGATGTAGATTGTCTCACCTCTCTATATGTTTTCTCGATATTACTATATTGTTTCCGTAAAGAGTTTGAGGAAGAAGAGGATCAGCCTCTTGAGGTACAAATATCCGACGAGCAAATCGGGCGAATTATACGAGGAGGAGGAGCCGGTAGATCACACTGATCGTCAAGACTGATCTTGAGATCATGGCATTGCCAGGATTCTTCGGGTTCGTGAGACTGGAGTTTCATGGGGGTTCCGAGGCATGGCGTATGCATGTGGACCGAGGGACAGTTGCTTATGTAGGACGTTTGACCGTGCCCCTATGTAGAGAGTATGACGGAGAGGTCATATTCACTACTATGTTATATTTACATTTAGAGTTGCCTCTGACTATTAGGCGTTACTGGCGGGGAATATTTCATGCGCCTAGTGAGCTCAGTAGCGAGTCAACAGCTTGGACTCGTGTCCGTAGTGCTGTGAGATCTCCAAGATGTGAACTTTTCGATGGTTATTCTAGAGGTTCCGGAAGATGATCCATCGGAGGGTTAGATATCTATCGAGATGCACTTAAGCAATACTATGTTTTAGTTTTGTGTCAACTCTTTACTGCTTCATTAAATACTTGTAGTTGTAAATTATGTGTGTATTAAAGAAGAATCATATGTATATTATGGAGTGATTATACTTTGTTATATTTTGTGTTTCGTGTTATTTTATTTAATGTTATAACTATAAAAGGAAAAAAAAATATTACCACAAATATTATGTAAGTATCAAATGTTTTACAACTTGGGTAAGAGTTTTATTTTATTTTATTTTATTGCATTCATAAATGTGACATCCCCACAAGGGTGTTACATACACCAACAGAACCTTCTATGCAAGCACTCCCACGGCCATGCATTAGATATTAGGCTTTTCATTTCATTTCCATTATCTTTTCTATCTTAGCATCTTTTTTATAAAAGCTAACAATCAATTCTCTCACTTTTCCTCCAAAGAACCCCATGGCCATACATAGCAAAATAGCCTATTCTACTTCATTCTCTTACACTTTGTGAAGCTAAACATCTATCATCTTTTCTCTCTTATCCAAGAAGATCAAGAACACAACAACTTCATTATCTCCTTTCTTCTTAAGGAATTCGGCAAAACCCATTGAAGCACCATCCAACCTTCAATAATTTTATATAACCTTAGATCTTCAACCTATACACAATTCTAAGATACTTTGTATTTGCGATCTTAGCCTAGTTCTATCATCTTAAACCTTGTTCTTCAAGTTGAAGATCAAAAAGTTCGTAGCTTGTTCATCTAAGGAGCTCACGGCCTCACTCCATAAATCACCTTCCAAGTTTGTTTAATTTCAACTAACTACACTTCTTGAATCCTCACATCATTCTAAGACTCTTGGATGTTGAGACTTTGGTCTAAATCAATCATCTTCATGCTTGAATCTTGGATTTAAGTTGTAAGGTTTCAAGGTAAAAATCTTGAAAACTTGATTTCTAGTTTGATTTTTAGAATCCTAAGGCCATGTTTGATCTATGGTCATCTTAATCAAGCTTTAGATACTAATTTTTATGTGTTTGATTTGATTCTAAGATCTGCTTGGTGGTGAAAGTGTGATACAAAAAGGATTAAACAAGGAGCTTAGGAGAACATCAACCAGGTAAGAGGGAGATTAACCTCATCAGCCATATGTGGCGGTGAAGGAATGAAGTTGTTTGTGTTTGTGAGTGGAAAATCCATGTGAGGATTGATTCACTCGATTGTGTAATCATTGGTTTGTGCTTGTTGGATTATATTGTATGATTGTTTTATTGCTTTGATAAGTATGCATAATTTATATATATTTGGTATGCTTATAGTTTTGATAATATGCTTACATGTGTGATTTGGAAAGCATGATAATTTTTGTGTAACTTAAGAAGTGATTCACATGATGAAAAAATTTGTATGAAGACTCCAAAGAGTCTAGAGGCACACGACCTCATCACTACAAAGAGGACTAAGGATTCTAAATTATTTTCCAAATTGAGGATTAAATGATTTTATGACAAGAAATTCAATTAAGTAATTTTATAAGGATTAAAGTGTTAGAAAACAATTTATACATGAATTTTTAAGTACTATATGAATTCGGCCAACATGCCAATTTTTGATGATCAGAATCCAAAATTATTTTACTAAGTGTAAACTTAGGTGTTTTAAATAGTAATAACTTAATTTGGTAAGTTTAGGAATTTAAAATGAAAGTAATTTAATTTTTAGAATTAGAATTGGATTGATTAAGGCTATGTAGTAAATTAAAAGTCAATACTTGAAATTTACTGACGTATAGCTCACCTTCTAGGTTTTGAAGCTCGTTAGAAAATTTTGAGCTGTAATATCCTAGGTAAAATTAAGAGATACAGTTTTTTTTTTGAAACAATAAAAAATACTAATTTTAAGGGGACTATATTACAAATATTATTTAAAGAGAGACTATTTTGGAAATATTATTTGAAGAGGGACTATTATGTAAATATTATTTTATAAAAGGACTATTTTGTAAATAATGAAAATAAGGTTAATTTTTTATATTAAATGAGAAAAATCTTATTTTGGACTTAAAATATGTTAGAAATATCTTACGTGATTTAAAAATAATAATTTTTAGCTACGCGATTGAGAAAATGTTTTAAAATCTTTACGCGATTGAGAAAATGTTAAAAAATCATTACGCGATTCGAAAACGTAACAGAAATGTTACGCAATTGTGAAAACACGATAATATAACTACACGATTAAAAGAAATAGTGAGTTTTGTTGTATAGTCAATGTATTAAACTAAGTAATTTGTGAAACTGAAGTATTGGACCCGAGTGGATCTTTGGTATTATGTAGTTGTATGGGCGGTTATATAATATCATAGATACTAATGGTATTGGACAACTGTGTGTGCATGTGCGGTTGCGTTAATATCATTGGGAATAATATAATGATACTTTGTTTCGATTAAAGCTGCTTTTGAGCATTATACGGTGATATCGCCATATGATGGCATGTGAATAAATTATATTGTGTGATCAATGACAGTATATGTTTGAATCAGTTATCATGCATAGAAAAACATATTCGCTTGATTTGTTGGGGTGTTTTATGCCTAAAGAATGAACGGGAACTTACAGAATAGTGGATCGTGATGGATCTTGAGGGATGTCAGGGCGCGGTGATTCACGCGGTAGAGTGTTTACTATCCGTGATTATTATAATCATGTAATACCCCTGACCTGTGGACACTGATTGCAATGCACTGGCAGACCTGACAAAACTATTGCTTTTCATAATCCAGTATAGACTGTCTTTTTAGGGGGGGCCAATCTTCTAGAACATTCATCTTTAATCTTGAGTTAGCTCCAACGAGTAGGATCAGGTTGCATTGTGCATAATCATGGTCCTTGTACTCATTGAGCATATTTAGTGTACACATTGTTCACGAGCATACTCAACATTTATACTGCAGTGATATAGTATTGTGGTGATATAATATTATGATGACATAATATTAATGTGGTATTATCATTATGCCTAATATTGTGCTACAAGTTTATTAGATTATCTATTTGTTAACTATCTGCTGATTTTATATTAATCATTGGATAGTGTGTGTGGAACAACGTTGTTGTTCATATCATTTCTTTGCTGCCATATTGGTATACGATGTAGGGGGTCTCACCTCTTTGCTGTATTTGTTTTGTCCATTTTTGTTTTATGTTTATGTCTGTGAAGACTGTGGTGGCAGCAAGGAAGGACTCCAAGATATTATTTGCTTAGACTTTTATCCGTTAAGACATTCCTGGCAAGGGAATTTGTCTTTTGTGGAGAACTTATGTCTTTAGAGGTTGTGAACTTGGGCCAGGTTGAGTTTTTTATGGTTTATATAATGATGATATTACGAATCTATGATATGTACAAGAGATATATGTTATTCAGTTCTTATATTTTCTAGTTCAGTAAAGTTTATGTATTTCGTGAAAAAGAAATTTTGAAACCCGTGTTTAATTAATATTAATTATTTTATAACTTGGGAAATTATTTATAAGGAGTTGTTATGAATGTGATACCCTTCGGAGGGGGTGTTACAATATGACCTAGGGGGTTGTGCAGGCAGCTGATTTTCAGAATTCAAGCTAAAATTGGGTGATTGTGCCACCTCAAATTATATGTATTAGAGAAAGGTGTAAAAAGCTTCTTGTACATACCTAAGGCATTACATTGTTCCTCATACATCCCTCTCAACTCAGCAAATGTAGGACAATCTTAGGCAAGGTGATCTACCCTGCCACACACAAAACATGATTGAAAAGACTCTGCATCATTAACCACATGTGTTAGCTTTAAGTCCTTAGCCTTTAACACCTCTAGCTCCCTAGTGAGCATCTCAACCTTAGCCTTTAGGTTGTCCTCTTCCCTGAGATGGTAAATTCCACCATCATTTAGGCTTCTTGCAGGTCGTGACCTGTTGGTGCTCTCAATAGCACTAGGTTCAGTCTAAGTGTGAGCTTTTCCAACAAGCTCATTAAGGTATTCTATAGCCTCATTAGGATCTTTTTACAAGAACTCACCATTACACATCATTTTCACAAATTGATGTTCTCTAGGTGTAAGTCCCTCATAAAAATAGCTCACTATGCACTAATTCCCATACCCATGGTGAGGACACATTCAATAATTGCTTAAACCTCTCCCAAGACTAATACAAAGTCTCATTGTCCTTTTGTGCAAAGGTAGAGATTTGCCTTTTTAAAACATTGGTCTTATGTTGGGGAAATTGTTTATTAAAGAAGGCCTGAGTCATCTCATTCCATGGCCCAATAGATCGTGGTCTCAACGAGTATTATAACATTCTCTCTAACCCAATAGACTTAATCAGGGTTATAGCAGCTCAGTAAATTAGTGGACGTTATTGAATAATTTTGATAATGATGTGGGATTAATTTGAGCATAAATCTATGACACTGAATATGAGAATTAGCTCTTTAAAAGTTGGATTCTTGAGTGAATAAGTTGAGAAAATAGAAATAAATAAGGAAGATTTATTTCTAAGCTATGAATAATTAGAATGAATATTTGAAAGCTTCTTAATTTGATTCCATAAGGTTTAGTTTTTAACCTAGGAAAGAATAAAGAAGTTTAGAGACTAATACTGCAGTATAAGAAAAATAGAGGAATGGTAATATAGAGATTAGAATGAAATCTTAGAATTTTCCATGATGCCTATGGAGGTTAGAAAATTTATTTTTGAAAGATTAAAGTGTTCTTAGCAGATAAAATGTTTTTAGCTGGATTTCACCTTTTTCCCCTTTATCTTTCCTCCTCCACCGCCTCTCACCCCTCAATCCTCTTCTTTTCTCACTTTTCTCTCTCTCCTCTTACGTTCTCACTCAGCTACAAAGAAGAAAAACAAGAAAGCTAGAAAGGAAGAGGATAATCAAGGAGAAAGAGAAAGAAAGTAAGAGGAAAGAAGGAAGGGCAAAGGGAAGCAAATAATAACAAGTTAGAGGCCAAGGTTAAGGTAAGGGGTTTTCTTTACCATTTCTACTCTTTCTTTGTTCTTCAAAGATTTGGAAACTTGTGATTTTGATGATGATTTTAAAATGATAAGGATGATGTTTTTATGCTTGATGTTGAGATAAAGATTCAAATTTTGGTCATGATTCTTGATGAGTTTTGAGGTTTGAAAATGGGTATGAAACCTATATTTGATTCTTTGCTTTGAATGTGTTTTGGATGCTTAAATATGATGATTTTGATGTTGATATTGATGTTTATTAGTTTGGTATGGGTTTGGATGGTTTAAAAGCTCTGTTTTCTGTAAATCTATACGTGGTAATCAATTATATAGCCTTTGTAATCGATTACCAAGCTTCTAGAGCTGCGAGATGTACTTCTAGACAGCTAGTAATCGATTACACAGCCTTTATAATCGATTAAAAAGCTTCTGAGTAAGATGTAATCGATTACATCCTACTTGTAATTGATTGGTAGTGTTCTGCCAAGGTAGTAATCGATTACCAAGGCCTGATAATCGATTACCAGGCTCCTAAATTGATGTTTTTGGTCTGAAAATGATGGAACCAGAGTTCTTTACACCATAGGACATAAATCCAAACCTTAAACCTTGAATGGAATGATTGAAATTCATTTGAATGTGATATGATTATGCATCCAAAAAAAATTGAAAAATGATTTTATGATACTATTAAATCAAATGAGATTGGATGAAGAATTTGATTAGCTATGATGAGATGTGGATGCATTATGAGTTGTTTGTGAAATAACCATTATGCGTACTCGGTTTATGATAATATAATTGATGTTTGAAAGACTAGGATATATAAGCTTGAGCTTGACATCCTTGGACTTATTAAGATGATAATGAGATATAGAATAAACCTTGTACCTAGAGGTGATATTTGACATTCGATATTTGATATTAGAAATGACTATTGATTGTTCATGTTTCTGGTGGATATGATATTGATGATGGATAATATATTGACTGCCCTTGTATCTGATGGATATGATAATGAATATAGAGAATACATTAATTGTCCATGTATCTGATGGATGATATATTGATTGTCCATGTATCTGATGGATATTATATTGACCATGGAGAATACATTGATTGTCCATGTTTTCGATGGATATGATATTGACTATTGATAATAGATTGACTATCCATGTACTTGATGGATATGATATGATCTATGGATAGTATAATGACTATCTGTGTACCAAATGAATATATATTAACTGTCCTTGTACATGAAGGATAATATCCTGGTCATCCTTGTATCTGAGGGATGTTGTATTGGATATTCTTGTATCTGAAGAATATGAATTTATGATTTGTTATGGAAAAATATGAAATTAGGACTTTGCCATAGGGATCTATAACTTCTGTGTGAATTATGTTTGAACATGATAATAGATAATGATAATAGAGAGGATTATAATGTTGAAATTAGAAGTATGATAATACATTTGAGATAGCTTAATCCATAAGCTTATCATAGATTAAATTCTTGACATGATACTAAGATGTTATGTTGAAAGATGATGATTACAAGGATTATACAAATGATTTTGATAAGAATATAAAATGAACTTCTATTTCGAGAAGAGAAAGGACCAGATTTGGCTTTAGCCACCTTTCTACTAATTATATTTTAATGATTTGAAATGATTTTTTTTTCTGAAATAGTTGGAATAATTATGATGACATGTTTTTATAACTATTGTTGAGAATCGTGAGATTCTCACCCCATTTCCTTAGTTTTCATAATGATTTTAGGACGACCTTCCTGTTGATCTTAGAGGAGAAGAAGAATCTGAGCTTAAAGAAAATTTATTTCTTTTGTTCTGAATTTGTACATGGATGTATATGATTTTGTGCCTTAATGGCAAGTTATGTATCTTAAGGTACAATTTTGTATATAACACCATTCTATGGTAATGTATTATGTATTTCCGCTTCAGGCTCTTATTTTGTATATTATATATGTTTTTCTTCAGAAATTTGATATTGATCTAAGTGACGTGTTCTAATATGATCGCTAATGCACAATTTTCGAATATGTCATTAGTTTAAATATTAGAACATTACAATTAAATTCAACTCTTAGCTCTATCCTTCAAAAAGAAAGGAAAGAACTTAAGTCTCACAACATCATTAGTTGCATTTTGACTATGAAAAGTCGCAACTACTTCCTCAAACCCCCTAATGTGCAAATATGGATTTTCATTTTCCAAGCCATGAAAAGTAGGGAGTAATTGTATCATCCATGTTTTAAAATCTAGTCGGGGAGTATTATCTAGAAGCATGATGCATGGTGTGGCTATGTATGTAGGGTGAAGGTAATCCTGAAGGGTCTTAGTGGGTTGATCTTCGTGTTCGTTCATTTCCTCAGAATTAGAAAAAGTATCAAACAAATGAACAAAAATTCAAACTCTGACTCTGACTTTGACACAGGTCTACAAGCAAATCGACCTAACGCATCTCTATACTTGTTCATGCAAGGTAGAGAAAAATGCAACACTAAAAAAATAAAAAACTACAAAAAGAAAAGAAAATAAAATAAAGATGCAGCAAGATAAAAGAGGGAACAAAATTACTATCTTTACAAACTATTGAAAAGCAAAATTTGATTAGCAATTCTTCTATTGTCTCCTCGGTAATAGTGCCAAAATTTGATTACGCCCAAAGAATAACGCGATAATTGTAGCATAGTTTTAGGGTGTCAATTCCATAGAGAAACAAATTAAAAGCATAACCAAAAAAACTATTAAAAAAACTATTAAATGATTAATAATAAATAAAGATTAATTTGAATGCAAAATTAAGTAAAGCAAAGTAAAGAAAATTTGGGCTATAATATCAAGATTCCTAGATTTATGCAGATGATATATCATTAAATATTTGTAACTACCAATCATCAACTTATGATATTATATGACTCATAATTGTCTCAACTTACTAAGTAGCTTCCATATCAAAGTTTCTAATTTATAGGGATTCATCTCAATAATAGTGGGAAGGTAATCTCTATCAGAATACAAATCCTAAATACTTGCATTCACCACAAATTGGATTACGATTCTACACACGCTCTATAAATGCCAAGCTAAGTAACCTTGAACAGGTATCAGTAAATTACTCACTGCATAATACCCTACTTGTGCACAGCTTGACTTGAGCGTTGGAGTCCCTTTGTAGGTACTCATCCCCTTGTCTCAACACGCTCGACTGCTGCTGCTCAAGGAGGAAACCACCGCAATGTGCCTATCAGAGGTATCCTCTGAATCCACTTCAAAACCTTAGCGCCATCTGTGGGAACCCATAAACTTCTAATCCCACACAATCATGGTGAGCACATGTCAACATTCGACAAGAGATGCTACACAACCCTCTATAGACCAAAGGCAGGGGCCAGTGGTGCAGCGCCCTCCTCATCCAATTCTACCACCTGCTGCAGAAGCTTCTACCATGAGAAACCAAGCACACATCCCAAAACATCTGCGCAATGGACATGAGACTACACTTTTCGATGAAAGTCCACATCCGTCACATAGAGTATCTATTATGGGCAGGCTTGGTTACCTTGGGGAAGGAGCCAACAACATTGTTCAAGGGTCCAAGGGTTTAATGCAAACACGCTTAGGTCCCCTGAACAACAATGCTGCTGATCATGCTTCCAGCTGAGACACCTCCCATTTTGAGATGACCAGAAACTATCTCCAGGAGCTGGTGGCCCAACAAATGTTGTAGATCAATGAACAACATCGTTAGTTAGATGACCAACGTCATCGACCAAAAGAATTGGAAAGGTCTGCTCATGTCGAGAATGACAATAGAAGGCGAAATGCGGCCCACAACCTGAGAAGGCCGCAACACGATGAAGGCAGTAATGCTATGGGGAATAACATCCTAGTCCTCGGTGTTCAATAGCAGCCCTTCTCGGATGAACTAATGACATATAGGGTCCCTAGAAACTTCAAGTTCCTTCCAACCTGGAGCACTACAATAGGACGACGGATCCCTGGGAACATCTTGACGCCTATATTCACTTTATGCAGTTCCACAGGGGTCCTTAGAGTTGTTGTGTTGTGCCTTCCCCCTCTTTTTAAAGAAGGGCACCCTCTGCTAGTTCACGACTCTTTAATCGAGGTCCGTCATCGATTGGGATGATCTCACGCAATGCTTCTTGTTATATTATACGACTACTAAAGAACAACCCAAGTCGGTTGACTCCCTCTCTACAATTCACCAAAGGAGTAATGAGCCCCTTCATGAATATATTAAAAGATTCAAGGATGCCTTCGCTTGTATAGAAAGAGCAGATGACAGCATTGCTTTTCATTATACTCGAAGTGGCCTCCGGATTGATTCTGACTTCATCCATTCTTTGGCAAAAAAGAAGCCGGAGACCATGAACGAATTTCATGCTCGTTCCAAGAAATATATCGACCTGGAGGAGATTATTAGGGATAAAGAGACTCTAGAAAAAGGCGAGCCTACTCACTAGAAGAGTAATTGGAGCTCTAACCAACCTCAGAATCCCTCTAAGGGCGAAGCATATTGGCCTAAATATTCTGACTACACTCCTCTGAACACCTCACGAGAAATAATTCTCAAAGAGGTGCTTTAGACTGAGTTTCGGGATATTAAAAGGCCGCCTCCTCTGAAAAAGGTGAAAGATCATTCAAAGCACTTAAATGGCATAAAAACTACGACTATAAGACAAAAGAATGTTACCAGCTTCAAGATGTCATTGAATCCCTAATTAAAGAGGGACGAGTGTAGAAATATATCGCTGGACTCCAAAATAATGATAATCACGGAAGATGGAGGGACTGAAGATATAGTCGTCGTCCTCGGTGAAGTCCAACTCCATGCCAACGAAAAAGGACACGCAGCCCTGCTAGAAAATATGAAACTCCACCTCACCGTGACACCGACAACTGGCATGATCGGAATAGGATACTCAAAATGGGGCCAACAGAAAAGATCGGCTTATTAATACCATATCTGGGGGATTTGCAGGTGGAGGATCATCCAGCAATTCGCAAAAGAAAGCATTACGGACTGTGGTATTGAGCGTTTCTGGCTCTACATACAAGCCCTATACTGAAGACAAGGAAGGGCCACCCATCTCCTTTTTAGACAAGGACTACGAAGATATTATCCAAGACCACGATGATCCGCGCGTCATCTTCAGAATAATATCTAATGTTGAGGTCCGTCGTATCTTCGTTGACCAAGGAAACTCAATGGACATCATGTTCATGGACGCCTTTGAAAGATTGGAGTCTCCCATGACTGCCTTGACCCCGTATGATGGCGAGCTCATTGGTTTTTCTGGAGAAAAGGTCACCCCGGTAGGATACTTTGAAATATTCCTTACTCTCGGCGATGATAAGGTCTACATGACTGTCAAGGTCAGGTTTTTAGTAGTAGACTGTCCATCAGCATAAAACATTATTTTGAGTCACGCCACGCTGAATGGCATCGCCGCTGTAGTGTCAACTGCTCACCAAACCATGAAATTTCTCAGTAAAAATAATGAGGTGGTCACAATCAAGGGTGGTCAGATTGTAGCGCATAAGTGCTATAATGAGAGTCTTAGAATATGCAAGACCCCCAGGAAGACCAGAACATGCACATCTAGCCCAGTTTTAGACATTCGTGAAGAGATCCAAGGTACTAGACCCCAGCCAAAAAGAGAGATGCTTCCACTCTAGCTAGGTGACAAGTCTGACCAAGTCAACAAGATAAGCGCAAATATGGAAGAACAAGAGAGACGCCAGGTAATAGAGCTCTTACAAAAAAATAAAGACCTATTTTCTTGGACGTCCTCCGACATGCCTGGGCCCCGCTTTCATCTGCCATCGATTATCTATTAAACAGGATGCGAAGCCAGTCTCCCATAAAAAAAGGAAAGTCAGCCCTAAAAGACAGTAAATTATTGAAAAGTAAGTCAAAGAGCTACTCAGTACCGGATTTATTAGAGAGATCCCATACACCACATGGCTCTCCAATGTGGTCTTAGTGAAAAAGTCAAACAGAAAGTAGAGGATATGTGTGGACTACACGGACCTGAATAAGGCGTGCCCCAAAGATCCATACCCCTTCCTAACATTGATAAACTTATTGATAGCTCTTCTGACTTTCAGCTACTTTCTTTCATGAATGCTTACTCCGGGTACAATCAGATCCCAATGTACCCCACACCAGAGATAACAAAAAAACTGCTTTTATCACCAAGAAGGCAAGCTACTGCTACAGGGTGATGCCTTTTCACTTGAAAAATGCAGGAGCCACTTACCAACGAATGATGAACAGGATTTTTGAGGATCAGGTGGGAAGAATGCTGGAGGTTTATATCGATGACATAATTATTAAAACCCCACAAGCCAAATCCTATGCCGCAGACCTTGAAGAAGTATTTGTATAATTAAGAAAGTACAACATGAGGCTTAATTCAGGAAAATGTTCATTCGGGGTCCAAGCTGCCAAATTCTTGGGTTTCATGTTAACTCACTGCGGAATCGAGGCAAACTCAAACGAATTCCAGGCGGTGCTCAACATGCATAGCCCTCAAAATATATAATAAGTTCAATAACTAATAGGGTAGATCACAGCCCTCACACGATTCCTTGCTAAGGCTGCTCACAAATCTCTTCCTCTCTTTAAATTGTTAAAGAAGGGAAAAGGTTTTGAGTGGAGTCAAAAATGTGAGGAAGCCTTCACATCACTAAAAATGCTACTGTCCTCTCCTCCCATCCTAACAAGGCCGAAACCCGAAGAGATGTTGTATTTATACCTCTTAGTTCATGAGGAGGCTATGAGTTCAGTGCTCATAAAGGAAACAGCTGAGGGACATAAGCCGGTCTATTTCATGAGCAAGGTACTACAAAGCCCCGAGCTCCGTTATCAGAAGATTGAGAAGGTCGCCATCGCTTTATTCTTCACGGCCAGGAGATTAAGACAATTCTTCTAGTGCCATCCGGTGGTGGTAAGGACAGATTAGCCAATCTAGCAAATATTGCATAAGATGGATCTAGCAGGAAGGATGATTATCTAGTCCATTAAACTTTCTGAGTTTTGAGTAGCATACGAGCCCAAATTGGCAATCAAGGCACAAACACTATCAGACTTCCTCGCTAAACTTGCATTGGACCCCGGTGACCCCAAGGAAGTATCATGGACTGTATTCGTTAACAGATCCTCCAACCCCAAGGGGGAGTGGTGCCGGGGTATTCCTTGAAAACTCGAAAGGTGTGATTATTGAGAACTCCTTGAAGATCGAATTCCCAACTTTGAACATCCAGGCAGAATATGAAGCATGCATCGTCAGACTGATGATGGCTAGGGAATTAGGAGCAACAAAGATCACACTTTGTAGTGACTCCCAGCTTGTAACTTCCCAGATTCAAGGCGATTATCAGGCTAAGGAGCCTCTCTTGCAAAAGTACCTAGCAATGGTACAAGGGCTCTTCCAAAATTTCCAAACAGTAAGGGTTGAGCATATACCCTGGGAACAGAATTTAAGGGCCAACCTCCTATCCAAGTTGACCAATACATAGAGTCCGGGTAACAACCGCTCAATGGTCCAAGAAACCCTTTCACAACCTTCTATCATGGATTCCTCCATTTTTCAGGTAGAAAAGCAAGAAAGTACTTGTATCACTTCGATAATGGAATTTCTACAGTCCGGCATCCGTCCTAAAGACCCAAGGGAAGCCTCCAAATTGGTCAAGACTGCAGTCCAGTACACCATCTATGACGAGCAGTTATACCGGTGCGAATTCTCTTTGCCTCTCCTTAAATGCCTTACACCAAAGGAAGTTGAATATGTACTGACTGAGGTCCACGAGGAGAGCTGTGGGCACCACTTGGGAGGAAAAGCCTTAGCTTTAAAAGAGCTCAGGGTCATATACTATTGGCCTACGATGGAAGTCGACTCCATGGCGCACATCAAAGTTTGCGACAAGTGCCAACGGCACTCAGACCATTATAATGCTCCAATCGAGGAACTCTCCACGACATCTGTACCCATGTCATTCTATAGATGGGGTATGGATATCCTGGGTCTGTTCCCTCAAGCACCCGAACAGTTGAAGTTCTTAGTGGTAGCCGTGGACTACTTTACTAAATGGATCGATGCCAAGCTTTTGGTCACTATCACCTCTTCCTGAATCTAAAAGTTCATGTGGCGCCACATTATTATAAGGTTCAAAATCTTGGAATCGATTGTGACGGATAACAGAACACAGTTCAAGGATAAGGGGTTCGAAGAGTTGCTCGCTAGTTTAAAAATCAAGCATCAATGTAGTGCTGCAAAGAACCCCCGAACAAATGGACAGGTTGAAACTGCCAACTGGGTTATTGTGCGCGGACTAAAGAGAAGGTTGGTTGAAGCTAAAGGAAATTAGGCCGAACAGTTAGATCATGTCATTTGGACCTAGCAGACTAATCCCCACTCCACAATACATGAGACTCCTTTCAAGCTCACTTATGGGTGTGAGGCAATGATCTTGGTAAAGATTGGAGAACCCAGCTGGCGCCTCTAATATTTCTCACCAGACAATAACCCCAAACTGATTAAGGAAGACCTAGACCTCTTGGAAGAAAGAAGGTGTGTCGCTCATATACACGACACCACCATCAAACAGAGGACGGCAACATGCTACAACCTAAAGGTTGTGCCCAGGAGATTCCAACCAGGTGACCTCGTACTCCCCAGGGCCGACTTCGGTGGTAGGAACACTCCCCAGGAAAGTTAGCTCCTAATTAAGAAGGCCCCTACTGTATTGTGATCAGCACCGGTAAAGGAGCCTACACATTAGAGACGCTAACAGGAAAGTCGGTCAAGAACTTCTGAAACGCAAACAAACTTAGAAAATATTATAGCTAAGTGCCTTCTAAGGCCTAGTCTCATCTTACTTCTTGTTTGATTTGCCCCAAATTACTACGGGAGCACTTTGTACGGACCTTATTCCTCTATTGAATTAATACAATAATGACTTTTACTTCATCACATGATCGTTGACAGCATAGATAAACCATTATGGTACTCATCAAGAGTTGTCTTATGTTAAATAGGTTATTTAGTAGAAAAATCCTAAGTATTGAAAAAATTCTCACACTAAATCATAAACACAGAAGACCCCGGCAAGGACCACTTAAACCAAAGTCACAAAAGATTCTAAACACCAAAATAGTTGGTAACGGACCCTGGACAAGGTTTTCATTTAAACCAAAGTCATGTGAGATCCTGAAAGCTAAGGCAATTGGAAAAATGACCTCAGACAAGGTTTCCTTTATTTAATACCTAAGTCCTAAAGGGAACCACAAGTCCATAAAGGGTGTTGGACCCCGAACCATGGTTTCTAACATTAGAAAAAATTCCTAAGTCCATGAAATGGTTATTAAAAACACCATAATGGGCGTTAGACCCAAGATGGGCGTTAGACCCAAGATAGACCATGGAAATGAATGAGCATGCAGATCAAAGTTAAAGGCAAAAAGAAGTAAATTAAACACCCTAGAAACCAAGGTAATTATCTTGACAAAATCAAAAAGCCCCACACAAGGGGCAACAAAATGCTATAACATGATTGGAAAGAGGCAGCAGGCTATTCTTCAGCTTCATCCTCGTCTGTACTTGGTTGACCCACATCCATATCCTTTTCAATCAAATCCACCATAGTAGCGAAAGCCTCTTCAACATGAGTTGCGGGGTCTAGTTTACCAACTAACCCTGTAATAACTAAATTCCCCTCCCAAAAAATTTTATCCAGACTAAGATCTTGCAAGGCCAGCTTAACACCAAGATTGAAGTACTGAAATTGAGCAACTACATTATGGAACTATTCAACACTAATATTGGTGTTGATGGTAAATAAATTAGCACTCTCCTTCTCCAGTTCCGCTACCTTGTCCTGAAAGGTGGCGTTGATTGTATCGACTTGATCTGACCATTTCCTTTCGTTAGTAAGTAGAAGTTAGGAATTAACAAGCTCCTTTTCCAACTTGGAAATCTTCGCCTCCGCTTCCTCCTTCCCTTTAAGAGCCTATTCCACTTGCTATTTTCCTTGGGCCTCCACCGCCTTCAGTTCATCCTGAGCCCTCTTTTCGAACACTACCACCATCTTTTCAAGAAGCCGGCCTTCACAAGCAGTCCAGAAGGCAAACGTTTGAAATATGGATAGGCTATCTGGAACCTTGGTCCAAGTGATGAGCTTGACAACATCAACACTCCAAAAAACTTGATCGATGAACTCTCCGGGCAACCTATCCCCTGTGATCAGAGGCAGAGGATTTATCCTTTGGCCGGGATCTCCCTCCACAGCCATGATCTGGCCGTGTTCCTCGGACACGGCATTCTCAATAACCTTCCTCTTCCTTCCTTATTGGGGTTGTGTAGGAAGCTCTGAAATCGGCTCCCTGATAACGAGACTCGGAGTGATAACAGGCCGAGAACGAGAATATCCAACCTAATTCTTCTTTGCCTTTAAGGCTTGAAGTGCTTCGATGGAGGATGCAGTGCCCTTGTTAGTGGTCATGTTATCTGCAAAAACAACAAGAAAAGAGAAAAGGTAAGAGAAACATGAAAAATCAAATGTGTAAGGTAAAGAGAAATAAGGTGGGCAACACATAAGCGATCGCATCCCCTACCGAGGATAGTCTAGAGGAAGTCATCACAAGAAATGCTTAAAATATCCTTGCATTTAATCGAGCCAACCTCAGTCTCCTATTTGATTATGAAGTCGACACACTCAGTGTCTCCATCGTCCAAATCTTCCTTTTCCTTTTCAATATACTCAATGGGAATGGCCCACGCCTGCTGATTCTAGTATAAGCAAAATGTTGGCTCCCCTTTAGGCTTCAGATAAAATGGGCGGGTATCGGCCGCCGCCGTAAGTTTGAAGAATTTGTGCTTGAACTCTTTGTAGCAGTCTTGGAAAACCTCAAAGACTTTCTGCCACTCGATTTGACTGACATCCAGAACTGCTACAATGCATTCCCCCCTGAATACTCCACTACGTAAAAAAATAGAAGACCCTCTCGAAATACCGAAGTCCAACTACCCGGCAAAACCTTTCGAAGGCTAAAATGTTACCCCAGCCGTTAGAATGAATCTAGGTTAGGGCGATTTGGAGAGTTTGAAGAATTGATATTTGAAAATCGATGAATGGAAATCGAAGACCGAAGTCAAGAAAGAGGCCTTAGTATAGAAACATGAAGTTTTGACCCTCTTCTCGTTGCGTGCATACTCTGTCATCATGCTCTAGGCATAGAACTTGAAATTCTTGGTCCCCTAAGCTTTTTTCCGTCAATTGTAAATAATCCAGGAGTTCCCTAAGTCTTGCCTCAGAGGAATATATTGATTTGTGTCTCCAAACATCGTCGATGACCCAAGCATACGTAGGTCTCATAGGGGTAAGAATCAGGGGCTCCTCTACGACCACCCTCCTTTGCCTCGCCGCTTTTTTCCTCACCGTTAAACACCTGGAAAACACCTATCGAGACCATCAAACTAATGTCAGAATCAAGTGTTCCTATCGATTCAGGAGGAGAATGCATGTACCCTGAAGGGCTTGCATAAACCTTGGTAAGACTCCTCTGCCACTCACGGCATGGAGGAGTGGGTGCTCCATGGAGAGGATGATCAAGAAAAAGGAATAAAAAAAATGGAACATAGGGTAATAAAGGATATACCTTTGAAATAAGGAAAACGAGAAGTTTGAAGTTGATGGATTAAGTGCTGCAAGCCGTTCAAAGTCATGCCCCCTTTTTGATCGTAGAAGCTTGTTGGAATTTCTCTGAGGTCACAAATGATCAGAAATAATAAAGTGTGATAAAGATAACATTGGTTTTTATTTATAAGGTAAGACGGTTAAAGGACATTTCTGTCAAAACCCTTTCAGTTTTGAAAAGAAACCCCCATCATGGCACGCAAAACGCTAGGCACATCCTTCCATTTGAAATGCGCCATGTGGCTCTCACAACTATCATGGCATCTGAAAAGACGGGTACAAGCAGAGTCAAACATCACACAAGCCAACCATTTTTTCCATGGACAATAGATCTTTTACACAAAGCCCGGCTATCAAGCAAGGATTCAAGTGAAGGTCAAGTTAAAACCCTTCACCACATGAGGAGCACAGACCTCGGAGGCAGGGGTTAAAACTTGCCACTCCATTGTACCAACCAAAAGGCAAGCTAGGGGCAACTTAGTATAACCACAGGCAAAGCGTTGGACTTACTGATAAGCCTATATTTTATAACATTTAATTGAACAAATGAGGGTGATTTGCTTGTAATTATGAAATAATTTTAAATAAATCCTTATCATTATCTTCGTTTTGCAAATCTAGAAAGATTTAATGCATTTGGAGAGATATAGTGGATCATTGAAGGAATTACTGCATGACTTAGCCCTAATTTATCTCTTTGACAATGTTCAGTAAACTAGCTATAATTTGAGTTTCAAATATCTGATTGATCTGATTTTGGTCTTGTAGGAAAGCTAAGACAATTCTCTACTACTTTCATGAAGACCTCAAAGGCCCAATCAATCGTTTGGATAACTCAAATTGGAGTTGAAGCAAGAACTAGGGTGCTGATCCTGACAACTTGACCTTTGTGTACTGTTCATGGCATATCGCGAGCAACAAGTTGTCAAATGAGCTGAAATTTTGATGGTTGATAATGAAGATCCAAATCTACAACTTTCATGTTGAACACTTTTCCAGATTTGGAGGTCTAATGGGTCATATTGGGCTTGGAAGTCAGATTACAGGGCCAGAGTCAGAATACAGGGCCTGCGTCAGAAGACAGGGCCTAGATTGCGTAAAAATACACGGCCGTGTGAGAATACACGGCCTAGGCCGTGTATGCCTCTGACTTTGCATTTGAAATAGTGAATTTTGGATCCCCAACTCAGTGTCATACACAGCCTAGGCCGTGTATGCATACACGGCCGTGAATGACCTCCAGAACTCAATTATTGCAAACTTCTGCGCGAAGTTTGTGTTAGAGGCCTATATATTGACATTCTTGGCACGTTTTGAAGGGGATGGAGACCTAGAGGATCAGCTACAACTCCTTGAAAGGAGGGGCAGATCTGAGGAAAAGAAGGATTGATCTGAAGAAAGGAAGGATTTTCTTGGAAGCTTGAAGAGCTGAATTTCATCAAAAGGGGTTTTTGATCTCTCTTTCTTTCTATTTCTCTTATTTCTTTTGCTATCTTCTCATGGATCTGTATCTTATTATGAGTTTATTTGTAGTAAATATGTGTGGTTAAACTTATAGCTAGGGCTATTGGGGATCTTGTGTTCTTAATTTTTTGGATCTGATTTCTAAATTGATTATGGTAATTTCTTTGTGGGTTTACTATATTGCTTGAATTCTTGTCATAACTTGATCACTTGTGACATTCATTAATTCATTGTTTGGCCGGTGACCCTCCGCACTCATTGAGTGGATCTATATGGTAAGCCTGGGGTTATATTGGTGAATGACCAAATATCAATTTATCTTACCAATGGAATTGACGGGTTGTTAGTTCATATCTTGAAATTGGAACTTAATGCATTCTTGATTAATTCAACTAAATGACCAAATAGGTGGATTAAATTAAGAATAGAATATTGTTTCATCCATGACCATTGGGACTCAATAGCTTCTAAGATAATATTGGCAAAAGAATTACCTGTATCATAATTGAAAGAAGATCCGAATAATGAGACTCAAGTGAACCTTGCGCCCTAGCATCTTTCTATCTTTGTTTACCTTTTCTTTATTTAATTGTTCTTTTTATTTTCTCCATTAGTTTTCTGTTTTAAATTTGAATCTGACATACACTTTCGACTGTCTAAATAACATAAGAGTTTTACAACTTTAGTAATTATCACTTATTCCTCATGGGATCGATAACTTGGACTCCAAAGTCCTATATTACTTGGCGATAGAGTGCACTTGCTCTTAGTGTATCTTTTACACGCACCAAGTTTTTGGTGCCGTTGTTGAGGAATAATTTTGGTAATATTAGAGACGTAAAATTCTAGTTAATTTAGATGAAATTTTTATTTTAATTTATTTTATCTGTTTTTATTATTGTGTTTTGCTTTTGTTTATCTTTATTTACTTTTATTTTTTGTTTAACCTTATTTGTATTTATTTTCTTATTTTGTATATTTTTGTTTTATTTTTATTGTCATTTTTTTCTTTTATTTTTGTTTATTATTTTTGTTCATGTATTTTTAATTAATTTTTCACTGCAATTTTCACTTGTTCATTTTTCTTGTTTATATTCACTCGCTCTCATTTTTCTGCTTTGACATTTGATCCAAAAATTGAGAAAACAGCTCGCAAGTTAAGAAAGCAAACTCAAATTTCAGCTGTGACAGAAGATATAAACAGAATGGAAGGACCAGCAATTGAAGGGAATCGTGACGAAATAGCTAACCCAGCAGAGCGAACCATGCTTGAGTCCTCAATGTCCACTGCTGAAGGGTATGGAGGAAGTATTATAAGACCAGCTGTGGCGGCTAACAATTTTGAGATCAAACCGGCATTGATCTCCATGATTCAGAATTCTGTACAGTTTGGTGGATTACCTTCAGATGATCCAAATCAGCATTTGGCTAGATTCTTGCAGTTGTACGACACTATCAAGTACAATGGAGTGACAGATGATGCAATCAGATTACGACTCTTTCCTTTCTCTCTTAGAGACAGGCGAGTCAATGGTTAACGTCACTTCCAAGGGGTTCCATCACTACATGGGATCAATTGACACAACAGTTTCTGGCTAAGTATTTTCCTCCTTCTAAATCTGCTAAGTTAAGAAATGATATATCTTCTTTTGTGCAGTTTGAAATGGACACTCTTTTTGAAGCTTGGGAGCGCTTTCAAGAGTTATTGAGGAGATGTCCACACCATGGATTTCCCATGTGGCAGTAGATCCAGACTTTTTATAACGGTTTATCTTCTACAAACCGTTCCCTTATTGATGCTGCTGCGGGAGGTACTATATGGAGGAAAACACCTACTGAAAGCCAAGCATTGATTGAAGAAATGGCGCTGAACAGTTATCAATGGCAAAATGAGCGCCAAATTCTTAAGAAACCAGTAGGAGTGCATGCTGTGGACGCTTCTACTACCATTCTGAATCAATTGGAAGCTTTGACAAAGAAAGTGGAAACCTTGATGGTAACAAGTAGTGCAACCCCACCAACTATTTGTGACGCATGTGGAGGACAGGGTCATACAAGTTCAAACTGTCAAGTTGGTAGTCCCTTTGCCCCAGAACCTGAAGCAGCAAATTTTGTTGGAAATCCCAACCGGCAGTAGTACAATCTTTATGCCAACACCTACAATCCCGGTTGGAGGGACTACTCCAATTTCAAATGGGGAAATCAACAAAGCTATCAGCAGAATCAACAAAGAGCCCCACAACCACCTCCAGGTTTTCAAGCACCTGCAGAGAAACCAAGCTTTGAAAATCTTGTAATAAAGTACATGTAAAATTCAGAAGCTAGAATGAAGACTATGGAGACTCAAATCAATCAATTGACCACTCTGATGTCAGAAAGAGCACCAGGGACATTGCCTAACACTACTGAGACTAATCCTAGGGAACAGGCCCATGCAATTTTCCTGAGAAGTGGTAAGGAACTTGGGGAGTCTCCACAGAAGAAAGAAATGTCAGAGCCTAGAGATACTCTTATTCAGTCAGTGTAAGAAGATGAGAAGGCAACTGACGATGTCCTTACTGAAGATGTCAACCAAGAGAGAGAGGTTGAGAAGAAAGCACCAAAGTGGCAGAGAGCTAAGAAGGATCGTGAGCAGAGTACAATTTATGAACTATCCTCATATGCCAAGATCCCATTCCCTCAGAGGCTCAAGAACAATCAGCCAGATCAACAATTTATCAAATTCTTGGAGATATTCAAGAAATTATAAATTAATATTCCGTTCGTTGAAGTCATATCTCAAATGCCCAAGTATGCAAAGTTTCTGAAGGAAATACTTACAAAGAAACGCAAGCTTGAGGAATTTGAGACTGTATGTCTTACTGAGGAGTGTTCTGCCATTCTTTTGAAGAAGTTACCTCCAAAATTGAAAGATCCATAGAGTTTTACTATTCCTAGCACTATTGGTAACTCTTATTTTGATAAGGCATTATGTGATTTGGGTGCTAGCATTAATTTGATGCCTTTTTCTGTGTTTAAGAAATTGGGAATGCAGGAACCGAAGCCCACCAACATTTCACTACAGTTGGCTGATAGATCCTTCACTTACCCGCGTGGTGTGGTGGAGGATGTTTTAGTGAAGGTGGATAAATTCATTTTCCTAGTTGATTTTGTGGTGCTAGATATGGAAGAGGATGCTGATATTCCTCTCATTCTTGGAAGACCGTTTTTGGCCACTTCTGGAGCTGTGATTGATGTACCTCGGGGTGAGCTCATCTTGAGAGTGGATGGAGATTATGTGACCATCAATGTCTTTAGGGAGGCTAAATCTTCCCCAATGTCAAATCTCCATGCCCCGATTAATTTTGTTCAAGCTAAGAAACAGGAAATCTTAGCTATCAAGGACCCCCCGCCATCATACAGTGTTGATGTTGATCTGTTGGAAAGTTGAGCTGCTGAGACAGATAAGGGTCCTCCCAAGATTCATGTTTCTTCACAGATTGGTCTTTCATCTGTTGATCGAGTGCAACCACCTTGGCCTAGTGGAGTTAAGGCGCAATTGGGATAGTCAAGCTCTTTTCTAGTTCAGAATTCTGTTGGAAGCAGTCCCAAGGCCATTGTTGAAGGGAGGAAGAACTATTTTGAAAAGAAAAAGACATCCTCCTATTTCTCTTGCTTTAAGCCACCTTGATTCTTCTGAAAAAGACAATGTCAGGCTCGTGACCTTAAACAAGCGCTATACAGGAGGCAACCTGTGTTTCTTCTTTATTGTCTCTTCTTTAAGTTATTTTTGTTATCTTTGTTTTAAAGTTGTATTTTTAAAAAATAATTTTCACAAATCGAAAAGATAAAAATTTAATTCATTTCGAATGGCTGAGTAAAGAGTCATACTCTTGAGACGCATTCATGTCAACTTGTGCATCATGAATTTCTTATTTGTGGAATCTTTTCAGGGGTGAACATAAGTATTACAGTTTTGGGAATCTGACCATAAAAGACCCTAGTTTGTGTTTCTACTCATGTGTTCTGTGATTTTTCAGATTCTGTTGTAGCACTGACTGTTATGTTGCTTTTCTGCCTGCCATGTCTCATGCCTCATCAGGTTGTATTGCTCTTTTCTTTACTCTTTATTTATCTCTCTTTCACATTGAGGACAATGTTAATATTAAGTGTGGGGGAGTGGTAATGTACTTGGTAATGTACTCTGAAAAAAAAATTTGCACAATTGATGAACACTTGAGTATTGCTGATAATTAAGCTGGAATTGTGTGTTAATCGCTTGATTTATTCTGAGCTGATAGAGATATGTTTGAAAGGGGAATATGTTAATTATGAGATTATTTTGTGTGAAGTAATCTTATTCAATTGAAAAAAGTGAAATTTAGCATCTTTGAGTCATGCCTGCTTGTTTCTGTTTTCTTTATCAACTTAATCAGAAAGTGAGTTTTGAGCTTTAATGATTGTATTTTTCATAAATAAAGTCTTATTTTCCTTCTAGAGTGAATTTTCTTTTGATTGATGTGCGCTAGAACTTGCTTTGATATCTTGTTGAAATTTTAATGACTCACATGCATACTTGAATATGATTAAGGCAATTAGGCTTAATTCTTTCTTGACTTCCAGAGTTACATTGATTAAATAATCCCTTAGTTGCCCCATTTGAGCCTGAAATTGATTTTTTTGAATACCCAATTGAATAATCAGGTTGAATGCTTTGGAACAATTGATGTGTTGATTGAAAGATCTTGAAAGGTTGCTTTTATCTTCAAGGGTTTAAAAAAAAAAGTTTGGAAAAGAAAAAAATGATGAATGAAAAGGAAAGAAAAGAAAAGAATTGTTGGTGAAGAATAATGAAAATATTGGGTTGAAAGTGAGAAGTTGTTATATTCTTGAGCATCATGCTCTATCTATCATCTTTTCAGCCTGATTCTGCTTGGTATTGATTTATTCATGAGCATTCTTTACCCTATTTTATCCTTTCTTCCTATCTTTCATTATACTCTTGGCCCCGTTACAACCAAAGGAAAGTCTTTTTGATTCTTGTGATTGTATGTAAACTTGAAAGTGGAGATGAGATTGATAAGCAAGCCTATGGTATTGCATTTTTCAAGAGAAATTTGAGTGATCTCTTTGTCCTTTAAGAACTTGAGCGATAGAAAGATGAGTGATCACATATGCTTGGTAAAGAAAACAGTTGCAAGCTAGGTTAAAGCATCTTATTGTTTAAAATTACTGAATGATCTTGATTGATTGGATTTGATTACTGATCTTGAACTTTGGAATTCCCCTTGATTTATGTTTCTGGATGATAAGATTGATCTTGCTGTTGACCCCTATTCTTTGCTTGAGGACAAGCAAAAGCTCAAGTGTGGAGGAGTTGATAAGCCTATATTTTATAACATTTAATTGAACAAATGAGGGTGATTTGCTTGTAATTATGAAATAATTTTAAATTGATCCTTATCATTATCTTCGTTTTGCAAATCTAGAAAGATTTAATGCATTTGGAGAGATATAGTAGATCATTGAAGGAATTATTGCTTGACTTAGTCCTAATTTATCTCTTTAACAATGTTCAGTAAACTAGCTATAATTTGAGTTTCAAATATCTGATTGATGTGATTTTGGTCTTGTAGGAAAGCTAAGACAATTCTCTACTACTTTCATGTAGACCTCAAAGGCCCAATCACACGTTTGGATAACTCAAATTGGAGTTGAAGCAAGAACTAGGTGCTGATCCTGATAGCTTGACCTTTGCATACTGTTTATGGCATATCTCGAGCTACAAGTTGTCAAATGAGCTAAAATTTTTATGGTTGATAGTTAAGATCCAAATCTACAACTTTCATGTTGAACACTTTTCCAGATTTGGAGGTCTAATGGGTCATATTGGGCTTGGAAGTCAGATTACAGGGCCAGAGTCAGAATATAGGGCCTGCGTCAGAATACAGGGCCTAGATTGCGTAAAAATACACGGCCGTGTGAGAATACACGGCCTAGGCCGTGTATACCTCTGAGTTTGCATTTGAAATAGTAAATTTTGGACCCCCAACTCAGTGTCATACACGGCCATGTATGACCTCCAGAACTCAATTATTGCAAACTTCTGCGCGAAGTTTGTGTTGGGGGCCTATATATTTACATTCTTGGCACGTTTTGAAGGGGGTGGAGACCTAGAGGAGCAGCTACAACTCCTTGGAGAAGGAGAGAGGAGGCATAGAATTAGAGATCTAAAGAAAGGAGGGGTAGATCTGAGGAAAAGAAGGATTGATCTGAAGAAAGGAAGGATTTTCTTGGAAGCTTGAAGAGCTGAATTTCATCAAAAAGGGTTTTGATCTCTCTTTCTTTCTATTTCTCTTATTTCTTTTGCTATCTTCTTATGGATCTGTATCTTATTATGAGTTTATTTGTAGTAAACATGTGTGGTTAAACTCATAGCTAGGGCTATGGGGGATCTTGTGTTCTTAATTTTTTGGATCTGATTTCTAAATTGATTATGGTAATTTCTTTGTGGGTTTACTATATTGCTTGAATTCTTGTCGTAACTTGATCACTTGTGACATTCATTAATCCATTGTTTGACCGGTGACCCTCCGCACTCATTGAGTGGATCTATATGGTAAACCTGAGATTATATTGGTGAATGACCAAATATCAATTTATCCTACCAATAGAATTGACGGGTTGTTAGTTCATATCTTGAAATTGGAACTTAATGCATTCTTGATTAATTCAACTAAATGACCAAATAGGTGGATTAAATTAAGAATAGAATATTATTTCATCCATGACCATTTGGACTCAATAGCTTATAAGATAATATTGGCAAAAGAATTGCCTGTATCATAATTGAAAGAAGATCCGAATAATGAGACTCAAGTGAACCTTGCGCCCTAGCATCTTTGTTTACCTTTTCTTTATTTAATTGTTCTTTTTATTTTCTCCATTAGTTTTCTGTTTTAAATTTGAATCTGACATACACTTTCGACTGTCTAAATAATATAAGAGTTTTACAACTTTAGTAATTATCACTTCTTCCTCGTGGGATCGATAACTTGGACTCCAAAGTCCTATATTACTTGGCGATAGAGTGCACTTGCTCTTAGTGTATCTTTTGCATGCACCACTTACCCCAGTAATAGAAAGGAAATACGAGCAATGGAAAGAAGAAAAGAAAAAGAGATATAAGGCAATATTTAAAGAAGAAAGTATTTTATTCATTGATTTCATTCCATACATCGTCAACCTTCACGGAAAAGAGAATGAAAATACATCAAAAGTGTTCAAAAAATAGTGTCCATGCAAGAACTGGAGGACAGAACTAACATCACCGTGGAGGCACCCAGCTGCATTATCGCATCCAATGTTCCCCCATTCTCTTCCTGGATTACCAGAACGGTTCCTCCATCCTCTTCTCAGTTTACCAGGCTTTGAAGAACTTTGGCAAACCGAAACGGAACACAACTTCTGAACTCTGGAGTGTCTACGTCCAATTTCTTCTTCCTTGCCTCCTTCACAATAATAATAAAGGTCAGCATCCGCCACTTCCCCGAGGAGAAATCCCAAGAGAACGTATTACCCCAAGTTACTCCAAGAGGATTTTCTCTTCCAGAGGGGCCGCATTCTTGCATAAAAAATCGCTCTTAGAAGAAGACTGGCCCGGTGCCTCCAAATCACTCAAGAAAGAAGAAGGACAAGGACAAAGTGCCCTCCAATGTCCCCATGCACAGCTTACGGAAGCATCACTCCATCTTAACAACACAGTGGATCAAACACTCTCATGTACGCCAGGAAAGAAAGGCTTTCACTTCCCAAATGTATAGCGAATTAGACATTATACCAAGAAAGAAAGGCTCCCACAAAAGGAGGAGTTGGTTGCAGAAAATCAAACACCTTCAGAGATTTTGGAAGGAACAAGGAGATGACCTTTGTAGAGGACAAAACTCTCCATATAAGTGCAAAGAATGAAAGGGAAACTACTCTTATAGAGAGGATAATCCTTGCACAAAACTACAAAACAAAGGGAATACAATGAAGGAAATGCCAACTTTAGTGCAAACATTCCTTATTTATGGAGAGAATGGAGCACTCTAATTGGCCCCGTAAAAAGGTGAACTGATCGCATGATGGCAACCGTGTTTAATGCTCCCAGTTTCTGATTAGTCACGGGGGCAGCGGGCAGTTGGGAAATAGTACAAAACTGGTATCATCTTTAAAGAATCTTTAATTCCCAATAAAGTCAAATTAGTAATTCCCCAAAAAATCTCAGACTGTTACCACCTACAGCATTAGAGATTGCATAGAGAATACTCGGAAAACTTGGACAAATTGCACGATGACATGATACACCTCGGAGGACGATGTAACTAGGTAAGCAATACAAATTCAAACCCTAGCCTTATACTTCAACCCCGGAGGAATACTGTACATTACGGACCTCGACTCTTTGTATTAAACAGGATACCTTATATTAGGGCATCAGACTCATTTGTTCATCGCATGCCTAATGATCCGTCTGAATCCTATATCTTGACACTTAGTTGTCCCATCCAAGCGCCAAGCTGGGGCAACTGTTCTGGATCGTGATCCGGGATCCTACATAGTAGGATCAACCCAGCACGCAAATAACCGAACTCCGCCCTAGATGACATAGTTGAGACCTTGATAGCAGTTTGGACCCTAGGGCCATGCATGTCAAGCAACGTTGGGTCATAATATCAAGATTACTAGATTTATGCAAAAGATATATCCCTAAACATTTATAACTGTCAATCATCAACTTACGATATTATAGGACTCATAACTGTCTCAGATTGCTAAGTAGCTTCCATATTAAAGTTTCTAATTTATAGGGATTCATCTCAATAATAGTGGGAAGGTAATATCTACCAGGATACTAATCTTAAATACCTTCATTCAACACAAATTGCATTACGATTCTACACACGCTCTATAAATGTCAAGCTAAGTAACCTTGAATAAGTATCAGTAAATTACTCACTGCATAATATCCTACTTGTGCACAGCCTGATATGAGCGTTGGAGTCCCTTTGTAGGTACCTACCCTCCTGTCTCAACACACTCGACCGCTACTACTCAAGGAGGAAACCACCGCAATGTGCCTATCACAAGTACCATTTGAATCCACTTCAGAATAGGTAAGGTTGGGCTCCATACGTCTAATCAGAATATGACCAACACCATCTGTCGGCCCCTCCCCATGTTCTACTTGAGCTTTGTCTTCCAACTTATTGTCCTTGTTCCTCCCTTGCTTGTTGATATTTTCAAAGCGAATTTCATTGAACGTCGAAGCAACGGTCCTAAACCAAGGGGATCCGGGGTGCTAAGATTCCAATCTAGTACAAATTCTAATCACACAATCATTTTATCCACAAAATATTACATTCTTAAACTTGGATTTGTGTAGCGTATCAAATCAAAACCTAGATTGTCCAACAGTAACCAAGAATAATGTGTGTTATTAGTAATTAGGCTTTGTCTTCAATGCTCCTAAAATGTTAATGCTTAGCAAAACGAGCGAGACTCCAGGTGATCAGTTACCTTAAACTTGGTGAAGAGGTTATCATAAAATTTGAGAATTACAAACTCTATCATAGTAATAAAAGCATAAGTATTTACGAAAACGGACGAGACTCCTGGGACCAAATGGAGCTGCTGAGTAATATTTGTGGCTACTGGTCATGGTGGTTATTATAAAATCAAAGTTAATAAATATTTGGCAGCTTACTTTTGTTATGGTATTCGGATACCATAAGAGAACTCCCTTCTTTTATAACTAACATAAAGCCAGATAGTTTTGCTAATTGAATATCAAAATCGACTACTGTATTTTAGGTACAACTATACAAAGTGGACTTTCAATTGAACAGGAAAAAGCCAATGAATCATTAAAATGCAATTTTTCATATATTAAGAAATGATTTAATATTGATCTATAATATAACAATTCTTTACACTATCATGTAATTATCAGGTGACACATAATTAAAAGAGTTTGATTATGACAACTATATGAAAGAACAAACTCTTTCAATGATATATAAGACATGAGTAGGTTATCGAGAAAGATTTTTTGATTCACTGTCATTATAAAGAGAAATATTTATATAAACTAAATCAATTAACATCTGAATAATTGTATAAATTCTTGTACCATATAATTATTTTATGCTAAAAGTGACAGTGTCAATTGTTGATTAGTTTAGTTTACATAACTTATGTTGACAAGATTTATACAAATATTTCTCTGCTATAAAACTTGTTTATAATATCATCCAATTATATATATCCATGTCAATTAGAGTTTGATTATCACAATAATAACCTAAATTGTCACACTTTCAATAATGGAACAACAAATTAGATTTTACTGTAAAAAAACTTTACATCCTACGGGCTTATAGTTTTTTGTATGAAATTTTGGATTACCTTAAATATTTGCACTCTTTACATAAACCCGAAGTAGATAAAAGGAGCTCAATAAATTGTTATTTAAAGAAACTTTCTGCCTACTGCAGTTTGCTTACATAAGTGCAATGGCATTTCATAGGATGTTGAGCGTGCTTGTAGCGAATATGAATGAAGCAGTAGAAATTCGAACAAGGATGAAAAGTGCGACTTTTGAACTCTGGACCTACAAATGAAGCAGTAGAAATTAGGAGATTATGTTATTACGCAAAAATAGGATCCTTGCTTACGAGGAAGTTACTAGATATAGAAATTACTATATCTGATTCCTTTGAAGCCTAAAAAACTCTGAATAATGAAGGTGACTGACTATATCCTCAAGCCAGGCACGACAGATCAAGTATATACAATTGCCGGATGAGACTCGCAAGTAGATAACAATTAGCAAAGGCAAGAAGGAGTTTATATCATACAGAAATAAATTCTTCTGTATAATCTATAATTGACCAAAATTAGGTAACTCAGTCAAAACCTTTCTTCTTTTTTTGTCCCTGGCCTTCAGATTCTATAAATTGAAAGCTGAAAGTGCTATGTTCCTCAAGTTGTTGTGTTTCCCAGCTTCTAGGTAACAAATCATGCTACTAGATACTGTGCTTTTGCACGATTCTGATGTTCATTTGCTGCTCATAGCAGTGCACTTGGAGAATGGAGATGACCTTCTTAGAAGGACTTCTTGTATCAGCTTGAGCTGATGTTCAAGGTCTACACCCTTCCAGAATTATTTCCCATTCTTCTTACCTGCAATCCAGGTATCACAGGTTAACAAGAAATGCCATGCTAACATTCTTCTTAAGAATGGTTTCATTAATGGCACATCAAATGATTAGCTTTGGAACAATGTAGTTCTTTAATATTCTTTTAATGGTCTCAAGTCTAAGCACAAAAAAGAGGGAGAAAAGATAAAACAGTAATGCAACCAATATCTTCTTTTCATGGTAACCATATGCTTGACATGCCTGTTATACCTCTCTGAAACCACGATCTTCGGACAGTACGCCGGATGTGACGCTCATGTCTTTCTAAGAGCTCGTCAACTGTGTGCATTTGAGATATTAGGGGTCCTGAAAATTCAACCTTTTCTCCTTGATCCTGATAACTCTGTAAGGAGGGCATTAAATAAGAATCATGTCTACGCAAGAACACATAAATTGCTTAGTTGGCACATGATCCAAGAATTTGATACACGCAGGGAAAAGCACAGTAAGGTAGACAAATTCCTACGTAAAACTAAAGAATATGAGCTTTATCATGTTTTCATGTAATTATTGTAAGACTAGAATTTTGGGTTTCTCCTCCCACGTGCCAAAGTGACAATGTAAGATCCATTTATGATATATGACGGCAAATACACAAGAAAGTTTTTATATTAAAAAAATATATTATTATCTATAAGCTTCAAATGGGTCCCTAGTCTCAGCTATTGGCCTCAACCTTTGACAAATTACAAAGTCAATGAATCATTCTTTATCTAAAGAGGAGATCAATTAATTGAATTGTCATCTACGGAAGAAATTAAGTTCTTTACAAGTCATTAGTCCCAAACAATGCCATTATTTCAACAAAATTTGGTTGGCTTTCTTTTTCATTTTTTAAAGTTCAAAATAATTCCCTGCATCATAACAACTTCCAAATTTCCTCTTTCAAATAGCATCCCATATCAATCTCTACATATGGAGACAGAACGACATATGCAGAAAGAGTCACATAAGTTTCATTTCATCTCTCAGCAGATGGTATTGTCAAGTTTAATAACATATCAATAAATCGGGCCAACTTACAAACTTACCAGGTTACTTCTCTTGGATACTGAATCTTCTCTATGATAAAGAGCCATAGACAGTTCTTGCGAGTGGTACTCATCAGAAGCATCAAATGAATCTGGGCGATCAAACTTACTCCACTGATTCTGCATTGAAAGCTTAGAAATTTCAAGTAGGTCATGGCCCCTATTGTTTGTACGTCCCCCACAAAACTCCTTATTTTCCTGGTTTCTGGTGTCCAAATTATTCTTTGAATTTAAAGGTTCTAATGGATTGAAAATATGTCCTCTTGAAGTAGTTCGACAATGGGATTGAATTGAAGTGTCATCTTTATGGCTTTTTGCCCATGCAAAGCCACTTGATGCTGAAACTTGTAATGGTCCAGAAAAGGGAATATCTCCTTGTGATGCATTCTTCATATGGGAAGCATCTTCAGGTTTACCACTAGATAGCTTTTGTTCCTCCTCACCTATGTTAGTCTTCTCTTCCTTAAGGATGTGGACAGATCTACCATTTACCTTTTGGGAAGTTTGAGTTTGACTTGCCAAATCCTGTAAGAGCAATGTTAAGTGAGAATTAACTTTCGGTAATTAGACCATTCCTGTAAATCAGTGTGCATGCACATAAGAAGAAACACAATGATGTAAGAAGAGAGAAAGCAAGATAGACCTCTGCTGGGGCTAGTTTACTGAATCCTAGCGGCTTTCTTGATGGTTTTCTTGTTTCAGTTCCACGAACTAGTCCACCAATCTTTTTCCTGAAAGTCCATCACAACATGATTTCATGAAAAAGCAATACACAAGTAATGCGTACAAAAATGGAAATTGTAAAGAAAAAATTTTGTTAATTGTATGTGCCGAATACTGTTGAAATGTTCAATACATCTTTTCAATTTCACAACCTTAAAAGATATATAACTCAACAAAATAACCCACTTGAAAAACTAGAAATACAAAGAGAAGAGAGATGGAGGGTATAAAACAGTATGGAGTATTCTGTCTCCCTTGGAACTGGGATTAGTCCTTTAATATGTTCATGTTATTTTGACAAAAACAACAATGATTTGTTTTCTCATCTACTGAAAACATATAGTTCTACTCGCAATAGTTGACTTCCTTTTAATCACTTTATTGTTAATTCACTGCACAAGTATGTGCGTTCAAATGATATTTGGAAAAAAAATAGCCAATCCTAATCTCTGGCCGTCATTCTGATGCCAAAAGCTTGACCATGATTAAGTTGTCAAACAAAAAAAATGTTCTCTAATGGACCAGCTAATGAAATCCAAGTATGGTAGTAGACTCAACCAAGTGAAATGCACATGCAGATATTCTTAGTTTTTTACCATACTAGATAAGAGGTAATCCAGAGACATTAGTTGGAATGTGACAACCTAAACTTTTATTTTCCAATAACTCTGCATAAAATAAAGTGAAGATCAGTCTCACCTTGACTCCTCCCTGTGTTTTGCATCAATTTCCTTGCTAGGTGGGTATATCGGCAAGCTTGATGGCTCACATGCATAAGGTTTTGTTTTGAAATACTGAAAGTGGTAAGGTAGTTGTATCAGAAGACTAGCAGAGTCCAAAATCATATTTCAATGATTCAGTCATAAATTTTGCAGATACATGATGGATGGGTTTGTATCTAGGATTATCAGAAAAAGAAATTGATTAAAATATATGGATACAAAATAATAATAATAATAATAATAATAATAATAATAAAAATAATAATAAATTTGCTCAAAGAGTGTTGTCTAATTCAAAATGGACATAGGAATCAACAGACAATGTTCTGCAAAAAGGATGATTAATTCTATACAGAAATTAGTTTTACAGAGTATTTCCAATTAACCACTGAAAAAGTAACATTTCCCAAATTTCCAACAAATACAAAATTAACCTACCTCTGATGAGAGAGCAGATGTAGCAGTCCCACGTTTGTATGGTTCAATGGAAAGAAGAGTTTGTAGCAGATTTACACTGGTCGCAGGCAAATCTTTAAAGGACTGTCGGAGGCAACTATCATATGGTTGCTGTGGCTTAAACAAAGTTGCATGAGGAAGTCTAGTCTTTTTCCAGTATTCATCAGGTGGGGAGCCACAAAGCTTGAAGATTTTGTGCAATTGTTCAACCTGCATGTGTTACAAAAATGAATTCAGACATAGTGTGGGAATTATCATTTCCAGTGGATTCATTTATTAACCAAAAGCTGATTAGCATCCATCTAACTTTTAACGAAATGATTTTCAGATGGAATCACTTCCTTCTATAGGTATCACATTCTTTATTTTGATTACATTCTCCACTTTATCCATATCAAAAAATAGAATGGTGTCAACCTTTAATAACTGAACAAGCAATGATAACGTCAATTTCAAATGGACTCATTGACAGATTGCTGTGAAACCTCATGCAATAGGTATGGGGCCAAAATTTCAGCTCTGTACAATTTGAAATTGCCATGCGCTGTAAGCATTGACCAATGATGTGCACATTAATCTATCAAACTTTCTAATTGAATTGCAATACCAAAAGCTTCTATATAAGGATAAAGTTAGGATAAAAAATAAAGCACGTCTGTATCAAGTAACCTTTTTCTGAAAAAGAAATGGAGTCTTTACCATAGGGAGAGAGAGAGGATAGTTAAAAGTTTCTGTACTGAAATCTTACTGCACCTTACTGGCAATACTTCTTTGCATGTTATTGTTTTAAGTAGTTTGAAAATTGTCGAGGAGGCTTAACAAAGAAACTTAAATGTCCATGCCGGTACAATCAGCATTATCATATTGATTTGTTTCCTTGACGGTTGAGGCGGTGTCTTATTTTTTCTTTCTTATGCATTAGCAAAATTATTCTAAGCTTATAATATATATAAGTCATTCTATTAGGTTTGCCATTTTTCTAATAAGATCTAATCAACTTCATTACACTAACATGCATCCTAAGAAGGGAATCCATACACATTATGAAAAGGTTACTACTTCTGTTTTCCCCTGAAGTATAGGCTTCCCAACAAGTAGCTCTGCAAATACGCAGCCAACACTCCAGAGATCCACAGATGGACCATAATCCGTCGAACCCAGCAAAAGCTCCGGTGGACGGTACCACAAAGTGACAACACGGCTGGTGAGGGGCTGCCTGTGCCCAGAATTGGAGAAGTTTGCCAATCCAAAATCTGCCACCTTTAATATCCCCTCATTATTCACCAGAAGATTCGATCCTTTGATGTCCCGGTGCATTACGCCTCGCGAGTGACAATGCTCGAGACCAGATAACAACTGCTTCATGTAGCACTTAATCTGCACAACAAAATAATATCATCCATTTAATAAAGTATGGATGATCTAAGCAATAGTCTCCAAACGCATTTACAGGTGGCTATTATTTCACAATGGGAAAGTATAACATAACATACCTGTGCTTCACTAAACTTGATGTCAGGACTAGACAAGAGCCCTGTGATGTCATGTTCCATGTACTCAAACACAAGGTATATGCTACACGACAATCTTGAAGTAATCAAGCCCTCCAGTTTGATGATATTCGGATGATCAAGCCTCCTCAGAATCATTATTTCCCGGGCCATGAACCTCACACTCTCCGGCTCAAAATTGTCGAACCGCACCTTCTTCAGAGCAACTATCTTCCTCGTCTCAAGTTCTCGCGCTCGAAAAACACTGCTGTATGTGCCTTGTCCAATCTGTTCACAAAAAAGAAAAAGAAAAAATATCATCATTATGAATAATCAAATAATCATAATAAAGAACTTGGAAATTGGAATTATTGATATGATGATATGCTTTGTATGGACTAAGGACCTTTTCGAGTTTCTCAAAGGCATCGGCTCGGAGAGGAACCCAGCCGTGAGTAGCTTCGCCGGCGACGGCGCTGAGCCAAGCCGGCCAGCCAGCCGCCACGTGTTCCGCTTCCACGTACTTGTGGAGGTTCCCCAACCTGAAGCTCAATGACTCGCAATTCGAACTAGCCCTCCCCGAGTCACCCAACTCGCTCCGACTCACTCCCGCTGACTCACTCCTCTGATTCTTCTTCTTCTTCTTCTTCCTATCCGAGCCAACCACCTTCCTTCCCGAATCGCCCGCATCTGCACCAGCATTGCCCCGAAACGCGCCCGAGTGGTCAATCGCAGGAGTCACCGACACCGCCTGCTTCGAACTCACACAGCCCATGGATTCCGGTCGGACCCAGGCCAATTGGGCCAGTTCCAGGTCCCAAATTCGAGAACAGAAGAAAAAGTGACAAACAGAGAGTTTGTGTCTGGCTGTCTGCGTTTTATAGTAGTAGCAAAGCAATTAGCGAAACACAGAAACGGAATTTTTTCTTTTTTTTGGTTTCACTTTCTCAGTCTTTTCTTTTTGCCTTCGCGGCTGCGGCAATTGCGGGAGACTGTGTGCGAAGGGTTTTGATGAGTGGAGAGGAATATGAAAACAAAAGAGCGAAATCAGCGGGGAGTGATGGAAACAACCGTGTATTTGCCTTTTGGGACCAAACCAAAATTACCCAAAATATGCGTTTTCTTAGTTTTGTTTGTGACTGACCTTATATTCTCTGCAGTTGTTTGTTTCCTATTTTGTTTTTGTTTTTGTTTGAAAACCTACGGATTATTATTGTGAGGTTTGTTTGTTTATGTTTTGGAAAGGGAAATTATTGTATAAATATAATGTATCTAAGTTAAGTGTATTCGGTTAATTAGCATTTATTATTTTCATAAAAATTTATATTTTTAATTATGTGAAACAAATTTTTATAAAAATATTAAATATTAATTAGTCTACTATACTTGTCTGCATGCGTTATGTTTATGCAATAATATATCCTTTGCTAAACGGACAAGAGAAGAGAGAACTCTGCATGGGAGAGAATTGGCTGGCAGCAGTAACGCTGGGTTTCGCCTGATTTGGATTTTGGAACCATCCAATTGGGTAACGCGTGGCACGTGAGAATGTGTCTTCAAATAGATTCCATTCATTAAAACTAATAATATATAATATTGGTTTTTCTATCTTGTTATAAAATTAAAGATGTTTTTTTTTAAATAGTATTTAAATAAAAAAAATTATCTAGTTTTTAATAAGTGTTTTGGACCATAATCCGGGATCCTGTCTAATTGGACCAACCTATCACACGTATAATTGGACTTTGCCCTAGACGACATAGTTAAGGCCTTGAAGGTAGTCCGGGCCTCAGAGCCATACACATTGAGCAACGTTGGGTCATAATATCAAGATCGCTAGATACGTGCAGAAGATATATTTTTAAATATCTGTAACTGCTAATCATCTACTTACGATATTATAAGACTCATAATTGTCTCAGATTGATAAGTAGTTCTCGTATTAAGAGTTCTTAACTTATAGTGGTTCACCCTAATAATAATGAAAAAGTAATCATTGCCAAGATACTAATCCTAAATACATGCATTCAATATAGATTGCATGAGAATTCTATACACACTCTATAAATACAATGTTAAGTAGTCTTAATCATATATCAATAAATTACTCACCATACATTGTCTTACTTGTGCACAGCCTGACTTGAGTGTTGGAGTCCATTTGCAGGTACCTACCCCCTTGTCTCAACATGCTCGACTATTATCGCTCAAGGAGAAGACCACCGTTACGTGCCTATCTCAAGTATCCTCTAAGTCTACCTCAGAACATTGGCGCTGTCTGTGAGAAACCGTAAACTTTTAATCTCATGCAAACATGGTGAACACATGTTAACACTCAAAGAAGGATGCTGTGCAACCTCCTGTGGAACAAAGACAGGAGCCAGCAGTGTAGCCCCCTCCTCATCCAGCTCCACCACTTGCAATTGAAGCTTCGGTCGTAAAAGACCAAGCACACATCTCAGAACGACCGCGCGATGGGCATGAAACTTCACTTTCCGATGAAAGTCCACTTCCGTCGTGCAGAAGGTCGGTCATGGATATGCTTGCTCGCCCTGGAGAGAGGGCCAATAACGTTGCTCAAGTATCTAGGGGTCCAATGTAATCACTCCTAGGCCCTCTGAACAACGATACTGGTGACCATGCTTCCAGCCAAGCCCTTGCCAGCCCTGAGATGACCAGAAACTGCCTCCAGGAACTGGTAACCCAGCAAATGCAGCAGCTTAATGAGCAACGCCACCAGTTGGATGACCAACAGCATCGGATCGACAAGCTAGAATGATCAGTACACGTGGAGAACGTCCACAAGAGGTGGAATATGGCTAACAACCAGAGAAGGTCACCGTGCGATGAAGACAGCCATGTCGTCGGAAACAACACTCTGATTCTTGGCATCTAACAACAACTTCTCTCGAATGAACTAATGGCATACAGGATCCCTAGAGGCTTCAAGCCCCCTTCCAATCTTAAACAATATGACGTACGACAGACCCACAAGAACACCTCAACACCTACATCCACTCTATGCAGTTCCACGGGGGATTCCCAGAATTCCTTTGTCGAGCTTTCCCTTTCTTCTTAAAGAAGGGCGCCCTCTGCTGGTTCTCCACCATGCAACCGAGGCCTATCGTTGGATAGGATTATCTCACATAGTGTTTTCTTTCATACTACACTACCACTAAGGGGTAGCCCAAGTCAGTTGACTCCCTTTTTGGGATTCGCCAAGGAAGCAATGAGTCCCTTTGCGAATATATCAAAAGATTCAGCACCACCCTTGCTCGTGTGGCCAATCCAGATGACCGAATCACCCTTCACTATGCTCGGAATGGCCTCCAGATAGACTCCGACTTCTTCCGGTCCTTAGCAAAGAAGAAGGTGGAGACTATGAGTGAGTTCCATGCCCGCTCTGCAAAATACATTGAACTGGAGGAAACAATCAAGGATAAAGAGACTTTGGAAAAAGGTGAGCCCACTCACCAGAAAAATAATCGAAGCTCTAACTAACCTCAGAACTCCTCTAAAGGTGATGTTTACCGGCCCAAATATTTAGACTACACTCCATTGAATGCCCCGCGAGAAACAATTCTCAAAGAAGTACTTCAGACCGAGTTCCGGAATGTTAAGAGGCCACCACCTCTAAAAAAGGCGAAGGACCACTCCAAGTACTGTAAGTGGCATAAAAGCTATGGCCATGAAATAGAAGAATGTTTCCAGCTCCGAGATGCCATTGAGTCCTTTATTAAGGAAGGCCGGCTTCAAAAGTATATTGTCGGGATCCAGAACAATGATAACCCCGAAAGACAGAGGAACGAAGACGTAGTCGCATACCCAGGCAAAGTCCAACCCCACGACAAAGGAGGAGGATGCGTAGCCTAGCCAGAAAATTTCGGACTCCACCCCGTCATGATGTGGGCAATTGGCAAGATAGGAACGGAGATACTCAAAATGGGACTAACAGGATTGATCGATTGGTCAGCACAATCTCTAGAGGATTTACAGGAGGAGGTTCATCCAGTAATTCCCGGAAGAAAGCACTACAGACTGCGGTATTGAGTGTTTCTAGCTCTATGGTGATATTGTTCGAGAACACGATGATCCACTCGTCATCTCCGAAATAATATCTAACGCTGAAGTCCAATGTATTTTGGTAGATCAGGGTAGCTCTGCGGATATAATGTTCATGGATGCTTTCCAAAAGATAGAGTTCCCCATGTCCACCTTAACCCCCTATGAAAGCGAGCTCATTGGGTTCTCTGGTGAGAAGATCACTCCAGTGGGTTATTTTGAAACATTCCTAACCCTCGGGGATAACAAAATCTACAGAACTGTTAAGGTATATTTTTGGTTGTAGATTGTATGTTTGCTTACAACATTATTCTTAGGTGACCTACCCTGAACAATATTGCCACTATATTATCCACTGCTCACTTGACCATGAAATTTCTTAACAAAAATAATGAGGTGGTCACAGTCAAGGGCGACCAAATTGTGGCTTGCAAATATTATAATAAGAGCCTCAAGATCTGCAGAACTCCTAAGAAAGCAAGAGTATGTATGCCTAGCCGGCCAAGGACTAAGTTAACATCCTTATGACCAAGTTGGATGTTAGGGAAGAAATTTGGGATACTAGATCCTAGCTAGAAGGAGAACTATTTTCACTTCAACTAGGTGACAAGCCTGATCAAGTCACCCAAATAGGCGCAAATCCGGAAGAGCAGGAGAAACACCAGCTGATAAAGCTCCTTCAACGAAATAATGACATATTTGCATGGACGTCCTTCGACATGTCTGGGCTTGACCCCGCTTTCGTTTGCCATCGTTTATCTATTAAACAGGACGTACAGTCGGTCTCCTATAGGAAGAGGAAAGTCAGCCCTGAAAGACAGCAGATCATTGAGGAGCAAGTCAAAGAACTTCTCGATGATGGATTCATCAAGGAGATCTCTTACACCACATGACTCTCTAATGTGATCTTAGTGAAAAAGTCAAAAAGAAAGTGAAGGATAGGTGTGGACTACACAAACTTGAAAAAGGCATGCCCTAAAGATCCATACCCCCTCCCCAACGTTGACAAGTTGGTTGACAGCTCATCCAGTTTTCGGCTACTCTCCTTTATAAATGCCTACTCCAGGTATAATTAGATTCTGATGTACCCCGGAGATGAAGATAAAACTGCTTTCATCACCAAAAAGGCAAACTACTGCTACAAGGTCATGTCTTTTGGCTTGAAGAATGCAGGAGCCACCTATCAGCGGATAATGAATAAAGTCTTTGAGGGTCAAGTGAGGAGAATGATTGAAGTATACATTGACGATATGATCGTTAAGACTCCTAAGTCCAGATCCCACACTGCTAACCTTGAAGAGGTATTTGCAGAATTTAGAAAGCACAACATGAGGCTCAACCCAGAAAAATAGGCATTCGGGGTCCGAGCCTGGAAATTCTTGGGCTTTATGTTGACCCATCACGAGATTGAAGCAAATCCAGATAAATGTCAAGTGGTGCTCGACATGCATAGCCCCTAGAATATAAAGGACGTTCAAAAACTTATAGGGCGAATCGCAACACTCACACGCTTCCTCGCTAAGGTTGCTCATAAATCCTTCCCCCTCTTCAAATTGTTAAAAAAAAAAAGAGGACGGGTTTTGAGTGGACCCAAGAGTGCGAGGACGCCTTCACGTCTCTTAAGAACCTATTATCATCTCCTCGTATCTTGACTAGGCCAGAACTCGGAGAGGCCTTATACGTATACCTTTCAGTTCATGAAGAAGACGTTAGTTTGGTTCTCATTCGAGAAACTGTCGAAGGCCAAAAGCCGGTCTATTTCATGAGCAATGTGCTGCAAGGCCTCGAGCTCTATTATCAGAAGATCGAGAAGGTCGCATTTGCCCTAGTCATCACATCCAAGAGACTAAGACAATACTTCTAGTGTCATCTGGTTGTAGTAAGGACAGATTAACCAATCCGTCAAATATTGCATAAATCGGACCTAGCAGGAAGAATGATTACTTGGTCCATCGAGCTCTCTGAGTTCGGCATCTCATATAAGCCCAAACTAGCAGTTAAGGCACAAACACTTTCAGACTTCCTTGTCGAACTTATATTGGACCCCAGTGACCCAGAGGAAGTGTCATGGATAGTGTTCGTTAACGAATCCTCTAACCCTAAAGGAAGTGGCATCGGGGTAATCCTCGAAAATCCAGAAAGCATGACAGTTGAAAGCTCCCTGAAGTTCGAGTTCTCCACTTCGAACAACCAGGAAAAATACGAAGCTTGCATTGCTGGATTGGTAATGGCCAAGGAACTGGGTGCAACAAGGATCACACTTTGCAGTGACTCCCAACTCGTGACATCCCAGATCTAGGGTGACTACTAAGCTAAAGAACCCCTCTTACAGAGATATCTAGCTAAGGTACAAGAACTCCTTAAGGGCTTTCGAATGGTGAAGGTGGAGTAAATTCCCCAAGAACAAAACTTAAGGGCCGACCTCCTATCTAAGTTGGCCAGTATGAAGAGCCTGGGGAACAATCGTTCGATGGTCTAAGAGACCTTAGCCCAACCCTCAATCATGATTTCAACCATTTTCTAGATTGAAGATTCAGAGCTCACGTGGATCACTCCCATTGTAAAGTATTTACAGTCCGGCATCCAGCCCAAGAACCCAAAGGAAACATTTAAGCTAATAAAAATTGTTGTTCAGTACACCATCTACGATAGACAGTTATACCGGTAGGGATTCTCTTCACCTCTTCTCAAATTTCTGACCCCTAAAGAAGCAGAGTACGTATTAGTAGAGGTCCATGAGGGGAGCTGTGGACACCATTTGGGAGGCAAAGCCCTAGAGTTGAAAGCTTTCAGGGCTAGTTATTATTAGCCCACAATGGAGGCCGACACAATAACACACGTCCAAGTTTATGACAAGTGCCAGCGCCACTCAGACCACTATCATGCTCCACCTAAGGAACTCTCCACAACATCCTTACCCTGGCCATTCTATAGGTGGGGTATGGACATTCTAGGCCCTTTCCCTCAAGCACCCGGACAACTGAAGTTTCTCGTAGTAGCAGTGGATTACTTTACTAAATGGATCAAAACCGAACCTCTAGTTACCATTACCTCGGCTAGAATCCAAAAGTTCACATAGCGCCACATCATTACAAGGTTTGGAATCCCAGAGTCCATTGTGACAGATAACGGGACGCAGATCAAGGATACGGGGTTTGAAGAACTACTCGTTGGTTTGTTAATCAAACATCATTGTAGCACTATAGAAAACCCCCAGACAAATGGGCAAGTTGAAGCTGCTAACTGGGTTATTGTTCGCAGACTCAAAAGGAGGTTGAATGAAGCCAAGGGAAACTGGGCCGAATAGCTCAACTACATCCTTTGGGCCTACCAGACTATGCCCCACTCTACGATAGGTGAGACTCCTTTCAAGCTCACTTACAAGTGTGAGGCAATGATCCCAGTAGAAATAAGAGAACTCAATTGGAGCCTCCAACATTTCTCAGCAGACAGTAACCCTAGACTGATCAGGGAAGACCTAGACCTCTTGGAAGAAAGAATGTGCATTGCTCATATACATGATGCCGCCATCTAACAAAAGATGGCAGCACGCTACAACCTAAAAGTTGTCCCCAAAAGATTCCAGCTAGGTGACCTTGTACTCCTCAAGGCTAACATTAGAGGAAAGAACGCCTCCCAAGGGAAGTTAGCCCCTAACTAGGAAGGCCCCTACCGCATTGTGATCAGCACCGGAAAAGGAGCTTACACCATCGAGACGCTAACAGGAAAGTCAATGAAGAACTTCTAGAATGCAGACAAACTTAGAAAGTACTATAGCCAAGTGCCTTTTAAGGCCTAGTCTTAGTTTACTTCATGTTTAATCTGCCTCAAATACTACAGGAACACTTTGTATGAACCTTAGTCCTTTCTTAAATCAAAAAATCAAAGTGATATTTTACTTTACTCTAAGGTCATTCTAGCATGGACAGACTACCATGGTAACCCCCGAAAGTGTCTTGTGTTAGAAAGGTTATACAGTAGAAAAATCCCAAGTCCTGGGAAAATTCTCACACTGAACCATATGCACAAAAAACCCTGGCAAGGACCATTTATGCCAAGGTTAAAAGGGATCCTAAACACCCAAATGGTTGGTGACGGACCCCAGACAAGGCTTCATTTATACCAAGGTCAAGAGGGATCTTAAAAGCCAAATCGATTGGTAATTGACTCTAGACAAGGTTTCTTTTATACCAAAGTCCCAAGGGGATCACCAAGCCTTTAAAAGGTGTCAGACCCTGGACAAGGTCTTACTTGAACCAAAGCCACGCGAGATCGTAAAAGCCACGATAATTGGCAAAGGACCTTGAGCAAGGTATTTTTACCCTAAAACCTAAGTCCTAGAGGGGACCTCAAGTCCAGAAAGGGCGTTGGACCCCGAACCATGGTACTTAACGTACAAATAAAACCTAAGTCCTAAAGGGGACCACAAGTCCAGAAAGGACATTGGACCCTAGACCGCAGATTCTAATACCTAGAGATTTCCCAAGTCATGCAAGGATCGCTAAATAAACACCATAATGGGCATTGGACCCAAAAAGATCGACACGAAAATAAACAAGCATGTAAGGCAAAATAAAGATGAAGTAGGAAAATAAACTAAAAATCGATTGTCTATACAAAGTCAATAAACTCCATGCAAGGGGCAGAGGCAAAAATCAAAACAAAACATTTCCCTACTCCTCAGCAGTTCCTATATCAATGGCCATTGCGAATGAAGTTTCAACAACACTTGGATTAATCCTAGGTTGCACGAGGTGCCCATTCGCGTACCACCTTCCCAGAATCCAGGCGGCTCAAGGCTAGAGCCACCCCGAGATTAAAGAGTTGGACTTGATCAATTGCATTCTGAAATTGCTCCCCACTAATATCCGTACAAATGGTGATAAGCTTTTGAACATCATCTCGCAATGACTTAATCTCAGCATTAGACCGTCAGTCCTTAGCACGAAGACCCTTGTTCTCAGTCTGAAGTACGATATATACCTTAAACTCGCCAAGGTGGAGTCTTTCTACTTCCCAGCATCTTTCAGGGCACCCACCTCCCGCTCCAATTCTCGAACCCGGGTCTCGACATCACTTTTGGCCTTCACGACATCCTCCATGGCCTTAAGAGCTTTGTTTTCACCTCGTTTAGTGGTCGCCGCTCTCTCCACCATCACCCGCTCATGCTCTTCAGTCTTCACAAACTTGTTCCAAATATCAAGTTTCAGTGGCAAGGAAGAGACCAAAAGTCTCAAACCATGCAAAAGTATCCTTCGTGCTACGAAGGGCAAGGTGGTTTGTAACTTGCTCATCTAGAAGATTATAATCAATGAATTCCCAGGGGTCCGATTCTTCATGGTACAAACTAATCGGACTACCTCCTTCAATGACCACCGCCCTCTTACCGCGGCCACCTGATGACCCATCCTCCACTACTTTTCTCTTACGTGTCTCGATAGCCTAAGGAGAGTCCTCCACCTAGATAGGCTCCCTGTCCACCATCGGGACTTCAATTGGTGGGGGCAAAGGAGCTGCAACAACATCTGCTAGAGGATCCAATGGATCAGTTGCTTTCTTGGCCTTGAAGGCTTCAAGAATTGCCAAGGCACTCCCAATCGACATCTCCACTAAACTTTCTGCAAAAATAACAGAGGATCAGAGTTATAATGTTGCTATGAGGTATTATGAAAAATGTTAAGCACGCAAATTAACATTTGGATAATAGTTTAAACTACCTATTACAGCCCAAAGAGTCTCGTCTTCCGGGGTATCCAATATATCTTTGGGCCGAATGGAACCAATCTCTTCGACCCACATTTCAAAGAAATCAACACATTCAAGCTCCTCATCATTCAGATGACTTGGTTCCCTCTCAAACAATTGAGTGGGAATGCTCCACGCCACCGAATTCCAATACAAGCTAAATATTGGTTCCTAGTCACCACTTAACCAAAAGGGGTGCAAACCGTGAGCCGCCATCAACTTAAAGAACTTCTCTTTGAAATCTTTATAACTCTCCAGATATCAATGGAAGACCTTCCACCCTTGCCTTGACCGGACCTAGAGCTAGGTTTTATTAGGGGCCCTGGCACCATGAACAAAATACCAGGTATGAAAATAGAAAAATGCTCTATCTGAGCACCGCAACCCGACCAACCGGCATATCCTTTCAAAGGCCATGATATTAGCCCAACCATTGTTCAAAGTTTGGAGAACGGCAATATGGAAGTCTGTGAAAGGAAGCCGAAGTCCAAACCTAACGAAAAAGTCTTCATATATGTAAGTGAAGTGTTCCCCCGCCTAACGAGTAGAACAAACCCTTTCATTCTCCAGCGACAGGATTTGGAACTCGTGGTCCCTATTCTTCCCCCCAGTCAACACCAGATAGCTTTTTAGCTCATCAAGAAGTTCTCTCGGTTAGAAACAGGATATCCAGTCATAGGCGTCGTCCGCGACCCAAGGGTATACCAATCCCGAACCACGGTGAATGCGGATCGCATTCTCTATGACTGCTTCCTTTTCTATCGACTCTCTTCCTTCTGGGACCACGGTAGTATTTGGAATTGGTTCTTCAAGCCTAATGTAACATCCTGAAAATTCTTTATTTCATTATAAACGACCATTTTATTGTTGGTGTATGCCCTAGTGGCCAATACATTTTGTTTGTATTGACATACATTATATTATGCTATTTTATATATGAGGCATTTCATTTATTGTGTTCTTTTTTGATAAACATAATAAAGTCCTTAGAATAGTAAGTTTGATGCCATAGGACATCAAGTGGATGACTTGATCGTGAGATCCTTTTGGTTACAACACTATTCTTAAATGTCCTAGTCAAGTATTATTGTTAATTAGGACAACAATAATACATTGAGACTAGTATGTGTAGAGACTGATGACCGCATCTCACGGGTCATGGATATGAGATATCAAGTCTTCACATTGGTACATATTAGAGTAATGATGTCTTGGATGACCCACCATGAGAACGCTACATGGATCGTTACGTGAGTGTCATAAGCGATTCTCATAGTGATAATGGTGTTTGTGGTCCTTTGACCGAAATCACTACGATTCCTACATGAGGAGTTGTGTGTTTTAATGCCATCAAACGTCATCTGTAACAAGGTGATTATAAAGTTGGTTATTGGACATACCGCAAATCATGCACAGGGATGTGAGTGACCTAGATGGAATTTGTCACTCCTACATAACAGGAGCGATATCTTCGGGCCCCCGATTGAGTGAGATCGCGAAATGCATGGCCATGCTCAAATGAGTCAATATGAGATATTGATCTCATTTATTGTTACAAAGTCTACTCGAGTATCAGGAAACGAATGATTGGACTATACAAGGGTGACGCATTCCATGCCTTGTGTTCAATCTAGATATCTTGACAAAGGGACTAAACTACACGAAAACATTGATCACGGATAGGTTATGTCAAATCACTGACATTCTCATTACTTGGGTAGCAGTGATGTGTTGCTAGATACCGCTCACTGTTTGTAATATTAAAATGAGATTTTAATATTACTACCAACGTCATGAGACCTGCAGGGTCGCACATTTAGAAACAGACTAAATTGGAGCAATAAGGATCCAAGTTGGACTCGGATTCAATTGTGGGCCTAACTCATGAGATGGGTTTTAGGGTTGCACTGACTTACCTTTTCTGCTTGCTCGCTCACACTCACTTAAGGCAGCCACTATTATAAATAGTATCGTTAGGGGGCTGCTATAGGTGTTACATCACAACCCTAGCCGCACCTAAGAAAGTGAGTGAGAGACAGTGAAAGGTTCTTCTCTTCTATTCGCAGCTAGCACCGCGAAACAGAGGCGTGACTCCTTTTGCAAGTCTGTTCGTGTGGATACCGCAGAAACATCATCGCTATTACGGTGTTGGTGATTCACCTCGCTTGTGTTTATCACGCTTCAAGAGGTAATTTTTAAAAACTCGGATTATGGACTTTTCGCATGGATCCTGTGTGGGAATCCTATTATTCCGCTGCGAGATATTTTGATCCGCAATTCCCAACATTTATAATATTTATGATTTTTAGGAATTTTTGTAGATTTTTCTGGAAACGATGAATATTTTAATATATTCTTCGTTTTGCGTGTACACTGAGCGGAGCTGGGGAAACTAGAATATTTTCCCTGAGGCTAGTAAACTTTGAACTGTCAACGTGTCAACGGGGGATCTTACTAAACCCGAGGCTGGGCACAGTTTGCGAGGTTTATATTTTTTTGAGGTTTTATCTGTTAAATAAAATTTCGGTATCATTAAATCATCTGATGAATAATAAAATATTATTTTCATCAATTGTAAATTTTATTCATTGAGAAAATAATTCCACAGTGTAATTAATCATCTGTTAGATGTATTTAATTTGGAGACAAGCTTACTATGTGCTTTATCGAGGAGCGCGCGAAGCTTCTCAAGGAAGTTTCCTCCAACCATTATTTTTATCATTTCTCTCTCCTCCCATTTTTGTCTTGCACGTTTGAAATTAAGGGGGTCTAATTCATTTCCTTTTCTCACATTTCCTCTCCTCCCAATACGCAGCTACTATTCACTCATCTTCTCTCTTCTCTTTCACCCTACAGCAGCAACACCATCCACCCACACCTCCATTTTGTTCTTCAAACCATCCCAATCTTAGCACCATTTCGCGTTTAGAGAACCACCATCATTGAGGAAATCAGCTTCAAGGTTCTACCATTTCCTCTATCTTTATTCTCCTACATCTTTGAAGCTTAAAGGTTGGAGCTTTAAGGTAAAGCTTTTAGCTTTTTCCCCATCTCTTCTCTTTTTTGTAAACCATTGTCATTTTGATGACAATGGGTATCCATTTCAATATTAGGATTCTGATTCTTGCAAATTTAAATCTTTAAAGATTTCCTGGAAGCTGGAAACGAAATCCTGACCAAAAAGGAGCCACTTTTCTTTGTGCTTCTCCAAGGTAAGAGGAAGACACTCTTCCTCAACCTCTTTTAGCATTTAGGGACGTTGATTGTGATTGGTACTGAGATTCATCTCTGTTTGTATGCTGCTGGTGATGTATACATATGCTAGTTGATTGTTTTGGGTGTTTTGATATATTTATGTGTACTGGAATGTATAATCTAAAAGGAACGCTGTCGGGCTGGCTCTCGGATGGCCACGCCTTGAGATTAAAATTTTGGGATTCTTGGTGAGAAATGGTAATAACTTGAGTTTCTGACCATTAAGTGTAATGTCAAAATCTGTCGAGTATGAACCCCTGGCCAAACCCGTCGAATGTGATGTCTTGATCACTTAGTAAAGTCAAAATCCGTCGAGTATGAACCCCAGGCTAAACCCATCGAATGTGAGGTCTTGATCACTTAGTAAAGTCAAAATCCGTCGAGTATGAACTCCTGGCCAAACCCATCGAATTTGATGTCTTGATCACTTAGTAAAGTCAAAATCCGTCGAGTATGAACCCTTGGCCAAACCCGTCGAATGTGATGTCTTGATCACTTAGTAAAGTCAAAATCCGTCGAGTATGAACTCCTGGCCAAACCCGTCGAATGTGATGTCTTGATCACTTAGTAAAGTCAAAATCCGTCGAGTATGAACTCCTGGCCAAACCCGTCAAATTTGATGTCTTGATCACTTAGTAAAGTCAAAATCTGTTGAGTATGAACCCCTGGCCATGCCCGTCGAATTTGATTCCTGGTCATTTAGTGCAATATCAAAATCCGTCGAGTAAGAACTCCTGACCACTTAGGAGAGAAGCTCCTCTAATGCAAAATCCATCGAATTTGAATGACCACATCTGTCGAGTGACATATTCGTCGAGTTAGAATGCCAATACCCATTGAGAGACATACTTATCGAGTGGATCTTCTATCCATTTATCAGAAGCTTCCCAAAGTTAATATTCGTCGAGTAGAATGTCAAGATCCGTCGAATTAGAGTTCTAACCATCTACCTGTCGAGTAGATCTTCTGTCCATTTATCAGAAGCTTCCCAAAGTTAATATTCATCAAGTAGAACGTCAAGATCCGTCGAATTAGAGTTCTGACCACAGTGTTTTTCGTCGATTCGACACTTGGGAGATTTCTCCAACGTCGACACCCACATCCATCGAAATAGAACTTCTGCTGACCTTCTGGAAAAATTCGACAGTTTTGATCTCTGTTCGACAGAACCTCCATCCGACAGAAATTGGTTTTTATCCAGTCTTGTTATAAAATGTTCTCCCATCTTTCATCCTTCTGCCATGTTAGTTTTCGTCGAATGGCAGCCTCAATTTTCCACTAAATGCATTGTCTCCGTCGAATTCACAACTATGGTTTATCACCCAATACCTAGCAATTAAATCTGTGACGTTATTGGTGATTCTGGCCATGTATCTTCCTAAATTCAAAACCCTGGGATTAATAAAAGCACATAAATCATAAATGATTGGATGACTAGAGATTAAGTAGGGATTCATAAACAGGGAAGAACATGAGTATGGGTGAGCTTTTGAGGCACATAATGAATTTAATGGTTGACTTTTATCATGACTATGAATGGAAATTGTGGATATCCTTAAAATGTACTATTGGATTGATGTAGACCCGTGAATGGGATCAGATCTTGTTGATAAATGATATGACATGTATTTGAAGCATGATGGGCCTAGTTGGTCATGAGGAGTATGATTGTGTCATGCATTGAACAAAAAGAAAGAGTTTATCCGTTGGACTTAGTTAAGGCCAGTGGTCTAGGAGTTGAACTTACACCTTTGTGCGGGTGCGAATAGACAAGTGTAGGTTACTTGTTGACCTTGGGGGCGTCAGGGTGCGGGTACCTCACAATGGGCAGCTGGTAGCTCTCTGTCTGTAGGGCAGACTGATGCAAACACATTGATGATCCGGACCGAGACGCTGTCCTATGTCGAGATCTATGTAAAATGTCTTATAAAATGCCGTGATGTACAAAATGATAATTTGAGAATTTTAGTACTTGAGGGCCTGGGTAGCCAAGAATACAGACATACCTCCTGATCGTTCTCTCCGATTATTTTGTGTCTAGCTCCATGGAGTAGGATTTTGGTTATTGAAGGCGCGTGTGCATAGTGAGTCCATGAATCATCTGGCATACATTGTTATTATAATTGGAACTGTTGTACTTCTGATATACCTATATGTGTATGACTGCCTGAAACTGTTTGGTTGATCATAATTGCTATCGAATGTTTATTATCATTATTGCTGTCATAAATGCTATGTGGGCGCTTTGCGCCGTTTGGTTTCTCGATGCTATGATTGGTAATTATGATAGGATGTCTTACCTCTTCTCTGTCTCTCCACTTCTGTTTTGTCCGTATACTGCGTTCCATAGAAGACAACTGCAAGGAACCGGAAGCCCCCGAATTCCCTGGTTTTTGGCCTCATCTTGACTGAGCGACTGCAGAAGAATATGGAGCCACGCACGCAAAGATTTTTAGGAGATGTGCGCCTGACTTTCTTGGGAGGGCCAGAGTGCTGGTACATCAACTATGGTTCTGAGCGTTGCGTCTATACGGGGGATGTGTCGTTATCTCTAGCCTGGAGGCGTCACGAGCCGCCTGTCTTCACCTGCTGTATTAGTTTACGTTTGGAGTTTCAGCTACCGATACGCGAGATGTGGGGTGACCGTTATTTCACTCCGCTGGAAGACTCTTTTCGTTCCACAGCTCGGGCCCTGTCCCGTGACTCTGCAATTCATATGGTGATTTCCTCTGACGAAGAAGATCCTGAGGAAAATCTCGAAGAAGTTCCTGAGGACGACCCCGAAGAGGATCCTGAAGAGGACCCTGACTCGATTCCTCCTCACTTGAGGGACTGACTTTACTTGTAGCTACTGAGGGCTACCAGTATTTTATTTTGGGGGCCTGATGTTTTGTCTGTAGTGGGCTGTATATTTTGATACCGTAGGGATATGTATGTATAATCCTTTGGGGGCAGGTATAGTTTTGCTTTTTGATATGCCAGGCTTTGTAACTAAACAGTTTGATAATTATATATATATGAATGAAATGTTGATTTCCCATGTATGTCTCGTGACAACTGTCGAGATTACCAAATTTAAATCAATTTATAACCGATTTACCAAAACTACTTGTAACATAAGGTAACACCGGGTCGAGCCCGTAGATCACTCTAATTATGAAGTCAGATTAAGAAGTTAATAAACAGAGGGGAAAAGTTTTGCAAGATTAAATAACAAAGAATAATTAAAATGAGTAAACAAGATTGAGAAAATAACAAATCCAAGAGAATTAACAAATCTTGATTTTAATCCATCCTTGATCTTTATAAATCTGTTCAACTATCAACCAAATCTTTAGTCTTAGATCACATCAAGACGCCTATCAATGATCTATGAATCTTCTACTAGAAATGCTTCTAGAATTCAATTAATTAAGGTTAGACAAATTAAGCATCCATCCAAAACCCAAATTAACTTAAAAATCAAGATCCAACCAAGCTAAATATTTCATCAAACACCTTTAATAAATTATTTAACCTCTGAATTCATCTCTTGGCATATGACAATTACGCAATTAATATATGCAAATTCCAATCAAATTAAGCATTAAATCAGAATTTAAACAAGAGAATAAGAGAAAGAGAAACTTGATTAATAGATGAATATATAACAATTAAAACAAAATCTCAAGATTAATCATCAAGACTGTCAATCTCTTGGATTGATTAAAGAAGTTTAGTTCTCCATAGCCATCACCATTGGAGAACCTTCAAGAACCATGAAAAAAAAACAAAGAGAGAGAATGAGAGAAAAAGAAGAAGAGAAATCTTCAAAATCAAAAACTAACACTTTAATTATAACAATACTTCTACATATTACAATGATCTGCATAGCCTCCCTTTTATAGAGGGTTAAAGATACAAAATGTCAAAGGAGGCTGAGTCATGGTGGTTGGCGGAGTAGGTGGAGTAGGTGGAAAATGTTGAATGACTTTTTGGTGAGTAGAAAATTCTGGAGATTCTTTGTCTCCGAAATCATGCAGCTCTGAAGTCATTGCATTCGTCATTTTTAAGCCAAGTGGTCTTCACGAAGATTGTAGGTCTAGATCTTATATTTCAAATGGCTTTGGTTTGAGTCCAATATCATTTCTATAGCTCCAGATATGTTCAAATTACTGCACACTGCTCAGGCCCAGTCGCAGCTCCTCTATTCTGACTTCCAAGCCCAATATCACCTCCAAGAAGTCTGAATCGGGAAGAGTGTTCAACATGAAAGTTGTAGATTTGAGTTTTAACTATCAACTATCAAAATTTCAGCCTATTCTACAACTTTCACTACGAGCAGTGTAATGAACAGTACACAAAGGTCATTCTGCCAGGAGCAACACTTTAGTTCTTGATTCAATGCCAATTTGAGCCATCCAAACGTGTGATTGAGTCTTTGATGTCTTCATGAAGATTGTAGAGCTCTCTATTATCTTTAAAATGACATAAGATTCACCTTAAACATCCACCTACAGCCTAAGATATGACACAAATACAGGATTAGTGTAAAACGTAAATCATGCTGAAAAATTTAATTAAATCCATTTTGAGTTCAAAACATACAAAACATAACCAAACTTAATTTATTAAGTGCATGGAGAGTGTAAATGACTAAAAATGAAGGCTTATTAATGCATCAAATATGTGAACATCAAATTCCCCCACACTTAGCTTTTTGCACTCCTGGGCAAAACACACAAAAACAAAATGAAACAGACTCAAAAGTTAAACATTCGAAAAGAATCAATTGCTAATAATATTTAAGAATGAAGAGCAATTAATAATTCAAGTAATCAAAACATTTATGAGGTAACACATCTTCACATCTCAAATCAACAAGCAAGGATACTTCAATTGAAAAGCATGAGTAAAGAATGATAGATCCTCACAGAATTCACTCTCAATCTCTCAAGTGTTTAAAAGGTAGGTATTACACTCAATTCAACTCACGAAAATTGCACTACCATAAGCTTGCTTATCTTCTACTTCCCCACTACTCAGAGCACATGCACACACAAATCATGAGGACTTTATTCAAGGTTGTAATGGGGTCAAGGTAAAGGAGAAGGTAATATGGATATGACAAGTTAAACACCAAAGAGAATAAAAGAACATGAAAGCTAAGTTCAATTATCGATCATGAAAGTTCATCCCAACTTCATCTAATACAAATTCCCTTTACATATTATTTTCCATTCCTTTATTGCCTTGTTGACCCTTTTTTTTTTTACATATATATATATATATTTTTGAATTTTTATATATATATATATATATTTTTTTTTTTTTTTTTTCTTTTTTTTTTCAAAAAGAACATCATATATACATTTTTCAACCATTCTGCATACACACCCCCACACTTGTTCATGAACTCATCCAATGACAAAGCTAATGTTCTCTTATTCCCTAAGACTAAGTAAGAACATGGTTTTTTTTCATTTAAGAAACATAATGAGTTCGAGACAAAGAATAATCAAATAAGCTCAAAGGGGTTAAGCAAGGGGAAATATGCAAGGTTGGCTGTTTGGTTAAACTAGCTAATTAAGAAAGAGGGCCTCAATCATGTTCATGCATGCAAGTGAAATGTAGCTTCAAAAAGAATCAAAGCAAGTTCTAGAGCAACAATTTCATGAGTGAAATTCACACAAGAAAGAAGAGAATGGTGTAGATGTTCAATTCATTCATCAATAGGCTCAAGATCTCACAAGGTATAGTTCTATCATTCTCAGTCCACCAATTCAACATCCATAACCAAATATATGATTTTTAAGAAAGAAGACAATTAACTCAATCATGCAAATTTTCATGAATTTTAATTGCTACTTCCACACAAACTAGTTATCTACCACAACTAAAATGCGTCTCAAGAGTAAAATTTACTCCTTACTCTGCCATCCTTAACCGGTTAGAAAATTACTGACAAACATATAAACACAATAAACATATTAATACATACACACATTTTTTTTTACACAACTCTACACACGACAAACATAAACACACTTACTAAATTTTTTTTTTGGTCTTTTTGGTCACACAACTATCCTTCCCCCCAACCAGATCATAACATTGTCTCCAATGTAAAAAAAAAATAGAAAGGAAAAAGATAGAGGATAGTACACATTCATCGCAATTACGGAAAAGAGAAACCTTACACAAATATAAAAGAAACAAAGTACAATGAATAAAACTAAAGATAAAGGAAAGTCATAGATGAAGTGTCGAGTCTGCTTGTTGTTTCTTCTTTGCCTCCCTTGTTGTTGTCTCTCTTTCTTCTTTGTCTCACGACCAATCTATACGGGTACATTCTTGGATCAGTTCATAAACAAAGGCTTCTAATTTATCAATTAACTCATCAACAGGTGAAAGCCGAGAAAAGGAGTTGTCTTGCGAAGGTGTGACAAATTTCTGTTCCACAGCATGGTCAACAAAAGATAACAAATTATCAAAGAAATTATTAACATTCAACAAACCTATGGGTTTATGGTGGATGTTCGGTTAGCCCAAGAAACAACTTGAAAGACTTCTTCCAAAGTACCAAAACCACCAGGTAAGGCTATGAAGGCATCAGAGTTTTCAAGCATTGCCTTCATTCGTTCATGCATAGATGATACTTGAATTTCCTGTCCAATTGTCTTTCCAACAAAGTTCCTCTGAGTTAAAGGTTCAGGAATGACACCTAAAACTTGACCACCTCTTAGAAATGCAGACAGTGATACAGCCCCCATTAACCCAAGGCAACCTCCCCCATATACTACATAGATGTTCCTCGCAATAAGTGTTCTACCAAGAGTGCTTGCTGCGTTGACAAACTCTAAACTCTTCCCATAATTTGTCCCACAAAATACACAGATACTGATAAGTCTACAGACAGAAGAAGAAGAAGATCCCTCCATTTCCACACTCACACTCTTTTTGAATGATTAAGAGTTGCAGAAAAGTGAAGAAAATGGAGTGTTTAAATAGGGAAGAGAATAGAAAAAGTAATAATAGCTCCTATATGAGTAGGTTGGCTATTGTCAGAAAACTTTTGAAATTTTTTTTTGTTTTCTTTTTTTTTTTATGTTTTGTTTTGTTTTTTTAAATAATAAATGCATAAGATAATATATACAGATTGTTATGATTGTGGCTCACATCTTCCTCTGGTTTTACATCCAGAAACGGCTTAAACGCTTTCTATGAGTCGGGGATAGGCTTCCCATCTAATTTTCTTATAAATTGGCAAACATGGTCTTTTTGAGTCAGATTCCGAAGACTATAACGCTCTTGCTCGTCCTTGAAGAGATTCCACAAACGAAGAAGTTCACGCTGCACAATTCCACAAGAATGCGTCTCAAGAGTCAATAAGATATTATCTAATGACTCCTTACTCAGTCCATTCTTAATGAAGAATATTTTATCTTCTCTGTTTACAGAAACCATTCCCAAAGAACGACATCGTGTGTTGCAATTCCATCGTGCACACTTGTAACAAACGTGCATTCTTTTTGCTCTTCTCTTTTTCGAAAATGAACTTTTACCGAGACCAGGCATGTATCGGACAAATGAATCGAAAGATTCTGACTAAATGAACCTTTGCTTCGATTATCCAGCGTATATCTTCGGGATGCCCTTGTACATTAACGGTCTCAATCTCTCACACCTAGCTTTGTAAATTTTGGTTAGAACATTTTTATGAACAGAAGGGAAATACTTTTTAGATTTGAAAGAATGACATCCATTTTGAAAGAGAAGAAATCGTTATTATGGGAAATGAAAGACAAACCGACTCGAGAGTCGCGAGTACCGATTATCCGCCGTTTAACCTTAGGGAACTGAAAGAAGCGCAAAAAGAAGAAAAAAAAATTAAAATAAAGTCTACTCATAACAAGGATTAGAAAGGGAGATGGATTCTACCTCAAGACTTGATGTTCGAAATGGTTTGAGTCTTTTTGCTTTATAATTTTATTATTATTATTTTTATTATATATTTTTTTATTATTTTTTATGCATCATTTATTGATTAGTAATTCATGCAAGTGCAATTTGCGTAACTTGGAAGCATCATTTTTCTTTCGAGAAATGGACCCCAATTTTTGACAATGTTCGCAACTTTTGTAAAAAGTATAAGCGCCCTTGAATAATATGGCCAATAAAATCCATCTTGCAAGATTTTGCAAAATTGTTTTCTTTGAAGAAAAATAACCTCTACATGCTTCTGAATGACAAAATTCAATGACACTACTTACCTCATTGTCGGGTACAAATCTCCAAAAGATTTGATCAGGACAATAATTGAACAAATATGGGTCAGCACAATAGAAATTTTTTTTTTTACCTCAATCAAAAACTTTTTTTTTTGTGTCCATTGAGGCGGCATCTTACTTATCAAGTGGGGTAGACGACTTCTTGCAAGTGGACCTCCTCCAAAATATCCTCTTGAGCTCCCTCATAAAATGGTTTGAGGCGATGTCCATTGACTGTGAAAGCTTTTGTAGTAGTCTCACTTGTAACTGCATGAACACCATAAGGAAAAATCTTAGTAACAACAAATGGACCAAGCCACCTAGATCTGAGCTTTCCGGGCATGAGTTTGAGGCGTGAGTTATAGAGGAGAACTTTTTGACTAATCTTAAATGTTTTTCTCATGATCTTCTTATCATGGAAGGCTTTGGTCTTCTCTTTATAAAGTTTGGAACTCTCATAAGCCTCCAAGCGGATCTCCTCCAATTCGCAAGCAGCTTCCGCTCCATGCCGCTTGATTTAGGTCCAAGTTACACCTTTTTTACCGCCCAAAATGCACGATGCTCAATTTCCACGGCAAGTGGCATGCTTTGCCAAAAACAATCCGATAAGGAGACATCCCAATCGGAGTCTTATAAGCGATCCTATAAGCCTATAAAGCATCCTCAAGCCTTTTGCTCCAGTCCTTTCTGTTAGGTTGAACTGTTTTATGAAATATCTGCTTGATCTCTCTGTTGGAAACCTCGGCTTGCCCATTAGTGCGGGGATGGTAAGGTGTAGAAACTCTATGCAAAACTCATACTTTTTCATCAAGGCTTCCATGCTTCGATTACAAAAATGCGAACCACGATCACTAATGATGGCTTTTGGGACTCCAAACTGCAGAGAAAATATGTGATCTAACAAAATCCACAACAACCTTGGAATCATCGGTCAGTGGCTTTTGCCTCCACCCATTTAGATACATAATCCCAAGAAGCGAGAATGTAAACAAAACCAAATGACACAGGAAAAGGACCCATAAAATCAATACCCCAAACATCAAATATTTCACAGAACAACAAAGGTTGTTGGGGCATCTCATTCCTACGAGAAATATTCCCTGTTCTCTGGCATTGTTCACAAGATTTACAAAACAAATATGCATCATGAAATAGAGTGGGCCAATATAATCCAGAGTCCAAAACTTTCCTAGCTGTACGAGTAGGTCCAAAATGTCCCCCACAGGCAAGTGCATGACAAAAACTAAGAACAGAATCAAACTCATGATCAGGAATACATCTCCTAATGACTTGGTCACTACAAAATCTCCACAAATAAGGGTCATCCCACACATAATATTTTGACTCACTTTTCAATTTGTCAATCTGTGCCTTAGTGAAATGTGCAGGTAGTGCTCTAGCAACCAAGAAATTAACCAAATCTGTAAACCAAGGGATGTTACCTTGCATCTTGAAAAGCTGCTCATCAGGGAAGACATCATGGATAGGAGAAGAATCTGCCTCTCTCTCAATCCGACTCAAGTGATCTGCCACCAGGTTCTCTGCTCCACTCTTATCTCTGATATCAATATCAAACTCTTGTAAAAGCAACATCCATCTAATCAGTCGAGGCTTTGCATTGGGCTTTTTCAGGAGAAACTTTAAGTGCATGATCGAAAATACAACCACTCTAGAACCAAGCAAATATGATCAAAATTTATCTAAAGCAAAAACAATTGCTAAAAGTTCCTTTTCGGTTGTAGTGTAGTTGGCTTGTGCAAAGCATCTAAAGTCCTCGAAGTATAGGAAATGACATGAGGTACTTTGCCGAGCTCTCGTGCAAGGGCGGCTCCCAATGCATAATTAGAGGCATCACACATGAGTTCAAATGGGAGTGTCCAATCGGTATTTGGATGATAGGTGCCTTTGGTCAATGCTTGCTTTAAGTGATTGAAGGCATGCTTGCATCTCTGGTCAAAGTAAAACTCTACATCCTTTTGTAGCAAGTTGGACAGTGGAAGGGCAATTTTGCTAAAATCTTTTATGAACCGACGATAGAAACCTGCATGACCAAGAAAAGAACGAACCTCCCGCACGCATGTGGGGTAAGATAGACATGAAATGACATCTATTTTTGCAGGATCTACCTCAATACCCTTGTTAGATACTACATGCCCTAAAACTATACCTTGTTCTACCATGAAATGACATTTCTCAAAATTCAGGATAATGTTAGTTTCAATGCACTTATGCAAAACCCGATCCAAACTATCCAAACATGCATCAAAGGAAGAGCCATAGACAGTAAAATCATCCATAAACACATCCATGCAACTCTCTAAAAATTCAGAGAAGATACTGACCATACACCTTTGAAAGGTTCCTGGAGCGTTGCATAGACCGAAAGGCATTCTCCTGTATGCAAATGTTCCAAATGGGCAGGTGAAAGTGGTCTTCTCTTGGTCTTCTGGGGCTATATGAATCTGAAAATAGCCCGAATATCCATCCAAGAAACAGTAATGCGACTTGCCAGCCAGTCTCTCCAACATCTGATCAATGAAAGGCAATGGAAAATGATCTTTCCTAGTGGCCTGGTTAAGCCGCCTATAATCAATGCACACCCGCCAACTGTTATGGATTCTTGTGGGAAGAAGCTCATTGTTCTGATTTGCAATTACTGTGACTCCCGATTTCTTTGGAACCACTTGCACTGGGCTTACCCATTTACTGTTAGATATGGGATAAATAATGCCAGCTTGCAGCAGCTTGGTCACTTCCTTCTTCACCACATCCAGAATCAGGGGATTTAGTCTCCTTTGGGGCTGCCTCACTGGCTTGGTACCTTCCTCTAATAAAATCCTATGCATACATGTGGAGGAGCTAATACCAGGAATGTCTGCAAGTGTCCATCCGATGGCCCGCTTATGCTGCCTCAAAACCTGCAGTAATTTTTCTTCTTGTTCAGGTTGTAGATTCTTAGCGACAATCACTAGCAGCTTCTCACCATCTTCCAAATATGCATATTTAAGGTGGTCTGGCAAAGTCTTTAGCTCTAAGGATGGGGGATGCACAATAGAAGGCAGCAAGCTATTTGAAACAAGCAACTCAGCAGCATTAAATTCGACATAATTTTGACTCATATTTTCATATGCTGCATCAGTCAAATAAGCACCTGCATCATCACTCATAACTGCATAAATCTCAGCACATACAGCACATGGTTCAGTATCACAACTAATACATATATCACAAGTGACAGAATCTAGAAAATCAATAATATCAGGAAATTCAGCACTCATATCAGCATAAGTATCATCAACCAGCATTTCAATCACATCAACATGAAAAACTGAATGCTCCTCAAGGGGATGTCTCATGGCATCAAAAATGTTAAACTGTACCACATCTTCACCAAATTCCATAGAAAGGGTGCCAGCATGCACATCTATCTTGGTTTTGGCTGTCTTGAGGAATGGTCTTCCTAGAATCAATGGAGCATGATTTGTTGAAGACTCATCTTCCATTTCTAGAATGTAGAAGTCCGCTGGGAAAATCAGCTCATTCACCCGCACTAACACATCTTCCAGCACTCTTGCAGGATGAGCAGTGGTCCTGTTCGCCAACTGAATCACTATACCAGTGGGTTGTAAGGTGCCAATGTTCAAAGACTTATACACTGACATAGGCATGACATTGATAAAAACACCCAAATCTAGCATTGCATGGCCAAATCTAGAATTGCCTATAGTGCAAGGGATTGTGAAAGTTTCAGGATCTTTGCATTTCTTTGGCATGCTTGGCTGAATCATCGCAGAAACATTTCTGCCCATACTGACCTTCTCAGTACCCTTAAGTCTTCTCTTATGAGTACACAACTCCTTGAGGAATTTGGCAAATTGGGAATTTGCTTGATTGCATCTAGGAGGGGAATATTGATTTCCACCTTCCTGAATGTCTCCATGACTTCCTTTTCCATTTCTGCTTGCGCTATCTGCTTGGATTGTGTCACTCTGTTTGGGAAGGGTAGTGGAATGTTCAAGTCTAAATTCTTTGCACATTTCTTCTAGGCTGGGGCATCTAGTTCATGCGAATTTTGTTGTGTCTGATCAATCTCTGGCTGCTGCAATGGGAGCTCTGGTTGTGGCAGACTAGGACCGTCAATTTCTTTGCCACTTCTCAAGGTGATGGCACTTACATTGCCTCTTGGGTTACTGACTGTTTGTGAAGGCAATTGGCTTGATCCTTGGCTTTTCAATTCACTCACGGTGGTGGCCAATTGCCCAATCTGAGTTTGCAGGTTCTGAATGGTGGCATTGACATTTTGTTGGAACTGAACATTATTTGTAGCCATCTATTTCATCAAATCTTCTAATGATGGCTTGGATGGATTGGTTGTAGGACTTGGCAACATGAGGGGCTGCTTTGCCGCACGGTGGTGCACGTTTGTTGTTGTGTACGAATGCGGTGGTTGGTATTTATTGCTAGGACCTACTGACTTGGTATCTAAATTCTTCTTTGTTGGGGTTGTTCTTCTTGACTAGAATTCCCATATCTCAAGTTAGGATGGTCCCTCCAACCAGGGTTATAAGTATTAGAAAATGGATCATATCTTGGCTGCTAGGACTGCTGATATTGAGGTCTACTAGGAAAGATGCCAGCTGCTGCAACTGACTGTTCTGGAAACACGGAACCACCATCCTGAAGTGTGGGACATGCATCAGTAGGATGAGATGAGCAAGAGCAAATGCCACACACCCTTGCAGGCTCTTGTACAGAACCTGGTACATGTTGTCCCACTGCTAATTGCCTTACCAAAGAAGTCAATTCATCAAGTCTGTGTTCCATTCTCTGTTGATCGATTTGAGATGATTGAATTTCATTGACTCCTCTGGTGGACGTAAGGACTCTTGTGCCAAATTGTTGAGCATTGGCTGCCATATTTGCTATCAAATCTCTTGCTGCAGTAGGGGTTTTATCCACCAATGCACCTCCAGATGCGGCATCCACCATACTTCTATCCATTGGAAGCAAGCCCTCATAGAAACATTGAATCAAGAGCTGATCACTAATTTGATGGTGGGGACAACTTGAACACAGCTTTTTGAATCTCTCCTAATACTCATGCAAGGTCTCACCAGTCATTTGCCTTATACCACAAATGTCTTTTCTAATGGCAGCTGCTCTGGATGCAGGGAAGAACCTTTCCAAGAATAATTTCTTCATATCATCCCAACTCGTGACAGAACCTGGTGAAAGGTAGAACAGTCAATCCTTGGCTATATCAGCAAGAGAGAAAGGGAATGCCCTTAACTTGATATACTCCTCAGAGATTCCATGTGGCTTCATGGTTGAACAGACCACATGGAACTCCTTTAAGTGCTTATGGGGATCTTCACCTGTAAGACCATGAAACTTGGGCAACAAGTGTATCAATCCAGATTTTAACTCGAAGTCAAGCATCAAGATTAGGATATTGAATGCACAAAGTGGTAAGTTACATCGGGAGCAAACAAGTTCTTTAAGGGTCCTATTTTGCTGTTATCGACCATGATTTTAAAATCACTTAAGATCTCAAGTGTACTTTCAGATTCAATGTCACAACTAAATTGGACTCAATTCTTTCACTTAGCCTACGAGTTCTAATCAACCTATACAATGTTCTATCAATCTCGGGATCAAATTCAAGCAAGATATCGGGATTAGACCTAGTCATGCATTAATCAAAACACAAAAATAAAATAAAATAAAATAAGTAAACAAGTAAAATACACTAGACAACTCTAAAAATATACCAAAATAAATCTAATTAACTAATGAAATGATTTTTAAAAATTATAGGACTTGTACAGCATGAAAACTACACAAAAATGAAACTAAAAAATGTAATAAAAAATATTTAAAAATTGAAAAACTGGTCTAAACGATGGATTTTGGAAAAACCAGGGGTGACCTCACAATTAATTGTGAGTCTTGTTTATTAGGCTGTTTTCCTTCAACTGACCAAGTTTCAGCTCATTTTGGGCACATTTTCTGTTAATACGAAATTCTTGTAAAATGACCCGTAATCACCCGTTTTCGCCTGAAATCCACCAAAACACAGCAAAATATAGTGAGAGATTAGTAGTTAAATAAACTCTTAATAAGATTGAACAAAATCAGAATGATCCCCGGCAACGGTGCCAAAAATTTGACAACTGTCGAGATTACCAAATTTAAATCAATTTATAACCGATTTACCAAAACTACTTGTAGCATAAGGTAACACGGGGTCGAGCCCGTAGATCACTCTAATTATGAAGTCAGATTAAGAAGTTAATAAACAGGGGGGAAAAGTTTTGCAAGATTAAATAACAAAGAACAATTAAAATGAGTAAACAAGATTGAGAAAATAACCAATCCAAGAGAATTAACAAATCTTGATTTTAATCCATCCTTGATCTTTATAAATCCGTTCAACTATCAACCAAATCTTTAGTCTTAGATCACATCAAGACGCCTATCAATGATCTATGAATCTTCTACTAGAAATGCTTCTAGAATTCAATTAATTAAGGTTAGACAAATTAAACATCCATCCAAAACCCAAATTAACTTAAAAATCAAGATCCAACCAAGCTAAATATTTCATCAAACACCTTTAATAAATTATTTAACCTCTGAATTCATCTCTTGGCATATGACAATTACGCAATTAATATATGCAAATTCCAATCAAATTAAGCATTAAATCAGAATTTAAATAAGAGAAGAAGAGAAAGAGAAACTTGATTAATAGATGAATATATAACAATTAAAACAAAATCTCAAGATTAATCATCAAGACTGTCAATCTCTTGGATTGATTAAAGAAGTTTAGTTCTCCATAGCCATCACCATTGGAGAACCTTCAAGAACCATGAAAAAAAACAAAGAGAGAGAAGGAGAGAAAAAGAAGAAGAGAAATCTTCAAAATCAAAAACTAACACTTTAATTATAACAATACTTCTACATAGAAGCTCTACATATTACAATGATTTGCATAGCCTCCCTTTTATAGAGGGTTAAAGATACAAAATGTCAAAGGAGGCTGAGTCATGGTGGTTGGCGGAGTAGGTGGAGTAGGTGGAAAATGTTGAATGACTTTTTGGTGAGTAGAAAATTCTGGAGATTCTTTGTCTCCGAAATCATGCAGCTCTGAAGTCATTGCATTCGTCATTTTTGAGCCAAGTGGTCTTCACGAAGATTGTAGGTCTAGATCTTAGCTTTCAAATGGTTTTAGTTTGAGTCCAATATCATTTCTATAGCTCCAGATATGTTCAAATTACTGCACACTGCTCAGGCCCAGTCGCAGCTCCTCTGTTCTGACTTCCTAGCCCAATATCACCTCCAAGAAGTCTGAATCGGGAAGAGTGTTCAACATGAAAGTTACAGATTTGAGTCTTAACTATCAACTATCAAAATTTCAGCCTATTCTACAACTTTCACTACGAGCAGTGTAATGAACAGTACACAAAGGTCATTCTGCCAGGAGCAACACTTTAGTTCTTGATTCAATGCCAATTTGAGCCATCCAAACGTGTGATTGAGTCTTTGATGTCTTCATGAAGATTGTAGAGCTCTCTATTATCTTTAAAATGACATAAGATTCACCTTAAACATCCACCTACAGCCCAAGATATGACCCAAATACAGGATTAGTGTAAAACGTAAATCATGCTGAAAAATTTAATTAAATCCATTTTGAGTTCAAAACATACAAAACATAACCAAACTTAATTTATTAAGTGCATGGAGAGTGTAAATGACTAAAAATGAAGGCTTATTAATGCATCAAATATGTGAACATCATCTCGTCACCGTGGATATTGATTATCGTTAACGTAAATGAAATGAACAGAAAAAAAAAATATACTTGCTAATTTAATTACCCAACTACAATTGAGTAAATGTATATATTATTAAAATGAACTGGGTTTTAACTCACAAAATTTTTATTTCCGCATTGTAATTGAAAGTGAGATGTTCCCTTGGATTTAAAAAGGGGCGTCACACTTAACCTCTCTTCTTCTAGCCATTTGAGTTCCTAGAAACAAGGCCAGTGGTCAAAATCAATTAAACTTAAAGATTCAGACATGGAAGTGGATAAATAGAGAGGACTGCTTGCAACCATGCACTAGCCTCCGCACCCTCTAAGGCTAAAGCCTCAGAAAGACACCTTCACCGCATGAAGCGCGAGGGAGGAAGTGCTCCATAGGGCAACGCCGATAAAAAATAGAGGAAAACAACACTCCCACCCCTTGTTCAAAAAAGAATAGGGAGGAAGTGTGCTCCATTAAAGGAGTACATGACCACCCACGGAATAAAATACTCATGCATGACATAGAGGAAAAGTAAGTACCTTTAGAAAATGAGGAAAACTGAGTTTCTAAAAGGCAAAAGTGCTGAAAGAAACACTGAGAATGTCCTCCACCACTGCAGAATATCACCGGGAAATCGCCTCAAACCATAGATTTTGAGAGAGAAACAGTGACTAGGAATAACGAAAGTAGCCAAAGCCCCTAAACCCCTATAAATAGGGACTAGACGGTTAGGGGACATTTCGGTCTCGACAATCCAGAATTTGAAAGATACTCTTTATGGTGTGTAGGGCGCTATGCACGTCTACACAATCAGAGTGCACCACGTGGCACTCATAACTGTCATGGCAGTTGAGGGGACGGTTGCGCAGGCTAAGGGACACGCAACCTCAGTAGAGCTTATCAATTCATGTTAGAAATCTTCCACCGATCATGAAATTTAGTGGACCACCTCGGTCAGTTACGGAGTTGTTAAATCAATAAAGACCTGATTGGTGTCTGGGGTCGAAGTCTTCCAAAATCCCGAATCAGGAATTTCAGTAAACCAACTCCAGGAATTCACCACAGAGTGCAAAAATTTTCCACGAATCCCGTATCCTCCCCCAAGAAAGGTCAGTTGACTTCTACAGGCTGTGGTAAAACTCTTTACCCTATGAGGTTCACGGACCCTAGGAACAAGGGATAAAACTCTCTATTTCGTTGTATCAACAACCAAAAACTGAGCTGGGGGCAACTTAATATAGCTCCAGGTAAGCGTTGGACTCGCCCTAGATAATGTAAAGCAGAAAATAGAAACAGAAAATAGTAGAGATACAAGACAAATCCCCAGAATTTTTTTTTATTAATTTCATTTCATACATCGTCAACCTCCACGAAAGAAGAAAGGAAAAATACATTAAAAGGAAAGTGAAAATAGTATTCGTAAAAGAGTTTAAGGACGGAGCCAACATTGCAGTAAAGGCACCCAGCTGTATTATCACATCCACAATTCCTCCACTCTCTTCGCCGGAACAGATTGAAGCCATCTACTTCTTCTTCCCTGCCTTCTTCACAATGATAATAAAGTCTGACATCGGCTACCTCTTTGCAAAGTTAGTCCAAGAAATCAAATCACCCTAAGTTACTCCCAGAGGGTTTTCCTTTCTGCCGGGGTGGGATTCTTGCATATCCAACTGCACTACGAAGAAGACCGACCTGGTGCCTCCAAATCACTCAAGAAAGAGGCAGGGGGAGAGACAGAGTGCTCTCCAGTGTCCCCATGCACTGGTTAATGAAAGCATCATTCCATCCTAATAACACGCTAGGTCAGAAACCCCCATGTATGCCAGGAGATAAAGGTTTTTACCTCCCTAAATGCATAGCGACCCAACATTACACCAAGAAAGAAAGACCTCTATGGAAAAAGGAAGCTGCTTGCAGAAAGTCAATCACCTTTAGGAATTTTGAAAAGTGCAAAAAATGAAGAGAGTAACCCTTGCAGGGAGCAAAACCCTCCATATAAGTGCAAAAAATGAAGGGGAAACTACTCTCTGAAACAGAATCATTCTCAGACAGAGTTACAAAATGAAAGAAATACGATGAAAGGGATGCCAACTTCAATTCAAACATTCTCTATTTATAGAGAGAATGAAGCGCTCTTATTGGCCCCATAAAAGGTGAATTGATCGCGTGATAGCAACCACGTTTAATGCTCCCAGTTTTTTATTAGTCACGAGAGTAGTGGGCAGTTGGGGAATAGTACGAAATTGAGATCCTGTGATATGGGATATCGTCTAGTTGGACCAACCCGGCACACGTATAACCGTACTCCACCCTGGACGATGTAGCTAAGGCCTTGAAGGCAGTCCAGACCTCAGAGCCATGCACATTAAGCGACGTTGGGCCATAATATCAAGATTACTAGATACGTGTAGAGGATATATTCCTAAATATCCGTAACTGCTGATTATCTACTTACGATATTATAGGACCCTTAACTGTCTTAAATTTATAAGTAGCTCTAATATTAAGAGTTCCTAACTTATAGGAGTTCACCCCAATAATAATGGAAATGTAATCCTTGCTAGAATACTAATCCTAAATACCTGCATTCAATATAAATTGCATGAGGATTATATACATGCTTTATAAATACAAGACTAAGTAGCTTTAATCAGGTATCAGTAAATTACTCACTATACATTGCCTTACTTATGCACATCCTGACTTGAGCGTTGGAGTCCCTTTGTCAATACCCACCTCCTGTTTCAACACGCTCGACTACTGTCACTTAAGGAGAAGACCACTGTTATGTGCCTATCTCAGATATCATCTGAGTCTACCTTAGAACAATAAATATCTTTAAAATACTTATTAAAAAAATTCATAAAATAAATCAGTGCTGCTTCCCATTGACATTGTATTGGCCCTTTGGGTGGTTGTTGTTGACTTAAGAAGTATGTAATCTCTGTATTTGTCTAATTTGATTTGTTTTCTAATTTCTATTTTCAAAATTTAAAATTTGAAGATGTTTCTATTCATACACCACTGTCACACGTACGTAGAGATTGGGCATAAGGGCAAGGAGGCATGGTATAGAATAATATATATATATATATATATATATATATATATATATATATATATATATATAGTGAGAAGAATTTTTATTATGAGAGGGTGAGAAAAGTGAATTTTGATCATATAATCATATATTGATAATCAAGATTAAAAGTTATTTAAAAGTTATGTGATTTCTTTAAAAAGTTATATATATTTATATTTTAATATTAATTATTCATATAAGATCTAATGATCAAGAAGTCACTCCTCTCACTTCTTACAATATTCTTCTCACCAAATATTATATATATATATATATATATATATATGAGGAGAATTCTTTTGCAAATACACTCACACCATGTAGATTATGACACATCACATAGATATTACATAACCATTCTTAAATTAATTAATTCACCACCAATATGTATTAATTTAAATGAAAGGGAATTATGTTTCTTAAGTATATAATTTTGAGTTTAATTTTAAAATTTATGTATATAAAAATAATATCATTAGAAGAAATTTTTGTTTAAATATTTGATTGTATCTTAGGTGATTATCTCTCACCTATCGGATATGGATACTCGAAAAAAATTTATTCTACCTCTATATAATAAATTAGAATTCTTACTCTATTTTTTTCTCTAAAAGTGATAACTGTCATTTTAACATTTTTTTAATTTTAAATTTAAATAATTTTTTAAAATTAATTATGCATTTTTTTATAATTTTAAATATTTTTTATCTATATTTTTTAAAAATTTTACATGAATAAATTAATTATGCATCTTTTTTATAATTTTAAATATTTTTTCTATTAATCTATATTTGTTTAAGTTTTATTTGAATTTTAAAAAATGTAATACATGATATACTTGCTAATTTTATTTTTTTTTATAATAAATGCAATGTGTAAACATTGCTCACATGCCAAAGTTTGTGTTAGAAAAAAACAGAATATGTTATTAAAGAAAGAAAGCAAAATGTTTATATAAAAAAAAAAAAGGAGAGAAAGCAAAAAGTAAATACAGACATTTGCCTTTCCATATCTTCTTTTATAACTTCCCCTCTCCTACCGTGTTTGCAGTTCGTCCCCGCCTCTGACATTTGTTCTTTACTTTCATCACTGTTATGGCCCACGCATTATTGAGTTTCATTGGTTAAAAATAATAATGGGAGGGACAAGCATCTCTATGCTATAAAAATCTTCACGGTTTGCCAGTCTGGAAATGAGGTTATATTAGTCTAACTCCCTAGATGTTGACATTGACCGTAGATATCACTTTTCTTATAGAGAAAGCTTTGGGAGGTTGGACTTGGATATTTCAGACTGGATACAAAGGGTAGTGATTAGTATTTTGAACTAGATATAGGCTCATAAATTTAGAGTAATTTGAACTATTAAGCTAGCCATCAGACATGTAATGTGCAAAGAATTACTTGCCCACTAAACTTGTTTTCTCTCTAACAGAAAAAAAAAAAAAAGAGACAACACTTTACTCAAATGGAGGGAACAAACTATATGGAATAATATTTTTCTACACCACAATGAAACAATGCACGATACGCATTGAATCACTCAGACTCCTTACACTTTTTACATGATCATATCTCTATCTAAGGGTCAAACAAGATGACAAAGGTACGCATTAATTTCATTGCCCACTTTCTTCTTTGAGTAGCTATTGACTTGAGCGTTAGAGTGCCTTTTGCAGGTACTCACCCCTCGCTACTCACATTGTTGCAACTGCGCTATGGAGGAGTTTACCATTGTTTACCTTCTAGGTAACACTCAGAACCCAGTTCTGAACATTGGCGTTGTCTGTAGTAAAAGATAAATTTCTATTCCCAACTTCACTTTCAATACTCCACCTATCACTGCCACGATGGTGGACACAAAAAGGAGACAAAGTCTAACAAACCAAAATCGAGCTCTGACAATGCACAAACCACCTCTAGCATCGACCCTAGTTGCCTACGAACCAACCTTAACTAAATCGGAACCCAGGAAGGACGAGCACAAGAATTCCTTATTCCTCCACTAGAGAGAATCTCCCCTCACTTCCCAAGAGAATTTTGCAGAGACAACGCTCTGGTTTTAAAAGGGTGCATTCCAAAGAAGCTAAACGGTGATCGTGAACACTGCAAAGACCTGGAGATGTAGTGGGAGATAATCGCTCCCACCCCAAAGTAACCCAGACTATAAGCACTATTTCTGGGGGATTTGCGGGTGGTGGCGAGTTAGTAAACGCTAGAAAAAGAGTTATTCGATCAATGATGAATATGACCTCCCTCGCAGAATCCAAATCAGGAAGAGAGTCAAGAAGGGCCCCTCTGATCTCATTTTCTGACGAGGACTATGGTAACACCATCCCAGATCATGATGACCCCATGGTCATCATGGGAATAATTACCAGCGCTGAGGTCCGAAGAATGTTCGTGGACTAGGGAAGCTTGGTCGACATCATGTTCCTAGATTTATTCAACAAGCTAGGATTATCGAAGGAAGAGCTCACTCCGCATACCGACGAGCTGATCGGGTTCACAGATGGCAAGATCACCCTAGTTGGGTATATCGAGACTCACCTTACTTTAAGAAAAAACCTCTTCTTCAAAACTATCAAGGTCAGGTTTCTGGCCCTTCCGCCTACAATGTAATTATGGGACGCCCTTCGCTTGGTCGTCAAGAGACCATAGACAACGATTCCACGCAACGATTCGACCCCAGTCACTTTCGACTCCGTCAACATCCTCCTGACCGAGTTGGACGTATGTAAAAAAAAATACAGGATACGCGTCTCCTACCAGATGGAGAGCTCCGGTCTCTTCAGCTTGGAGCCAAACCAGGAAAAGTCACCAAGATCAGCGACCAACTCAACTAAGAAGAGAAAGCCCAACTGATTGAGATCCTTCGAAAAATAAAGACTTATTCACCTAGACTTCAATGGAGATGCCAAGCCTAGACCCTGAATTTGTTTGCCACCATCTTTCTGTCATGAAGAATGCCAAGCCAGTGGCAAATTGAAAAAGGAAAGTTGGGACGGAAAGTCAAGAGGTGATATAAAAACAAGTGAAGGAACTCCTAAAAGCTAGCTTCATCAGGGAGGTCCCCTACACCACATGGCTCTCAAATGTGGTCTTAGTCAAAAAGGCCAATGGGAAGTGACACATGTGTGTCGACTACACTGACCTCAACAAGGCATGTCCAACAGACCCCTACCCCCTTCCAAACATCGATAAGTTGATGGGCAACTCACCCGGTTTTAGGTCACTTTCCTTTATGGATGCCTATTTAGCCTATAACAAGATCCCCATACATCCAGATGACGAGGACAAAAACAACCTTTATAACCGAGATGGGAAGTTACTACTACCGAGTGATGCCAGTTGGGTTTAAAAATACAGGAGCCATATACCAGCACATGATGAATAAGGTCATTGAAGAAAAAATTAGTAAGATGCTAGAAGTATACACATTGACGACATGATAGTCAAAATAGCAGACATTAGCGACCACATCTAGGATTTGGAGGACGTATTCATCAAGGTTTGAAAGCATAACATGTGGCTAAACCTAGAAAAATACGCGTTTGGTGTATAGGCTACAAAATGTTTAGGATTTTTGTTGACGAATCGCAGTATCGAGGCAAGCCCAAAGAAATGCCAAGTGGTGCTCAACATGCGCAGCTCCCAATTAGTCAAAGAAGTATAACAACTGACAGGCCAAATTGCTGCCTTCACGCGTTTCTTGGCCAATGTTGCCCAAAAGTCTCTCCCCTTCTTTCAAACTCTAAAGAAGGGAAAGTACTTCGAGTGAACCTCGGATTGTGAAGCAGCATTCCAAGAACTAAAAAGGATGCTGTCAACGCCACCCATCCTAACAAGCCAGACCTTGGCAAGACGCTCTATATCTACCTTCCGTCAGAAACGAAGCGGTTAGCTCGGTTCTAATGAGGGAGAGAGAGGAGGGCTAGAGGTCGGTCAATTTTGTTAGGAAAGTCCTCCAGGGCCCCGAAGCCCGCTACCAAAAAGATTGAGAAGTTGGCTCTATCATTAATAGTCACCGCAAGGAGGCTGAGACAATACTTCCAATGCCACCCCATAGTGGTAAGCACAGATGAGCTTATCCGACAAGTATTGGACAAGCCAGATCTTGCAGAGAGAATGATCGCCTGGTCTATAGAACTCTCCGAGTTCGAAATCGTCTATGAGCCTAAACTAACCATTAAAGCTTAGGTACTATCCAACTTCTTGATCAAACTCACACTGGACTCCTATAATCCTAAAGTGCATTCTTGGACCATTTATGCCAATGGATCTTTGAATCCAAAGGAAGTGGAGCCATATTCATGTTAAAAAACAAAGTCGGTCTTGTGCTAGAGCGCTCTTTGAGATTTAAGTTCCCTATCTCTAACAACTAAGTCGAGTACAAAGCGTGCATATCAGTTATTACTATGGTAAAGCAAATGGGGATTAAAGACGAACCTTCCTTTTGATTTATGTGTTTCCACTCCCACCAGTAAATCAATTACGACTTCTAAAGTTTGTTTAAAATGTTGTATAAAGTTAGAAGATAGGATATTCTTTATAAATCTTATCTATTTACTCCTAGTAGATATTGATGTTATTCTTAGCATGGATTGGTTATCCTCCAACCATGTAGTTTTAAACTGTGCAAATAAAACCCTTGTGTTTATGTCAGATATATCTACTAAAGTTATCCCTTCCGAGTTAGTGTATCTCAATGTGAACCAAGTGAATCACTATTTAGAGGAGGGAGCTCAAGGGTATGTTCTCATTTTCTCTCTTAGCACAGAGGCTAAGCAGAGTTTAGGTGATATACCAATAATAAGGAGTGCCCAATAGTATTTCCAAGAGATATAGTGGAGTTGCCACCCACGAGAAAAATAAAGTTTTCTATAGATTTATTACCAGAGACGGGACCTATTTCTATAGCGCCCTATAGGATGGCACCTCTAGAACTAGCAGAGCTTAAAAAGCAAATAGAGGAATTATTAGAAAAATAATTCATTAGATCGAGTGTTTCTCCTTGGGGAGTACCTGTTTTGCTAGTAATGAAGAAATATGGTACCATGAGACTTTGTGTACATTATAGGCAATTGAATAGGGTAACCATCAAGAACAAGTATTTGTTGCTTAGGATAGAGGATCTAATGGATCAGTTGAGAGCAGCATCAATGTTATCAAAGATTGATCTAAGGTCAGGATATCACCAGATAAGGGTTAAGGATGAAGATATTCCTAAAACTACTTTCAGGACTAGGTATGGGCATTATGAGTATCTCGTGATGTCCTTTGGGTTAACAAATGCACCAGCAGTATTCATGGATTACATGAATATGATTTTTAGACCCTACCTAGACAAGTTTGTTATAGTATTCATAGATGATATTTGAATCTATTCCCAGACATTGGAAGAGCTTGAATTTCATGTCAGAATAGTTTTAGAGATCTTGAGAGAAAAGAAACTATTTACCAAGCTATCAAAGTGTAAGTTTTGGCTTTTAGAAGTTCAGTTTCTAGGGCATGTGATCTCTCAAGGAGGGATTTCAGTAGACCTTAGTAAAGTTAAAGCAGTGTTGTAGTGGGAGAGAGCCACCACTGTGATAGAGATTAAGAGTTTTGTAGGCCTAGCTAAGTACTATAGAAGACTCATTAGTGGATTCTCTCAGTTAGCACTATCCTTGACTAGATTAACTAGAAAAAGGTAGTACTTTTGTTTTGGACTCAAGAGTGTGAAGATAGTTTCTAAGAGCTTAAGATGAGGTTGACTACTACACCAATTTTGGTGATTCCAGATCCACAGAAGAACTTTGAGGTGTTTTGTGATACTTCAAAGATGGGCTTAAGGTGTGTTCTGATGCAACATAAGCGAGTGGTTGCTTATGCATCGAGGCAGTTAAGGCCTCGCGAAGAGAACTATCCCACACATGATCTGAAATTAGCAGCCGTAGTATTTGCCTTAAAGATATAGAGACATTATCTTTACGGAGTTCAATTTGAGGTGTTATAAGAAGAAGCTAAACATAAGACAAAGAAGATAGACGAAATTTTTAAATGATTACAACTTTTAGCTTAAGTATGACTCGAGTAAGGTCAATGTAGTGGGCGATGCACTAAGTAGGAAATCCCTACATGTGTCTCGGATGATGGTTCAAGAGGGTCAGCTTCTTGAAAGGTTTAGAGATTTGAGTCTTAGGGTAACTGTGACACCACAGAGTCTCTTTATGAGTAGGGTGGACATAGTTAGTAACCTAAGAGCTCAAATTCTAGAAGCTCAAAGCGAGGATGAAACCCTAAGTGAGATAAGAGAGCAAATCTTCTTAGGGGATCAGTCAGAGTTTGATATGACAAATGATCGGGTGATTAAGTTTAGAGATAGACTTTGCATTGATACGTGAAATCCGCAAGTGTATGGTTTCGTCGTCAAGTAATAAAAGATCAAATCCACAGGGACTGAGTCTATGAATACCAATTAATCAATTAACTCAATTAAATTAAACAAAAGAGAGTGTGATTGTTTATTAAGAATAATGTAGTAACAAAACAATTAAATAAAAATCAAGAAGATAGAATTTAGAATAAAAATAGCAAGTTATCAAGAAGGGGGTTTTCAGGTTTAAGAAAGCTTCTAAGATTGGGATACCACAATGATATAAGACAAATCCTAATCGACAACCCTTTTATTAAAACTCAAATTTAATTGAAGGTGAATTACCCAAAATTAGTTAATGTTCTCTTTCAAGATACAAGATCCGTGCCCAATTAAACCAATTCCTACTTTCGTGGTAATTGAATTTAAATCGAACCCATTACGCTTTGTGGTAATTCATTAAATCCTCGAAAGGCTAAAACTACTCTTGTGATTTTGATCTTAAGTTCAATTCTTAGAGTTCCAACACTTAGGTTCACCTCTCAGTACGTCCCTAAATGCCTATGAGATGCAAATAAGTGGCCACCAAATTCACATGAATAAAAGCAATAAGAATTGAATCAATGAACAATCGAGATTAATAAAAAGGGAAACAACGTCAATTCATCATTATCAATGTATCAAAGGGCATTGCCCAATCCTAGAAACAAATGTAACTACTCAGACATCAAGAAGAATAAAACAGAATTCAAACTTACAAACATCCCAAACCCGTAACAATCGAAGAAGAAGAAGAAGGATCAAGAAATCAAGCCTCCTTCGTGCCTCCTTTCGAACTAGGTTTCAATCCAAGATAGAATACCCTAATAGCAATCAGAACATCTATTTATAGCCTAGGGTTTTTATGGGCTAAAAGCCCCCAAAAGAAATAAAAATAGAAAACTAAAATCTGCTGCGCGCCCCGAACCACGGCCGTGGTGGCCACCACGGCCAGGCCTTGGTTGGTTCTGAGATGAAAATTCTTATGCTGACTCTCAACCACGGCCGTGGTGGCCACCACGGCCAGGCCGTGGTTGAGTCTGTTTTAATTTTCTGCATTTTCTTGATTCCCTCGAACCATGGCCGTGGTAGAGACCACGGGCAGGCCGTGGTTCCCTCTGGAATGGCCTTTTTGCACCTTTATTGCTATCCATTGAGCTCCAACTTCAAACATGCAATCATTCCATTCAATCCAAGGCCAATTCAACATTAATCCTGCACAAGAACACCAAAAACACCGCAGTTATCCGAACTAAGGGAAAAACAAACCAAAAGGGAAACTAAAATGCCTAAAATGCTCAAGAATGCATGCAAAACAAGAACAAAACATGATGTTGTTTCACACACATCATGCATTCCAAGAGATTCTGCAATCAAAGAAAAGATCATAGAGGAAGCTCATAGGAGTCAATACATCATCCATCCTGGAGCCACTAAGATGTACCAAGATTTGAGAAAGATGTTTTGGTGGTCAGATATAAAGAAAAAAATAGCAAAGTTTGTGTCTAATGCTTGGTGTGCCAGAAAGTTAAGATAGAGCACAAAAAACCTTTAGGACCTCCCTAATCTTTAGCAATTCCTGAATGGAAGTGGGAGAACTTCACAATGGATTTTGTGATAGGTTTACCCAGAACTCAGTTAGGACATGATACAATTTGGGTCATAGTGGATATACTAACTAAGTTTGCCTCCTTCTTATCAATGAGAATAATCTACTCCTTAGATAAACTAACTCAGTTGTATTTACAAGAGATAGCTAGGTTGCATGGAGTTCCCCCTCAGTATAGTTTCAGATAGAGATCTTAGATTTACATATAGATTTTGGGGAGCCTTGCAAAAGGCCTTTGGGACTAGGCTGAGTCTTAGCACAGCATACCATCCACAAACAGATGGACAGTTAGAGAGGACTATCCAAACCTAGAGGATATGCTTAGAGCATGTATACTAGATCAGAAAGGTAGTTAGGATAGACTCTTGCCTTTAGTGGAGTTTGTCTGCAACAATAGTCATCATACTAGCTTAAGAATGGCATCGTATAAGGCACTTTATGTTAGAAAGTATAGATCTCCATTATGTTGGTATGAGGTTTGAGAGAAAGCTATTCTAGGACCTAAATTAGTACAACAGACTTTAGAGAAAATCAGAACAATCAAGGATAGGATGTTGTAGCTCAAAGTAGTCAAAAGAGTTATGCTAATAAAAGGAGGAAACCTTTACAGTTCGAAGAAGGTGAATATGTTTTCTTAAGAGTTACTCCTACAACTGAGATTGGTAGAACATTGAGAATAAGAAAGTTAAACCCTCGTTCATTGGTCCCTACCAAATTCTAAAAAGAGTCAGACTTGTAGCCTATCAGATAGCCCTTCCCCCTAGTTTGTCAAACCTTCATGATGTCTTTCATGTATCCCAACTCAGAAAGTACAATTCGAATCCTTCACACATCATAAGAAATGAATTTATACAATTAAGAGATTATTTATCTTATGTAGTGCAACCGGTAAACATTATAGATAAAGGGATCAAAGAGCTCAGAGGTAAGCAGATTCCTCTGGTGAAGGTCATGTGGGGTGAATCAGGCACAGAAGAGGCTATATGGGAGTTAGAGTCCCACATGCAGCTAGATTACCCGGAGTTGTTCATATGAGGTAAGCAATTTTGGAGACAAAATTTTAAAAAGGAGGGGGGGAAATATAACATCCTCTTTTTTATCATGTTAGACTAGTTTATGATTACAAAGGTAGCATAACACATGTTTGACATGTCTGTTAATTTTTATGACAAACTAAGTTAGTTTAAGCACTTTGTTGCAACTTAGAGTATGAAAAGTAACTTAAAATGACTCAAACAATAGCATAAATTACTAATTTAATGGAAATAAATCTAGAGAATTTGTTTCTAAGTCACAAATAGGTGTAAGAGGATGTGGCTAAAATTTGAGAATAAACAGAATTAGTTTGATATTTTTAGACATATTAGTTGTACATTTTAATGCCGGATTAACTAGCAGCAAATATGAAAAAATAGGATAATAATGAAACAATAATTTAGATAAATCTTAGTATTTATTCTAAAGTTTTTGGAAGTTGAAAAACTTGATTTAGTTAAATCTAAGTATTTTTAGCAGTTCAAGAAGTATCAGTGAAATATCCTAGTGTTATAAGTTACTTAAGGGTAACAACCCCTTATATTAACTTCTTCCAGTTGATATTTACTCACTTTTAACTCATTTCACTCATCTCTCTCATATGAAATCAAAAGGCCAAGTTACAGCAGAGAGCAAGGAATGAAAGGAGGAGAAAGCAAAGGGGGAAGAAGAGAGAAAGAAAAAAGAATCAAAGGGGAAGACCAAAGCTTGATCTTTACCATCACAAAGGACTTGAGGTAGCTATTTCTAACATTAAATTCCATCTTTTTTCTTCATCCTTTCTATGGTTGATGTTAGGTCACATAGATGGAGAAAATGAGTTTTATATGTAAAAATCTATTTTCTTTGTTAGTTTTTGCCTTCCATGAGTAAATTGAGTTATTTTCTACTCGTTGAATGCAAGAGGATTGATTTTGTCTTTAGACAAAGTTAGTTAGTTCCTTAAGTTGGAATATAGGATTTAGGTTAGTGAGATTATGATTTTTGTCATTAATCTATACCTAAGTGAGCTAGTAATTTAAATGGGTATTACAACATGTTTAGAGGTTGTTAGTGATGATAGAAATCATTTGGAAGCGATTTGAGAATGGCTGATTTTCGGTTATGTTCCAATGGAACAATAACCAATTCTGCAAAATTCTGTAGAATTTCCTAATACCCAGCCAGCGCTCAAGTGCTGAGATACAAGCGCCCAGGCGTGCACAACCTAGAGAGATGCTGCACGTAGCAGGGCATTGGGTGCTTAGGCGCCAACGATAGAACAAAATAGAGCAATGCTCTACCCAGCCAGCGCCTAGGCGCTGGAAAGGGGGCGCCTAGGCGCTAGATCTAGAAATGGCTAAAACCATTTTATGGAAATTTTGAATTTCTCAATTCGTTGGGATCATTAGTGATAACACTGTATTTTATACATTTTATAATCCTCTCGCTAGGCTTCTTAAGGTTCAATTAGGCTTAATTATGTTAGTTTTGTTACATTTTATGATATTGAGCTGAATTGGACAATTAAACAAATTATTGCATAAATTAGCCTTAATTATGTCATTTGGAAGTGTTTAGTAAACTGGCTATAACTTGAGTTTCAAATATCTGATTAATGTGATTTTGGTCATGTAGGAAAGCTAAGACAATCCCCTACAACTTTCATGTTGAACACTTTTCCAAATTCTGAGGTCTAATAGGTGATATTGGGCTTTGAAGTCAGAACAGAGGAGCTGAAATCGGGTCTAAACACTCTGCAGTAATTGGACCATATCTTGAATTCTAGGCATGATTTTGGATTCAAAATAAAGCCATTTTAAAGCAAATATCCAGGCCTACAACTTTCATGAAGACCACTTTTCTTAAAAATGAAAAAATGACTGGACGCATGGCTGTACATTTGCTCAATTATTATTTAAAAAAAATAACAAAACGTCATTGATGACGTTTAAAACTTAATCATTAAGTTTTACTATGCAGGTTACTGTGCATTGCACAGTAACCTTGAATTTGCCTATAAATAGGCAATTCATTTCAGAATGAATGTACACATTTGGGGAGGGGAAATTCTGAGGAATTTCTTCCTCCCTCCAATTTCCTTTCTATCTCGTTTTCTCCTTTTTTTTCTTTTAGTCTATGTGTAAATAAGTTTCAGTCTACTTGGGTTAAAATGTGAAGCTCTTAGTAATAAAATAATGTTAGATTTATTCCTCTCTTGTGCTTTAATGATTTATTTTTCTAGTATTCTTTATACGTATTATATTTTGATTCTGATAATTTAAAATCCCAGGTGATAGACGGGAATACTCCATCCTTGTAAAGAGGAGTTCTTGATTTATTGTAGACAAGATTTTGACACAGTAAATGCTTTAACCCATTTATAAGTGGTAGTAATAAATAAAGGAATCATAGTATAACTACGTATATTATTTTAATGGACTTTTAATGTTGTATTTTTCGATTGAAACCTCCATGTTGCGAGGATTCTAATTGAGTTATAAAAGGAATTAATCTTACTTTTACTTTATTTACCAAGGGTGGATCTTTTTACCCAAGTAAATAATTTTCACCGTAGTAACAAAATATTTACCTTACCTTAAATAATCTTCATCAATTCCCTGTGGATCGACCTCGGACTCACTGAGAAATTTATTACTTGAGACAACCTGCACTTGGGTTTGCAAATGCGACAAATAAAAAATGTGCATCAAGTTTTTGGCGCTGTTGTTGGGGACTTGTTTTGAAAAATAAATTTCTGGTGTAAATATTTTTGTACATAGTAAAAAGTAAATAGTGTGTGAATAATAATGTGAATAGTATGAATAGTAAAATAAATAAAATTTTTGGGTGAATAATGTGAATAGTATGAATAGGGTAAATAATATATGAATAGTATAAATAGTAAAAAAGTAAAAAAAAATTATAATAATAATATAAAAATAATAATAAAATTTAAAAAAAGATGTGTAAATAGTGTGAATAGTAAAAAAATAAAAAAATTAAAAAGTAAAAAAAAAGTTTATATATTTAAAAAATGAAAATTAAAAAAAAAAAAAGAGAAGGTGGTCACACCCGTGACCACCCAAAAAAAAAAGACCAAAAAATAATTAAAAAACAAATAAAAAATCATAAAGGTCCCACAAAAAAAAAAATTAATAATGGGGACAAGGTTGTCCCCCTTTGAGAATTGAAGAAAAAGGTCATACCGTGACCACCAAAACCAAAAAAAAAAAATGTATATATATAATAAAATAATAAAATAAAATAAAAATAATTAAAAAAAAGTTAAGCCTTTTATTTTCTTGTACAGTGGGGTTAATTCTCCCTTTTACTTTCTTGTACATATTAACAGTAGGATAACCTCTCCCTTTTACTTTTCTGTACGTACTAACTTTGTGGGGAAACCTCTCCTTTTTATTTTTTTGTACATATTAACAGTGGGGGTAATTCTCCTTTTTAATTTTTGCACAGTGAGGGTAACTCTCCCTTTTATTTTTTGTACATATTAATAGTGATGGTAATTCTCCCTTTTATTTTCTGTACATACTAACTTTGTGGGGGAAATCTCTCCCTTTTATTTTTTTTGTACATACTAACAGTGGGGGAAACTCTCCCTTTTACTTTTCTGTAATTTACTTTTCACATTTTATTTTCTGTATGTTATTTTATTTTATTTGGTGGTTGATTTCTACCACACTATTTTTAATTTTTATTTGGTGATGGGTTTATACCACACCCGTGTAAATATTTATTTGGTGGTTAGTTTAATACCACACCTTTGTTTATATTTTTATTTATTTGGTGGTTGGTTTAATACCACACCTTTATTAATATTTAATGACAGGTTTATGCCGTTTACTTTTTAATATTTTTTTTTATCATGGCAGGTTTATACCGCCTATTTTTTTAATATTATTATTATTTTTTATCATGGCGAGTTTATATCGCCTACTTGTAAATATATATATATATATATATATATATATATATATATATATATTTAAAAAAAGATTTGAGTTTTGTATAAATTTTTATTTTATTTTTTTATTTCTTTTTCTCAAGTGAAGTTTGATCCTTAGTGTTTTAATTTCTTGTGTCTTAGTTTTTTTCCCCCTTTAATCACTTTGGCAATTCGGTTCACCTATCAAAGAATCTCTTCAAGGACTAATAAGTGCACTATAGTCTTGGAAATCTGACTCAAAAAGACTCTGTTTGTCAATTTATAAGAAAATTGAATGGGAAGTCTATCCTCGACTCATAGAAGGCGTTTAAGCCGTTGCTGGACGTAAAATCAGAGGAAGATGTGAGCCACAATCACAACTACATGTATATATTTTATTGTATAGAATTTAAAAAAAAAAAGAGCAAGAAGTGGTCTGAAGGAAATGTTGTGTGAAGCAGTAAGAAAATGAAGCTAGTCAAGACACTCCATCTGTATAAATAATTTCAATCATTGGTCATACTTTGTTTCTGTTTATATTTGTGTGAGGTTGCTCTTTTCAGTAATTGCGGTAACAGGTACTATCTTCTATCTTTTTCTTTTCTATATTTTAACATTGGGGACAATGTTACGATTTGATTTGGGGGAAGGATAGTTGTGTGACTAGTTGTGTAAAAAAATATGTAAAAAAAAATTAAATTAGTAAGTGTGTTTATGTTTGTCGTGTGTAGAATTGTGTATAAAAAAAATGCTTGAAAAAAAATTGAAAGTGTATTTATGTTTATTGTGTTTATATGTTTGTCAACAATTTTCTAATAGCTAAACTAGTTAAGGATGGCAGAGTAAGGAGTAAATTTTGCTGTGGAGGTAATTTTACTCTTGAGACGCATCTAGATTGGGGTAGATACCTAGTTTGTGTAGAAGTAGCAAATGGATTTAGGGAAATTTGCATGATTGAGTTAATTGTCTTCTTTCTTAAACATCACATGCTTAGTTATGGATGTTAAAATTTTTGTGGATTGAGAATGTTGGATATATGCCTCGTGAGATTTTGAGCCTATAAATGAATGGATTGAACATCTGTACCATTCTCTTCTTTCTTGTGTGATTTTTTTCACTCATGGAATTATTACTCTAGAACTTGCTTTGATTCTTTTTGAGGCTACATTTTCACATGCATACATAAACATGATTGAGGCAAATTTTCTTGAATTAACTACTTTGACCAAATAGCTAACCTTACATATTTTCCTTTGCTTAACTCTTTTGAGTTTATTTGACCATTCTTTGTTTCTAACTCATTACGTGCCTTAAATGAAAAACTATGTTCTAACCCAACCTTAGGAAATAAAAGAGCATTGACTTTGTTATTTGATGAGTTCTTGAACAAGTGTGGGGGTGCGTGTGCATATTTAAAAAGAAAAAAAAAAGAAGAAAAAAGAGAGTTGATTACCGTTGCAATTAAAGAATGCACCTTGTGATATATTCATACCTAGAATGAGGGTGGATGATTAGAAATAACAGGAAGAGAAGGAGAATGTTCAGGCCTAACAATGAATTGATCTTCAACAAAATATTAGTCAAATATTGGTTAATGCCCTTTATGAGAAAAAAAAAACAGAGAAAGAATTAAGAAAATTTTGAGAAAGTTAGACTGAATGTTCTCAAACATCTTCTCCACTCTAACTGTATCATAATGCTCTTTTATTCTCTTTAATGTTTAACTTGTCTTATTTATATTACTTCCTCCTTTACCTTAACCCCATTATAACATTGAATAAAGTCCTCATGATTTGTGTATATATGTTATTTTTGAGTAGTGGCGAAATAGAAGATAAGCAAGCTTATGGTAGTGCAATTATTCATGAGTTGAATAGAGTGAAATACTAACCTTTTTAAACACTTGAGAGATTGAGAGTGAATTCTGTGAGGATCTATCATTCTTGATTCATTCTTTTCAACTGAAGTTTCTTTGCTTGATGGTTTGAGATGTGAAGAAATGTTACCTCAGGAATGTTTTGATCCTTGATTGTCTAGTTGCTCTTCTTAAGTCATTAAATTCTTTAGAGTTTTTAGTTTTTGAGTCTATGTCGTTTTTCTTTGGTTTTTGTCTTTTGTGTTTTGCCCAAGAGTGCAAAAGTTAAGTGTGGAGAAATTTGATAACACTGTATTTTATACATTTTATAATCCTCTCACTGGGCTTCTTAAGGTTCAATTAGGCTTAATTATGTTAGTTTTGTTACATTTTATGATATTGAGCTGAATTGGACAATTAAACAAATTATTGCATAAATTAGCCTTAATTATCTCTTTGGAAGTGTTTAGTAAACTGGCTATAACTTGAGTTTCAAATATCTGATTGATGTGATTTTGGTCTTATAGGAAAGCTAAGACAATTCCCTACAACTTTCATGTTAAACACTTTTTCAAATTTTGAGGTCTAATAGGTGATATTGGGCTTTGAAGTCAGAACAGAGGAGCTGAAACCGAGTCTAAACACTCTGCAGTAATTGGACCATATCTTGAATTCTATGCATGATTTTGGACTCAAAACAAAGCCATTTTAAAGCAAATATCTAGGCCTACAACTTTCATGAAGACCACTTTTCTCAAAAATGAAAAAATAACTGGACGCATGGCTGTGTATTTGCTTAATTATTATTTTAAAAAAAAGAAAAAAAATAACAAAATGTCATTGATGATGTTTAAAACTTAATCATTAAGTTTTACTAAGTAGGTTACTGTGCATTGCACAGTAACCTTGAATTTGCCTATAAATAGGCAATTCATTTCAGAATGAACGTACACATTTGGGGAGGGGAAATTCTGAGGAATTTCCTCCTCCCTCCAATTTCCTTTCTATCTCTTTTTCTCCTTTTCTTTCTTTAGTCTATGTGTAAATAAGTTTCAGTCTACTTGGGTTAAAATGTGAAGCTCTTGGTAATAAAATAAGGTTAGATTTATTCATCTCTTGTGCTTTAATGATTTATTTTTCTAGTATTTTTTATATGTATTATATTTTGATTCTGATAATTTAAAATCCCGGTGTGATTGACGGAATACTCCATCCTTGTAAAGAGGAGTTCTTGATTTATTGTAGACAAGATTTGACTTGATGAATGCTTTAACCCATTTACAAGTGGTAGTAATAATTAAAGAAATCATAGTATAACTACGTATATTATTTTAATGGACTTTTACCGTTGTATTTTTCGATTGGAACCTCCATGTTGCGAGGATTCTAATTGAGTAATAAAAGAAATTAATCTTACTTTTACTTTATTTACCAAGAGTGGATCTTTTTACCCAAGTAAATAATTTTTATCGTAGTAACAAAATATTTACCTTACCTTAAATAATTCTCATCAATTCCCTGTGGATCGACATCGGACTCACTGAGAAATTTATTACTTGAGACAACCTGCACTTGGGTTTGCAAATGCGACAATTAAAAAGTGTGCATCAATTAGTATATGCTTTCTTAAGTATGTCAAGACTAGGGGTGGAAATAGGCTAGGCTGCCCGTCAGGGGCCTATGGCCTGGCCTGCCTGAGGCCTGACCTGACCTAGCCAAGGCTTTTTTAAAAGCCTATTTAACTAAAAAGGCTAGGCCTCAGGCCATTTGATAGGCCTTTTAAGCTTGGTAGGCCGGCCTGTCCTATTTAATTATATATAATATAATATATATTATTATATTAATTATAAATTATAATTATAATTATTATAATATATAAATATATTTTTTAATTAAATTTTAATAAAAGTCAATAATTAAAACTTAAATTAATAAGTTAGAATAGAAATAACATATAGATGCTCACCTATTAATTTTATAGATGCTCACTACTTTCTTGCTCTAATCTTTGATCGATGTGGGACTTGAAAGACTAGAGTAAGAAAGTGAGCAACTTGATATATCTCCAAGTCCCACATTGACCAAAAATTAGAGTAAGAAAGTAGGAAACATCTATAACACTCACCCCTTACTTTTATAGATGCTCACTATTTTCTTACTCTGATCTTTGGTCGATGTGGGACTTGAAAGACTAGAGTAAGAAAGTGAGCAACTTGGTATATCTCCAAGTCCCACATCGACCAAAGACTAGAGTAAGAAAGTAGTGAGTATCTATAAAATTAGAAAGTGAGTGTTAAATTATAACAAAGGCCTATTGGCTTTGAGTAGGCCCGTTGGCTTATTTCAAGGCTTAGGCCTGTTAGTTTGTATAAAGGCATATTGACTTATTTAAAGGTAGGTCCGTTAGCCTATGTAAGACATGTTGACCTATTTAAAGGTAAGTCTATTAATCTATGTAAAGGCCTGTTGGCCTATTTAAAGGTAGGCTTGTTAGCCTATTTAAAGGTACGCCTGTTAGCCTATTTAAAGGCCTCATTGCAAAGTAGGCCTTTAAAAAGGCTTTCAGGCCAGGCTAGGCTTTTAAAAAGGCCAGGCCAAGCCTTAAAAATCGGCCTATTATAGGCTCATAGGCCAGGCTCAGGCCTTATAATTGGGATACAGGCCAGGCCTGTTTAAGGCAAAGCCTGACCTGGCCTGGCCTGTTTCCACCCCTAGTCAAGACACTTGTAGGGATATTTCACAAAGGGAATAATCACTTAGCATATAAGAACAAGTTTGCGTTTTTAGGTTTTTCAAGAGTTATGGATTGCTTAAAATAGGAGTTTAGGACCTTGAGCACATTATTGTGGCTTAGAATGCCATTTGTGTTGTGTTTGTAAGGTAAGCTAGATACAAGTTTGATAAGTAAGTTAGACTTATCTTAGAGACATAATTTACTCTCTTCTAGTCAAAGTTGAACTAATTATGCTAGTTTTTAGAGAAATACTCTATTATCTCATTAAGTTAGGTTGAAATGGAGTATTAGTTAAAGTTGGTTCCTTTACTTGTTAAATTTGAACCATAATACAATTATCCTAATTAAGGGAGTTAGATAAACCCTTTAACCTTGCAAAGTAGTGAGTAAAGCTTTTTGTTAAGAAGGTAATTGTGAGAGAAAAGTGTTGGTACAACACTTTACTTAAGACAAAGTAGTGAGCTAAGCTATTTGTCAAGTAACATGAGGAGTATGATCAACCCTTATGTAAGTATAGGAAAGTGAGATAAACTTACTAACACGAGCCTTAGGATGAGTTAAGTCCTAAGTTGGGCAATGAAGCAAGTTAAGCAATTTGCTAAATATAGTCATTGTGTTATGCAATTATATGGGCAATTATATAATGTTGATATAGATTAAATTTATTTACAATTTATATTAATGAATACCATGAGATACTTGTATATTACTGAGAATTTTTATGTTCTCACCCCTTTTTTATGTTTCCAAGGTAAAAGTAGGTCAAGATCTTGTTAAAGGTATAAAGAAAATGAAGAAAGAGTAACAAGACTAGATAGTTTTAGATTTTGTTGTATGAACAACTCTTGTACCTTTTACTTTGGGTTGTAGTTTTGTTGTATATATAACACTATGCCCTTTGAGGCTTTTGATGTGTGTATGTGTGTGTGTGTGTGTGACCTACTTTTATCATGGCTCTCCATATTTAATTATTTAATTATATAGGATTAGAACAACAGTAAGAATAGAAGTAGCATGATTAATGCATTATATCTTTGTATATGTAGTTATATCAAGATATTTATATTAGGGTGTTACAACAGGTCCGTAATCCAAGATACACTCTTCACCCCAGCATCATAGGCTATGAAGTCCTCTTGCTAGAGGTTGAGGATTCTTGAATGATGCCTATCTTAGCCTACCTCCGCGGAGGCTCACTCCACGAAGACCAAAAAGAAGCCCAGAAAATAATGTGGATAGTAGCTTAGTATACCACTTACGATAACTAGTTATATCATTGAGGTATCTCTTGTCATCTCCTCAAGTGCCTCGGTCCTGGGCAAGCATAATATGTCCTAACAGAAATCCATGAAGGAAGTTAAGGCCACAACCTCAATGAAAGATCCCTAGCAAGGAAAGCCCCAAGAGCAATATATTATTGGCCCACCATGGAAGCTGAGAGCATGGAACATGTGCAAAAATGCGATAAATGCCAGCGCCACTCTAGCATCTATGTTACGCCACTCGAAGAGCTATCAATAATATCCGTCCACTGGTCATCCTACTGGTGAGGAATGGACATCTTAGGCTCTTTTCCATAAGCTCCCGAGCAAGTCAAGTACCTAGTAGTGGCCATTGATTATTTTGAAAAGTGGATTGTAGCAGATTAGTTGTCGATAATCTCATCTGTCCAAATCCAAAAGTTCATTTACTAGAATATCATAAGCAGATTTGGAGTCCCGAAGTCAATTGTTACAGACAACAAAACTCAATTCACTAACAAGAAATTTAAAGATCTCTTAGGGGCCTAAAGATTAAGCAATATTTCACTTTGGTGGAGCATCCAAAAACCACGGGCAAAGGTGATGTCACCGACTGAGTCATACTGAGGGGGATAAAGAAAAGACTTGATGATGCTAAAGAAAGCAAGTTGGAACAACTCGATCATGTCCTATGGGCATATCTAACCACTCCATGCTCTTCTATAAGAGAAACCCCCTTTAAGTTGACTTATGGTTGCTAAGCCATGATCTTAGTAGAAATAGAAGAATTGAGTTAGAGGAAGCAAAGCTTTTCTGAAGAGACCAACTCGGACCTTATCTGCCATGAACTCGACCTCTTGGAAGAATGGTGCCGCATTGCCCATGTCTGAGAAGCAGCCCTAAAGTAGAAAACTACTGCGCGATATAATTCCAAAGTAATCCCGTGACAATTCAACCTTTACGATCTCATACTATGTAGAGCAGACATCAGAGGGAAAAAAGTAAGAGAGGGGAAACTAACACCTAACTGGGAAGGACCGTATAAGATTACGTCCACAACTATTAAGGGAGCATACACCTTGCAAACCTTCTCAAGTAAGCCAATTAAAAATTTTTGGAATGCAGACAAATTGAGAAAGTGTTATAGTTGAATGCTTCAGTTATGTAAATTGCTCACGATATCAATAAATCAGCTTTCTCTAATTTCTATCCTATTTGAAGCCGGTACTTCGGCCGCAAGTCCACAGATACCCCGACACACCATATCCCACAAGGCCACCACGCCTTGACGAGGTCCAAGGAATATAAGGTCTGAAAAGGATCAATTATTCTAACATTTACATAAGACGACCAAGCTGGGGAGAGCCACTTGAACACCCTCTAGGGTCAACACCATGATCAAACGAACCCTACCACCGACGTCGAGTTTCATATTTATCTCGGATGGTGAAGTGAATGTTCATCCAATCAAACAAACCCTACCAACGAGGTCGAGTTTCATATTCATCTTAGATGGTGAAGTGAATGTTCATCTAATCAAATGAACCCTACCACCGAGGTCAAGTTTCGTATTCATCTCGGGTGGTGAAGTGAATGTTCGTCCAATCAAATGAACCCTACCACTAAAGTCGAGTTTGGTATTAATCTCAGATGGTAAAGTAAATGTTCATCCAATCAAACGAACCCTACCACCGAGGTCAAGTTTTGCACTCACCTCGGTCTAGTGAAGCAAGCGTTCATTATACAAGTGTACATCAAGAAATGGCAATTGGACTAATCTTAAAACTACAAAAATAACTACACAAGACAATGATAGTTTAATTATACAGTGTAATGAGAAAAGGAATATTCAGGAAAACAAGTCTTTATTCTCATTTCAAACGTCGCCTAATTTACAAGGAACTTTACAAAAAGAACTTACAAAACTACTTTAAGGCTAAGGTGCCCACTGGAAGAAGTCGGAAAGGAAGCCAGACGTGACGTTGATGATGATTAAACGCTAACCACGACCACCTCCACGGTTCTTCCAGAAATCAACACCCACGCCTGTATTGCCCCCTTTTTCGAGAAGAGGACGTCACACCAAACATACGAAAACATACACTAAGACCTGGTTTATATACATATAGATGGTAATATGTTCATTTATAATTCATATAGCAACTTGGCAATTTCTCTTTCATATATATTCCTTTTTTTTTCTTCAGCAAGCAGAAAATAAAAACTTGATGAAAATTAACGTGAATATCAAACCATACTTTTATACGGAGGATACATAACATAAGTATCTAGATACAGTAACAGTTTTAGCAAAAGAAAATAGAAGCTTTACATGCCCAAAAAGATATATACAGACAACCACCAAGACTACAAAAAGTATCATGTCCCCAACAACTACTGAGAAGGAGCCTCAGAGGGGTCCTCCTCAGTTTCCTCCTTAGGATCCTCCTTAGAAGAGGAAATCCTTACAGGAGTGACAGATTCACGAGTAGGAGCTCGTGCAGAGGATAGGAACGAATTCTCGTGTGGAGTATACTCACGATCACCCCACACCTCACGTATCGGCATATAAAACTCCAGCGATACAACAACATCAAAAGAGAAAACAAGTGGATCATAATGACCCCAAGCCAAAGATATAGTCACATCTCCCACATAGACGAAACGCTCGATGATCAAGTTGACGTGCCAACAGTCAATGCCTCTGTGGAACCTCAGTCTGGCATACCCTAGAAAACCTCGTCGGGATGCCATGACAAGCAGAAAAATAAACTGACCAAAAATCAGCAAACTCGGGCTCTTCCTCGCCTCAGTCTTTAAAGAAGCATAAACATAAACAGAATAACAAAGCAAAGAGGTGAGATATCCAACATCATTACCAATTATGGTAGTAAGAAATAGAAACGGCGGATGGCGCCATACAGCATAGCAAAAATAATAAGCTGTATCAAGATTCAAAAAATAAATAGTTTAATAATCAAGACAATCATAATATCAGTAAAATAAATAGTTACATATCATATATACATGCATGTATGCCATATAAACATGTTGACCGACCATGAACATGTACAAGGTACCAAAATCCTACTCTATGGAGCTAAACATAATTTTCGGAGAGAATGATCAAGGAGACATGTCTGTATCTCATCAGCCTTAAATCAAGTGCTTCAACATTAATAATTTGCGCAACTTAGCTTATACAAAACATTCTTCACAAGATCGCGATATAGGACAATGTCTTGGTCCAGATCGTCGGTGCGTTTGCATCGGTCTGTCCCACGGTACAGAGGAGCTACCAACTGCCCATTGTGAGATACCCACACCCCGATGCCCCTAAGGTCAACAAGTGACCTACACTAGTCTACTCGCACCCGTACTAAAGTGTGATTCATCTCCTAGGCATAAAGTCTTAAAAAAAATAGTCCACCGGACTTTCAAAATGCATGATGACTCAATGCATATATATATATATATATATATATATATATATATATATATATATATATATATATATATATATATATATATATTCAATAATAGCATAACCGTTCCATAACCACACGCTATAAATGGCCAAATCAATATCAATAAACTTGGGTCCCATTCATGGACCCACAACAATTCATCGTTCAAATTTTTACTTCCGAAAACATACTTTCAAGTTTAATACAAAATTATGCTTCAACTTCAACATTTTTCCTATTAAGCCTCTCTAGGGAAATCCTTTAGTATTTTTCACCTAATCTTTGCTACTCTAATTAAACAAGTCCTTCTCTTAGTTCTAAACATAACTCACTTAGAGTAATTATTTCAAGTTTTCTCAAAATTTCACTTACATTCATGTTCTTTCCATTTTATGAATCACTAATCAACATCTAACCCTCTAATTAATTAAGTTTCCATCCTACACAAAATTTTACCATTTTATACTCTATGGTCGTAAGCTCTAAAGGCTAGGAACCTAAAATTCTCTTCATTCCAATCATCATTAAATACTAAATTAGCTAGTCTCCAAAATTATTACAAAGTTTTTAAATTTTGGACACCTTATTTATAGGGCATGGCTGTGAGCCTCAAACACAAGGGTAAGGAGCCCTTATTTTCCATACATGATTCTAATCAATCCAACACCATAAAAAATGTACACTAGCAAACAAACAAAATCGTACAAAGTAAAACTAACACAAAAATCATCAAGCATCACCAAAACCATACAACAAAGTGAGTGACTCACACATGGATTCCTCACTATCAATACAAAAACAAGTTCCTCACCACCATGAAAGGTTGAAGAGGATGATCTCCCTCTTACCTAAGAAGATAACAAGAAAAAGAACTCCCTTTATGCCTCTTGAAATTCGTCCAACTCCTCCACCAAAACCCTAAGATGATCAAACTCACATAATCAACAACCAAAGCTTGAAAAGATGAGTCCTTTATCACCAAGGTGACCAAGAATCACGAAAATGAAGGAAAGAAAATAGAAAATCAAGAACTTTACCTCAAAGTTTCAAGTTTATGGCTTTATGGAAGAAGATGAAGATGGAAGAATCAAGTGATGGCCATAAAATGAAAAAGCTTCTAGGTGATGAGTAGACGCAAGAAATAAAGTTGGTTGAGCAAGTAAACATGGATGACCATCAATGGTGGTGCTTGGCTGTGAAAGTGAGGAGAGAAAATGGAGATGAGAGCTTTAGGAGGTGATTCCAACAAGAAAAGATCTTCAAACAAGATGTAGTTTCAAGCAATGTGATTGCTTGAAATTAAACAAGCATGGAGGGTGAAGAAATAGGGTGTGGTCGTGAGGTTGGAGAGGAGAGGAAGAAGAGAAAATATGATAGAAAAGTGATAGAAAAGGAGAAGTTGAGAGATAAAGGAAAATTGGAGAGAGAAAGTGGTAGAAACTTTTGAAAATGAAAAAGGTGCAAAGGTGAATGAGTGTTTAGATGAAAAGATGACAATTTGTGTCATCTTTCCCCCTCATTGCTGTGGAGTCTCCAAAGGAGGAGAGAGAAAAGTTAGCTTCCTTGAGAAGCTTGATACAAAGCTTCCTTGAGAAGCTTGATCCACTTTTTGAAAAAAGTCAATGATGATGTCACTTTGATGATGTCATCTTGGTGATGTCATTAAAGTGTTCTCTAAAAAAGATGACTAACACTCTACTAAAGTTATTATCTAGTGGACAAAAGCTATAGTTAACAAAACTAGTATTATTGTCCAACGGATAATAAAATGTACTGTGATTTTATTTATCAGATCAAATCTCAAAAAATAAAACTTCGTAAACTGTGTCCGGCCTCGAGTTTAGTAAGATCCCTCATTACTGTTTTCACAGTCCAAGGTTTTTCAGTCTCGAGAAATATATTAAAATAATCAAACAATTCAAATAATTCTAAAAAAAATTAAAAAAAATCATAAATATTATAAAATAAATATATATTATGAAACAAGCAATTTTTGGGGTGTTACAACGCCTTTCCTCTCAGCCAACATAAGGAGAATGCTTCACTCCAAGAGATTGTTCTACCCCAAGAACCTCCTGCACATCTAACTGCACACCCACGACGCCCGATCACCATGGAAGATAGTCAAGAGAGTAAAGGAGGGACATGAGTGAAACACCTCCACGCCTCACAAGAATTATGGTATAAACAATGAAGCTTCTCAGCAAGCGTAGAAAGGTTGCACACTCCCATGTACGCTAGGAAAGAAATGCTTCTACTACCCGAAGACATGTCTACCAAGCCACATAGAGCAATTACTTGGTTTTTACCAAGTTATTACACTTGGAAAGAAGGGTCTTCATTAGAGGAACGTGTGGGGGGAAAAGAAACACCTTTCAGAATTTTGGAAAAAATAAGAAGATGGCTTTAGAGGGAGACACGACCCTCCACACATACATAAGAGGCACGAAAGGGACCATCCTCTAGAAAAGAATCACTTTCAAGCACGATCAAAAAATGAAAGGAATAAATGACAGCCTCACTGCAAACATTCCCAATTTATAGAGGGAATGAGACATTTTGATTGGCTCCCAGAAAAATGAGTTGGTCGCATTCTTGAAGCCACATTTTAATGCTCCCCCTTGTGATTGGCCACGAAGGCAGCGAGCAGGTGGGAAGCTACACAAAGATGCTATTGTTATCAAAATGATTTAATTCCCCGTAAATGCCAAATAGTGGTTCCTAAGCAAACGCAATCTGTTACGAATCGATGCCATTAAAGGGGGTGGATACTTCGCTGTTCTGCAGATACACAGTTTCAAAGTGGCCCATTATGATGATATGAAGCTTAAGAAATACACTTCAACCATGTGTCGCACCGTTTCTGCACAAAGGCAATCCAAAGAACATGACTTAGAATGCTCAAAACTAAAGCAACGCATGGCACCATGAAGGAACACGTAAGTCGAATACATGACCTTCAGCAAAACTCCGCAACGAAATAACACCCCAGATCTCAACGTAAGAGAGAATTACAGCAGACCCCCTACAGCATGGGGGCAAACAATTGAACACCCCAGACCGTGGAATGATAACTTATGCAGAATTATCCAACTTAGATCTCATTCTTACTCATTTATCCTGGACTCGTCCTGGTACGTCACGGACCTCGACCCTTTGAGAGAACATCACAAGATTTAGCATAGAACACTATGACTCGGATCCCTTTATCCATTGCATACCGAGTGCTCTAGTTGAACACATACCTTGACATTTAGCTGTCTCATCTAAGCACCAAGCTAGGGGTAACTGTTTTGAACCGGGTATAGGCCCATAAAACTAGAGCAACCCAACCTACCAAGCTGGTCATCAGACGTGCAATGCGCAAAGAACCACTCACCCACTAAGCTTGTCCCCTCCTTGACAGAAAAGAGGAGACACCACTCCACTTGGATGCAGGGGATAGACTATATAGAATAACATTTTCTCGCACCACAAGGGAACAGTGCACGATACGCATTGATCATTCAGACCCCTACACTTTTTACAATGCTTATACATCACTATATAAAGGCTAAACGAGAGGACAAAAGTATGCATTAATTCCATTATCCACTATCCTCCTTGAACAGTCATTGACTTGAGTGTCATAGTGCATTTTGTAGCTACCCCGCCCCTCACTCCTCACACTGTTGCAGTTGTGCTATGGAGGAGTCTACCATTATTTATCTTTTCGAGTAACTCTTAAAACTCAATTCTGAACAATTAGGGCTGGACTAATGCACATTGATTGAGAGTTTGGGACCATATATGTCACTGAGGAAATTATTCAAAATGATATCATTTGAATTTCATTAAAAAAAAGTGAAAAACAGCTAAACACCAAGGCCCTAACTAGTTCCACTTCCGTTGAACTCCACACCTTTGTCCTTTTTGCCAAAGAAAACTCAATATAAAGCAGCAATGAGCTGTTAAAGTTAAATTATCTCCCATTTTATTTGATGGTTTTCTTGCAGTTAATTAATTGCTGTTGAGAGAGCTTTCTTTTCATCATTCTTTTTTTCCCCGTTTGTTCTTACTAGCTTCTTTTTGTAGGAAAAAGTTGTTTTGTTTTTATTAGTGAAATTATCATTGCTCATGCAGACTTTCCCTATGAAATGACGTGCCATTCATGAATATGTTAAGCATATTTTAAAAATTTGATTTTTAAGCAGGTACCTGCTAATTTCCCAAAGTTCAGAATTTGACTCAATTAATACAAGAAGAAAATTTGGACTTCAATGATTTTTTTGGCTATTAGTTAACCCGAAGAATGTTAATACATTAAGGAATTTGGTTTAATGAATGACTTTTATGGAAACTTTAGAAATGATTAAGCATGGTGTATTTATAGCTGAGTTGATAGTGAAAGAAGGATAGCATGATGATTTGATGCCTAAACCGCTATCTGCCCCTGCCTTGTTAATTTTTCCATCTTATTTTCAGTATGCTGTTTTTTTCGGTAACATAAGAGAGAGGGAAAAGTTTGTGTCCAATTAAATTCATCGTTATCATTACAAATATTTGTTTGTCTAATAGACACTATCTAATTTCTAGCGAATGTATGCACCAAGTGATATAAATAATAGATTTATAAATTAAAAATTCATTAGCTAAGATTGATTACTTGAAATTTTACAAATTTTAATTGATAATACTCAGATTTATACACAGACTCAATCAAATTATTTTCTTCTTTTTAATAAATAATTATATATATATATAAAATTTATAAATTTTAATTAATAATATTTATATACATCTAAATTTATACATAAATCCTACCAAATAAAAAAAAACAAAAAATAAAATGATATATGTACCAAAACTCTCCTGGTGTATATTAGCCTTCTCCTACTAATATATATAATTTACATGCAACTTGGAATCGTACAGTAACAGTTACGCCAAAGTAGAAATAGTTTTTTTTTTCTTTTTTATAAGTCTTGTAATTCACCTCAATCTTGGTTTGTGAAAATATGCATATTCAAGTCTTTTAATTTTCTAAATCGGTCTTTCCCTTAGAGCACCGGGGCGGAAGACATGGTAGTAAATCGAGGAAATAGACCTTAGATACTGGAGTTTGAGGTTATTAGTTACGCAAAGGATAAAATTTGGGTAAAAAATTTTAGGTGCTTGTGGTACTATTTTTTAATAAAAATATAATATGTGTCTTATTTTTTAATAAAAATATAACATGTGTCTTATATTTTAGTCACTTAATTATTATTTTTTAAGTTTTCATTAATCAATTATAAAAAATATATACATATTATATTTTTATTAAAAATAACACCACAAGTATCTAAAAAACTTTATATAAATTTTGTCCTTAACCAAATTCACTCAAGCCCTATAAAATAAAAGGAAAGAAAAGAAAAACCTTTACTTAAATATATTTTTAATCTCTTAAAATATAGCAATTTTTTCTTTTAGTTCCCTACTCTCCTTATTTGTAAATTTTCTAAATGAGTTTCTCAAAACGATTTTTCATTTCTGATTAGTCCCTCTATTATCTCATTGTTCAAATTGCCTTTATTTGCCTTTGTAGATGATCACGTGGCATATAATGTAGCACTCATGATCCTACGTGACGTATGACGTTCTACTCATGATTTGATGTGGACATTAATAATCTAATGACTAAATGAGAGATTAAAACAAAAAAACATCGTGATATTTAGATAGACTAAAAGTAAAAATAACTATATTTAGAAAGATTAAAACAAGAAATTGTTATATTTTAAATAATAAATACATATTTAACTTGAGACTTATTTATCAACAACATATCATTCAGAAACTTTACCCCTATAAGTCTTCAACTTAGAAATTCTACCTCTAAACACATTTTTCTTCAACCAAGAAACTCCACTTCTAAGCAAATCACCAATCTAGAATCCAACATTTTTAAACACCAAGTGATCAGCTTTCAAGCTACCAAAAACTTTCAAAATTACCATGGCTACAACACTTGTATAATACAAAATACAACCCAAATTAAATATCATTATATCAATATTACTGAGTTCATTCACACAATTCTATTTTCATCAAACCTCGAACTGAACCACCAAACGTCCATAACCACACACTTGTGGCCCATTATACTTGAAGACTATCCTTGCCATAATCCAATTTTCTTGAATGTAGAAACCCCATGTCTAAGCAACTTACCGACTAGAATCCATCACCTTGGTTCACAGTGATCATGTTCTAAATTGATTGGTGATGGTTCCACAAGATCTGTGGTAGAGTGAAGACAAGGAAATTTTTGTGGACTTCAAGTGGCAGTGGATGTTGTTCTCTGATGTGGAGGAACGAATTTGAGGTGCGATGGGTGGCGTTGGTGCTTGCTGTTGATGACTTATCTCTAAGACCATGAAACAGAGGCACACAAACTTCACAGCAATTGTGGTATATATCTGCTACATGGAGGCTATGAATTTGTTAGCTAGGCAGTAGCTCTGGTGATGGTCTCTAGATGCTATGGCAAGGACAATAACTAGAGGTGTAATAGGCATCAAATGGGTAGTTATGGACATTTAATGGTTCGATTAGAGGTTTGATGAAAATAGATTTTATGTGAATGGACTAGGTAATATTAATATTTAATTTGGGTCGTATTTTGTATTATACAAGTGTTGTAGCCATGGTAATTTTGGAAACTTTGGACAGCTTGAAAGCTGATCACTTGATGTTTTAAGGTGACGAATTTTGGGTCGGTGAATTGCTTAGAGGTTGAATTTTTCGGTTGAAGAAAACTGTATTTAGAGATGAAGTTTCTAGTTGAAGAAAATTATGTATAAGAGTAAAGTTTCTGATTGATGTGTTGTTGACGAAGAAGTCCCAAGTTAAATATGTATTTATCTCCTATAAATATAATGATTTTTGGTTTTAATCCTTCTAAATATTGTGATTTTTAGTTTTAGTCCCTCCTTTTTTAATCATTAAATTGTCAAAATTCCACATCAGATCATGAATATCACATCATATGTCATGTAAGATCATGAGTGTCACATTATACACCACATGAGCATCCAAATAGGTAGATAACGACAATTCTAACATTGACATAACAGAGGGATCAACTGGAAATAAAATTTTTTTTGAGGGACTCATTTAGAAAATTTTAAAAATAGGGGACCAAAAGATTAAATCGCTAAAATTTGGAAAACCAAAAACATATTTAAACCAAAAAACCTTCCTTTCAAAAAGAAAAATCAACGGATGCCAAAAAAAAAAGTAAAAATAGAGCTCGAGTTCAAAGGTGGGAATTTGGGGTTAGTAGCGCATATTTAGTTTTAATTGATTTTTATAGATTTTGATTATAAATTATTTGAAATATAAAATAAATTAATCTACAGATTTTAAACACACACAATTTTTTTTTATATAAGATGTATTATTAATTTATTATGATAATATTCACGTCAAAAAAATTTATTATGATAATATTACTGCCGTAGTACTCCAAATTAGCAATAGAAATGTGAGAAAATAAAAGTAATACAAACTGAGAAAGAAAACACGAAGTGTGACTATTGTCCTTTTTTTTTAACTACAAAGTATTTATACACGTTCAGTCTATTTGAATTATCTATGAAACTAATTTTTGTTTGACTATAAAAACATGAAAATTATATGATTTTTTACAATAATTATTTTTTTAAAATTTAAACTCATATTCTCATCTTAAGAGATCGAGATTATTTACCACTGTGACTTATCCTTTATGGGTACACAAAGAGTGGCTTTGATCTTTCAAGTTTCAACTCCTCTATTTGTAACAAACTAAATCATCCATAAGAATCCTCTACTAAAATTGATTTTGATAAATAGAAAATAAATAGCATCTACATTAAAGAATATTTACAATATAAATTAAGCAGTTGAGGAATTTGCGTAATGTTTTAAGTTCACAAAAAAAAGAAGAAGAGGGACAATTTTAATATTTTAAATGAGATTGGTCACACATTCAAAAAATATAAGAATACTAAAAAAACTAAAAAGAAAATAGAGAAAATTTTAATGTAATCGTATAAGATGGATTATTATTGGACCGTTTGATGGATTTTCCGTTATTGCAAAGTTGTAGGCTTCCTTCCCTTTCATCGCTTTTACATGAGAGGTGTCTCCGTGTGACATGTGCCGTCACTGATATTCATTCTGATAGTAAGCCTCCTTAAAATTCCCGTTTGCCCACTCCCCTAAGAAAAAAGACTACTCCGATAATAACATATCCCGAGCATGGCCACGAGGAGCACTCAAAAGCAATAATTCATATAAACAACACAAAAGTTTAAATAATAATTAAATCTTTATATAGATGAAAGAAACCTTTAGATTAAACACCCCCCCAAAAAAAAAGCTATTTCAGTATAGATAAAGCATTTTATACACGTAACACTTTAAGCGGAAAAAATAAAGAGTGATAAATAACAGTTTTAAAACAGAAAAAAGTTTTATCTTTTAAAAGCGTGCACACATTTTGATCCAAGTATAAGAAATAGCATAATGGCATTGTGCAGGCTGTTATTTACTGTACGGTTATAAAATTAAAGTGTAGGCAAGTCCCCAAATTGTTTATTTTAATGTATAATTGTATAGTTTGGCAGAGGAATAATTTTGTATTATTTGTTAGAGTAATACTAATTTTAGTGTTCCAAAGATACATGTAATGTTAATTAGTCTTCAAAAAAATGTTGACATTAATTTGCTTCTCTATATAAAATTATCATCAATTAATTCCTCAATCATAAAAGTAACATTAATTTAAAACTTTAATGAATTTAATCATAAAAAGTAATACTAATTTAGTCTCTAAATCAAAAGTTTGATTAAAAATGTTTTCATCGTCAGTGTGTATAAAAACAATTTTAATGTCATTTTTTATGATTAAAAAAATAAATTCATATTAATTTTATTTAAAAAATCAAAGTAATGTTATATATATTTTTAGAGACTAAAATGAGTGTTATCTATTTATTATGTTTCTCTTTACACTTCACATATTTTGACAAAGGTTTAGTGTGAGAATGAAGACAAACCCTAGTAGTGCCTTGTGGGCCTATGACTCAATATAGTGCTTGAAATCGCAGCTTAAGTGATAAGAAACGAGAAAAAGCGTGTGCAGCTAATCACGATTGAACTAATAAATCAATTTTTTTTTTCACTCTTTTTATTGGAGGTGGTTAACAAAAATAGATCCTGTAATATAATAGTGTTTTCTTTTAAAAAAAAGTTATTTGTACAATATTATAACATGTTTGATAAAATTAAGTTTATCTTTTACATAAAATTTAATGTATTATAATTTTTTTTAAAGTTAATTTTCATAATACTAAATATTAAAGCTTCTGATTTCAGCTTATAAATTATTTTTTATACTTTGATATGTAAATATTATGTTGTTCTCAATTAAACAATTTTTTTAATTATTTTATACTTATTTTAATAAATTAATACATAAAAATTATTCTTTTTTATATCATCTAAATAAATCAGATTAGTTTAAAATTACTTTTCAATTAATGTATTCAAACAAAAAAATAATTCGACTATAGTCGATTATAATCAATTATAATAAAAAAAATTTAAACAATAATTAATTATTAAATATAATCAAGTTTTCACAATTTTTTCAAACACACTTACACTAAAACTCTGTGATTGATTTTTCAATTCATTTGATACTTGCCAGATAAAGCATCTCCCTCTTCTCTGCAAACAGAGATGTAAACGAAACCAAAAAGAAGCAACAGTAATTAAAAGCATAAAGATAGCAATCAAATGAAGAACAAATGGAGGTGGGTGTGGTAGGTCAAAGGTTAGTCACAGGATGTCACTATCCAATTTTGTCAAGCAGCCTCACTAACACAGACTGGAGATCGACGTCAGGGTTTGCTTTATAGTTATGGTTTAGTTGGTGCAAGCATTAACATATCCTCTGGAACAACATAGTTGAGAGTACATGTTAAGAAAGAAGAAATTTTAAAATATTGGGGATATTTGAAATAATGGACTTAAAGAGAAATGACAATAATAAGTTAGATATCACGTTTTAATTTAAAATTTTAAGACATTAAGTTCATAAGTCTATTTACTTATAAAGTCTTTATTTTATCTATTCTTAAATAATATATTATAAGCTCCAAAACTCTTTTATGTTTAATATTGCCTATTTGTTGATAACTAACGATGTTGAAAATTGTGAATTACTACTCTTAATATTTTGAATTGATTAACCTATTCTTTGTGAAGTATTTTTGTTAATCCATCATATGTAAAACTTAATTCAATAAATAAGAAGATTTTTAGTTGACTGAAGACACTTAAGAAGAAGATCATTTGTCAACTTGAAAAAGTTATCAGAAAGTTCAAAATCCACATGAGAAAGTTTCTGATAAACTTAAGAAAGCTGATAGAATTTCACAAAACAATTCTCAAGATCAAATCATAATCGAAGAGTAGTCTAAACTACCTAAATTATCAAGGAATATCATCAAGTGGTGTTATAAACTAAGATGAGAAGAATGGAGCATATTAGGCAATGAAAAAGTTACCTAAGAAGATTGGTTATGAGAAAGTTCAAAATGAACCTTCTCACTAACTGACACTTAAAAGTATGAATGCTGACTCACCTAAAGAGGACATCTCCAATGGATACCTACAAAACAAGGACAATTACCATTACAGAGTCTCTATAGCTATATTTTCAAACCTTATAAGAGGATCTAAGTCTAAAGATTTGACGGTTATGAATTTTGAATGCCAATACAACAATGCTTATATATATTGAACCTTCTCATCTCTGCCTATCTGTACCTAACTTAGAATAATCTATATAGTAGGTATATGTTTGAACCTTCCTTTCTCCTCAAGCTCCTTTGTGGTGATGGTCATGGAGGGTTAAACTTCTGTAATCAATTCAGAGATTCTTGAAGAAATTACGGTTTGAATTCTTGAGATCTTGTTCTGTTTTTGTATTTGAATTGCAATAGGATTCCTCTTCTTCCTCTTCTTCTTGATCTTCAATGCATGAATGGTGATTCTGTTTATGTTTAATCTGAATGAATCTTGTTTTAAGATTGAGAATTGTGATGAATTTAAGATTGATTGATATGAATTAATCACAGAATTAAAGAGGTTAAGTTACTGATTTGTGCCTAGGTTAATTGAATTCGGAGATCAAATTAACATAGATCCTAATATGAATTATGCGATGTGAATTTGTGTGTTAATTGTTAATTGAATTCTAGATGATTGTCTAATATGAATTCTGGATTTGATGCAGAGATTTCGGTTGAATCCAAATTAATAATTCAATTGCACTTCAAATGTTTGTTGCAAGATCTATGATAGAATCAACCTAATTTCAGATAGGTTTCTGAATTGATTGTTCTTTTAATTGAATTTCTCTCACTTTAATTATGTTATTTTCATATTTTGATTTCTCAAATCCTTTTCCCCAATCTTGGCTTGATTTGATTAAATTGTATTTACAATTCTTGAGAGACGATCCGGGGTTGTTTCCTATATACTACAAGCCATAGGCATAACTCGGTTACAATTTTGATTGAATTCAGCACTTGTCAAAATTTTGGCTCCATTTCTGGGGATTGTAAGGACAATCTGATCATATTAAGTGACCATACTAACTTTTTTTCTTGTTAACAATTAACTCTTGTTCAATCCATAACTATTGCATTGCATTCTGTTGTTGATCATTGGTTACTGTTTTATTAGTTTTTGTTGTTGTTGATCATTCTTTCGCTGCCTTTATTGTGAATTGCATTGCAAAACTTCCTTATCAGTGTCATTCAATCATATTGGATGTGTTCTTAACTTCTTAACACCGTTTTATACCCAGCTAACATTTCCCCCTAGTTTCTAATTTCTTGTGATGCAGGGGAGACTAGTGTTGATTTGATTGTAGAGTTTGGAGCTGAGACTTGGTCCCCAAGATTAAACCATCATTTTGAGCAAAGTGATCTAAAAGATCAGCCACTCAGATTTTAGCCAAATTCCATTATTTGATAGGGTTTTTGAGAAAATTGGGGACATAACGATAATTTCATTAATTGTTTTAGTAACTCAAAATGATCAGATTTTTTTCCAGTTGATAGAAAAAAATCCAATTAACTCGGCCAATGCTATGCATTTTTTTTTTCCAAATTCCATTATTTAGACCACTTTTTCAATTTTTGAAATATTTTCTTTACATGATAATTTTCTAAATCAGTGTAGTTTTCACTCTGTAGTGGTCCCATGATTTTTAAAATTCATTTAATGTGTTTTTCATTTTTTCTAGCCATTTCTTTAGTTTAGATTTATGTATTTTTAGCATTCTGACACCTCTATAGTCCTGAGTGGTGCATGACTAGGTCTAATTCTGATAACTTGCTTGATTTTGATCCTGAGATTGATAAGACTTTGCATGCACTGATTAGAGCTCGTAAGCTTAGCCAAATAATTGCTTCTGAATTTGATTTTCACATTGATTCTGTTAGTGCATCTAAGTGATTTTGAAACTATGGCTGACAACATGCATAATAGGACTCTTAAAGAACTTGATGTCCTTGATGTTACTTACCAGTCTTTGTGTATTCAATACCCTAATCTTAATGCTGACTTTGAATTAAAATCTAGATTGATACACTTGTTGCCCAAGTTGCATGGTCTTACAGGTGAGGACCCCCATAAGCACTTAAAGGAGTTTCATGTGGTTTGTTCAACTATGAAGCCGTATGGGATCCCTGAGGAGCACATCAAGTTGAGGGCATTCCCTTTCTCTCTTGTTGATGCAGCCAAGGATTTATTGTTCTACCTTTCACCAGGTTCTGTCATGAGTTGGGATGATATGAAAAAGTTATTCTAGGAAATGTTCTTCCCTTCATCTAAAGCTGCTGCCATTAGAAAAAACAATTGTGGTATAAGGCAAATGACAGGTGAAACCTTACATGAATATTGGGAGAGATTCAAGAAGTTGTGCTCGAGCTATCCCCACCAACAAAATCGTGATAATCTCTTGATTCAATATTTCTATGAGGCCTTGCTGCCAATGAACAGAAGTATGGTGGATGCTGCCTCTCGAGGAGCCTTGGTGGATAGAACCCTTATTGCAACAAGAGATTTGATAGCAAATATGACAGCCAGTGCTCAATAATTTGGCACAAGAGTCCTTACCTCAACTAGAGGAGTCAATGAGGTTCAATTGTCTCATGTCGACTAACAGAGAATGGAACACAGACTTGATGAATTGACTTTTTTGGTGCGGTAATTAGTAGTTAGTCAACATGTACTAGTTTTTGTACAAGAGCCTGTAAGGGTGTGTGGAATTTGCTGTTGTCCATCTCATCCTACAGATGCTTGTCCAACACTTCAGGAAGATAATTCTGCCATACAAGCTTATCTTGTTGCTGCAGCAGGCATTTTTCCTGGTAGACCCTAATATCAGCAGTCACAGCAGCAGCCCAGATATGATCCATTTGTTAGTACTTATAACCATGGCTGAAGGGACTATCACAACTTGAGATATGGGAATTCTGGTTAGCAACAACAGCCCCAGTAGCAGCAGCAACAATTTAGATACTAACAACCTGCATTCAGAAAGCAACAACCTGTGTAGTAGTCTATCCAAGCCACTCCAACTGAGCCATCCTTGGAAGATTTGATGAAATAGATGGTCACAAACAACATTCAATTCCAGCAGAATGTCAATGCCACCATTCAAAATCTACAAACTCATATTAGGCATTTTGCAACCATTGTGAGTGAGCTAAAAAGTCAAAGGTCGAGCCAATTGCCTTCACAAACAGTCAATAACCTAATAGGCAATATGAGTGTCATTTCCTTGAGAAGTGATAGAGAAGTTGATGATCCTAGTTTACCACAACTAGAGCTTCCAGTGCAGCAACCAGACATTGACTAGAAATAGTAAAGTTCATACAAAATAAATAACTCAGTCTAGAAATTCATGACTCAGAAGAAATATGTAGAGAATTCAGACCTAACCATTCCACTTCCTTTTCCAAATAGGGTCATATAGTCCAAGCAAATAGCTCAAGCAAAAATGGAAAGAGAAGTCATGGAGACAGTCAGGAAGGTGGAAATCAATATCCCCCTCCTAGATGTAATCAAGCAGATTCCAAAGTATGCAAAATTCTTGAAGGAGCTGTGCACTCATAAGAGAAGGTTGAAAGGAAATGAGAAAGTAAGCATGAGAAGAAATGTTTCTGCCTTGATTCAACCAAATATGCCCCCTAAATGCAAGGATCCTGGAATATTCACCATTCCTTGCATAATAGGCAACAAGCAATTTCCTCATGCAATGTTAGATTTGGGTGCTTCAATTAATGTGATGTGACAATCAATTTTTGAATCTCTGTGGCTTAGAGAGTTGAAGCCAACTAGAGTAATAATTCAGCTAGCAAATTGGAGCACGACTTATCCTGTAGGAGTGCTTGAGGATGTTTTGGTAAGGGTAAATGATTTAATATTTTTAGTAGATTTCTATGTTCTAAACATGGATGAGGAATTTGCATCTAATCAGCCGCCATTGATTTTAGGTAGACCCTTTTTGAAAACTGCAAAAACTAAGATTGATGTGCATGCTGGTACCCTTTCCATGGAATTTGGGGATAACTTAGTTCAATTTGATATCTTTAATACCATGAAACATCCTTTAGAAGAGCATTATGTTTTTTAGTTAGATGTAATTGATTTGCTTATTGATGATATGCATGATGATATGCTAGCTGAATTTCCTGAAATTGTGAGATTTTTGGATAGTGTTGATTTTCCTAGATGTTTTGAATGTGATGGGACTAGTATGTGTGCTACTTGTTTTGAAATTTTTGAAGTTGTGGGAGATGCATTCGAAATCTCTATATTCTATGAGTTATTATCATGCTATTTTAGAAGATTGTACCCAGATTACAGGTGATGCTGTAGCTAAATCAGCAGAATTAATTTCTTCAACCAGCTTGATACCTTCAATGCAGCAACCACCTACCCTTGAGTTGAAGGCCATTGAAGAATTTTCAGAATAGGGAGAAGAAGAGCACCAGATGGCGGTCACTACTGTGGTGGATTTTATTTTTAGGCCATGGTCCAATATAAACAAGGAAAATGAAGTTAATAAAGTACACATATTGGATTCTAGTGGTGCAGCCACGGAAATTAAGGAAGGCCAATGGGACTCCGGTGGAAGCTCTCCTGTTTCAAGTCATGTTCCAGTCATTTTTCAAGCTTAACTTGGTCTCAATCATTACACTTCAAGCAATGAGACCCTGGTGGAAGTCTCTTCACTTGATAAGGATGATTCTTTTCTTTCCCTCCCCTTTATTTTATTTGTCCTTTATTAATTGATGATTTTGATGGATGTTGTTTTTCTTTTGAGCTTTACATTGAGGACAATGTGAAATTTAAGTGTGGGGGAGGAATTTTAGCATTCTATTTTTGTTGTTGTTTGTAATTTTAATGTTGCTATTTATTTTTTCTGTTTCTATTTTCTTGTTTAATTTTTTGGTTTTGTTGTTTCTATTGCTATTTCTATTTTCTATTTTTTGCATTTAAATTTTTTCTATTTTTTATGTTTCTCTTGTTTCTACTATTTTTTGTTCTTGATTTTGTCTTTGTTAATTTTTTCTTGTTCTTTGATTTTTGTTATTTTTTTTGCTATTTATGTTATTTTTCTATTTTCTGTTTTAAACAAAAAAAATTTGTGTTTTTAATGACTTTCCAATGATGTTTTGAGATTTGTGAAGTTTATGAGTTTGAAGCAATTAAAATTCAAAAGTTCATAGCATGATTGAATAAATTTTCTTCATTCTTTCAAATTGACATGCTTGGTTTTGGATGTTTGATTGATGGATTGAGTTTGACAGATGTATACATTGTGAGATTTTAAGCCTATTCATAAATGGATTTAACATTTATGCCATTTTCCTTATTCTTGTGTGATTTTTGCTCATGTTAATTGATCACTCTAGAACTTGCTTAGATTATTTTTTAGGCTATATTTTTATTTGCATACATAAACATGATTGAGGCATTCTTTCTTTAATTAGTTACTTTGGCCAAATAGCCAACCTTGCATCATTTCCCCTTGATTAACCTTCTTGAGCTTATTTACCTATTCTTTATTTTAGCTTGTTATACGCCTTATGTGAAAAACCATGTTTAAAACCTTACCTTAGGGAATGGAAAAGCATTAGTTCATTTTCATTGAAGGAGCTCTTTTGCTTGTGGGTAATTAATAGTTCAAGTGTTGGAGTTGTGTAATTTGGTGTGCAATATGCAAGGTGTTTGGTGAAAAAAAAAGGAAATGAAAAGAAAAAAAAGAGAAAAAAAACAAGAATCAAAATAAATAAAAAATAGAATGTAAAAAATAAGAAAAAGAATAAATGCAAGAAAGGTTGTGAAAGAAAGAATTTTTTTTTTTAAATAAGAGATGGAAAGAGAAGGAAATATGTAAAGAGAATGTGCATTATATGGATATAGGGGGATAAAATTTCATGTTTTGTGAATTGAGTTCCTTCCTAATGCTCTTCTATTCTCTTGGGTGTTTAACTTGTCATATCTATATTGTTTCCTTCCCTTACCTTGTCCCCATACAACATTGAATAAAGTTCTCTTGATTTGTGTGTGCATGTGCTTGAGTAGTGGAGAAGTAGAAGATAAGCAAGCTTATAATAGTATAATTTTCATAGGTTTAATTGAGTAAAATACTTGCCTTTTAAACATTAAGGGATTGAGATTGTATCTTGTGAGGATCTATCATTCTTGATTCATGCTTTTCAAATTGAAGATACCTTACTTATTGGTTTAAGATGTGAATAAATGTTACCTCATGAATACTTTGTTCCCTTAAATCTTTGGTTGCTCTTCTTGCTTATAACTTTTGCATTCTTGAATGTAATTGAAAATTGAGTCTTTTAGAGTTTATAACTTTTGATTTGTTTGTGTTATTTTTTCTCATTCCCTAATTTTAGTTTTATGTGATTTGCCTAGGAGTGCAAAATGCTAAGTATGGAGGAGTTTGATAATCACATATTTTATACATTAATAAATCTTCATTTTTAATCATTTACAATTTTCATGTACTTAATTGATTGAGCTTGGTTATGTTTTGTAAGTTTGGGCTCAAATTGGGCTTAATTGATTTTTTTCAGCATTATTGAGGTTTGACACTATTTTTATATTTCGATCATATCTTGAGTTTTAGATGTTTAAAAATTATGTATTTTACCCTTGTAGGAAAGATGAGAGAGAGCTCTACAACTTTCATGAAGAGCTCTAGGGCAGAATTAGATATCTAGTGGAGCTAATTGGGCCTAGAAGTCAGAACACGAGTTCAGAGACCTTTTGAGAATGTTTTGTCCATAACTTGAGTTGTAGACCTCCAAATGACATGGGTTTTAGGCCCAATTACTCATAATGGACCCATCTTTGTAACTAATGGGATTCTAATGAGGTGAGGCCAAAATAGGAGTGAGTTTTATAGCTGTGAAGGCAGAAAACCGAAATCAGTTTTTCATTCCACACTTTTGCTCACCTTCTCTCTCTAAATCTAGATTTTTCTCTCTTCTTCTTCCTTTCTTCTGAAACTCCTTCGCGGTGATGGCCATGGAGGGCTAAACTTCTATAATCAATTTAGAGATTCTTAAAGAAATTACGGTTTGAATTCTTGAGATCTTATTCTATTTTTGTATTTGAATTGCAATTGGATTCCTCTTCTTCTTGATCTTGAATGCATGAATGGTGATTATGTTTATGTTTGATATGATTAGATCTTGTTTTAAGATTGAGAATTGTGATGAATTTAGGATTGATTAATCTGAATTAATCACGGAATTAAATAGGTTAGGTTACTAATTTGTGTATAGGTTAATTGAATTCGGAGATCAAATTAACATAGATCCTAACATGAATTATGTGATTGCGAATTTGTGTGTCAATTGTTAATTGAATTCTAGATGATTGTCTAGTATGAATTCTAGATTTGATGCAGAGATTTCGGTTTAATCCAAATTAACCATTCAATTTTGTTGAAAGATCTATGATAGAATCAACCCAATTTCGGATAGGTTTCTGACTTGATTGTTCTTTTAATTGAATTTCTCTCACTTTAATTATGTTATTTTCATATTTTGAATTCTCAACTCCATTTTCCCAATCTTAGCTTGATTTGATTAAATTTAATTTATAATCCTTGAGAGACGATCCGATGTTGTTTCCTATTCTACAAGCTATAGGCATAACTCGATTATAATTTTGATTGAGTTCGGCGCTCGTCAAGAGTAGGGCACTACAGCCTGACAAGTGCTGTGCCAGGTGTGAGCTCCATGATCTTCCAAAATTGTGTTTTTGATGTTTTAGAATTTCTTAAGTATTGGAATCACTCATATATGCCTTTTTAAGGGTGTTGAGGCACTAATGGAGGTATTTTTTTTAGAGAGAATGACAACCTAACATATATGAGGAGTAGAGAAACCTTTGGCATCCTTGAGATGTGGAATGCCATAGGGTGTACCTAGGACCTTGTTCAACATGAGGTTGACTTGGAAATCACTTATGAAGTGATGATGTGAGGTTCTAGATATAAAGGGTGCTAGTTGACATGGTTCTTGAAACTTTGTTGGATAAGTGAAATTAAGGTTCACATATGCTAGTATTACTTTTTCGCTAGAATATGAGGATCTTGTGATTATTTTAAAGGTGATTTGGAAATACTCTTGCATATTTGGTTTTCAAACTGTTATTTGCTATGTCTTATGTATTGTGACCTTAGATGGTGTGCACAACCACGTAGCCTGAGAATGAGGTGTTGGATCTAAATTCTCCTATCATTTATGCTATTTTGGCTAGGATTACTAGTATGGGGGTGGTAGTAGTACTCTTACATCTGTGAAGGAAAGATATTTCACCTATTACCAAGTAGAGTATAGGCTTTTAGGCCTATCTTGCTTAGTATATACAAGGGAATGTAGTTCCTAGGAATGAACAGATAACATGTGTTTTATAAAAACTAAAATCTGCAAAAAGCATTACATAATCATATTATTAGGACATTGTGTGAGCATAACCATACACCATAACATAAATTATTGCATTTGTTGATGACTATAAAAGCGGTTGTCTTTCTTGCTTAATGATATCTTACGATTGTATGAGCAGTTGTTTGATACCATTGTTTGATATAAATGTGAGTTAAGTTATTGCTTGCCTTGTGAATGTTACATAGGATGCATGTATAATTTCTAGTAAAGTTGAGCAATGGCTCTTTTATCTATTGCAAGTTTAGCTTAATTTATTTAGTTTTTTTGTTCATTGTGAATAAATTATTGCTGGTTTTGGTTTACTCATATTGAGGATTTTATAAATTCTCACCCCTCTGTGTTTCCATGTAAATTCAGGTCAAGACCCTCCAAAGAAAAAGGGCAAGAAGAAGAAGCAAAATTCTTAGTTCTAGTTAATTTGTTTCTTTATGTATTAGTTTGTATTTATTTACTTTGCTTTCTAGTTTGTAAAAGTTTATGTATTATAGCATAACATTTTAGCCAATGATGTATATCTATGACCTTTTGCATCCTTCGTGGCTCTCTATAATGACTACACAAGTTGTTATGGATTGATGTTTTATGCATATTAGAAAGTGGCATTCTTGATATGTTTTGTCTTGAAATATTTTAGTTATTTTATGATATTTGTATTAGGGTGTTACATTACGGTATTAGAGTAGTTCATCCTATTGAGTCGGGGTATCGACTGATTATGCTTAGGCATGTTTAGGAGTTCCTTTATTGTGTTATGCATTTCTTTATCTCTTGTATGAGATGTTTAATAGAACTGCATGACTTGTCTTTGGTATGATTATTTTTAGCTACTGTTGTACGGTTACATAATATTGAGAATGATAAACTCATTATGTATTCTTCTATGTGTACAAAAAAACTATGGCACCTCTAAGGCAAACTCGTGGGAACAGGAACTCAGCTAATGAAGGCCCTGACATGGTTGGAGCCTTTATGGTAATGGCTGATGCAATGAGGGAGCATACAGGTGCTACCACTGAAGCTATGCGAGAGCAGACAGCCACTACTGCTGAACCTATCAGAGAACAAACAAGCTGCAACTATCAGGATGTTTGAGAGAATGGGTATAACTCATCAACACCCTATACCACCACCATATGATTAGGGGCAACCAAACCAATAGGTAATTGGCAGGAATCAGACTTCCCAAGATTTCTCAGAGTTCAGGAAATCTAATTTGTCTTCTTTTAAGGGGAGTATGACCCAGTTAGAGTTGAGGGTTAGCTCAAAGAAATGGAGAAGATTTTTACTATTTTGGTTTGCTCGGATGGGCAAAGGGTGTTTTTTACTTCTTATATACTGGAAGGAGAAGCAGAGGATTGGTGGGTGGAAGTCAAGAGAGCTTTTGAGGCATCAAGAACTCTTATCACATGGGAGATCTTTGAGAATTCTTTTATGGGGAAGTTCTTTCCACAAAATCTATAAAACACAAAGGAGATGGAATTTCTTAGGTTGAAGCAGGGTGACATGTTTGTTGGCCAATATGTGGCCAAATTCAATGAATTGTCAAAATTCTCATCTTGCATCAGGCTTAACCCAGATGAGTCTTAGAAGTGTGTTAAGTTTGGAGAGGGATTGAGAGAAGACATTTAGAAATGCATCCAACCATTTGAGATTCGGGACTTTGCAACTTTGGTGAATAAATGTCAGATTATAGAAGGGCGTGATGGGAAGCCTTTAGTGGAGCTGATGTCACAAAGCTTTCAAAAGAGGAAGCAAGGTGACAAAAAGTTCAAGAAGGGACCTTCTAAATATAGCTTTCCTCAAGAGAAAAGCAAGCAAGTTCAGAAGGAGTTTATGGGACCTAAGTGTTCCAAGTGTGGGAAATAGCACGGAGACCGACCTTGCTCGGTGTGCTTTGTGTGTGGGCAGCCTAGGCATTTTGCTAAGGAGTGTCCATTGAGGAAGGAAGCTGTGTCTACCCAGAAACCACAAGTCAAAGGGAGAGTTTACACTCTAGGTGGTGAAGTGATGACTCAGTCTTCCGACCTTATCCAAGGTAACTGCATAATTCATTATCACCTTTTAACTGTGTTATATGATTCAGGAGCATCTTACTCTTTTGTTTCTAATGATTATGTGAATATGCTAGATTTACCTATGTCTGAACTTTCGTATGTCTTATATATATCTACTCTTACTAGTAAACCAGTTATAACATCCAAAGTGTGCCTTGATTGTTGTGTAAAGGTAGAAGATAAGATTTGCCTTGTAAACCTTATCTATTTGCCTCTTGTAGATATTGATATCATTTTTGGCATGGAATGGTTATCCGCCAACCATGTAGTGTTGAATTATTCAGATAAATCCCTAGTTTTCTTGTCAGATATACCTACCAGAGTCTTCTCATCTGAGTTAGTGTATCTCAATGCGAATCAGGTTAATCTCTGTTTGGAGGAGGAAGCTCTAAGATATGTTCTCTTGTTTTCCCTATGTGCTGAGGTTGAGCAAAGCTTAGGTGAAATACTTGTGATGAGTGAATATCCTGAAGTATTCCCAAGTGATATAGTGGAGTTGTCGCCCGAGCGAGAAATAGAGTTTTCTATAGACTTAGTGCCTGGTATAGGACCTATCTATATAGCACCCTATAGGATGGCACCATTAGAGTTAGTAGAATTCAAGAAGCAAGTTAAGGATTTGTTGGACAAATAGTTCATTAGGCTGAGTGTTTATCCATGGGGAGCACATGTACTACTAGTGAAGAAAAAGGATGGTACCATGAGGCTCTGTGTGGATTATAGACAGCTGAACAAGGTAATCATAAAAAATAAGGTAACCATAAAAAAGAAGGTAACCATAAAAAATAAGTATTCGTTACCTAGGATAGATGATCTAATGGATTAGCTGAGAGGAGCTGCGATTTTCTCAAAGATTGATCTTAGGTCTAGGTATCATTAAAAAATGGTTAGGGAAAAGGATATACTTAAGACCACTTTTTGAACTAGGTATGGACATTATGAGTACCTCGTGATGTCTTTTGGGTTGATGAATGCACCGGTAGTGTTCATGGTTTACATGAATAGGATCTTTAGACCCTACCTGGATCAGTTTGTTGTGGTGTTTATTAATGATATTCTAGTCTATTCTAATACTATGGAGGAGCATGAATAACACCTGAGGATAGTGTTGGAGACCCTTAAGGAGAATAGGTTGTTTGCCAAGCTATCTAAGTGTGAGTTATGACTTTCACAAGTGCAGTTTTTGGGACATGTGATATCTCAGGATGGGATTTATGTGGACCCAAGCAAAGTTAATGCAGTATTGTAGTGGGAGAGACCCACTGTGACTAAGATCAGGAGCTTCATAGCCCTAGTAGGATACTATAGGAGGTTCATAAAGGGATTTTCTCAGTTAGCGCTATCCTTGACTAGATTGACTAGGATAGTGGACTTAGGATTCTGAGAACAGTGTCCAAGAGTTAAAATTAAGATTGACTACTACACCAGTGTTGGTAATTCTAGATCCTTTGGAAAACTTTGAGGTGCACTGTGACACTTCAAAGATGAGTTTGGGGTGTGTTTTGATGCAACATAGGAGTGTAGTTGCCTATGCATCGACACAGTTGAGGCCACACGAGGAAAACTACCCTACGCATGATCTGGAGTTAGCGACTGTAGTGTTTACCCTAAAAGTTTGGAGACATTACTTAGATGGAGTCCAAGGTGTTCAGTGATCACAAGAGTTTGAAGTACTTATTTGATTAGAAAGAGCTGAACATGAGACAATGAAGATGGATAGAGTTTTTAAAAGACTACGACTTTGACTTAAAGTATCATCCGGATACATAATATGTGGTGGCTGATGCACTAAGTAGGAAATCTCTACATGTGCCCCAGATGATGATCTAGGAAAGTGAACTTCTTAAGAGTTTTAGAGATATGAGTCTTTCAGTAACTCTGTTGTGACATAGTCTCAGTGTGAGTCAAGTGGATATAATGAGTGACTTGAGGACTTAGATCTTAGAAGCTCAAAAGGAAGATGAGACTCTCAGAGATATAAGTGAGCAAATCTTTTTAGGGAATCCTAGGGAGTTTGATATGGCGGATGATGGGATGATTAAGTTTAGAGGTAGACTTTGCATTCTAAGTGAATCCATAATCAAGGAAAGGATCCTTGAATAAGCTCACTATAGTCAGTACACTATCTATCCCGAGGACACTAAGATATATCAAGAATTAAAGAAGATGTTTTGGTAGTCTGGAATGAAGAGGGATATAGCCGAGTTTGTATCTAGGTGCCTAACTTGTCAGAAGGCCAAGATAGAATACTAGAAACCCTCTAGACCTCTCAATCTTTAGGAATCCCTGAGTGGAAATTGAATAACATCACAATGGATTTTGTGACGGGGTTAGCAGAACTCAACTAGGATTTGACACAGTTTGGGTTATAGTGAATAGACTAACTAAGTCTGCCCATTGTATACCCATTAGAGCAAACTACTCTATGGATAGACTAGCCCAGTTATATTTTCAGGAGATAGTTAGAATACATGGTATTCCCTTTAGTATAGTTTCTGATAGAAACCCTAGATTCACATCTAGATTTTGGGGAGCCTTACAAAAAGCTTTTGGGATAAAGCTTAGTTTGAGTACAACATATCATCCATATATAGATGGTCAATCAGAAATGACTATCCAAACCCTCGAGGGCTTGCTTAGAGCATGTGTGCTAGAGCAGAATGGTAGTTAGAATAATTTCTTATCTTTAATGGAGTTTGCCTACAATAATAGTTACCATACTAGCATAGGCATGGAACCGTATGAAGCATTTTATGGTAGAAAGTGTAGGTCCCCTTTGTGTCAGTGTGAGGTTGGAGAGAGGACCATCCTAGGACCTGAGTTGGTACAGCAGACCACAGATCAGATTAAAATGATCAAGGATAAGTTGGTTATGGCTTAAAGTAGGTAGAAAAGCTATGTGACAAGAGAGGAGAAGACCTCCAAAGTTTAATGAGGGATATCATGTTTTCTTGAGAGTCACTTCTACAGTAGGGATTAGTAGAGCATTGAGAATACGAAAGTTAAATCCTCGTTTCATTGGTCCCTACTAAATCCTAAAAAGACTTAGACATGTTACCTACCAAATTGTCCTTCCTCCCAGTTTGTTTAATCTTCACGATCTTCCATGTGTCACAACTTAGGAAGTACAATCCAGATCCTTCACATGTCATAAGAAATGAATCTGTACAGTTAATGGATGATTTGTTTTATGCTATGCAACCAATGAGGATCGTGGACAGATGGATCAAAGAGCTTAGAGGTAAGCGGATTTCTCTAGGGAAGGTGCTTTGGGATGGTAGTGCCTTTGAGAGGCGACTTGGGAGTTAGAGTCCCACATGCAGCTAGACTACTCGCAATTGCTTATATAAGGTAAGTAATTTTGGGGACAAAGTTTTAAAAAAGAGAGGAGAAATGTAACATCCTCTAAAATATATTAGACTTATAAATAGTTATAGAGGTAACCTAATACTTTTTTAACAAGTCTGTTTCATTTTGTGACAATCTGAGTTAGTTTAGGCACTTTGTTGCAATTCAGACGGTGAAAAGTAGCTTAAAATGACCCAGATATTAGCATAAATGGCTTAGCTAAGGGAAATAAATGGGAACAATTTGTTTTTATGTCACAAATGTGTAAACTGTGATATGATTAAAATTTGGGAATAATCAAAGTTAATTTTATATTTTTAAGCATACTAGTTGTGTGTTTTAATGCCAGATTGACTAGTCACAAATATGAAAATATATGATTTTGGTGAAACAAGATTTTTTATGAGTCCTATGAATTATTTTAAATTTGTTGGAAGTTAAGAAACTTGGTTTGGAGAAATCTAAGTGTTCTTAGCAGATATAGTTGATATTGCAAAATATCATAAGTGACTAAGATCACTCACATTTCTACAGCCCTTTTTTTATTGACTTTCTTATGATATTTCTTCACTTTTCACTTAGTCTCTCTTTGCTCTCTCATGGTCCAGTAGCTCCAGCAGAAGAGGAAGAAAGCAAGCAAAGGAAAGAAGAGGAAACAAAAGGGGAAGAAGAAAGAAAGTAGAAGGAATCAAAGGGAAAAGGCAAACTTATGTTTTACAAGTCATCATCATCATATTTGCTCCAAAGGTAGGGGGTTTAAGTTAGTGATTGATGTTTCCTATGTATTAGTGAATCGGTTGGGGACTTAAAATAACCTAGAAACTGATTTGGAATTGCCAAAATTTGTGAGATGCACCAATGGAATAGTGCAGTTCTGTAGAATTCTGATGAACTTGTTGTTTTGTGCTTACGCCGCAGCATAACTGAGAGCCATGTCGAGGCGTGAGTGAACCCGAGAGCAGCACATCACGGCGTGAATGCACTATATCGAGGTGTGAGAGACCAGAGAGCAGGGCGCCACAATGTGACAAGTGCTGCACCGAGGCGTGAACTCCAAGATCTTCTAGAATTGTGTTTTTTATGTTTTGAAATTTCCTAAGTGTTGGGATCACTCATATATGCCTTTTTAAGGGTGTTGGGGCACTAATGGGGTTTTTTTTTTTGGAGAGAATGACCACTTAACATATAGGAGTTGAGAAACCTTAGGCATCCTTGAGATGTGGAATGCTATAGGGAGTACCTAGGACCTTGTTCAACTTGAGGTTGACTTGGAAATCACTTGTGAAGTGATGATGTGAGGTTCTAGATATAAAGGGTACTAGTGACATGGTTCTTGATACTTTGTTGGATAAGTGAGATTAAGGTTCACATGTGCTAGTACTATTTTTTCGCTAGATTGTGAGGATCTTGTGATTGTCTCAAATGTGATTTGGAAATACTCTTGCATATTTTGTTTTTAAACTTTTATTTGCTATGTCCTATGTATAGTAACCTTAGATGGTATGCATAACCATGTGGCCTGAGAATGAAGTGTTGGATCTAAATCCTCCTAGCATTTATGCTATTATGGTCAGGGTTACCAGTATGGGGGTGGTAGTAGTACTCTTACGTTTGTGAGGGGAAGATATTTCACCTATTACGAAGTAGAGTATAGGCTTTTAGGCCTATCTTGATTATTATATACAAGGGAATGTAGTTGTTGGGAATGAGCAGATAACATGTGTTTTATAAAAACTAAAATCTAGATAAAGCTTTTCATAATCATATTATTAGGACCTTGTGCGAGCATAACCATACACCATAACATAAAGCATTGCATTTGTTGATGATTGTATGGGCAATTGTCCTGCTTACTTAATGATATCTTACGATTGTATGGGCAGTTATTTGACATCATTGTTCGATATAAATGTGAGTTAAGTTATTGCTTGCCTTGTGAATGTTACATAGGATGTATGTATAATTTCTAGTAGAGTTGAGCAGTGGCTCATTTATCCATTTCAAGTTTTGCTTGGTGTATTTAGTTTGTTTGTTAATTGTGAATAAATTACTACTGGTTTTGGTTTACTCATACTGAGAATTTTGTGAATTCTCACCCCTCCGTGTTTCCATATAAATCTAGGTGAACACCCTCTAAAGAAAAAAGGCAAAAAGAAGAAGCAAAAGTCTTAGTTTTAGTTATTTTGTTTCTTTATGTATTAGCTTGTATTTATTTACTTTGCTTTCTAGTTTGTAAAAGTTTATGTATTACAGTGTGGCATTTTAGGCAGTGATGTATATATATGACTTTTTGCATCCTTCGAGCTCTATAATGACTACACAAGTTGTTATGAATTTATGTTTTATGCATATTAGAAAGTGACATTCTTGATACGTTTTGTCTTGAAATATTCCAATTATTTTATGATATTTGTATTAGGGTGTTATAGTATTAGAGCCCTACCTTTTGGTTGAGCACATTTAATAGTGTGAGAGGAGAAAATATTATGAAGAAAGGATGCATTGCAAGAAATTTAAAGATTGCCGTCTTCTATATACATTGGTAATTTCAGCAAATCTACCAAAAATTTAAATTTCTAGCGAAAACGTGCCCCACGAAATAAGCTAGCCAGAAACAAAAATCTCCTGGAGTCCACCACTATTTCTAGCGAAATAGGTTGTTGAAAAAAAACCACAACTTGTCAAAGCATAATGTTTTTTGGTGAACATATCTGCCAGAAATTTCTATCAAACATGGATATTCCGCTAGAAAATATCAGTTATCAAAACTTTTTCCAGCAGAAAATCAAATAAAATAAATGACTCAGAGTAGTTCAAGATTTCATTGCTCTACTAATATTTTGTCTTCCATTGATAGTGAGGATAATGACTCCACAAATAACATTTTTAGGCGGTTGATATGATCAAAAGTTTTCGTAGTAAAATTTGTTTCACCTCTAATGACGATGAGAAAAAGACTACGTAATGAGATATAAAAAAAGGAAGAAAAAAAGCATTGTAGATTTTTATAATAAATTTACATAATTTTTAAAATAATTTTTTTGGAGAATAGAAGCCCTCTGGTGGAGAAGCCCGGGGATAAGAAAGAAACTAAAAGCAAGCAAAATTTTTTATAAACAATGATGACACCAATGAAAATAACATTGTACTAGAGTATCATGGAGAGTAATATCCCAATAATAATGTGTGCTCATATTAGAACTAGGATAGTTAAGAAGGTAGCCCTAAGACCATTGGCCTTCCAGGTGATATAGGAAGAATGTGTCTACTTGCAGTCATGTAATGACTTTTAATGAGTTTTAGAAAAAAATTAATCTCAAGGGAATTTTGACGAAAATGAAATTAGTATTTAGAGAGTGATGATGATGACTAGTAAAGCACATATACTTTTCTTATTACTTGTAATATAACATGAATTCAAGAAAAGACTATCCAAATTTAACAAATCAGTCTAGAAACTAGGAGTGATAGTATAAAAAATAGCCATTTTTCTTTTGATCTTGAATCGATTGGGCTCGTGTTTAAAAAACCTTTGTGTTGGTTTCTCTCCTAATGAACTGGGATACTAATCCTGCTTGCTACAATTTGAGAACTACAATTTTTTTCAAAAGCAATGTTCGTTGTCAAATATATCAATCATCACCATTGTCTTCAATTGTTAAATATATGAATTTTATTAGCATTCTTATGTATGATCTTCCATACAATCAATAATAACTAAATCTTATAAAAGTCAATTCATATGCCTTTTCCAATCCAGAGAGATCTGGACCTTACAACTTCTCTAATCTAAAGAGGTCTCTAGATTGGAGAAGCATATGGGTTAACTACTGTATGATGTGACTATCATCAAGTATAAGGAAAAGTGCAAGAATGTTAAGAAAATTTGAGTATTTAGCTATCAAAAACAAAGATGACAATTGATATATTTCGTAAATAACGTTACTTAGAAAAAGTAATACTTCTCGAGTAGTTTCTTGCATTTCTATCCTAGCTCACCATGAGAAATCCAATACAAAAATCTTTTAATAGAGCGAGAGCAATTCATTAAAGATCAAAAGAAATTTTACTTTTATTGATACTGATGCTCTTTGTTCCTAAACTCATTCATTAAATATGGATAGTCTTCCCTTGAGTTCCAACTATATTACAAGTAATAAGAAAAAGACATCTACTCCACTTGTCATCAAAATCACTACCAAAGCCCTAATCTCAACTTCAGCCAAATACCCTTGAAATTATTTTTTTCTCAACTATGCTCCAAAACTTGATAGATAAGTACAAGGATACACATGCTTCCAGTGTCACCAGTAAGGGAAATAGTCTAGGCACTACCCACTTAACTTTCCTAATCCTAATGATATTGAGCTCATGATTTTATCGTCCATTCTCTCCACGAGACCCTTGTATAATGTGATTATCATTATTGAAATCACTCTTTATATAAATTTTGTCTACTTTCAATTTCTATTTATTTCCCAATTACTCCACCATACGACTTCTGTTCATCAGAAAATCTACTTTTTGAAAACATGCAAATTTATTCTTTTAATCCGCAATGTCTTTCTTCTTCTTTTTCTTATATCACCCTATCTAGTCTTCTCCTTATCATCATAGGAGGTGGACTCATGTCTCTACTCAAACTTTCCATCACCTTTACAACCTGATAATCTTATTGCTAGAGTCATCATCCTCATAATCAGTCGATGACAAAAGATAAGTTACTCGACTAGTCAAATCCCGGACTGCTCAAAGTCATTTAACCTATCAATTCAAAACTAATATCGTCTAACTTAAGATTTAGAGTTTCCTAATTAAGTAGAGCATTAATTATTTCAACAATTCAAAACACAACAACATGCATGCAAATAAGTGTTAATAACAATAACATATTATATTATTATATACAATTACACAATTAATGAAATAATTTAAGTATTTAGTTTATGCCTGCAACTTGTAGCTATGAAATCGATGCCTTTTAACACTTACAATATCTACCTCACTACCTTATGTTCCTAACTCAATCGTGTGTATATATGTCTCATGTTTGCTAATTAATCATACATTTATATAATCAATAATTTAATTTATATAAATAGTTAAGAAATTAATTAATTAATTTAAATAATTATTTAATTATTTAATTAATTACTTAACTAATTATTTGATTATATATAGTTTAAAATTTTACTTTCTTTAATTTTATATCATATTATATTTGTGAAATTTATTAATCTATTAAATTTTTTACTTGAAATTTTTAAAATTTCATAATATTATTTTTGTCACTAGTTCTTAATAAGGTCATATAATACTATATTGTTTTTATAATGAAATAGTATTTGTATTATACGATGTATTGTTACTATTCAAATCTTATAGCATAATAATAACTATTATATATCATACCAGCACACAAACAACAATAAACAGAAAATATACCATGCAGATAAACATACATTCAGATATATACATAAGCACATTCAAAATATAAACACCATATTGTGCATACATATTCATATACATATACATATACACAAACAAATATATAACATTCAAATTCTGATAAAAAAATATAAATGGTATATCATGCATGCATGCACCATATCCCTTGGCCAACACACCCATTGGCCACTACAAACTTGGCCAGAACCTCAACCACATCCACTGGCCACCACGAACTCGACCGAAACTTCAATGCACCACCACTCACCATAAAATTAGAACCTCATCAGCCACCATAAACCTTCAACCCCATTGTCCATCCCCTCACCTGAAACCTCCACAACCGGAGACTGTGTACAGTCCGATGATAGGATGAGAATGATGTTGGTATGGGATGAGAACAACCATTCCCCATCTTGCCTAAAACTTCCACGACCGCAGACATGTGCACTTCGGCGATGGGATGAGATGAAAATGATTGTGGGATGAGAAAGAGAGTGCAAAGGAGAATGAGTAGAATGAAAAAATGAAGAAGAAGAGCTAGTGAGCAAAAGTAATAAGAAATTTCTAAAACTTTTACTGGAGAAGCAAATTAATTTTTTACGTAATTGATACAATTATCGGAGTGGTTCGACGACTTAATTTCCAGTGGATCAACTACTAAAAATTGTACGACACTCATGCCTCAAACGTTGGAGAAATTTTCTAGAAGATATAATCCATTGAAAACCTCGAAACATGTAGCTAATACATTTATCGACAGATTAGTCACTATAAATAAAAATAACCATTATCGTTATTATTTTCCAATGGATTATTCCACTGAAAATGTATTTATTATTATTTTTAAAATTAATGTCCAATTTTTCAACAAATATGTCCTTTGAAAATATTTGTTTTACCAGTAGTCACATATTCATTGGTAATACCTGAATTTCTTATAGTGATAGTAAACCAGCAAGAAGGTGGCACTTATCTACTTGAAGGATCTTCCACCAATAAACCACCAACTTTTGATGGAAGAGATTATTACTATTGGAAAGATAGGATGAAGTTGTTCATTGAATCTCAACATATAGACTTATGGGGAATCATTGAAAATGGTTCATATATTCTTATAACTAGATTTGATGATGAAAGAGAAGCTGAGAAACACAGAGAAACTTGAACAAAGGAAAAGAAAAATAAATACATCCTAAACTCCAAGGAAAATTTTTACCTCATCAGTGATCTAAGCAGAAGTGAGTATGACAAGATTGCTAGGTGCCAAATAGCAAATGAGATATGGGACACTCTTGTCATAGCTCATGAAAGGACCAATTAAGTAAAATATGCAAAGACAAGAATACTGGTCCATTAGTATGAATTGTTCAAGATGAAGGAACATGAGACCATTCATGAGATGTTTACTTAGATTCGCAGTTATTGTGAGTGATCTGAAGTCTATATTAGAAAGATCTACACCAATCAAGATCATGTGAGATAGTTGTTGAGAAACCTTCCTAAGGTGTGGAGATCAAAGATGATAGCTATTCAAGAAGCCATGGATTTGTCATCCTTGAGAATGAATGAACTTCTTGGCTCCCTAAAAGTATATGAGCAATAACTAGCTAAGATGGATAATGATGACCCTAAGAAAGGAAAGTCTATTGCTCTTAAATCTGATTTGTAAGTAAACTTCTCACCAACCTTCTCATAACTATCTCAACTCAATAGTTGACTTTGATGATGACAGTGAGGATGATGACGATGATGCTTCTGATGAAGATGAGCTTTAAAATTGTAAGAATGTGGAAAAAGGTAAGGAAGGAAAGGAAATGGATTTCAGCCCAAGAAAAAATTTCAAAAAGAAGACTCAAGCAAACAACAATGGGCAGCGGATATGCTTTAAATGCGAAAAACTAGGCCATATCAGGTCTGAGTGACCACTTTTGAAGATGTCTTGAAAGAAGTTTTCCAAGAACAAAGGAATGATGACAACTTCGGAGGATTTGGATGATGACTCATCAAATGATGAGGAGCAAGAAGAAGTTACAAACCTCTGCCTAGTAGCCAAAGATCATGAAAGTGATGATGAGGTACTAGTTGCTAAACCTTCTCACCCTTCTTATGACTAACTTAAAACTACATTTGATAATCTTTTACTTGATTCTAACATCTTGACTCAAAGATGCATATTTCTAAAATCAAAATAGTTTGAACTACAAAAAGAAAATGATTATCTGAAAACTGAAAATGCTGCTTTGAGTGAGGAGGTTAATTCCTTAATCAAAAGGAAGGTTAAGTTAATAGATTCAACTAGGCTCAATGGTGTTGAACCTTTTCATTAACCTTCTCATATGAGTAATAAGAATAAGGTAATGAAAAAGAAATTGGAAGATTTGATAAAATGACCTAGCAATGTCAGTCAATGGTACTAAGAACCTTGAACGACTTCTAGGAAGTCAAAAGTGCTCCTTTAACAAGGTTGGCTTAGGGTACAAAAGATCATCAAAACAGAAATGGTGTAAGAATTTCTTAATCCTTGCATAGAAGCCTAAGATGATATATTTTTGCTATAACAAGTTTGGGCATAAGCCTCTAATTGTTACCTCAAAACCAAATCTCCTAAGGCTAAGCCTTCTAACATGAAAGGATCTAAGAAATTTTAGGTACCTAAATACATGATTACTTCTCATGTAGATATGTTTGGTGACCAAAAGAAAGAAGCACAAATGGTACCTAGACAGTGGCTGTTCCAGGTATATGATAGGAGACAAGAGTAAATTTCTATCTCTCAAAGCCAAAGATGGAGATGATGTCATATTTGGTGATAGCAACAAGGCCAGAATCAAAGGGATAGGTAAAGTTAGTAAAAATGACTCTACTACTATTAATAATTTTTTTTATTTTTTAATGTAAAATGGTTAAAGCAAAATCTACTTAGCATACTTTATTTTTGTGACAATGGATATAAAGTTGTGTTTGAACTAACAAAATGCATTATGAGAGAAGCCAACAATAAAGTCCTCTTTTTTGGCAATAGAGACAGCAATATCTATAGCATTAAATTAGAGGACCTAAGTGATTGAAATGTTAAGTGCATTGTTTCATTAAATGATGAGAATTGGTTGTAGCATAAGAAAATTGGCAATATGAATATAAAAACTATTTAAAAACTGTTGAAACATGACTTTGTGAAATGCTTGCCAAAAAATCAAATTTGAAAGAGACATGACATGTGATGCATGCCGAAAAGGCAAGTAAACAAAGTCACCTAAGAATGTGGTCACAACTCACAAACATTCAGAACTATTATATATTGATCTCTTTAGTCCTACTGAGACTGCTAGCTTGGGTGGAAAAAGGTATAACTTTGTCATAGTTGATGATTTCTCAAGATTTACATGTGTTTTATTCCTAAAACACAAGGATGATTCTTATGAAGCCTTAAAAACCTTTTGCAAATAAGTTCAAAATGAAAATGATTTTTACAATATTGCCATAAGAAGTGATCATGGAGGAGAGTTTAAAGATGCTAATTTTAAAAACTTTTATGATGAAAATAGAATTGTCCACAATTTCTCCTGTCTAAGAACTCCTTAACAGAATGAAGTTATGGAGAGAAAAAAATAGAATATTGCAAGAAATAGCTAGAACTGTTGTTTGTGACACTGATCTTCTAAAATACTTTTAGGCTGACGAAGTCAACACCGCATGCTATATTCTAAATAGAGTTTTCATAAGGCTAATAATAAAAAAGGCCCCGTATGAATTATGAAAAAGAAGGAAACCTAACATATCTTACTTTCATGCATTTGGATATGAATGTTCCATTTTGAATAACAAAGATCAACTGGGAATATTTGATTCAAAATCTGATAATGGAATCTTTCTTAGCTATTCATTTTCAACCAAAGCATATTGAATATATAATCTGAGAACATTAACTGTTGAAGAAAGTATGCATGTTGTGTTCAATGAAACTAACTCTTTCAATGAGAAAGATAAGAATGCAGATTTAGAAGAAGGGATGGAGAAACTTTCTCTAAATGAGAAACATAAAGTTAAAAATAAGAAGATGAGAATGATCAAAACAATAAGAAGGATAAGCCAAAGGATAAGCAAGCTGAACTAGCAAAAGAGAGATTTGGACTAGAAGTTAAGAAAGTTCAACTACTTTCTCACGAACCTTCTCATAAACCATCTCAATTCCCTAAAGGATGGAAGTTTCATACTTCTCACCCAAAGAAATTGATTATTAGAGAGACATTAGTTGGAGTAAAGACAAGATCATCCTTTAGAAGGATAGACCACTACTACCACTTTGCATTACTCTGTTAGATTGAGCCTAAGAGCATTGATGAGGCATTACAAGAGGAATCTTGAATTGACGCCATATAAGAAGAACTAAACTAGTTTGAGAGAAATAAGGTCTGGACACTTGTGCTTGCTGTAACACCCTAAATTTCTTTTCTTTTTGGTTTATCTGTGATTTCTGTGATGTTATGAATTTTTGTAATTTTTGTGAATTTTTATGAATTATTTGACTTATTTTGATTATTTTCAAAAAAATTTAAACTGCTGAAACAGGGTCGAGGGATCTTACTAAACCCGAAACCAAAGATAATATTTGAAGTTTTCATTATTTGAGATTTTATCTGGCAAATAAAATTTAGGTATGTTCTATTATCCATTAGACAATAGATATCGATTTTGTTAACTGTAGCTTTTGTCCATTGGATAATATCTCTTAGTAAAGATCTAGTAGATTGTTTATATCTAGTAACCTTTATGACATCATCCATGTGACATTGCTCACATGACATCACCTTTTGACTTTTTGGACCAATAGAAAGGAAGCTTCCTAAGGAAGCTTTAAGGAAGCTTGTTGGAGAAGCTTTGGACACCCTCCCAAGGAGAAGTGCATGGCTAAGGGTTGAGCCAAAAGGCTTCTAGAGTAAGCTTCCATTTAACTCTTTTTTTTTTCATTTCCATTTATCTTTCATTAACCAAAAAGCTACACACTTTTCTCTCTCACTTTCTTTTCCCATTTTCTCTCCACCAAGCTCATGGCCACGCCCCCAAGACACACTTTCCAATCTTCTTTAATTTCAACCATCCTCATTTCTTGAATCCAAACCTCATTCTAAGACACTTTGGTGTTGTGATCTAGACCTTGTTCATCTATTTTCAAGTGCTTCTTCAAGTTAGGGCTTGAGAGCTTCTAAGGTGAAATTCCTCCATCTTCATCTTTCTCTTCATTTTACTTTCTAAGACCATGATTTTGATCTATGGTCATTCTTTCCAAGTCTTAGATGTTGATCTTTTTGCATGTTGTTTTCATTTTTGAAGAGCTTCTTGGAAGAGAAAGTTTGATTCAAGAAGGCACCCAAGGAGTGGTTAGTCATCATCCAAGGTAAGAGGGAGATTACTCTCATAAACCTTTCATGGTGGTAAGAAATGAATTGTTGTATTGAAAATGAAGAACCTATGTAAGGGTTGTTCACTTGGTTGTATGGATTTTGGTGGTTTAGTACTTATTTGCCTTGTATGATTTTATAGCTTGATGTTATGCAAAACCTTGGTTGAGTAGGAATTTTGGGTGATTAAAATATGTTGTTTGCTTGGAATCTTGTTGTTGAAGATAAGAATTTTAAGGTCCAAAGACCTTAGGACTCACGGCCAAGAGACCCTAAATAGGGTATCCAAGATAAAACTTTTGTGTTAATTTGGAACTTAGATGCTTAGGTGAAAAAGAAATTGAATTAAGGATTTATAATAATGAAGGAGTGATAAAACAAAATTTAGTCATTTATAAGAGAAGGATTATGGCCCTTGAGTCGAAAAATAAGCTTGAGAGAGAGATAATGAAAACTTAAGGTACTTTTAGGGTTTAGGGATAAGAAAAGAATTTATGAGATTAAGACAATGCGGTTTCCTTTTTACGTTCTTCGCAAAAAATATTAGGAGGTATTACCTAGAGGAACCTAGCTAGAAGAGTTTTGTAATTAAAGTTAATCTCTATATTAATCCTTGAAGTTTCAAGAATTGAGCTTAAAAGTGAAATAAAAGTGTTACATGTTAGAAAAATTTGTGATAATGTTTTATGTAATTTGAAAGCGATGCTTTCTGAATTATGCAATTAAGATGCTTATGTTTGAAAATAATAGCATTGTGTTGTCGAGCTCTCGAATGGGACCTAGAGATGTTGATGACTGGCTTGGCTCATGAGTAGTTCATGTTTATGGAAAATCATGATATTAATATGTGCGCATGCATTGAGTCATTGATCATGTACTGTATTGATGGTGTCGGTTGAGGCTTATTGCCTAGGAGTTGAATTATACCTTAGTACAGGTGCGAATTGCATAGTGTGGTTCACTTGTTGAACTTGGAGGCGTCGGGTCACGGGTATCCCACAAGTGGCTAGTTCGTAGCTCCACTGGGCTGTGGTGACTGAGCAACACAATGACGATCTCGACTAGGAATTATTCTATTCACTGCAATTACTGTTCTTTACTGTTTTTATGCTACCATGTTGGTATTGATGTAGAGAATCTCACCTCTCTGTTATGTTATTCTATTTTATGTGTACACATTGATAAAGGCTGAAAGGGAGACGAAGAAGACTGCAGCTTTCCTGTTGTTTTGTTTTCTGTAATGGTGACTAGAAGAGAGTTTGTTGGTTTTGTGAGAGTTCAGTTCCATGGAGGTACGGATGTTTGGCGTATTGACTGAGATACTGAATGAGTTAGATATGTAGAAGATGTGACCCTGTTAGTTCGTAAGACCTGCGATGGGGATCCTTTCTTTTCTCTTAACGTCTTGGTGCGTCTGGAGTTTGTTATGCCTATCAGGGAGTTGTGGGGTGATTTGCATTACACACTGAGGGATGATTAGGACTCTATGGTGTCATCTGCTAGAACATTAGAAGCGTGAAAGAGTAGAAAAAGTGAAGGAAAATGTCAGCAAAAGTCATCATATTAGGGGCGTTTACGCAGAAAGAAATAGTAAAGGACGTGGGGTATGTTTCCAAAAATAAATCCAACTGATAACATTTTATTTGCTAGGAACACTTTAATCTCTCAGAAATGAATCTTCTAACCTTCATAGGTATCGCAGAAAATTCTAGGAATTCATTCTATTTTCCATATTATTATCCCACTATTTTCATTATACTGCATTGCCAGTCTCTACGCTTCATTATTTTTCTCCTGGGTTAAATTAAACCTTTGGAGCTGAATTAAGAACCTTTCAAATATCCATTCTAATTATTCACAACTTAAAAATAAATCTTTCTTATTTATTTCTATTTTCTTAGCTCTTTCCATCAAAATCCAAGTCTATAGGAGTTTTTTCTCACATTCAGTGTTATAGATTTATGTCTAAACTAATCCAAATAGCTGCCAGAATTAACTAGTGATCTTTATCAGCATTATTAAGCTTCTACAAACCTGATTGAGTCCATGGGGTTGGAGAGAATGTTATAATTCTCCCCTTCTTTTTATAAATTTTGTCCTTAAAAGTTGCTTGCCTCATTCAAAAAGTTTCGAATGATCTTTTATTATGTTGGATTTGAGCTCCCATGTGACCTTTTCTAAGTCACCTCCCTCCCATAGTACCTTTACTAAAGGAATTTGTTTCGTTCTGAGTTCTTTCATAGCCCTATCCATGATCTTTACAGGTTTAACCATATAAGTTAAATCATCTTTTAACTGTATTGATTCATTTATCAGAATGTGTGAAGGATTCTAATTATACTTTTGGAGTTGGGAAACATGGAAAACATCATGGAGGTTTGTAGAGGGGCAAGGCTCTTTGGTAAGCAGCAGGTCTGACTTTTTTCAGGATCTGAAAGGGACCGAGAAATCGAGGAATCAACTTTCTGGTTTTGATAACCCTACTAACTCTCATAGTAGGAGTGACTTTGAGGAATACATGTTCTCCCCCATCTAATTCCAAAGATTTCCTTCTCTCATCCGCATAGTTTTTTTGCCTACTTTGGGCTATCAACATCCTATCCTTAATCATCTTAATTTGCTCTGTGATTTGTTGTACCAGATCTGGCCCTAGGATAGTCTGTTCCCATGCTTCATACCAACATAAGGGTGATCTAAATTTTCTGGCATACTTCATAAGGTACCATTCTTATGTTGGCGTGATAACTATTGTTGTAGTCAAATTCTATTAGTGGTAAAAACTTATCCCAACTTCCTTGTTGATCTAGCACACAAGCTCTCAATATATCTTTTAAAGTTTGGATGGTTTTCTTAGTTTAGGCATCTGTTTGTGGATGGTAGGCCATGCTAAACCTCAACTTTGTCCCAAAGGCTTTCTATAAGGCTCCCTAGAATCTAGAGGTGAATCTAGCGTCTCTATCTAATATTATACTAGAGGGGAATCCATGTAATTTCACAATCTCCTGGAGATATAACTTAGCTAATCTATCTAATGGCCAGTTATCCTTTATGGGTAAAGGTGTGTAGATTTTGTCAATCTATCCACTATAACCCAAATGGCATTATGGCTTGACTGTGTCATCGGCAATCCCATTACAGAGTCCAATGATATACTTTCCCATTTCCACTCAAAAATTTCCAAGGATTGGAGAAGTCCTGACAGTCTTTGATGTTCTATCTTCACCTTTTGACAAACTAGGCATTTGGACACATATTCTGCTATATCTCCTTTCATGTTTGGCCAACAGAGCATCTTTTGGAGGTCTTGATACATCTTTATGGCACTGGGATGGATGGTGTATCTACTCATATGTGCTTCCTCTAAAATATATATTTTTTAATTTCATTTTCTTTCGGAACACAAAATTTATCTCTAAACATAATTGTTCCATCATGGGCCCTCTTGAAATCGTTTTTCTTCCCTAATTGTATCTGTTCATCAATTAGCTTTATGGATTCATCTTCTTTTTAAGCTTCTTTAATTTGAGCCCTCAAATCATTCTAAATCTCCAATATCTCAAAACAAAGACCATGTGGTAACACAGTCGTTGCCAGTCTCTAAGCTTCATTATTCTTCTCCTGGGTTAAATTAAACCTATGGAGCTTAATTAAAAAGCTTTCAGATATCCATTCTAATTATTCACAACTTAAAATTAAATCTTTCTTATCTATTTCTATTTTATTAACTCTTTCCATCAAAATCCAAGTCTATAGGAGCTTTTTATCACATTTAGTGTTATAGATTTATGCCCAAACTAATCCAAATAATTACTAGAATGAATTAAGGGTTTTTGTCAGCATTATTGAGCTTCTATAACCTTGATTAAGTCCATGGGGTTGGAGAGAATGTCATAAGAGGTCCTTTAGGAGTTAGACTTCCCTCTTGAGATAGTTGAGTGAGTAGGATTTTCAATAGCAAGATTTTCCTTAGGTTTCTCTAGTGCATCATCAGTAGGTTGTGTAACACCCCGATTTTTCATTTTTCTTGAAATAAATGAGTTTTATAATATTTATGAATTTTTATGAATTTTTGGAAATTTTTAATTATTTTGAATATTTTAATATTATTTTGATATTTTAATTTTATCTTGAAAACTGTATGTCCAAATTTCATTTTTTCTAAAAATATATGAGTTTTATAATTTTTATGATTTTTGTGAATTTTGGTAGAACTTTCTGAGTTTTTGATTATTTTAATATTATTTTGAGTTGTGTGTGGGCCCGGGTGGGCCCGAAAAAATAAAAAAATTTGCTGGACCAGAAAGTTCTGGATTGTTAAGGCGGGATCGGGGGATCTTACTAAATTCGAAACTAGGAACAGTTGACGGAGATTTTCTGTATCTGAGTTTTCTATTATCCATTGTGTAATAATAGCAGTAGCTGTTATCCATTGGGTAATATCTGTTAGAAAAATATCTTGATAACTTAGCTGGTGACTCGGCACTACGACTCACCATACTGACTCAGCTGTTCTAGAAAATTCTGTGATGATTCACCTAGTAAATATCTAAGGATAAATATCTAGGAATAAATATCTACTGGGAAAAATATCTTAACAAAATATCTCAAGTGTAATCATGAAAACTGAAAATATTTAAGTTAAATATCTTAAGGATCATGATGGCTCATCATTACTAAACTTTATGACTAACCAATAGGAATTGGTCGAACATAGTGGCTGAACTTTGTTGTGAACCGTTGGGTGGAAAACTTAATGGAAAAGCTTCAGATCATCACCATTGATCTAATTAATGGTGGGAGAGCAATCTTGATAAAGAAGCTTATGATATCAACCTTAATTTAATCAATGGTTAGGATTTAGTTTAAAAAATGGCTAGATTAGTTACCAAGTAACTAGATAATCTAACTTAGTTACCCTAATAGCTTAATTAATAACTAAATGAACTAATTTAGTTGATAAATAATTAGAAGTTAGTTACTAGATAAATATCTAATTATCTAGAAATATGACTTAAGCATGACATATGCAACGACATAATAAAGTAATTAACTAGTCAGAATGTAACCAAATGGCTTAATTAAATTAATTCAAATGTAATTAGATAGTAAGCTAGGTAACTAATTAAATTAACAAAGTGTAATTAGAATTTAGTTGGAATTAAAAACTTAGTTGCTTGCTCCTTGACTCCCACGGCCACTAAGCTTTTCTAGGAGGTTCTTGATTCATCTTTCATGATCAATTGATGACCACTTGATGACCAAGGCCATGTTCACTCATGTGAGCCCATGTGCTTATGTTTAATCTTGCAAAACAAGCCTTGAACCCTCTACACAAGCACTCCCATGGCTGCACACTTAGAAACTAGCTTATTTCATTTCATTTCCTCACATTTAGTGATACAAAAATCATTCTCTCTATTCTCTCTCTTCCAATTATTCAAGAACACCAAGAACAAACACTATGAACTCCATCTTCTTTCTTTCTTGAACCATTCGATTTCCACTCCTAAATCCCAATTCCAAGCTTCAATAATTTTATACAACCTTAGATCTAGAACCTATACACAATTCTAAGATACTTTGTAGTTGAGATCTAAGCCTAGTTCTATCATCTTCAACCTTGTTCTTCAAGTTAAGGATCAAAAAGCTCTTGTTTTTCTTCTTAAAGGAGCTCATGACCTCACTCCATAAACCATCTTCCAAGTTTGTTTAATTTTAACCAACCATATTTCTTAAATCCTCACATCATTCTAAGACTCTTTGATGTTGAGACTTTGGTCTAAATCCATCATCTTCATACTTGAATCTTAGATTTAAGTTCTAGGGTTTCAAGGTAAAAATCTTGAAACTTGACTTTTTATTTGATTTCTAGGATCCTAAGATCATGTTTGATCTATGGTCATCTTAATCAAGCTTTAGATACTAATTTGTATATGTTTATTGTGATTCAAAGATTTGTGTGGTGGTGAAAGATTGATACAAAGAGAGTTTTACAAAGAGCTAAGAAGCATCAACTAGGTAAGAGGGAGATTAACCTCATCGGTCATATGTGGCGGTGAAGGAATGGAACTGTTTGTATTTGTGAGTGAAAAATCTATGTGAGGATTTATTCACTCGATTGTGTAATTATTAGTTTATGCTTGTTAGATTATATTGTGTGATTATTTTATTACTTTGATAAGTGTGCATGATTTGTATATGTGATTGATATGCTTATAGTTTTGATAGTATACTTGCCTATGTGAATTTGGAAGCATGATGATACTTGTGTAATTTAAGATGTGATTCACATGATGAGAAAATTTGTATGAAGACTCCAAAGAGTCTAGAGGCACACGACTTCATCACTATCAAGAGGACTAAGGATTTTAAATTATTTTCAAATTGAGGATTAAATGATTTTATGACAAGAAATTTAATTAAGTAATTTTATAAGGATTAAAAGTGTTAAGAAATGATTTATATATGAATTTTGAAGCAATATGTAAATTCGGCCAACATGTCAATTTTTGATGATCAAGACCCAAAATTATTTTACTAAGTGTAAACTTAGGTGTTTTAATAGTAAGAACTCAATTTGGTAAGTTTTGAAATTTAAATGAAAGTAATTTTAAATTTTAGAATAAAAATTGATCTTATTAAGCTATGTACTAAAATAAAAGCCAATACTTGAAATTTACTAACGTATAGCCCACCTGAGTTTTGAAGCACGTTAGGATATTTTGAACTGTAATATCTTAAGTAACTTAAAGAAACATAATTTTTTGGGAAACAGTAAAAATAGTGATTTTTAGAGGGGCTATATTAAAAATATTCTTTAAGTAGGGACTATATTGAAAATATTCTTTCAAAATGGACTACTTTGGGAAAAATTATTTAAAGAGGGACTATCTTGAAAATATTATTTGAAGAGGGGCTATAATGTAAATATTATTTTATAGAAGAACTAATATGTAAATAATGAAAATAAGGTTAATTTTTTATATTAAATGAGAAAAATCTTATTTTGAATTTAAAATATATCAGAAATATTTTACACAATTTAAAAATAGTAATTTTTATTTACGCGATTGAGAAAATGTTGGAAAACCTTTACGCGATTTGAAAACGTAACAAAAGTGTTATGCGATTGTGAAAACGCGATAATACTGCTATGCGATTGAAAGGAACGATGAGTTTTGCTGTAGAGCCAATGTTTTGAACTAAATAATTTGTGAAACTAAAGTATTGGACCCAAGTAAATCTTTGGTATTATCGATTGTATGGGCGGTTATATAATACCGTAGATACTAATGGTATTGGACAATCTGTATGTGCATGCGTGGTTGCGTTAATATCATTGGGAACAGTACAATAGTACTTTGTTTTGAACAAAAGTGTTTTGAATATTATATAGTGATACTGCCATATGACAGCATGTGAATAAGAAATATTGTGTGATCAATGACAATATATGATTGAATCATTTATCATGCATAAAAATGCGTATTCGCATAATTTGTTGTGGCATTTTATGCCTAAGGCATGGACAAGAACTTACTGGATAGTTGGAGGAATCCTGGGGGACATTAGGGCGTGGTGATTCACTTGATTACATTGAATCAATTGACACTGAGTCACACATATATATATATATATAAACCCCTGGCCGTGAACACCGATTACAACGCACTAACATCTCGACAAACACTATTGCTTTTCATTATCCAGTATTAGATTGTCTTATTTGTTATTAGGGGGGACAGATCTTTTGGGCGTTCATCTCTGAATTTGAATAAACTTCCTAAAGTAGTAACTGGTTGCTTTGAGCATATGCATAGTCAGCATTTACGCTGTTGTAACATAATATGATTGTGGTATTATTATTATGCGTGATATTGCATTTCAAATTTATTAGATTGTTTATTTATTAAATGTCATAAATATATCTGCTAATTTCATATAAGTCTATGAATTATTTGTATGGAACGACATTGTTGTTTGTATCATTTCTTTGCTACCATATTGGTATGCGATGTAGGGGATCTCATCTCTTTGCTATTTTATTCTGTCAATTTCTATTTTATGTTTACGTCTGTAAAGACTACGATGGCTACAAGGAGGAACTTCATTGATTTAATGCAAGCGCAATTCCACGATGGCATTGATGCCTGGTGTGTCGACTTAGCTGCTAAACATGTTAGTTATATAGGAGAGGTGACTTTATCCCAGAGTGATACCTACCATGGAAACCCTACTATCACATATTATGCTGCCTGTGTACATGTAGAGTTTTCTATGTCTATTGTAGAACTATGGGACATTGCTCACCATTTGTCTAGTGAAGACTCTACGGAGTCAACTGCTCGGACTCTTGTTCAAAGAGACACACCTCGACCAGAGAACGTGCCTTTAGAGGATCTGGGAGAGGATCAGGTTCAGAACCTTACTCTCTAGGTGTTTTGGCTTGGGCCAGATCAAGTTTATATGTGGTAATTAAATATTGTTTAGAATATATAAGTTTTAAGTAATGAAGACGTTATGAGTCTATGTTATATGCGAGTGATGTATTTTTTAGTCAGTTCTTATGATTTGTGTTTTTCTAGTTCAGTAAAGTTTATGTATTCCGCAAAAAAGAAATTTTGAAACCCGTATTTAATTAGTATTAAATATTTTATAACTTGGGTAATTAATTATTTATTAGGAGTTAGTATAAATGTGATACCCTTCGGAGGGGGTGTTACATTAGTTGGTATCAGAGCCCAAGTTAGAGTCTTTTGGGTTTGTGGGTAGGTTTGTCTTGTTTGTGCTGTGTTTTTCTCTGACATTAAACACAGAGATATATTGTTTGGTTTCTGAAAGGAGACGTGTTGTTCGAAATAGTTACGTTTAGTTTCGTTATGATATAGGTTTGGTTTTTGAAGAAAGACAATGGATCATAGTAGATGTGGGCATGTGAACACGAGACATGATGATGATCGTATAACCGCAACTAGACATGTGATGCAAAGGACGACTGAAGTAGCGGTACAACAGAGATAGATGATCGCTCAGTAGCAGGAACTGATAACCGTACTTTACAGCTTGCTAGGATCGGAGCAGTCTCAGGATGTGAGAAGCTGTAACTTAGAACCTACGATAATCCAAAAAGGACAGAAATGTAAGGTCAACCGATTTCAGCAAAAGCTGTATGTACAACCATCGAGGAAGCAACAACAAACAAAGGGAGGAAGTACTAGTGGCAACAATTTTGGTCAGACTGTGGTATCATCAATGAAGTGTTTGAACTGTGGAAAGATCCATATGACGAGAAATTACACAATAAGGGGTATAATTTGCTTTAGATGTGGGAATCCTGGTCATGTCTCGAGGGATTGTGATCAACTGAAGATGAAACTTTCTGTTAGTAATACATGTGTTTCAAAATATCAAGAAGAAGAAAGAGCGGATGGAAGCGTTCAAATATAAAGACTTAAGAAACAAGGAAGCTGTACCATAGAGGGTAATATCAAAACTGTACTGTATAATTTGCAAGGTAACCCATTCTCTTATGGTCTGTGACTGTGTAAATCTTTTGGGGTTATCTGTGTTTTTGCTTTCTTTTATAATGCTACTTCAACTTCTAAACTTGTTGCTACTCGAGCTTGTTTAAAACATATCCTATTATTATTAGAGTTTGAAACTTTTTTGTTGATCTGGTTTGTCTACTTCTTTCACAAATAGATTGAGTAAATCAATTTGAGTTATCCATGTCTTTGTTATCATTTGATTTGAGTATTTCTACTCTTCTTGTTAAACTTGTTGTTTATACTCAAGTTTTCTAAATCTACCCTATTTTTGTTAAAGATCAAATCTTTTCTGTTGATTTGATTTGCTTATCTAAAATCACATCTATTTGAGAGTTTAACTTTATAAATGGATTGATTATTTTCCAACCATATCCAATTATATTGTTTCAACGAAACTTTAGTGTTTCCTTGAACTGAGATTTTTGGATTTGCGTCTAGAAATTGAATTCAGAAAGTTCATTCCTAAATTTATTGGACCATGTTTATTTCTAAATCTATTAAACCATCTCAAATTCTTTGTTGGATAAATCTGGTAATCTACCGGATAGCCTTGTCATTTTTCTTTCTAATCTTCATAATGTCTTCAATGAATCCTAATTAAGGAACTATATTCTTGATTCAACCCATGTCATAGTACCAAGTACAATACATTTAAAAGAGAACTTGATCTATGAAACATTTTCTGTTAAGATTTAGGATAAGCAAGTGAAATAACTTACCTTGGAGAAGGAAATCTGGAATGATGTGACAGGAGAAATAACAAGGAAACTAGAAGACCAAAAGAAGAAAGTCATTGTTTTCTTCAAGATCGAATAACGTTCTGACTATCATCAAATTCGCGTGAAAATGGAAGATGTTCCAAGACAGATGTGTCGTTGTCTTTATTGACGGCATTCTAATCTATTCTCGAGGTCCGAAGGAGCATGTTGAACATCTCGATGCAGTTTTCAAATTCCAAATTCCAATGAAGAGAGTATACACGAAGCTATTCAAATGTGAATTTTGATGGAAGAAAAGGTAGTGACGTGTGCATCAAGACAGTGGAACATATATGAGAAGAATTATTGGATTCATGTTTTAGATTTTACGATGGCTGTTTTGTGTTGAAGATCTAAAGACGTTTCTTTTCTACAATGTCTACGGTGATCACATGAGCTTGGAGTACCTGTTTGATGAAAAAAAGTTTAATGTGAAGAAGGGATGACAGCCAAAATTTTCAAAGGGCTACGATTATTATTTGAAGGAGGATCATCTGAAATGACGTGACTGGAAATGCTACGTGGGAGCTGGTAGACCAGATAAAGATGTAAAATGCTTTTTGTTTTTTTATGTAAGAGAAATTTCGAGGACAAAATTTTTTTTAGAAGAGGAGAGTTGTAACACCTCGATTTTTCGTTTTTCTTGAAATAAATGAGTTTTATAATATTTATGAATTTTTATGAATTTTTAGGAATTTTTAATTATTTTGAATATTTTAATATTGTTTTGATATTTTAATATTATTTTGAAAATTATATGTCCGAATTTCATTTTTTCTGAAAATACATGAGTTTTATAATTTTTATGATTTTTGCGAATTTTGGTAGAACTTTCTGAGTTTTTTATTATTTTAGTATTATTTTGAGTTGTGTGTGGACCCAGGGTAGACTTGAGGCGAGCTCGAAAAAATAAAATTTTTTCCTAGACCAAAAAGTTTTGGACTATCAAGGCGGGATCGGAGGATCTTACTAAACCCGAAATCGGGAACAGTTGACGGAGATTTTTTGTATCTGAGTTTTGTATTATCCATTGTGTAATAATAGCAGTAGCTGTTATCCATTGGGTAATATCTGTTAGAAAAATATCTTGATAACTCCACTGGTGACTCGGCACTACAGCTTATCATACTGACTCAGCTATTCTAGAAAATTCTGTGATGATTCACCTAGTAAATATCTAAGGATAAATATCTAGGAATAAATATCTACCGGGGAAAATATCTTAACAAAATATCTCAAGTGTAATCATGAAAACTGAAAATATCTAAGTTAAATTTCTTAAGGATCATGATGGCTCATCATTACTAAGTTTTATGACTAGCCAATAGGAATTGGTCAAACATAGTGGTTGAACTATGTTGTGAACCGTTGGATGGAAAACTTGATGGAAAAGCTTCAGATAATCACCATTGATCTAATCAATGGTGGGAGAGCAATCTTGATAAAGAAGCTTTTGATATCAACCTTAATTTAATCAATGGTTAGGATTTAGTTAATAAAAATGGCTAGATTAGTTACCAAGTAACTAGATAATCTAACTTAGTTACCCTAATAGCTTAATTAATAACTAAATGAACTAATTTAGTTGATAAATAATTAGAAGTTAGTTACTAGATAAATATCTAATTATCTAGAAATATGACTTAAGCATGACATATGCAACGACATAATAAGGTAATTAACTAGTTAGAATGTAACCAAATGGCTTAATTAAATTAATTCAAATGTAATTAGATAGTAAGCTAGGTAACTAATTAAATTAACAAAGTGTAATTAGAATTTAGTTGGAATTAAAAACTTAGTTGCTTGCTCCTTGACTCCCACGGCCACTAAGCTTTTCTAGGAGGTTCTTGATTCATATTTCATGATCAATTGATGACCACTTGATGACCAAGGCCATGTTCACTCATGTGAGCCCATGTGCTTATGTTTAATATTGCAAAACAAGCCTTGAACCCTCTACACAAGCACTCCCATGGCTGCACACTTAGAAACTAGCTTATTTCATTTCATTTCCTCACATTTAGTGATACAAAAATCATTCTCTCTATTCTCTCTCTTCCAATTATTCAAGAACACCATGAACTCCATCTTCTTTCTTTCTTGAACCATTCGGTTTCCACTCCTAAATCCCACTTCCAAGCTTCAATAATTTTATACAACCTTAGATCTAGAACCTATACACAATTCTAAGATACTTTGTAGTTGAGATCTAAGCCTAGTTCTATCATCTTCAACCTTGCTCTTCAAGTTAAGGATCAAAAAGCTCTTGTTTTTCTTCTTGAAGGAGCTCACGGCCTCACTCCATAAACCATCTTCCAAGTTTATTTAATTTTAACCAACCATATTTCTTGAATCCTCACATCATTCTAAGACTCTTTGATGTTGAGACTTTGGTCTAAATCCATCATCTTCATGCTTGAATCTTGGATTTAAGTTCTAGGGTTTCAAGGTAAAAATCTTGAAACTTGACTTTTTATTTGATTCCCAGGATCCTAAGATCATGTTTGATCTATGGCCATCTTAATCAAGCTTTAGATACTAATTTGTATGTGTTTGTTGTGATTCTAAGATTTGTGTGGTGGTGAAAGATTGATACAAAGAGAGTTTTACAAAGAGCTAGGAAGCATCAACCAGGTAAGAGGGAGATTAACCTCATCGACTATATGTGGCGGTGAAGGAATGGAACTGTTTGTGTTTATGAGTGAAAAATCCATGTGAGGATTTATTCACTCGATTATGTAATTATTGGTTTGTGCTTGTTAGATTATATTGTATGATTGTTTTATTGCTTTGATAAGTATGCATGATTTGTATATGTGATTGATATGCTTATAGTTTTGATAGTATACTTGCCTATGTGAATTTAGAAGCATGATGATACTTGTGTAACTTAAGATATGGTTCACATGATGAGAAAATTTGTATGAAGACTCCAAAGAGTCTAGAGGCACACGACTTCATCACTATCAAGAGGACTAAGGATTTTAAATTATTTTTCAAATTGAGGATTAAATGATTTTATGATAAGAAATTCAATTAAGTAATTTTATAAGGATTAAAAGTGTTAAGAAATGATTTATATATGAATTTTGAAGCAATATGTAAATTCGGACAACATGCTAATTTTTTATGATCAAGACCCAAAATTATTTTACTAAGTGTAAACTTAGGTGTTTTAATAGTAAGAACTCAATTTGGTAAGTTTTGAAATTTAAATGAAAGTAATTTTAATTTTTAGAATTAAAATTGATCTAATTAAGCTATGTAGTAAAATAAAAGCCAATACTTGAAATTTACTGACATATAGCTCACCCTCTAGGTTTTGAAGCGCGTTAGGAAATTTTGAACTGTAATATCTCAAGTACCTTAAAGAAACATAATTTTCTAGGAAATAGGAAAAATACTAATTTTTAGTGGAGCTATATTAAAAATATTCTTTAAGTAGGGACTATATTGAAAATATTCTTTAAAAATGGACTATTTTGAGAAAAATAATTTAAAGAGGGACTATCTTGGAAATATTATTTGAAGAGGAGCTATTATGTAAATATTATTTTATAGAAGGACTAATGTACAAATAATGAAAATAAGGTTAATTTTTTTATATTAAATGAGAAAAATCTTATTTTGAATTTAAAATATATCAAAAATATTTTACGCAATTTAAAAATAGTAATTTTTATTTACGCGATTAAGAAAATGTTGGAAAACCTTTACGCGATTTGAAAATGTAACCAAAGTGTTACGCGATTGTGAAAACGCGATAATACTGCTATGCGATTGAAAGGAACGATGAGTTTTGCTGTAGAGCCAACGTTTTGAACTAAATAATTTGTGAAACTGAAGTATTGGACCCGAGTGGATCTTTGTAATTATCGATTGTATGGGCGGTTATATAATACCATAGATACTAATGGTATTGAACAATCTGTATGTGCGTGTGCGGTTGCGTTAATATCATTAGGAACAGTACAAGGTACTTTGTTTTGAACAAAAGTGTTTTGAATATTATACAGTGATACTGCCATATGACAGCATGTGAATAAAAAATATTGTGTGATCAATGATAGTATATGATTGAATCATTTATTATGCATAGAAAAGCGTATTCACTTAATTTGTTGCGGCATTTTTTGCCTAAGGCATGGACGAGAACTTACAGGATAGTGGGAGGAATCCTGAGGGACATTAGGGCGCGGTGATTCACTTGATAACATTGAGTCAATTGACATTGAGTCACATATATATATATAAACCCCTAGCCGTGAACACTGATTGCAAAGCACTAACATCCCGACAAACACTATTGCTTTTCATTATCCAGCATAGACTATCTTATTTCTTATTAGGGGGGACAGATCTTCTGGGCGTTCATCTCTGAATTTGAATAAACTTCCTGAAGTAGGAACTGATTGGTTTGAGCATATGCATAGTCAGCATTTACGCTGTTGTAACATAATATGATTGTGGTATTATTATTATGCCTAATATTACATTGCAAATTTATTAGATTGTTTATTTATTAAATGTCATAAATATATCTGCTAATTTCATATAAGTCTATGAATTGTTTGTATGGAACGACATTGTTGTTCGTATCATTTCTTTGCTACCATATTGGTATGCAATGTAGGGGATCTCACCTCTTTGCTGTTTTATTTTGTCTATTTTTATTTTATGTTTACGTTTGTAAAGACTACGATGGCTGCAAGGAGGAACTTCACTGATTTTATGCAAGTGCAATTCCACGATGGCATTGATGCCTGGCGTGTCGACTCAGTTGCTGAACATGTTAGTTATATAGGAGAGGTGACTCTATCCCAGAGTGATACCTACCATGGAAACCCTACTATCATATATTATGCTGCTTGTGTACATGTAGAGTTTTCCATGTCTATTGTAGAACTATGGGACATTGCTCACCATTTGTCTAGTGAAGACTCTACGGAGTCAATTGCTCGAACTCCTGTTCAAAGTGACACACCTCGACCAGAGAACGTGCCTTTAGAGGATCCAGGAGAGGATTAGGTTCAGAACCTTACTTTCCAAGTGTTTTGGCTTGGGTCAGGTCAAGTTTATATTTGGTAATTAAATGTTGTTTAGAATATATAAATTTTATGTAATGAAGATGTTATAAGTCTATGTTATATGCGAGTGATGTATTTTTTAGTCAGTTCTTATGATTTATGTTTTTCTAGTTTGGTAAAGTTTATGTATTCCGCAAAAAAGAAATTTTGAAACCCGTATTTAATTAGTATTAAATATTTTATAACTTGGGTAATTAATTATTTATAAGGAGTTGGTATGAATGTGATACCCTTCGGAGGGGGCGTTACAGGTTGTTAGAGTGGGGGAGTGGTTGGAAGTACTTAAACAAGTTGGAATTGTTCAAGTTTAGGTTGGTCTTCAAGAATTAGTTCTCATTATGTTCCTAAGTGAGTTCCCTCTGACCTTGAGAAAGTTCAGGTTCACGAAGAGAGGGTTCCTTAGGGTGAGAAGGTTCATCAGTAACCTTCTCACTTTCCTTCTCTCTTGCCTTATTCTCATTCTTCTTTTATTTTTTCTTATCTTTTTTCTTATGTTTTCTTCTTTTTTTTGTCCTTTTCTTCTATCTCTCTATTTCTTTTCTTGCTAATTATCTTAACAGTTTCTTCTGAGTCACCTTCTGAATCAACTTTCTCATCCTCCTCTTCAACATCTTTTTTAGCATTCTTTTCCTTCTTCTTTGTAAAAGGCTCTTAGGTTTGGTTAGGCTGTCTTGTTTGAGTTCTGTTCTCAGTTCAGAACCTTTGTCCTCAAGCTCTCTCTTGTCTAGGTGCTTCTGCTTCAGATGTTTTCTAGTGAAGACAAATCTTTCTTTTTCTTTTTCCTCATTCTTCAAGTCCACACCAAAATGCTTGAAGATTTTGGTGAGGAGCATCCTATGGGGTAAACTTGCAGCCTTTTTGCTATTCTTAATGGCAGTAATCATATACTTAAGTATTATGAAATGTAGGTTGAGGTATTTCCTTTCCTTGGTATGGTACATGATTACCATATTAGATTCATGGATTTTTTGTGTGTTACCTATTCTAGGCCTCACTATGAAGCAGCAGAGAGGGTGCAAGAATTTAGCAGTGGCATTTAGATCACTTGCCAGTTGTTCTTCGTGCCACCCCTCTTCATCAAAAGCCTTGACCTCTTTTTTTGGTACTCCAGTAATAGTAGCTAGGGATTCCAAATCTACCCTTATCTAGATCGCCTTGACACTGGACACGATTGCAGGTAGGCGCTTGTCATATGTTATACTTGTATAAAATTTCTAGTAAAGAGTTGGGTAGACTTTCTCACTTATAGCAAAGAATTTTCCCTATTCCAATATTCTCATGTGAGGGTGTAGGTCTCTTCCCTTTGAACCATTTAGAATAACTTTTACTTCCTTCTTTCTTTGATTTTGGCCTCAAAGGCTTATGAGAAATTCTTTTTCCTCTTTCTTAGTGGGTTTAAAGGGCACCTCTTCTTCCTCTTCTCACTACAACACAATTGCTTCCTCTATTCTAGCTTTCTTCTTTGGAGTAGTGCTTTTAACAGCACCTAACATCACCCTTAAGGAATGTCTTCTTTTTACAACAAAGGCTTGAGTCTATGTTTGAGGCTGGGTTTAAGATTTTGTAGAAGTTTCAGTAGAGCGGTTAAGGATATGGAAGGATGTTCTTCACTTTAAGTGGGGGATGAAGGAGTGATGGTTGGGCTTTTGGTTCTCATTATTGTGTGCTTGTGTGCTTGACTCGTACTTAACATAGAAATGATGGATGTTAGTTGGGTTTTTCTTAGGATTTTTAAAGAAGAACATTGTTAGCAAAGACCAAGATAGGATAAGAAAGATAGAGTACAAAGATCTTGAGTAAGAATGAGAGAAAATGGATTAAAGGCGTTAATGTGTTGTTTGGGGGATTTTATAAAAGATAAAATGACCGCTAGGGCTAGTTTTTACCATTAGAGGGCAGTAAATGCCCTTTGATAAAGAGAGAGGGTGGTTGGTTTCAAAAACTAGCCATTGGTAATCTGTCATGAAATGATAGTTTCAGGTGAGAGGGTTGAGGTTGAGAGGGTTGGTACAACTTTCTCAAGAAGTCTCTCACTTTTTTAACACTAACATTCTTAAGATTCCCAGTATATTCTAGACCTTCAGTATTTGTAACTCATAGATAGAATCAAGTTTTTTTATGCAATAAAACATTCTTAAACATCATATTTCAATGCAAGAAACAAATCAAAACCTTACAGAGTTCAAGATTAATCACTTAAGAGGCATCATATTGAGGTTTTCTCTTATAAAACAAAATTTGTCCCCACTAAGGGGTTTCGTAAATATATCTTCCCATTAATGGTCAATATCAATAAATTTCAGTTCTATATTATCCTTTGGGACATAATCTCAAATAAAATGATGCTTTATATCAATGTGTTTTGATCTTGAATGTTGTATAGGACTATTAGACAAGTTAATGACACTTGTATTGTCACTAAAGATAGGGATATGGTTATACCTCCTGCAGTAATCCTCCATTTGATATTTGAATCATAAGAGTTACGAGCAACAGCTGGATGCAAAGATGTATTTAGCTTCTGCAGTTGAGAGGATGATTGAATTTTGCTTCTTACTTGACCAAGTCACCAATGCATTCCCAAGAAAGTGACATGCACCACTTGTGTTTTTCCTCTCAATTCTATCTCTATCAAAATTAGCATCACAGTACCCTACTAGATCAAAACTAGATCATTTCTTATACCACAAACCATAGTTAGAAGTATCATGAAGATATCTAAAAATTATTTTCACAGCTTTAAGGTGTGACTCTTTTGGACAAGATTGAAATCTTGCATATAAGCCAACACTAAATACAATATTAGCTCTACTTGTTGTTAAGTAAAGTAAGGAACCAATCATACCCCTATGAAGCTTGTTATTTATAGATTTACCTTTCTCATCCTTCTCAATCACATTTAAAGGATGCATAAAAGTCTTCATTGGCTTGGTTCCCTCCATGTTGAGCTTTCTCAACAAGTCTTTGGTATATTTCTCTTGATAGATGATGATTCCATACTTGCCTTGCTTGATTTGCAGACCAAGGAAGAATTTCAACTCTCCCATTATGTTTATTTCAAATTCACTTTTCATTAAATCAGAAAATTTTATGCACAAGCATTCATTAGTAGATCCAAATCTAATGTCATCTACATATATTTGGACTATTAACAACTCATTCTTCAAATGTTTTCTAAACTAGGTAGCGTCCACTTTTCCTATTGTAAAACCATTTTCCAACAAAAAATTGTTCAATCTCTCATACCAAGCTCTTTGATCTTGCTTTAGGCCATAAAGGCTTTTGGAGAACTTAGAAACATATTATGGATGTTCAACATCCTCAAAACCAAGGGGTTGATGGTCATACACTTCCTCATTTATGAAACCATTCAAGAATGAACTCTTAACATTCATTTGAAACAGTTTAAAGCCTTTAAATGCAACATATGCAAGGAGAATTCTGATTGTTTTTAACCTAATTACAGGGGCCAAGGTTTCATCATAGTTTGTTCCTTCTTGCTGGTTATAACCTTGAGTAACTAACCTTGCCTTGTTCCTTCCCACTTTTCCATCTTCATCCAGCTTATTCTTAAATACCCATTTTGTACTAATCAGAGAATGATCTTTAGGTGCAGGCACTAGAGACCACACTTGTTTTTTTCACACTAATTGAGCTCCTTTTATGTTACCTCAATCTAAGATTATTCTTAGAGAGCTTCCTCAGTGGTGTTTGGCTTAATCTGAGAGAGTAGAGTAAGTTGACTTGAGTGCTTAGGTCTTTTAAAGGTTGATTTGGTCCTGACATCAGCAGATGTTTCTCTAATGATCAACTCCTTTGGATGAGAAGGATGCAACTTCCAGTCATTAGAGATCTAAGAAGGTTGGTGAGAAGGTTCATAAGAGGATTCATGAACTCTCTCATCTTTTTACACAACTTCCTCATCAGCAAGCTCAGCTTTTCCATCCATGATCTGATCCTTCTTGCCACTTAAGCTTGTCCCATCTTTGCTTGTTGTCATTTTTACCATTGTTCTCATTAAGAGGCATCTTCTCAAACTCATTATCAAGGTCTGTATGCTTATTTTTCTATTGAGAGAGTTATTTTCATTAAATACAATATGCACACTTTCCTTAACAACTTGTGTTCTCAAGTTATATACTATATATGCATTAGATGTTAAGGAATGCCTAAGAAAGATGCATTTATTAGACTTGGAATCAAATTTTCCTAACTGATCTTTGGTATATAACACAAGGCATTCACTTCCAAAAGCATGGAAGTATGAGATGTTAGGTTTACTTCCTTTCCACAATTCATATGGTGTATTCTTTAATATTGGCCTTATGGAAACTATAATGTCCTAATATTTAAACTAATGACATATCCAAAATTATGCATCAGTGATCATATTAGAGTACGTCACTTAGATCAATATCAACTTTTCTGAAGAAATATACATATAATATACAAAATATGATCATGAAGCAGAAGTATATAATACATATTTGTAGAATTGAGTCATATACAAAAGATACATTAAGTACATTAAGTACATTAAATACATCATAGGCCACACAGGCACAAAATGATATACAATCATATCTATATTCAAAAACAAAAAGAAAAAAGATCTATATGATCAAGTCCTTCTTCACCTCTAAGGTCTGCACAAGAACATCCTGGAATCATTATGGAAATAAAAAAATGCGGTAATAATCTCACAATTCTCAGTAATCATTTTAAAATCGTGTCATTGTAATCATTTCAGCTGTTTCGGGAAAAAAATCATTTCAAATCGTTAATATATCATCTGTAGAAAGGTGGCTAAAGCCAAATCAAGTCATTTCCATTCCCAAAACAGAGGTTCATTTTATATCATTTATCAAAAATCCTTTGAATAATCAAATCAATCATTAAATCTTATCAAATCTTCAAATCCTATTCAGAAATCCATTCAAGATAAACTTATGCAATAAGCTATCTCATAATGGTCATCCATCAAGAATCATTATTTATAAGTCATCAATAATCATGATTCATCTCTTATCAAAATGGTATGGAGGGAATTATCTATCCTTACAATACCGTTCACTTAGTAGTATCCTGCTTTCAAGTTGGTGCACTTCAACCTATCTATAACAGTCTCTCTTGTTACACAGAACTACTCTAAGCAACCTAATCAGTTCACAACAAATGAGGGAATTATCTATCTTTATACAAAGTTATGAGTAGAGAGGGAATTATCCATCCCCAACTACTTTGATAGGGAGGGTATCATCCTTCCTCACACTATCTCTAATCTAGGAATACCTCAAGTAGAGAGGGAATTATTTGTCCTCAACTACATTTCATCCAGGGAGAACTCAGGTAAAGAGGAAAGGAATTATCTGTCCACAACCTCAATAATTTAGGTGGTAAAGGAATGTCCCTCCTCAACCACCATTTCCAAGTCTCACCTTAGGACTAAGGATATCCTAGATAATGGGTTACTCATAATATCAAGTATTATCTTAATCATCTTTCTCATCATACAAGTAATAAAGTATTTCATCAACTCATCTCATATCATAGCATAATACTTCAATATCTCATCAATCATGCAACAGAATAATCCATCATAGCATTTCATATCATGGCATAATGCATTTCATAAATCAAAAGTAATCAATTATTCTATGAAATTCCCTTACTGGTGTCTTAACACTTTTCAAAAGCATATAAAAGTAATTCCAACAGGTAGGAGACTCAATTTTATCAAAATAAACATCTTGGCAAAATTTGCTCAAGGTGCTTAGGTGCTCACTCTCTAGCGCCTAGGCGCTGGGATGACAGAAAGCTACCCAATTCATTCTGGTCACTGGCACCTGGGCAGTGAGCATTGGGCGCTCAGGTGCCCAGACACCAGAGACTTTGCTTTGTTTTTCCCAGGTGCTAGCACTTATCCCTCGCACTCAATCACTCCATGGGCACTCAGGCACATCTCAACCAGCACTTAGGCACCCTACACACGTCTTGAAGTGTAAAAGTTCTGGATTTTGGGCTCCAAGGCGCCCAACTCTGGCGCCTAGGAGCCATAACACCAGAAAACCAACATCAAACCTTTGTTTTCCTAAACCAAAATCCAACCAAAACCATTCAGAAAACCATCAACAAAACATCAAACTCATTATATTCAAGCATCCAAAACACTTGTGAAGGAACAAACCAAATATGGGTTTCATACCTATTTTCAAATCTCAAAGTCTTTCAAGAATCAAAATCAAAGTTTGAACCTTAATTTCATAATCAACACAACTATTCAAAGTAGAAATTGAAACCAAGTTCTCATAGAAGGAATATAAATTGTATCTTTTAAAACTAAAACATATCCAATACATAATTTTAAAGAAGCCACACCATGTTAGATCAACCTCTAGCCAACTCAGATCTCTCTACCAATCACAAAATTAGAATTGCATGCCATCACCCATACTTACAAATCCAAAGCACAAACTATGAAATCAAAATCAAAATCCATGAAAACTAGAACCAATAGCACTCTCCTACTTGAAGGTGATGCTAGAACATTCTGAAGGGGGAATCAAACCAAAATAAGCCAAAATAAAACTAAAACCTGCTCCGCTCACTGGAGTTATCACTAACAACATGATCTGTGCCATAAAAGAGAATACCCAGTCATGAACCAAATGCCTAACAGAGGACGCATAGCCTCCAAAAACTTGGAGGCATCACATATCGGCTCAAAAGGAAAGGAAACTCCCAATTTGGCGACTGAATAATACGAGAAGAGGTCAGGTTCTTCTTTAACTAATTGAATGCCTTTTTGCAATGTTCATCAAATTCAAACTCGACTTCTTTTGAAGAAACCTGGACAATGGAAGGGTAATTTTGCTAAAGTCCCTGATGAAACGCTTGTAGAACCCCATATAACCGAGAAAATAATGTATTTCTTGCACACAAGTAGGGTAGGGTAAAAAGGCAATAACATCGATTTTTGATCTATCTACTTTAATGCCTTTGCTAAAAATTATATGCCATAAGACTATACCTTATTCTTCCATGAAATGACATTTCTCAAAATTAAGAACAAGATGTGTCTTAATGCACCTATCAAGCATCCTAGCAAGGCTGTCTAAACATGCATCAAAAGAAGATCTATAAATTATGAATTTATCCATAAAAACTTACATGTAGTGTTCTAACAAGTTAGAGAAAATGTTCACCATACATTGTTGGAATGTACCTAGAGCATTACAAAGCCCAAAAGGCATCCTCCTATAAGTAAATGTGCCAAATGGGCAGGTGAAGGTAGTCTTCTCTTGGTCCTCCAAGGCTATATGAATTTAAAAGTAGCCTGAAAATCCATCTAAGAAACAATAGTGTGACTTTCCAGCCAACCTTTTCAACATCTGATCAATGAAGGGAAAGGAAAAATGATCCTTCTTAGTGGCTTGGTTGAGCTTCTTGTAATCAATATAGACTCTCCAATTGTTCTGTACTCTAGTGGGGACCAACTCATTCTTCTCATTGGTGACCAAAGTCATCTAGGTCTTCTTGGGAACTACTTGCACCGGACTCACCCAATTGCTATCTAAAATGGAGTAAATGATACCAGCAAACAATAATTTGCTCACTTTTTTCTTCACTACATCCAAAATAAGAGGGTTAAGTCTTCTTTGAGGTTGCCTCACTGGTTTGTCTTCCTCCTCTAATAAAATCTGATGCATGCATGTGGAGGGGCTAATCCCAGGAATATCTACAAGCGTCTATCCAATGGATTTCTTGCACTGTTTCAAGATCTACAATAATTTCTTTTTTTGTTTAGGTTGCAAATTCTTTTCTATTATCATTGGTAGCTACTCATCTACTTCCAAGAACACATACTTCAAATGTTTAGGTAAAGCCTTTAACTCAAGGGTAGGTGTTTATTGCACTACAAGTATCAATCTATTTGAAGAAACTAATTTTACTAATTTAATTGCAACATCACCTATAATCTATGTATAATATTCCAAAACAAGATAATCATATCCTATAGAATCAAAAAATTCATAACACATATTATCATCTCCCATATACACAGAAATCTCAAAACATATGGCACATATACTAGCCTCATCACAAATAGAAACAAAACATCTAGAAAAATCAACACTATCCAAAAATCCCACAATACCAAGAAATTCAGTTAGTATATCAACATGCATATCATCAACAAGGAAATCAATGACGTCTAATTGAAAAATAGAATGCTCTTCTAAAGGATATTTCATAGCATCAAAGATATTAAATTGAACTATGTTATCCCTAAATTCCATGGAAAGGGTACTAGCATACACATCAATATTAGTTTTTGCAGTTTTCCACAAATGTCTACCTAAAATCAATAGTAGTTGACTAGATGCAAATTCATTTTCCATGTTCAGAGCATAAAAATCTACTAGAAATATTAAATTATTTACTCTTACCAAAGCATCCTAAGCACTCTTATAGGATGAACTATGCTCTTATTTGCTAGCTGAATGATAACTCTGGTTAGCTTCAATTCTCCATTCTATAGAGATTCATAAACTAATTTTGGAATCACATTAATTGAGGCATCCAAATCCAACATTGCATGTGTAAACTGCTTATTGCCTATTGTGCAAGGAATGGTGAATGTTCCAAGATCCTTGCACTTAAGACGTATATTTGGTTGGATTAAGGCAGAAATATTTCTTTTCATGCTCACTTTTTCATTTCCTTTCAACCTCCTCTTATAAGTACACAATTCCTTTAGAAACTTAGTATATTTTGGAATCTACTTTATTCCTTCTAAGATAGGTATATTGACTTTTAGCTTCCAAAAGGTATCCATAATCTCCCTGTCCAATTCAGTTTCAGCTATCTTATTTGATAGAGTCATTCTGTTGGAAAAAGGAAGAGAAGTGTTGAGAGCATATTTTTCTGTAGAATTTTTCATTAACTTCTTATTTTTCTTCGAATTCTCTACATATTTTATATTCTGTTGTATTGAATCTTCTGCAAAATTTTGGTTTGCTGGATCTGATTTTTCTGCATAATCTTGTTGCACAATCTTTGGGTTGGAGTTTGGTTGGACCAGTAACTTCTTTGCCACTACTAAAGATTATGGCACTCACATTGCCTCTTAGATTATGAATTGTTAGGAAGGGCAATTGACCGGAACCTTGAGTCTTCAACTCATTGATGTAAGTTGCAAGTTGACCAATTTAAGTCTCCAAGTTCTGAATGATGGTCTCGGTTCTCTATTGAAACTGAATGTTATTGGTTGCTAATTGCTTCACCAAGTCTACCAAGCTAGGTTCTGAATTGCTACTTTGCTATATAGGCTATTTCACTAGTTGTTGAGATAGTTGCTTGCTCAGGCCTATTGTCTTATATCTGGTCTACTATTGTTATTGTTGAAGTTGACTAGAATTATTGTCATACCACAGATTGGGATGATCTCTCCATCCAGGGTTATATCATTATATGCGTTAAAATAAGGGTTATACTTTGGCTACTGCTGATATGGTCTTGCAAGAAAGATTCCAACCATTGATTCACTACTTTGTTGGAGTGTAGGACACTGGTCTATTAGGTGATTTAGCAAGGAGTAGATTCCATAAAGTTTTGTCGGGGACTAAATTTATTTTTGTCCTAATGCTAGTTGCCTAACCAAGGAGGTCAGCTCTTCTAATCTGTTCTCAATTCTTTGTTGATCAGCATCAGAAACCCTTACTTCATTGACTCCTCTAATTAAGGTAATAACTCATGTGCCAAATGATTATGCATTTGCTGTCACATTCGCTATTAAATCTTTTACTGCAGTAGGGGTTTTGTCCACTAAAGCTCCTCTAGAGGTAGCATCTACCATGCTTCTATCCATGGGTAAAAGTCTCTCATAGAAATACTATATTAGCAATTGGTCATTGATCTGGTGATGAGGATAGCTTGCACATAATATCTTGAATCTCTCCTGATATTCATACAGAGTTTCTCCTGATATTTGTCTTATGCCACATATATCCTTCCTAATGGCAATAACTCTTGAAGAACACAATTTTCATATATTAGTTAACTTTCATATTTAGTCTCTTAGACCTCTTATATTCTTAATTGATTAGTTTTGACCACATTTTATAAGTTTGAGTTCAAATTGGGCTTAATTGTATTTTTTAGCATTAATTAGAATTTTACGCTACTTTTGTATTTTGAGCATAATTTGTGTTTTAGACATCTAAAAATTATGAATTTTACCTTGTAGGAAAGTTGAGAGAAAGATCTACAACTTTGATGCAGAGCTCAAAGTTGGAATTGGATGTCGATTTAGTTAAATTAGGCCACGAAGTCAGAATAGAGATGTTGTCACTGGAACCTGGATAATGTGCAAAATTAGGCCATAATTTGGGTTGTAAGGGTGATATGGACTTGAAACTAGTGGAATTTGAATGCTAAGACATCGATCTTCAATTCTTATGAATATAACTTATCCAAACTATGATTTTTTATGGTGTTTTCATTCTTTTAAGTTGGATGACGGGATCAGAGACCTGTTAAAAATATTTTAGGCATAACTCTCTCATCCTAAGCCCAAATTATGTGAATTAGGTGTCCAATTAAATCTAAGAGGAAGAGGATCAACCCTAAGCTAAGGGAAATCTTGGATTTTTAATTTTAGAAATAGTTATTTAAGCAGCAGCTGCAACCACGAAACTCAATTCTAATTTTCTCCTAACCACTCTTGCTTGCACTTCCTCTCTTCATCTTTCTTCTTCTCCTTTCTCTTTAGTTTTCATTATTTTCTTTTTTTCCTTCCATTCATGGAGGGCTAGACCATTTTAAATCAATCCTAAGGATTGACAATCTTGATGTTTAATTCTGAGATCTTGTTTTGATTATTTTTCATTTAATTGCTTGTCAAGTTTCTCTTTTACTTGTTGATCAAGTTTATCTTTTACTTACTAATCAAGTTTTTCTTTTACTTGTTAATCAAGTTCCTCTTTGATTTTGTTAGATGTAAATTAAATTGCTTAATTTGATTTGGATATTGATGTTATAATTGCATAATTACCACGTGTTTTTATGAGGATTACATAGACTAAACAATTAACAAAGGCTTCTTGGATGTTGTTTGTTAAACTTTGTTGAATTCTAGGTTTTAGATTAATTTAGGATTAGATAGGTGCTTAATTTGTTTAACCTTAATTATGTAAATTCTGGATGCTTATCTAGTAGAGAATTCATGGATCTTCTTAAGGCTTCTTGATGTAATCTAAGACCAAGAATTTGATTAGCAATTGAATGAATTTCTAGTGATCAATGATAGATTAAATTCAAGATTAGTTGATTTTCTTGGATTAGTTATTCACTTAATTCTATTTATAATTTTTAATTACTTTCTATTAATTAATTTTGCAACATTTTTTCCCCTTGTTAACCTCTTAATTTGATTGCTTAATTAGAGTGTCCCAAGGACTCGCCCCGATTGTGCCTTATACTACAAGTATTTTAGTGAATCGATTTATAAATTGATTTAATTTGATAGTCTTGACAACTATCAAATTTTGGCATCGTTACTGTGGATCATTCTAAATTTAATCAATCATATTAGGAGTATAATTAACTAACCCTTGTTTTCCTTGTTTCAGTTAGTTTCCAACTCGATTTAGGCCTTAAAGTGGAATTTTGTATAGACAAGCATTTTCAGATTGGGCTAAAAATTGGTCATTTGAAGGAAAACGATGTGCTATGCAAGGCATACTATTCACAGTAACGTCCATCCAATTTTTTAGCTAAATTCCATCATTTAGACTACTTTTCTATATTTTGAAGATTTTTATTGTATTTTTAGATACCATTTTTTAGTAGTTTTCACCTTGTGGTGGTCCCATGATTTTTAAAATTGTGTAGGTAGGATAACTAGTGTTCTCTTAGTATAATTTTAGTGTTGTGTAGTCCATTTTGCATATTTTGTGTTTCTGCACTTTTGCATGCATGTTTTATGATCTGATCTTCTAGTAATCATTTGTTTAACATTAACCTTGAAATTGAGAGGACTTTGCATACACTTAATAGAGCTCATAGGCATAATGAAATGATAAATTCTAAAATTGAAACTGAGCTTGAGAATATAAGCAGCATTGCAACTATGGCTAATAATACTGAGAGTGAAACTGAACATGAGAATACGAATAATACTACAAACATGATTGATAATATAGATAATAGGACTCTTAAGGAACTAGCTGCACCTGATGTGTGTAACACTCTAATACTATTACTAATAGCATATCCAGAATTACGCATTAGTAACTAGAATTAAGTATGTCACGTATAACTAATAAAATAATTTTAAATTTCATTTAAATGATATACAAAAAATATGAGCTTGGTGTGAGTGTAATAATGTACATATATTGGAAGAATTTATATACTAATGCATTTATTATAATACAAATTTTATAATATATGCCTTTATGGCATTATTTACACAAAATCTATACATAACTTTATCTAACATTTACTACTAAACTGTGTCTTCATAACTTTGGTTTTTCTTCTATTTGCTGGTACCTTCTTTGTCCCTGGAAATATTACAGAAAATTTAAATAGACGAGATAAGAATTTAAAGAATTCTCAGTAGTTTTATGAAAAATATGTCATCATAATACTTCCAGCTGTTTCGAGGAAAAACACATTTTTATTTAAAACTCATATATATATATATATATATATATATATATATATATATATATATATATATATATAAAGTTAGAAAGGTGACAAATCACAAACTGCCCTTTCTCTTCCTGAAACAAAAGTTCAATTATTATCTTTTATAAAAATTATTTGCACAATCTAATAAATCATAAAGTGTCAAATCTAGTTCTCTATCAAAATCATTTGCAAACTTAAAGCAAGTATCACAATAAATCATATGTAATATTCATCATACTTAAACATCCTTCATAATAAAAACATAAGATACAAAACAAGTCAAATACAAACCAAGTCAATTATCGAATCTCAACATACATCACAAATGTTTATTCATCATTTTTCAGTATACTTCACAAGTTTTATATTCTTCATACTTATTCATTTCTCAAAATATTTCATTATATTTCATCATTCGTTATTCGGTATAACTTCTTAATATATCTTATATTCATTATCCTTTCTTCATTCTTTGTATCTCTTTTCGTCATTCTCAAGTATCATAATCTTCATTTCTCATTATTTGATAATTCTTATCATTATTCAAAAGGTATAGAGGGAATGTCCATCCTCACAATACTATTCCTTTCACATTCTCTTGGTAGTAGCCCGCTTTCAGGTTAGCGCACTTCAATCTATTTATGACCATTTGCCAGTCACACGAAACTACTCCAAATAATGTTAAATTTAATATCAATTTCTTCTCAGTGCTCATTATCCAGTGCTAATTCCCATAGAACCAGGTTACCTCATATAACCTGAATTCTAGCTTGGTAATAGTTTGCTTTCAGGTTGGTACATTCCAACCTATTTATGACACTGCTATGTATGTCACACAGAACTATTTCGAGTATCCTATTTGTGACACTGCTATGTATGTCACACTCTTTGTAATAGTTTGCTTTTAGGTTAGTACATTCCAATCTATTTATGACACTGCTATGTATGTCACACAGAATTATTCCAAATATCATTACATATATGAGGAAAACTAGTGCCAATGAGGAAACTAGTGAGAAATTTTAAGAATATAGGATCCCCTTCTTCACAGAGGTTCATCTCCATAATTCTAATGGAATTTTGGATTCCCTTCCCTCATAGAAGATTAACTCCAGAATTCATCAATGCCCAAACAAATTCAAATACATGAGGATACTCATACGTTGGGAATAACATATCAAGATAATTCTCTTTCCATTCAAAGATAAATTTCCACAATTCTCAAATACAATTCAATTTCACATAATATGAGCACTAATTACTTAATCACACATTCTAGCTCAATCTCAAAGAATCAAGGGAGCAAACTCTCATACTCTTATCAAGTAGCTCAACTTGACTAATCAAGGAGCAATATAATCTCAAATACACATCAAATATCCAATACCATTCCAACACCATTCCATTCATCCAATTCAATACACAATTTACTAGTTATTCTACTAATTAAGTAATTAAATCAATTCATAAAAACACAATACAATTTATTCTAAGAAATTTCTATACAAATAATGATTCAAGCTATAATCAAATACATAGGTATTAGATACAATTTTGTGGATACCTTATCCTTTGTGCTACCATTTAGCCAACATGGCTAATTAAACACATTAATGATTGTGTCAAATGCATTCCATCTTGAACTAGTAATTAAGTGCAATTCTTTCTTATCATTTACAATTAAAATTTAACACCATTACATGTCACAAATGCACATAAATTCTGGTCAACATAAGGCATCCACCTATCAAAACTATTCAGCCCAAGAACACATTTAAATCTCATTTTTCTCATCAAATTCTAGTTAATCCAACAACAACACAGCAGCAATTTAATTCATCAAATTCAAGTTAATCCAACAATAACACAACATCAAAAACTTACAGCAGAAATAGCTTACAGCAATAATAACACACAACAGAAACAACATACAACAACAATAACACATAGCAAAAAATACAGCAGCCATATAACACAGCAGTAGTAGCAGTAACAGAAAAATAGCAGTAGCAACAACAGCAGTAAAAAAATAGTACAGCAACAATATTAACATAGCAGCAACAGAAAAATAATAGCTGTAGCAGAAAAATAGTAGCTGTGGTAGAAATAGCAACAACAACTGAAAAATAGCAGCAACAATATTAACATAGCAGCAAGAATAAAATACAATAAGCATAAATCTTCCATTAAGCCCTTGTTTGGCCGTGAGGTTTATAAAACAAAGATTGGCAATAAATTTCACTAAAACTTATTACAAATTCCATTTAACATCCAATAGAAATAGAGAAACAATTAGAAGCAAGGAAGTCCTTATTTCCCTTAGGTTTGGCCGTGACCCTCTCATGCATTACAACTTGAATTTTGTTTCAAAAATCATGGAAGATGAATAGTAAAATAAAGGTAAACAGCCCCTATCTTGTCTCCTTGCTTATCTAGATTTTTAGTTCCTTGATTTCCCTCACTTTCTTTCTCTTTTTTCCTTGCTATTTTACTTCTATTTCAGCTTCTATTTTTGCCTCTATTTTGGGCTGTCAACCGTGTAGAAATAATAGAGGGAGAATAAAGAATAACAAGGTTGATGTGGGTGGAGATGGAAGGATGAAAAATGAGGAATGAATAAAGAAAATAAGAAGTTTTTCTTCTCTATTATCCTCCTCTATTTCAGCCGCTGGTTTTCATGAGAAAAGAGGCTAAACACGTGAAAAGATGAAGCAAAAAGGGGAGAAATATCTAGAGAAGTTATGGGTGAAGAATAGAAAAAAAATGACTAAATAATTCTTGCAGGAACTTTTATATATGTTAAACACATTCTAATCTTTCAAAGTTGAGTTTTCAAGTTACCATAAGTCTTATAGAAAATTTTAGGACTCAATTTAGTCCTCGGATCCATTTTTCTATAATTTTCTGTATACTGCTATTCATCAGGTAAGTTGCACTACCTTCCTCAAATTAAATCAATTTTGTAATATAAGTAAATATATCTGCCGTAAATATTCTACTTATCACCTTTATGAAATTTTTATAATTTTATGAGTTTCTTAACTGTTTCGACTATTTCTCAATAGTATCCTGAAAAATACCATATTGACTTAGTTGATTCTCCAAAATTTTTTACAACTCTTGTCAATGGTTCTTAACCAAGAAATAAATTTTTCATATTTATTTCAATCATATCAACTAATTCTGCAGATACCTTAATTATTCTATTGTATTCAGTGCTATAGAATTATGCTCAAATTAATTCATAAAATTATTTGAATTAACAGATAACTCTTACTAGTAATACTGAGCTTTTATAACCCTGATTAGGACCATTAGGTTTGAGAGGATGTTACAATGTGAATTACCAATCTTTGTGCATTCAATATCCTGATTTAAATGCTGATTTTGAATTAAAATCTATATTAATACACTTACTGTCAAAGTTTCATGAACTTACAGGTGAGGATCCCTATAAGCACATGAAGAAGTTCCATGTGGTATGCTTCACCACGAAACCACAAGGCATTTCTGAAGAACACAACAAATTGAGAGCGTTTCTTTTCTCATTAGATGGAGCAACCAAGGATTGGCTGTATTACTTGCAGCCAGCTGCCATAACAGGTTAGAATGATATGAAGAGACTATTCCTAGAAAAGTTCTTCCCTGCTTCCATAGTTGCTGCCATTAGGAAGGATATATGTGGCATAAGGCAGATATTAGGAGAAACTCTACATGTGTATTGGGAGAGATTCAAGAAGTTGTGTGCAACCTGTCCTCATCACCAGATCAGTGACCAGTTGCTAATACAACATTTTTATAAGAGCCTTTTACCCATGGATAGAAGTGTGGTAGATGTTGCCTCTAGAGGAGCTTTAGTGGGAAAAAATCCTATTGCAGCAATAGATTTAATAGCAAACATGGTAGAAAATGCACAATGATTTGGCACACGAGTCATTACCTCAACCAGAAGAGTCAATGAAGTAAGGGTTTTTGATGCTGATCAACAAAGAATTGAGAACATATTAGAGGAGCTGACCTCCTTGGTTGGGCAACTAGCATTGAGACAAAAACAAATTTAGTCCCCAGCAAAACTTTATGGAATGTACTCCTTGCCAGATCACCCAATAGACCAGTGTCCTGCACTCCAAGAAAGTAGTGAAGTAGTGGTTGGAATCTTTCCTGCCAAACCATACCAGCAACAGCCAAAGTATGACCCTTATTCTAACACTTATAACCCTGGATGGAGAGACCATCCTAATCTATGGTATTGCAACAATTCTGGCTAACTTCAGCAATAACAGCAGTAGACCAGATATAATACAGTAGGCCCGAGCAAAGAACAGTTACAACAACAAGTGAAAAAGCCTATGCAGCAAAGTAGCAATTCAGAACCTAGCTTGGCAAACTTGGTGAAGCAGCTAGCAACCAATAACCTTCAATTTCAACAGAGAATCGAGACCACCACTCAGAACTTAGAGACTTAAATTGGTTAACTTGCAACTTCCATCAATGAGTTGAAGATTCAAGGTTTCGGTTAATCACCCTCCCAACAATTAATAGTCCAAGAGGCATAGTGAGTGCCATAACCTTGAGAATTCGCAAAGAAGTGAATGGTCTAACCCAACTCCAACTAGAAATTTTGTAATAAAATTGTGTAGAAAACTTAAATCTAGTAAGCCAGAATTTTGCAAAAGACTCAATACAACATAACATAAAATATGTAGAGAATTCAAAGAAAAATAAGAAGTTAATGAAAAATTCTACAGAAAAATATGCTCTCAACACTCCTCTTCCTTTTCCTAATAGAATAACTCAATCAAAGAAGATAGTTGAAACTGAATTGGACAGGGAGATTATGGATACCTTTCGGAAGGTAGAAGTCAATATACCTCTCCTAGAAGTAATAAAGCAGATTCCAAAATATGCTAAGTTTCTGAAAGAATTGTGCACTCATAAAAGAAGGTTAAAAGGAAATGAGAAAGTGAGCATGGGTAGAAATGTTTCTGCCTTGATTCAACCAAATATGCCTCCTAAATGCAAGGATCCTAGAACATTCACCATTCCTTGCGCAATAATAAGAAACAACCAGTGTACTCATGTAATGTTGGATTTGGGTGCCTCAATTAATGTGATGCCAAAATAAGTTTATGAATCTTTACAAATTGGAGAGTTGAAGCTAACCAAAGTTATCATTCAGCTAGCAAATACGAGCACAGCTCATCTTGTAGGAGTGCTTGAGGATGTTTTGCTAATAGTAAATAATTTAATATTTTTAGCAGATTTTTATGTTTTGAACATGGAATATGAATTTGCATCTAGTCAACCGCCATTGATTTTAGGTAAACCCTTCTTGAAAACTGCAAAAAGTAAGATTGATGTGCATGCTAGTACCATTTCCATGAAATTTAGGGATAACATAGTTTAATTTAATATCTTTGATGTCATGAAATATCCTTTAGAAGAGCATTCTATTTTTCAGTTAGATGTCATTGATTTGCTTATTAATGATATGCATGTTGATATGCTAGCTAAATTTCCTGAAAGTATAGAATTTCTAGATAGTGTTGATTTTTCTAGATGTTTTGTTTATGTTTGTGATAAGACTAGTATGTGTGTCGCATGTTCTGAGATTTCTGCATATATGAAAGATGATACTGTGTGTTCTGAATTTTCTGATTCTATGAGACATGATTATGATCTTTTGGAAGATTATACATATATTACAGATGATATTGCAGGTAAATCAGCAAAATTAGTTTCTTCAACCAGATTGATACCTTCGGTGCAACAACCACTTACCCTTGAGTTAAAGTCTTTACCTGAAAATTTGAAATATGTGTCCTTGGAAGCAGATGAAAAGCTACCAGTGATAATAGCAAATAATTTACAGCCTGAACAAGAAGAGAATTTGTTATAAATCTTAAAGTAGCACAAGAAAGCCATTGAATGGAAGCTTGCATATATTCCTGGGATTAACCCTTCTACATGCATGCATCAGATTTTATTAGAGAAGGAAGCAAAACCAGTGAGGCAACTTCAAAGAAGACTTAACCCTCTAATTTTGGATATGGTGAACAAAGAAGTGAGGAAACTATTGTCAGTTGGCATCATTTACCCTATTTCATATAGCAAATGAGTGAGTCCAATGCAAGTAGTTCCCAAGAAGACTGGGATGACTGTAGTCATTAACGAGAAGAATGAGTTAATCCCTAATAGAGTACAAAACAACTGGAGAATCTATATTGATTATAGGAAGCTTAACCAAGCCACTAGGAAGGATCACTTTCCATTGCGCTTCATTGATCAGATGTTGGAAAAGTTGGCTGGCAAGTCACACTATTGCTTCCTAGATGGATTTTTAGGCTACTTTCAGATCACATCGCCTGGAGGACCAAGAGAAGATAACCTTCACCTGCCCATTTTGTTGGGAAATTCGTGAGCAAAAAGCAATCGAGAAGGATTCCCACCAAGGATCCATACAAAAAAGAGAGCCATCAAACATGATTTTTTGAGTTTACCTCTTGAAGCTAGATGAAAAACGATCAAGCAAATCACTAGCACCACAGCAACAATGGTACCTCTACATTGTTCATACGAATAGACTCACAAACATGCAACGTCTGTGATCTTGGAGTCTCATATCTCCTGCACAGTGCTAGCTGGGAAGAGAAGAGAAACATGTCACTCTCACTCACTATTTCTAATAGGCTACGACTATGGTTTGTAACTGATGCTCTTTGAAAGCCCCTTAGCAATACTATTTATAATAGTGACTACCTTTTGTGAGTGAGAATAGCAGTATATTTAGCAGTGCAACCTTGGACTCATCTATTATGAGTCTGGACCATGATAGAACCCTAGTTTAACTTGGATTCTAATTGCTCTAATACAATCTGTTCTATGTGCGTGACCCTGCAGGTTCTCATGAAGTTGGTAATAATATTAAAATCTTATTTTAATATTACAAGGAGTGAGTGGTATCTAGCAACACATCGTTGCTACCCAAGTAATGAGAATGTCAGTGATTTGACATAACCTTTTTGTGACCAATGTTTTTGTATAGTTTAGTCCCTTTGTCCAGATATCTAGATTGAACACAAGGCATGGAATGTGTCACCCTTGTATAGTTCAATCTTCCGTTTCCTGATACTCTAGTAGACTTAGTAATAACAAATAAGATCAATATCACATATTGACTTATTTGAGCATGGTTATGCATATCATAGTCTCACTTGTAACACCCCAACTTTTGAGTTAATTACAATATCGTCTTGAAATACACTGTTTCGTAATTTCTGTGAGTAGTAAAATGAATTTGATTGTTTCGTGAGTGTATTTGATTGTTGTATGTGATTTGCTCCGAGCCAAGGAAATAATAATTTTCTGGCCGGAAAAATCTTTTTTTAATTAATTAGAGCTGGGGGATCTTACTAAACCCAATTCTGATTGATATATATATTAATCTCGTAATTTTTAGGATTTAACTGTGCAATAAAATAATTTTATATTATTATAATATTATTTTATATTACAGTACCTACTATCTCAAAAACAGTAGAAATCTGCTTCGATTTGACCACGAATCTTTAAAAGTACTATGGGACCCACGTTTAGGAAAAACAGTCAACTATGCTGACTGGATAGATTCTAGCCAATAAGAGCAAGTCAACGAAAGTGGCTTGACTTTTTAAACCAATAAGAATAGGTCAACGAAAGGAACGTAGACTTTAATTTGGACTGTTGGATGAAGACTTAGTTAGGAAGCCTTTGATTTCAACCCTTGATCAAATCAATGGTGAGATTAAAATTCAAGATTTATGACTAATCAATATCTACCTTAGATTACATCTAGGGCTAGGAATTAAAGATGAAATCAATGGTTAGAATTAAGTCAAAAATAGTAGGCTTGAATTTGGTTAGTAGCTAATTAAGCTTAATTTGGTTAATCTAATTACCTAATTAGCAAACTAAGTGAACTAGCTTAGTTATTAATTAATTATAATCTAAATACTAATTAGATATCCTAATATTGATTAAAGGTTATAATATATGCTAATATATATTAAACTAATTAGTTATATGATAGAATGTTAATTAAGATTGATTAGGATATTTAACCTAACTAATTACCTAATTAATTAGCATGTAATTAGGTGTAATTTGAAAGCAATTAAATCCCTAAAACACTAAGGAGCCACACGGTTTGGGCAGTAGCCTTGGGAGGCTTGTTGGCTAAGTTCTACATGATTCTTGAAGCCTCCAAAGTGACCTAAGCCATGTGCACCTCCATGTGAACACACTTGGATATTTACCTAGCCAAATCAAACACTCAATCTCACCCAAAAATCACCTCACGGCAGCAGCCCCTTATTTTCACTCTTCATTTTCATTTTTCACACTTATCACAATTAAGCTATCCATTTTCTCTCAAAACCCCAAAAACCCAAGCAAACTTTCTCTCCCATTTTCTTGCTAGAATTCGGCCAAGCACCAAACCCACACCACCAATCTTCTATAATTTTTCCTCTTAGCTTTTCTTAAACCCAAATCATATTCTAAACACTTTTCATTCACAAAGTTTTGCCAAAAACCTACTCTATCTAGTCCAAAATCAAACCTTTTGCTTACTTTCCTAAGGATAAGTCTTGATTCTATGGTTTAAATTTGGATTTTCTAATTTTTCTAACCATGATTGTTCCATGGTTTTTCAATATTGAACCTTGTATGTGTTTTTACTAATTGTTTAAAAATTTTAGGAATTTGTTTGGGAGTCACACGAAATTTCAAAGAAAGGAGGAAACTAATCGATTAATTGTCTTCAAGAGGTAAGAGGGAGATTTAATCTCATCAACCTTGTATGGTGATGAGAAAATGGATTTGTATGTGTGTGAAGAATCCATAAGGATTCATTTGTGTGATTGTTTATGGTTTTTATTATTTTTGTGATTGTTTAAATGCTTTCCTAATTGTGATTAATTTAATTGCCATGCATGTTTATAGTATTTATTATTGATTTTAATTGCTATGCATGTTTATAGCTTTAAAATATATTGTATGTATATTGTATGTGATTATATAATTGCATTTGTTTATAATTGTATAATTATTAAAGTAGGATGTGAATAACATGTAACGATTTGCATGAGTGTTCTAAAGAACACAGAATGAGGCTCACGGCCTTACATTAAAACAGAGAACCAAAATGTTCTCAACAATTTTCTAAATCAAATGAGTTAATGAATTTAGGTAAAATAATAAGTTTAAGAATGATTTTGATTAATTATGGCCAACATGCCATTTAGTGTATAATTAAATGCCATTTTATTTTCAATTTTGGCCAACATGCCATTTTATTTTCTAAGATAGGTTAGGTAATGGATTTGCAAAATAAACTGATTCCAATGAATCTTTGTGAAAACAAAAGGAATAAATTTGGTTCTAAAAACCTAACTTAGCAGAATTTATTTTAAAGTAAGAAATAAATTAAACGCTTGAAAAATACTAACGTAAAGCTCATTTTATGAATTTTGAAGCGCGTTAGCAAGTTTCAAAATGTAATTATTGGGTAAAAATAAAATGAATTATATTTAGTGAAAAACGTCCAAAATACCTTATACTGATTTTATAGGCAAAATGCTGCCGAAATTTACTAAAATTAGGCGAATAAAATAAAACAATTCCATACTATATTTATAACACAAGGAAAATACTCTACGTATTTTAAAAGTATTAGATATAGTCTACACATATTTAAAATGATGATTTTAAGCTATTCGGTTAAGGAAATGAATTAAAAATGAAACGCGATTGAGAAAATGATTTAAAAACATTACGCGATGTTCAAAAATGTCAAAATGTACTTATGCGATTTAAAAACGTTTGTGAAAACGATAAATTGTGAAAATGCGATAAAATTCTTACGCGATTGAACGATACTGTGAGTTTTGCTGTCGGGCCAAAGTGGTGGACTCGGACATGTTGTGAGATAGTACTGTCAGGTGGGACAGGCTATGTTTTGGTATATTGTGACTAAGGGTATTTTCGTAATTATGGTAAAATTTGGATAATAAGGGTATTTTTATAATTTTAGATCATGCTTAGAGTATTGTGTCAATTTGGTTGATAATTGGCGATTGATTGATGAGGTGAATTACACTGTGTTCTGGTGTGATAGGCGTAGTGTGGTTCATTTATGAACTTGGAGGCATTAGTGTGCGTAGAATCCCATATGTGGACAGTGGTAGCACCTCTGGGTCGTGGTAACGGGCAACATACTAATGATCTTGACAAACACTATTCTTAATCGGGATTTTGAGGAGACTATTACGTACTATGCCTGTAGTGCACAGTGTATTGACTGTGTACTACTACACGATGTTTGGACTGTGGACTATAGACACGATGTTTGACAATGCAATAGTTTGGTTGGGCAGCCATAAAGTATTATTAGTTTCTATTCGGATCATTCTCTCAGATATTCGTGTTTAGCTCCATGGAGTAGGAACGAGTCAGTGTATGTTCATGCATTACCTGCATTTTACTGTTCATGCATTACCTGCATTTTCCTGTTCATGCATTGTCTGCATTTTACTGTTTACCATAATCTGTGATAAAATGTATGATCGATTGCTTTAATATAATATGCATAATATATTGTTTTCCTATACTATGTGTGATATAATGATATGCATTGCTCTGTTATATTATGCATGATATATTGGTATATATTATTGTGATAATTATTTGTATTGTCCTTTTCTCTATTTCCATGCGGGTAATGGTGTAGATTGTCTCACCTCTCTATATGTTTTCTCGATATTATTATATTATTTCCGTAAAGAGTTTGAGGAAGAAGAGGATCAGCCTCTTGAGATACAGTATCCCGACGAGCGACAGCCGGGCGAGCTGTATGAGGAGGACGAGCTGGTAAATCATCCTTATCATCAAGACTGATCTTGAGATCATGGCGTTGCCAGGATTTTTCGGGTTTGTGAGACTTGAGTTTCACGGAGGTTCTGAGGCCTGGCGTATGCGAGTGGATAGAGGGACAGTTGTGTACGTGGGACGTTTGACTGTGTCCCTATGTAGAGAGTATGATGGAGATGTCATATTCACTACTATGTTGTATTTACATCTAGAGTTGCCGCTGACTCTTAAGCATTACTGGCAAGGAATATTCCATGCGCCTAGCGAGCTCAGTAGCGAGTCAACAGCTCGGACTCGTGTCCGTAGAACTATGGGACCTCCAGGAGCTCTGACTTTCGATGATCTTTCTGAGGATGATCCATCGGAGGGTTAGAGAGCTCGGAGGTGCACTTGGGTAATACTATGTCTTAGTTTTATGTTGTCTTTTTACTGCTTTGTTACCTACTTGTAGTTGTAAATTTTATGTGTACTAAAGAAAAATCATATATATATGTATTAGCATGGTTATGTTTGTTTTATTTTGTGCTCTGTGTTATTTTATTTATTGTTATTAGTATAAAAAGGAAAAAATTTACTACAAATATTATTTAAGTAACAAATGTTTTACAACTTGGGTAAGTATTTATTTTATTTTATTTTATTGCATTCATAAATGTGACATCCCCACAAGGGTGTTACATCACTCAATCAGGAGGCCCAAAGATATCGCTTGTGTTATGTAGGAAGGACAAATCCTATCTAAGTCACTCACATCCTTCTGCATGATTCATGGTATGTCCAATAACCACCTTGTTGTAGATGATGTTTGATGGCATTAAAACATACAAATCCTCATGTAGGAATCGTAGTGATTTTAGGTCAAAGGACCACATATACCATTGTCACTTTGAGAATCAGTTATGACACTCACGTAACGATGCATGTAGCATTCTCATGGTGGGTCAGTCCAATACATCATTACTTTAATATATATCCATGTGAAGATGTGATATATCATATCTCTCATATCCATGACCTGTGAGATGTGGCCATCAGTCTATGCATATACTAATCTCAATGTATTATTGTTATCCTAATTAATAATAATACTTGACTAGGGACATTTAAGAATAGTGTTCAGATCCTATCCAAATGGGATCTCACGATCAAGTCATCCACTTGATATCCTATGGCATTAAACTTACTATTCTAAGGACTTTATTATGTTTATAATAAATAACACAATAAATGAAATGCCTCATGTATTAAATAAATAGCATAATACAATGTGTGTAAGTACAATCAAAATAAATTAGTCTCTAAGGTATACACCAACATATTTAGCATGTTTGTTTATAGGAGGATGCCTTTTGGGCTTTGTAATTCCCCAAGTACATTTCAGTAATGTATGGTGAGCATTTTCTCTAACTTGTTAGAACACTACATGAAAGTTTTTATGGATGACTTCACAGTTTATGGATCTTCTTTTGATGTATATTTAGACAGCCTTACTAGGGTGATTGATAGATGCATTGAAACACATCTTGTTCTTAATTTTAAGAAATGTTATTTTATGGTAGAACAAGGTAAAATCTTAAGGCATATAGTTTCTAGCAAAGGCATTGAAGTGCAAGAAGTGCGCTCCTTTCTTGGTCATGTAGGGTTCTATAGGCATTTCATCAAGGACTTTAGCAAAATTGCCCTCCCATTGTCCAGACTTTTTAAAAAAGAAGTTGAGTTCGAATTTGATGAGCATTGCAAGAAGGCTTTCAATCAATTGAAGAAGAACCTAACCTCTTCTCCCATTATTCAGCCACCAAATTGGGAGCTTCCTTTCGAGCTGATATGTGATGCCTCCAACTTTATAGTTAGTGCCATCCTTTCTTAACGAGTTGACAAGTAACCTCATGTGATATTTTATGCCTCTCATACTTGGGATTCTGCCCAAGCCAATTACACCCCCACTGAAAAGGAGCTTTTAGCAATTATTTTCGCTTTAGATAAATTTTGTTCTTATTTGCTGGGCACTAAAGTTATTTTTTTCTCTTACCATGTAGCCTTCAAGTTCTTGTTGAAGAAGCCTAAGGTAAAGCCTAGACTCATTCAGAGCCGAGATCAGAGATAAGAGCAGAGCTGAGAACTTAGTGGTAGATCATCTGAGCTGAATTCCACAGGCAGTAGACACTTTTCCTATCTGAGAGACCTTTCCAAATAAGCAACTATTTCTTCTACGAAGATTTAGTGAATTATTTAGTTGTATCTGAGTTACGTGCTTATTTTAGAAAGCATCATATTGATAGGCTTAAGAATAAGTCTAAATATTATGTATGGGATGATCCTTATTTGTGGAGACTATGTAATGGCCAAGTGATTAGATGTTATATGTCTAATTATGAGTTTCAGTCTATTCTACATTTTTGTCATACCTTTGCATGTGGTGGTCACTTTGGACCACAACAAACTACTAAGAATATTTTAGACTTTGGATTGTATTGGCCACCTTGTTTCATGATGCTCTTATTGTAATAATTGTGAACAATGCGACTATAAAAGGACCTATCCACCTAGAATGGAGCTTACCGGGAATGAGCTTGAGCCGAGAATTATAAATGATAACTTTTTGACCAATCATAAATTCTTTTCTTGCAATCATCGTATTATAAAAGGCTTTGGTCTTCTCTTTGTAGATATTGTAGTTCTCATAAGCTTCCAACTGAATCTCTTCAATTTCTTTGAGTTGGAGTTTTCTTTGGGATCCGGCTTACTTCAGGTCAAGGTTGCATTTCTTTACTGCCCAATAGGCCTTGTGCTTAATCTCCACCAGAAGGTGGTATGCCTTGCCAAAGACTATCATATAGGGAGACATGCCTAAAGGAGTCTTGAAAGCAGTCTTATATGCCCACAATGCATCCTTAAGCCTCTTGCTCAAATTTTTTCTATTGGGTTGGACTACTTTTTCCAAGATTTGTTTCAACTCCCTATTCCAAACTTCAACTTGCCCATTGGTTTATGGATGGTAGGGAGTCAAAACCTTATGTATCACACCATATTTCTTTAACAACGCCTCTATGTTTTTATTATAGAAATAGGAACTTGGTCACTGATTATAGCTTTCAGAACTCCAAACCTACAGAAAATGTGAGACCTGACAAATTCTAAAACAAGATGAGAATCATCAGTCCAAATGACTTTTGCCACCACCCATTTAGATACATAATCAATAGCTATTAAAATGTAAATAAAACCAAAGGAATTAGGAAAGAGGCCCATGAAATCATGCCCCACAAATCAAATATCTCACAAAATAATAATGGTTGTTGAGGCATCTCATTCCAATGGGAAATGTTACATGTTCAATTTTTCCTTATGGTGCAGTGGAGATCACAAGTGAGGCAACTAACAAAGCTTTCAAAGTCAATGGACATTGCCTCAAGCAATTCTATGAGGGACCTCAAAAGGCATAGTGGAGGAGGTCCACTTGCAAGTGGCCATATATATCACTTGATAAGGATGTTTCTTCCTTCTCTCTTTTATTTTACTTGCCTTAAATTTATCGATGATTTGATGTTTTATAAGCTTTACATTGAGGACAATGTAAGATTTAAGTGTGGAGGAGGAATTTATATTCTATTTTCTGTTTTATGTTTTTAATTTTACTATTTCCATTTTTTTTCAGTTCTATTTTTCTATTTTGAAAAAAAATATAAATATATATAAGAAATTGTATTTTTAATTACTTTCCAATAAAATTTTAAGATTTGTGAAAGTTGTGAGCATGCATCAATTTAAGTTAAAGGTTTATAACATAAATGAATAAATTGTCTTTCATCTTGAGATTAACTAGTTTGGTAATGGAAATTAAATTAGTAAATTGAGTTTGATAAAAGCATACCTATTACCAAGTGGCCTCAATACTCAAGAGGGGGATGAATTGAGGTTATAAAATAAGTTTACAAATCTTTCACAAAATATTTGATTACTTATTTTCATTGAAGCTATTAATCGATAAAAAAGAATGGATAGAGAAGATTAAATACTTTCACTCATAAAAGAACCAACCAACCAAGATAGTGTTCAATCAAGTAAATATAAATAATGCACTAAGGTAAAAGAGAAGGGTTTAGAACAACCAACACAAAGGTTTATCCTAATTCAGTCACTCCTTGTGACCTACGTCCAATTCTCAAGTAATTACCCGAGATTTTTCACTATTACTTCAAGCTTGAAGAGGTGTTTGCTACCTTTACACAATAGAGCACTCACAACACCTTTGGAATATCTCACCCTTTGTGCTTGAGCCTCAAATCCAAGGGATGCCTCACCCTTACAAGTTGATTAAGGGATACCTCACCCTCTTTACAAAGAATCAAAATGTTTAATAGATGAAACTCTCACAAGAGTATGTAATACAAATTGAAGCCCTAAAATGCTCTTCAAGAATGTCTCAAATTGATTCAAAAACAGAGCACAAATGTTTGAAAGATGATTCACGGGTTAGAATGATTGAAATATGTTTCTCAGTTGTTAGTTAGCTATTAATGAAGACCCAAGACATGTATTTATAAGTTTTCAGACCAAAAGAGTCATTGGGTGCATTAATGGGCAACAAAATGCTGATAAAATAGCCATTGGGCAATGTTAGGCCTGTTGTAATTGAATTACATAGTCCATGTAATTAATTACATGGCTTTTAGAACGTGTTCTTGGCTTTCCGGGCAGGATATAATCGATTACAGCCTTCATGTAATCGATTACATGGCCTCTGCCAGACTTATAATCGATTATAATCTCAATGTAATCGATTACAAGGCCTCTAGTTTGCTTGTAATTGATCATAACACTTGTGTAATCAATTACAATGGCCCTTAAACAATTTTTTAGTTCAATCAAGCTTGATGGCCATGGCCCACTTAGAAAAACATGAATTTGTTAATATATAAACATGATTTACAAAATCTAAGATTGAAATCAACATTTTTTTAAAATATGAACATTGAATTTCAAGTTGATTTAAAAGATCTTTGAAAAACCATCTGGAGATAGTTGAAATATTTGAGAGCATTTTACATTGAGATTCTAAGCCTATGACCTATACCAAATATACCTCTTTTGATCTTGGTCATTTCTTTTGATCGTGATCTTCATCTTGACTTTGTTATCATCAAAAACTTCATTTGATATGCTTCATGGCATAAGCATTCATATTCTACCCTATTTTTATGATGACAAAATAACATAAGAAAAGAGCAAAGCATTTATATATCAGAGATTTAAGCGCTACTCTCCCCTATAATTTATGCATGAGATAGGATAAATAATTTTGCATGTAAAAACTCCCCCGTACTCATGCAACTCATATATTATCTAATACTTCTCCCCTATTGGCATTATAAAAAAAAAGCATTCAGCATTGCATACAAAAAAAATTAGCAGCATTTCCGTAGCATTTTACATGATTTCCTCATAAAATCAAAATAAAATCAGAGTATAATCATTCCAATTAGATCAACACCAGAATATAACCAGCAGACCAAAGCAACAACAGATGTATATAAACCAACAAAATATTCAGATTGAATATACATTAATACCAAAAGATCCAAAGTCATATACAAACTTATAAGAGTGATAAGATGCAATGGGTTAGATAAAGTATAAAAAAAAACATGACATAAATCCCATGTCACTCCGTCGCCTTACTATTAGTGTCATTCTTACTCCCAACAGCCACATCACCAAGATCTACACCATCATCATCGGTGTCAAGGTCATCTTCGAAGCCAAGAAGTTCCTCATTAACATCAGGAAATGGGTGCACCAGTAGCAACTGTGACCCTATCATGGGTAGGGTGTGCAGCAGAAGATGTGGGAGCACGGGCATCATTCCTCGGTACATATTCAGGTCATTCCAAAAAAGATTGGATAGAGGCTAACTCTTGATCGGAGTGGTCCATCCTCAGCTCAAGATGATTGAACTTTTGTTCAATGCGATCCATCTGACTTCCATTGTGGTCACCAAGGTGCGCATTTCTTGAAGCAAGAGGTCTAAGGTAGCCAGAGCAGTAGTAGGTTACTGTTCTTCTTCATTATCATCATCCTCATGAGGAATGTGACCATAGCTCCCATGAAGGAGATGGTACCATCTGTTATCAATCTTCCTCAGCTTAGGCTTTTACGGGGTATACAATCCAATAGACTGAGGCCTTTAGAGCTAGTATCCTTGGCTTCCCTAGCCAGACGGATATGAAAGTGCTCCATAATTGCTGTAACAAGCATAACATAGGGCAGGGGCTGCTGTTTCTTTTTAGCTTCCAACATAGGTTGAATAACATAGTAGGCCCAGTTGATTGACCATCCAGTGTTCGTGGCCCACAAGGTCAGCACATCATCTTTGAGAACCTGGGAGTAGTTGCCTCCCCTAGGGACCAATCCCCTAGCCACAAGGTAATGTAACACCCTATTCTCCATGGTTAAACCAGTTGTCATCACTCTCTGTTTTCCTCTAGGAATGTTATATCCACCCCTCAGCAGTGAAGTTAAGGCATCCTTATACTCGTATTCATCTCCCCACACATTCGCACCCCCACAAAAATTTGCACCATTATATGACAATTTAGTCAACCTATACCACAATTCTCTATCTATTCGTATCTGTGTCTTTTTCACCTCAGAGACTAAGCATGCATTCTCATATTTCAAGTTAGCATAAAATACTTTGACTAAATCTGGGTATATATCCATTTTAATACTTAGAAATTCAAGCAAATCAAATTTCTCAATAATTCTGAAACTCTTTAAAGGTTCACTAAAGCTAAAGTCCTTAGTGAGATACCTTGGTGAAATAATCTTTCTTAATTAAAATTTTTTTCTAAAGAACTTTGCTCTTTTGGCGTTGTAAAAGTGTTGAGTGAGGTCCAACCCTAGAATAGAGAGTGGAGGAGCGCTGGTGGAGGTTCCTATGGAGACCTCTGTTCTTGGTCTCCTGGTATGCTTGGAGGATTCAGCCATTAAGAGGAAATAGGGAGAAAAAGGTGTGAGGAAGGTGAAAGGAAGGAGGATGTGTGGTGTTTGGTAGTGAAGGAAGGTAGAAACAGGTGAGATGGTGGAGGAGTTCGTGGGTTAGGGCTGAGAGAGAGAGAACGTTCGTGAGGGGAGATGGGGGAAGATATTGGTTGAAATTTGGGGTCATTTTGGTTAAAGTTGATTTGGGGTTTTGGTGGAGACGGGAAAAACGAGTAGAATGGTGGTGGAATGAGGTGATTTAGCCAAGAAATGAGAGAGAAATCAAAGGTTAGGGGTGAGGTGTTTCATGAAGGAAGAGAGAGAAAATGTAAGTTTCAAATAAAAATAGCTTCTCATGTGCTGAAACTCATTTTTAAACCCTTATGTAATCGTACAATGGGTGTGTAATCGATTATACACTTTCTATGGACCTTGTAATCGATTACATGGTGAGTATAATCAATTACATATGTTCTGGAAATATTGTAATCGATTACATAGTGTGTGTAATTAATTACATGCTTTCTGAATTTACTTGGGACGCTTGGCAGAGCCTCTGTAATCGATTACAAAGGTCCTGTAATTGATTACAAGCTTGCTAAATTCAATTTTTACACTTCAAACAGTAAATGACCAAACTCAAAGCTTTCAAATTAGTTCCAAATCTTCCCAAATCAATTCCAAACATCATGTAAGCATAAAAACTGACCAGTTCTTGATCCAAAATATATGTTCTTACAAAATCACCATCTTTGTCAAGGATCAAACTATTTTACCAGGATTGGTGAATTTTGAGCTACTTGGAGGACTTAGTCATGATGGAGTACCTGCAAAACAAACTTGGGGGAACCTCCGATGCTCAAGTCAGTATTGGATTCAAAAATTATTGAAATAATATAATTTGTGCAGCAAAATGATACTTTATGCAACAAACTAACAACTTTATGCAACAAATTTTGAGATTATGCAGCAAGAAAGCATATTGTGCAGAAAATGACACATTATGTAGCAAAATGATTAATTGTGCAGCAAAAGTTGTGCAGTAAGAGTTTAGATGCATGATTGATCCAATATGTCAAGTTCACTTCTTATAAAAAAGAATGTTTCTTTATTCAAAGGCTTAGTGAAGATGTCAGCAAGTTGTTTAGTGGTTTCAATAAACTCAAGCATACAATCACCTTTTTGAACATGAACCCTTATGAAATGGTGTCATATCTCTATGTGTTTTGTTCTTGAGTACAAAATGAGATTTTTAGACAAATTGATTGCACTAGTGTTATCACACCTTATAGGGATGTGATCAAGTTATATACCATAGTCTAGAAGTTGTTGCTTCATCCAAAGGATTTGAGCACAACAACTCCCAGCTGCAACATATTCAGCTTCAGCTATAGATAATACCACACTATTTTCTTCTTACTATGCTAAGAAACTAGTGAGCTTCCAAGCAAGTGGCATGTCCCACTAGTGCTTTTCCTATCCATTTTGCATCCAACAAAATCAGAATCGGAATAACCAATTAGACTACATGAAGCACCTTTAGGGTACCACAAGCCCATTTGTGAAGTGCCTATTAGATATTTTATAATTATTTTTACAGCATTTAGGTGTGATTCTTTAGGATTTGCTTGAAATCTAGCACACAAGCATACACTAAACATAATATCAGACCTACTTGCTATAACATAAAGGAGTGAGCCAATCATACCTCTATATTTTATGATTTCTACAGATTTACCTCATTCATCCTTGTCTAAATAACAAGAAGTGTCCATTGGTGTAGTCATATGCTTGGTATTATCTATTCTAAATTTCTTGAGTAGCTCCTTGCAATACTTGGATTGATTTATGAAAGTTTCATCCATTGTTTGCTTGATTTAGAGACTAAGGAAGAAGTTGAGCTCACCCATCATAGACATCTCAAATTCATTTTGCATAATATGGGTAAATTCCTTACATAGAGAGTTATTAGTAGCATCAAATATTATGTCATTAACATAAATTTGAACAAGAAGTATATCATGCATTTTATGCTTGATGAAGAGAGTAGTGTCAACCTTGCCTTTAGAAAAGCCTTTTTCTAAAAGGAACTTACTCAACCTTTCATATTAAGCTCTAGGAACTTGTTTTAAATCATACGAGGCCTTTTTCAACTTAAAAACATGGTTGGATAGTTCAGAGTTTTCAAAACCAGGAGGTTGTTTTACATACACCTCTTCTTGTATAAAACCATTTAAGAAGGTACTTTTAACATTCATTTGAAAAAGTTTAAAATCCATGATGCATGCATATGCAAGTAGCATTCTTATGACTTCTAATCTAGCTACAGGAGCATATATTTCTTCATAAGATATTCCTTCTTCTTGATTATAGCCTTTTGTAACTAACTTAGCTTTATTTCTTATTATTAAGTTTGTTTCATCAAGTTTGTTCTTAAAGACCTATTTGGTGCCAATTATGGGATGATAATTGCGCCTTGGAACTAATTCCTAAACTTGATTTCTCTCAAATTGGTTTAGTTCATCTTTCATGGCCAAGATCCAATGTTCATCATTAATGGCCTCATCCATGTTTTTAGGTTCAACTTGAGAGACAAAAGTCATATGGTTACATGCATCTCTAAGAGAGTTTTGAGTATTACTCCTTTTGATACATCACCTATCACTTTGTCAAGATGATGATAGCTTGATGTCCTCTATTCCTTGGGAAGGTCCATGATTGGTGAATCCTCTTGCCTTGGGGGATCAAATGAGCTTTCTTCTTGATTCTTGGCTTCATTCTCTTGATTCTCCAACTGAGTTTTTGACAAAATTTCTGTAACATCATCAACTAAATCTTTTCTCAGATCATTTGGGTTAGTTTCATCAAATGCAACATGAATTGATTCCTCAATGGTCATTGTTATCTTATTATAAATTCTAAAGGATTTACTACCAAGAGAGTAACCAAGAAATATTTCCTTATCAGATTTAGCATCAAATTTGCCTAGATTATCTTTTTTATTGTTTAAAACAAAGCACTTGTAACCAAAGACATAAAAGTGAAAAATGTTTGGTTTCCTTCCTTTGTATAGTTCATAGGGAATTTTCTTTCAAATTGGTCTTATCAAGGCCCTATTCATAACATAACAAACAGTACTTACCGCGTCCGTCCAAAAATACTTAGGAAGGTTTGTTTCATTGAGCATAGTTCTTGCTAACTCGTTTAAAGATATATTTTTCCTTTCAACCACTCCATTTTGTTGTGGAGTTCTAGGAGCAGAAAAATTATGCTAAATGTCACTTTCATTGCAAAACATTTCAAAATCTTAGTTTTAAAATTCCCCACCATGATCACTTCTTATGGATGCAATGCTACAATTTTTCTAATTTTGAATAACCTTTGCAAGTTTTCTAAATGCATGAAAGACATCATTCTTATGAGTAAGGAATAGAGTCCATGTAAATCTAGAGTAATCATCCATAATCACAAGAGCATAGTAATTACCCCTAAAGCTCATAGTTCTTGATGGTCCAAAAAGATCTATATGCAAAAATTATAAGGGTCTAATAGTGGGAACAACATTTTTAGCTTTAAAAGAGACCTTTACTTGTTTAACCTTTTGACATGCATCAAAATGTCTATTTTTCTCAAAATTGAGCTATGGTAAATTAATTACTAAATCTTTAGAAATAAGTTTGTTTAAGTGATCCATATGAATGTGAGTAATTCTCCTATGCCATAGCCATGAATCACTCTCTTTACTCATAAGACGTTTTACATTTTGAGAGGTAATATCATCAAGATTAATCATACATATGTTATCAACTTTATGACCCACAAATTTAACGTACTTATCATTTTTGCCTTCCATTATGCAATAATTTGAGTCAAAGATAATTCTGTTTCCTTTATCACACAATTGACTTATGCTAATCAAGTTAAGTTTGAGTCCTTCTACATACAAACATTTTTAATTGAAGTAAAGGGATTCTTACTAACTTTTCCAACTCCAAGGATCCTTCCTTTGTTATTGTCCCTATATGTGACATGTCTATGCTTCTTTAGTACAAGGAAGGAGAACTTGGATCCATCACCCGTCATGTGCTTCGAGCAACCACTATCAAGATACCAACTTGAGCTTTTAGTCTTCAAGCACACCTATAACACATATTCAAGTTTTAACCTTTGGTACCCAAATTCTCTTGGGTCCTTGTGTGTTAGCATTGGGCAAGGTGCCGTTAGGAACCCAAACTTCCAACCTTAGTGTTGATGTTCTTTCTTATATTATATGTTGATAAACTATGCCCTTTCTTATCACAATGAAAGCATTTGATAAATGGGTTACTTGATATACTTGAAGAAGTAAATAAATTCTTATAAGACTTTTGTTGGTTATTTGGATTATATCCCAAACTAGCTTTTTAAAAAATACATTTTTGCTTCCCTAGTAACATATTTAAATTGTCTATTCCAAAGGTAAATTTTGCAAGAGTATTTTTCAAATCTTTAACCTCCTTTTCAAATGATTTAAGGTAATTGAATGGATGCATTATCAAGTGAAGAGTAAGTCATACATAATGAGTTAGCATCAATAAGTTCTAAGGTCTCATTTTTAATTTTAAGTTCATTAATTTCCTTGTTCAATATAGAGACTTTGTTTACTAAAAAGGAAATTGTTTTATTTGAAGATAAAACTATTTTTGTGAGCCTTAAGGATTCATCATGCAATTCTTGAAAAATATATTATAATTCACTATAGGAAGGTGAAGAGTCCAAGTTAGAAGATGTTACCTCGGTGTCACTCTCATCTCCTTCTTCTCCTTGAGCCATGAGACATAGATGAGCTTCTTCATTTTTCAAGCTATCAGTGGAATCTATGTCATTGTCCTCCTATGCTATGTAAGCCCTTCTTTCTTTCCTCTAGAAGGTCTCTTCTCAAACTTCTCCATTTTCTTAAGGTATACGGGACATTCCATGCTCATATGTCCCAATTTTCTGCATTCATAGCATGTTGGAGGGGTTAAGGTTCCTTCCCCTTTGTGATAGGTCTTCTTTTGAGGGAAAGGCGGCCTTCTTTGAAATCCTTTATTCTTAAGAAATCTTCCAAATTTTTTTATAAGGAGACTAAGATTCTCCTCACTTAGCTCTAGGTTTTCTCTACCATCTTCATCATCATCTTGAATTATGGAGGAGGTGGCTTTGAGTGCAATTCCTTTTTTCTTCTTGTCATGCTCCTCATTTAGATTGAGCCTATTTAGCTCCAATTCACGCTCTTAGAGTTTCCCGAATAAGGTGGCTAATGTCATTGTTGATAGATTTCTTGATTCCGTAATAACTGTCACCTTGGGTTGTCAATTCTTATTTAAACAACTTAACACTTTGTTAATAAGATCCTCATTAGAAAAAGTTTTTCCCAATGAAGCAACATGATTTATAATATGAGTGAACCTCTTTTGCATTTCTTGAATGCTTTCTCCTTTGTTTATTCTAAACAATTCATATTCATGAGTGAGAGTATTTATTCTTGATCGTTTTACCTCACTCGTGCCCTTATAGGTTACTTGTAAAGTATCCCACATTTCTTGAACAGTCTTATAATTTGACACCCTAAAGAATTTATCATATCTCAAGGATGGGGTAATGATGTTCTTGGCTCTCAAATTGTATTGAAGCTTTTTTTTGTCCTCATCCGTCCATTCAATTCTTAGTGTATTAGTTCTTATACCATCAACCATATGTGTGGAAACAAAGGCGCCATTTTCAATTGCTTCCCACACATCAAGATCAATAGCTTTAATAAAATTTTCATCATTTCTTTCCAATAGGCATAACCATCCCCATTGAAAAAGAGGAGTCTATTTATAGAAGAACTTTCGGAACAAAAACCATTTAAAGCCATCACTTCTCTTGAAGCTGCTAAGCTTTTTATACAAGAGTCTAACCTGATGTCACTTGTTACCAACTGGCCTCAATACTCAAAAGGGGGCTAAATTGAGTTTATAAAATAAGTTCACAAATCTTTCAAAAATTACTTGATTACTTATTTTTGTTGAAACTATTGATCGATAGAGAAGAATGGATAGAGAAAATCAAATACTTTCACTCACAAAAGAACTAACCAACCAAGATAGTGTTCAATTAAGTAAATATAAATAATGCACTAAGGTAAAAGAGAAGCGATTAGAAAATCAAACGCAAAGGTTTATCCTAGTTCAGCCACTCATTCTGGGCAGGATGTAATCGATTACAGCCTTCATGTAATCGATTACATGGCCTCTGCCAGACTTGTAAATGATTACAACCTCAATGTAATCGATTACAAGGCTTTTGCCATGCTTGTAATTGATTACAACCTCAATCTAATCAATTACTAGGCCTCTGGTTTGCTTCTAATCGATTATAACACTTGTGTAATCGATTACAATGGCCTTTAAACACATTTTTTTGTTCAATCAAGCTTGATGGCCATGCCCCACTTAGAAAAACATGGATTTGTTGATATATAAACATGATTTACAAAATCCAAGATTGAACTCAACATTTCTTTAAAATATGAACGTTGAATTTCAAGTTGATTAAAAGATCTTTGAAAAACCATTTAGAGATTAGTGAAATATTTGAGAGCATTTTACATTGAGATTCTAAGCCTATGACCTATACCAAATATACTTCTTTTGATCTTGGTCACTTCTTTTGATTTTGATCTTGACTTTGTTATTATCAAAAAATTCATTTGATATGCTTCATAACATAAGCATTCACAATACCTTGTGAGACTTTGAGCCTTTTAATGAATGGATTGAGCATTTGTGTTATTCTCTTCTTTCTTGTATGATTATCACTAGTGGAATTTGTTACTCTAGAACTTGCTTTGATTCTTTTTGTGGCTACATTTTCACATGCATACATGATCATGATTGAAGTATTTTTCTTGAATTAGCTACTTTAGCCAAATAATCAATCTTGCATATTATCCCTTGATTAACCCCCTTGAGCTTATTTGATCATTCCTTGTTTTTAGCTCATTACATGCCTTAAATGGAAAATCATGTTTTTACCTAACCTTATGGAATAGGAAAGCATTGGCACTATCATTGGAAGAGTTCTTGAACAAGTGTGGGGGTGTGCTAAATAGTGCGCAAAATGTTTGGTGAAAAAGGAAAGAGTGGCCAATAGAAAAAAAAAACAAGAAGAAAAAAAAGAAAAGGAAAAAGAATGTGTAAAGAGAATTTGCAATACATAGAGTTGAGATAAAACTTTCATGCTTGTTATTTGAACTCATCCCCAACATTCTTTTGTTCTCTTTGGTATTTAACTTGTCATCTTCATATTATTCCCCTCCCTTACCTTGACCCCATTACAACCTTGAATAAAATCCTTATGATTTATTTGTGCATGTATTTTGAGTAATGGAGAAGTTGTGCAAATTTTCATATGTTGAATTAAGTGAAATACTTACATTTTAAACACTTGAGAGATTGAGATTGTATCTTGTGAGGTTCTATCATTCTAGATTTATGCTTTCTATTGAAGTTACTTTGCTTGTTGATTTGAGGTGTAAAGAAATGTTACTTCATGAATGTTTTAATTCCTTGAAGCTTTGGTTGCTCTTCTTGCTTATAAACTTTTACGTTCTTGAACATCATTGGAAATTGTGTTTTAGAGTTTTTAATTGTTGAGATTGTGTTGTTGTTCCTTATTCCCTATGTTGAATTTCTAGTTTTGCTCGGGAGTGCAAAAGCTAAGTGCGGAGGACTTTGATAAACACTATTTTCATATATTAGTTAGCCCTCATATTTAGTCTCTTAGACCTCTCATATGCTTAATTGATTGGTTTTAGCCACATTTTATTAGTTTGGGTTCAAATTATGCTTAATTGTATTTTTTAACATTAATGGAAATTTTACACTATTTTTTTGTATTTTGAGCATAACTTGAGTTCTAGACATCTAAAAATTATGAATTTTATCTTGTAAGAAATCTAAGAGAAAGCTCTACAACTTTGATGCGGATCTCAAAGTCTGAATCAGATGTCTAGTTAGTTAGATTGAGTCACAAATTCATAATAGAGATGCTGTCATTGGAACCTGGATGATGTGCAAATATTGGGCCATAATTTGGGCTATAAGTGTGATATGGACCTGAAACTAGTGGCATTTGAAAGCTAAGACATAGATCTTAAATTATTATGAAACCACTTATCCAAACTATGATGTTTTGATTGTGTCTTCATCCTTTTAGGTCGACTGATGGGATCAGAGACATTTTAAGAATGTTTTGGGCATAACTCTCTCATCCTAAGCCCAAATTATACGAATTAGATGTCTAATTAAGAGGAAAAGGATGAACCCTAAGCTAAGGGAAACTTATATTTTTAATTTTAGATATAGTTATTTAAGCAGTAGCTATAACCACAAAACTCAACCCTAATTTTCTCCTAGCCAGTCTTGCTTGCACTTCCTCTCTTCATCTTTCTTCTTCTCATTTCTCTCTACTTTTCATACTTTTTTGTTTTTCCCTTCCATCCATAGAGGAGAAATTAAATGTAAAACAATCAATTGATGTGTTCTTCAGGAATGCCTTTTGGTTTCATGGTGGAGCACACCACAAGAACTCCTTCAAGTGCTTATGGAGATCCTCACTTGTAAGTCTATGAAACTTTGGTAGCAAGTGTATCAATCTCGATTTAAGTTCAAAATTAGCATTTAAATCAAGATACTAAATTCACAAAGATTGGTAATTCAGATCTGGTGCTTCTAGTTTCTTAAGAGTTCTATTATCTATATTATTAGTCATGTTTGCAGTGTTATATGTATTCTCATTTTCAATTTCAATTTTAGTATTAACAGTCATAGTTGCAATGCTACTTATATTCTCAAGTTCAGTTTCAATTTGAAAATTTATTCTTTCACTATGCCTATGAGCTCTATTAAGTGTATACAAGGTCCTCTCAATATCAAGATCAATGTCAAGCAAATGATTACTAGAAGATCAGGTCGTAAAACATGCAAAAAATGTAGAAACACAAAATATGCAAAATGGACAACACAACACTAAAATTCTACCAAAATAACACTACTTACCTTGCTTGCACAATTTTAAAAATTATGGGACCACTATACGGTGAAAACTACTAAAAAATGGTACCCAAAAATGTAATAGAAAATCTTTAAAAAATGGAAAAGTGGTATAAACAATGGAATTTGGACAAATAGAGTGGACCTCACAATAGTTATCCTTGTAGAATACACAATTTTCCTTCAATTGACCAATATTCATCCCAATCTGAAACTATTTGTTTGTACAAAATTCCACTTGGATGCCTAAATTGAGTTGGAAACTACCTAAAACAAGGAAAACAGGGGTTAGTGAAGGGTTAGTAGCTAATTATACTCCTAATATGATTAATTAAACTTAGATTGATCCTCAACAACAGCGCAAAATTTTGATAGTTGTCGAGACTATCAAATTAAATCAAATTATAAACCGATTAATCAAAATACTTGTAGTATAAGGCACAACTAGATCAAGCCCTTGGATCATTCTAATCAAACAATAAAATAAGAAGAGGTCAATAGGGGAAAAAGGGTTGCAAAATTAACTAATAGAAAGTAATTAAAAATTATAAATAGAATTATGTAAAAAACTAATCCAAGGAAATCAACTAATCTTGAATTTAATTCATTATTGATCACTACGAATTCATTCAATTGCTAATCAGAGTTTTGGTCTTAGATCACATCAAGAAGCCTTAAGATGATCCATGAATTCTCCACTAGATAAGCATCTAGAATTGAATTAATCAAGGTTAAATGAATTAAGCACCTATCTAATTCTAAATTAATCTAAAACCCATAATTCAACCAAACTTAACAAACAACATCCAAGAAGCCTTTGATGTATTATTTAGTATTTATAATCCTCATTAAACACGCGATAATTATGCAATTATCACATCAACATCCAAATCAATTTAAGCAATTTAATTTAGATTTAACAAAATAAAAGAGGAACTTGATTAACAAGAAAAAAATAAACTTGATCAACAAGTAAAAGATAAACTTGATCAACAAGTAAAAGAGAAACTTGATTAGCAATTTAATGTAAAATAATCAAAACAAGATCTCAGAATTAAACATCAAGATTGTCAATCCCTAGGATTGATTTAAAAGGGTCTAGGCCTCCATAGATAGAAGGGAAAAATAGAAAAGAAAAAAAACTAGAGAGAAAGGAGAAGAAGAAAGATGAAGAGAGGAAGTGCAAGCAAGAGCGGCTAGGAGAAAATTAGGGTTAAGTTTTGTGGTTGCTGCTACTACTTTACTATCTCTAAAATTGAAAATCTAAATTTGTTCTCAACTTAGGGTTAATCCTCTTCCTCTTAGCTTTAATTAGACTCTTAATTCGTATAATTTGGACTTAGAATGAGAGAATTATGCCCAAAACATTCTTAACAGCTCTCTGAACCCATTAACCGACTTCAAAGGATTAAAACACTGTCAAAACATCATTGTTTTGATAAGTGGTCTTCATAAGAATTGAATAAATATGTCTCAGATTTCATATGGCACTAGTTGCAGCTCTAGATGACACCTATAGTACAAATTATGGCCCAATCGTTTCACATCATCCAGGTCCCAGTAATAGCATCTCTGTTCTAGAACTCAAGTTATGCCCAAAATACAAAAACAATGTAAAATTCCCAATAATGCTAAAAAAATATAATTAAGCTCAATCTGAATCCAAACTTATAAAATGTGGTCAAAACCAGTCAATTAAGCATATAGGAGGTCTAAGAGACTAAATATGAGGGTTAACTTATATATGAAAATTGTGTTTATCAGTCTAACCAATTAGCACCCACGAGTTGGCCATTCTGGAAAGCTCTAATCGAATAGCTTTATGGGCTAATTGATTAGATAATGCCATTTTGCAGCAGAAATCAATTTTATCTCATGCCATGCTATGTTCTATCACATAATAACCCAAACCAATGCTAAAACAAAGAGATAAATCAAATAAAAATCATATCCATGATATCAAACATAACATAAACCTCAAGTTCTAAGGTTGTTGATGTGTTTAACCTTCAAGATCATGAATTATACACACACACACACACACAACTTATCCATATAGATATTCATAAAAAACCCATATTTAATCCATCCATGCAAGAGTTTAAGAAACAAAATGGATAAAGCATGGTAAAAATATACAACAACCCCTACCACTACTCTTATGAGGATGGTATTCTATCTCTTGGCTTGTTCTTTCTTCGTCTTCCTCATTTTTATTTTTTCTTGTTTCTTCATCTCCTTCTCTTTTCCTTCTTTTATTTCTTCCTTATCTTTCTGCTGCTAGAAGTTACGTGTGAGAGTGAAAGAAAAGTAAGAAAGGTGAGACATTAAGTTAAAGACAATGGAAGGAGGGAAATAAGATAAGATCATTTGACTTTTGTAGCTATATGGAAGTTTTATTTCTTTTAGGGATACTTTGATCTTCCATTAAAATTTTTTTTAATTTTCAAAAGTGTTATAGAAAAATTCTAGGATTTCATTTAGTCCTTATATTCATAATTCCATAACTTTCCATACACTATTAATTGTCACTTAAACTCTATTACTCTTCCTTAAGTTAAGTTAAACCTAAGGAATTAAGCTAATAGGCTCACATGTATATGCCTTAACTTGTACTCATTTCCAAAATATTCTTCATCCTTTATTTGATTTCTCTATAAAATTTCATAGTTTTTTGAGCTACCTTCCTATTTAATATAACCTTTAAATGTTTAGGATCCGCAAGTGCACGGGTCGACAAGTAATATAATGATAGTTAAAGTATTGTGTCCCAAGAGATTGGTAACTAGAAAGGTGCTAAAACCTAACCAATTTCCACAAACATCTTATTCAATTAGTAAAAATATGAGAGTGGTTTTTAATGAAAAATGACAACTTAAAATAAACAAGATAAGAAGCATGAAAAACTAAGTTTGCAAGAGAAAGATAAGCATGATTAAGGTCTAGGGGTCTCTATTCACTTGCTACTTCAATGAATATATGCAATTCAAGAGCAACTACCAAATAATTGATTTTTGCTAGCAGAAACTGATTATAGATAAAAGTCTATGTCTAGGTCAATTACCTACATGAAACTTACCCAACCCACTATGTGTCCATGTGAATTAGCATAAGAATCACTCATTAAGACCAAGTTTCAAACACTTGTTATGCATTGCCAAAGGGCATATATCCATCCCATTAGCTAATCAACATACCCAATTAACTTGAATGTAATTGAACATACATCAACCATACCATGCCTATATTCCCAATTCCCTATGTCTAGTTCAATTGAGAATATTATAATTATGCAGTTGATGGCCAATCAAGAACAAGCATTAAGCATAAGCATGGAAGAACAAAATCAAATTCATTGATAAAAACCCAAATGAATTACAAAATATTCACATTCATAACAAGATCCTAGAGAGCCCCTAGATTAGAGTTTAGTTACACATCATAAGAGAAGAAAAATCAAATACAATCATAGAATCCACCAAATTACAAAATCAAAAGAGAAAAGAAAAGAATGAACAAAATTGGAGAGAATCCAAGCTTAATCTTCCTCCCTTGATCTTGATTCTTCACTTGATTCTCCTTATTTCCAAGTAGAAATCTCCTCCTTTTACTTTCTCTTTCGAACTCTGTTTTTAGAAAAACCAAAAGTCACTCTAATGCTCTCCAAAATCAGATAAAAAGGCTAATTTCACGGACCTAGGCTTTTCCCATACCTAGGCGCAACTTTTTCATACCTAGGTGTAGCAGAAAAACACATACTGTCAGTGTGCTACCCACGCCTAGGCGTAATCTTTCCACACCTAGACATAGGTTGACCACACCTAAGCGTGGGTTGACCACGCCTAGGCGTGGGTTGTCAAGTTTTCTTCCCTTCACACTTTCTTCCAAATTTAAGCCTCTCTTCACTTTCCTCATCTCTTCTAAGACCTTTTCATCTTGAATACCTGCATCAAAACAAAGCTAAAGTTCGTTAAACCATGATCCATCCAAATTTCTTAAATAAAATCATTAAATATTCAATTCTTAATCATTTGAGACTAGAAGCTTTAATCATCAAAATCATGCATGAATTGAACCTTTGGACTTAACAACTTAAAAATATCGTGCACATAAATATTCCAATTCAAGTGAAATAACTTCATTCCCTAGAGTTATCACACCCCGAAACCTACAGTTTTGCTAGTCTCGAGCAAAACAAACAAGATTTTCTTAACTTCTCAGTCTCAGCATAAGCATTTATATATTCACATACAAATCCTAACAATTCTGATTCCTAAAATGCTCATGATAATATGACATCTTGTTAAATCTCATATTCAATAGTTCAAAGTTGATTTAATGTGAAGCATACATGTCATCTAATCTTCAACTCATGCTATCATGCTTCAATTTTTATGTACAAGATTTCCCAAAGATGATTAAAGAATCCTTTCCTAACTCTAGCGTGCACATCTAAGAAAACTCATGATGATACCCAAGTAATTCCAACTCAGATTCTCTTAAAAATGTCCTTCATTTCTCTCTCTCCACTAATGTAGAACCAAGCATGATTAGTGATCAAGAGGGTCTTTTAGGCTTGTAATGTAAGGCCAAGGTAATGGGTAGAGAAATGAAGGGAAGGGTAAAACAAATATTGGGACACACAATCTTGCAAAAGACCTAAATAAGAGAAACAACAATTAGCACAAGGTGCATCTTCTAGCATATGAACCCCCAAAGCTTATTTTTTTTCTCTTTCTTTTCTTTTCTTCTTTTTTTTCCTATCATTTTAATTTTTTTTAATCTTTTCATCATTTTCTTTGTTTTAAATCATGCCTATAGTAGTGCACCCTTGTTTCTTCTTACTCAAATAAGCATTTTACAAGATATGTTCCTAACATGGACAATGACAGATAAACTATGATTAAGGGCTAAAAGGTAAGGAGGATGTGGGTATAGAACAAAACATAAAGGCCAACACATTTACAAGGCTCAAAATGGGTACTAAAGATATTCATGCATACATAGGTAGGGTTGAAAGGCTCAACCAATCCAAAGAACGCCCTAATCATTTCATCAAATATGTTTAGCCTAGAATTTCGTCTCAAGAGAAAATCAAACACTCTTTTAAAAATTAAGTCTTCATCGCAACAAGGCAAGTCACAGCCTTCGTTAGATGTGCACAACTATTGTCATTCCAGGATTCATAATCATGTAAGGGGAAATGCAACAAAGAAACACTAAAACTTAATCAAATTTCAAATGGCATACATCCTTTCCTAGAATCAACAATTAATCCAAAGGCAGATATATCATAGATCAAATCAGCAACATCAACATTTAACATTTATTGCACAGCTCCATATGACACATTTTTTTTATTTGTTTTCGATGCAAGGCCAAAAAGATAATTAAATATAAAATCAAAAGAAAACAAGAAAACAAAAGCTCAATAAAATCAAAAGAAGATAAATAACTACACTATGGATTTAAAAGCATCAATGAAGCAAAATAAAGATAAGGTAAAGAACTTGAGTTACCTCCCAAGAAGCGCCACGTTTATAGTCCTAGACTAGACTTTCTCTATAATGATATTTGGAAGATGTAGCTTTGTCACCAAGATCGGCATAGCACAAATGAAAAGGTAACAGCTATAACTTTGTTAATTCCTCATGTTCCCTTTCACATGTAGAGAGCAAAGAAGCTTCAAAAGGGTCACATGGGATACTTGCACCAAATTCTTTAGGTGTCGTTCCATCAAGCACATTCACATATGAGCATTCTTCAAGATCTTGAGGAAATTTCATTGCTTTGAAAATATTTAAAGGTACCTCTTGACCTTGCACTCTCATAGTAAGCTCTCCTTTTTGAACACCAATGAGTGTTCTCCCTGTGGCTAGGAACGGTTGGCCAAGAATTAGAAGTATGTTGTGTAACACCCCAAATTTTGGCTATATTACAGAAATGGCTAAATTATACTATTTTGTGTTTTCTGTGTTATAAAAAAATAATTTAACTGTTCTGAGACTATTTTTGATCGTTGTGTGAGATTTGCTCCAAATCAGGAAAATAATAACTTTTGGGTCGGGGAAAATCTTATTTGATTTATTTGGAGACGAGAGATCTTACTAAATCCGAATCTAAGAGACATAGAAAAGAATCTTTTAATTTTTAGAATTTATTTGTGAAATAAAAAATATTTCATAGAAAATAATCTGCTGTTTTATTTATAGCAGTTTCTGCTATAAATTATTGGACCCGATATATTTTAATAGACAGAAAATGTACTTAGAATATTTTCTGTAACCTAATTATTTGTGAACCAATAGAAACAAGTCAAAAATAATGGTTGGACTTTTCTAACCAATAAGAAAAGGTCTAAGTTGAAATATTTGACTAGTTACAAAGTAACTAAATAAACCTAATTTAGTTACCTAAATTGCCTAATTAAGGAACTAAATGAACTAACCTAGTTACTAATTAGTTAGGATCTAGTTACTAACTAAATATCCTAATTCCATCTAGAAGCCATGACTAGGCATGACATAGGCAATGACCTATTTAACTAGTTAGCTATGTAACTAGATAATTAATTAAGTAACTAGAAAACCTAATCTAGTTAGTTGTTATTTGATTACAAAGTAACTAGAACAAAATTGAAAACAAACTTGGTTACCTTTTCCCATAGAGCCACACGGCCAAGGAGCTTCTCCAAGCTTCTTGAACACTCTTACATGACCATTGCATGACACTTTGATGACCAAGCCATGTGCCTTTGCTTGTGAACACAAAGTGTGATATTTTATTTCAAGTTTATCTCTTAATTTTTCCTACACTCTCTCACACAGCTGCACTCTATCTATTTACTCTCAAATTTCATTTTCTCTCACCTAAAAAGCTAAGCCTTCATTTTCTCTCAAAGCTCTCAAGAACACAAAAATATTTCCCTTTCTTTTCTTCCTTGGGGGATTTGGCCATATCACCCAAAATCACTTCCAACCTTCTATAATTTTTCTTATCTACATTTCCTAAACCTAAACCATCTTCTAAACACTTTTTATTTAGAAAGTTTTGTGAAAAACCTACTCCAAGTGTCTCAAAATTCAAGTTTTAGCTTACTTCCCTAAAGGTAAACTTTTGATTTTATGGTTTTAAATTGAATTTTTGATTTTCTAAACCATGATTGTTCTATGGTTCTTTGTTATTAAGCCTTGATTATGACTTTGGTAATTGTTTAAGAATTTTTAGGGTTTTTATTTGGTTCACACGAAAATCGAGAGAAGGAGGGAACTTGAGGATTTTTGTCTTCAAGAGGTAAGAGAGAGATTTAACCTCACCAACCAAGTGTTGGTGGTGAGGAGATGGTTGTGTATGGTGATAAATCCATAAGGGTTTATTCACTTATTATTTGATGCTTCTTTGTTTGTGATTGTGGTGTTTATGATTGTGGTGTTTATGCTTGCATGTATGATTTTGGAAGCATGCAAATGTATGTGTAATCTAGGATGTGAATAACATGTTGGAAAGGTTACATGAGAGCTCCAAAGAGCTTAGAGGCACACGGCCTCACTACCTTTGAAAGGACCACGAGTTCTAAAATTATGGTTTTAAATTGAAGATTTTAGGTTCTATGACAATAAAAATTAATTAAGAGATTTTACAAGGATTTAGAGTGGTAAAAAATGAATTACAATGAGTTTTGAAACAAGAATGAAAATTTGGCCAACATGCCATTTTTCATAATGTAGAACTAAATTGTTTTATTAAGTATAGATTTAAATGTTTAATTGAAAAGGATAGCATTTTGAAAGAGTTTGGATTTAGTAGCAAGCAAAATACTTTTTAGAAAGCAAAATGATGTAATTAAATAATTCGATTATGAAATAAAATAGATGTCAATATTTGAAGTTTTCTAACGTATAGCTCACCCTATGGGTTTTGAAGCGCATTGGGAAAATTTGATCTGTAATATCTTAAGTAAAGCAAAGAATTACCATTTTATGGAAAATAGTAGAAATACTGATTTTTAGAGGGGCTATATTGTAAATATTTTATAAATGAGGGGCTATATTGCAACTATTATTTTAGAGAGACTATATTGTAATTATTATTTTAAAGAAGGACTATATTACAATTATTATTTAAAGAGGGACTATATTACAATTATTTCCTAAAAAGGGGCTATGTTGCAAATATTTTTTAAAAGAGGGACTATCTTGTAAATATTATTTTATGAGGGGGCTATTATAAAAATATTATTTAAATAAGGACTATAACGTAAATATTATGTTATAGAGGGACTAATATGCAAATATAAAAAATAAAGTCAATTTTTGGTATTAAATGAGAAAAATCATTTTTTTGATTTAAAATATGTTAGAAATATCCTACGCGATTGAGAAAGCATTGAAAAATCAATGTGCGATTTGAAAATGCGACAGAAATGTTGCATGATTGAGAAAATGTGAAAATATGATTACGCAAGGAAAATACAGTGGAGATACTGTCAAATCAATGTGTGAATCTTGAATATGAACTGATGAATTTGAATTTAGAATGTTGCATTTGTACATGCATTGGAAAGGTCTGATGGACTGTATGAGGCTAATTGCCTAGGAGAGAATACACCTCTTGAGTGAGTGCGATATGCGTAGTGTAAGTCACTTGTTGACCTTGGGGGCATCGGGGTGCAGGTTGCCTACAGAGGGCAGTTGGCAGCTCTTCTGGACTGTAGGTTTGACCGATGCAACACACTGATGATCCTGACTCGAGACACTATTCTTAATCAAGATCTGATAAAGACTGTAGTGTATATGCTAGATGTGCGAATACATATGAGAAATGTAGCACGTGGTCTGAAGCATGTTGGTACAGACAGTTCTTTTCGATCATTCTCTCCGACCTGAGTTTTAGCTCCATAGAGTAAAAAATTGAGTCTATGTGTATATGGATAATTATTGAATATTGATACTGATGTGATATTTGAATTATTGAATATTTGAAAATATTTGAGGGCATGATCATAATTATTGTTTATTATATATATTGTGATGATAAATAATGTTGATGGCATGATTGTAATTATGGTAGGACAAGTCGGATTCCTACCTGCTGAGGAATCTGATGAGGTCCCGTCTGAGGGTTCTGCTGTTTAGTAGTACTTGGGCAGTATGTTAGTTTTAAGTAATGTTTAAATACTTTGAAGACCTGGTCTGTGTATATTTAAGTATGACAATACTAAGATTGTATATATATGATGTAAATTATTTGTGATGATGTTGTAATATTTTTATTTTTCACTAAGTTTATCTTATTGTTATTAAGAAATTTTACAACTTGTATTTACATTACAAAGCATATTTTATAAGGAATGGGTAATATGATAATTAAGTAACATAAATGCGATACCCTACGGTAGGTGTTACATGTTACGATCTTCTTCCATATCTAGAATTATAAAGTCAGCAGGAAATATGAACTTATCCACCTTGACTAGCACATCTTCAATAATTCCCCTAGGATAAGTGTAAGAGTGATCAGCTAGTTGGAGAGTCATCGATGTTGGCTTGCATTCCCCCAAACCTAGCTTTTGGAAAATGGAAAAGGGCATGAGATTTATACTTGCCCCTAAATCGCATAGAGCCTTTCCAAAGAATTGATCTCCAATAGTGCATGGAATTGTGAAGCTTCCTGGATCTTTGAGCTTGGGAGGAAGTTTATTTTATAAGATAGCACTACATTCCTCCGATAGTGGCATTATTTCAAACTCACTAGGCTTTTTCTTCTTGGACAAGATGTCCTTCATAAATTTCACATAGCTTGACATTTGCTCTAAAGCTTCCGCAAATGGTATGTTGATATGTAACTTCTTGAAAACTTCTAAGAATTTTTTGAATTATTGATCAAGCTTTTGCTTTACAAGCTGGTTGGGGAAAGATGGAGGTGGTGTATATGACTTATCCTATTTCTTCTATGCAGTTTCCTCATTCTTCTCATTCTCATGGCTCACACCCATCTCATTTTTTGTCACCTCGACATCTTCTTTAAGTAACTGAGTCTTGGGATTCCTTTCTATATCCTTCCCACTCCTTAAGAATATGGCCTTACAATTCTTGGTAGAGGCAGGTGTCGCTTGGAAAACTCCCAAGGGGCCTATTGTTTAGATCTTGGGCAAGCTGGCCAACCCGAGTCTCGAGATTCCTCAAAGAAGCTGTTTGGCTTTGCATTAAAGCATCATGGGAGGCTAGCCTTGCATCAGTTTTAGTCATGTAGTCTTGTTGTCTAATCATGAAATGAGCAAACATCTTCTCCAAGTTGGAAGTTAAAGTTGATGTTGAAGTTTCGGCTTGAGGGAAGCTCTATTATTGGAAACTTGGAAGGGCACGGGGTGCTTCTCTAAGCTGATAAGAAGAAGAAGAACCTTGTGAATTTCTGCCCCAAGAGAGATTAGGATGGTTCCGCTAACTAGAATTGTAAGTGTTACTAAAAGCATTGTTGTGACTCGGTTGGAGGAATTGATTAATATACTGCACACTTTCCAGGCTAGCTGAGCAATTTGTAGTAGAGTGAAGGTCTCCACAATGATCACAAGTTTAACTGACTTATAAGCTCTACTTGGCACTGAATTGACTGCCATGGTGCTAAGCTTTTTAGAGAATGCTATCACTTGAGCTGAAAGCGATGTTAGAGCATCAACTTCATATATACCAGCTGCCATTTTCCTGGGAGTAACTCTCTCTACTGGCCACTGATAGTTATTACTAGTCATTTCCTCCAAAAGGTCATAAGCAGTGCCTACAGTCTTGCTCATAAGAGCCCCTCCAGCTATTGCATCAATTATAGATCAAATCGAAGTTGTCAAGCTATTGTAAAAAGTATGGACCAACATCCATTTTGTTATGCCATGATGGGGGCACTTCCTCAGCATCTCCTTAAAGCGCTTCCATGCCTCATATAAAGTTTCTCCTTTAAACTTCCTAAAGGACAAGATATCATTTCTGTACTTCATTGACTTCATAGGAGGGAAGAATCGATCTAGAAACTTCTGTGCAAGTTCATCCCAAGTAGTGATGGAATGTTCAGGTAAGGATTGAAGTCAGGCCTTAGCCCTATCCCTCAAAGAAAAAGAGAAGAGCCTCAAGCGAGCTGCATCATCAGTCATCCTTTGGTGCTTAAAGGTATTACAAATCTCCAGAAAATTGGCTAAATGAGCATTGGGATCTTCATGAGGTAGATCCGCAAATTGCAAAGTATTCTGAACCATCTAGATAATAACGGGCTTAATCTCAAATGTCTACGCTTGTATAACTAACCTTCTGATGCTTGATCGGATATCTCAAGCATTCGGAGTGACATACTCACTCAAAAGTCTTTCAGCATTCGCTTCTTCTGCCATCTCAGATTCGCTGTCAAAATTTAATGCCTGCCCTTGCACTTATTTTTCTCTTAGCAATCTACGAAAGGTCCTCTTGATCTCAAGATCATAAGGAAATCGAGATACACTTTGAGTCCTTTGCATACAAGAGCCAAGTACATGAAAAACGAAAACAAACAAACAAAACTTGAAATAAGAGTTGTGAATCGATAAAAAAAACAACACCAAATCTAAACTCAATCCCCAACAGCGGTACCAAAAACTTGTTTGGGATCCGCAAGTGCACGAGTCGATAAGTAATATAATTAGAGTTAAAGTATCGTGTCCCAATGGATTGATAACTAGAAAGGTACTAAAACCTAACTAATTTCCACAAAGATCTTATTCAAGCAATCGAAATATGAGAGTGGTTTCTAATGAAAAATAACAACTTAAAATAAACAAGACAAGAAGCACCAAAAACTAAGTTTGCAAAAGAAAGATAAGTATAATTAAGGTCTAGGGGTCCCTATTCACTTGCTACTTCAATGAATATATGCAATTCAAGAGCAACTACCAAAGAATTGATTTTTGCTATCAGAAACTGATTATAGATAAAAGCCTATGTTTAGGTCAATTACCGATATGAAACTTACCCAACCCACTATGTGTCCATGTGAATTAGCATAAGAATCACTCATTAAGACTAAGTTTCAAACACTTGCTATGCATGGCCAAAGGGTATGTGTCCATCCCATTAGCTAATCAATATACCCAATTAACTTGAATGTAATTGAACATACATCAACCATACCATGTCTATATTCTCAATTCCCTATGTCTAGTTCAATTGAGAATACTATAATCGTGCAATTGATGGCCAATCAAGAACAAGAATTAAGCATAATTATGGAAGAACAAAATCAAATTCATTGATAAAAACCCAAAGGAATTACAAAATATTCACATTCATAACAAGATCCTAGAGAGCCCCTAGATTAGAGTTTAGTTACACATCATAAGAGAAGGAAAAACAAATACAATCATGGAATCCATCAAGTTACAAAATCAAGAGAGAAAAGGAAAGAATGAACAAAATTGGAGAGAATCCAAGCTTGATCTTCCTCCCTTGATCTTGATTCTTCACTTGATTCTCCTCCTTTCCAAGCATAAATCTCCTCCTTTCACTTTCTCTTTCAAACTTTGTTTTTATAAAAACCAAAAGTCACTCCAATGCTCTCCAAAATTAGATAAAAAGGCTAATTTTGCGAACCTGGGCTTTTCCCATGCCTAGGTGTAACTTTTCTACACCTAGGTGTAGTAGCAAAACACGTACTATAAGCATGCTACCCATGCCTAAGCTCAATCTTTCCACGCGTAGGTGTGGGATGACCACGCCTAGGCACCACTTCTCTGTTTGATTTTCCTAAAAATCCAAGAGTGCCACACCTAGGCATGGTTTTTTCATGCCTAGGCATGGGTTGTCAAGTCTTCTTCGCGTCACGCTTTCTTCCAAATTTAAGCCTCTCTTCACTTTCCTCATTATTTCCAAGATCTTCTCATCTTGAATACCTGCATCAAGATAATGCTAAAGTTCATTAAACCAGGATCCATTCAAATTTCTTAAATAAAATCATTAAATATTCAATTCTTAATCATTTGAGATATGAAGCTTTAATCATCAAAATCATCCATGAATTGAACCTTTAGACTTAACAACTTAAGAATATCATGCACATAAACATTCCAATTCAAGTGAAATAACTTCATTCCCAAGAATTATCATTAAACACTTATTCTGTGTTATTAAAAATACCAAACTAGTTCAGTTATTTCTCTAAAATTTACCATAACTCATTCTAATTATCTGTGATCTAGAAATAAAATTTTCATATTTATTTCTATCATCTAAGCCATTCATGCCAAGTTCTGGGTTAATACTAGCTATTTTTCATATTCTGTGTTATAGCAACATGCTTAATCTAACTCAGAAGGTCACCAAAATTATCAAGCAACTCACACAAGTGTTATTGAACTTCCTTAACGATAATTAAAGCTATTAGGTTAGGGAGGATGTTACAGATTTCATTCTATAAAGGGAAAGGATAAAATGCTAAAAACTAAAAGGATAAGGGAGATACTTGAAAGAAAGAAGAAAAAAAGAAGGAAGGGTGTCAAGAGTTTGGTAGCACCTGCAAAGAAGAAGCATAAAACCTGATTCAATGAAACCCAAAATTCCTAAAGACAAATTTAAAATAGCAAAGAAGTAAAAGTAAAGAAGGAAAAGTAAGAGAAAGCATATTGTAAAGTAATAGCAGTAGTGTCACAGAAACACAGAAGGAAAAAGGAGGAAAGGCCCAAAGTTAAAGATTAAGTGCAGAAAGGAAGAAATGACTTTGAGAATGAGAAGCAAGTTTTGAGAAGATGAGAGAAATTGAATGATAGTTCTCCCTATTTATTACAAAATTTAAAACCCAGAAGGTCACATCAGCTGGAAAAATTGAAAACCTAAAAGGTCATATCGAGTGGTGATTTAAGTCACGAAAGAAAAAGGGTTTTTGCAATCCAACAATTAAAATCCAAATAATAAGGGTATGGTTAGGGAGAAAGAATGGGAAAATGCATGTCATGTCGTCATTAAAAAGACAGGACTTTTGGGAAGAAACAATAAAGGTGATCCAATGGTTAGGAAGAAAGGATAGGAGGAAGCATGTTAGGTCATCATTGAAAAGATAGGGTTTTTGGGAAGAGAGAAATGACTCTTAGGGAAACGAGATTCTGACAAGTGTCCAATAAAGATCAGTTAATAATAATAGTGAAAAGGACAAAAAAAATTGGATTAAAAGCGATTGTCTTCTATAAAAAGACCAATGATGAATTAACGATAAGTTCAAAATGGTCGAGTAGAGGGATAATTGATCTGCCATAAGTAGAATGTAATCATCAATAAAACTAAAGTAATCATTCATAAATTAAGTCAATGTTTAGCGTTAACTAATCAATTAACAAACAATTGATTGCTAAAGCATGGAAAAAATGAGTGTGAGGCAGTCATATCATAATGATCACTAAAACTTATGCTCATGATATTTGATAAATGCAAGGTAGCTTATACCATCTAATACCATAATAAATGCACTAGGTTAAAATATGAGAGCAACAGAAGAGGCAGTAATAATCTCAACGGAATCTACCTAGAAAAAGGTAAAAAAATCTATACCATTAATGATATAATAAATAAGAAGACAAGTTTCAAAAAAATGCCACACCCATATTTAATGGAAAAAAAACTATAACACTGGCCACATACATAGCCAATAAGTAGAAGCTACAATTAATGCCTATACTGCTATAAATAAGGATACAGGAATAACAACTTCACTATCATAATGAGTAGCAGAAATGAGAGAAACCAGAAGGATGTCTCTGAAGACTTTCCTTTACCTGTGAAAACATCTCAAAATCTTCACATTAATCTGGAAAAGAAAAAACAAAAGCTTTTCTTCTCAGGCATAATGGTCTAGTTAGACTCAAGCAAAAATGAAACCTCCCTTGGTCAACGTCTCCCAGGCCAACAAGAGCCTCTTTTCCTAGGCAAATGAAACAATTGAATAAAAGAAAAATGGTTGCTATGGAAAAGCCTTAGCAATTGTTAGGTTTCAAAGGAAGATGAAGAACTAAGGATGATATCCTTTACCAAAGCTTTTCCTGCTCTACCTTCTATGGTTAGTCAAGGATAGTGGAAAGCTAAAGTTAGGAAGAAATGACGACCCTTACATGGGCCTGATCAACAAGGAAGAGACAACTCGGAACAAATACAACAATCAAATACATTAGGGTCAGAAAGCTCCACAACACAAGGGGAATGCTTAAAGCCTTCGGGAGAATCAACAACATCTTTGGTATACAGAGATACTCAAATGAAGCAGAGGTCATTGAGATGATGCAAACACTCACATATAAATGTATGGTTTAGGAGTAATATGTAATAAAGACAATGGATAGTACCATGGGCTTACAACACAGCCCCAGAGAGAAACATCAAGGCCCACTTAGCATGGATGGAATTTATAAAACTAATTTAGTTAGAAAATATAGCCACATGGTATGCTCGCATTGGGGCATTCTATAGCTATTTCATGATCACTAATGAAAAGGTGAGGTCATACTTTTCTCACCTCCATGACCTCTATAAAAAGCTACCATCACCTTGTAGAGAGGACTTTTGGCTAAAACATTGTAGAACCCTATTAGAATACTTCTATGGCTTCTACCTTGAACATGGACAGAACACATCCTTCTATAGCAACTAGCACGTAGCTCTTTCATCTTTTGACATGTTGTTTACCAAGATATTTCAATTGTCACTAATTAGACTACGGTAAACCCTTTGTTTATGGACAAATTTTGATTCTCGATCTCAATTCGGGGAAGGAAATCGCTTTCTCTTGGGATTTTTGTCTAAATCCAATATCTTAATGAAATACAAATGATGATTTCAAATACAAGATAGTTATGAAAATTCAAAATCAAATGTTTATGCGTGATATTTAAATTAATGAAAAATAAAATTTGAAAGTAAAAGAGACTTTGCCTTGGAGAAATGAGGCAAATAAATGCAAAAATTAAAATAAGTTAAATGTAAATGACAGGGATTAAAGTGCTTCTAAAGTAAACTTGACAAGTAATGTAAATTGCATAAAATAAACAGTACAAAGTAAAGCAGTTCAAAGTAAATGCAAAGAAAAGTAAATGTACAAGTATGTAAATTACAAGAAAGTAAAGTTGTAGAAAAGTAATAAAAGCAATAAAAGAACTCAAATTATCTTTGGAAAAATCACTTAATCAAGAGTAGAAGAGAGTTTTGCAGTAAAGTACAATGACTGAAGGTAAATGGACTAAAATTAAACTTGCATCAAATTTGTAAATTGCACAAAAATGAAAGTAGATAGGAACATACTAAACTAAGCTTGCACTGTTTTGCTCAAGAAGTCAAGGACGTGAGAGCATTTAAGTAACAAGTGTTTGCAAGTATTGTATTTCCAACTCCTAAATGTTTTCATCCTCTTGATATTTACAGACATCTTAAGTAACTACTTTTTTTACAAGATCTTGACATGTGTTTAAAACAAAGATAACTATTTAAATGACTGGTAATCTTTGTCTAGTAACCACCAAATCCTTGTCAGCGATCTTCGTACTACAAGTAATTGCTCAATTTTGTCAGCAATCCTTGCATTATCTTGATTTAACATCTACAACTGCTAATAACTTCCAATTCAAATTCAAAAATCCTTTTAAATTTAAACTTGCATCTTCTATCATTTGCTGGTTTTCTGGTAAAGATCTCCTACTTTACTTCTTCAAAATCTGCTAAATGTAACTACTTCTTCAAACCTTGATTTCGATATAGAATCAAAATCACAATACCTATTATAAAGCCAAAATGACTTTACTTAGTTTCATATCTAAACTATCATTTTATTAATTTCGAGCTCTTACTATCACTTCGACACTGAAGTCCTAAATTTGCAAGATTCACTCGAGATTCCATCTGATAGTTACAAAATCGAAGGTACCTTTTTAGGCACAAAACTAAAACTAACACTTTAGTTTCATAATTCTCTATTTCGATTTGAACCACCACTTTTCGATGATAGATCGAAACCACTATTTAGGCAATTTCCAAATCGAACAATGTCATCTAAATGACTTCATTATCTTTATTTCTAATTAGAATCATGTAAAGTCACAAAACAACCTTTCGACATGTCGTCGAAATCCCTTAATTTAAAAAGGTGTTATTTTTATAAAAACACATGTATTTTCCGAGCAACAGTTCTGCAATGACCCTAGTTTTTTGGCTGGATCACATCGCCATAGACAACAATCTCAATTATATAGAGCTCCTTATCCGTTCAAAATCATCTTCCTAAAGCTCATAATTCATCCATTATTAATGGCAAAAAAGAACACTTCACAAAGCCGGACGGGAAACAAAATCATAGAATGGCCCAGAAGAAACTAATGGCTTAATATAAAATTGAATCCAAAATGGAGAATGATCATACTGAAAGCAGAGGCAGGCTTGACTGTAGAAGAAACGCTTGCTTGACAATTTTTACCAGCTCTTGTTAATGTGAAAAGGTGATTGATATGGAGGTCTTGGATTAAAAAAGACATTAACGTGAGGTGCTAATATTTAATAAAATAATTTCGATAATTTTTTTTTGGTAAAAATAACATAATATGTAATTAGTATTAACTGAGAATGAAAATAAAGTTTAAAATTTAAAATAAACATAAATGGAAAAACAGAAAAAAAAAGTTTAATTAAACTTAAAATAAAACTTTTGGACTGTGACCTTAGACAACCTTTACTTATAATGTTAGGGGTTCAAATTCTAATGTTGCCATTTTAAGGAGAATTTTACCTAACTACCACTTCTAGCCTGAAGGTTAGTCAGACAGTAATACTATAGGGATACATTGGTCAAAGACCAAATAAAAAAAACTTTTGGCCACGGTAAAATAGAAGAGGGGCTTGGACAAAGACGAAAGATAGGGAGGATAAAAGATTATATATGGACATAACATGGAGGTTCTCTTTGGGTTGCACCCAAAAGGCAATTGAACTACTTTTCTCAGGCTTGTTAGAGGATTCTGGGTAGTTGTTCGCTTATTTTGCCTTGAAACTTTGTTTTCCTTTTCATTCTTCCGTAATGAATAAACTCTATCTTTAGCCCCCAAAAAAAAAAATTGAATTGAATTTTTTTCTTCAGTAAAACTTTTGAAATTAGAATGCCCTTTAAAATTAATAGCTTGTTGGAAGTCTAACACCTAAAATGTTTGTAGTCACTCTAATTCAATCTTAAAGAATGAAAATCGTGTAATGTTAAACAAATAGGTTCAATCAGACAACCGAATAAGAGGATAACTCATGGTTCAATTAATTAAATTAGTGGTACAGTAGTCATAAATATATTTAAAATAAATAAAGTAAATTATTTAAAATTATATAATTATATACGCAAATGTCTATACATATGTAATTATTCTAGTATTACTTACTATTATAAAAGGAATTTCCTACTTTGGTGTTCAATTTTATTTTATTTTTTTCTAAAAAACTGTTCTCACCTTGATTTTGGTAAGTTGGTTGGTCAGAATGAATGGGAAGTTCCTCCAAGCGCTTGAGAGTAGCAAGTCCACTAGATGCTCTGAGCAGAGGTGACACAGGGAGGCTTACTTTCAATGGCACTTCGACAGCAAGTCACTAAAGAATCAAAGTATATAGAAAGAATAAAGGCTTAGAAGACCATACCCAGAGGAATATTGGTTCCCATATCTTTTATAAGTGGTGAGATTCATACTGTTAGGACTCCTTAATGTCGAGGTAGCCTAACGGTATCACTTGTCATTTATTAGGTTGTCCTGGCCATTGATGTGTCATGAAGACTTGGTCGATGCTAAAGGTCGTTAGTTACTTACTTGAGAGCCATATCTGGTCCACTTGTATTTGGGACGAACAGGCAGATCTTCTAGGTTTAAGTTAGTACAAAGCCCCCGCTTCGTCTTTATTGCACACTTTCTTCTTTTCTCACCTGCATCTCTTTGCTTCCGTTAGACATCTTCGAAGTTTTAGGCTTCTGTTAGAGTGTGTTTGAAATGTAAAAAAAATAAGAAATGATTTGATTTATAAATCAAATTTAATTAAATCTTATGTTTGGAATGTCAAAAAATAATACATGATTTGATTTTTAAAATTCTATGAATTTCACTTCTTTTATTTTAGAAATTCCATCAAATTTGATAGGATTTAGTAGGATTTGATTTGATTTGAAATGAATAGACTATTTTACTCTTAATAACTATCTCTAACCACATCTAATAAGGGTTAAAATGTAAAATAATAAATTAAATCAAATCAATTCTCATTTCAATGAATTACAAACACAAACTTTGATTTCTAAATCAATTCAATTCTTTTTTTTTTTAAGTTTCAAACATAAAATTTGATTTCTAAATCAAATCAAATCAATTTAAATCAAATCAAATCAAATTATTTCTCATTTTTATTCATTCCAAACACAACCTTAAAATATTTTCCTTTCTTTTCCTATTTTGATTGCTTTATTATTTATTGCTTACTAGGCCTTCAAGTATCTTCTTGGTTTTTTTCCATTTCAATGTTTTAGGCGGGTTTTTTGGTGAGGGTTGTTTATCTTTCTACATTCAACAGTGGTTTGATTTTCGAAAGTTTAGATGTTAAATAGAGGATTTGAGTGATGATTCAGTCGTAATAGTAAGCAAATTACCTCCTAGGACCCCTGATTTAAGATTTAGGTCAAAACGAAGAGTCGAGGAAACCTCTTCTTGTGCCGGTCGAAAGCCATGCAAAGACCTAAGAGGAGACTGCATCTTGTAACGATAGAAAGAGGAACGGCTAAGCGAAAAAGGTCAAGATTGCTTAATGAGTTATGGCCACTAGTCATTCGGATTTCTCCTTGCTCATGTCAATCTTCTTACAGGGCATTTGGCTAGCCTATATATCCGCTTTTGCTTCTGTACTCTATCGTCTCTCTCCATTAGTCATTTGGGATGTGATTGTTGATTTGAAGCAAAATAGATTTTCTAAAATTGGTGAATCTGTCTGCCTGGAATTTGAGGTATTGTTTGATGATTCTGTAAAGAATAAAATGAAGTTGGGAGAGATAGTTTATGATGTAGGTCGAGAGAATGATTTTGTGAATTATTTGGAGGGTTTATTTAATACTGTTGATCAAGATTTGGAAAAACAATGTGGTTCGTTCCTTTCTGTATCTTCTGATTCTTCAATAGATAGTGTAGGAAATGATATGGCAACTGGGGAAGCGTCAAGCCAGTTGAAAGGCCCTTATGAATGGGTAGATGGTACTGCGAAAGAGTTTAAATTTGGGAATTCGTCGGTGAAGCATTGGGAGGTACTTCGAGAATTTATCTGCGTAGCACGCGTTCAGAGCGAGGAAAATTAGTATTTATGTCTTCCATGCACATCATCCGATCGGGTTTTTCATAATAGGCCTTCAGATGCTGAAGGTGATTTCTGTTATATGTATGAGACCTTTTTTATTAGGGGCCAGCGTGAAATTGCCTTTTACGGAGTTTGAGTGTGGGGTTCTAACTTTAATGAATATTGCTCCTGCCCAATTGCACCCCAGTAGTTGGGGTTTCATAAGGGCGTTTGAAGTGTGGTGTGAGTTTTTAGATATGGAATTGAGCATTGGAAGGTTCTTCCACATTTTTCATACCCCTTAGAAAAGTTAAGGAAAATGGATTTCCAAGGCGGGCTTCTTTCAGAGTAAGATTTTGGTGGCCTTGGACAATTCATATTGATAGGAAAATCTAGAAGTGTATGAAATTCATCAAGTAATAAAATAGTGAAAAAGATATTGTTCTTATAAAGAGTAATTATTAATTGGGAAAATTATAATAATTGTATTATTATTTAAATTGTCAATTTTTTTAAATTAAATTGAATTTAAAGAAAATTAAAACTAATTAATTAAATTCCAATGAGTTGGGAACTAACAAGAGATGAAAGCAATATCAATTAAATTAAGGTATTTTGATTTCACATAAATCAATCTTATTTAACTTAATTGATTGATAATCCAATTTTAATAATCTCATGTATGGATAATAATTTTAAATTATTTAGTATTCTCTTCCGAGTCATAATAAACATATTAAAGAACACATATTACTTACTTCCCAGTAACAATAATAAGTATTGATCAACTCCTTAAAATCTAGGATTAACTAATGCAATCCTCCACAATACAAATTTTTACTTTTGTTCCAATTATATACTTTTGGAGTTTATTACCTATCTCAAATCAAAGAATTTTTTTTTGTGATGTGATTCCAAGATACGAATCAAAAGAAATTAAGACCAATAATAAACTCTTGCATAGATGAAGAAAACCAATTCAACAAGTAAAAATATTAATAGATTCAAGCTACTTCAAAACCCCTAAAAAGAAATTTAGTTCATGATAAAATTGAAAATAGAAGAAGAAGAAAATAAAATCAACACCCAATTGGAATGCTTCTTTCTACTTTGTTGCATCCTCTGAGTTGCTTCTAAAGCCTTTGCGCCTATCTCTCTCGGTCTACTGTGTTACCTCAATTCTCTCTGCATCTTTTGCTCTTGTGTGCTCTCGTTGTGTTTCAATTTATTTTGAGTAGTGACTTGGGCTACACCCAATTTGATTAATTTTCTAACTCTTTGATTTTCTGATAAGGATAAAAATTCAATCAGAATTAATTTGTAGTCTTCCACTATTAATTTAGGCTTTGAATAAGATTTAGGATTTGGATAGAATTCCTTCAAATCCCTTTAAAGTTTTATTTTTAAGATCTCTCAATTTAATCCAAAGTCCTCTAGATTATGTTTGAAATTTAAAATAAAGCTATGAAATAGATGGGGAAGAAAAATATATTAAAATCTAAATAAAACTAATTTAAAATAAAATAAAATGAGAAAAAATAAAATAAAAATCCTAACAAAAACACTCAAAGATGTGTGCAATTTTGCATCACATCAAAATCCCCTAGACTTGATCAAGTGCTTGTCTTCAAGCATTAAAAATAAAATTAAGCACTAATGAGGAAAAGTTACTTTGAGATGCTACAATTACAAACAGAACTCTTAAGAAAAATGAAAGAAGCTTGACATGCCAATAGTTCAAAGCTTGAAATGATTGATCCTTCAATCATGCATCCATGTCTAACTCTAATACAAATTATCAATTCAAGTTGGTTTTCAAACCAAGTCTCATGAATTCACTTGTCCTCTTGAAGAAACACATGCATACCTAGCAATGCCTAAAGTCCTCCTCCAAGTCATATAGGCAAAATCACTACTCTACTAATTCAAGTCCACACCTTATCAAGGATCATTAGGCTTTTAATTTGAGATTTTCTCACCATTTGATTTTTTTTTTCTTTTGCGCATAGAGACAAGGACTTGGCAACACTTGAAATCGTGATCATGTGCCCTATCCACACATCAAAAGCTCTAGCGAAAGGATTTGAACTCATGACTGTGTACCTAACCCACACATCACAAACTCTAACCCTTTCGTAAAACTATTTGCTTTATATTCCATTTACTTTTCAACTTTCACCACCAAAAACTTATTTTCTTTTATACACTTGGATGGATCCTATAATTTTATCTTTTTAGTTTTTCTCACTTTCCATTGATTGCTTAAATCTCCTTAACTTAGTGCTTCCTAAAACTTCACTTTAAAAAAAGTAGAAGAGTTGTCTAAAGACTGGGGAGGCAAATAGGAAATAACATCATACACATATGCCAACTAGAGAGCTATAAATCCAATGAAACAAGCTTTACAATTGCAAGCTAAAGTTGATAAAATGCATCAAAACATTACAAGAAATCAGGAAATCAGTGAGGAAAATTTTCCTCTCTAATCCCTCACTAATCCCTCGCTGATAAACTTAGCAAGGGATAAGTTAGTCGCTTTTATTTCATCGCTAATTAGCAAGGGAAAGCATTCCCTCTCTAATCCGTCTCTAGAAAATTCATTTCCCTCGCTAATCCCTTTCTAACCCCTCGCTAATATGCCTACATTATTCCCTCGCAAAAGAGCGAGGGAAATTCCCTCGCTATTCCGTCGCTGTATGTTATTCTAATTTTGTCAATTTCCCTCGCTATTACTTCTCTAATCCCTCCCTAATTTCCCTCGCTAATCCCTCTCTAATGACCTGTATGATTCCCTCACTAGTAGGTCGCTATTCTCTCGCTAGATATTCCCTCGCTAATCCCTCCCTATTTCGTCGCTATTCTCTCACTAATTACCATGTGAGATTCTGTCGCTAATCCCTCGGTAATCAGGTAGGTTTTTTTTTTTTAATAACCTATATATATTATTACTTTCCCAAAACCTACATATCAAATCACAATCTAGCAAACAGAAATCTGACAACAAATAATCCAATAATTGTAAACTGCAACAACCAAAAACTTGTACAAATAATCCAATAATATAGTTGAAAGTTATTATACAAATAATCAATCAATATAGTTAAAAGTTATACAAATTAGACAATAAGAATAAAAAATGGCAATCAGTCTAAGTCGTCTTCGTCTTCCTCTCGACCCTTCCTACCTAAACCTTGCGATGGTGGTTGTGGAGTAATATTTGTTGATCCGATCGTAGATAGGAACGATTGGAAGGACGCCAACATAGGGACAAGTTGACTCTGGACAAACGAAGCCATCGCTACTGCCACTGCTGTATTTACAGCTTCAGATATGTCTTATGTCAACAGTGTAAAGTGGGAAGAACCCACAATCAAGGAGGATGAAGCTTGCATGGTGTTATTACCAATGTGCAAGTTGTTACCTATGCCATGCACATGTCCCTTCTTATTGGGACCCGCTGCATCCAACCAGACCTCCGGGTCAACCATAGGGTGAGAGGAAGAGTTTTCTTCATATTTTTCTGTCATTACGGTGTCATATGACTCCTAAAAATAACAAAACAAGAAAAATATTAACAAAAATATCAATAACCTAAAATATATATGACTTTTGAATAGGAACAAGACACTTACAATAAAATTCCTCGAGCACTCAGAAACATAGTTTCCGTCTTTCTTCTTATGAACTTTTGTATACATCTCTCTATAAGAAACTGGATGCTTTAACTCTGCCTCATGTAATCCCATATAGAAGAATATTATATAATAAACATATATCAAAAGTAAGGCAATCCCTCTAAAATACTATGTCATACTTAAGATAGGCAAATAACTCAAGTAATTACAACATGTTCATACACAGATACTTATCATTAAAACTTTAAATGAGGAAGTTATATTACTATCTTGATCTTGTGTTGACCAAAGCTTATTGACCCGCCTGTATGCTTCAAGGCATCAGGCATGGCTGCCCTATTCCTTCGGGCAGCTACAGACCTTGTCATCCATTTATCTGTCAGCCAAATGTAAACCAGGTCATCCCACACTTCTGTCCTCATTCCTCTGGGCCTATGGCCCTTAACATCAGCCAAGTTGTTTGAATTTTCCCTCTCAAAGGCCTTATATCGTGCTTTGTTCAAATGGTCTGGATTGTCCAAGATAGTCCGTTCCTAGATAGTTCTCGTCATGCTACGATCAACATCAGATGTGAATCGATGCTTAGCCTACACAAATGATATGTATGTATATTTATTTTTCAATTAACGTATAATATATAATTCTATAAATACAATTACTTACCATGAAGTCGTTAAATAGTATTTCCTTCATCTCAGCTGGATAACCTCGCCACCTATTAGCCGAAATAGGCATCCGTGTCATGACATTGTACATAATGTCACGTGTCACCCTCGACGGGAGAAACCTCCTCCTGTAAGTACAATAAGATAATGTTGGTAATCTAAAAGTAAATACATGTAATAAAAGGTGATATATCACTATTACTTATGGTTCAGGGACAGGCGCCACATATATAAGTTCCCTGCTATCTGTTTCTACATTGGATTCTCCACATGAAGGCACCACATTCGGGCCGCTAGTGGGTGGGTCAGCAGGGGGTGGCATAGAAATCGCTGGGTCAGTAAGGGGTGGGACAGAAGCTGATATGCCTTCAATGGTCAATGGACTAGACGTTGGTAGGCCTGCACTAGTCGATGGGCCTGTAGCTGAAGTTGTACCTAACATAATTATACATAAACAAAAAAATACGTATATATTACATTTATATAAACCATGAGTTAACAATAATTAAAAAGATTATCCTATAGGTATACCTAGAGAGGGCTGGGAATGCTATAGTGGTAGAGAATCATGGGCATATGAAACATTACGGCCTCTCCCACGACCGTGTCCAACACCTCTACCTCGAATAGTCATGATGAATATCTGCATAAGGAACATAATGAAACATAACGAGTTAAGAAACTATATGTCAATAAAAACCTCAAAATATAATAATGATATTTCAATGTAAATACCATTAACGAAATTTATTGAACAAGCTTCAATTTTAACTACTTGAGTCTGAAGCAAAAGATTCCTTATCTTCATCTGACAATTCATTAATTCCATTATTTTTGTTATCATCAATGAACTCATCATCAACCAGAACGTCCATTAGATAATGTATATCATGTATGTTCATTTCTTCTATTTGGGCATGTGCATCAAACAAGAAGACTACTTCATCATCTATGATAGGATTGTGTGTTCCAAGGGATCCATCATCTTGGTAATAATCAGTGGCAGTTAGGTCATTCAATTCATCACCTTCGTCATTCAATGTCTCAGCTACGAAGCGTTTTGCTCTGACCTTGCAAGCTATCCACCATTCACCATTACCTCTATTCTCGCTTTGTGGGTATCTTGTATAGTACACTTGTTGTGCTTGTTCGGCTAAGACGAATGGCTCATTTGAGTGAAGTATTGATTTATGCTTGATGTCAACCAACCCATATCTCTCATCAACATTGACTCCATTTATTGGGTCAAACCAATGACATTGTAAAAGAAATACTTTATTCTGATTTCCTACATATGACAATTCCAATATATCTTCAACGATGCCATAATAGTCGAAGTCATTCTCACCATATATACTACCTCTAACACATATAACACTATTCATGGTAGCTTTATTTTGTCTGTAGACCTTAGTATGAAATCTGTACCCATTAACTATTAAGTCACAGTAAGAAGTCATGAACTTGGATGGACCATAACTTATCTCTCGTATCATTTGATCCTCGACTTGGCCTATATTAACCTGTATCATTACATAGACGGTAGATAGTTGTAACATCTAGCATAATGCACACTGAATTTAATATGATAGATCACTATTATGGATAAAAGGACTCACTAGATGTTTTAGCCACCTACTGAAGTCCTTATCTCGAGCTTCCAATATTTGATCATCAGTGATATTGGAATCTGTTTCCCTTAACGAATACTCAAATTGTCTAATCAATACAATAATTAATATTTAGCATAAATTTAGCACATTAATAACAAATTCATTAGATAGAGAGTAAACTTACTGGAGATAAGGTTTTACTTCTCCACAATTTACAAGCACATATGTCTCAGCAATCTAAAGTTCCACATCCGTCAAGAATCTATTTCGACCTCTCCCGACAGGACGACATGAATGTTTAAAAATAGACAAACTATTCATTAATTGTATCTTCCCCACCGTCATCATTTTGAGGAACTTGAGTGCGCCTGGTCTGTAGGTGGGGATCAAAATACATGGAAGCAAAATTGGAAATTTCTTCTAAAATATACGCTTCACAAATAGATCCTTCAACTTTCGCCTTATTTTGGACCTTTCTTTTCAAGTACAGCATACACCTCTCAAAGAGGTACATCCACCTGTAATGCACTGGTCCTCCACCCTTCGCTTCATAAGGGAGATGCACGACTAGATGTTCCATCACGTCAAAGAATGCTGGAGGGAAAATCTTCTCTAACTTGCAAATTGTTTCAATGATAGAAGCTCTGCATTCTCTATGGTGGAGGCACGAATTTCAGTTGCACAAACTTCTTTAAAGAACAAGCTTAGTTCTGTTAACGGTCCCCATATAGGTTTTGGCAAGATATCACGAAATGGCAGAGGAATTAACCTTTGCATAAAAATATGACAATCATGACTTTTCATTCCATATATATTCCCGCCGTCTACATTGATGCAACGTGCGATATTCGATCCATACCCATCAGGAAATTTCAACTGTTTTATCCACTCACACACCATCCTTCTTTGATTGGCATCTAAGACATATGTCGCCTTTGGTTTTTTACACTTGCTATTCTCAACTATTAGCTCCAAGGTAGGACGTTTGCATATTATCTTCAAATCTTCTCTTGCATTTGCATTATCTTTTGTCTTGCCCTTTATGTCCATGACGGTGTTGAAGATATTATCAAACATGTTCTTCTTTATATGCATAACATCTAAATTATGTCATATTAGATTAGTGGACCAATAAGACAATTCCCAGAATATGCTCTTTTTCACCCAATTATGGTGTATACCAAAGTCATTGACGAACGCCGAACTCAGTCAAAATTATAACCGAAGTTATTACCTAAGCTTGTAGCACAGTGACAACACCGGATCATCTCCATGAGGATTGTAGATGCAATTTAATCAAATCAAGTGAAAGTTTAGCAAAGGGCGGTTTGACAGTTTAAGATCACACTTAACAAAATTAAAGGAAGAAATAACAATTAAAGAGCAGTCAATTTAGAAACCTATCTAAGATTGAGTGGATTCAATCATAGACCCTTCATAGAACACTTGAAGCGCAATTGAATTGTTAATTTGGATCTAACCGAGATCTCTGCATTAAATCCAGAATTCATACTAGACGATCGTCTAGAATTCAATTAACAAGTGATAAACACAAATCTGCAATCACACCATTCATGAAGATCTATGTTAATTTCAAGTACCAAATTCAATTAACTTAAGCACAAATCAGTAACCTAACCTTTTCAATTCTGTGTTTAATTTAGATCAATCAGTTCTAAGTTTTATCACAAATCTCAATCTTCATTTATGTGATTAGTTTAGATCAATCAATTCTAAGTTTCATCACAAATCTTAATCTTAAACCAAGATCAAATCAGATCAACATAAATAGAATCACCATTCATGCATTCAAGATCAAGAAGAAGAAAAAGAGAAGAAGAAAAGAGGAATTCAATTACAAATCAAATACAATACATAACCAAGGTCTCAAGAATCCAAACCACAATCTCTTCAAGAGTTCTAAATTGACCGAAAGTAGCTTAGCCCTCCATTACCATGAAGGGGAGCATCAAAATATACAAAAGCTATGAGAAACTATGAAGAAACAAGAAGAAACTATGAGAGAAATGAAGGATAATACAACTTGTTATTCATGATAACCAATGGTGCCTTTTATAGAAGTCTAGGGTGACAAAGGGGAGTAGGTGGATGAGTGGGTTGGTGGAGTGGAGTGGTTGAGTGGGTTGGTGGAGTGGAGTGGTTGAGTGCAAAAATTTCTTGTCTGACTTGGAAGCCAAAAACGACTAACTATACTTCAGATCCATGAAAAGTACTCTTCGTGAAAATTGTAGATCTTTGTCTTGGCTATAACATGCATATCTGGATCGTCCAATTTGGCTTCCTACAGCCCAAGATATGGCCCAAATACCGCAGGTTGCTCAAACCCAACTTCAGTACCTCTGTTCCGACTTGCAAGCTCAAACGGACCCATTAGACTTCATTTTTTCAAAAAGTGTTCTTCATGAAAGTTGTTTATTTAGATCTTAACTATCTACTATCCAAATTTCAGCTCATCTCCATTATTACAGCTTGAGATACGATTTTATGAGTGCACACCGTTCGGATTCTAGTGACAGAACCCATATTCTAACTTCCATGTAAACTTAGGTCCTTTAGACATCTGTTTAGGACTTCGAGCTCTTCATCAAAGTTGTAGAGCTTCCTCTTAGCTTTCCTACAAGGTAAAATTCATGATTATCAGATATCAGGAACTCAAGTTATGGCCAAAATACAGAAATAGTGTCAAATCTCTAATGCTGAAAATATTCAATTAAAGACCAATTTGAGCTCAAACTCACAAAATCATACCAAACTCAATCAATTAAGAATATGGAGAGTGTAAATGACTAAACATAAGAGTTTCTTAATGAATAAAATATGTGATTATTAAATTCCCCCACACTTAGCTTTTTGCACTCCTGGGCAAAACTCAAGACCAAAACAAAGACATAAGAGATTAACAAAAATTTAAATTCCAATGACATTCAAGAGCCCAAAATTTTACAATCAAGAAGAACAACCAAAGGTTCAAGGGATCAAAACATTCATGAGTTAACAATTCTCCACATCTCAAACCAGCAAGTAAGGCATCTTCAACATGAATCGAGAATGATAGATCTTCACAAGATTCTCTCTCAATCTCTCAAGTGTTTAAAAGGTAGGTATTTCACTCAATTCAACCCATGAAAATTGCACTACCATAAGCTTGCTTATCTTCTACTTCTCCACTACTCAAAACACATGCACACACAAATCATGAGGACTTTATTCAAGGTTGTAGTGAGGTCAAGGTAACAGAAGAGGATAAAATAGATATGAGAAGATAAATACCAAAGGGAATAAAAGCAAATGAGAGCTGAGTTCAAATAACAAGTATAAAAGTTCATCCCAACTCTAATGTATATCCCTTTACATATTCATTTCCCAATCCTTTTCTTTTCTTTTTTTTTTATATATATATGAACATAATTATATACATACATTTTTTTCTTTTTTTTTTTTTTAGGCACTCTTTCCTTTTTCAACAACCATTTTGTACACACACTCCCACACTTGTTCAAAAACTCATCCATTAACCAAGCTAATGTTCTTTTATTCCCTAAGGTAAAGTAAGAACACGATTTTTCCTTTAAGGCACATAATGAGCTAGAAACAAGGAATGGTCAAATAAACTCAAAGGGGTTAAGTAAAGGAAAATATACAAGGTTGGCAGGAATCAGAGAATTTTCAAAAAGTCAAAAGAGTGCTTGATATCATATTGAAAACAAGGTTGGCTATTCGGTCTAATTAAGAAAGAGGGCCTCAATCATGTTCATGCATGTAAGTGAAATGTAGCCTAAAAAAGAATCAAAGCAAGTTCTAGAGTGGTCATTAACATGAGTGAAAATCACACAAGAAAGAAGAGAATGACATAAATGTTGAATCCATCCATTAGGCTCAAAATCTCACAAGGTATGCATCCATCAAACTCAATTCATCAATTCAATCATCCATCACCAAGCATATCAGTTCAAGAAGGGAGAAAAGTTATTCAATCATGCAATGAACCTTTTTTTTTTATTTTTTTTAAACAAAAAAAATGCTAAAATCTCTCCCCATACTTAATATAACATTGCCCTCAATGTGAAAGAGAGATATAGAAAAGAGCAACACAACCTGATAAGAAGTGAATCAACGCCAAGTAGAAAAGAAGCACACTGTCAGTGCTGCATTAGACCCTGAAAAGAAATCAAATAATAAACCTTTAGTACTTCCACAATTTAATATTAATTAATTACTACCTAAAAAAAAACTCCTTACTTTGCCACCAATTAAGATGCGTCTCAAGAGTAAAATTACTCCTTACTCTGCCATCACTAATTGGTTTAATAAGTCCATGACAATTATATCATGCTTTCCAAACAAAACAATAACAAATTTTTTTTTTTGGGTCAACTATCCTTTCCCCCCCAACTAGATCACAACATTGTCCTCAATGTTAAAATATAGATGAGTAAAGGATAGAAGATATTACCTGTTGGAGAAAGCTGACACAAATTTAAACAGAAACAAAGTACAATAAAATCAAACCCATTAAAGAGAATGTTTCAGATCTGGCTTTCTTTTCTTGTTACTTCCTTTGCTGCTTCCTGTTGACCAATCTATCTGAGCTAATACCTTATCAGGTACATACTCAAAAGCTTCTAATTTATCAATGAGCTCATCAATAGTGGAGGCAGAGATAAGAAGTTGTCTTGCCGAAGGAGTGATAAATTTCTGTTCCACAGCTTTGTCAAGAAAAGATAACAAAAGATCAAAGAATTATTAACATTCAACAAACCAATGGGTTTATGGTGGATGTTCAGTTCGGCCCAAGAGACAATTTGAAAAATTTCTTCCAAAGTACCAAAACCACCTGGTAAGACAAGAAATGCATCAGAATTGTCAACCATTGTTTTTATTCATCCATGCATGGATGTTACTTGAATTTCTTCTCTAACTGTCTTTCCAGTGATGTTATTTTCAGCTAAAGGTTTAGGAATAACACCTAAAACCTGACTGCCTCCTATAAAAGCAGAAAGTGATACAGCCCCCATTAACCCACGACAACCTCCCCCATAAACAAGATGAATATTCCTTGCAGCAAGTGATCGACCAAGAGTGCTAGCTGCGTTTACAAACTCTAATCCCTTCCCATAACTCGACCCACAAAAAACACAGACATTTTTGAGGTTACGAATAGAAGGCCCCATTCTGTACTCTTCCTCTCTTTGAGTGTTTCTGAGTTGAAGGAAAATGGAGAAAATGGAGTGTTTAAATAAGAAAAAGAATGGAAAGGGGAATAATTGCACCTATAAAGGTAGGTTGGCTGTTGTCAGAAAAGGTTGAAATTAAGAAACACATAATCTCTCTTCTTTTTTTTTTTTTTTTTTTGTTTTTTTGTTTTTTTGTTTTTTTGTTTTTTTTTTTTTTGTTTTTTTAAAGATGACATGAAGAAGAAGAAGATGATGATATGTATAGAATGTTTGTGGATATGGCTCACATCTGCCTCTGGTTTAACGTCCCGTAACGGCTTAAACGTCTTCTATGAGTCGAGGATAAGCTTCCCATCCAATTTTCTTATAAATTGGCAAACAGGGTCTTTTAGAGTCAAATTCCCAAGACTGTAGCATTTTTCTTCATCCTTGAAAAGATTCCACAATTTAAGAATTTCTTGATGCACCAATCCACAAGAATGCGTCTCAAGAGTCAATAAGATATCATCTAATGACTCTTTACTCAGTCCATTCTTAATGAATAAAATTTTATCTTCTCTATTTGCGAAAACCATCCCCAAAGTACAACATCGCTTGTTGTAGTTCCATCGTCCACATTTGTGACAGACTTGTAACCTTTTTGCTCTTCTCCTTTTAGAATATGAACTTCTTCCAAGACTGGGCATATATGAGTCAAATGAAATTGAGGACTCACCTGCTAATTGGACCTTTGCTTCAATTATCCAACGTACATCTTCTGGCATACCTCTGTGCATTAACAGTCTCAATCTTTCACATCGAACTTTGTAGATTTTTCTCAGAGCATTTTGAGGAAGAGAAGGAAAATGTCTGCTCAGGTTTGAAAGAATGACATCCATTTTGAAGGAGAAGAAGGGTTCAATTATTTTGTGAAACTGAAAAATAAACCAACTTGAGAGTCACGGAGTACCGTATCCGCCACTTAACCGGCAACACAAAGAACTCAAGAACTTGGTTTTCCAAGAATGGTTGAGTCTTTGTCCATTAATTTTAAGCGTATTACCATTCCTAGAATCCTCAATATCTACGGCCCCAGAGGATACACGTGTTTGACAACAAAAGAACCGCGCCACCTAGATCTCAATTTTCTAAGAAGTAGGTGCAGATGATAATCTCAAAGCAGAACTTTTTTGACCAATTTCTGCAGCTTTTGCAAAAGGTGTAACAGACCTTGAATAAAGTAGGCCAATAAAATCCATACTGCAAGATTTTCGCAGTTGTTGTCGCTGAAGAAAAAATGACCTCTACATGCTTCCGAGTGACAAAATTTAATGGCACTACCTACCTCATTGTCGGGCACACAGCTATTTTTTCTTTTCTTTTTTTTCTTTTCCTTTTTTTTTATTCATAATGTGAATGGAAAAAGTTCATCACCTCCACTTTTGCATTCTCTGGAAGTTCATGATACTGTTTGAGGCGGTGTCCATTTACGATGAAAGCTTTGGCAGTGACCTCACTTTTAATCTGAACACCACCAGAAGGAAAAACTTTAGTAACAATAAATGATCCATCTCATCTAGACCTTAATTTTCCAGGCATGAGTCGGAGGCGGGAGTTATAGAGGAGAACTTTTTGACCAATCTCAAATGTTTTCCTCAGAGTCAACTTATCATGGAAGGCTTTGGTCTTCTCCTTATAAAGTTTGGAACTTTCATAAGCCTTCAAGCGGATCTCCTCCAATTGCTGCAGCTGTAGCTTCCTCTCCATACCTGCTTGATCTAGGTCTAAGTTGCACCTTTTCACCGCCCAGAATGCATGATGCTCAATTTTCACCGACAGGTGGCAGGTTTTTCCAAAAATAATCCAATACAGAGACATCCCAATTGGTGTCTTATAAGCAGTCCGGTAAGCCCATAAAGCATCCTCAAGCCTCTTGCTCCAGTCCTTTCTGTTAGGTTGAACTGTCTTCTGGAGTATCTGCTTGATCTCCATGTTGGAAATCTTAGCTTGCCCATTAGTTTGGGGATGGTAAGGTGTAGAAACTCTGTGCAAGACCCCATACTTTTTCATCAAAGCTTCTATTCTTCGATTACAAAAATGTGAACCCTGATCACTGATGATGGCCTTCAGAACTCCAAACCTGCAGAAAATCTGTGATCTAACAAAATCCACAACAACTTTGGAATCATCAGTTCTAGTAGCTTTCGCCTCCACCCACTTGGATACATAATCAACAGCTAGTAAAATGTAAACAAAACCAAAAGAAACAGGAAAGGGTCCCATAAAATCAATACCCCATACATCAAAAATCTCACAGAATAATAAGGATTTCTGGGGCATCTCATTCCTTCGAGAAGTGTTTCCTGTTCTTTGGCATTGATCACAAGATTTACAGAACACATATGCATCATGAAATAGAGTGGGCCAATATAATCTAGATTCTAAAACTTTCCTAGCAGTCCTTTGGGGATCAAAATGACCGCCACATGTAAGTGTATGACAAAAGCTAAGAATAGAATGGAATTCATTATCAGGCACGCATCTCCTAATGACTTGGTCACTATAAAATTTCCATAGATAAGGGTCGTCCAACACATAATATTTTAACTCACTCTTCAATTTATCAATCTGAGCCCTAATAAAATGTGCAGGGAAAACACCAGCAACTAAGAAATTTATCAAATCAGCAAACCAAGGAGTGTTACCTTACTGACTTGAAAAGTGCTCATCAAGGAAGACATCATGGATAGGAAAAGTATCTGCCTCCCTTTCAATTCGGCTTAGGTGATCAGCCACTAAATTCTCCGCTCCACTTTTATCACGGATTTCAATATCGAACTCTTGGAGGAGCAAAATCCACCTAATCAACCTAGGCTTTGCATCAAGCTTCTTCAGGAAAAACTTCAGAGTTGTATGATCTGAAAACACAACCACTCTAGAACTAAGCAAATATGATCGAAATTTGTCTAAAGCAAAAACAATTGCTAAAAGTTCCTTTTCAGTGGTGGTGTAGTTAACTTGTGCATGATCTAAAGTTCTTGAAGCATAGGAGATGACATGAGATATTTTACTGACCCTTTTTGCAAGAACAGCTCCCAAAGCAAAATTAGAGGCATCACACATGAGCTCAAATGGGAGTGTCCAATCTGGTGGTTGGATGATAGGTGTACTGGTCAATGCTTGCTTCAAGTGATTGAAGGCATCCTTGCATTTCTGGTCAAAATGGAACTCCACTTCTTTTTGTAGCAAGTTAGATAGTAGAAGAACAATTTTGCTGAAATCTTTTATGAATCGCCTATAGAAACCTGCATGACCAAGGAAAGAACAAACCTCCCACACGCATGTGGGGTAAGATAGGCATGAAATAACATCTATTTTTGCAGGATCTACCTCAATACCCTTGCTAGATATTATATGCCCTAAAACTATGCCTTGCTCTACCATGAAATGACATTTCTCAAAATTCAGAACAAGGTTAGCCTTAATGCATTTATGCAAAAGCTGAGTCAAACTATCCAAACATGCATCAAAGGAAGAGCCATAGACAGTAAAGTCATCCATGAATACATCCATGCAATTTTCTAAAAGGTCAGAAAATATACTTACCATACACCTTTGAAAGGTGCCGGAGTGTTACTGAGACCAAAAGGCATCATACGTATGCAAATGTGCCAAATGGGCAAGTGAAAGTAGTTTTATCTTGGTCTTACGGGACTATATGGATCGAAAATAACCCGAATATCTATCCAAGAAACAAGAATGCGACTTGCCGACTAGTCTCTCTAACATCGATCAATGAAAGGTAATGGGAAATGATTTTCCTGGTGGCTTGGTTAAGTCGTCGTAATCAATGCAAATCCGCCATTTGTTTTGAATTCTTGTGGGTAGTAGCTCATTGTTTCGATTTTCAACTACGTGACCCAGATTTCTTTGGAACAACCTGCACGGGGCTCACCCATTTACTATCAAATATAGGATAAATAATGCCAGCTTGCAGTAGCTTGGTAACTTCCTTTTTTACCAGATCCAGAGTCAGGGGGTTCAGTCTCCTTTGGGGCTGCCGTACTGGTTTAGTATCTTCCTCCAACAAAATCCTATGCATGCATGTGGAGGGACTGATACCAGGAAGATCTGCAAGTGTCCATCCGATGGCTTGTTTATTTTGCCTCAAAACTTGCAGTAATTTTTCTTCTTGATCAGGTTGTAAATTTTTAGCAACAATCATAGGCAGCTTCTCACCATCTTCCAAATATGCATATTTAAGATGGTCCGACAAAATCTTTAATTCTAAGGATGGAGGCTGTACAATGGAGGGCAACAAGTTGTTTGAAACAACTAACTCAGCAACATTAAATTCAACATACTCCTGACTCTCATTTTCACATGCTGCATTATTCAAGTCAGCAGCTACATCACCACTCATAACTGCATAAATCTCAGCACATGCAGCACATGGTACAATATCACAGCCAGCACATGTTTCACAGGTAACAGAATCCAGAAAATCAGCAATATCAGGAAATTAGCATAAATATCAGCATAAGCATCGTCAACTAGCATATCAATCACATCAACATGGAAAACAGAATGCTCCTCTAGGGGATGTCTTATGGCCTCAAAAATGTTAAATTGTACCACATCATCGCTAAATTCCATGGAAAGGGTGCCAGAATGCACATCTATCTTGGTCCTGGCTGTCTTGAGGAAAGGTCTGCCTAGGATCAATAGAGCATGGTTTATTGAAGACTCATTTCCATGTTCAGAATATAGAAGTCCGCTGGAAAAATTAGCTCATTCACCCGAACTAACACATCTTCTAGCACTCCTGCAAGATGAGCAGTGGTCCTATTTGCCAACTGAATCACTATACCAGTAGGTTGCAAAGTGCCAATGTTCAAGGACTGATATATTGACATAGGCATGACATTAATCGAAGCACCCAAGTCTAGCATTGCATGTTCAAATTTGGAGTTACCTATCGTGCAAGGAATTGTGAAAGTTCCAGGATCCTTGCATTTTTGTGGCATGCTTGGTAGAATCATTGCAGAAACATTTCTGCCCATGCTTATTTTCTTAGTACCCTTAAGTCTTCTCTTGTGAGTACACAACTTTTTGAGGAATTTGGCATACTTGGGAATCTGCTTGATTGCATCAAGGAGGGGAATATTGATTTCCACCTTCCTGAATGTGTCCATGACTTCTCTTTCTATTTCTATTTGCGCAGTATGCTTGGACTGTGTAACTCTGTTTGGAAAAGGTAGTGGAATGGCGATTTGAATTCTCTGCACATTTTCTTCTGTGTCACAGATTTTTGGACTGAGCTATCCACTTTCTTCTGTTTCTAGTCACCTTCTGGTTGCTGCACTTGTAGTTCAGGTTGTGGTGGAGTAGGACCGTTAACTTCTCTGCCACTTCTCAAGCTAATGGCACTTACATTGCCTCTTGGGTTATTGACTATTTGTGAAGGCAATTGGTTCGACCCTTGACTTTTCAGCTCACTCAGAGTGGTTGCCATCTGCCTAATTTGAGTTTGTAAATTCTGGATGGTGGCATTGACATTCTGCTGAAACTGTTTCATCAAGTCTTCAAAAGGTGGCTCAGCTGGAGTGGCTGCTGGAACAGGTAGCTGGAGGGGCTGCTGCATGGGTGGCGGCGCAGGTTGTGCTTACCTAAATACAGGTGGTTGGTACTTGTTGCTAGGGCCTGTAGCTTGGTATCTAAACTGCGATTGCTGTTGTTAGTAGGGCTGTTGTTGTTATTGACCAGAATTTCTATATCTCAAGTTGGGATGGTCCCTCCAGCCAGGGTTATAGGTATTAGAAAATGGATCATATCTCGAAATTTCTTTGTTGTGATTCGATATTGGGGTCTACGGGAAAAATACCACCTTGTAATGTGATTGCTCTGGAAAAATAGAACCACCATCCTGAAGTGTGGGACATGCATCAGTAGGATGAGAAGAACAAGAGCAAATGCCACACACAGTTGCAGCTATCTACATTGGTGCTTGTTGTTCCATTGCTAACTGCCTCACCAAAGAAGTTAATTCATCAAGTCTGTGTTCCATTCTCTGTTGGTCTATATGAGATGATTGAATCTCATTGACTCCTCTAGTTGAAGTAATAATTCGTGTGCCAAATTGTTGGGTGTTAGCTGCCATGTTTGCTATCAAATCTCTCGCTGCTGCAGGGGTCTTGTCTACTAAGGCTCCTCCAGAGGCAGCATCCACCATGCTTCTGTCATTTGGCAGCAAGCCTTCATAGAAATATTGAATTAAGAGTTGATCGGTGATTTGGTGGTGGGGGGTGACTCAAGCTCAAGCGACTTCTTGAATCTTTCCCAATATTCATGCAAGGTCTTTCCTGTCATTTGTCTTATGCCACATATATCTTTTCTAATGGCAGCAACTCTAGAGGTAGGGAAAAATTTCTCTAAGAACAACCGCTTCATGTCAGTCCAACTTGTTACTGAACCTGGTGAAAAATAAAATAACCAATCCTTGGCTGTATTAGCAAGTGAGAAAGGAAATGCCCTCAGCTTGATGTGCTCTTCTGAGATCCCATGTGGCTTCATGGTTGAACAAACCACATGGAACTCCTTTAGATGCTTATGGGGATCCTCACCTGCAAAACCGTGAAACTTGGGCAACAAATGTATCAATCCAGATTTTAACTCAAAATCAGCATCAAGATCTGGGTATTGAATACACAAAGACTGGTTAGTTATATCAGGAGCAGCAAGTTCCTTAAGAGTTCTATTCTGTATGTTATTAGCCATGGTTTCAGAATTATTCAAGATCTCAAGTTCACTCCCAATATTAAGATCAAATTCAGAAGCAATTCTTGCACTTAGCCTACGAGCTCTAATTAACCTATGCAAGGTTCTATCAATCTCAAGATCAAAGTCAACTAAGTTATTAGGCTCGGACCTAGTCATGCATCACACAAAAACAAATAAATAAGCAAAATACACTAGACAAAGGATAAAAATGTTAGAAAAGTTAATAAAAAACAAAAGTTAGTAAAAACACTTAAAATGAAAAGATTACACTTACTAATCCCTGGCAACGGCGCCAAAATTTTGACGAACGCCGAACTCAGTCAAAATTATAACCGAAGTTATTACCTAAGCTTGTAGCACAGTGACAACACCGGATCATCTCCATGAGGATTGTAGATGCAATTTAATCAAATCAAGTGAAAGTTTAACAAAGGGGGGTTTGACAGTTTAAGATCGCACTTAACAAAATTAAAGGAAGAAATAACAATTAAAGAGCAGTCAATTTAGAAACCTATCCAAGATTGAGTGGATTCAATCATAGACCCTTCATAGAACACTTGAAGCGCAATTGAATTATTAATTTGGATCTAACCGAGATCTCTGCATCAAATCCAGAATTCATACTAGACGATCGTCTAGAATTTAATTAACAAGTGATAAACACAAATCCGCAATCACACCATTCATGAAGATCTATGTTAATTTCAAGTACCAAATTCAATTAACTTAGGCACAAATCAAGTAACCTAACCTTTTCAATTTGCGTGATTAATTTAGATCAATCAGTTCTAAGTTTCATCACAAATCTCAATCTTCATTTATGTGATTAGTTTAGATCAATCAATTCTAAGTTTCATCACAAATCTTAATCTTAAACCAAGATCAAATCAGATCAACATAAATAGAATCACCATTCATGCATTCAAGATCAAGAAGAAGAAAAAGAGAAGAAGAAAAGAGGAATTCAATTACAAATCAAATACAATACATAACCAAGGTCTCAAGAATCCAAACCACAATCTCTTCAAGAGTTCTAAATTGACCGAAAGTAGCTTAGCCCTCCATTACCATGAAGGGGAGCATCAAAATATACAAAAGCTATGAGAAACTATGAAGAAACAAGAAGAAACTATGAGAGAAATGAAGGATAATACAACTTGTTATTCATGATAACCAATGGTGCCTTTTATAGAAGTCTAGGGTGACAAAGGGGAGTAGGTGGATGAGTGGGTTGGTGGAGTGGAGTGGTTGAGTGGGTTGGTGGAGTGGAGTGGGTTGGTGGAGTGGAGTGGTTGAGTGTGAAAATTTCTTGTCTGACTTGGAAGCCAAAAACGACCAACTATACTTCAGATCCATGAAAAGTACTCTTCGTAAAAGTTGTAGATCTTTGTCTTGGCTATAACATGCATATCTGGATCGTCTAATTTGGCTTCCTACAACCCAAGATATGACCCAAATACCGCAGGTTGCTCAAACCCAACTTCAGCACCTCTGTTTCGACTTGCAAGTTCAAACGGACCCATTAGACTTCATTTTTTCAAAAAGTGTTCTTCGTGAAAGTTGTTTATTTGGATCTTAACTATCAACTATCCAAATTTCAGCCCATCTCCATTATTACAGATTGAGATACGATTTTATGAGTGCACACCATTCGGATTCTAGTGACAAAACCCGTATTCTGACTTCCATGTAAACTTAGGTCCCTTAGACATCTATTTAGGACTTCGAGCTCTTCATCAAAGTTGTAGAGCTTCCTCTTAGCTTTCCTACAATGTAAAATTCATGATTATCAGATATCAGGAACTCAAGTTATGGCCAAAATACAGAAATAGTGTCAAATCTCAATAATGCTAAAAATATTCAATTAGGACCAATTTGAACTCAAACTCACAAAATCATACCAAACTCAATCAATTAAGAATATGGAGAGTGTAAATGACTAAACATAAGGGTTTCTTAATGAATAAAATATGTGATTATCAGTCATCTTATTTTTGTTTACCTGAATTCAAGCCGAAAATGATATCCTTAAGTTGAGTCACTCTATTCAAGACATCTGTCCCACTCAGCCATTGCGGTGGATTAGATTTTTTCATTATTGATCTCTTAAAAGAGTTTCGATCACGGTGAAATAGATGATCAAAAGGAAAAAATTGGCGATGACAATCAAACCAACAATATTTTCTACCGTGCTTCAACACAAATGACTTACTGTGATTTATACAAAGCAGATAAGAAAGTTTTCCGTGAGTGCTCCACCCAGACAGCATTCCGTAGGCTGAAAAATCACTTATTGTCTACAACAAAACCGCTTTTATATCAAAATTTTGATTCTTCCAAGCATCATAAGTTTGCACCCCATCATCCCACAATATCTTCAAATCATCAATTAGGGGTCTAAGATAGACATCTAAACTTTTACCTGGTGACTTTGGTCCAGGAATCACAAAAGTGAGGAATATGTATTCCTTTCTCATACACATACTTGGAGGTAGATTGTACAGTGTAACAAAAACAGGCCAACATGAATATGGTGTGGCTAAACCGCTGAATGGATTAAAACCGTCTGTACACCGGCCAAGCCTAACATTTCGAGCGTCTAGCACAAATGTTGAATGGGTAGAGTCAAATCGTTTCCAAGCCTCAGCATCAGCTGGATGCCTGATCACTGATTCATCTTGACGCACTCCATCTGCATGCCAAGTCATATATTGTGCAGCGTTTTTAGACATAAACAGACGTTGGAGTCTTAGCATAATGGGAAAATATCACAACACTAAGTGCGGCACATCCTTCTTATTCGATGAATGTCCCGCCTTCGATTTGAATCGTGGGTGTCCACATACTAAGCAAACTAAGTAGAGTCTCTTATCACTGTATTCTTTGTAATACAACATGCACTGATTAAGACACGCATCTATCTTCTTATATCCTAATCCTAACTCACGAATCATTCTCTTTGATTTATAGAAGTTTTCAGGTAACCTTTCAGGCTCTGGAAGCATGCTCTTAATTATCATAATCATTCTATCATAACAACTCTCACTCATGTTAAATTCTGACTTCAAGTTCAAAAGTTGAGTTACAACTGATAATTTCATGTGCTTATGGCAACCATCCCATAAAGGTTTGTCAGTGTCTCTTAGCAAGTCATAAAACTTCGCAGCTTACGGATTTGAATCCTCTTCTAAATCTTGAGCTTCTGGATTTAATCTATCACCTGTGACATCCATAACCATATCCATGTATGGATTCCTAGGCTCCACTTCATCATCATGGATAATGGATGTTGAGCTACTATCCCCTCATCTGTCCTCACCATGAATGGTTCAATTTACATAACCATCCACAAATCCGTACTTATACAGATGTTGTTCTACCCCAAATACCTCCCTCCAAGCACGATTCTTACATCTAGCACATGGACAAAGGATACGATTTAATGCATCAGTAACTGTCGGGTCTCCTTGACTAACCCTAATGAAATCATCAACTCTATCCTTGAATTCTTTACTTACATAGCCAGTGGGATAATTTCTTTGTAACATCCAACTTCGATCGGGTCTCATGATTGCTGAAATTGATTTAGCACATTAACACAATCCTTATATCTCCATCTCCTTCTTAACATGGTATGGCCCTATCCCCTTCAATAAGAAACATTTTCAACAATTGGTTAATAGTTATTCCTTAAATCTCATATTTTCTACTTAACAAAATTTCGGCAGCATTTCCCATTGGTCTCCAAATGCATGACTTGAACTCAATGAGATCTACCGTGTTTAAGTATATACCCAGAGAATAAAAGAAAATATTACAGACCAAAATTTCAACAAGTATAACATATGAGATTAAAGAATAACTATTAACCAAGTGAATAAAAAATTTCTTACCAAATTGTCCTACTTGGACAATTCAAAATTCAATACAATGAGCAGTCCCTTGAAAAGGTATGCGTGCTCATTAATATAGAATCTCAAATAGGAAACTAAGGTTTTGCTTAAATTTTTACTCAAATAAGAAAATAAAACTTTAAGCATATATTAAAGCACAATCAAAAGTTAAATCAAACCTCTATTCTTAACACATAATTCGTTAGACATTCATAACTTTGGGATTGGGAAAAAGGCTGGGTTAGTACCCAGATATTTGCGAGACACTCTCATTATGTCATGCAAGTGACATTTAATCCTAAAGACACAAACACCTTCACCAGTGCATCTCTTGATCGCAACATAAACGTATACATGTGTTTTTATAATTAACTTATGAAGCAGTGCAATGAATAAGGATGAAACTAACCTTGACTCAAGAAGACTCCAGATGAATCAAGACTCAGGAACAAAGGTTGCACTTGCAACAAAAATGCCTTTACCAAGCTTAGATAGCAGAAAGAATAAGAAAGGCAACAAGAACCTGCACCCATAGCATACAATCAAATAACATTTTACATATCCACCTCTTTCAAATCAGGTTTAAGTTATGATGTAAATAAGAGCATTCTAACAAGGAACTCAAATCTAAACATAAATAAGAGAACAAAAATCATAGTACCACAGCAAGTACCACATTTGTAAGTTCACAATGCATTGAGGACCATATAAAAGTCGATCCAATCATAAACAATGCATAAAACAAAAGAACTTTCCACATAAACAATGCTAATGTTTAGCCTAGTGCCAAACATTAAACAAAAGAACCTGTGAGTCATACCAGAAGAACACACTCAGTGGTTGATGATTTTTAAGATCCTAGCTCTTGTTGATGATTTTTTTTTCTTTGTTAGTAGGGATAGGATGGCCACACTCAAATCTAGTTTTCTATTGTGTGTTTCTATATATTGACTACTATTTAAAATAAAAACTAAAGTATTTGAGGCATATACATATTACATTACATGTGTGGCAGTTCATCCTACCTTCCTTATGTGCTATCATCATCTGATGATATGCTCATTGATCTATTGATTATTTCTACATTCTTAAGTGCTTTATGTTTGGTTTAATTGGACTCCACTTGTGCTTAATTGTTAACATTTAACCAAGTTTCTAGATTCCAAGCTTAACTTCAAACAACTACTAGAAGAAATTATATCCAAGTAAATCTAGTCCCAAAAAAAGTTAAATACTTGAAGGTAAACCATTATTGATACATTGGCTTTTATAAGTGGGAATTCTTCCTTTGAAAACATCCCTTTTGTTTTAACATACCATATTTCAAATCTTATATGCTCATAAAAAATGATATATTCCAATATGTCCAAATGTACATCACACATGCTCTAACAAATAGTTGATTATATAACAAACAACAATTTCAAATTTTGAGGAGCAAGCCAAAGGACATGGAATTTGCTGGTTTCCAGACATTTAAAAAGCATATCACAAAAGGGTACTAGCTAGAGAAAGGGACTTGAGCAAGTTGAATCCAGAAACAAAAATGAAAAAAAAAACCTCAAGAAATGTGTATTAAGAGTTGGAAATAAATTGGTAGAACAAAAAAAAAAGACAAACTTCGCAAGTTACAACACACAATGCAAAGTAGTTTGCACTATAAAGCAATACTAGTCTATTAAAGTCACTACTCACTACCATTAGGATCAGCTTTTAAGTTACAATGTTCTTTACTACCCAATCCTCCGTAACCATCGCTGCCATTTCCCCATACACACTCCAAGGCAGCCCATACAGGCACAATCCAACTACTATCACCATCACAACTTGCTCAATGATGTCACCATCACCAGAGGTACCTGAACACCACTATTAAACTGACCAGTACTTACTGAAAGATAGCATGCTTAGCAAGGAAGTTGATTGAGATGGGTTCTCTTGATGGAGAAAAACCTCCCGGCTGTTAGACGTTTAGTAAGGCATTCAGAGTGCCTCTGATTATGACGACTCAACTCGCCTAAAAGCTTTAGTCCTGATAAATTGACACACTATGTACACTCCCACAAGAACTATGACCGCTAATCCTATGTTTAGATTGAGTTTTCTTCCTTGTTTAATATAATTTTAGAAAACGAAAGCAACCCTCTAAAAAGCTTCAATCCACCATTTTGAGTCCCTACGAGCCTTTGTTAGGTTTTCTTTATGACTTTTTGTTTTCCAACATGGGAATGTGGAACTTGAGGTCTGAGTTTTGGGCACGACAATACCTTGGTCAATAGTTTTATTTGCAATTGAATTTGAACTGGTTACCAAACAAAATCTATAATTTGACATACACTCCTCTAGCTCACGAATTAATGGATCAGAACAATAAACGATACAATGCGAAACTTTAACGTCTAAGTGTGTGTTTGGATTAGAGTTTGTAAACTTAAATTTGAGTTAACTTGATTTTGCAAACTTAAGTTTGCTTGAAAGTGAGTTTGCAATAACGTGATTTATGTTTGGAAACTTTTGTCTCAAAAGTGAGTTTGACAAAATGAATGTTGTTTGGATGAAAATAATCAAAATCACTTTTTGAATATGTAATTATTAAAAAGGGTATGAGTTTATATTACAATATTAATATTCCCTTTTATTTCATTTCATTATATTTAAGTGTACACGAACAAATTATATAAAGCCACTCTGACAAAAAATTTCTATGTTTTTGTGTTGTAATGAATTTTGAGGAGCTCTGCTCCTATCTGTAAAATACAAATATGAACTAGCAGAAGTTTGGGAAGTAGCCCTATATCAATAACTAGTGACAATGTTGTATGTAGTACTTTTATAATGAGGAAGGTTTTCTTTACTGAAATAAGAACCAGAGCTTGAGATCTCATTTACAAAACTATATATAGTTTGGATCAACTATTTTTCAGCAACTTGTCTTAATCAGTGTTTTTCCTCCAAAAATACACATGAAGAGAAGATATATATATATATATATATATATATATATATATGTTTTTGTGTGTGTGTGTGTGTGAACAAACTCATAACTATAATTATAACTATACAAAGATAGCTGGACTTCCAAGATATATTAATTCAATAAAGCAATCCCTTCTCAAAGGAAATTTTGGAATCAGAGAAGTATGTTGAGTGTATATCAAAATCTTGTTCTACCTACTACGTTACTTTGAAACCATTTATGTATTTTTGTGCCTAAGAATAATTCAACTATTAGACCAAATGTCAACTGTTGTAACAAAAATTGGAGTTTCCTATTAGAGAATTGTTTAGTTAAGAAAGTTCTGCAATACACAGACTTATACTAGCAACCTTTTTAATCCCCAAAAGTAAAGAAGTCTCATCTTAATCAGTACAGTCACATTGGTAATAGCTAGTGTACTGAGTTACCCTTTTTCTTTCCTATCTTCAAACCTAATGTCGTAATATATTAGAACTAAGGGTTGCAGGAATCAAGGGACTAAATATATTGGAACTTCAATATCATCATCTCCACATGAGCATATTGCTGATGGGTAATGATACTATCATTACACAACATTTTTTGGATGTTAAAGGATGTTTTTGGTTTTGATTTGACTTTTTCCTCTTGTTTTGAAACACAGTTGAATTTGCTTTTAATCCTAAGGATGTGAGTTTAAGCAAAAAGGTTCATCCCCTCGTAGTGCTGGTAAATTGACCGAGTCAAACTTTCAAGGATAAAATCAACCGGCTCTCTAAAACACTCTCAAATACGGTATGCTTTTCTCTTCTTAATGGATTGGTGAATAGGTATGATAACCAATAGTAGCATAGCGAGAAACATGCTCATTCTAATTTCATATCTGAATATTATCCTCTATATATTATCATTCTCATTATCATGCTATAATGGTTCCACTTTTAGACTATAGACGAGGCTTTAAGGTTACGACTGAGGTATCCAAATTGTACAGCTACTTTGCATGCAGTCCAATATCTAGCTTTGCCATGAATACCTCATCCTTATAGCTAACAGGCAGATGACTTCTATGGAAAGCATAGTTCCATGATATTTACCACTAAAAAAAATAATCATCTCCACTGTTTGATCAACAAAATCAATTTAACCAAAGCTAGAATGCAACAATCAAGATAACATATAAAGCTAAAATAATATTAATCAGTATTAAAAAAAACTATAGAAAAATGTAAGCCCCAATGCATATAGAGGCAATCAATGACAGCAAAAGTTCCATGTCCTTTAACCACTAGAACTCCAAATTTCCAATTTTTGATCAACAAAATTAGCTCAGAACCAAAGCATAGTCAAATGCAACAACCCATATAACATATGGTATGGAGATAAAATAAAACTATGCATGATAGTAATGCAAACAGAATCAAATCTCTCAAGCCATTTAAACTTCCCAATGTACTTATTTTTCAATGAAACCATTCCTCTAACACACTGCAGAGGCTAAGCATATGTAACAATAAGGCAAAGAGCATTTCATGGAATTTGGGTAAACCAGAAAATGGGATTGGTTACTCATAGTTAGAACCAAAGCTCAAAAGATGTCAAACTCATAACTCGAGAATCAAAAGAAACAAATCCATATCCAAACTCACAGTGCGTCACAAAATAAGATTCAACTCTCCTTAAAGTTATTTTGTCTAAGGAACTTGTAGAGAATATATCTTCACATAGTGATTTAGAGGCTTTTTACTTGAGAAGTGATGCCGTTAGGGTTAATGAAATCTTTGGTTGTTCTCCATCTCTTGAAGTTACCCCACGGGTAATGAGGTATGAGCATTTACCTCCTTGAATTGATTTGGATTTAATAGCTCTAGTTGTAGGTAAAATTTTCTTTTTACTCTTTAGATAGTTTTATTTTATTGTTTGAGTCGGCTTAAGTGCCTTCCACAGTTTGGAGCCTTTGTATGGAAATGTAAATAGTGTCGGCAAAAAAAATTATAAATTTTTTTTATATTTTTTTGGTTTTTACTTCTTTATTTGTCTCGTTTAATTTGTTTTTGTTATTTTTATTGTTAGTTTTTAGATGCAACTCATTTGTTTTGGAAAGGATACTGTGATTTTTCATATTGTATTGCGGAGCTGACTCTTATGCTTCACTTTGCCTAACATTCTATCATTTTTCATCAGGTTATGTTGCTCTTTTCTTTAATCTCTTTATTTCTTTGTCTTTCACACTGAGGACAATATGTGATTTAGGTGTGGGGGTATAAAAGAAAAGTTGAAAAAAATTAATAAATTGAGAAAATTTTGACTGATTTTTTTTTAGAGATTTGATGGTCTCGTTGTGCATGATTATCCTGTTTGTTTATTAATTAAAGTTTATGCAGCCTATATGCATTTACGGATAATTTTTGGTCTTAATAGGTTAGTAGTCAAAGCTTATGCGGACATATTCCAATTCACCTTAAACTATAGGCATGAGATGGATTCTCATGTATTTTGGCTACTTGAGTTGTGCGTAGATGGAAGTTTTTTTCTTTGTCAATTACTTGGTAGATTGCCTTAAAAAATTTGTCTCCTTCTTGCATGTGAAGAAAAAAGAATTGAAAATGAAATGTGTTGAATACTTCTAAGGCTTTAAGTACCAATGTTCAAGTTATTCTTTAATTTCTATATATTATGTCTACACCTGGATATGTACTTCTGGTGCTTTTATGCCATTGGTTGGCTTAAGTTAATCTATCTGAGGGGTGTCTTATCACTTAATGCCTTACGCCAACTAGAACAGGAGTCATTGATTGAATACTCGCTACATGAGGCACCTATGGGACATAGTATTAATAGCCATGCGTTTTCAAAAAGTAAAATATAAAATTGAAAGTGCTATGTTGTGAAGGAGATTGGTTATAACTTAATGGCATGAAATTGAGTTAATTGATGAATAAGATTGATTCTTAGTACTACTTTTGTTGCCATTAGAAGCGTGATGAAGTCTTATGCCTATGTTTTTATTGATGTGAAGATAATGCTTAAATTGCTTAAGTTTTGATTCTTAGCCCATGAGATTGAAGTTACTTGAAAATTGTCAGGTGGGTCACTAAAAGTGGGCCCACCTTGACTTTAATTTAAAAAAAAGGAAAAAGTGGTTATAGGCCAAAAGGCCTATTTACTTGGATATTATTATTGTGTGCCTCTGGTGGTTTTTGGTAGATGCCGAGGGAGAGAATTTGAAGAAACAGAGAAGACGACAATAGCGTGTACGGCGAGAAGAAAAGAAGGGGAGAAAGTTATGCTCTTCTATCAGATGTTTAGGAGTATAATTGTGCTTCATTCCTCTTGAATTCTTGATATGTTGATCCTGGTAGTGTGAGTTTTATTTTAGTTTTAATATCTCTCTATTTTGGGTTCTCTCTGTTGCCTGGCTAGATACTTATTGGTGGGTTTATTGTATTATTATCCACCTTATTGGTGAAGATTAATTTTCTGTTGATCCCTAGTGGTTCTAGGAGGACTTATGGTGTACCCATTAATTTATTAGTGGAGGTTTTTTTTACTGGACTAGGTCCCGTGGGTTTTTCCCTCACATTGGGGGTTTTCCCACGTTAAAAATCTGGTGCCTATTGATTTTATTTTTATGGTCTGTGCATCCTATTATTGGCCAAAAATTATTATTTATTGCCTGAAAAACTTCCAGAGCCTATTGTTAATTGCACAGGGGGGAAAGTGATCCAGTTTACTTCTGCTTGTTGTTAATATTTATTATCTTTTCTCAACAACTGGTATCAGAGAGCTCCTTGGTTGGGGCTCTGGTTTGTGCTCTTAAAATGGGAGAAGGCAATGTTGCTGGTACTATGATTAAATTGGATTCTACCAATTGCTCAATATGGAAATCCCGAATGGAAGACCTGCTATTTTGCAAAGACCTGTATGATCCCATTGAGGGTGATGGTACTAAACCAGCAGATAAATCTGATGAAGAATGGAAGAGAATAAACAGGAAGACTATTAGCATGATCAGGTAATGGATAGACCAAAGCATTTTGTGAATGCTTATGTCCCTAAAGCATGTCAAATGGTTTTTGATGATAACAAAGACCAAAATGAAGATCAAGTGCAAAAGAGAAGATCAAGCGCAAAAGGAAAAATCAAGATCAAAGAAAGAAGTCAAGAGGTTTATTTAGTTATAAGACTTAGAACATTAATGTTAAATGCTCTCAAGACTTCTCAAATGGTTTTTCAATATATCATTTCAAAATAAGTGGGAAATTTCAAAGTTAAACATGGCTTTCAAGAAAACTTGTGTTTCAATCTTAAATCTAACACTCTTAAAAGGATTTATATTTAATCAAGTGTCTTGAGGTGTTAGAAATGACTTACAAGCTTTATTGGACTTGAAAAGTGTGTTCAAAGGCCAATGTAATTGATTACATGATGTTTGTAATCGATTACACAGCAAACAGAAGCCATGTAATCGATTACATGATCAACGTAATCGATTACAAGCAAGTCAGAGGCCATGTAATCGATTACACAATATATGTAATCGATTACATCAAGCCCAGAAAGGCAAGAACACGTTCAAAGAGTCATGTAATCGATTACATGGATATTGTAATCGATTACACAGCAAGTCAGAAGTCATGTAATCGATTACATGGATATTGTAATCGATTACAAGCAAAGTCAGAAGCCATGTAATCGATTACACCAATAATGTAATCGATTACACAGAGCCTAGAAAGCCAAGAACATGTTGGAACAACAATGTAATCGATTACATAAGTTGTGTAATCGATTACACGAACCATAACAACGTCCAACGGCTATATTAAATGCATTAAATGCATGCCCAAACCACCCTAACGGCTTTATTAATTGAGAAACTTATAAATACCAAAGTTGGGTCTTCATTTGAGGTTGACCTTGAATCAAAAACTGATCACCAATACTTCCAAACGTGAATTAATCCTTAAATCCACTTCTTACTCTATTTTTCGTTAAAAACGTGAAAAATCTTTGAGAGCATATTAGAGCTTCAATTTGTAATCATCTGCTCTAGTGAGAGTTTCATTCAATCTATCATTATTGCTTTGTAAAGAGGGTGAGACATCCCTCCAAAAGTGTAAAGGGTGAGGTATCCCTTAGTTGAAGAGACTCAAGCTCCAAGGGTGAGGTATCCCAAAGTGTTGAGTGCTCAAGGTTGTAGTGGTTGTCAAGCACCCATTGAAGCTTGAAGATATAGTGAAAAATCTCAAGTTGTTGCTTGGGGACTGGACGTAGATCACAAGTGGATTAGTGATCGAACCAGGATAAATTATTGTGTTTGTTTTCTCTAAACCCTTCTCTTCACATTAAGTACTATTTTATTGATTTGCTTGAATATTGGTACCTTTGGCTATTGCATTTATAAGTGAAAGTGTTTATCTTTTATATCCAATCATCTCTAATCATCAATTAGCTTCAACGAAAATTATTTATCAAACGATTTGTGAAAGATTTACGAACTTAGCTTTCATACTCAATTCACCTCCCTCTTGAGTATTGAGGTCACTTGGTAACAAGTGGTATCAGAGCTAGACTCTTGTATAAAGAGCTTAGTAGCTTCAAGAGAAGTGATGGCTTCAAATGGTTTTTCAAATGAAGGTTCTTCTATAAACAGACTACCTTATTTCAATTGGGATGGCTATGCCTATTGGAAAGAAAAAATGAAAATTTTCATTGAAGCTATTGACTTAGATGTGTGGGACGCTGTTGAAAATGGTGCTTTTGTCCCAACACAAACTAAAGATGGTGTTAAAATTAATACACCTAGAAATGAATGGACCGATGATGATAAAAAGAATGTTCAATATAACTTGAGATCCAAGAACATCATCACCACATCTTTGGGGTATGATGAATTCTTTAGGGTGTCAAATTGTAAAATCGCAAAAGAAATATGGGATACTCTACAAGTAACTCATGAAGGTACTAGTGAGGTAAAACGATCTCGAATAAACACTCTTACTCATGAATATGAATTGTTTAGAATGAACCAAGGTGAGAGTATTCAAGATATGCAAAAGAGGTTTACTCATATTGTTAATCATCTTATCTCATTGGGAAAGACATTTCCTAATAAGGATCTTATTAACAAAGTCTTGAGATGTCTAAGCAGGAATTGGCAACCCAAAGTGACGGCGATTGCGGAATCAAGAGATTTATCAACAATGTCTCTAGCCACCTTATTTGGAAAGCTTCAAGAACATGAGCTGGAACTAAATAGGCTCAACCAAAATGAAGAGCATGACAAAAAGAAGAAGGGAATCGCTCTCAAAGCTACTTCCTCTACAATTGAAGATGATGATGAAGATGGTGAAGAGGATAGTGAAAATGTTGAGCTAAGTGAGGAAAATCTTAGTCTCCTTATAAGAAAATTTGGAAGATTCCTAAAGAATAAGGGATTTCAAAGAAGACCACCCTTTACTCAAAAGAAAGCGTATCACAAAGGAGAATGATCCTCTACTCCTCCAAAATGCTATGAATGTGGAAAATCGGGACACATGAAAATGGAGTGTCCTATGTATCTCAAGAAGACGGAGAAGTTTAAGAAAAGCCCTTCTAAGGAAAAAAAGGAAGAAGAGCATATATAGCTTGGGAGGACAATGACTTAAGCTCTTCTGACGATTCGGAGAATGAAGAAGCCCATCTTTGCCTCATGGCTCAAGGAGAAGAAAGTGAAGAAAGCGACACTGAGGTAACCTCTTCTAACATAGAACCTTCACCATCTTATGATGAATTACAAGATGCCTTCCAAGAATTGCATGATGAATCTTTAAGGCTCACAAAAATGGTTTTGTCTTCCAATAAAACATTCTCCTTATTGGCAAACAAAGTTTCTATTTTAACTAAGGAGATAAATGAGCTTAAAATTGAAAATGAGACTTTAGGACTTATTGATGCTAATTCATTATGCATGACTTGTTCCTCACATGATAATACATCCATATCATTACCTTGTTTATTATGCAAATTTTTTGAAAAAGAAATTGAAGATTTGAATAACACTCTTGCAAAATTCACTTTTGGAAGAGACAACTTGAATACATTATTAGGGAGACAAAAATATGTTTTTCAAAAAGCAGGTTTAGGATTTAATCCAAACAATCATCAAAATTCTTATAAGAACTTCTTTGTTTCCTCAAATACCTCAAGTAGTCCCTTTGTCAAATGTTTTCATTCTGGTAAGAAAGGGCATAGTGCATCAACTTACAATGTTAGAAAGAACATAAACACTAAGGTTGGAATAAAAAGAGTTTGGGTTCCTAAAGGTACCATGCCTAACTCTAACACACAAGGACCCAAGACAATTTGGGTACCAAAGGTTAAAACTTGAATATGTGTTGTAGGTGTGCTTGAAGACCAAGAGCTCAAGTTGGTATCTTGATAGTGGTTGGTCCAAGCACATGACCGGTGATGGCTCCAAGTTCTCCTCCCTCACACACAAGAAACATGGTCATGTCACATATGGTGATAACAACAAAGGAAGATTCTTGGAATTGGAAAAGTTGGTAAGATCCCTTCATCATCTATTGATAATGTTTTGCTTATTGAAGGACTTAAACATAATTTGCTTAGTATTAGTCAATTATGTGATAAAGGCAATAGAGTTATATTTGATTCCTCCTGTTGCATAATTGAGGAAAATGATGATAAGCAAGTTAAGTTTGTTGGTCATAGAGTCAATAATATATATATGATTAGTCTCGATGATATCTCCTCAAATGATGCTAAATGTTTTATGAGTAAAGAAAATGATTCATGGTTATGGCATAGAAGAATTGCTCACATTCACATGGATCACTTAAACAAATTGGTTTCTAAAGAACTAATAATTGGTCTTCCAAGGCTCAAATTTGAAAAAGACAAACTTTGTGATGCATGTCAAAAGGGAAAACAAGTAAATGTCTCTTTTAAAGCTAAAAACATAGTTTCAACTTCTAGACCTTTACAACTCTTGCATATGGATCTTTTTGGTCCCTCTAGAACTACGAGCTTTGGTGGGAATTACTATGCATTAGTGATTGTGGATGATTTTTCTAGGTTTACATGGACATTACTATTGGCTCACAAAAATGATGCTTTTCAATCATTTAGAAAACTTGCCAAAGTTATCCAAAACGAAAAAGGTTTTTGTATTGCATCCATAAGAAGTGATCATGGTGGTGAATTTGAAAATCATGAATTTGAAGCTTTTTGTGATGAACATGGCATTGAGCATAATTTTTCTGCCCCTAGAACACCACAACAAAATGGTGTTGTAGAAAGGAAAAATCGATCTTTAGAGGAAATAGCAAGAACTATGCTCAATGAGGCCAACCTTCCTAAGTACTTTTGGGCGGATGCGATTAACACCGCTTGTTATGTTATGAATAAAGCCCTAATAAGACCAATTTTAAAGAAAATCCTATATGAATTGTACAAAGGAAGGAAACCCAATGTGTCTCATTTTCATATCTTTGGATGTAAATGCTTTGTGTTGAATAATGAAAAGGATAACTTGGGGAAGTTTGATGCAAAGTCTGATGAGGGAATATTCATTGGTTATTCTATTCATAGTAAGGCCTTTAGAGTCTATAATAAATGAACTATGACCATAGAAGAGTCCATACATGTTGCATTTGATGAAACTAACCCAAATGAGCCGAGAAATGAGCTTGTTGATGATGTTGCAGAAATCTTGGCAAAAACACACTTGGAAAATCAAGAGAAAGAGTCCAAGAAGTAAGAAGAGAGACTCCTTGATCACTCATGGCAAAAAGATTCAGAAATCTTGAATCTACCCAAGGAATGGAGGACTTCAAGATATCATCCTCTTGACAAGGTGATAGGTGATGTATCAAAAGGGGTAATCACTCGAAACTCACTTAGAGATGTATGTAATCACCTAGCCTTTGTCTCTCAAGTTGAACCTAAAGATATAAATGAGGCCATTAATAATGAGCATTGGATCTTGGCCATGTAAGAATAACTAAACCAATTTGAGAGAAATCAAGTTTGGGAATTAGTTCTAAGGCCCAATGATCATCCTATAATTGGCACCAAATGGGTCTTTAGGAACAAACTTGATGAAACGGACTTAATAATAAGAAAAAAAGTTAGGCTTGTAGCTAAGGGATATAATCAAGAAGAAGGCATAGACTATGAAGAAACTTATGCTCCTGTAGCTAGGTTAGAGGCCATTAGAATGCTACTTGCATATGCTTGCATCATGGATTTCAAACTCTATCAAATAGATGTCAAAAGTGTATTTTTAAATGGTTTTATACAAGAAGAAGTGTATGTAGAACAACCTCCTAGTTTTGAGGATTTTGAAATGCTCAACCATGTTTTTAAACTGAAAAAGGCCATGTATGGCTTAAAATAAGCTCGTAGAGCATGGTATGAAAAGTTGAGCAAATTCCTTTTAGAAGAAGGTTTTTCTAGAGGCAAAGTTGATACTACCCTTTTCATAAAACATAAAATGCATGACATACTTCTAGTTCAAATCTATTTTGATGACATTATATTTGGAGCTACTAACAACTCTCTTTGCAAAGAATTTTCAAATATTATGTAAAGTGAGTTTGAGATATCTATGATGGGTGAGCTCAATTTCTTCCTTGGTCTCCAAATCAAGAAAACAAGAGAAGGAACTTTCATAAGCCAATCCAAGTATTGCAAGGAGCTGCTCAAGAAGTTCGGAATGGACAATGCCAAGCATATGGCTACTCCTATGGGCACCTCTTGCTATTTGGACAATGATGAAGGAGTAAATCGGTAAAAATTATGAAATATAGAGGTATGATTGGCTCACTCCTTTATCTCACTGCAAGTAGGCCTGATATAATGTTTAGTGTATGCATGTGTACTAGATATCAAGCTAATCCTAAAGAATCACACCTAAGTGCTGTTAAAAGAATAATGAAATATCTAATAGGCACATCACAAATGGGTTTATGGTACCCTAAAGGTGCCTCATGTAGTCTTATTGGGTATTTCGATTCGATTTTTGGTTGGGTGCAAAATGGATAGAAAGAGCACTAGTGGGACATACCACTTGCTTGGAAGCTCACTAGTTTCTTGGCATAGCAAGAAGCAAAATAGTGTGGCATTGTCTACAGCTGAAGCTGAATATGTTGCAGCTAGGAGTTGTTGTTCTCAAATCCTTTGGATGAAACAACAACTCTTGGACTATGGTCTTGAGCTTGATCACATCCCCATAAGATGTGATAATACTAGTGCAATCAATTTGTCCAAAAATCCCATTTTGCATTCTAGGACTAAACATATTGAAATAAGACATCATTTCATTAGAGATCATGTTCAAAAGGGTGATTGTATACTTGAGTTTGTAGAAACCACTAAGCAACTAGCTGACATTTTTACTAAACCCCTAGCAAAAGAAGTATTTTTCTATATAAGAAATGAACTTGGCATATTGGATCAATCATGCATAAGTTAAATATTTGCTGCATAATCCTAAAACTAATGCATAAACTTGTGTTTTTCTACATAATTATGACACACTGCTGCATAATCTCTGAATTTTTCATCATATTTGAATCCAATACTGACTTGAGCATCAGAGATTTCCCATAAGTTGTTTTGTAGGTGCTCCCTCTTGCCCAAGACTCCTAAGCAACTCAACATCCTCAAAATTTCACCAAAAATGGTGAAATTCTTGGTAAAAATTGTAATTTTGATCAATTATGTGAGTTGAATCATAATATGATTAGATTATATGTTTGAATGATGATTTGAATTGATCTAAGTTGCTTTGGAACTGATTTGGATGGATTAAAGTTGATTATATGCTGTTTGAAATGCAAAATCAGAGTTAAAGAGTGCTGGTAATCGATTACAATGCCTTTGTAATCGATTACACAGGTTCTGTCACGCATGTAATCGATTACACACCTTTTGCAATCAATTACAATTAACTCAGAACTCAAGTAATCGATTACATCAACTATGTAATCAATTACAAGGTTCCCAGAAAGCATGTAATCGATTACACAAAAAACGTAATCTATTACATATCTACTAGAATGCATGTAATCGATTACACACTCAATGTAATCGATTACATAGGATTTTTTAAAAGGTTTCTGACGCGCGTAGAGCTCATTTTTCAGAACCTATTCATCTTCTTCGTCCTCCTCCTCTGCTCCCACGCACCCCAAACCTCAAAATCTCTCATTTCTCACTCAAATCTCCATCAAAATCCCTCATTTCACCTCTCTCAATCTCGGAAAACCCCTCTCCACACAACCCATCTCTCCAAATCTCCTCACATCCCTCACCCAAATCTCCCCATCTTCTCTCACGAACCCTATTTCTCCATTTCTCTGCCCTAACCTTGTCCCTCTCTCTCTCCTCACTCATCCCACCATTTACACTATCCCTCTCTACTCCTTCTCATCAATGCCTGAATCCTCTCATCGCTCGAAGCGCCCAAGAACAGGGGCTGCCATTAAAGGGTCTTCTGGTGGTTCTTCACGTAACATATATGGCCTGGACCTCACGAGACACTTCTCCACAGTGAAGCGAGCTGAGTTATTCCGGAAGAACTTCCAGCTTCGCAAGATCATCTCTCCCAGGTATCTTCCCATCACCTTCTGCTAGAGTGAACCTTTAGCGAGCTTTAGAACCATAGAAAATTTAAGCTTGCTAGGTTTCCTAAGCATAGAGAAAGCTATCTACCCTAACCTTGTGCAAGTCTTTTATGCGAACCTGAAGGTTGAGGATAATTGCATAATCTCTGAAGTGAAAAAGCAACAAATAAGGTTAACAATGGCTGAATGGTATAGGCTAACGAAGCTCACTCCGATGGAGCTCACGTGGGAATGCCAATGTTTGGGGGCATGAGTTTGAGCATAAGGCTGCTCTTCTCTCTTTGATTAGGACTGGCTACTCCCCCTAGTGATCCTAAACGAAGAATCATGGCCACTGGCCTCACTATGGAGAACAGGGTTCTCCACTACCTTTTGATCCGACGATTGATTCCCAGGGGAGGGAATTACTCCCAAGTCCTCAAGGATGATGTGGTGGCCTTATGGGCAATGACCACCAGGCGGCCAATTAACTGGGGTTATTACATTTTAAAGCATATGCTGGATGTCAAGAAAAAGAAGAACTCTGCTCTCCCATTCGCTATGTTGGTAACCACAATCCTAGAGCACTGTCACATTTCGCTGGTTGAGGAATCCAAGGACACCAGCTCGAAGGGACCACAATCCATTGGCCTGCATACCCTGAAGAAGCTCCAGCTCTATAAGGTGGATGATAGGTGGCATTACATCGCTCATGGCACTTTTGGTCATATCCATCACGATCCAGATAGTGACGATGATGAGGAGGCTCAGCATCCTGCCCCTGCTCCTACTCCCACTCCTACTACTCTTGATCTCCTGCTCCAAGAAATGCGCAACCTGAGCGCTAATGTAAACACACGCATGGATCATATGGAGTAGAAGATTGACCATCTTAAGCTGAGGATGGACTACTCAGATCAGGAGCTTGCCTCCATTCGATCTCTCCTGGGTGGACCTCCTATTCCTCAGAATGTTGCTGCTGCACCTCCCACATCCTCTGCCTCTCCGGTTCCCCTATCCTTCACTGGTCCATCTGGAGTCCCTGCTGATGATGAGGAGCTTCTGGACTCTGACGATGATCTTGAGCCCAGCGATGATAACGATGATCTAGGAGACACTGCTGCGGATCCAGAGGGTGATGTCTTTTGTGACAGCGAGGCCACTGATAGTGATCATGACTCATTACCTTGATGCTTTTTGTTTTGATAACTACCTTGTATTTATTTTGTTTTGACTCTGATTATATTACATTGGTATACATTTATGGTTTTTTTTTTTGGTTACTGGCTACTGGTTGTGATAAGTTCCCTTGTACATGCTGATTAATAATATCTGAACTTGTTTCCACTTTGAATGTTTGGCTATTTGATAATATTGATTGGACTGATTAATCGTTGGATCTCTTGTTCTGGAAAAATTTGGGGAATCATGAAATATAGCTGTTATGTTGTCCATTTTTGCTTATGTCTTTTTGATAATGCCAACGGGGGAGAAAATAAGGAAAAATGAAATGAAATCTAATTAAAGTTTGCATGAGTACGGGGGAGTTATTGAGCTTTTGAGCTCTTAAGCTTTTCATATGCAAAATCTAACCCAATATCATGCATAAACTCCGGGGGAGCATTGCGCTTAAATGTCTATTATATACAAATGCAAAAACTCTTTCTTTTTCCTATGATTAGTTTGTCATCATAAAAAACGGGGAGAATGTGAATGCTTATGTCCCTAAAGCATGTCAAATGGTTTTTGATGATAACAAAGGCCAAAATGAAGATCAAGTGCAAAAGAGAAGATCAAGCGCAAAAGGAAAAATCAAGATCAAAGAAAGAAGTCAAGAGGTTTATTTAGTTATAAGACTTAGAACATTAATGTTAAATGCCCTCAAGATTTCTCAAATGGTTTTTCAATATATCATTTCAAAATAAGTGGGAAATTTCAAAGTTAAACATGGCTTTCAAGAAAACTTGTGTTTCAATCTTAAATCTAACACTCTTAAAAGGATTTATGTTTAATCAAGTGTCTTGAGGTGTTAGAAATGACTTACAAGCTTTATTGGACTTGAAAAATGTGTTCAAAGGCCAATGTAATTAATTACATGATGTTTGTAATCGATTACACAGCAAACAGAAGCCATGTAATCGATTACATGATCAATGTAATCGATTACAAGCAAGTCAGAGGCCATGTAATCGATTACATAATATATGTAATCGATTACATCAAGCCCAGAAAGGCAAGAAACGTTCAAAGAGTCATGTAATCGATTACATAGATATTGTAATCGATTACACAGCAAGTCAGAAGTCATGTAATCGATTACATGGATATTGTAATCGATTACAAGAAAAGTCAGAAGTCATGTAATCGATTACACCAATAATGTAATCGATTACACAGAGCCCAAAAAGCCAAGAACACATTGGAATAATAATATGATCGATTACATAAGTTGTGTAATCGATTACACGAACCCTGACAACATCCAACGGCTATATTAAATACATTAAATGCATGCCCAAACCACCCCAACGGTTCTATTAATTGAGAAACTTATAAATACCAAAGTGGGGTCTTCATTTGAGGTTGACCTTGAATTAAAAACTGATCACCAATACTTCCAAACGTGAATCAATCCTCAAATCCACTTCTTGCTCTGTTTTTCGTTAAAAACGTGAAAAATCTTTGAGAGCATATTAGAGCTTCAATTTGTAATCATCTGCTCTAGTGAGAGCTTCATTCAATCTATCATTATTGCTTTGTAAAGAGGGTGAGGCATCCCTCCAAAAGTGTAAAGGGTGAGGTATCCCGTAGTTGAAGAGACTCAAGCTCCAAGGGTGAGGTATCCCAAAGTGTTGAGTGCTCAAGGTTGTAGTGGTTGTCAAGCACCCATTGAAGCTTGAAGATATAGTGGAAAATCTCAAGTTATTGCTTGGGGACTGGACGTAGATCACAAGTGGATTAGTGATCGAACCAGGATAAATTATTGTGTTTGTTTTCTCTAAACCCTTCTTTTCACATTAAGTACTGTTTTATTGATTTTCTTGAATATTGTTACCTTTGGCTATTGCATTTATAAGTGAAAGTGTTTATCTTTTATATCCAATCATCTCTAATCATCAATTAGCTTCAACGAAAATTATTTATCAAACGATTTGTGAAAGATTTGCGAACTTAGCTTTCATACTCAATTCACCCCCCTCTCGAGTATTGAGGCCACTTGGTAACAAGTGATATCATAGCTAGACTCTTGTATAAAGAGCTTAGTAGCTTCAAGAGAAGTGATGGCTTCAAATGATTTTTCAAATGAAGGCTCTTCTATAAACAGAGCACCTTATTTCAATGGGGATGGTTATGCCTATTGAAAAGAAATGATGAAAATTTTCATTGAAGCTATTAACTTAGATGTGTGGGACGTTGTTGAAAATTGTGCTTTTATCCCAACACAAACTAAAGATGGTGTTAAAATTAATACACCTAGAAATAAATGGACCGATGATGATAAAAAGAAGGTTTCATACAACTTGAGAGCCAAGAACATCATCACCACATCTTTGGGGTATGATGAATTCTTTGGGGTGTCAAATTATAAAACCGCAAAAGAAATATGGGATACTCTACAAGTAACTCATGAAGGTACTAGTGAGGTAAAATGATCTCGAATAAACACTCTTACTCATGAATATGAATTGTTTAGAATGAACCAAGGTGAGAGTATTCAAGATATGCAAAAGAGGTTTACTCATATTGTTAATCATCTTATCTCATTGGGAAAGACATTTCCTAATGAGGATCTTATTAACAAAGTCTTGAGATGTCTAAGCAGGAATTGGCAACCCAAAGTGACAGCGATTGCGGAATCAAGAGATTTATCAACAATGTCTCTAGCCACCTTATTTGGAAAGCTTCAAGAACATGAGCTGGAACTAAATAGGCTCAACCAAAATGAAGAGCATGACAAAAAGAAGAAGGGAATCGCTCTCAAAGCTACTTCCTCTATAATTGAAGATGATGATGAAGATGGTGAAGAGGATAGTGAAAATGTTGAGCTAAGTGAGGAGAATCTTAGTCTCCTTATGAGAAAATTTGGAAGATTCCTAAAGAACAAGGGATTTCAAAGAAGACCACCCTTTCCTCAAAAGAAAGCGTATCACAAAGGAGAAGGATCCTCTACTCCTCCAAAATGCTATAAATGTGAAAAATCGGGACACATGAAAATGGAGTGTCCTGTGTATCTCAAGAAGATGGAGAAGTTTGAGAAAATGCCTTCTAAGGAGAAAAAAGGAAGAAGAGCATATATAGCTTGGGAGGACAATGACTTAAGCTCTTCCGACGATTCGGAGAATGAAGAAGCCCAACTTTGCTTCATGGCTCAAGAAGAAGAAAGTGAAGAAAGCGACACTGAGGTAACCTCTGCTAACCTAGAACCTTCACCTTCTTATGATGAATTGTAAGATGTCTTTCACGAATTACATGATGAATTTTTAAGGCTCAAAAAAATGGTTTTGTCTTCCAATAAAACATTCTCCTTATTGGCAAACAAAGTTTCTATTTTAACTAAGGAGATAAATGAGCTTAAAATTGAAAATGAGACTTTAAGACTCATTGATGCTAATTCATTATGCATGACTTGTTCCTCACATGATAATACATCCATATCATTACCTTGTTTATCATGCAAAGTTTTTGAAAAAGAAATTGAATATTTGAATAACACTCTTGCAAAATTCACTTTTGGAAGAGACAACTTGAATGTATTATTAGGGAGACAAAAATATGTTTTTCAAAAAGTCGGTTTGGGATTTAATCCAAACAATCATCAAAAGTCTTATAAGAACTTATTTGTTTCCTCAAATACCTCAAGTAGTCCCTTTGTCAAATGTTTTCATTCTGGTAAGAAAGGGCATAGTGCATCAACTTACAATGTTAGAAAGAACATAAACACTAAGGTTGGAATAAAAAGAGTTTGGGTTCCTAAAGGTACCATGCCTAACTCTAACACACAAGGACCCAAGACAATTTGAGTACCAAAGGTTAAAACTTGAATGTGTGTTGTAGGTGTATTTGAAGACCAAGAGCTCAAGTTGGTATCTTGATAGTGGTTGGTCCAAGCACATGACCGGTGATGGCTCCAAGTTCTCCTCCCTTACACACAAGAAACATGGTCATGTCACATATGGTGATAACAACAAAGGAAGATTCTTGGAATTGGCAAAGTTGGTAAGAGCCCTTCATCATCTATTGATAATGTTTTGCTTGTTGAAGAAATTAAACATAATTTAATTAGTATTAGTCAATTATGTGATAAAAGCAATAGAGTTATATTTGATTCCTCCTGTTGCATAATTGAGGGAAATGATGATAAGCAAGTTAAGTTTGTTGGTCATAGAGTCAATAATATATATATGATTAGTCTCGATGATATCTCCTCAAATGATGCTAAATGTTTTATGAGTAAAGAAAATGATTCATGGTTATGGCATAGAAAAATTGCTCACATTCACATGGATCACTTAAACAAATTGGTTTCTAAAGAACTAGTAATTGGTCTTCCAAGGCTCAAATTTGAAAAAGATAAACTTTGTGATGCATGTCAAAAGGAAAAACAAGTAAAGGTCTCTTTTAAAGCTAAAAACATAGTTTCAACTTCTAGACCTTTACAACTCTTGCATATGGATCTTTTTGGTCCCTCTAGAACTATGAGCTTTGGTGGGAATTACTATGTATTAGTGATTGTGGATGATTTTTCTAAGTTTACATGGACATTACTCTTGGCTCACAAAAATGATGCTTTTCAATCATTTAGAAAACTTGCCAAAGTTATCCAAAACGAAAAAGGTTTTTGTATTGCATCCATAAGAAGTGATCATGGTGGTGAATTTAAAAATCATGAATTTGAAGCTTTTTGTGATGAACATGACATTGAGCATAATTTTTCTACCCCTAGAACACCACAACAAAATGGTGTTGTAGAAAGGAAAAATCAATCTTTAGAGGAAATGACAAGAATTATGCTCAATGAGGCCAACCTTCCTAAGTACTTTTGGGCGGATGCAGTTAACACCGCTTGTTATGTTATGAATAGAGCCCTAATATGGCCAATTTTAAAGAAAACCCCATATGAATTGTACAAAGGAAGGAAACCTAATGTGTCATATTTTCATGTCTTTGGATGTAAATGCTTTGTTTTGAATAATGGAAAGGATAACTTGGGGAAGTTTGATGCAAAATCTGATGAGGGAATATTCATTGGTTATTCTATTCATAGTAAGGCCTTTAGAGTCTATAATAAATGAACTATGACCATAGAAGAGTCCATACATGTTGCATTTGATGAAACTAACCCAAATGAGCCGAGAAATGAGCTTGTTAATGATGTTGCAGAAATCTTTGCAAAAACACACTTGGAAAATCAAGAGAAAGAGTCCAAGAAGCAAGAAGAGAGACTCCTTGATCACTCATGGCAAAAAGATTCAGAAATCTTGAATCTACCCAAGGAATGGAGGACTTCAAGATATCATCCTCTTGACAAGGTGATAGGTGATGTATCAAAAGGGGTAATCACTCGAAACTCACTTAGAGATGTATGTAATCACCTAGCCTTTGTCTCTCAAGTTGAACCTAAAGACATAAATGAGGCCATTAATGATGAGCATTGGATCTTGGCCATGCAAGAAGAACTAAACCAATTTGAGAGAAATCAAGTTTGGGAATTAGTTCCAAGGCCCAATGATCATCCTATAATTGGCACCAAATGAGTCTTTAAGAACAAACATGATGAAACAGACTTAATAATAAGAAATAAAGCTAGACTTGTAGCTAAGGGATATAATCAAGAAGAAGGCATAGACTATGAAGAAACTTATGCTCCCGTAGCTAGGTTAGAGGCCATTAGAATGCTACTTGCATATGCTTGTATCATGGATTTCAAACTCTATTAAATGGATGTCAAAAGTGCATTTTTAAATGGTTTTATACAAGAAAAAGTGTATGTAGAACAACCTCCTGGTTTTGAGGATTTTGAAATGCTCAACCATGTTTTTAAACTGTAAAAGGCCTTGTATGGCTTAAAACAAGCTCCTAGAGCATGGTATGAAAGGTTGAGCAAATTCCTTTTAGAAAAAGATTTTTCTAGAGGCAAAGTTGACATTACCCTTTTCATAAAACATAAAATGCATGACATACTTCTAGTTCAAATCTATGTTGATGACATTATATTTGGAGCTACTAACAACTCTCTTTGTAAAGATTTTTCAAATATTATGCAAAGTGAGTTTGAGATGTCTATGATGGGTGAGCTCAATTTCTTCCTTGGTCTCCAAATCAAGCAAACAAGAGAAGGAACTTTCATAAGCCAATCCAAGTATTGCAAGGAGCTGTTCAAGAAGTTTGGAATGGACAATGCCAAGCATATGGCTACTCCTATGGGCACCTCTTGCTATTTGGACAAGGATGAAGGAGATAAATTGGTAAAAATTATGAAATATAGAGGTATGATTGGCTCACTCCTTTATCTCACTGCAAGTAGGCCTGATATAATGTTTAGTGTATGCATGTGTGCTAGATATCAAGCTAATCCTAAAGAATCACACCTAAGTGCTGTTAAAAGAATAATGAAATATCTAATAGGCACATCACAAATGGGTTTATGGTACCCTAAAGGTGCCTTATGTAGTCTTATTGGGTATTCGATTCGATTTTTTGGGTGCAAAATGGATAGAAAGAGCACTAGTGGGACATGCCACTTGCTTGAAGCTCACTAGTTTCTTGGCATAGCAAGAAGCAAAATAGTGTGGCATTGTCTACAAATTTGAAGAAATTTGAATATGTTATGGTGGGAGTTGTTGTTCTCAAATCCTTTGGATGAAACAACAACTCTTGGACTATGGTCTTGAGCTTGATCACATCCCCATAAGATGTGATAATACTAGTGCAATCAATTTGTCCAAAAATCCCATTTTGCATTCTAGGACTAAACATATTGAAATAAGACATCATTTCATTAGAGATCATGTTCAAAAGGGTGATTGTATGCTTGAGTTTGTAGAAACCACTAAGCAACTAGCTGACATTTTTACTAAACCCCTAGCAAAAGAAGCATTTTTCTATATAAGAAATGAACTTGGCATATTGGATCAATCATGCATAAGTTAAATATTTGCTGCATAATCCTAAAACTAATGCATAAACTTGTGTTTTTCTGCATAATTATGCCACACTGCTGCATAATCTCTGAATTTTTCATCATATTTGAATCCAATACTGACTTGAGCGTCGGAGATTTCCCCTAAGTTGTTTTGCAGGTGCTCCCTCATGCCCAAGACTCCCAAGCAACTCAACATCCTCAAAATTTCACCAAAAATGGTGAAATTCTTGGTAAAAATGGTAATTTTGATCAATTATGTGAGTTGAATCATAATATGATTAGATTATATGTTTGAATGATGATTTGAATTGATCTAAGTTGCTTTGGAACTGATTTGGATGGATTAAAGTTGATTATATGCTGTTTGAAATGCAAAATCTGAGTTAAAGAGTGATGGTAATTGATTACAATGCCTTTGTAATCGATTACACAGGTTCTGTCACGCATGTAATCGATTACACACCTTTTGTATTCGATTACAATCAACTCAAAACTCAAGTAATTGATTACATCAACTATGTAATCGATTACAAGGTTCCCAGAAAGCATGTGATCGATTACACCAAAAACATAATCGATTACACACTCAATGTAATCGATTACACACTCAATGTAATCGATTACACAGGGTTTTTTAAAAGGTTTCTAACGCTCGTAGAGCTCATTTTTCAGAACCTATTCATCTTCTTCGTCCTCCTCCTCTGCTCCCTCGCACCCCAAACCTCAAAATCTCTCATTTCTCACTCAAATCTCCATCAAAATTCCTCATTTCACCTCTCTCAATCTCGGAAAACCCCTCTCCACACAACCTATCTCTCTAAATCTCCTCACATCCCTCACCCAAATCTCCCCATCTTCTCTCACGAACCTTATTTCTCCATTTCTCTGCCTTAACCTCGTCCCTCTCTTTCTCCTTACTCATCCCCAACCATTTACCACTCATCCTACTCTACTCCTTCTCATCAATGGTTGAATCCTCTCATCGCTCGAAGCGCCCAAGAACAGGGGCTGCCATTAGAGGGTCTTCTGGTGGTTCTTCACGTAACATATCTAGCCTGGACCTCACGAGACACTTCTCCACTGTGAAACGAGCTGAGTTATTCCGGAAGAACTTCCAGCTTCGCAAGATCATCTCTCCCAGGTATCTTCCCATCACCTTCTGCGAGAGTGAACCTTTAGCGAGCTTTAGAACCATAGAAAATTTAGGCTTGCTAGGTTTCCTAAGCCTAAAGAAAGCTATCTACCCTAACCTTGTGCGAGTCTTTTATGCAAACCTGAAGGTTGAGGATAATTGCATAATCTCTGAAGTGAAAAAGCAACAAATAAGGTTAACAATGGCTGAATGGTATAGGCTAACGAGGCTCACTCCTGATGGAGCTCACTTCTGTGGGAATGCCAATGTTTGGGGGCATGAGTTTGAGCATAAGGCTGCTCTTCTCTCTTTGATTAGGACTGGCTACTCCCTGCTAGTGATCCTAAATGAAGAATCATGGCCACTGGCCTCACTATGGAGAACAGGGTTCTCCACTACCTTTTGGTCCGAGGATTGATTCCCAGGGAAGGGAATTACTCCCAAGTCCTCAAGGATGATCTGGTGGCCTTATGGGCAATGACCACCAGGCGGCCAATTAACTAGGGTTATTACATTTTAAAGCATATGCTAGATGTCAAGGAAAAGAAGAACTCTGCTCTCCCATTCGCCATGTTGGTAACCACAATCCTAGAGCACTGTCACATTTCGCTGGCTGAGGAATCCAAGGACACCAGCTCGAAGGGACCACAATCCATTGGCCTGCATACCCTGAAGAAGCTCCAGCTCTATAAGGTGGATGATAGGTGGCATTACATCGCTCATGGCACTTTTGGTCATATCCATCACGATCCAGATAGTGACGATGATGAGGAGGCTCAGCATCCTGCCCCTGCTTCTGCTCCCACTCCTACTACTCTTGATCTCCTGCTCCAAGAAATGCGCAACCTGAGCACTAAAGTAAACACACGCATGGATCATATAGAGCAGAAGATTGACCATCTTAAGCTGAGGATGGACTACTCAGATCAGGAGCTTGCCTCCATTCGATCTCTCCTGGGTGGACCTCCTATTCCTCAGAACGCTGCTGCTGCACCTCCCACATCCTCTGCCTCTCCGGTTCCCCTGTCCTTCACTAGTCCATCTGGAGTCCCTGCTGATGATGAGGAGCTTCTGGACTCTGACGATGATCTTGAGCCCAGCGATGATAACGATGATCTAGGAGACACTGCTGCGGATCCAGAGGGTGATGTCTTTTGTGACAGCGAGGCCACTGATAGTGATCATGACTCATTGCCTTGATGCTTTTTGTTTTGATAACTACCTTGTATTTATTTTGTTTTGACTCTGATTATATTACATTGGTATACATTTATGGTTTTTTTTTTGGTTATTGGCTACTGGTTGTGATAAGTTCCCTTGTACATGCTAATTAATAATATCTGAACTTGTTTCCGCTTTGAATGTTTGGCTGTTTGATAATATTGATTGGACTGATTAATCGTTGGATCTCTTGTTCTAGCAAAATTTGGGGAATAATGAAATATAGCTGTTATGTTCCCCATTTTTGCTTATGTCTTTTTGATAATGCCAACGGGGGAGAAAATAAGGAAAAATGAAATGAAATCTAATTAAAGTTTGCATGAGTACGGGGGAGTTATTGAGCTTTTGAGCTCTTAAGCTTTTCATATGCAAAATCTAACCCAATATCATGCATAAACTCCGGGGGAGCATTGCGCTTAAATGTCTATTATATACAAATGCAAAAACTCTTTCTTTTTTCTATGATTAGTTTGTCATCATCAAAAAGGGGGAGAATATGAATGCTTATGTCCCTAAAGCATGTCAAATGGTTTTTGATGATAACAAAGGCCAAAATGAAGATCAAGTGCAAAAGAGAAGATCAAGCGCAAAAGGAAAAATCAAGATCAAAGAAAGAAGTCAAGAGGTTTATTTAGTTATAAGACTTAGAACATTAATGTTAAATGCTCTCAAGATTTCTCAAATGGTTTTTCAATATATCATTTCAAAATAAGTGGGAAATTTTAAAGTTAAACACGGCTTTCAAGAAAACTTGTGTTTCAATCTTAAATCTAACACTCTTAAAAGGATTTATGTTTAATCAAGTGTCTTGAGGTGTTAGAAATGACTTACAAGCTTTATTGGACTTGAAAAATGTGTTCAAAGGCCAATGTAATTGATTACATGATGTTTGTAATCGATTACATAGCAAATAGAAGCCATGTAATCGATTACATGATCAATGTAATCGATTACAAGCAAGTCAGAGGCCATGTAATCAATTACACAATATATGTAATCGATTACATCAAGCCCAGAAAGGCAAGAACACGTTCAAAGAGTCATGTAATCGATTACATGGATATTGTAATCGATTACACAGCAAGTCAGAAGTCATGTAATCGATTACATGGATATTGTAATCGATTACAAGCAAAGTCAGAAGCCATGTAATCGATTACACCAATAATGTAATCGATTACACATAGCCCAGAAAGCCAAAAACACATTGAAACAATAATGTAATCGATTACATAAGTTGTGTAATCGATTACACGAACCCTGACAACGTCCAACGACTATATTAACTGCATTAAATGCATGCCCAAACCACCCCAACGGCTCTATTAATTGAGAAACTTATAAATACCAAAGTTGGGTCTTCATTTGAGGTTGACCTTGAATCAAAAACTGATCACCAATACTTCCAAACGTGAATCAATCCTCAAATCCACTTCTTGCTCTGTTTTTCGTTAAAAACGTGAAAAATCTTTGAGAGCATATTAGAGCTTCAATTTGTAATCATCTGCTCTAGTGAGAGCTTCATTCAATCTATCATTATTGCTTTGTAAAGAGGGTGAGACATCCCTCCAAAAGTGTAAAGGGTGAGGTATCCCTTAGTTGAAGAAACTCAAGCTCCAAAGGTGAGGTATCCCAAAGTGCTGAGTGCTCAAGGTTGTAGTGGTTGTCAAGCACCCATTGAAGCTTAAAGATATAGTGGAAAATCTCAAGTTGTTGCTTGGGGACTGGACGTAGATCACAAATGGATTGGTGATCGAACCAGGATAAATTATTGTGTTTGTTTTCTCTAAACCCTTCTCTTCACATTAAGTACTGTTTTATTGATTTGCTTGAATATTGGTACCTTTGCCTATTGCATTTATAAGTGAAAGTATTTATCTTTTACATCCAATCATCTCTAATCATCAATTTGCTTCAACAAAAATTATTTATTAAACGATTTGCGAAAGATTTGCGAACTTAGCTTTCATACTCAATTCACCCCCTCTTGAGTATTGAGGCCACTTGGTAACACATTTATCACCATGTATCTAGTGAGACTAGTGCCCACAGCTTGTGGAAGAAATTGAGCAACTTGTTTGAGTCTAAAAATACACAGAACAAGGCATTCTTGATTTGAAAGTTAGTAAACTTGAAATACAGGGATGGGTCCTCGGTGGCTGAGCATATGACTAGTTTTCAGAATGTTGTGAATCAATTGAATACTATGGAGGTTGTGTTAGATGATGAATTACTTGCGCTGTTGTTGCTTAGCTCATTACCAGACAGCTGGGAAACATTGGTGGTATCTCTGAGTAACTCTGCTCCTAATGGAAAGTTGACTTTCAATATGGTGAAAGATAGTCTCTTGAATGAAGAAACTAGGAGGAAGGGACATGGTATGGCTAGCTCTTTGACTCAGAATGAAGCTTTGGTTGTGGAGTCACGGGGAAGAAGCCAACATAGAAATTTTCAGAGATCTGAAGACTGTAGCAAGTCAAGAGGAAGGTCAAAGAACAAAAAAGACATCAAGTGCTTCCATTGCAATAAAATGGGACACATGATTAAAGAATACAGGTTCCTTAAGCGGGAAAAATCAAGGACTAGAGGCAATAATAAAAGAGAAGACAAAGACAAAGACACTGCTGTAATTGTATCTGATGGTGAAGTTGTCATTGTTTATGATGATGACTCTGTTAATATCACATGCCAGGAGTACGAATGGGTTGTTGATTCTGCTACCTCCTTTCATGTTACACCACACCGTGAGTACTTTACATCCTACACTACCGGAGATTTTGGGCAAGTGAAGATGGGAAATCAAGGGGTAAGCAAGGTTGCTGGCATTGGAGAAATTTGGTTGGAGACTAATGCCGGATGCAAGTTGCACTTGAAGAACGTCAGACATATTCCTGACATGCGCCTCAGCCTGATCTCGGATAGGTACTTGATGAAGATGGCTATCATAATTCCTTTGGTGATGGCAATGGAAATGTACCAAAGGGACTTTGGTGGTAGCAAAGGAGTGAAGCGGAATACTCTTTATTGGACATCAAGAAAGTTGTCTACACCTCAAGTGAATGCAATTGAGGATTGCTCTACAGAGCTATGGCATAAACGCATGGGTTACTTGAGTGAGAAGGGCCTTGACACTCTTGCAAGGCAAAAGTTGCTTCCTGTTAGAGGTACATCTCTTAAAACTTGCTCTCATTGTCTTGTTGGTAAGCAACATAGAGTTTCCTTTCGCACTTATCCTCCACATAGGAGACCTCATATCTTGGATTTAGTTCACACTGATGTTTGCACTATGGATGCTAAAACCCTTAGTGGTTACTCTTATTTTGTTACTTTTATTGATGAACATTCTAGAAAAGTGTGGGCTTTTGTTTTGAAATCCAAAGACCAAGTACTTGATGTATTCAAACACTTCCATGCAAGTGTTGAAAGAGAAACAGGAAAATTGTTGAAGTGTGTTAGAGCAAATAATGGTGGTGAATACAGGGGTCCATTTGAGCACTACTGTAAGGACCATGGAATCAAGCTTGAGAAGATAGTTCCAAAAACCCCTCAGCACAATAGGGTTGCAGAGAGAATGAACCGCACAATTAACGACAGAATCAGATGCATGCTCTCTCATGCTAAATTGCCTAAAGCCTTCTGGGGTGAAGCACTAAGAACTGCAGTAGACTTGATTAACCTTTCTCCCTTTGTTCCTCTTGATGGTGATGTTCCTGAGAGGGTGTGGAGAGGGAAAGATGTTTCCTATAGTCATTTGAGGGTGTTTGGCTACAAGGCATTTGTTCATATCCCTAGAGATGATAGATCCAAGCTTGATGGTAAGTCTAAATAGTGTATTTTCTTGGGTTATGGTCGTGATGATTTTGGTTACAGGTTTTGGGATCCGATTGATAAGAAAGTTATCAGAAGCCGAGATGTTGTCTTTCTTGAAGACCATACTATTGAAGATATTGAGAAGAAGGATAAGCCAAAATAGGTTGTTCATGGGTACATTGATGTTGAGCCAGAACCTCCTACCAGGGTCATTGATAACGGGGGAGATGTAAATGCAGATATGGAGAACACAGTTGATGTGCCTCAGCCTCAAGTCAATGAACCAATTGAGCCAATTCCACAAGAACCACCTTTAGAGCCTGAGGTGAGAAGATCTGCAAGAGAGCATCATCCTTCACAGAGATATCCTCCACATGAGTATGTGTTGTTGATTGATAGGGGAGAACCAGAGAGCTATGAAGAAGCTATGTCACATAAGGAGAAGGACAAGTGGTATAAAGCCATGTAAGAGGAGATGAAATCCTTACATGAGAACCATACATTTGAGTTAGTGAAGCTGCCCCAGGGTAAGAGAGCACTTAGGAATAAATGGGTGTTCAAGCTAAAATCAGAAGAGAATTGCTCACAGCCAAGGTACAGGGTAAGGTTGGTTGTGAAAGGCTTCAGTTAGAAGAAAGGAGTTGATTTTGAAGAAATATTTTCACCTGTGGTCAAGATGTCTTCAATACGAGTTGTGCTTGGCTTAGCGTGCCTAATTTGAATTTAGAGGTTGAGCAACTTGATGTGAAGATACCTTTCCTCCATGGTGACCTGGAGGAAGAAATTTACATGGAGCAACCTGAAGGTTTTGCAGTCAAAGGCAAAGAGAAGCTTGTTTGCAGATTAAAGAAGAGCTTGTATGGGCTCAAACAAGCTCCAAGACAGTGGTATAAGAAATTTGATTCCTTCATGATGGATCACGGGTATAGTAAAACTTCTTCTGATCACTGTGTGTTTGTGAAGAAATTTCCTAATGAAAATTTTATTATTCTCTTGCTTTACGTGGATGATATGCTGATTGTTGGCCATGACATTAAAGAGATTCAAAATCTGAAAAGAGAGTTGAACAAGTCCTTTGCAATGAAGGATTTGGGCCCTGCAAGGCAAATCCTTGGCATGAAAATTGTTCATGACATGAAGAATGGTAAATTGTGGTTATCACAACAAAGGTATATTGAGAAAGTATTGGAGAGATTTAATATGGGCAATTCCAAATCTGTTAGTACTCCACTTACAGGTCACTTCAAGTTAAGCCTTGCGCAATGTCCTACAAGTGAGAAAGATAAAGAAGAAATGCAGAAGATTTCGTATGCATCTGCGGTTGGTAGTTTGATGTATGCGATGGTATATACAAGGCCGGATATTGCTCATGTTGTTGGCATTGTTAGTTGCTTCCTCTCTAATCCTGGTAAAGAGCACTGGCAAGCTGTGAAGTGGATACTCAGGTATCTCAGAGGTACTTCTGGAGTTTGTTTATGTTTTGGGAGTGGTGAGCCTGTGTTGAATGGTTACATAGATGCAGACATGGCCGATGATGTGGATTCCAAGAAGTCTACTTCTGGTTATATGATGACTTTTGCAAGGGGAGCAGTGTCATGGCAATCTGTTGGTGTATGCCCTAGAGGCTAATACATTTTCTGTATTTGCATATATTCTATTATGCTATTTTATATATATGAGGCATTTCATTTATTGTGTTCTTTTTGATAAACATAATAAAGTCCTTAGAATAGTAAGATTGATGCCATAGGACATCAAGTGGATGACTTGATCGTGAGATCCTTTTGGTTACAACACTATTCTTAAATGTCCCTAGTCAAGTATTATTGTTAATTAGGACAACAATAATGCATTGAGACTAGTATGTGCGTAGACTGATGACCACATCTCACGGGTCATGGATATGAGATATCAAGTCTACACATGGATACATATTAGAGTAATGATGTATTGGACAGACCCGCCATGAGAACGCTACGTGGATCGTTACGTGAGTGTCATAAGCGATTCTCATAGTGATAATGGTGTATGTGGTTTTTGACCGAAATCACTACGATTCCTACATGAGGAGTTGTGTGTTTTAAATGCCATCAAACGTCATCCGTAACAAGATGATTATAAAGTTGGTTATTAGACATATTGCGATGCATGTGGAGGAATGTGAGTGACCTAGATGGGATTTGTCCCTCCTACATAACAGAGTGATATCTTCGGCCCCCGATTGAGTGAGACTATGAAATGCATGGCCATGCTCAAATGAGTCAATATGAGATATTGATCTCATTTGTTATTACTATGTCTACTCGGGAATCAGGAAACTGAAGATTGAATTAAACAAGGGTGACACGTTCCATGCCTTGTGTTCAACTGGATATTTGGACAAAGGGACTAAACTACACGAAACATTGATCACGGATAGGTTATGTCAAATTACTGACATTCTCATTACTTGGGTAGCAGTGATGTGTTGCTAGATACCGCTCATCGTTTGTAATATTAAAATGAGATTTTAATATTACTACCAACGTCATGAGAACCCGCAGGTCGCACACTTAGAACAGACTAAATTGGAGCAATAAGGATCCAAGTTGGACTCGGATTCAATTGTGGGCCTAACTCATGACGATGGGTTTTAGGGTTGCACAGCTTACCTTGCTCGCTCACACTCACTTAAGGTAGCCACTATTATAAATAGTACTGTTAAGGGGCTGCTATAGATGTTACATCATAACCCTAGCCGCACCTAAGAAAGTGAGTGAGAGACAGTGAAAGGTTCTTCTCTTCTATTCGCAGCTAGCACCGCGAAACAGAGGCGTGACTCCTTTTGCAAGTCTGTTCGTGTGGATACCACAGAAACATCGTCGCTATTACGGTGTTGGTGATTCACCTCGCTTGTGTTTATCACGCTTCAAGAGGTAAATCTTAAAAAAAAACTCGGATTATGGATTTTTCGCATGGATCCTGTGTGGGAATCCTATTATTCCGCTGCGAGATATTTTGATCCGCAATTCCCAACAGTGGTATCAGAGCCACTTGCGAAACTATGATTCGGTTTTTTTGCTTTTCTTAATATATGCGATAACATGATTTGTTGCTTTCCTTTCATAAAAGATATGATCTTTATATGTTATTTCGAAATCGAAATAATCTTTGTATGAAACCGTGTTCTGTTTTTATTTGTTGTTTATGAAACATGTTGATGATTTTGAAACCATGAAGATGTTCATATAATTCGTGAAAACGGTTTTGAATGCTTTTTTTTTTTGCGTTTTTTCGATATCTATATATGTGATATGTATGATTAAAAACGGTTTTGAATGCTTTCTGTTCTTGCATTTTTCGATATCTATATATGTGATATGTATGATTCTCGCGAAAACAGTTTTGAATGCTTTCTGTTCTTGCATTTTTTCGATATCTCGTATATGTGATATGTATGATTCTCGCGAAAAATGATTATGAATGCGATATACACACAGCAGCGACACAGGTTTTGGAAACCTTGTTTCCGTTTTGCAATGGCTATGAAGCTTCCTCGTGACATGAAGTGTTCATGTCTTCACGAATTCTGGAAACCCTGTTTCGGATAGGTGATGGCGGTGTGAGTTACCCCTGCGGCACATGAAGCGTTCATGTGTTTGTGGGCCTTAGGGTTCAAATGTTGTTGCCCTAGCCGTCATGGAGGCAGAAGGGGTCCAACTCGAATTTTTCTCCAAGAAACCAGTGGTGGTATATGAGTGAAAAATTTAGGGTCGGGGCGCTGCCCCGCACCCCGCAAAGGGCGGCCTCCCCTTGACCCCCGCCCGCTGACCGGGCAGCGGGAACCCCGTCGGGGCGTTGCCCCGAACCCCGTTGCATGGTGTGTGATATTCGAAAGCGCGATATTCAAATCTTTGTTTTATAATTCACAAAATAATAATGTGTTATTTCTTTGTGTTTATGTATTCTTAGAGATGCATGGTGCATGGTTATGGCCTTAGTCTTTATTTTATGCTATTTTGGTTATTTTAAATACGACCTGCGTGTCGTGCCTTTCTCTCTACATTCTGATTGTACATTCTCTTCTCATCTAACTCCCTCGAATGTAAAAGAGGTTTCTATAATGTAATCATCATGTGGAGACAAGGAGATGGCATCAAGTGAGGACGTTGGTGGGAGACGCTTGGTGAAGCTGGCATTTTTTAATGCTAATCTCTTAGAGGCCATAACCATGTCACATTTATTATATGCTTTATATGTATGAGATGCATGGATGATGTTTATGGTATGCTAAACAAGTTTAATAAATGGTGAGATCTAATAATAAAATTCCCTCAAAGAAAATATTAAGTCATTATGTGATGCCTTCCAATGCGTGGCACTCATCAAGACTATTATCGATTAAGTGTAGGTCTGCCAAAGCAGGGTGCCTTTATCTATATTAGTAAGATGCGATGGGATAAGAGTAATATCCAACTGCCAACTATTGGGTCTGACTTAACTAGGCCATTTCAATAGGATTGAAGGCTTAGAGGCATGAAGTTGGGCTTTAGTCCATTAGATGGATTAGAATAAGTGTTATTCACCCAACTATCTAAGAGTTGCATGTAATGTAATTGGAAAGAGTTTCCTACCTAAATAACCGAATTTTGGGCGATCAGCCAAAGCTGACTCAAAGCTAGGTAAAATATGGATCTTGGCCCACTAGGAAATCTTTCGATGGGATTTTTCGAGTCAATGCTGAGGGTCATTGACTTGAATAAAATAGTGGGAGACATATTTAATTAAAAGACCTCATTAAATATGTTTATGGCATGATACTTATATTTTTGCATGTTTCTGTTAATAGATAACCATGGCAATAAACACATCGGGTACTTTATCATTGCGATCCGTCCTTGAGAAGGATAAGTTGTCTGGAACAAATTTTCTAGACTGGTACAGGAATTTGAGGATTGTCCTTAAGCAAGAGAAAAAGCGTATGTTTTGGAACAATGCCTATTCTTGAGCCACCTGCTGCTAATGCCCCTAGAACCTGAAAGAGATGCTTATAAGAAGCATCAAGATGATGCCTTGGACATTGGATGTCTAATGCTGGCCACCATGAACTCGAGCTCCAAAAGCAACATGAGAACATGGATGCATACGATATGATCGTACACCTTAAAAAGCTCTATCAAGAGCAGGCCAGGCATGAGAGATTCGAGGTCTCTAAAGCACTATTTCAATGCAAGTTGGTAGAAGGAAGCCCCGTTGGTGCTCATGTACTCAAGATGATTGGGTACATTGAAAACCTAGAGAGATTGGGTTTTCCTTTGGGCCAAGAGTTGGCCATCGACTTAGTCCCGCAATCGTTCTTAGGAAAGTTTCGATCAATTTGTCATGAACTACAACATGAATGAGATTGACAAATCACTACCAGAGTGTTAGGCATGTTGAGAATGCTGAGCGAGTAACATCAACAAAGGTAAAGGGAAGGCCATAATGATGGTCCAAAAGAATAAGGGCAAGAAACAGTGAGAAAAAGCCCAAGGACAACCTGGAAGGGCAAGGGCAAGAACAAGTCCAAGCCTAGCACTTCTAGCTTGAAACCAGTGGGTGGAGTGGCTAAGGAAGGTACATGCTTCCATTGCGGTCGACCGGACATTGGAAGAGGAACGTGCCAAGTTCCTGGAGGAGCTCAAAAAGAAGAAGGGAAATGAGACTTCCACTTCGGGTATTTTTGTTATTGAAGTCAATTTATCTACTTTCGCATCATGGGTATTAGATCTTGGATGTGGATCTCACATTTGTGTAAATGTGCAGGATCTAAAGAGCAGCGATAGAGACCATTGACGAAGGGCGAAGTCGACCTACGAGTTGGAAATGGAGCAAAAGTTACTGCATTAGCTGTAGGGACTTATTTATTATCTCGCCCACCTGGGCTTGTAATAGAGTTAGAGAAGCGCTATTTTGTGCCTCGCTATTAGTAGGAATATCATTTCTGTTTCTTGTTTGGACAAGAAAGGTTTTTCTTTTATAATAAAGGACAAGTGTTGTTCTATTTATATGAATGATATTTTTATGGTAGTGCACAATTGAGTAATGGACTTTATGTACTTGATCTCGAAACGCCCATTTATAACATAAATACAAAGAGGTTTAAATCAAACGATCCGAACCCAACTTTTCTCTCGGCATTGTCGTTTGGGCCACATAAATGAGAAACGCATCTCCAAACTCCATAAAGATGGATTCTTGGACTCATTTGATTTCGAATCATATGAGATATGTGAATCTTGTTTATTAGGGAAGATGACAAAGGCCCCATTCACTAGACAAGGTGAAAGGGCTAGTGATCTTTAGGCCTTATACATAGTGATGTATGTGGGCCACTAAACACTGATCACTAGAGGTGGTTTTCAATACTTCATTACATTTACCGATGATTTCAAGTAGATATGGATTTGTATATCTTATGAAGCACAAATCGAATCCTTTGAAAAGTTCAAAGAGTTCAAGAATGAAGTACAAAACCAACTTGGCAAAAGAATTAAAATCCTTCGATCGATCGAGGAGGTGAATACTTAAGCCAACAGTTTGATGATCATCTGAAAGAATGTGGGATAATATCTCAACTCACTCCTCCTGGAACACCACAATGGAATGGTGTTTCTGAAAGGAGGAACCGGACTTTGTTGGACATGGTCCGATCCATGATGAGTCATGCAGACCTTCCAGGCTCCTTCTGGGGACATGCTCTGATTACATGACAGCTTTCACACTTAACCGTGTTCCATCTAAGACGGTTCAACAGACACCATATGAGATATGGACTGGGAGACAGCCCAGTATGTCTTTCATGAAGATTTGGGGTTGCGAAGCTTATGTGAAACATCAAGTTTCTGATAAGCTTGGCCCTAAATCAGATAAATGCTTCTTTGTGGGGTATCCAAAGGAAACCAAAGGATACTTTTTCTATAATCCTACCGAGGGCAAAGTGTTTGTCGCACGGACAGCTGTGTTTCTAGAAAGGGAGTTTATCTCCAAAGGAACCAGTGGGAGAAAAGTAGAACTTGAAGAAGTTCAAGTTTCACAAAGCAAAGAATGAACCAATGGTGGAAATAGAAGCGCCTCCACAAAATGTTGTGGAACAACAACAACTGCTCTAGTAGCACAAGACTGCGTAGGTCTAACAGGATACGTCATCAACCAGGAGAGAGATATGGATTTCTCATGACCCAACAAGGTGACGTATTGCTCATGGATCAAGATGAGCCTGTGACTTACCAAGAAGCCATTATTGGCCCAGACCGAGAAATGGCTTGAGGCCATGAGATCTGAAATGGATTCCATGTATGCCAACCAGGTATGGACCTTGGTTGACCCACCTGAATGGGTAAAACCCATTGGGTGCAAGTGGGTTTTCAAGAAGAAAACCGACATGGATGGTAATGTGCATACCTTTAAGGCGCGATTGGTGGCTAAAGGTTTCAAACAAATTCATGGTGTAGACTATGATGAGACTTTTTCCCCAGTTGCGATGCTTAAATCAGTTCGGATCTTGCTTGCTATTGCAACATACCATGATTATGAAATCTGGCAAATGGATGTCAAAACTGCTTTCCTTAATGGAAATCTTCTCGAAGATGTGTACATGACACAACCTGAGGGTTTTGCCACTCCACAAGATGCTAGAAAGGTATGCAAGTTGCAACGATCTATTTATGGATTGAAGCAAGCTTCCAGAAGCTGGAATCTTCGTTTTGATGATACAATCAAATAGTTTGGTTTCATCAAGAATGAAGAAGAATCTTGTGTCTACAAGAAGGTTAGTGGGAGCACAGTTGTCTTTCTAGTATTGTATGTAGATGACATACTACTAATTGGAAATGACATCCCTACCCTACAGTCTGTAAAGACTTGGTTAGGGAAGTGCTTTTCTATGAAGGACTTGGGCGAAGCCACCTATGTGTTAGGTATCAGGATCTATAGAGATAGATCACAGAGATTGCTTGGCCTAAGTCAGAGTACATACATAGACAAAGTGTTAAGACGATTTAACATGCATGAATCCAAGAAAGGACTCTTGCCTATGTCACATGGTGTAAGCCTATCTAAGGCTCAATCCCCTTCCACCCAGGATGAGAGGGATCGCATGAGCAAGATTTCATATGCATCTGCAATTGGATCTATCATGTATGCCATGTTATGTACTCGACCAGACATCTCGTATGCTTTGAGCATGACGAGTAGGTACCGACTGATCCCGGTGAAAGTCACTGGATTGCTATCAAGAACATCCTTAAGTACTTAAGAAGGACTAAGGATTCGTTCTTGGTATATGTGAGGTGAGGAAGAGCTAGTTGTAAAGGTTACACCGATGCTAGCTTCCGGACCGATAAGGACGACTCAGATCGCAATCGGGTTATGTTTTTTGCCTAAATGGTGGGGTGAGGTGGAAGAGTTCAAAAGGGAGACAGTCGCCAATTCCACCACGTAGGCCGAGTATATTGCTTTGCCTCCAATGCAAAGAAAGGAGGCCGTTTGGATCGGGAAGTTCATTACCGAACTTGGCACTATTCCTAGCATTGTGGACCCAAAGTGGACCTCTATTGTGATAATAATGGAGCCATTGCACAAGCTAAGGAGCCTAGATCTCACCGGCCGATCCAAACATATACTTAGGCGCTTCCATCTCATTCGAGAGATCATCGATAGAGGAGATGTGAAGATATGCTGCAGTGAGTACCAACAGATGATAACATTGTTGATCCATCGACGAAGCCTCTTGCATTGCAGAAGCATGAGGGTCACACTAGGTCTTTAGGCATTAGATATATGCCCGAGCTCTAGTGCAAGTGGGAGATTGTTGGTGTATGCCTAGAGGCTAATACATTTTTACGTATTTGCATATATTCTATTATGCTATTTTATATATATGAGGCATTTCATTTATTGTGTTCTTTTTTGATAAACATAATAAAGTCCTTAGAATAGTAAGATTGATGCCATAGGACATCAAGTGGATGACTTGATCGTGAGATCCTTTTGGTTACAACACTATTCTTAAATGTCCCTAGTCAAGTATTATTGTTAATTAGGACAACAATAATGCATTGAGACTAGTATGTGTGTAGACTGATGACCACATCTCACGGGTCATGGATATGAGATATCAAGTCTACACATGGATACATATTAGAGTAATGATGTATTGGATGACCCGCCATGAGAACGCTACGTGGATCGTTACGTGAGTGTCATAAGCGATTCTCATAGTGATAATGGTGTATGTGGTTCTTTGACCGAAATCACTACGATTCCTACATGAGGAGTTGTATGTTTTAAATGCCATCAAACGTCATCGTAACAAGATGATTATAAAGTTGGTTATTAGACATATTGCGATGCATGTGGAGGAATGTGAGTGACCTAGATGGGATTTGTCCCTCCTACATAACAGAGTGATATCTTCGGGCCCCCGATTGAGTGAGACTATGAAATGCATGGCCATGCTCAAATGAGTCAATATGAGATATTGATCTCATTTGTTATTACTATGTCTACTCGGGAATCAGAAACCGAAGATTGAATTAAACAAGGGTGACACGTTCCATGCCTTGTGTTCAATCGGATATCGGACAAAGGGACTAAACTACACGGAAACATTGATCACGGATAGGTTATGTCAAATTACTGACATTCTCATTACTTGGGTAGCAATGATGTGTTGCTAGATACCGCTCATCTTGTTTGTAATATTAAAATGAGATTTTAATATTACTACCAACGTCATGAGAACCTGCAGGTCGCACACTTAGAAACAGACTAAATTGGAGCAATAAGGATCCAAGTTGGACTCGGATTCAATTGTGGGCCTAACTCATGACAGATGGGTTTTAGGGTTGCACAGCTTACCTTACCTCGCTCACACTCACTTAAGGTAGCCACTATTATAAATAGTACTGTTAAGGGGGCTGCTATAGATGTTACATCATAACCCTAGCCGCACCTAAGAAAGTGAGTGAGAGACAGTGAAAGGTTCTTCTCTTCTATTCGCAGCTAGCACCGCGAAACAGAGGCGTGACTCCTTTTGCAAGTCTGTTCGTGTGGATACCACAGAAACATCGTCGCTATTACGGTGTTGGTGATTCACCTCGCTTGTGTTTATCACGCTTCAAGAGGTAAATCTTAAAAAACTCGGATTATGGATTTTTCGCATGGATCCTGTGTGGGAATCCTATTATTCCGCTGCGAGATATTTTGATCCGCAATTCCCAACACAATCCAGATTATAGAAATGTGTTGCTCTATCCTCTACAGAGGCAGAATATATTGCCATTACAGAAGCTGCTAAAGAACTCTTGTGGATGCAAAAATTCCTACAAGAGTTGGGTCTTTCACAAGAAAAATATGTTTTATACTGTGATAGTCAAAGTGCAATCCATCTCAGCAAGAACTCGACCTTTCATTCAAGGTCTAAGCATATTGAGGTTCGGTATCACTGGATACGGGATGCGCTGGAGATGAAGCAATTATCATTAGAGAAAATCCATATTGACGAGAATGGTTCAGATATGATGACAAAGACTTTACCCACAGGAAAATTTGCCACTTGCAAAGAGAAAGCGAGTTTGGTTGACTATGGTCCCACTTGATTGGTGAGGGGGAGAATTGTCAGGTGGGTCACCAAAAGTGGGCCCACCTTGACTTTAATTAAAAAAAAAAGGAAGAAAGGGTTATAGGCCAAAAGGCCCATTTACTTGGATATTATTATTGTGTGCCTCTGGTGGTTTTTGGTAGACGCCGAGGGAGAGAATTTGAAGAAACAGAGAAGACGACAACAGCGTGTGCGGCGAGAAGAAAATAAGGGGAGAAAGTTGTGCTCTTCTATCAGATGTTTGGGAGTATAATTGTGCTCCATTCTTCTTGAATTCTTGATATGTTGATCCTGGTAGTGTGAGCTTTATTTTGGTTTTAATATCTCTCTATTTTGGGTTCTCTCTGTTGCCTAGCTAGATACCCATTGGTGGGTTTATTGTGTTGTTATCTACCTTATTAGTGAAGATTAATTTTCTGTTGATCCCTGGTGGTTCCAAGAGGACTTGTGGTGTACCCATTAATTTATTAGTGGAGGTTTTTTTACTGGACTAGGTCCCGTGGGTTTTTCCCTCACATTGGGGGTTTTCCCACATTAAAAATCTGGTACCTATTGATTTTATTTTTCTGGTCTGTGCATCCTATTATTAGCCAAAAATTATTATTTGTTGCCTGAAAAATTTTCAGAGCCTATTGTTAATTGCACAGGGGGAAAAAGTGATCCAGTTTATTTTTGCTTGTTGTTAATATTTGTTATCTTTTCCTAACAACAAAAATGTATAATGATGTTGATATAAAATGTTTAGTTAAAATGATGTAGGATAAATTTGTACATGAGATTAATTCTTTTTTCTTTAATGTATTAGTATTCGGGTATAATTTCTTTGCTCGAAGACTAGTAAAGTTTTAGTGCAGGAGTGTTGATAATAGTCTAATAATATGTATTTTTAATATTAAAATTAAGTTTTATTATACTTTAATATAAGTAATTTTTGTGATTTTGTGACTTATTAATTAATTTTTATAAACATATTAATTATTAAATTTTTCTTATTTTGTGATGCTTGTAAAAAAAGAATATACTTAAGGAATAATTAAATCAAGGTGGCTGAAGCTAGGTCATATCTTCTAGGGGTGCACAACCCGAACCACGAACTCGCCAACCCGACCCGGCCGACCCGACCACATATATCCGGGTTAGTTCGGGTAATCGGGTCGGGTCGGGTAAAATTTTGTTAACCCGTTGAATATCGGTTCGGGTAACGGGTTTGGTGAACCAACCCGACCCGATGACCCTATAAAACGACGTCGTTTTGCCTATATTTAAATTTTTATTTATTTTTTCTTACAACCCGATTCGGTAACCCAACCAACCTGACCGACCTAACCGACCCGATTAACCCGATTATCTAACCTGAACCAACCCGATTCTAATCGGGTTGGTTCGGTTCGGGTTACACAAATTTTTTCCCTTGACCCGACCCGACCCGACCCGAACTCACATGATTAGTTTGAATTTTTTTTCTCTCCTAAACTTGACCCGACCCGACCCGTGTGCACTCCTAATATCTTCTATTAAGTTATTATGCTACTGGGTTCATGGCAAATAAAAGAAAGAAAAAAAAGGAGACCTAACCTAATTGACGTAGCACTAGCAGCCTTTTAAGTATGTATGTATATATATATGTGTATTTGGAGGAGATATTATATATATATTTGGAGGAGATATTTGGGGAGGGCACGCAGCAGGAGATATTCGGAGGATGTGAAGCGGCACAAAGGAACTAAAGAGAGAAAGTGGTCAAGGTGCACGCGGTTCGAAGCGAGAAAATCAATTGAAAAAGGATTGAACGAACGGCAGCAACGCAAAAAGAATCAAAGAAAGGAGGAAGCAACAAAGACGGGGCAGTGCAACAGAGACGGAGTTTTATGAATTTTGCTTCTTCTTTTGCTAATTTTATTTTTTGGATTAAGATGAAATCTTAACTTTTTATTTTAGATTATTTAACTTTGTTTAAACATATTTTTGTTCTATAATTATATAATATTGATTATTATTGATCTTTAATTGTTTTTCAATTTAATTTTTATTGATTATTTTGTAATTAATTAATAAATTTAAATTAATATCTTTTAATCACATATATATTTCTTATAGTCTTAAGTATGAGTTGTGCAATAATATTTATTATTTTAAAATCTAAAAATTAAATAATTCATGTTACGTTAAATAGTTTATGTCATAATTTGAGTAGACTATATTATTTTAGATAAATTATGTCAATAATTAGATTTCAATAATCTTTAGTAGTGATCAAAACTTGTAGTTATAAACACTTCATAAAATAAAATTAATTGTCATTCTAGTTAAATTCATCTTTGCATAGTTAGTGGTACATTCGAGATCTTAGAATTATTTTTTAATTTCTCTTGCATTTTTAATTTGAGTCGTTTAATTTAAATTTATTATTTAATTTTAGTTTTAATTTAGCACGTGATTTATATTTTCAGTTTAATTAAATAAAATAAAAATCTCTTTTCTTTTTTTCTTAAATTAATTTAGGTAGATATTAGATTTTAATTAATTCTGTCACTCTCTGTGGGTACGACACCCTTATATTTGCTAAACATTACATTGATCTTGTGCACTTGCAAGTAAAGGATAATTTTATCATTTGAAAATCTCTATCAGATATCAAGCAGTGTAAAATACCTCAAGGGGAAAGTTGGGGTGGAATCTTTGGAAGTCGAGCCAAGGATTTTGGAAGGGTTTCGAGGAGCAGAAGTTGCCAAGGTGGTAAAATTTTCTGTTTGAACCTCGGCACTCTTGTTTGGCTTAGTAGCAAGGTCATCGAGGTCAATGGTGTCCTTAGAAGAAGAGGCAGGAGCCACCTTCTTGAAAGCCACTTCAGCGGGGGTCAACTTCTCAGTCACCACTTCAGTAGAAGCAGTTCTTTCCTCAGCAATTTTAATATCTTGGTCCTTTTGAGGAGAAGAACCAGTCAATTTAGTAACCTCTTTTGCTTGGGAATCAGAAGTAGAAGTCTCTTGAAATCAAAGACAAAGTTAGAAAGTGAAGAGTCTAAGATTAAAATTAAGAAATAAGGGGTCAAGTCTATACCTTAGTCGAAGGCTTTCTCTTGGATATTGTCAACTTTGGAGACTTTCGTTGGCTACCAGAAGTTGTTTTAGAAAGCACATTCTTTGCCTTCTTGGCAGCTAGAGAAGAGATCTCAGTTGACTAAACCTCTTTATTCACCTCATCAGAATCTGTAAATAAAACAAATTAGATGAAAATAAGTCCAATAGAGATGTGAAAAAGCTAAATGAACCAATAATAGTAAGAAAGATCCTTACCTTTAGCCCTTCTTTTCTTGGTTTTCTACAAGTTATAGAATTTACTAGTTAGCACCTTAAGAAGGGAATCAAATATATATCAATTGGAGAGTTCATTAGTACTCAAATAAGAAACATCAAAAGGTATAAAGCACAAAAAGGAGTCAAAAGAAATCCTATTCCACTCAGCTAGAAATTGGGCGTGTTCGAGTTTTACAAACTAGAGCCCATTTGGAACATAATTGCCTTTTAAGTGGTGTAGCCTGAGGAGAACTTGTATGAGTCTTATTTGTTGAGAAAACCAATCACTACAACATTTTGACTTCAGGCAACGCTATTTTTAGCAACGCTTCAAAAGCGTTGTCTAAAGTTGTATAAGCAACGCTTTTTGAAAGTTGCTATTAATTCTTAGTATAGGCAACATCTTTTAAGCAACGTTTTGAAAACGTTACCGTAGAGTGTACAGGCAATGCTTTTTGGGTGTTCTCTAAATTTAATCATGTTTAGGAAACAAAATTTAGACAATCTTTAGTAAACATTGCCAGAAACATAATAGGCAATGTTTTAAAGTTGTTCCCAATTGTATTGCTTTTTAAGACTTTTTAAAATATTACTTAAGACTCATTGTCTGAGATTACTGACTACTACAGTGTCGCAGATAGCAGCAGAAGAATAATGGAGGCTTCTAGAGGGTATGGAGGACTAGCAATGGTCATTGGAAGGGACATTGAGGTCGAGGCAGAGGCCGATGGCAATAACCGGCGTCGGAGGGAAGTTGGTCTTGGCCTTGGCTCTGCGGAGGGAATTGGCGGCGCCGTCGTAGGCGAGCTCTTCAGGAGTATCAAATGTACCCAACCAGACACGATTCTTCTTCTAGGGATCGCGTATCTTAGTAGCATAACATCCCCAGGGTCGCTTCTTGACCCCTCTGTAGTGTCCCTCACGAGAGGCCGAAGAAGATGAAGACGCCATGAACAGGACTGGAACCGCACCAGACCCGGCTAGATGTGCGCGGCACCGGCGGCACCTTCGGGGTTGTGAAGTTGGGGTTTTGAGACAATGGTTCAGAAGAGGAAGCGGGTCTCATCGCCTTCGATGTTAACAAACCTAACCCCATTTTCTGATTCTCTCTCTCTCTCTCAAATTGATTGTTGATGTGTGTGAAACAACATCATATTTTAGTCTTGTTGTACATGAATGGAAAGCTTGCATGATTGAAGTTGGAGCTTTACGGATAGCAAAAAGGCACAAAAAGCTCACTCCAGAGAGATCCATGGTCTGCCTGTGGAATTTTCCACGACCATGAACTGAGTAGCAACTTGAAAAAAGCAAAAAAGAAACTCCAGAGAGTTCTATGGCCAGGCCATGGAATGATCCACAGCTATGGAATTCAAGTTGAGGCAAAAATGTCCTGTGGCAGCAAGATCCACGGCCAGCCCGTGGAATGATCCACGGTCGTGGATTGCAGTACGCATCAGTTTTTAAATTTTATTTTTTATTTCTTTTGGGGCCTTTTAGCCAATTAAAATCCTAGGGTATAAATAGATGTTCTGAATACAATTGAGGGGTTCCAACTTGGTTTGAAGGAGACACACTTGGAGGCTTTGGATCTTGATCTTTCTTCCCTCTTCTCTCTTTGATTACGGGTTTGGATGTTCTTGAATATGTTTTCTTGTTTCTTTTTCTCCATGTCTGAGTAGTTCTCTTTGTTTCTAAGATTGGGCAATGCCCTTTGATACATTGATGATGATTAATTGACTTGGTTTACCCTTTTTATTAATCTTGAATGTTCTTTGATTCAATTCTTATTGCGCTTATTTATGTGAATTTGTTGGCCACATATTTACATCTTATAGATATCTAGGGACGTACTAAGAGGTGAACCTAGGTGTTGGAACCATAAGAATTGAACTTAAGGTCTAAATCATGAGAGTAGGTTTAGCCTTTCGAGGACTTAATGAATTACCATAAAGTGTAATAAGTTCAATTTAAATTCAATTACCACGAGAGTAGGAATTGGTTTAATTGGGCACGGTTCTTGTCTCTTAAGAAAGAACATTAACTAATTTAGGGTAATTCACCTTCAATTAAATTTCAATTTAAATAAAAGGGTTGTCAATTAGGATTTGTCTTGTATCATTGTGGTTACCCCAATCTTGAAAGCTTTCTTGAATCTGAAAAACCTTTCTTAATAACTAGCTATTTTTGTTCTTAATTTTGCACTCTAGTATTTATTTATTTAATTGCTTGGTTACTAAGATCTCATTAATCAATGATTTTATCTCCTTTGTTTAATTTAATTGAATTAATTAATTAATTAGTATTCATAGACACAGTCCCTGTGGATTTGATCTTTTATTACTTGACGACGAAACTGTACACTTGCGGATTTCACACACCAAGTTTTTGGCGCCGTTGCCGGGGACTGTGTTTTTCTTGAATATCAATTTAATTTTTAATTTAATTATTTTAAACTTTTTTTCTTTTTATCATATTCTTACGTTCTTGATTTCTCTGACTCTCTGTAGGTTTCTCTTGTTTATGTAAAGTACTAGACGTTCCGGAACTCTTATTGAAGAGATCCTAAAATTGAAAGAACTTTTCGTAGAAAGAGAAGACAACAAAGGCAAAGAGTAAGAGAAATACCTGAACCAACACTTGTCATGGCTGAAGCTGAGGATAATAGACCACTAAAAGAGTATGCAACCCCTAATGCTCGAGGTTTGTGATCTGGAATTGCTCGGCCAGACATTAAAGCTAGGCACTTCACCATACCTCCTACCTTACTTTCTATGATAAGGCAGAACCAGTTTGGAGGATTGCCATCACAGGACCCGAATAATCATGTGGATATGTTCTTGGAGTTCTGTGAGACCCTCAAGATTGAAGGCGCCTCTATTGATGTTATTCGTCTCCGCCTGTTTCCATTATCATTGAGAGATAGAGCTAGAGCCTGGTTAAAGTCTGTTCCCGCTAAGACGATAACTACTTGGGACTAATTGGAGCAAGCTTTCTTGGACAAATTCTTTCCACCTTCCAAGACTGCTCATCTAAGGACCCAAATCACAAGCTTGGTTCAGAAAAATGGAGAGTCATTGTCAGAAGCCTGGGATAGATATAAGGTTTTACTGGAAGCCTGCCCACACCACGGGTTAGAGAAATGGTTGATCGTCTACACCTTCTACAATGGTTTAGAATATTCTTCGAAGGTGTCTCTGGACTCCGCAGCTAGTGGAGCTTTGATGAATAGAAGGCTCACAGAAGCTTATGAGATTATTGAGAGTGTTGCTGCGAATCATCACCAATGGGCCAATGAAAGAGGCCATAACCCTAGGAAACTCTCGGGAGGTAAGTTTGAGGTAGACGATGTTGATTTAATCATGTCAAAATTTGATTCTTTGAATAAACGTTTTAACATGCTTGAAAAAGCTCATGTTAATTCCATAGGTGCTTCTAACAATTTTTGTGAGATTTGTGGAGCACAGGGACATATAAGTGCCGAATGCCAAGTTGGAATTGAATCCTCACAAGGTGCACCAGTGGAGCAAGTGGAATCATGCCACAATTTCCATGACTTCAACCAAAAGGGGAGGAATGATCCGTATTCTCAAACTTACAACCCTGGTTGGAGGTCACATCCTAACTTCTCCTATCGAAATAGTCAGTACCAAGCCGGGTAAGGTAATGCTAAACCCTCTTTTGGATTCCAACAGGTACAAAAATCTAGACTTGAGCCTCTTCTTGAGAATTTTGTTGAGAGTCAGTCTAAGCAAAATGAGGAGTTTAAGCACCATGGGCAAGTTGTGACTGAGGTAATTAAAGAGTTGTCAGCTAAGGTTGACAATTTGACCATTCATAATAAGATGTTGGAAACCCAGATTGCCCAACAAGCAAGCACTTCACATAGGCAACAGGGTAAGTTTCTTGGTTAACCTGAAGTTAACCCAAGCAATGAACTTTGTAAAGCTGTGAGTTTGAGGAGTGGAAAGAAATTAGAAGATTCCACGGGTAAGGAGGAGAGTGAAAAAGATAAGGGAATTGAGGATAAAGAGACTAAGACACAACACTTAGAAGAAGAGAAAACTAGTGAGAAGGTGTCTAAGTATGTACCCCCTGAACCTTACCAACCCCTAGTGCCCTTCCCTTAAAGATTGGCTAAGGCCAAGTTAGATAGGCAGTTTGGGAAATTCCTAGAGGTCCTTAAGAAATTGTACATTAATGTACCCTTCACTGAGGCATTGAAACAAATGCCTACCTATGCTAAGTTTCTTAAGGACATTTTGTCTGATAAGAGGAAGCTTGAAGAATATGAGACAGTAGCTTTAACTGGGGAGTGTAGTGCTTTAATTCAAAATAAATTGCCTCCTAAGTTAAAAGATCTAGGTAGCTTCTCTATTCCCTGTTTGATTGGCAACATGAATTTTGATAAAGCTCTGTGTGATTTGGGGGCCAGTATTAGTCTTATGCCCCTTTCGGTGTGTAAGAAGTTGGAGGTGGGTGAGCTAAAACCCATAACTATCTCACTTCAATTAGCGGATCGGTCCGTCAAGTACCCTATAGGCATCTTGGAGGATGTTCTTATTCGAGTTGGTAAGTTTTTCATACCTGCTGATTTTGTTGTGCTTGAAATGGAGGAGGATTCCCAAATCCCCATTATTCTTGGTAGGCCTTTCTTAGCTACTGCTTGTGCTATAATTGATGTTAAAAATGGTAAATTGTCTTTCACTGTTGGTGATAATAAGGTTAAGTTTGATATTTCTAAATATATTAAACAACCTTCTTTTGAGGACTCTTGTTATAGGATTGATTTATTGCACCAGGTGGTGGAAGAAGAGTCCACCAATATTCATTTGGAAGATCCATTGGAGAGATGCTTGGTTAGTGGCGGCTCTTTTGATTCTGGAGGAGAGGTAGCTGAGTATGCCTGCTTGTTGGAGGTAACCTAAAAATTCCACCTTACAAAGCCAAAGTGGAAAAACTTGATCCAAAGCCTAAGTCTGAAGATTGGGAAGAGGAAAAGGCTCCTAAGGTAGAATTTAAAACCCTTCCTTCCACTCTCAAGTATGAGTTTCTTGGTCCCAACTCTTATTATCCTGTCATTATTAGTGCTAGCTTGAATGAATTAGAGACTGAGAAATTGCTTAAGGCTCTTAGGATGCATAGAAAGGTCACGGGATATACTCTTGATGATATTAAAGGCATAAATCCTTCCTTTTGCATGCATAGAATTTTGATGGAACCTGACCATAAACCCTTTGTTGAGTATCAACATAGGTTGAATTCTAATATGAAAGAGTTTGTTAAAAAAGAGGTTCTTAAGTTGCTTAACGCTGGGGTAATCTACCCAATTTCTGATAGTGAATGAGTTAGTCCTGTGCATGTGGTTCCTAAGAAAGGGGGATGACAGTAATTGAAAATGAGAAAAATCAATTAATTCCCACTAGGATAGTCACAAGTTGGAGGATATGCATTGATTATAGGAAGTTGAATAATGCAACTAGGAAAGATCACTTCCCTCTACCCTTCATTGATTAGATGCTTGAGAGGCTAGCTAGACATACATACTTTTGTTACTTAGATGGATATTCGGGATTCCATCAAATCCCTATCCATCCTAGTGACCAGGAGAAGACCACATTTACTTGCCCCTATGGCATTTTTGCCTATAGAAAAATGTCATTTAGTTTATGTAATGCCCCTGCTACTTTCCAAAGATGCATGACTGCAATATTTTCTAAATTTATTGAAAACATCATAGAAGTTTTTATGGATGATTTTTCAGTATATGGAACTAACTTTGATGATTGTTTGTTCAATTTGTCTAAGATTTTGCAGAGATGTGAGGAGGTTAATATTGTCTTGAATTGGGATAAGTGCCATTTTATGGTACAAGAGGGGATAGTACTTGGACATTTGGTTTCTGGAAAAGGAATTGAGGTGGATAAGACAAAAATTGAAGTGATTGAGAAATTGCCTCCACCGGTGAATGTGAAGGGAGTGCGAAGTTTCTTGGGACATGTCGATTTTTACCAGAGATTCATTAGAGATTTTTTAAAATTGCTAAACCTTTGTCTAATCTCTTAGTAAAAGATGTTCCATTTAATTTTGATAGTGACTATTTGAATGCCTTTTGCAGGTTAAAAGAAGCCTTGATCACTGCTCCCATTTTGCAAACACCAGATTGGAATCTATCATTCGAGGTCATGTGTGATGCTAGTGACTATGCTGCAGGAGCTGTGTTGGGGCAAAGAAAAGACAAGAAAGTGCATGCAATTTACTATGCTAGCAAAACACTTAATGAAGCTCGAGCAAACTATGCCACCACAGAGAAAGATTTGCTAGCGGTAGTCTTTGCTTTTGAGAAGTTCAGGTCCTATCTAGTGGGTTCAAAGGTGACTATGTACACTGACCATTCAGCACTTAGGTATCTCATGAGCAAGAAAGAAGCAAAGCCTCGACTTATTCGTTGGATTCTTCTCCGACAAGAGTTTGATTTGGAGATTCTGGATAGAAAAGGGACGGAGAATGAAGTGGCGGATCATTTATCCAGGCTTGAGCAACCGATGATTAGGAAGAGCGAATTACCTATTGATGATTCTTTCCCTGATGAGCAATTGTTTGTAGTTTTTGCAGAGAATGCTCCTTGGTATACTGACTATGGAAACTACTTGGTTAGCAATGTTCTACCTCCTGAGCTTAACTATCAGCAGAAGAAGAAATTTTTCTCAGATCTGAAAAATTTTGTGTGGGATGACCCATACATATACCGGAGGTGTGCTGATGGTATTTATAGGAGGTGTGTCTCCAAGGAAGAGGCTCCGAGTAAATTGAGTTGTTGTCATTCTGCATCCTATGGAGGACATGCTAGTGCCTCCAAGATAGCAGCCAAAGTTCTTCAGTCTGGTTTCTTTTGGCCTTATATTTTCAGAGATGCTTGAAATTTTGTGTTATCATGTGATCCATGTCAGAGGGCTGGAAGTATCTCCAAGAGGCATGAGATACCAATGAATACTATTCTTGAGGTAGAGATCTTTGATGTTTGGGGAGTAGACTATATGGGCCCTTTTCCATCCTCCTGCAACAACAAATTCATTCTTGTAGCTGTTGATTATGTATCTAAATGGGTGGAGGCCATTCCATCCCCAACAAGTGATGCAAAGAATGTGATCAAGCTATTCAAGAAGGTCATCTTTCCAAGGTTTGGAGTTCCTAGGGCTGTGATAAGTGATGGAGGTTCACATTTCATAGAGAGACAATTTGAGAACCTCTTGAAGAAATATGGAGTCACTCATAAGGTTGCTACACCTTACCATCCTCAGACTTCTGGCCAAGTGGAGGTATCTAATCAAGAGATAAAGAGTATTCTGGAGAAAACTGTGTCTAGATCAAGAAAGGATTAGTCTTTGAAGCTTGATGATGCTCTTTGGGCTTACCGTACTGCTTACAAGACTCCTATTGGAATGACACCTTTTTGACTAATTTATAGGAAGCCCTGCCATCTACCCATTGAGCTTGAACATAAAACCTTTTGGGCTATTAAGCTTCTAAATTTTGACTTAAAAGCGGCAGGAGAAAAGAGAAAGTTTCAACTTAATGAACTTGATGAGCTGAGATTGGACGCCTATGAAACTGCCAAGTCATACAAAGAAAGAACCAAGAGGTGGCATGATAAGCACATTCTTCGTAGAGAGTTTCATGAAGGAGAACTGGTGCTTCTCTTTAATTCTAGATTGAAACTCTTTCTCGGAAAGCTTAAGTCAAGGTGGTCTGGGCCATTTCTGGTGAAGAAAGTGTTTCCCTATGGTGCCGTAGAGGTCTGGAATGAAGGGCGAGGGACTTTTAAGGTTAATGGTCAGAAGTTGAAGCACTATCTAGCGGAGGAGCAACTTGAGAAGAGGATGAACATTACCCTCCGTGACCCAACTGAAGAAGGATGACAGTACAAGAGTCGAGCTAATGACTTTAAACAAGCACTTCTTGGGAGGCAACCCAAGTTTTCTTGTTTTTTCCTTTTTATTCCCTCTTTTTCTTTTGATTTTGTGTGTTAGATGTTGGTTTGATGTTTGTCTCATGGATTTTGTCTAGGTTTGACCCTTTTTGAAGCTAAATTTAGAAGAAGAGTAAAGTCAGAAGATTCCACACCCAGTCCATGAAAAATTTCATGGCCATGGAATGCAAACCAGAGGAAGATATAAAAGTCAGAGAAATCCACGGCCTGGCCGTGGATCCAAACATGGTCGTGGATTTTAGGTGTTCAAAAAAAAAGAGAGAAAAGTCAGAGAATTCCACGGCCTGGCCGTGGATAAAACCACAGCCGTGGAATTCTGTCTAAAAAAAAGGGCAAAGTGAGCAACATCCACGGCCTGGCCATGGATAAACCACGGCCGTGGATCGTTGCTGCCCAAATTTTAAATCCATGGCCTCCCTTTCCCTTCCTTCATTTCACTCCCCTCTTTGCTTCTTCTCCTTCTTCTCTCCCTCAACCTCTATACCCATTATCCCAAACCTCTATTACTCCTTATTTCCCTCATAACTGTAACACCCCAAAATTTCCTATCTTGTAAACAGTAATTCTGACAGTTAACAGAATTTTACTATTTAGTAATTTTTGGATGCTGTAAAATTATTTTGATTATCCCATCAGCGTATTTGATCATTTTGAGTGATTTACTCCGTGTTAGGAAAATAAAAATTTTTGGGCCGGGAAAAACTTTACGTAATTTAATTTTTATCGTTAGATTTTAATTATTTTACGTGATCTGATTTGATATTTGTGTGTTTTCTAATATTTATGATTTTTGTACATGATTATGAATTTTTTTACTATATGTGGGCCCAAGTGGTCCTATGTGGGCTTAGGTGGCCATACGTGGGCCCAGGTGGGTCCCGCAAAGTAAAAATTTTTCTATGGATAGAAAAATTTGTACTGTTTAGACGAAGACAGGGGATCTTACTAAACCTGAATCTGGAAATAGTTTTTATAATTTTCTTTTACTGTGTTTTGTACTGTATTTATTTATCAGGTGATAAAAAAATAGTAAAAATATTATTTGTAGGGTTATAACAGATAAAAATAATAAAAATTATACTGCGTAGTCAACAAAGAGGGCTTGACTTGATTTGTACCCTTGGATGAGAATATTTAGTTTGAAGATTAACCATTGATTTAATCAACGGTTAAGAAATAAACTTAATAAAGAAGCATTGGATAATCACCATTGATTTAATCAATGGTGTGAGAATAAACTTAGTTAGGAAAGCTTTGATATCAACCATCGATTTAATCAACGGTGTAGAATTGGTCTTGAAAAGTGACAGAAACCATTTATAACCATTGGATTTAGATTTAATCTACGGTGGAGATTTAGTCTTATAAAGTAACAAGGACCATTTATGACCATTGGATTTGGATTTAATCAATGGTGGAGATTTGGTCTTCTAAAAAGGCTATGACTAATTATAACCCTTGGATTAAAAGTAAGAATGAGTAATTTTGACGCTTTATTTTGGAGACACATCTAATGGCTAGGATTTAAAGGAGAAAGATCCAATGGTCTAGATTGAGTCTTCTAATCAAAAGTCTACCTAAATCCTAACCATTGAATTAATCAATGGCTAGAAATGCTTCAAATAATGGCTTGAAAAAGATGACAATATTATTGCATGCATAATGCAAGGAGGGGACAGTTTTTGTAATATTTTGGAGCTAAAGGTGATTTGATGACCATTATTGCTTGTCATGGTCAATATTACATCATTCTTGACCATTATTACTTTGTTTGCTTCCTTAGGAGAATGCTTGGAGGGGGGGCACGGTTTTGGTGGCTTAATAGCTTAGCCAAGTTTCAAGACATCAATTATATGTTGTCTTGGTCATTATTGATTCATTTTCAAGAAGGAAACGTAGCAAATTTTCTCTTCCTTTCTCTTCTCCTCTATGTTTCGGCCATGACCATCAAGAACACCTTCCATCACTTTTTAATTTCATCCAGCCATAAATCTTGAATCTACATGATATTCTAAGCAACTTTCATGTTGGAGACTTTCTCTAAATCATTCATCTTCATGGATTTTCTTCAAGAGCCAAGTTATAGGGTATTTGTGGTGAAGTGTAAGGAAACTTCATTTCTTCTCTCTTTTTCATGTTCTAAACCATGTTGGATCCATGGTTCCTCTTAATCAAGCTTAGTATACTAATTTCTATGTATTTTGTTTTGTAATTGAGAAGCCTTTGGTGGTGAAGAACTTGGAAAAAGAAGCAAATCAAGAAGCTTTTGAAGATCTTCAAGAGGTAAGAGGGAGATCCATCTCACCAATCAAGCATGGTGGTGAGAGATGGTTTTATATTTGATGGATGGTGAATCCATGTGAGGATTCATATCCATGGTCATGTAATAATTTGTGCGTGTTATGTGCTTTGATTATTTTTGTCTATGCTTGATATGCTTTGCATGATTTACTTGTGTATGCATGCTTAGTATGATTTTTATTTGCTTATATGGTATGCTTATAATATGCATGATGAAGATATATTGAATATATTATGATGAAAGTATGATAAAACAAGAAATTTTGGCTCCAAAGGCCATAGAGAAGGTCATGGTTTTGAGCTTCCGAAACTAGGGTTTCTATTGAAATTTTTCAAGAACAATGGAGTTAATTTTTGGTCCTTAAACTTAAGCAAATTTTTGGCCAAGACACCAACCAATTTGGTGTTCACAAAATTATATTTTCATGAATGATAAAATTGAATGATTTGAGAAGTAAAGAAAATAAACAAAGAGGTTTGTTTTGCAAAAAGAATGCACACGATTTTGAGTTATGTTTTCATGAATCTATTTTTTTTGTAGAAACAAGAATGGAATTTATTTAAGTTAGAAAGAAAAAAAATATTTCATGGTTTCAATGGTCATCTATAAGGTTTTGATAATTTAGAAAAATGTTTTGATGTTATAAAATACAAGAATTTTCAAATAAGAATTTTGGAAAAGGGAATTAAAGTGTTATCAATTAAGTGAAGTGGAATTTTCATAAATAAAAGAAAAAGAAGATTGAAAGTGTTGAACTTCAAATTATTTTAAAGAGAATCAATTTTTAGAAGTGATTTAGAAATATAAAAGAAAACGTTTGTAACTTAAATTTACTAACGTAGTGGCTCCAAAGGCCAAGGGGGAGGCTACGGTTTTAAGCTCCCAAAAATTAGAGTTCATGTTGAAATTTTTCAAGAATAAAAGAATTAATTTTTGGTCCCTAGAACTTAGTGAATTTCGGCCAAGACACCTCTAAATAGGTGTTCATAAATTAATAATTTCATGAAGGATGAAAATGAATGATTTGAAGAGTATGGAAAATAAACAAAGGGTTTGTCTTTTTCAAGGGAACAAGAATACGGTCTTTGAGAAATTTTTATTGATTTATTTTGTGTAAAAAGATCCTAAGTGTTTTCTAAATATGAGTTTTGAATGAAATGGGCAAACATTGATTTTAAGGATTTGCAAAGAAAGTGAACAAGGATTTGCAAAGAAAGTGAAAAAGGATTTGAACAAATGGGTTTAGTTTTTATAACCATCGGTATTTCGGTTTTGAAAATAAAATTTCAATTGTTTTGTTTGTGTAAAACCATATCAATTTAGAAGGAAAAATGTTTTGATAATTTTCAATAGTCATGTCCATGTTTTCGAAGGCTTGTAATGCATTGATTTTGATGAAACAAAGTAATTTTTCAAGTGGAAATATAATTAATTTAATACAAGGAATTTGAAAAGGGAATCAGAGTATTTTAACACTTGAGAAATGAATTTTTATGTAAATGAAAAAGAGAGGTAGCAAGTGAGCCTCAATTTGTTTTAAAAAGAATTTATTTTTGTTAAAATTGATTAAAAAAATGAAGAATACAATAGTGATTTAGCATTTTCTAACGTGTAACTCATCCGTTGGATTTTGGAAAACGTTAGTAATTTTTAAAGTTAGAAACATTGATTTAATTTAATGGAATTGTGAATTTGTGGAATATACTTGAAAAAGGATTTTCTTAAGTAAGAAGATATATTAAATGAAGTGGAAAGTTATATTATTTTGAGGAAGGTTGATTTGGAAATGATTTGGGAAAAATGGAGAATATAATGGTATTTTAAAAATTTACTAATGTATAACTTATTTTCGAGTTTTGAAGTGCGTTAGAAAATGTTAAGTTTTGAAAACGTTGATTTATATCAATGAAAAAGTGATTTTGTGAATTATATTTTGGAAAAGGATTTCTTGAGTAAAGAAATGTGGAAAAAGATTTTCTTGAGTAAAGAAAATGTGTTAAATAAAGTATAAAGTCATATTATTTTGAGAAAAGTGGAAATAGAATTTTTGAAGAATGAGAAATATTTTCTGTAATGGAATTGTGGTGAAAAAAATTATTTACGTATCTTAAAAATATAATTTTTAAAGTACGTGCTTTGAAATATAGTAAAATATTTTTAAGTGTTAAAAATACAGTATAAATACCGTAGAACCAGTATATGGATGCTGTGTGAGAAAATGACATGTTTTGTCTGTGATTGGATTTGGTGCATTATACGTGCATTGGAAAAATATGCGTTGAAGCATATGATTACATTGAACAAATGAAATTGAAAAGATTTGGCCCTTTGGGGTTGGACTTGCACTGATATATTCGTGTATTGTATAAAATATAGCTAATAGCTATTATGGCCCTTGTGGTTGAAGAGTGAATGAGAATTGATAGTGAGGTCTATGATGGATCTTAGGGGCGTCGAGGCACGGCGGTCGACCAATGGACAGTTGGCAAGTACCCTGTGCCACTTGGCGATGCATCCGTTGCAATGCATTGACGATACCCGACAAGAACACGATTCTTTTCAACGGCTGGGAGATTGTCTTTAGGCTAAGGCTGACAATTAACCAGAGCATTCTTCTCGAAATTGTGAAAACCTCCATGGAGTTGTTTTTGATAAACTGAGTCTTTGTGCATATGCATAAATCTGAGCATTTATATCTGTATGATATATTAATTGAGGAATGTTGGCTATGACAATTGTTTTGAATACTTGGATGATGATCGAACTGATAAATGATTAGATGATGATAGTTGATTAATGCTGATAGCATGATTATGGTATGATCTATCTGTATGATATGCTGTTTATGTTATCTCTGTACTGCCATGTTGGTAATGGCGTTGGTGATCTCACCTCTTTATTATGCTGTTTTGCTGTGTCTGTACTGTTAAAATCAAATAATAGAAGGATCGAGTTGTCTTAGACATAACGGGCGATGGATACTCTGAGATTGGTGACAACAATAAGGAGTGGACATTCAGGACTCGAAGGTGTTCAGTGTTGACAAAGGAACAGATGTGTGATGTATCAAGATGGACAGAAAAAGGAATAAGTATGTTAAAGTTTCTCGTTAGTGTTGTACTGTGCTATTAAGTAGGACCCGTCATGGGGTTTGCTACTGTTAAAAAAAATAAGTCTGTTAATTTTATATTTCTCTTTAAATTGTGATATTAATTGGTGTCAATATTGCATAATGAATAATTGAAACATGATTTTCAATATTACCTAATATTTTCAGTAAATTTACGTTTCAGTAAAGAAGAAACTTTGAAACCCATCTTTTATAACTCAAACTTTGTGCGAATTTCTTTTCAGATTATGAGTCGGGTGTCAGAAATGTGATGCCCTAAGGAAGGTGTTACATTAGTTGGTATCAGAGCACGGTTTGAGTCTTTTGGGGTTTGTGGTTAGGTCTATTTTGCTTGTGTTGTGTTCTCTGTGATTGATAGTGAGGGAACCCTATTGAGGGTCACCCTTTGTTTGCATTTTGCTTGTTAGGTATTTATGCTATTAGAATGTCTGTCTGTGTATATTGATATATTGGATTAGATTAGAATGCCTGAAATGGAAGAAATGAGGTCGAATTGGTTCTCGGATGGCCACGATTTTGAGCCCAAACTTTGGGGTCCCTTGTGAACAATTGTAACAATTAGAATTTCAAAATAGAATCAACTATACATTATGTAATAAAGGTAGAGAAACTTCTCTAATGCCAAATCCGTCGAGTTAGAATGCCAAACCCGTCGAGCAGAATTTCTGACCATTTTGTGTTTTCGTCGGTTCAACACTGGAAGATTTCTCCAACGTCAACACCCATCCGTCGAATTAGGATTTCTGCTAATCTTCTAGCATATTCGACAGTTTTTGATCTTCATTCGACAGAACCTTCATTCGACAGAAATTGATTTTTTTACCACTTTTGTCAAAATTGTGACTCAGCTCTTTCTATCACCAAATCACCTTATGACTGACCTCTTTCATTATTCTACCATGTTATTTTTCGTCGAAAGGTAACCTCAATTTTTTTTACTAGATACATTGTCTCCATCGAATTCAAAAGTATAATTTATCACCCAACACCTAGCTATTAAATTAAAGGTTTTGCTGGTGATTCCGGCCGTGTATCTTCCTGGACTCAAGGCTTTTGGACTAATATAAGCATATTAATCATAAATAATTGGATGACTAAAAACTAATTAGGGATTCATAAAAAGGGAATGACTCGGGATAGTTATACTTGTGTGGAAGTGGAACATGTTACTAGTAATGCAGTTGCAGCTACGGGAGCAACGGGAGTAATATGGAAAGATGACTACACGAACAAAGGACCGCTGTTCAGTGGAAACTGAAGTTGAAGGATAAGATCTGATGGAAGAGAATCAGTCTTGGAATATAAGATTTTATAATTTTGGAACCTGGTATTTTTTTTAGGATATTAAGAAAGTAATTAATTTCGACGGAAGATGTATTTACAACCATTGAGGAAACCAAAAGCAGTAAGTGATGTGAAAGAAGGTACTTAATGAAGGAATGTACGTCAAAAAAATAATTTGCGAAAAAGTTGGACACATTTTCTTAGAGATTATGCTATTTGAAAATAGAGTTTTCTATTAGTAAAAATTTTTGATAGTAAGGGAAGTTGTTACTCTGAATGAAACGGGAGTGTTCTGAGCGGAAGATTTAAACAATGGAGATTGTGTCATTGGAGCTAATCCTATAAACCATACTGAATATTTCTGTGAGTGACCTATTCTTTATAACATATGATTGAGTAGATCAATTATATGTTAGAGTTATTCATTATCCTCTGATTTTTTTACTTCTGTTTCTATTCTTAGCTAATCGAGCTATTCAAGTTATTCAAATTGTTGTTATAGATCAAAACTTTGTGTTAGTTTGATCTGTTTCATAAACTGACGTGATCTTTGGAAATGGATTAGTTATTTTCCAACCATATCCAATGAGATTATTTCAACAGAGTGTGAGTAATCCAAAGAAAATTTATTCTTGAAAATCGGGTTACATCCAATTCTTTGTTGGATATGTTCGATAACAGGATCGATTTGTTTTGTTATCTTCCATGATGTTTTCTTTCATCTCCTGCAATTGAACGAACAAGAAATGATATTCCTATTTAACTCTATGTCATAGTATTTGGTATAGTGCTGTGGAAATGAGAACTCAGTTAGTGAGACATTTCCTGTTAAAAACAAAAATCTAGAATATGTAATGATACGAGGATAAGGAAATTTTAAGTAATACATTACATTAGTTGGAAGTTATCTGAGAAAAACTATTCTAGGCATGAATGAAGATTGGTTGTTGTTATGTTGGTATCAGAGATATGGAAATTCTTTCTTTCTGGAGTAACATTCAACATCTTCAGTAATTATAGGAGTCTAAGATATCTGTTTGACCAGGAGAAGTTGAACATCAGCAAAGAGATTTTGTTGGTTAGAATAGTATAGCAAGATGTAAGAGAGGAAGCTTCATGAGAATTGAAAAATAAGATAAAAGAGTAATGCTCATATTTATTTTGAGGGTGTGAAATCATGGTTATTAAATTTCGAGGACGAAATTTCTTTTTAGAGGGGGAGTAATGTAACACCCCAAAATTTCCTATCTTATAAACAGTAATTTTGACAGTTAACAGAATTTTACTGTTTAGTAATTTTTGGATGCTGTAAAATTATTTTGATTATCCCGTTAGCGTATTTGATCGTTTTGAGTAATTTACTCCGTGTTAGGAAAATAAAAATTTTTGGGCCAGAAAAAACTTTACGTAATTTAATTTTTACCGTTAGGTTTTAATTATTTTACGTGATCTGATTTGATATTTGTGTGTTTTCTAATATTTGTGATTTTTGTGCATGATTATGAATTTTTTTTACTATAAGTGGGCCTAGGTGGTCCTATGTGGGCCCAGTGGCCATACGTGGACCCAAGTGGGTCCCGCAAAGTAAAATTTTTTCTACAGATAGAAAAATTTGTACTGTTTAGACGAAAACAAGGGATCTTAATAAACCTGAATCTGAAAATAGTTTTTATAATTTTTTTTTACTGTGTTTTGTACTGTATTTATTTATCAGGTGATAAAAATACAGTAAAAATATTATTTGTAGGGTTATAGCAGATAAAAATAATAAAAATTATACTGCGTAATCAACAAAGAGGGCTTGACTTGATTTGTACCCTTGGATGAGAATACTTAGTTTGAATATTAACCATTGATTTAATCAACGGTTAAAAAATAAACTTAATAAAGAAGCATTGGATAATCACCATTGATTTAATCAATGGTGTGAGAATAAACTTGGTTAGGAAAGCTTTGATATCAACCATCGATTTAATCAACGATGTAGAATTAGTCTTGAAAAGTGACAGAGACTACTTATAACCATTAGATTTAGATTTAATCTACAGTAAAGATTTAGTCTTATAAAGTAACAAGGATCATTTATGACCATTGGATTTGGATTTAATCAATGGTGGAGATTTGGTCTTCTAAAAAGGCTATGACTAATTATAACCCTTGGATTAAAAGTAAGAATGAGTAATCTTGACCCTTTATTTTGGAGACATATCTAATGACTAGGATTTAAAGGAGAAAGATCCAATGGCCTAGATTGAGTCTTCTAATCAAAAGTCTGCCTAAATCCTAACCATTGAATTAATCAACGGCTAGAAATGCTTCAAATAATGGATTGAAAAAGATAACAATATTATTGTATGCATAATGCAAGGAGGGGACGGTTTTTGTAGTATTTTGGAGCTAAAGGTGATTTGATGACCATTATTGCTTGTCATGGTCAATATTACATCATTCTTGACCATTATTACTTTGTTTGCTTCCTTAGGAGAATGCTTGGAGGGGGGGCACGGTTTTGGTGGCTTAATAGCTTAGCCAAGTTTCAAGACATCAATTATATGTTGTCTTGGTCATTATTCATTCATTTTCAAGAAAGAAACTTAGCAAATTTTCTCTTCCTTTCTCTTCTCCTCTATGTTTCGGCCATGACCATCAAGAACACCTTCCATTACTTTTTAATTTCATCCAACCATAGATCTTGAATCTACATGATATTCTAAGCAACTTTCATGTTGGAGACTTTTTATAAATCATTCATCTTGATAGATTTTCTTCAAGAGCCAAGTTATAAGGTATTTGTGGTGAAGTGTAAAGAAACTTCATTTCTTCTCTCTTTTTCATGTTCTAAACCATGTTTGATCCATGGTTCCTCTTAATCAAGTTTAGTATACTAATTTCTATGTATTTTGTTTTGTAATTGAGAAGCCTTTGGTGGTGAAGGACTTGAAAAAAAAGCAAATCAAGAAGCTTTTGAGGATCTTCAAGAGGTAAGAGGGAGATCCATCTCACCAACCAAGCATGGTGGTGAGAGATGGTTTTATATTTGATGGATGGTGAATCCATGTGAGGATTCATATCCATGGTCATGTAATAATTTGTGTGTGTTATGTGCTTTGATTATTTTTGTCTATGCTTGATATGCTTTGCACGATTTACTTGTGTATGCATGCTTAGTATGATTTTTATTTGCTTATATGGTATGCTTATGATATGCATGATGAAGATATATTGAATATATTATGATGAAAATATGATAAAATAAGAAATTTTGTCTCCAAAGGCCATAGAGAAGGTCACGGTTTTGAGCTTCCAAAACTAGGGTTTCTATTGAAAATTTTCAAGAACAATAGAGTTAATTTTTGGTCCTTAAACTTAAGCAAATTTTTGGCCAAGACACCAACCAATTTGGTGTTCATAAAATTATATTTTCATGAATGATAAAATTGAATGATTTGAGAAGTAAAGAAAATAAACAAAAGGGTTTGTTTTACAAAAAGAATGCACACGGTTTTGAGTTATGTTTTCATGAATCTATTTTTTTTTTGTAGAAACAAGAATGGAATTTATTTAAGTTAGAAAGAAAAAAAATATTTCATAGTTTCAATGGCCATCTATAAGGTTTTGATAATTTAGAAAAATGTTTTGATGTTATAAAATACAAGAATTTTCAAATAAGGATTTTGGAAAGGGAATTAAAGTGTTATCAATTAAGCGAAGTGGAATTTTCATAAATAAAAGAAAAAGAAGATTGAAAGTGTTGAACTTCAAATTATTTTAAAAAGAATCAATTTTTAGAAGTGATTTAAAAATATAAAAGAAAACGTTTGTAACTTAAATTCACTAACGTAGTGGCTCCAAAGGCCAAGGGGGAGGCTACGATTTTGAGCTCCCAAAAATTAGAGTTCATGTTGAAATTTTTCAAGAATAAAGGAATTATTTTTTGGTCCCTGGAACTTAGTGAATTTCAGCCAAGACACCTCTAAATAGGTGTTCATAAATTAATAATTTCATGAAGGATGAAAATGGATGATTTGAAGAGTATGAAAAATAAACAAAGGATTTGTTTTTTTCAAGAGAACAAGAATACGGTCTTTGAGGAATTTTTATTGATTTAGTTTGTGTAAAAAGATCTTAAGTGTTTTTCTAAATATGAGTTTTGAATGAAACGGGCAAACATTGATTTTAAGGATTTGTAAAGAAAGTAAACAAAGATTTGCAAAGAAAGTGAAAATTGATTTGTAAAGAAAGTGAAAAAGGATTTGAACAAATGAGTTTGGTTTTTATAACCATCGGTATTTTGGTTTTAAAAATAAAATTTTAATGATTTTGTTTGTGTAAAACCATATCAATTTAGAAGGAAAAATGTTTTGATAATTTTCAATAGTCATGTCCACGTTTTCGAAGGCTTATAATGCATTGATTTTGATGAAACAAAGTGATTTTTCAAGTGAAAATATAATTAATTTAATACAAGGAATTTGAAAAGGGAATCAGAGTATTTTAACACTTGAGAAATGAATTTTTATGTAAATGGAAAAGAGAGATTGCAAGTGAGCCTCAATTTGTTTTAAAAAGAATTTATTTTTGTTAAAATTGATTAAAAAAATGAAGAATACAATAGTGATTTAGCATTTTCTGACGTGTAACTCATCTGTTGGATTTTGGAAAGCGTTAGTAATTTTTAAAGTTAGAAACATTGATTTAATTCAATGGAATTGTGAATTTGTGGAATATACTTGAAAAATGATTTTCTTAAGTAAGAAGATATATTAAATGAAGTGGAAAGTTATATTATTTTGAGGAAGGTTGATTTGCAAATGATTTGGGAAAAATGGAGAATATAATTGTATTTTTAAAATTTACTAACGTGTAACTTATTTTCGAGTTTTGAAGTGCGTTAGAAAATATTAAGTTTTGAAAACATTGATTTATATCAATGGAAAAGTGATTTTGTGAATTATATTTTGGAAAATGATTTCTTGAGTAAAGAAATGTGGAAAAAGATTTTCTTGAGTAAAGAAAATGTGTTAAATAAAGTATAAAGTCATATTATTTTGAGAAAAGTGGAAATGGAATTTTTGAAGAATGAGAAATATTTTCTGTAATGGAATTGTGGTGAAAAAAATTATTTACGTATCTTAAAAATGTAATTTTTAAAGTACGTGCTTTGAAATATAGTAAAATATTTCTAAGTGTTGAAAATACAGTATAAATACCGTAGAACCAGTATATGGATGCTGTGTGAGAAAATGACATGTTTTATCTGTGATTGGATTTGGTGCATTATACGTGCATTGGAAAAATATGCGTTGAAGCATATGATTACATTGAACAAATGAAATTGAAAAGATTTGGCCCTTTGGGGTTAGACTTGCACTGATATATTTATGCATTGTATAAAATATAGCTAATAGCTATTATGGCCCTTGTGGTTGAAGAGGGAATGAGAATTGATAGTGAGGTCTATGATGGATCTTGGGGGCATCAAGGCGCGGCGGTCGACCAGTGGACAGTTGGCGAGTACCCTGTGCCACTTGGCGATGCAGTCCGTTGCAACGCATTGACGATAGCCGACAAGAACACGATTCTTTTCAACGACTGGGAGATTGTCTTTGGGCTAAGACTGACAATTAACTAGAGCATTCTTATCGAAATTGTGAAAACCTCCATGGAGTTGTTTTTGATAAACTGAGTCTTTGTGCATATGCATAAATCTGAGCATTTATATCTGTATGATATATTAATTGAGGAATGTTAGGTTTGTGACAATTGTTTTGAATACTTGGATGATGATCGAACTGATAAATGATTAGATGATGATAGTTGATTAATGCTGATAGCATGATTATGGTATGATCTATCTATATGATATGCTGTTTGTGTTATCTCTGTACTGCCATGTTGGTAATGGCGTAGGTGATCTCACCTTTTGTTATCTTTGTTTTTTCGTGTCTCAGATCTTGTTAAAATCAAATAATAGAAGGATCAAGTTGTCTTAGACATAACGGCCGATGGATACTCTGAGATTGGTGACAACAATAAGGAGTGGACATTTAGGACTCGAAGGTGTGCAGTGTTGACAAAGGAACAGATGTGTGATGCATCAAAATGGACAGAAAAAGGAATAAGTATGTTAAAGTTTCTCGTTAATGTTGTACCGTGCTATTAAGTAGGACCCGTCATGGGGTTTGCTACTGTTAAAAAAAATAAGTCTATTAATTTTATATTTCTCTTTAAATTGTGATATTAATTGGTGTCAAAATTGCATAATGAATAATTAAAACATGATTTTCAATATTACTTAATATTTTCAGTAAATTTACGTTTCGGTAAAGAAGAAATTTTGAAATCCATCTTTTATAACTCAAACTTTGTGCGAACTTCTTTTCAGATTATGAGTTGGGAGTCGGAAATGTGATGCCCTAAGGAGGGTGTTACAACAACCACACATAAACCACCTTCTTCCTCACTCTAAAAGCCAGCCCTTCACCCCCATTCTCCCTCATTCTCCTTCTTCCTTCTCCACCATAGCCACCATAAACCACTATACCCAAACCTTCAAAACCTCCACTTTACTCCACTAACCACCCTTTTCTTCCATTTTTCTACCATTTCTTACCTTCCTAACCTCTACCCAACCACTCATTCCTTCAAATTTGGAAAACCACAAATTTGGCAAAAACCTCAATTTTGTCACTTGCTCTGAAAAAAAAAGGAGGTTTTTGTTGTGCTGTTGCTGTGTAGAGTGGTTAAGCAGAATGACGAATAAGCGTCAGAGGGGAGAAGCTGCTTCAAGCTCAAGGACACGGGGAAGAGGCATTGCTGCTCCAAGAGGTAATCCCCCTAATCCCCATAGTTTTAACTTTAAGAATGATGAGCAGAGGGATCAGTACAATGTGCTTATGAATAGGAGGATAGTTAGCACTAGGTATATGGATGATGTTGTCCTAGATACCTTAGGCTTGCGAGATCACTTTGATTGGATGCTTGACAGAGCAAGGTGGACTTATTTTTTGAATTTAAAATATCCCACTTACACTGAGCTTACATTGGAGTTTCTTAGTTCTATTAAGGCTCATATTATTCAGGGGGAAGGCTGCACTGAAGGCTGGATCACTTTTTTACTGTTCAATAATGACCACTGCTTAAACTTGGATGACTTTAATTAGATTTTTGGATTGCCTGCTTGGGGGGGAAAGGAAGCACCCACGTGGCATTTTAGTAATTTCTTTTTAGGCTGATATCTCTTGTGGGTCAGGCATATATGATTCCTCAAATTGTAAGGCATCTTTTCTGCAAAATCCTTGCCTTCGCTATCTCCACTGAATCATGACTCATACTCTATTTAGGCGTGGAGATAGTGATGGCAATGTCTGTGCTGACGAGCTTGCTTTTATGTGGACCATTCTTAATGATGTCAAAATAGACACAGAATCTTTTCTTGCTAGGCATCTACTTAGGGTAGGTAGGGCCCAATCGGGGACCATTGTTATTGGTGGGCTTATCACAGCGATAGCCCATTTCTTTGAATATGACTTGGATGGTCTGGAGGCAGTTAGAGGTAACTCTAGGATTGATCTAGAGTCTTGTTTAGCTATTAAGATGATTGTCAAAAAGGATGGAATTTACTGCCTCTGCTTGAACAATAGAGCTCAACCCCTACCCTTCCTAACCCTTCTGCTATCACTGTGCGCAAACCGTGAAAATCAGCGCACACCTGGGAGTGCAGCAGATGAACCCATTGATGTTCAGTGCCCCATTCGCCCTCCACCAAGGGCAAGCACCTCTCGTCCTTCTTCTTCTTTTGCAGGTCCTTCAAAGGATGCTTTCACACATATTTATACCTCTATTGAGGGACTTCATGCTGAGCAGGTGCAGCAGCGCCACATGCTAGAGGAGTTTCGTTAGTAGGGTCAGGCTACTGATGGCCGCCTGCAAGCTTTGGAGGGAACAGTTTAGAGTATGGCTAGCATAGTCCAGGCCAGTCATAGTTGGCATTTGAGTCAGCACCCTTTTCCACCACCACAGTGAGTTCTTTTCTTTTCTGCCTTCTCTAGTTATAGATTTTTACATTGGGGACAATGTAAGTTTTAAGCTGGGGGGGAGTATTTTCATTTTCATTGTAGATAATTAGTTTCATGCTTTTTCATGTCTCATTTTGCATATTTTCATTGTAAATCATTAGTTTCATGCTTTTTCATGTCTCATTTTGCATTGCATTTTCACATCATATCTCTCAGCTTTTTGGTTGAACTTGTGCCCCTCACTTTTGGGGATTTTGAGATTGTATTGATTTGGAACCCAATTTGTTGATTCTTGTGGTAGGTAACAAGTATTGTTTTAATTGATAGTAGAGGTGATATCTTAATAGTTGATAATTAGCATATGTTCTTTGAATTTGTGCTTCTCATTGATTTTTAAACCTCTAAATGTGAGTTTTGAGCCTGTATGAGATTTATGCACTATATGATTTTTGCTCCCATTCTTTGTGTTGAGTGATATTCCTCATTGATTTTGTGCTCTAAAACTTGATTTGAAACCATTTTTGAGGCAAAGTTTTTGTTTGCATGCTTGAATGTGATTAAGGCATCTTAGGTATTTTTCTGGCCTTTTGAATTAATTGTTACACTTTCATCCGCTAGTTGCCCATTTTGAGCCTATTGCATAATTGTTTTTCTTGATGCCTATGATGATATATTGTTAGTAATCATTTAGAATATTAAATAGAGCAAATTGGGTTTGAAAGTTGTGTAAAGTTGTGTTGGGAATCATATGTTTTTGACCCTTCTCTTTCTCAAATGAAAAAAAAAAAATCATGAGATGAAAGGTTAAAAAGGATGAAGAGAAAGAGAAGAAGGAAAAGTAAGGAAAAAAATACTTGAAAATGTGGAGTTATGCTTTTGATTGAAAAATGTCTTTGCTCCATATATGTTCTATTGGATTTATTGTGCTTATTGAAAATTTTGTTAGCCCTTTATGCATACCTTTCTTTCTTTACCCTACCTAACATTATTTCCGAGGCCCCATTACAACCCTTGAAAGACCTTTTGATTCTTGCATGCATGCTGATTATTAGTGAAAATTTGATTTCTTATCAAGCTTATAGAAGTGCTTTTTTCTTTAAGGAATCTTGAGCGCATTGTCTTCACCCTTAAACACTTTGAGTGTGGTTAGAAGAGTGGACCTAATTTAGTGAGGAGCATGATTTCTGAAAATTTTAGCCTTTAATTGGACTTGATATTGATTACCTCTCTAATTCTTGGTTTGCCTTTGCTTATTGCTTGGTTGGATGTTTTCTCGGGTTCCTCATTCATTATTGTCTCTTGATCCCACTTCTTGGTTTGGCATTAGTTATTGCTTGGGGACAAGCAACATCTTAAGCTTGGGAGGATTTGATGTGTGTGAAACAACATCATATCTTAGTCTTGTTTTGCATGCATTTTTAGGTATTTTTAAGCATTTTAGTTTCTCTTTTTATTTGTTTTTCCTTTAGTTCGAATAACTGCAGTGTTTGTGGTGTTGTGCAGGATTGGTGCTCAATTGGCCTTGAATTGAATGGAAAGCTTGCATGATTGAAGTTGGAGCTTTACGGATAGCAAAAAGGCACAAAAAGCTCACTCTAGAGAGATCCATGGCCTGCCTATGGAATTTTTCATGGCCATGGACTGAGCAGCAACTTGAAAAAAGTAAAAGAGAAACTCCAGAGAGTTCCACGGCCGTGGAATTCAAGTTGAGGCAAAAGTGTCCTGTGGCAGCAAGATCCACAGCCAGCCCGTGGAATGATCTATGGCCGTGGATCGCAGTACGCATCAGTTTTTCAGTTTTATTTTTTATTTCTTTTGGGGCCTTTTAGCCATTTAAAACCCTTGGGTATAAATAGATGTTCTGAATACAATTGAGGAGTTCCAATTTGGTTTGAAGGAGGCACACTTGGAGGCTTTGGATCTTGATCTTTCTTTCCTCTTCTCTCTTTGATTACGGGTTTAGATGTTCTTGAATATGTTTTCTTGTTTCTTTTTCTCCATGTTTGAGTAGTTCTCTTTATTTCTAGGATTGGCCAATGCCCTTTGATACATTGATGATGATTAATTGACTTGGTTTATCCCTTTTATTAATCTTGAATGTTCTTTGATTCAATTCTTATTGCGCTTATTCATGTGAATTTGCTGGCCATATATTTGCATCTCATAGATATCTAGGGATATACTGAGAGGTGAACCTAGGTGTTGGAACCATAAGAATTGAACTTAAGGTCTAAATCACGAGAGTAGGTTTAGCCTTTCAAGGACTTAATGAATTACCATAAAGCGTAATGGGTTCAATTTAAATTCAATTGCCACAAGAGTAGGAATTGGTTTAATTAGACACGGTTCTTGTCTCTTGAGAAAGAACATTAACTAATTTAAGGTAATTCACCTTCAATTAAATTTTAATTTAAATAAAAGGGTTGTTAATTAGGAGTTGTCTTGTATCATTGTAGTTACTCCAATCTTGGAAACTTTCTTGAATCTGAAAAACCTTTCTTAATAACTAGCTATTTTTGTTCTTAATTTTGCACTCTAGTATTTATTTATTTAATTGCTTGGTTACTAAGATCTCATCAATCAATGATTTTATCTCCTTTGTTTAATTTAATTGAATTAATTAATTAATTGGTATTCATAGACACAGTCCTTGTGGATTTGATCTTTTATTATTTGACAATGAAACCGTACACTTGCGGATTTCACACACCAGTCGTTTGGGAGTGTAGGGTTGAATTGAAGTGAAAAAGAAGACAAGAAAATGAAAATGCATTTACAGAGACATTCTCACTAACTACAGCATAGTATGGATCTGCTGGTTCTGAAAGTTCTCTTGAAACTTCATGGAGAGCAGAGAGTGAAAGCATCAAGTCCATATTGACAGGAGCTCCTCAAAGTAAGCTTGGAAGGATAGCTTTGGTGGATGCCCTAGCACAGCAGATTCAGAACCATATGAAGCTTCGACTCCCTAACCTTATTTCTGGGTAATTTCCATGTAGTGCAATATGACATTTTCTTATTAATTTTAAGTTTCCTTATTTTTACTTGGTTCTTGTTTGTAGTGGAAATCAATGGTTCTTGTTTCTTGGCATTTATGTAAAGTCTTGTTTTTACCTATCATATTTTGTTTACAATGTGAATAACTGTTTAAGGCTAAATGATTTGTGATTGATAAAAGTGTTTCCTGTTAAATATTGGGTTGCTTTAAAAGGAAAGACATATTATGTTTGTTCTGTTCTAGTTCTTAGTCAGTGTACACCTTTTTTGATGTTCTTGAATTGATTCTTTGACTTGTATTTCATTCATATTCCTTCAATTTTCTCATGGAAACTTCTTTTATTTTTGAAGTGATTTCATTCTTATGTGTGAGAAGTCCATATTGGAAGTAAGTTAAAATAGATAAGGTCACAAGTAGCAGTTAGATCCATTAGCTTACACCACTTTAGTGATTGTTTAATAGAAGTTCTGGTTATCTGCAAAAACATTGGCCACACAATTGCTTTCTATAATGAAAAGTATTATTGCCTAATTTCAGTAATGATCATCATATTATAAAGTGGATTCTACTAATCTTTACTGAGATACTATTAAGGTTACAAGGGGAGTCTCAGATAGTTCAAGATGAATTGGCGAGGCTTGGTGAGTCAATGGTCACCACTTTAGAGGGAACGCATGCTATAGCCTTGGAACTTTTCCGTGAATTTGAGGATAAGTTCCTTCTGCACATTACCACTAGTGAGGTATGTTGTCTCAATTCCATATTTTATTTGAATTTGAATTATTTTCAATGTTGCTTATTATTGGAAATGCTATTTCTTTATTTCAAAATTTCTTTATAGCATCATTTTTTGTTTATTGCAGGATATCTAGGGTTGCTTTCAATTGAAAAAAAAATTATGTGTGGGGCAATTTAATTTTAAGAAGTTGAAGCTTGAGAGATTTTGGAAATGAGAAAGGGCATATCTGATTAATTTGCATTTAAGATATTCATAATTGTTGTTCTATTGCTTTGGTTAAAAAATATTGTTGGCTTGCATGCAATATTAATTATTCCCATCCTTATATAGTGAGAATTATTTTGACATTTCTGCATTTAGTGACAAATTTTTTCAAATTGTGTTAATGTCTTAATGAATGATTGATTTTTATGTTTGTTGCTTAAGGTTTCTTTTTTTCTTTTTTTTATCCTGATTTACTATAATTTTATCTGGCAGGGAGCTGGTTGGAAAATTGTTGCTTGTTTTGAGGGGAGACTTCCTGATAGAATGAAGTAATTACCTTTGGATAGGCATTTTGATATCAACAATGTGAAGAGGGTAAGTTTTGAACTACTGGTTTGTTGGTATCTTCTTTTCGCATTGCTTTGATTTTTTTTCTTTTGGGGTTTATTACTCTTGATGACCCTTTTTGTCTATTATCAAATTATGTTAGAAGCGGATGATTATCAACCTTGTCTTATTTCCCCTGAAAAGGGATTAAGATCTCTAATTAAAGGTGTTTTGGAGCTTGCAAAAGAACCATCTCGTCATTGTGTTGATGAGGTATTTTTGTTATATATGTATAATGAACTTGAATTTTATTTAGCTTTCTTTACTCAAAAGTTTCGAAATGATTGTAGCTACTTCTTGTAGTGTTTTTCACTTTTTCTTCATCTTTTCAATTGGTTTGTCATTTTGGTTTAAAGTTTGGATCTAGTATCCATGTTCTTTGTCCTCTGATTTATCCCTTTCATCTGGCTGTATTCATTCTACCTATTGTGAAAACATGTTATTTGTAGTGGAACCATAAACTTTGGTACTTGAGATAGGATCACTTGAATAGTTTTTGGGATTCCTCTCAAAGCACATGTAAAGTGATAACTACTTTATTATGGACTTGTTTGGGAAAGTTGAAAATTATAGATTATGCTGATAATCGATTATTGTAATAATCGATTATAATCGATTCATTTTTATATTTAGATGCATTAGTTGTAAAGCGATTTTAAGCTAATATAATTCATTTGGATGATATAAAAAAATTGTTTTTATGCATTAAATTACTAAAATAGGTATAGAATGATTAAAAAAATTATTTGATTGAAGACAAAATAATATTTACATATCAAAATGTAAGAAATAATCTATAAGCTAAAATCATAAGCTCCAATCTTTAACTTATAGTTATTAGATGAAAAAAACTTTTATTTTGCATTAAATTTCGTGTAAAAGCTTTTTTAAAAAATAATTTTTTTAACCAAACATAATAATTATTTTTCAAAATAACTTAATCCTCCAAAAATAACTTTTTGGGAAAGATTTAATCTTTCCCAAACATGCTCTATATGTAAATTTATACGAGTCTAATTCAACTGACTTGATTGTAAAGAAAGTGCTACACTGTAATCATACCTTGCAGTTAATGTTGGCATTTGGATCACTATGTGGAATTTTCCTAGTTACCTTCTATTTTTCTTGTTACTAATGGAGATTCTCATTGCCTTATGCTCCAGGTACATCATGTCCCGATACATATTGTTTCGTCTGCGGCCAATGCTACACCTGGTTTAGGAAGATACCTGCCTTTCAAAAGAGAGGTATGGGACTTTGTTTTTGTTTTTTAGTTTCTACTTGATATTTATATTAGTATCTTAGTATGATATATTGTTATGTTTAATTGGAGTCTATTTTTTAATTGCTTGTTTTTCCTTTATTTTTTTCTTCTTAAGGGTATTCTCTGGGTGGGGAGTGGACTTCCTCTTTCTTTTCAAATAACCTTGTTTTAAAATTTTTCAAGGTTGTGGCTATTGCAACGGCTGCACTAGAAGGGTTTAAGAATGAAGCAAAGAAAATGGTGGTTGCACTACTTGATATGGAGTGTGCTTTTGTGCCACTCGAACACTTCATTCGTTTGGTACAAAGGAGGTAATTTGTACATAATTTTTGTGTGGACTCAGATCCTCTCCTCCCTATTTGGGAGAGGATCTATTCCCTGCTCTATGTCTCTATCATTCCTGTGTCCCCACCACAGCATGATAGAGACACATGGAAAGATTATGGGGATGGAGGGGCTCCAAAATCTTGTTTGAGTAGTAATTTCAATTCTAGTATTGATCAGCTGCCTGAAACATCTCTAAACTTTTCACATGTTTGTGTTCCATGTTATTGTAATGAACTGTGACTATTGTGGTTATTATTATTATTTTTTATATAGCACATTTACTTGCTAGGATTTAAATTTGCATCAGTTTTGTTAATGGTATACATCTTACAATGGCAGCAAGCACCAAAACTTCTGTAGAATATTTAAATAAACGTCATTGTTGCCAATTTCATATGTTGCTAGCCCCAAAACTGCCATGGCACCATGGCTGATGGTGTGGCAGACCCCATGTTGAAGCATGGAAGCTATTTCAAAAGAAAAATGAAGGATTTCTAAAAACACAATACCATAAGGAAATAAACAAAATTAAGTTAATGTTTTTATGCTGAATGACAGCCTGTACAACCATTGAATTTGTGGCTCTACAAAATAGAAAAGAACACAGAGGGGTGTGTCACGTATGAACAGCACTGATCACGAGAAGTGAGCTTCCAAAAGTAAAAAGTGATTTTCTCAAACTTCACCTTAACAAAAATCAATGTTGCTCTGAACTTTTAAGATAAATTTCCCAAATTAAAAATTGATTTTTGCTAAATTGATCTTCCAAGCAGAAATCTCTTACTCACAACAATTGCTAATACATACTTACTATCTTGTGTGTACTTAAATGATCATTTAGCACACTTTTTGCTTGACAACATGAATTCTTCATTAGAAAATTTTTAAGCAGGATCTATTTGCTATGGCATGTTTTTTTGGAATAATTGTTTAGGAGCATGCTGCATTTTGTTATTCCATAGTTGTTCTTCGAATTTGCTATGGCATGTTTTTTTTTTTTTTGGGTGGGGGACCTTGCCAAACTGGGTTTGATGAATTAAATAAAAAGAATAAGAGCTTATTTTTGGCATTCCTTTAAAGATTGTTCTACTAAGTTTAGTTTGGGTCAAATATAAATATGATTCAATTTTTTTGCTTGATTTAAAGATTTCTAAGCTTTTTCTGAGTCTGGTGTGTATAATTTGGAATTATCATGTTAACCAACTTAAATGTCATAAATCACATTTTATATCATGTAAACCAACTTAAATCTCATAAATCACTAGTTGGATAAGTTACTCAGTTCATGTAACCTAAGTGTTGGTTAAGTGCAAGTGGATTGAAGTAGGTATAACAATTATTGTAGAAAATCAGTATCAAGATCTTATGTCATTTTGAAAATTTTGGGGACTGGCCATCACAGACCAGGAAAAAAAAAGTAATGTTGGAGCTCACAGTTAATAGGTAAATATCTTCTGTTTTTCTCTCTCTTGTTTTTCCCTTGTAAGTTCATGTGCTTCAAATGACACTTCACACAAAAGTGAAAAAGATAATCAGATGGTAGAATATCCTTTCCTTCTTAAATTGTCTCTCCCTTTTGGGAAACCAAACCCATCAAGACCCCATATATCTTAAACTGTTCAAAAGCAAATTTTGCCTTTTCAAACTCTCTTTTTTCAGTAGGATGGAAAATATACTAAAAATAACTTGAAATGTGTAATTGATGAGTAAAACAAAGTAATGCAAAATTCTAAAAAATGCTGAACTTTGCTCACAAAGCACATATGATTTGATCTTCAACTTCAACTAAGTGTCACATCTAACTTGTAATATTCACAAGATATCTTAATATTTTCAATAAAGGAATGAGCTCAATTTACAATTTTACATAGCGATTCTGTGGCGTGAAATCTGTAGATTGGCTAAGCGCCGTTGATTTGTTATTACAGGTACTATATAAAGATATTTTGTAGTTCATCACTTCATTGATTTGTTATCCACCATTGAAAACGCTAGAATGGCCCCAGTACAATAACTAAGAGAAATAATATATGAAAGAAAATGTATTAGAATATGTATTGCGAAAGGTGCAGGCCTTTCGGACACACTTAAGAATTAGAGCACAAACATAGCCTGAAGCAATATTGCAGCTTGCAATGAGTCCTACAAATATTAATTAATAGGAGGAACAAGTGTCAAATAATTTATTAGAGAGAGGCTGTAGCTTTGGCCTAAAGGGGACTAATTTGAGGATTGGGAAAAACTATGTAGAAATTGTACTCTTTATTATTATTGATTTTTGCTGTCAATTTCTTCCTTATCTGTGTATTCTTTATTTCACATAATTTTCCTGCTGTCATTCTTTAATTTGTACCAACCATTGCTAACTAAGCATTATTGATTTATAAGTTGAATTTCTTAGTTAATTAGTAGTTACAGTGTGTGTAACTAACCACTTTAATATTTTATTTTGTTGCTGAGACTTCAATATGTATCAAAGAGGAATACTTATGCGTTTCAGAATATTTATTTACATATATTTATTGTTTTTTCTTTTGCAGCGAGAATATACCAGATAAAGCGAAACAAAGGCATCTTGCATGTGGATACAATTATGGAGATTTGCCAAGGATATTCATCTTTAATTTTTTTGTTCTTTCATTTGTGTTATGTGATCAAGAACAATTGCACTACTTTTGTATAACAATAGTAAATAACTTTTTTTCTTAGTTTTGGTGTATATATACAGTAAATACACTTACATAAATTAGTATATTTTATTTGAGAAGAATTAGTTTTTTAATGCATTATTAATTTTTAATACGTGATTTTTTAATACACAAGTAAAAAGTGTTGCCTAAAAGTAGGTATGCATAGTATTTCAAAAAAAAAATGGTCTATCGGCAACATTTCATATTTAACACCCCAAAAATTATTTGTTTCATCATAAATTATTATTTTATAATATTTATAATTTTTGAAAAAAATTTGTGAATTTTTTCGGAAACGTCGAATATTTTAATATATTCTTCATTTTACGTGTACATTGAGCAAAGTCAGTGTAACACCCCAAAAATTGATTGTTTCATCATGAATAGTCATTTCCCAATATTTGTGATTTTTGGAAATTTTTTTAGAATTTTTCGGAAATGTTGAATATTTTAATATATTCTTCATTTTACATGCACACTGAGCAGAGTCAGTGTAACATCTCGAAAATTAATTGTTTCATTATGAATAGTCATTTCTCAATATTTGTGATTTTTAGAAATTTTTCTGAAATTTTTTGGAAATATTGAATATTTTAATATATTTTTCGTTTTACGTGTACACTGAGTAGTGTCAGTGAAACACCCCAAAAATTATTTGTTTTGTGATGAATAGTCATTTTCTAATATTTATGATTTTTGAGAATTTTTCTAGATTTTTCTAAAAATATCAAATATTTTAGTATATTCCTCATTTTGCTTGCACATTGAGCAAAGCTGGGAAAACGAAATGTTTTCCCTAAGACTGGTAAACCTTGAACTGTGGAAGCGTCGACGGGGGATTTTACTAAAACTGAAGTCAGGCACAATTTACGAAGTTTACTTTTTTTGAGATTTTATCTGATAAATAAAATCTCTATACGTACCGTTAATTAAAATTTTACAATATGCTTTATTATCCGTTGGATAATTAATACTGGCTTTGTGCGTGTAACAATTATCCATTGGGTAATAGCTTGTAGTAAAATCCTAATAACCTTATTATTTTAATACTTTATCACCTAATTATTTTATCTAAAAGTAATCTACTTTATGTCTAATTAAATCTCTCTTTATTGGAAAAGCTCCCAACATTCTCAAAGAAGCTTCATCCTCTCTCTCTCCCTCCAACTCCAACACGGTAGTAGCCCCTCTTTTGGACCCAAATTTGTGCTTCACTTAATTAAATCATACTATCTAAATTCAAAAACCCTAAAAGCATCTTCCAACCTTACTATCACTTTCTCTCTCTAAGCTTCATCTTTTTCTCTCAAAAGAAATTCTCTCCTCCTTCTCTCTAGAAAACCCATGGCTACCACACTCCCAACCCACCTATGATCACAAAATTTCTAACTAACCACATTTTCTAAATCTCCTTCACCATCTAAACACATTTCTAGTTGGTGATTTCTTGAAAAGGCTCCATCTTCACCATCTTCTTCTTCAAGCTTCAAGCTTAGAACTTTTGGGTGAGTTTCATGTTTTCTTCCAACCCTTCTTCAATTTTCGTTTTAAGGTCTTCCTTGTGACCATTTATTTCTTATTTTCCAAGCTTTGGTGTTGATTTGTTAAAATTGGAATTTTTAGGGTTCTTAGTGGTGTTGGCCGAAATTTCCAAGGAGCACACAAGGAGTTCCTTTGTTTGTTTTCTCTTTGGTAAGAGGAAGATTATCCCTCTCAACCTCTATTGGTAGTAGGAGACTTGTATTGCTTGTTGGTTGTGAGAAACCCTTGTTAGGGTTACTCTTTGTAATGTGTGATTTTGGTGATCATGTATTGATTTTGTCATATATGATTTGTTTAATTAAATGTATGTATAAATTGATGATCTTGATTGGTTTGGATTGATTGGAAGCATGAAATGGAGGCAATGGTTCCTCACCCCCTTCAATATAGCTCACGACCATAACCCTACATTAGGGTGTCTATGATTGAAATTTTATATCAAGATGGAAAAATGATTAACCAATGTATGATAAGTAATGTGATGATGAAAATTTTGGGTACCAAATCCCATAGAGAGGCCACGGCCTCTAGGACCATTTAGGGCTTAATTATGTAACTTTAGGTAATCTTGGAACTTAAATAACCAAGTGATTAATTTATTGGTAATAGGGTGGAAAAATTGGTAAATTGGATGATTAGAAAACAATTAGGGATTCATAAATTAGAAAGAACCAAGAATGAAATTTTATCATAAGACTTAGGGAAATTTTAATTAAAGAAAGAACAAGAGAGTGTGAGACTTTGAGACCCTTAGAATAATTTTCTAAGCGAGTGTGAATAAATTTACAATAGAGAACTTAATTAATCAAGAGAATTCCTCTAGAGATGAACTTTGTAAGAAATGCTACATTAAAGTGAGAATTCATAATAAATCTTGAAAGTGTATTATTTCATTTAAATTTTGATAATATGATATTGTGGGCCCATGTGAGGGACCAATGATGTGTTGATGCTTACTTTGGCCAATTGAGGCATATTGTGGAAAATTATGTAATGATAAACATACATGATTATGCATTGAGTCGTCATGCATTGTGAAAGTCCGATGGACTATTGTTAAGGCCAAGTTGCCTAGGAGATTGAACACACCTTAGTGCGGGTGCGAGTAGACTAGTGTGGCTTATACTGTTGACCTTGGGGGCGTCGGGGTGCGGGTACCTCGCAATGGACAGTTGGTAGCTCTTCTGTCCGCGGGGCAGACCGATGCAAACGCACCGACGATTCGGACTGAGACGCTGTCCTATATCGTGATCTAGTGAAGAATGTCTATACAATGCTAATCTGTTAATAATTTCAACTCTTTTATGTTCTTTGTTTGATCTAATCGGATTCCAAATGTGCTTAATTGTTGACATTTAGCTAAGTTTCTAATTTAGAGTTGTCTTTGGATGTTTATTGTGAAACTATGCTTAAATGTGGTTATAAACACTCATAAACGTATTGTGATTTTCAGGAGATCTATGAGTAATGGAGTCTATTGGTATTGAACAAATGAGAAGAGAGTTAAGAGACTTAAGGGAATCAGTATCAACCCCTAGAAGCAAAGGAAGAAGGGAATTCATGAAGAATCAAGGCTGGATTAGAAGAAAATGATCAACATGGCCCGTGTCAAATGACACGGGGTAGGCCGTGTATTATTTTGAGTTTGAAGACTAGAAGATTTTGAAGAACACGGCCCGTGTCAAATGACACAAGGTAAGCCGTGTACTTCTCTGACTTCACGAGGAAGAGTCAATTTCAAGCCTTGATCGAGAACACGGCCCGTGTCAAATGACACGGGGTGGGCCGTGTTCTTCTCTGACTTTGGAATAGCTGGGAATCTGTCATCAGAATTGGACACGGGTTGGGCCGTGTAATATGACATGGCCCGTGTCGTCGGCCCAGAAGTTTAATTTCGTATTTTAATGCTAAATTAGGTCCCCAAACCTATAAATAGGGTTGCTTAGAGCCTTTAAACAAGATCTGGACAGAGAGAGTCGTTAAGGAAACTGAGAGAAACACGAAGACCAAGAAGGGGAAGGATTTGATTGAGGATTGGAGACTCGGATTCGAGCGATCAAAGATCAATCACTCTCAAGCCTTGGAAACTAGTTTGATCTTTAGTTTTTCTTTTCTTCTTTTGTTCTGAACAATGTTTTCTTTTAATTCTTCTTCTGTTTTTGAATTTGCCATGTGTGGCTAACCTTCTTGATTGGTTAAGGGAGGATGAAACTCTAGTTTTGATTATGTGAATCTTGTATACTTCTTTATATTAATACAATTGTGTTTTTATTCATATGTTTCTATTCTTAAATCAATATAAAGGTTTTTATATTCTTGCCAAATTTCGAGAGTGGTAAAACTAGGATTGCTATGCGCGGTTGCGGTGGTATGACTAGTGAGACATATGATCTAAGTAATTTAATCCCGGTGTGTGATTAGACCTTAGTGTGATTGGTTTTCTAATTCTTAATGCAATCATTAGGTAGGTGTAAGAGCGGTTGCTTTACAAATAACTAATGGTTAGGGTTTGATTTGAGCGGTTGCTGAATCAAGCGAAACTTAAGGAGGACACGAGATTTATCTCACAATCACATAAGAACATAATTGATCATGTTGGTATAAAGGGTATGAAAGTTGGCATAATCATATAAATCTAGTGGTGGATTCCATCTCTTAACCAATATCTTTAACTTAATAATTCAATTTGTGTTTACTGCTTCGGTTTAAGTTTAATTTCTCTTTTTAGTTTTAATTAACAAAACCCCTCTTTTTAATTTTATTGTTTATTTTTCATCAAAGTTTAATTTAGGAATTAAATTGATAGTGTTAATTGAATTGGTTCTCTGTGGATCGACCATTGCTCACTACAATTGGTTGCAAGGTTTTTATATTTTTGGTGGAACTTGGCAACTGTTTTTTATATTTATTTTTAATCACATTCCACACCACACCAAATTTTGGTGCCATTGCCGGGGAACTAATTTTCCAATTGCGCTATTAATTTGTTTCCTATTTTATCTCTGTTTTTATTTTTAATTTTAATAGTTTCAATTATTCTCTTCAACTATCTTGCATGTGTTCATGTCCGGTGAAGAGGTGAACGAGCAACTGAGGAATTTAAGGCGTTACTTTGAACAAATTAGCTCATAATTCACACCTGCTGACGTTGAAGCTGCCCGTCACATAGATCTTTCCAGTTCTGCGACATCTGAGATATCTGAGCCACCTGAAGAAGAAGTGATGGCAGAAAATACACTAAGGATGTTGGGTGCTCCAGACTTAGACCAACAACCTCTGTGCATAGAAATTCCTGAGAATGAGGAGGCATTTGAATTGAAATCTGGTCTAATCCATCTTTTGTCATCTTTCAATGGACTAGCTGGAGAAGATCCGAACAAACATCTGAAGGAAATCCATGTTGTGTGTTCTAGCATGAAGCCTGCGGGAATTTCAGTGGAGCAAGTCAAGTTGAGAGCCTTTCCATTTTCCCTGAAGGATTCTACAAAGGAGTGGTTGTACTACTTGCCACCCGGATCAATTCAGACATGGCAGGACATGGCTCGGGCTTTCCTAGACAGATATTTCCCTGCATCCAAGGCCACCACCATCAGAAAAGAAAATTGTGGCATCCAACAAAGACATGGGGAATCACTTCATGAGTACTGGGAGAGATTCAAGAGATTGTGTGCTAGCTGCCCTCAGCATCAGATTAGTGAACAACTTCTGATACAGTACTTTTATGAAGGTTTGCTAGTGATGGATCGCAACATGATTGATGCTGCCAGTGGAGGAGCTTTGGTTGATAAGACTCCTCGAGAAGCTAGAAACTTGATATCTAGAATGGCTGCAAACACTCAACAATTCTTCACTCGGAATGATACAGGGGTGAGAGCAGTTAAAGAGGCTGACACTACTAGCTTGCAACATCAAATGACTCAGTTGACTACTATGGTTCAGAAGCTGATGGATAATGGGAAAGCATCATTACAGGCATGTGGGATTTGTTGCTCTTCAAGACATCCCATTGATATGTGTCCCACTTTGCAAGATGACACAAATGAAGAGGCCAAGGCAGTGGGGGGATTTTCTGGTCCATCCAAAAATTACAATCCCTACTCCAACACATATAATCCGGGGTGGAGAGATCATCCAAACTTTAGCTATGCAAAGCAGCCCCAAGCTCAAGCTCAACCTCAAGTCTATGGGCCTCCAGGGTTCCAGCAAAGACAAGCACCATTTCCTCCAAGGCAACCACAAGTTCAAGCTCCTAGGCAACCTGAGTCTTCGTTGGAAGAACTAGTGAGGCAAATGGCCACCAGTAATATTCAGTTTCAGCAAGAAACAAGGGCCACTATCAGTACTTTGCAGAACCAAGTGGGACAGTTGGCTACTGAGATCAACAAGGTGCAGAGTCAGATTTCAGGGAAACTTCCCTTGCAGCCAGAGGCGAACCCAAGAGAAAATGCTAGTGTTGTCACCTTGCGAAGTGGGAAGACGCTTGACGGACCCACATCTTCCCCAGTCACTGAAGACAAAGCTCAAAATCCTAAGGAGGTAGATGATGAGGGGATCCATTCTAAGACCCCTAAGGTAAGTGTTTCTGACCCACTTCCTAAATATGTCACTAAGGCCCCTTTTCTGAGTAGGTTGGTTAAAAATAAGAAAGAAGAAGCGGATAAAGAGATCTTAGAGACTTTTAGAAAAGTTGAAGTTAACATTCCTCTGTTAGATGCCATAAAGCAAGTGCCTAGATATACTAAATTCTTAAAAGAGTTATGCACTAACAAAAGGAAGTTGAAAGGTAATGAACGGATCCAAGTGGGAGCAAATGTTTCAGCTGTTTTTAATAAGAAACTCCCAACTAAATGTAAAGATCCTGGCACATTCACTATACCATGCACTATCGGTAATGCCAGGTTTGAGAGGGCCATGTTAGATTTAGGTGCATCTATTAATGTCATGCCCTTTTCTATTTATACATCTTTACATCTAGGACCTTTAGAACCTACTGGAGTTATCATTCAACTGGCAGACAGGTCTAACGCTTACCCTAAGGGGCTTGTTGAAGATGTTTTGGTGCAGGTAAATGAACTGGTGTTTCCGGTAGATTTCTATGTGCTGGACATGGAGGAGGACAAATCTCCCAATTCTGCTCCTATTCTGTTGGGGAGGCCTTTCCTCAAGACTGCCCGAACTAAAATTGATGTGCACTTGGGAACATTGACTATGGAATTTGATGGAGAGTTGATTAGATTCAACATCTTCGAAGCCATGAGATACCCGAGTGATGTGCACTCAGCCTATGTTATTGATTCTTTTGATGTTTTTGAATCTTTAATTTCTACTGTTTTTGAGTCTGATCAATTTGATGTTCTTGATACAATTATGACTCGCAGTTTAGATTTTCAGGATTCAAAGAAGGATGACCAAGGAGAACCATGGAGCGAAGAGATTAATGAAGTGGTGGCAGCCTTGCATACACTCTCTTCTACCTCAGAAGGGCATGAGGTATCATATGTTGAGTTACCTTTGACCATTGATGTGCCTAAACCTTCTGTTGTGCAGGCACCAGAGCTGGAATTGAAGGAATTGCCCTCCCATTTGAAATATATTTTTCTGGGTGAAAAGGAGACACTCCCAGTAATAATTGCTAAATCCCTCACCAAAGAGCAAGAGGAGAGCTTGATTTCTGTGTTGAAAGAACACAAGACAGCCATCGGGTAGACTATTGCGGATATCAAAGGTATTAGCCCCTCTATTTGCATGTATCGAATCTTAATGGAGGAGGGGGCTAAGCCAATGAGAGAACCACAGAGGAGGTTGAATCCCCTGATGATGGATGTTATGAAGAAGGAGATACTGAAACTCCTAAGTGTGGGGGTCATCTACCCCAATTTCTGACAGCAAGTGGGTAAGTCCGGTCCAGGTAGTACCAAAGAAATCTGGCATTACTGTGGTAAGAAATGCTGAGAATGAGCTTATTTCCACTAGATTACAAACAGGGTGGCGTATTTGTATAGACTATAGAAAATTGAATGCTGCCACCAGAAAAGACCACTTCCCTTTACCCTTTATTGATCAAATGTTAGAGAGGTTATCATTATTGTTTCTTAGATGGATTTTTAGGTTATAACCAGATTGTTATCGCTTCGGAAGATCAGGACAAGACCACTTTCACTTGTCCTTTTGGCACCTTTGCTTATAGGCGAATGCCTTTTGGACTTTGCAATGCGCCCGGGACCTTTCAGAGATGTATGGTGAATCTTTTTTTCTGATTACATAGAAAACATCATTGAGGTCTTCATGGATGATTTTAGTGTATTTGGGAATGGTTTTGAGAAGTGCTTGGAACATTTGACTTTGGTTTTAAAGAGAAGCATTGACACTAACCTTGTTTTAAATTGGAAAAAAATGTCATTTCATGGTAGAAGAAGGTATTGTGTTAGGTCATGTAATCTCTGCCAGGGGCATTGAAGTTGATAAAGCTAAGGTAGAACTTGTGCGTTCATTACCCCCGCCCACCAGTGTGCGGGACATTCGTTCTTTTTTTGGTCATGCAGGTTTCTATCGGCGTTTCATCAAAGACTTCTCCAAGATATCAGCACCCCTCTACACACTTCTCCAAAAAGATGTGCCATTTCAATTTAATGAGAAGTGTATGAAGGCTTTCAATACACTCAAGGAGTTGATGACTGAGGCACCTATCATTAGGCCACCAAATTGGGAGCTTCCGTTTGAATTAATGTGTGATGCGAGTGACTTTGTGGTAGGGGCTGTCTTAGGATAGCGAGTTGATAGGGTTCCTTATGCTATTTACTATGCATCAAGGACCCTAAATGATGCTCAACTGAATTATTCTACAACTGAGAAAGAACTTCTTGCTGTTGTTTTTGCTTTAGAGAAATTTAGATCATATTTAATTGGCTCTAAAGTAATTGTTTTTTCTGATCATGCAGCATTGAAGTACCTACTGGCAAAGAAGGAGGCGAAGCCAAGATTGCTCCGATGGATTCTGTTGCTCCAAGAGTTCGACTTGGAGATTAAAGATAAAAAAAGGGAGCGAAAACTTGGTGGCAGACCATTTGAGCAGATTGGTGACTGAAGAGGATGACATACCTATTCCAGAGAGCTTTCCAGATGAGCAATTAATGACTATCGCAACCACTATTCTGTGGTATGCTTATATTGCCAATTATTTGGCCACCAAGGACTTTCCGGCAGGCCTGAACAAGGCATAGCGAGATAAGCTGAGGAGTGATTGCAAGTACTATATTTGGGATAATCCTTACCTTTGGAAGCATTGCGCGGATCAAGTGATTCAGAGATGTATCTCGAATTCAGAGACTCACTCCGTTCTCTCTTTTTGCCATACCTATGCCTGTGGAGGACATTTCGGCATGAAGAGGACAGCCAACAAAGTACTTGACAGTAGTTTTTACTGGCCTACCATCTTTAAGGATGCTTATAATTTCTGTAAGTCATGTGACCGCTGTCAAAGAACAGGTAATATTGGTCCACGAAATCAAATGCCTCAAACTCCAATAATCTTTGTGGAAGTCTTTGATGTTTGGGGCATTGACTTCATGGGACCATTTCCTCCTTGTTTTGGTTTCTCCTATATTCTTTTAGCTGTGGATTATGTTTCAAAATGGGTGGAAGCTAAAGCCACTAAATCTGATGATTATAAGACTGTTGTGGATTTTGTGAAGTCCTTTATTTTTTCCAGGTTTGGCACTCCCAGAGCCATCATCGGTGACCAAGGAACACATTTTTGCAAGAGAATCTTTGAAGCCCTGTTGAAGAAATATGGGGTGGTGCACCGGATCTCTACTCCTTATCATCCTCAGACGAATGGCCAGACTGAGGTATCCAATCGGGAGATCAAGTCTATCCTTGAAAAAACTGTGAATCCCACGTGCAAGGATTGGAGTACTAGACTTGCTGATGCCTTGTGGGCTTATCGGACTGCATACAAGATCCCTATTGGCATGTCCCCATTCCGATTGGTTTATGGGAAGCCCTGCCACCTGCCAGTAGAGCTGGAACATCGATCTTACTGGGCTATCAAGCAAGTTAACTTGCATTTGGAAGGTGCTGGCAAGCAGAAAAAACTCCAAATTTAGGAGTTGGAAGAATTGAGGAATTAGGCCTTTGAGAGTGCCCTCATTTACAAGGCCAAAACCAAAGCATTTCATGATCAAATGATCTCTAGGAAAAGCTTTCACCAAGGCCAAAGAGTGTTGTTGTACCAATCCAGACACAAATTATTCCCAGGAAACTTACGTTCTAAATGGATTGGCCCATTTGTAGTAACTAATGTTTTTCCTTCTGGTGCAGTAGAGATCATGAACGAGGCCTCTGGGAAGACATTCAAGGTCAATGGGCACCGTCTCAAGCCTTACCATGAACTTCCGGAGAATGCAGTAGTTGAAGACATGCCTCTTCTCCATCCATCTTATGAAGAATCCTGAGGAGCATCACAATGTCTGGCTGAGGACAATAAACCAAGCGCTTATTGGGAGGCAACCCAATCAGATTTGCTTTCTTTTTCCTTTCTGTTTTGCGTTATTTAGTTCCTTAGTTTAGCCTATTTTTAAGTGTTTCTTGCTTGATGATACCTATCTTATTGCTGATAATTGTGTTTTGACTTGCTCAGTTTTAGTTTGATTGCTTAAGTTCATGGCTTGTTGAGTGCATGCAGTCCTAAGGAACAGTTTAGAATGCTTCTTGTAAGTCAGCATACTACACGGGGTGGGTTGTGTCACATGACACGGCCCGTGTCCTCATGACAGCAACCCAATTAATGCAGAAAAAGTACACGGGGTGGGTCGTGTCCCATGACACGGCCCGTGTTTTCATGACCATCAGAACCCCTGTTTTCCAGAGAGGTACACGGGTATAGCTGTGTCACATGACACAGCCCGTGTTGTCCTGCGCAGCTTATTACTAAGATAGAGGAGTACACGGGGTGGGCCGTGTCATATGACACGGCCCGTGTACTCGTACCAACGCCTCACTTAAACCCTGATTTAGGGTTTTCTGCCCCAATTTTCTCTTCTCCTCTTCTTCTTCTCTGCGCCGCCATCACCATCTCCCCCTTCAATCTCTTCTTCCCACCACCATTTTCCTCCCTTCTTCACCATTTTTCACCATTATCACCTCTCCCCACACGCATTTCCCACCACAAAAATTTCTCATTGTTCCTCCTTTTTCCACCATTTTCTCCTTCCCTCCTCCTTTGTCCCATCCCATTTCTTTTCTTTTTCTTTTACTTCATTTCTTCTGCTTCTTCCAGTGATGGGTCCTAAAAAGTGCGTTAAGACCACTGCTGCTTCCTGTTCGCTCCATCCCCATCGTACCAGCGCTAGGCGTGCTCGTTCTCCATCACCCCCATGTGAGCCCTCACCCCTTCAGGTGCCAGTCAACCCTATTGACAGAAAGGTAGTGGTTCCCACTCATTTTTTAGATGTAGATACCCTTAGGGCTATAGGGTTATATGATGAGGTGTTTGCTCTATTGGGTAGGATTGGTTGGGTTGATTTTGCACTGTTACAGAGGCCTACTTTTACTGAGTTAACTAGGGAGTTTATTTCTAGTTTTAATCATAAGCTTTATCCTCTGTCTGATCAAACCAGATGGCCTGGTGAAATCACCTTTAGGTTGCTTGGTAATTCTCATTCTGTTGATATCCATATGTTTCGAGCTATTTTTGGTTTTCCTGAGGGAGAAAATATGTTACCCCGTGATTTTAATGCTAATCGTGTGTGGTCTGCCCTCACTGTGCCTGGGTCTGATGACTATGATCCTAAGATGTCTAAAGCTTCTAGGCTTAGGTCCCCTGCCCATCGTTATATTCAGAAATGGTTAGCTAATACTCTTTGTGGTAGGGGGAGAGTCAAGGGACAATTAGCCATTCTGAGTTTTTTTTCTTGCACTGCATGATTGAGGGAGTTCCTGTTAATGGAGGGTATTGGCTCTATAATCAGTTTCACCACGTAGGGACCACTCTAGCTGGTTGCATTGTGATAGGGGGTATGTGACAGCCATTGCTGATCATTTTGATTACTTGCATTTGTTAGAGGAGGCACCAGTCCAGGGTCCCACTGCTATTGACGGGGCTATTTTAGTATCTATGAAGCTCTGCACTCATTTAAATGGTGCTCTCGTCTTGCTTGGCGCTGATGGTGCTGCCTTACCTAGGGCTGATCCGGCCCCTGAGCCGCATGAGGATATTGTTGTCTCGCCTCCTCCCAAGTTTGCTGATAATGCGGGCCCTTCAACTCAACTTGGCGCAGCTTCCTATGATGCTATTTTAGCCTGTATTGACTGCTTGGAGCTGGACCATGCTGCTCGCTTCCAGCGCTTGGACGATCGCTTTCAGGCTCTGGAGGTTGCGCGCGATCAGAGGATGGATGCCATTGATGGCAAGCTTGATCTTTGCTTCAAAGCATTTTTCATATCCCCTCCCCATCTTGATGTATTTTCATTTTGAGGTTTGTGTCCTTCATTTTGTGGCTTAATGGACATTGTTTTAGTTACTATTGGTTTATCTTTTGTATTTGCTTGAGTTTCCTGATGCCAGACTCAATTCTTCACATATACTTTGCTTATTACTGTGGATTCCTTTTATATGTTGTGTATGCTTTGACATTGAGGATACTGTCTATTTTAAGTGTGGGGGTGATTTTGACCTTAATTGCACATTCTAATTTTAATGGCATATCTGGTGCATGTTTTTCTGACTGGTTTTGAGAGTATGTTGAGCGATGAGCAAGTGATTGATTTTTATTGACAGGTTTTTAAGCCTAAAGGAGTTAACTTTCTTGATTCTAAACTTGCACTGAGAGGTTCTGAAAATTGAAAGGGTTTTGAGAATATGATAAAATTGGACCTAGTGAGTTTTTAAGCCTTGATATGAATGACTAATTGTAAGTCATTTTTCTTCTTTGTTGTGTGATTCCACTTGTGATTATATGCTTTTCAGAACTTGATTTGACTCTCTTTTAAATTGCAAATGATCACTGTACATTTTTGAGATGATAAAGGCATTTCTTTCTTTCAGCCACTGGTCAAATAGCTATCCTTGTATTTTGATCCATTGTTTCACCCCTTTGAGCCTGAATGATTTCCTTTCTTTTTATTATAGCTCAATACAAGCTTAATAGTGAAAAACCATTGCTACCCTACCTTAGGGAGTAGAAGAGCTTAATAATTATGTTAGGAATTGTGTTTGAATAAGTGTGGGGGTGATTACACTGTTTTGCTTTGCATAAAAAAAACAAAAAAAAAGAAAAAAAAAGAAAAAAAAGAAAAAAAACAAAAAAAAAGAGATTGATAAGTTGGTTGATAAATGGAGAAAGTCAAGTAAAAGATGAAGATGGATTGAAAAGTGTTGGGGTAATTGTGCAAAAGTGTTTGATTTTTATATTCCCCTTGGCTCTTCTATTTCCGATGGTCTAACTTTGTTTATCCTTGATATATCTTACCTTGACCTTGATCCCATTACAACCTGATTAAAGACCTTTTGATCTTTGTGTGCATGTGATTTAGGTGGTGGAGAAGTAGAGGCTTGTCAAGCCTATAATAAGGCATGTTTTCATGAGTTGGTTGAGAGTAAATACAAGCCCAAAATACTTAAGTGAAAGAGAGTACATCTGTGAGGATTTATCATGTTGACTTAACCCTGATATTGGATTGACCTGGCTTGCTGATTTGGATTGTTGAGAGAGGAAATTCCTGAATGCTTAGATTCCTTGAAAGGACTGATGTGTGTAGATCTTTGCTTTTAGTACTTTTGTTACTTTTTGGGAAGTATGTGCTTGATTTTATGTTTTTGCTCAGGAGTCCAAAAGGTTAAGTGTGGGGGTATTTGATCTGTTAATAATTTCAGCTCTTTTATGTTCTTTGTTTGATCTAATCGGATTCCAAATGTGCTTAATTGTTGACATTTAGCTAAGTTTCTAATTTAGAGTTATCTTTGGATGTTTATTGTGAAACTATGCTTAAATGTGGTTATAAACACTCATAAACGTATTGTGATTTTCAGGAGATCTATGAGTAATGGAGTCCATTGGTATTGAACTATTGCGAAGAGAGTTAAGAGACTTAAGGGAATCAGTATCAACCCCTAAAAGCAAAGGAAGAAGGGCATTCATGAAGAATCAAGGCTAGATTAGAAGAAAATGATCAACACGGCCCGTGTCAAATGACATGGGGTAGGCCGTGTATTATTCTGAGTTTGAAAACTAAAAGATTTTGAAGAACACGGGGTAGGCCGTGTACTTCTCTGACTTCACGAGGAAGAGTCAATTTCAAGCCTTGACCGAGAACACGGCCCGTGTCAAATGACACGGGGTGGGCCGTGTTCTTCTCTGACTTTGGAATAGCTGGGAATCTGTCATCAGAATTGGACACGGGTTGGGCCGTGTAATATGACACGGCCCGTGTCGTCGGCCCAGAAGTTTAATTTCGTATTTTAATGCTAAATTAGGTCCCCCAAACTTATAAATAGGGTTGCTTAGAGCCTTTAAACAGGATCTGGACAGAGAGAGCCATCAAGGAAACTGAGAGAAACACGAAGACCAAGAAGGGGGGAAGGATTCGATTGAGGATTGGAGACTCGGATTCGAGCGATCAAAGATCAATCACTCTCAAGCCTTGGAAACTAGTTTGATCTTTAGTTTTTCTTTTCTTCTTTTGTTCTGAACAATGTTTTCTTTTAATTCTTCTTCTGTTTTTGAATTTGCCATGTGTGGCTAACCTTCTTGATTGGTTAAAGGAGGATGAAACTCTAGTTTTGATTATGTGAATCTTGTATACTTCTTTATATTAATACAATTATGTTTTTATTCATATGTTTCTATTCTTAAATCAATATCAAGGTTTTTATATTCTTGCCAAATTTCGAGAGTGGTAAAACTAGGATTGCTATGCGCGGTTGCGGTGGTATGACTAGTGAGACATATGATCTAAGTAATTTAATCCCGGTGTGTGATTAGACCTTAGTGTGATTAGTTTTCTAATTCTTAATGCAATCATTAGGTAGGTGTAAGAGCGGTTGCTTTACAAATAACTAATGGATAGGGTTTGATTTGAGCGGTTGCTGAATCAAGCGAAACTTAAGGAGGACACGGGATTTATCTCACAATCACATAAGAACATAATTGATCATGTTGGTATAAAGGGTATGTAAGTTGGCGTAATCATATAAATCTAGTGGTGGATTCCATCTCTTAACCAATATCTTTAACTTGATAATTCAATTTGTGTTTACTGCTTTGGTTTAAGTTTAATTTCTCTTTTTAGTTTTAATTAACAAAACCCCCCTTTTTAATTTTACTGTTTATTTTTCATCAGAGTTTAATTTAGGAATTAAATTGATAGTGTTAATTGAATTAGTTCTCTGTGGATCGACCCTTACTCACTACAACTGGTTGCAAGGTTTTTATATTTTTGGTGGAACTTGGCAACTGTTTTTGATATTTATTTTTAATCACATTCCACACCACACCAAATGCCTTGATATGCACGTGGATAAACTGATGAGTTATAGCACTTTGGCCGCGGCAGCTGAGTTGCAGACATGTCTCCTGATCTTTCTCTCCGACTTTTTGTGTCTAGCTCCATGGAGTAGGATTTTGATGTTGTATGCATGTGCATAGTGAGTCCATATATTATCTGACATTTAACTCTTATGATAATTGGAACTGTTACTTTACTGATGTATAATTTCCTGGAACTGCTTAATTGTTTATTGTTGTTATTTAATGCTTATTACTATTACTTTTGAAATGCTATGCGGGCGCTTCGCACCGTTTTGTTTCTTACTGCCATAATTGGTAATGATGGTAGGATGTCTTATCTCTTTCCTGTATTTTTATTATTTCTGTCTATATTTGTATTCCATCAAAGACGTCGGAGAAGAGGGTGAAGTCCACGAGTTTCCAAGTTTCTGGCCCGACTGCAACTAGCACCTGCTTTCGGATCATGGTGGCCCGTCCACAGGGATTTTTGGGATTCGTGCACCTGACGTTTCTCAGAGGCCCAGATTGTTGGCATATTGACTTCAGCTCGGATCGTTGTGTCTACCGGGGAGACGTGACAGTATCACTAGCTTGGGGGTGTTATGATCCGCCCATCTTCTTCTACAGCGTCAGATTACATTTAGAGTTTTACATGCCCATTAGGGACATGTGGGGTGATCGTTATTTCACTCCATAGGAGGATTCTTTCCTCTCCACTGCTCGAGCCCCAGCCCGTAACTCGGTGGCTCCGATGAGGGTCTCTTCTGATGAGGAAGACCCTGAGGAAGAACCTGAGGAGGATCCGGACATAGTTCCTTCTCCTCTTAGGGACTGATACTGTCGATAGCTACTGATGGCTATCAGTGTTTATTTTGGGGGCCTGATGTTTTATTATTTTGGTGGGGTGTACATGCATGATCTCTTGGGGCATATATGTATAATTATGCTTTTTGTATATCAGGCGTTGTAACCAAACAAGTTTAATATAATGATATATCATTATACATGTATGTTGATTTGATGTATGCTTACTTCTATCTTACTCTCTATTGCAATTATGTCTTGTCACTATATCTTATTAATTGTAACAAAAAAAATATACTCGCTAATTTAATCACACAATTACAACCAAGTAAATTTATATTCAGACAACAAACTGGGTCTTAACTTATACTTTTACTTTCCGCATCGAAATTTGTAATGTGACGTTCCCTCCCAAAAAGGGGCGTTACATCATACAAGTTGCGTTATTGCATATTTAAAAGCAACAAAACTAAAAGCGTTGCCTAAAGCAGAAAATGTTGCCAAATCCTTAACCTATAGGCAACGTTTTTCACAAGTTGGCTTACAATAAACTTAAAAGCAACAATAATAAAATGTTTCCTAAAATAGTATCTATAACCAACTTATAGAAAACGTTGCCAAAACCTTAATCTATAGGCAACGTTTTTAAAACGTTGTCTTATGGCATACTTAAAAGCAACAACTGGAAAGCGTTGCCTAAAGCAATACCTATATCCAACATGTCAAAAGCGTTGCCAGAACTATCCATGGACAACGTCTCAAGAGCGTTGTAGTGAATTTGGGATGTGAGCTTGCATGGTGCAATTTCGTTGTCCAGGGAGTTCAACTACAAACTTCTAATGACATAAGAAATTGGCTCTCAGCTTGATCCCTTAAATCAAGATGGATCAAGATATCTTTCAGCGAAGGATTGAAGAGAAATTGCAGGAAGCCTTTTAGACAAGATGAAGAATAATTAGAAATAAGACTTGAAGTCTGAAGTATCCTCTTCTTTAGCTATCTTAGGAACTAGGTTGGCTAGGTTTGAACCATAAGTCAACATATCATCCTCCTTTGACATTCCCTCACTTTTCATCAAGTGGTCAGATAAAATCCCATTCAACCAAAGTTGAAGTGTCCATAGTGGACCTCCAAGATTGCTGGCCCAACTAAACTTACGAAGATCTAATAAAGCTATTAGAATGGATTGGTAAAGATTGGCTAAGACGAAACCACTAAGGTTTAGTTACCTACCCTCAAGTATCAATGTTACACGGGGCAAGTAAGAGAAAGAAATCTACAAACCTTCTGGATAGAAAATGAACTTGCACAACTAGTAAAGGATGATGCTAAGATGCTCTTCATCTTCTACTTCGGCATATTTCTTTATGCAACTCTTCGCGGTCCCAGTATAGCTCAGGTTAGTTTTCTTCTGCAAATTATTCTGAACCTCAATGCTTTTAGGGATTGGGGTGGGAAGGATTAGCTCACCATCTGGCCTTAATCCCAAAATTATTGCCATGTCGAACAACATTGGACCTATCATCCTATCATAAAAATGAAAGGAATTTGTAGTGGTGCTCCGAAAGTGTACATCGTAATACAATTATTGTAAAATAACTGGAATATTTCAAGATAAAGTGTATCAAGTATGTCACTTCCTAACTATGCATAAAACATAAATCCATAACAACTTGTGAAATTATTATAGAGAGCCACGTGGAATAAAAATAAGGGTGATACACACACACACACACACACACACACACACACACACACACACACACACACACACACACACACACACACACACACACACATCACTAGCTAAAATACTACACTGTAATGCATAAACTTTTACAAACTAAGAGCAAAGTAAATAAATATAAGCTAATATATAAAGAAACAAAATAACTAAGACTAAGTCTTTTGCTTCTTCTTGTCATTTCTCTTTGGATGGTCTTGACCTAGATTTATATGGAAACACAGTAAGGTGAGAATTCATAAAATCTTCAGTATGAGTAAATCAAAACCAGCAGTTATTCATTAATAACCAAAAAACCACTAAACACAACAGAGTACATTTGCAATAGCTAAAAGAACCTCAATTCATAACTATAAGAATATTTACATACACAATATGTTAAACTCATAAAGCGAACAATACTATTAATGCAATTTTCATACCAACAGGAACGGAACAATTGCCTATAGAACTGTCAAACAATGCAATGCATAGTATGCCAGATGGTTATGTGATAGCAATATATTTTACTCATTTTATAATCCTTTTACTCGGCTTCTTAAGGTTCAATTAGGCTTAATTAAGTTGATTTTGTTATATTTTATGATATTGAGCTTAATTGGATCATTGAAAGAATTATTACTTGAATTGGCTTTAATTTGTCTATTTGGCAGCTTTCAGTAAACTAGCTATAATTTGAGTTGCAAATATCTGGTTAATGTGATTCTGGTCTTGTAGGAAAGTTAAGACAATTCTATACAACTTGCATGCAGACCTTAAGAGCCAAATCACATATTTGGATAATTTAAATTGGAGTTAAAGCAAGAACTAGAATGTTGATCTTGACAGTTTGACCTCTGCACACTAATCAGCCCATTTCTTAAACTATAGGAGTTCAATTGACATCAAACTAGTGGCACTGGAAATTTTAAACCCAAATCTACAACTTTTATGAAGAACACAAGAGTCATATCGGAAGTATAGTAGGTCATATTAGGCTTAGAAATCAGAACAAATGAGTTGTAGCTAGGCCTAAATAATGTTCAAAGATTGGGCCATATATCGAGTTGTAGGAATGATATTGAGCTGAAACTAGAGGCATTTGAAAGCTAAGACAAAAGCTTACAACTTTCATGAAGATAACTTTTCTATTTTCTGATGGCAGCCATGAGTTCAGCACCAAATTATTTAGGAGACAAGCATCTCAATAATTTCTCACTCATTCACAATTATCAAACAACTCCCTTAACATTTTTCACTCATTATCAAACAACTTCATTGTCATTTTGTATCCCTCAAGCTCCATAAAAGGGAGTATTGACTACTCATTTGAGGCATCTTGGTTTAGAGATCAAAATCATGTTATTGTGTTATTTGTTTCTCTTGTGATAGTTTTCTTTTATTTTAAATAGAAGTTATGTTCGTCTTCTTCTTCTTCTCTCTTTCTTTCTTCTTGTTCATGTGTAACAAATTTTCTTCTTCTCTCTTTCATTTTTCTTTCTTCTTCGTCTTCATTTTGCTTGGTTCACAATAATTTTGCTGTTGGCAGTAAAGTATAATTGGATTGGTGGAGTTGACGTACAAGATTTGTTTTTGATTCCCTTGCATAAAATAAACAATTAAAAAGCTTTACTGCACAGAAATTATTCAACAGGACTAAAGCAGTAGTATAACGTTGCAAATGTAGCAAAACCATCCACATTCACATCTATGCTCTCAATTATAAGTATTAGAAAGCAAGATCAGTATACATATGGTAAACTGTAGGTTTAAAATATAAACCACAATCTAGATAGAAAAGGAAGCAACATCCGATCATTTAAATAGACAACAGTTAAGTGCTCTAATGCCATTGAAATCCAGCTTCGTACTTGTTCAGGGATCAGTTCTTTCTTCCCTCACATAAGATAATATGGTAGCCATGTCTGCATCATAATAAAAACAAACATTAACAGGTCTGCCTAAATGGAGAAGAGAAGGGACACAGGTGCTAATGTGAGCATTAGGAATCGGGATAATAACAATTAGAGAGAGTGCAAGAGAGATACGTTGACTTGAAAGGAGCACTAGTAGCTCCAATAGGTGTGCTGAAGGCAACATCCTGAAATGGCCCAGCCATCTTTCCTCGTGGAAACCATCCAAGGTCTCCACCCTTCTTTCCCGATGGACATTCTGAATACTCTTGGGCTACCTGTGAGGACAGTGAAATATTACTGATGATGAATAATTGAAAAGACAAAATATTTCTATCCCCAGACAAATTTTAAATGAACAGATACTTATTTCTCCTTCTTTCCAACAAATTGACATTGATTAAACTTCACAATGGGAGGGCGGGGAGAGAGCGAGAGAAAATAATTATGGTATTTTAACTCGAAATAAGATTCTCAGTCCCATTACAAATAGAAAACCAAATAAGGATTTAAAAAAGAAACAAGAACAACTATGAATGTATAACCTCCAAAACAAAAATACCTTCGCAAACTCTGCTGGTGGAACCTTATCTCCATTGCCAAGCCAACCATCCTGCAGCTTCTTGTATGCCTCGTTGATCTTACCTTGCTTCTCACATAAGATATGCCTTGCTGTGCCAAATAAAAAGGCAAAAATAAATGCTATACTAAGATAAGAACAATGAAAGAAACTGATCATCCGGTTACAAAGGTACCCATGGATACCTTTGACATAGGTGCAGGTACCAAGCCCATCTCCGCCTTTCCCACCTTTTCCTTTGCCTTTTGAAGCATTCTCATCACTTCCACTCGCTGTCTGTTTCCCCTTTCCCTTCCCTCCTGACTCCTTTGGCTTTGAGTCTTTTCCCATGGTTCTCACAACTTAATGATTTCCACTGAATAATCAAAGCAAACATTTGTAGATGACAGAAGTGAACTAGTAAAAGTCAAGTGACAAATGGAAACTAACTAAAAAGAAATTAACACAAGGGGATAGAAACAACCAAAATGCAGTAACAAATATAATTATAGAAATTCCAACAGAAATACAGATTGTGTCATATGCTTATTGGAGTTTTTTTGGGATAAAATAAATAATATATAAAGAAAACCAAGAGAAGTACAAAAAGGAGGATAAGAAATCCACCTATAGCAACCACAAAAGAAGAAATGAAACAAAATGTTAGTGAAATATAATTAGGATTGATCTATTGGGCTGGGCCTTGCTTTTGTATATCAGTACTTCTTAGTATTAGCTCTAATCATTTAATATAAATATAGAGTTAGGGTGGCTAATCATAACAAGTTAGCTACTCCTTTTTTTCTATTTTAGCTCTCATGGTTTTTTCCTTCTCCATCTCTCTTTTCTCATAACATGGTATCTAGGGCCAGCTCAAACAAACCCTAGCCTCCCAAACCCTAGTGTCCTTTTTTTTTCCAAAAAAAAAAATGAAAAAAAAATACCTTTGTGCTCAGAATCTGTCGATCTACCGTTCCCTAGGGCTGGCTGATTTTTCCCAGTACTGCTGACGTCTAGATTGGCATTTTTCATGGGTGTTTGGGCATGAGGGTTTCACGCTAGATGCGCTGATCAGCAGCCAAGGGGGTGTCGCGCTTGCTGTTTTCGACGACTAAGGGTGTCGCTGTCGGCTAAGGGCTCACGACTGGTATTTCCAGTGACCAAGGGTGTTGCTGCCAGCCAGGGGTGTTGCATTTTTGGCGTTTTCAATCGCGATTTGGAGTTTCTATTCGAACCCAGCGAGCCCAGTCCGCGGTATACCTTCTTCATCCCCAAGATGCTATGCTGGATGAGATGCATGCTCTTGAAAACAATGACACTTGGGAGTTAGTTTCTCTACCTGCTGGTAAACAGGCAATTGGTTGTAAATGGGTGTATGTTGTGAAGGTTAATCCTGATGGCTCTGTGGCTCGTTTAAAAGCTCATCTTGTTGCTAAGGGTTATGCTCAAGTTTATGGCATTGATTATTCTGATACCTTCTCTCCTGTTGCTAAACTTGCCTCTATTCGTATCTTTATCTCTCTTGCAGCTAGTCATCATTAGTCCTTGCACCAACTTGATGTCAAGATTGCCTTTCTCCATGGCGACCTGCAGGAGGAGGTATATATGGAGCAACCTCCTAGGTTTGTTGCTCAAGGGGAGAATGGTAAAGTTTGCAAACTAAAGAAGTCATTATATTGTCTCAAACAAGCTCCACGGGCATTGTTTGGGCGCTTTAGTCAAACTATTCTTCACTTTGGGCTACAGAGAAGTACTTTTGATCATTCAGTATTATTTCGATGCTCTCAAGGTGGCTGTATTGTCTTGGTAGTTTATGTGGATGATATTATCCTTACTGGAAGCGATGAGATTGGGATCAGAAAGCTTAAGGGCTTTCTTCAAACACAATTTCAGACTAAAGACTTGGGTGCTTTGAAATACTTCTTAGGCATTGAAGTGATGTGGAGTTCGAAGGGTATTTTCCTTACTCAACAAAAGTATATGCTTGATTTACTCAAAGAAACAAGTATATGCTTGGAGCCAAACCTATTGAAGCACCTATGGTCCCTAGTGTCAAACTCTTACTAGATGATGGAGATGCTATGCCAGACCCTGAACGATATAGAAAGTTAGTTGGCAAGCTTAACTACCTCACGGTTACTCGTCCTGATATTGCCTTAACTACCTCATGGTTGATATTGCCTTCTTTGTCAGTGTGGTTAGTCAATTCATGTCATCTCCTCGAACCACTCATTGGGAGGTTGTTCTTCATATATTGAGGTATTTAAAAAGGGTTCCAGGTTGTGGTGTCTTGTATAGAAATCATGGACATAATATGATAGAGGGGTTCTCCGATGCTGATTGGGCTAGTTCTCCCATAGATAGGAGATCTACTTCAGGTTATTGTGTTCTTGTTGGAGGTAACCTTGTTTCTCTAAGGAGTAAGAAACAGAGTGTTGTTACTCGTTCTAGTGTCGAGTCAGAATATAGGGCTATGGCCCAAGTTACTTGTGAATTAGTGTGGATTCATCATCTTCTTAATGAAATTGGAGTTAAGAGTATAATGCTTATGAAGTTGTGCTATGACAATCAAGCTGCTATCTATATTGCCTTTGATCTCGTTTTTCATGAACGAATAAAGTACATCAAAGTTGATTGTCACTTTGTGCGAAAAAAGGTTCAGCAGGATCTTGTTGTTACTGGACATGTACGGATAGGAGAACAACTTGGTAGATATCTTTACCACAGCACTCAATCGAAGTAGAGTTGACTATATTTGTAACAAACTGAGCATGACCAATATCTATGCTCCAGCTTGAGGGAGAGTGTTAGAGAAACATAATTAGGATTGATCTATTGGTCTGGGTCTTGCTTTTGTATATTAGTACTTTCCTATATTAGCTCTAATCATTTAATATAAATATAGAGTCAGAGTGGCTAATCATAACAAGTTAGTTACTCCCTTTTTCTATTTCACCTCTCATGCTTTTCTCCTTCTCCATCTCTCTTTTCTCATAAAACAAAAGAACAGTAAATTAGCTCAAAAAATAAGTAAACCCCCCCCCCCACAAAAAAAAGAAGAAAAAATCCATCAGCTGCAACCACATTGAAGCCTAGGAAACGACTCTATCCCATTTATCCCACAAAGATGAAGTGGGTAGGAACTTTTGAATAAAGACTCTGGCATTGACCTGCATCCATAAAGACCATAAACCCACAAAACAAGCTCATAGCCATAAAATTTTCTTCTTCTTCCTATCTAAACCTTTGAAATGAATAGACAGAAATTGATTCAAGGACTCCAGACAAACCCATTGCTCCTCATGTGTTTAACGGAAATGAATCTAGCAATATATATGAAGCTAACATACACATACACAGTTACACACTAAGGCTACGCTTGGTGGAAGCAAAAGCAGCAATCTCTCTAAACTTCACAGACCTTCTCATTTTCAGTTCAAGAGTTTAACCAAGGGTGGCCTAAGGCTCTTGGTCTTTTGGTACAAGGAAAAAGCAGACAGGCAAAAAACCAAAAGAAATATAAGCTAGTATCCTATTACTGAGAAAGTAACATACAAGTATAAGCCATGTGAATGAAGCAAGGGAAATATGAACATGGTAATTGAAAATTCATGCAGGGTTTCAGAAACTAGTAAAGTGTTACAGTACAGTACAGAAACTATAGTGACCCCACCCTCCGCGCCCCCCCCCCCCCAAAAAAAAAGAGTAGTCTCCGTACACAGCATAAGCAATTGGAAAGCACAAATCAAGAGAAACTGATAAATTTGAACAAAGAAGTAAATAAAAAACCTTTTCACCTCTATAAACAATCCGGAAGTCGCAGATTGAGAAATTTGTGAAGCGCGGCGAAGAAGATCGATGGAGAATATGACTCACTATAGTGGGGAATCATATTTCATTTCGCTCTTTCTGGTATTTACGTTATTGCCAGGGAAAGAAGGTCATTGGGCCACTGTACGGATCAGACAACCTAGGCCCATGTTATCGACTCTAATGGTGGCGTCCGCCATCCGGAACCTGTCGTTCAGTGTCTTACATTCGTTTCAAAAGTAGACCAAAAAAAAAAATTCCGTTTCAAACAACAACAAAAGTTTCTTAGTATATATTTGGAAAAGATTATTTCTCGTGAAATAATTCCTTATTTTTTAAAAGCTCTTTAACACTTTTGATTATATATTGTTTTGAATAATAGGAGTATAAATTAGTTTGGACGACTTGACTAATCTAAAAAAACAAAATCGAACCAATTAATTTGGTTCAATTCGGTTCAGGTAGTCAAATCTGATCAGATAAAACTTGATCAGAACCAATCATGTTTGGTTCAATTCTCGATTTCCATGATTTGAAACCTATTTTAAAGTAAATTCAGAGGATACCTGAGATAGACATGTATGTGGTGAACTCCTTTGTTACACAACTGTAATCAAGCGTATTGAACTAGAAGGTGGGTTCCTGCAAAGGAACTCCAACACTCAAATTAGAATGTGCACCAATAGGGTTTATACTTTGAGATGATTCGTACATGATTAGGATGACTTAACCTGATATTTATATAGGTTGGATTAATATAATCTATTGATGAAGAGATATATTCCCATAATAGTTGCAGGAGAAGATATGATCATTATTTAGTTATATAGAATCCTTATATTATCATAATACTGGTATGGCAATTACAGTATTATTATTTCGTAAGATCATGATTGGAAATTAAGAGATATCACAAGATTTATTTGTTGCGTAGATCTTACGGTAAAAGTGTTACCATTCAAAATTGAGATCTCATGATCTCTGCTGGAGACGTGAAGACTTGGACCTCTGCGAGTACGTGTAGCGAGCTGGACTACATATTGAGAGTCCAGGTTACGGTCCAGAATAGTTGCTCCCAGTTTGGCGCTTAAGTGGAACAGTTAAGTGTCAAGATTTCAAACTTGAGAAGAACCTGTGGCACTTAATAGATAAAAATCCATTAAGGCAGAGATCCGTTATTATAAAGCACCTCCAGGGTTGGCATACAACATCATCCCGTCATCTGAGGTATATCTTTTCCTCCCGTATATGCTTTCACAAGGTTTCCTGTCTTTTTACACATTCCTCAACAATACTAAGCTTTCTTGGGAAACCGTTGCCTTGACTTTATCGGGAATTAAAAATCTATTAAAGGTGATGTAAACCCTTCAGTAACAAAGTCCCAAAAAATCCAACAAGAAGATTTGATCAACTCTGGAAAGCTATAATAGGTTTGCAGAAGCAAAACTTAGACCCGTTGATTATAGAGAATCAAGAACCTAAGCTATAAAAAGATAAACGCCACAAGGAAGGATCCTTAATAAGTTTGAGAAGAAGTTCTTAAAAAGAACTTGAGAGAAAATAACCTCACGGGTATTTCAATTGATCAAAAGATATCCCCTTCTACAACTCCAAGAAGGCCTTTTATAGACTCATAAGTGACCAGGCCTTAAAATAAACAAAAAAATACAATAAAAATAGAGAAATATAAAAAGTCCCTAAAATATGACATAAAATAATACAAAAATAACAAAATAAATTGAAAAGAGGACTTACTTACACTTAATTATGACTAAGTGGGTGCAACTTTTAATGACATTAAATGTAATCCTTTGAATGAGAGCTTCCACTAACTTTAACCTTTCATTGAATCTGGATTAGATTAACTAATCCTCTTGAATGTTCTTCAACTCCTTTATTTTCCACTAAGCCTTGAATTTGTCCATTAACTCCTTGGTTTGCCACTAAGTCTTGAATAAGTCCATTTAATGCCTCTTTGAACCTTCTTGCTCTTGTTCTTGTAATTGGACGAGTTGGAAGGCTCAATGGGTCACTTGAAGCTGAATTATTTGTATTATTTCCTCCTTTCTCAAAAAGATTCGTCCTCGAATCTTCATCACCTACATCAAATGGAGTAAGATCAGATACATTAAAGGTAGCACTAACACTATACTCACCAGGAAGATCTAATTTATAGGCATTATCATTGATCCTCTCAAGGACTTGGAAAGGGTCATCTCCTCTTGGTTGCAATTTCGATTGCCTCTTTGCTGGAAACCTTTCCTTCCTCATGTGAACCCAACCCATTCACCGGGTTGGAAAATGACCTTCTTCCTTCCTTTGTTTGCTTTTGATACCACATGATATGATCCAAGAATGGAACATATGATTTTCAGATCTTCCTTGAGTTAGTTCTCTTGTAACCGAATTCATCAACAAACAACAAGAAGAAACTTAAACAAAGATTAATGTAGAAGAATAAAAAATGGTGTGAAGAACAAGTAAGATAGAAAAAAAATTAAAAGATGAAATTAGACAAAATGAAGAATGGCACCACAATCTTAATCCTATTGAAGAGAATGAGAATGATAAGCCTTGTGTAGAATCGCCACAAAGGTATGAGGAACCTTTAATAAGATTCAAGCTATGGTTCTCTCTAAGAACCCAAGAGGCACGAAATGACTCTCTCAAATATGGTGAATTCCTTCACTTTCATTCTTATTTGGTGATAACCACTTTTCAAATCAATTTTTTGAAAAAATAACAGATTCATGCAACTCATCCAACATATCATCTAGCCTAGGAATGAGATGTCTATACTTTATTGTGATATTGTTGATAGCTCTACAATCTGTACACATTCTCCAAGAGCCATCTTTCTTAGGTACAAGTATGGCTGGTCCTGCATACGGACTTATGCTTTCTCTTACCTTTCTTCTAGTAAGCAAATCCTTAACTTGCTTTTGAATCTCTTTTGTCTTCTCTGGGTTGGTTCTATAAGCTAGTCTTTTGGGAATAGAAGCACCAAGAATAAAGTCTATTTGATCTCAATGCCTCTACGTGGTGGTAATCCAATAGGAGCTTCTTGTAGAAGACATTGTCATATTCCTGTAATAAAGAAACACAAACACTAGGAAGAGATTTGTTAAGTTTTTTAGTAATGAGACAGGCTTTTTCTTTGTACAAGAGTACAAACATTGGCCTTTTTGCTAAAAGAGCATTCCTCACTTCACTTCCTTTTGCATAAAAGTTCACCTCTTTTTTTTGCTTTTTATCTTCACTCTCCTTATTTTTCTTTTCTTCCTTTGAACTCTCTTTTTCCTTTGAACTCCCTCCACTATTTTTTTTTTCTCTCTCTCTTTATAAGCTTTAATTGATCTTCATGCACTTTTGTTGGAGTCAATAGAACAAGTATAATGGATTTTCCATCTTTAACAAACAAATACTTATTCTTAAAGCCATCATGAATGACTTTTCTATCATACTGCCAAGGCCTCCCCAACAAAATATGCCCTGCTTGCATAGGCACCACATACATAGAACTTCATCAATATATTTGCAAATAGAAAAGTGATCATTACTTGTTTGTTAACCTTCACTTCACCACAATCATTCAACCATTGCAACTTGTATGGTCTAGGGTGTTTTCTTGTTGACAAGTTCAATTTCTCAACCAAGGTAGCGCTAGCAACATTTGTACAACTATCTCTATCTATGATCATACTACATACCTTATTTTGGATATGACATCTAGTATGGAAAATGTTCTCCCTTTGCTGGTCATCATCCTCTAATTTGGCTTGAGTACTCAATGACCTTCTCATCACAAGAGCTTCTCCTTCCACAATATATTCTACGTCACTAGCAACTTCAACCTTTGGCATATCTTCATAATCTTCACTTTCAGTCTCAACCTCTCCATTGTCTTTCAAAATCATAGTCTTCTTGTTTGGGCATTGTGAAGCTATATGGCCTGTTCCCAAACACTTGAAAAACTTAATGTTACTACTCTTAGAAGACTTGGATTCAGCATTACTTTTTGATTTGGAAGATGATTCGGGCATGAACTTTGGAATTAATTTGCCATCTTTTTCTAACCTAACCTCCAAAAGGAATCGACAGTGGAAGAAGGCCTTGCTGCTCCCTTTAGCTTTAGTTGCCTCTCCACCTTCATGGCCATGTGCACCATGTCTTCTAACTCCACATAGTATTGCAGCTCCACAACATTTGCTATTTCCTTGTTCAATCCACTTAAAAATCTAGCCATGGTAGCCTCTCTATCTTCCTCTACATTAGCCCTTATCATGGTCACTTCCATCTCTTTGTGGTAGTCTTCCACACTTTTGGAGCCTTTTCTAAGACTTTGGAGTCTTAGATATAGGTCCCTATAATAATGCCCAGATATGAATCTCCTCCTTATGAGAGCTTTAAGCTCATCCCATGTCTCCACTGGTCTCTCCTGGTTTCTTCTCCTGCTAGTCACCAATTGATCCCACCATATAATAGTATAGGCATTAAATTCAATAATTGCTAGCTTTACCTTCTTTTCCTCAGTGTAGTTGTGACATTCAAAAATCACTTCGATCTTCTTCTCCCACTCTAGATAGGCTTCAGGTTATTCCTTCCTTAAAATGAAGGAATCTTCATCTTAATGTTGCATAGATTGCCATTACTTTGTCTTCCTCTATGAGCATTTCTTCTATGAAATCTTCCTCTTCTGGTTCTAAAATTTTCCTTTGAGAATTCAAATCCTCCATCAAGTTCTCCATCCATTGAGAATTCAGATTCTCTATCACTTGGATTGGTTTCTCTTTTATTAGGCTCTCTTGAATTTTGTCTCCCTCGTAGCCTCTAAATCTCTTCATCTTGCCTATCCATTCTATCCTGCATGCTTTCAAGAACTATATTCAATCTCTCAAATTGTTGCTACATAGCTTGCAAAACTAAAGGATTATCTTCCCTTCCTGTATTAGAAGTCATGATCTTTCACAAAAAATGTTAGTAGCAAATAGATACGACCTCCTAATAATTTCTCACGTGTATGCACTCAATCACACACACTCGTGTTTCACACTTATATTGGCTTTTTTTTTAACACTCTTGCCTTTTACCTCTCAAAATTTCCTCTCCTTAGTTCTTAAAAGAACTACAACAACTTAGTCAAGGAAATTCCAAAAATAGATTGGCAAAATAGTAAGAGTAACGAAGTTCACTATATAGTGATAAGATAGGTGAAAGAGATATATATAAAAGATACTTAAAACAATTGTATTAAAATTGATAGGAGCTTAGAATCAAAGGGAATATATTCAAATTTTTTTCTTTAAACACTAAACTGCCAAGCTCTCGGTTTTTTCACCTTTTTTTTGGCTCATTCAATTTTTTTTTCACTTTTTCTTTGTTGTAGAACACTTCTTTTTTTTTTCTCTCTTTTTTTGTTTTTTTAAATCAATTGAACAAATTGAAATAAGATAATAGAGTCTCAATAGAAGATGAAAGGACAATGAAGTAAAAGAAGAAAAAAAAAGATGATAAGGATCAAAGAGATGAAGACAACACAAAAAAGAAAAATCACGAAAAGGAAACAAGACAACAAGAACACAAATTGATAATCAAACCAATATAGAGACAATCTTTGGTACCAAACTGATGTGAACCCTTGGGTAACAAAGAACCCAACAACAAGATTTGATCAGCTCTGGAAAGCTATAACAGGTTTGCAGAAGCAAAACTTAGACCCGTTGATTATAGATAATCAAGAACCTAAGCTATAAAAAGATAAACGTCACAAGGAAGGGTCCTTGATAAGTTTGAGAATAAGTTCTCAGAAGAACTTAAGAGAAAATAACCTTACAGGTATTTCAATTGATCAAAAGATATCCCATCCTACAACTCCATGAAGGCCTTTTACAGACTCATAAGTGACCAGACATTAAAATAAACAAAAATACAACGAAAATAGATAAATATGAAAGGTCCCTAAAATATGACATAAAATAATACAAAAATAATAAAATAAATTGAAAAGAGGACTTAGTTACACTTAATTATGACTAAATGGGTACAACTTTTAATGACATTAAATGCAATTCTTTGAATGAGAGCTTCCACTAACTTTAGCCTTTCATTGAATCTGGATTAGATTAACTAATCCTCTTGAATGCTCTTCAACTCCTTTATTTTCCACTAAGCCTTGAATCTTCCCATTAACTCCTTGGTTTGCCACTAAGCCATTAATAAGTCCATTTAATGCCTCTTTGAACCATCTTGCTCTTGTTCTTGTAATTGGACTAGTTGAAAGGCCCAATGAGTCACTTGAAGCTTAATCGTTTGCATCAAAAGGGATATTAATTCCATGCTATTTCCCAACTGCACACTTACCTCACAACCAATCAGAAACGAGGAGCATTAAAAATGTAGTTTATCTCGTACGATTAGTTTACTTTTCTTGGGACCAATCAGAGCACTTCATTACATCTATAAAATAGGAAATGTTTGCATTGAGGCTGGCATTCCTTTTGCTACATTCTTCTTTCCTTGCCAATCTGTTTGAGAGTACAATCTTTTATAGCTTTGCTCTCACTTTGTTCATATTCAAAGAGGGTTTTGCCCCTTGCGAAAATCATTTTCCTATTTTTTCCAAAATCTGTAAGGATGTTCTATTTCTTCTCACAAATAATTCTTCCAATGGGAACTTTTCTTTCTCAGCGTAGCAATGGCAGACACGTTTCTTTCCCAACGTACGAGAGAGTATTCGATATATGCTCTACTATTGGGGAAATCTGTGATACCTTTCGTGTTGGACGGAGCTCCTTGGAGAAACAGAGCCTACACTCCTCATCCTTTCCTAGAACTTAGCAGGTGCTTTGTATCGAGCTTTGCTAGTTTTCAAATAAGTATGAGGGACTGTTGAAGCAGCTCCGCAATTTGAGGCAACTTGGAGTGATCATGAAGTTGGTGGAATAATCTTCTTCATGAAAGGCTGCACCCCGTTCAACGAAGGAAAAGGCCAATGCTCTTTTCTTATACATTTCATATCTCAATATTTTCTTTTCCCTCTTTTCCAGGTGTAAGAAGATGTATGGAATGAGAACAAGTCAATAAAAACTCTTATATTATGAACTTTGTATCGTGTCCGCTTTTTTCCTCTCCTTTTTATCACTGTTTTTCCTTTTTTCTTTTTGCCGGGGTAAGTCCAATGTTTATTCCGGCACAATGTTGCGATGCCCCCGGCTTAGTGCTTGGTTTAACAAACAAAGTGGCAAGCTTCAAGTCTCTAGTCTGGGGTCCGAGTACTTTACCAATTATCAGACGTTCTATAATAATTGTGGACCGAACTGATAACCCCAAACTAAACAAATACCCCAGTTAAAGCAGGAGTTCATGGAAAGAATTCATACTTAACCTCCAGAAGTTATGTGACGTTCGAGTTACTGTGCAACTATCCTTTCAATTGCTTCAAGAATTGTGAGGGTCACGTGGCGTGTTTTCACTGATGGGACATGCCTAGTGCTTCACGCACCATGATTCTCAACCATTTTCATCTTCAACAATCAAGAGCTTCTCTTACATGGTATATCCATTTCTTTTTTCTCCATTACTGTTTTCCTTTTTAGTCGCTTCTATTGTGATTAAGTAACTAAGTGGTTATGCATTCCTCACTGGAGTGCGTTTCTATTTTTCATTTTTCACGAAGTAGATTTAAGACTCCCAACCCTCTTCACATGGTTTTATCCTTTCGAAACACCTTCTCTGCCATGGTAAACATGACGGAGGTATCCTTCTGAAGTTTCAGGCTTTGGAGGGACAGGAGGTCGGTGTGTAGGTGTGAATTGTTTCGTTCACCCTTCTCTGTGTCTGAATCTCTGATTTGATTGATTCTGACAATTATTTACTGGTCTCTTTGGGTGTTCTCAGGATCTTCATGGCCATAGGTAGAAGAGGAGCTAGAGCCTGAGTACTGGTTGTCGAAGCTCATGAACTAACTGAGGAGGACCTAATCCAGATTCGGCGTGGTCCAGGGCTAGTATACCCATAAATTGGGGACGACGTCTGGAATCGTTTATTTGAACTTTCTTCTAAAAATAAACTCAGACAACTATCATAATATTTGGAGTTGACAAAGGGAAGGGCCTGCAACAGAGAATTCCAAGTTCTATGTCTGGAGTGGAATGAGAGGGTGTGCTCTTCTTGGGAGGCGGGTTCGCACTTCATGTTCCTCTATGAACCCCTCTTTGTCAAATTAGGGATTCGGTTACTATTTACAGAATTCCATATTACAGTCCTCTAGACCTTGCGTGCGGCCCCTACCCAGATCCATCCTAATGGCTGAGGTTATATCATCGCTTTTGAGAGGTTCTGCCGAATAATAGGGTTGTGGTATCCAACCAATGCCTTTTTCTATTTTTATCCCCGGATAAACCCCCGGGTTCAGCGAGGCAGAAGAATTGGGTCACAATCCAGTCGAGATTCAGTCGCAAATCCTTTGATGTCTTTCAAGATTGTTTCAAAGGATTTAAGACAAGATTCTTTAAGCTGATGGCAGCATAGGGGTTTCGTCCCTTTTTCCTGAAAGATGACGGGGAGTCAAAGTTCCCATTATACTGGACGGAAGATGCTTGGTGTTTTCCCACCATGTTACTTGAAAAAGAGGAAAAAGATCTCACGTCGGATAAGCTTGACAGCGTCAAGTTATAACCTAGTATTCCGAAGAGCATGGGTTCATCAAAATCAAAGACATTCTTCATACCTCCGGTGATGATCTTCTCTTTGTTCTATTAGGTAGGAATTAGGATATTAATGCCCACAATTTACCCTAGGCTTTTTGCGCTTTAAATGTTCTATACTTTGGAATTTTGTTTGTCTGACTTCAATCTTGCTTTTTTGTCTTATTTTAGTAAGCAACATGGCATCGTGACATTCTTTTGTAGCTATGCAGGCCTCGACATCCAAGAGGAAAGGAACAGGATCCACAAGTGTCCCCACAGCCGTTGCTCCCGGATCCCTCAAGCTAGGGTGTTGTCATTGAAGAGACCCCAGAAGAACCGAACTCAATAACTCAGAATCTTCAAGGGAGGAAAAGGAGGGCCATTGAAAGCTCTACTGACCGGGGTAAGGGGGAGCTCCGGAAGGCAGCAATGAAGAAAAGGCGCACCCTTTGCCTATTTTCTTGGGGCAGTCTGATGCCGAGCCATTTATAGATGAGCGGTTACTGAGCAACGAAGTGAGAGGATATATCTTTGAACAGAATATGGCCCAAACTCTGGCTAAGCTTCAAATTTTTACGCTTCGGGCCGCCGCTGAAATCCGCTATTTTGAAAGGTCTATCGAGGCCACTGATAGGAATATGGCAGATGAAATCAAGAAAAAAGATGAAGAGACTGCTTGGAAACTTACTACAGCTCTTAAACTGAATGAGGACGCTCAAGCATGGATTACCAAGTTGGAGGCAGCGTTTGCCACCTCTAACTTGGCCAAAAAGGCGCTCAAGGCGAAAGGACTCCAAGCCGACAATACCATCAGCACCCTCCATGCTCGAATAATTCAATTAGAAAAAGACGTGGAGGAGTTGGACACCATTTCAGGAAACATCGGTGGGGAGTAGTTCCAGAATGCCATGGCCCAAATTTAGAATTTCAACCCCAGCATCACCCTTGCCTTGGAAGACCTCAATTCAGAAAAGGTTTTTCACGACGACGGTCAACTTGTTTAAGAAAAGGACCTTGCTTAGACCGATTCTGGTGCCATCTCGAATGCTGCTCCAGCTCTAGAAGGAAGGGAAGTTGACGCTTAAATTTTTCCTTTTTCTTCCTCTTTGCCCCTACATGGGGTTCTTTATTTTTATAAATACAATTACCCCACATTCAGGGTTTCAAATTAACTTTTTATTTTTGGTGAATGCTTTGTCTTGCTAATTTATTTTCTTTCCGTGGTCTGTTTTGGGTCCAATGCCCAATATGAAATTTATCATTATCATTCCGTGGACTTAGGAAATTATTTTCTTACTAGGGAGACCATGGTCCGGGGTCCCACACCCATAATAACGGGTGCATGACATTCCACTTGACTTAGGTAAAAATGACGCCTTAGTCTATGGTCAAATGTCTATCATAACCAATTGTTTTGGAATTTAAGACTTAGGCAAAAATAACACCCTAATCCATAATCCAAGGCTCATAAGGGTTTAATGTCCAAGAAAATTTTGTGCATATGATCCTTTCTGCCTTAGGTATAGTTATCAAAAGGCCTTACCCAGGATCCTTTACTATCTATAAGGATTTTTTGGGATCCCACCTGGCTTAGGTATCGGGGAGGACCACGGATGTTGAATCCGCGCTGCCTCTTGATTTCTTGACCTTTAGATGGTCAATGCCAAGTATCGAGGATGGGTATTGACCTTGTGACTTACTACCAAAGCTTGGTGTGTTAACCTTTTTGACCTAGGCTTGTTAATGTATCTCGTATGAAAAGTAATGTCTGAATAACTCTATTTTTATTGATAATTTTGGGGGACAGAAGTCCGTACAGAGTATAGAATTCAACATTTGGACAGATTAAACATTAGTTTACTAAAGGACTAGGCTGTCATGGGTATCTAACTATAGTATTTTCTAAGTTTATCCACATTCTAATAATTCTTGATTGGGGTGCCTATTAACGTCTCCAAAGTGTAAGCTCCTTTACCAGTGCTGACAGCAATACGGTAGAGGCCTTCCCAGTTGGGGGCTAACTTCCCTTAGGAGACATTCCCCTCTCCCCTGATATCTGCTCTATTGAGTACCAAATCTCCTGGTTGGAATCTCCTAGGGATTACTTTTTGGTTGTATCTAACCGTTGTCTTGCTTGAGGCTAACATCGTGTATAAGGGCCATGCGTCTTCTTTCTTCTATTAAATCTAGGTCTTCCCTATTCAAACTGAAGTTGTTATCCTGTGAAAATTGTTGGTTGCGCCAGCTTGGCTCACCTATCTCAACCAGAATCATGGCTTCACACTCGTAGGTAAGTTTGAAGGGAGTTTCACCCATAGTAGAGTGGGGTGTGGTCCAATAGGCCCAGAGAACATGATCAAGATGCTTGGCCTAATTTTCCTTAGCTTCATCCAATCTCCTTTTAATTCTGTGTACAATAATCTTGTTGGCTGCTTCGGCCTGTCCATTAGTTCTAGGGTTCTCCACGGAACTACAATGGTGCTTTATTTTTAAGCCTGCCAGTAGTTCTTCAAAGCCCGTATCATTAAATTGGGTTCCATTGTCCATTACAATGGACTTCGAAATTTCAAACCTGGTGATAATGTTGTGCTAAGTAAATTTCTGAATCTATTGCGAAGTGATTGTGACCAAGGGTTCTGCCTCAATCTACTTCGTAAAATAATCCACTGTTACCATCAAGTATGTTAATTGACCCGGGGCTTGAGGAAATGGGCCCAAGATGTCCATACCCCATCTGTAGAACGGTCAAGGTATCGACATTATGGATAACTCTTCTGAGGAAGCCTGGTAATGATCTGAGTGATACTGACATTTATCACAGATTCAGACATGCGCATAAGAATCAACTTCCATCGTTGGCCAATAATATCCTACCCTTAGTGCTTTTAGGGCTAAGACTTTGTCTCCTAAATGATGTCCACAACTTCCCTCATGAATCTCAGCTAGGACATATTCAGCTTCTTTCGGAATGAGGCATTTGAGAAGGGGGGATGAAAAACCACGACGGTATAACTGTCCATCATAGACGGTGTACCTTATAACTGTCTTGACCAACTTAGAAGCTTTCTTTAGGATCTGAAGGTACAATCCTATACTGCAAGTATTCCATGATAGGGGTGATCCAAGATGGCTCATTTTTCTCTACTTGAAATATGGCATGATCCGTGATAGAAGGCTGAGAGAGGGTTCCTTGGATTACTGATCGGTTGTTACCAGGGCCCTTAGTACTGGATAGCTTAGACAAAAGGTCTGCCCTAGAGTTTTGTTCTCTCGGAATATGCTCAATCTTTGTTTCTTGAAAGTTCTTAAGTAATTCTTGTACTTTGACCAAGCATCTCTGCAGGAGAAGCTCCTTAGCTTGATATTCACGTTGGATTTGGGAGGTTACAAGTTGGGAATCACTACAGGGAGTGATCCTGGTTGCCCCCATATCCTTGGCCATTACTAGCCCGACAATACACGCCTTATATTCATCCTGGTTGTTCGAGGTTGGGAACTCAAACTTCAGGAAATGCTCTAATGTCAGTCCCTCTGAGTTTTCCAGGATTATTCTAGTGCCACTCCCCTTGGGATACGAGGATCCATCAATAAAGATAGTCTAAGAAATTCTTTTTAGGTTGCCGGGGTTCGATGTGAGTTCTGCTAAGAAGTCGAATAGTGTTTGGGCCTTTATCGCAAGCCGTGGTTCATATGCGAGGTCAATTGACCTAGAAATCATTCTTCTAGCCAAATCTAGCTTGTGCAATACCTGGCGGATAGGCTCGTCCATTCTTACTACCATCGGGTGGCATTGAAAGTATTGTTGCAGTCTTCTTGCTGTGGTAATTAGTGCGAAGACAACCTTTTCAACTTTCTGATAGCGAAGCTCAGGGCCCTGCAGAACCTTGCTTACAAAGTAGGCTAGTTTCTGCCCTTCGCTCGTCTCCTGGATTAACATAGAGCTCACTGCTTCCTCATGAATTGAGAGCTATAAGTAGAGCGTCTCACCGGGCTCCGGTCTTGTCAAAATAGGAAGGGAGGACAACAAGTTCTTCAAGGATAGAAAAGTGTTCTCGCATTCTTGGGTCCATTCGAAATTCTTCCACTTCTTGAGCAGCTTGAATAGGGGAAGAGATTTGTGGGCTGCTTTGGCAAGGAATCTCATGAGAGCTGTTATGCGGCCTGTAAGCTATTCTACTTCTTTAACATTTTGAGGACTTCTAATGTTAAGCACCGCCTGATGATGCACACTTTTTAGTTGTCGCATTTGCAAACCCAAGTGCAGGTTGTCTCAAGTAATAAATTTCTCGGTGAGTCCGAGGTCGATCCACAAGGAATTGATGAAGATTATTTAAGGTAAGGTTAATATTTTGTTACTACAGTAAAAATTATTTACTTGGGTAAAAATGATCCACTCTTGGTAAATAAAGTAAAAGTAAGATTAATTCCTTTTATAACTCAATTAGAATCCTCGCAACATGGAGGTTCCAATCGGAAAATATAACGTTAAAAGTCAATTAAAATAATACACGTGATTATATTATGTTTCCTAAAAATATTACCACAACTTATAAATGGGTTAAAGCATTCATTGTGCCAATATTTTGTCTACAACAAATCAAGAACTCCTCTTTACAAAGATGATTTCTAAATTATAAGAAACAAATTATAATACGTATAATGGTTACTAGAAAATATAAATCATTTAAGCACAAGAGAAGAATAAATCTAACCTTACTTTATTACCAAGAGCTTCACCCTTTCACCCAAGTAAAATGAAACTTAGTTACTCATAGATAAGAAGGAAGAAAGAAAGAAGAAGAAGAAGAAGAACATGACTTTCATTTAGAACAAAGGAAAATTACTACAAGAAAACCTAGTAACAAAATGGTATTATTTTGGTAACTAACACCTAATACCTTCAATGATCTGCTAAGGCCCCCTTTTATAGAGGATTAGAGATACAAAATGTCAAGGGGGCTGAGTTATTAGTGGTTGAATGATTGGAAAATGAGTGGAAAATGCCAAATGACATTAAATGAGTGTGAAATTATGGAGATTCCTTGTCTCCGAAATCATGAAGCTCTGAAGTCATTAAATTCGTCATTTTTGAACCAAGTGGTCTTCATGAAAGTTGTAGGCCTGGATCTTAGCTTTCAAATGGCTTTGGTTTGGGTCCAATATCATTTCTACAACTCTAGATACGTTCAAATTACTACATACTATCCAGGCCCAGTCACAGCTCCTCTGTTCTGACTTCCAAATCCAATATCACCTTCAAGGAATCCGATTCTGGAAAAGTGTTCAACATGAAAGTTGTAGATATGGGTCTTAACCATTCAGCATCCAAATTTCAGTCCATTTTACAACATCTAGCCCAAAATCTGTGATGAACAGTATACATAGGTCAAGCTGTCAGGAACAGTACTCTAGTTCTTGCTTCAACCCCAATTTGAGTTATCTACTTGTGTGATTGAGCCTTTGAGGTATTCATGAAAGTTATAGAACTCTCTTTTATCTTTCAAATGCCACTAGAATCAGCTCCAAAGACCACCTACAGCCCAAGATATGACCCAAATACAGAAATAGTGTAAGATATGAATCATGCTGAAAAATTCAATTAAGTTCAATTTGAGTCCAAACTTACAAAACATAATAAAACTCAATCAATTAAGTACATAAAGAGTGTAAATGACTAAGAATGAAAGCTTATTAATGTATCAAATATGTGATCATCAAACTCCCCCACACTTAGCTTTTTGCACTCCTGAGCAAAATACATAAGATCACTCACAAAAAAAATGAAACAGACTCAGAAGCTAAACACTCTAAAAGACTCAATTTCTAATAATATTTAAAAATGAAAAGCAATCATTCAAGTAATCAAAACATTCATGAGGTAACATATCTTCACTTCTCAAATCAACAAGCAAGGTTATTTCAATTGAAAAGCATGAGTCAAGAATGATAGATTTTCACAAGATTCACTCTCAATCCCTCAAGTGTTTAAAAGGTAGGTATTTCACTCAATTCAACCCATGAAAATTGCACTACCATAAGCTTGCTTATCTTCTACTTCTCCACTACTCAGAACACATGCACACACAAATCATGAGGACTTTATTCAAGGTTGTAATGGGGTCAAGGTAAAGGAGGAGGTAATATAGATATGACAAGTTAAACACCAGAGAATAAAAGAACATGAGAGCTGAGTTCAATTAACAAGCATGAAAATTCATCCCAACTCCACCTAATACAAATTCTCTTTACATATTCTTTTCCTTTCCTTTATTACCTTGTTGACCCTCTTCTTTTTACAAATTTTTTTTATTTTTTTTTTATTTTTTTGATTTTTGATTTTTGATTTTTTTTTTGAAGAATAAGAACATCATATATACACATTTTTTTTAAAATATTCGCACACACACCCCCACACTTGTTCAAGAACTCATCGAATGACAAACTAATGTTCTCTTATTCCCTAAGGTCAAGTAAGAACGTGATTTTTCATTTAAGGCGCATAATGAGTTCGAAACAAAAAAAAAATTGTCAAATAAGCTCAAAGGGGTTAAGCAAAGAAAAATATGCACAAGGTTGGCTATTTGGCTAAAGTAGCTATTTCAAGAAAAATGCCTCAATCATATTCATGTATGCATATGAAAATGTAGTCTCAAAAAGAATCAAAGCAAGTTCTAGAGCAACAATTCCATGAGTGAAATTCACACAAGAAAGAAAAGAATGGTACAAATGTTCAATCCATTCATCAATAAGCTCAAAATCTCACAAGGCATAATTCTATCATTCTCAATCCACCAATTCAACATCCATAACCAAGCATGTGAATTTTAAGAAAGAAGACAATTTACTCAATCATGCAAATTTCCTTGAATTTGAATTGCTACTTCCACATAAATTAGTTACTACCCTAATTACTCCTTACTCGCCACCAATTTTTTATGCGTCTCAAGAATAAATAATTTACTCTTTACTCTGCCATCCCTAATTACTTTTGTTGTTAAAAAATTGATGACAAACACAACAAACATATTCACAAACACACTTTCTAAATCTTTTTTTTTTTTTTTTTTTAATAATAAACACAATAATCATAATAACAAACACACTTCCTAAATTTTTTTTTTTGGTTTTTGGGTTTTTTTTTTGGTTTTTTTTTTTAACAATCATCCTTTCCCCCAACCAGATCACAACATTGTCCTCAATGTCAAAACATAGATAGGTAAAGGATAGAATATATTACTGTTCTTTGCAATTACTGAAAAGAAAAAAAAAATCTCACACAAATTTAAACAGAAACAAAGTACGATAAATAAAACCAAAGCTTGTAATTATTTAAATAGTTGGAGTGTCTTGGCTGGCTTTCTTTTCATTTTGCTTCCTTCACCACTTCCTTCACCGCTTCCTTCGGACCAATCTATCTGAGCTGTTACTGGATCAGGTTCATAAACAAATGCTTCTAATTTATCAATCAATTCATCAACAAAGAGAAGCGAGAGATAAGGAGTTGTATTTTGAAGGTGTGACAAATTTCTGTTCCACAGCATGGTCAACAAAAGATAACAAATTATCAAAGAAATTATTAACATTCAACAAACCTATGGGTTTATGGTGGATGTTCAATTGGGCCCAAGAGACAACTTGAAAGACTTCTTCCAAAGTACCAAAACCACCAGGTAAGACAATGAATGCATCGAGTTGTCAAGCATCGCCTTCATTCGTCCATGCATAGAGGATACCTTAATTTCCGGTCAACTGTCTTTCCAATGATGTTCCTTCGAGTTAAAGGTTCGGGAATGACACCTAAAACTTGACCACCTCTTGCAAATGCGCAGAAAGTGATACACCCCCCATTAACCCAATGCAACCTCCCCATATACTACACGAATGTTCCTCGCACAAGTGTTCTACCAACAAGTGCTTGCTGCGTTTACAAACTCTAAACCATTCTCATAACTTGTCCCACAAAATACACCAATACCTTGAAAAATCTACGAAGCGAAGAAGAAGCTCCCTCCATTTCTACACTCACTCTCTTTGAATGATTAAGAGTTGCGAGAAAAGTAAAAGAAAATGGAGTGTTTAAATAGGGAAGAGAATAGAAAAAGTAATAATAGCTCCTATACAGGTAGGTTGGCTGGTGTCAGAAAAGTTTGAAATAATAATAATAATAATATTTTTTTTTTGTTTTTTTTTGTTTTTGTTTTTTTTTTGTTTTTTTGTTTTTGACTTCAAGAAAACCATCAGGGTAAAGAAGTCTAGAAACCCCCGAAGGATCCCATCCAAAGGATCGTCTATCCAAAACCAAAATTCAACAAAATCATATAAAGATAAAATAATAATAACAAATGATTACATACCTTTATGTACAGGTTTCATGGCAGATCTTTATACTGCACGTCATGAGTGCAGTAATACCAAGACGGCTCAGCCAATCTGGGCATTCTTCTCCCTCCCGCTTGTGGGATATTTTGGATTGAGCTACGACGCCACTAATTAAAGTGCGTAAATCGACGGCCTACCACCAACGGCCACGGCCGGTGAGAGGTCGTTGAAGACCCCATGGCATTAAATCATCACGGGATCCGGCTCGGAGGCATTGTCATGCGAGAATGCAAACACGGACGCTTCTTTCTGTCCATCAACAAGCGAGCCTTTGGTTAAAACACAGGAATGCTTGCGCGGCTCTCTGCAGAGCATGGCACACGAACCTTATTTACCGACCGGCGTGCGAAGGTCCACCCGAGTCAATGACGGGTCCGCCACTCCACAGCGGGGCTCTAATCTAATTAAAGACCAAGTACAACCGAAGTTTCGCCCTTTTTTTATTTTATTTTTATTTTTTATTTTTTATTTTCAGTTTTTTTTTCTTCTTTTTTTTTTTTTTTTTTTTCTTTTTTCTTTTTGAAAATGTACAAGATAATATATACATGTTGTTGTGATTGTGGCTCACATCTTCCTCTGGTTTCACGTCCAAAAACGGCTTAAACACCTTCTATGAGTCGAGGATAAGCTTCCCATCTAATTTTCTTATAAATTGGCAAACAGAGTCTTTTTGAGTCAAATTCCCAAGACTATAACGCTCTTGCTCGTCCTTGAAGAGATTCCACAAACTAAGAAGTTCACGCTGCACAACTCCACAAGAATGCGTCTCAAGAGTCAATAAGATATTATCTAATGACTCCTTACTCAGTCCATTCTTAATGAAGAATATTTTATCTTCTCTGTTTACGGAAACCATCCCCAAAGAGTAACATCACGTATTGCAATTCCATCGTGCACACTTATAACAAACTTTCATTCTTTTTGCTCTTCTCCTTTTTGAAAATGAACTTTTACCAAGACCAGGCATGTATAGGACAAATGAGTCTGAAGATTCACCAGCTAAACGAACCTTTGCTTCGATTATCCAGCGTATATCTTCTGGGATGCCCTTATACATTAACAATCTCAGTCTTTCACACCTAGCTTCATAGACTTTTGTTAGAGCATTTAGAGGGAGAGAAGGAAAATGTTTTCTTAGATTTGAGAGAATGACATCCATTTTGAAAGGAGAAGAAATCAGTTATTATGGGAAACTGAAAAACAAACCGACTTGAGAGTCACGGAGTACCATTATCCGCCATTTAACCGGGAACACAAAGAACTGCAAAAAGAAAGAAACAACATTAAAATAAATTCTACTCATAACAAGGATTAGAAAGAGAAATGGATTCTACCTCAACAACTTGATGTTCTAGAAATGGTTTGAGTCTTTGTCCATTGACCTTTAATACAATACCATTCTTAGGATTCTCAATGTCTATGGCCCCATAAGAATACACATGTTTGACAATATAAGGGCCAATCCACCTAGATCTCAATTTTTCAGGGAATAGGTGAAGACGAGAATTATAAAGCAGAACTTTTTGACCAATTTCAAAAGTTTTTCTGAAAATTGATTTGTCATGAAAAGCTTTTGTTCTAGCTTTATAAATCTTTGAGTTTTCATATGCATCATTTCTTAATTCCTCAAGTTCATTCAATTGCAATTTGCGTAACTTGGAAGCATCATCAAGACTTAAGTTGAAAGCTTTAATGGCCCAAAATGCTTTATGCTCCAATTCTACAGGCAAATGACAAGGTTTTCCATAAACTAACCGATAAGGAGACATGCCCAAAGATGTTTTAAAAGCAGTACGGTAAGCCCAAAGTGCATCGTTTAGTCTTAAAGACCAATCTTTACGATTGGGTTAACCGTTTTTTCCAAAATTTGTTTAATCTCCCTATTTGCTAATTCAACTTGTCCACTTGTCTGAGGATGATAAGGGGTTGCAATTTTGTGGGTAATGCAATATTTCTTCATTAAGGATTCAAATGGTTTATTGCAAAAATGTCTTCCCCCATCACTAATGATAGCTCGAGGAATTCCAAATCGACTCAAAATATTTTCTTTTAAAAATTTTAAAACAGTTTTATGATCATTGTGCCGACATGGAATTGTCTCAATCCATTTTGAGACATAATCAACTACAACCAAAATGTACACAAATCCAAAAGATGATGGAAATGGACCCATGAAATCAATTCCCCAACAATCAAAAATTTCAATGACAAGGATAGGGTTCAAAGGCATCATATTTCTTTTAGAAATGGACCCAACTTTCACAACTTTTGCAAAAAGTATAACTGTCCTTGAATAAAGTGGGCCAATAAAATCCACACTGCAAGATTTTCGCAGCTATTTTCTTTAAAGAAAAATGACCTCCACATGCTTCTGAATGACAAAATTTAATGACACTACTTACTTCATTGTCAGGTACACATCTCTGAAAGATTTGATCAGGACAATATTTGAACAAATATGAGTCATCCCAAAAGAAATTTTTCACCTCAATCAAAAACTTTTTTCTGTCTTGGTGTGTCCACCGAGGGTGCATCTTACCTGTTACAAGAAAATTGACAATGTTAGCAAACCAAGGCATAGAATTGACAGAAAATAAAAATTCATCAGGGAAAGAATCATTGATAGGTGTGCTATCAAAAGATGAGCCTGTTGTCAGCCTTGACAAATGATCTGCAACAACATTTTCGGCTCCTTTCTTATCTTTTATTATGATGTTAAATTCTTGAAGCAACAAGATCCACCGTATCAACCTAGGTTTGGCATCCTGTTTAGACATTAAATATCTAACAGCAACATGATCAGTGAAAACAACAGTGGATGAACCAATTAAATAAGCTCAAAATTTGTCTAATGCAAAAATTACAGCAAGTAGTTCTTTTTCAGTAGTGGTGTAATTCATTTGTGCACTATTCAAAGTTCGACTTGCGTAATAAATTACATGAGGCTTACCTTCCTTTCTTTGGCCTAAAATAGCACCAACAGCAAAATCACTAGCATCACACATCAACTCAAAAGGCAAAGACCAGTCAGGAGATTGCATGATAGGAGCAGAAGTCAAAAGACCGATTAATTTTTCAAAAGATTTCTGACAATCTTGAGTCCAATCAAATGGTGTATCTTTTGTTAGAAGATTACATAAAGGTCTAGATATGGCACTAAAGTCCTTTACAAATCTTCTGTAAAATCCTGCATGTCCTAAAAAGGAACGAACTTCTCTGACTGTTTTTGGAGAAGGCAAATGAGCAATTAATTCAACTTTGGCTTTATCAACTTCAATTCCCTTAGAAGATATCACATGACCTAACACTATTCCTGAGGTAACCATGTAATGACATTTTTTCCAATTTAACACAAATCCTTTTTCTTCGCATCTTTTAAGAACTTTTTCCAAATTATCAAGACAATTTTCAAAAGAATTTCCAAAAACTGTCAAATCATCCATGAAAACCTCTAAAAAATGCTCAATCATGTCACTGAAAATACTTAGCATGCATCTTTGAAAAGTTGCCGGAGCATTACAAAGACCAAAAGGCATTCTTCTATATGCAAAAGTGCCAAAGGGACAAGTAAAAGTGGTCTTTTCTTGGTCCTCTAATGCAATTGGTATTTGATTATACCCTGAATAACCATCAAGAAAATAATAGTAGGGATGTTCTCGCTACTCTTTCTAGAAATCGATCAAGAAAAGGCAATGGAAAATGGTCTTTCCTAGTGGTCGCATTCAATTTTCTCGAAATCAATACACATACGCCAACTAGATGAGACTCGGGTAGGTATTAATTCTCCTTTTTCATTTTCAACCACTTTGTTATTCCAAATTTCTTAGGCACAACTTGTGTAGGGCTTACCCACTGGCTATCGAGATAGGATAGATAATTCCAACATCAAGTAATTTAAGAACTTCACTCTAACTACCTCTTTCATGTGTGGATTTAATCTTCTTTGAGGTTGTTGAGATGTTTTAGCATTATCCTCTAAATGGATTCTATGTGTACTGATTAATGGATTAATGCCTTTTATATCCTTTAATGTCCATCCAATTGCACTTTTATGCCTTTTAAGTACTTCTATCAACTTACCTTCTTGTTCTTTGGTCAATGATGAGGAAATTACCCTTTGGAGAGCTTTGTTCTTCTCCCAAAAATGTGTACTTCAACCCATCGTAATGGACTTCAGTTCGGTGTGGGGTACTTCTTCATGGATATCTTCATTCATGGATTTTAGCTCTTTGAATCTTGGCTTCCTTCCTTTGTATTCCATTTCGTATGCAGTCAAGCAAAGAGCATATTTTGAAACATCATCATCTAATTGTGTAGCTGAATCAAATGAATTAATTAAACAGATTTCTAATGGGTCAGAAGAACTCCTGATTTGAAGATGATCATCTATAATGGCTTCACTCCCTTCAATCTCTTCATTGTCATCATAAACTTCATGTGGTTGCTTGCACATGTTGAAAACATTAAGCTCCAGTGTCATATTTCCAAAAGTTAGCTTCACCATTCCATTTCTACAATTTATCAAAGCATTAGATGTTGCTAAAAATGGGCGACCCAAAATAATAGGAACTGACTTATAACTATCAACCATAGGTTCAGTTTCCAAGACAATAAAATCCACAGGATATATGAATTTATCAACTTGTACCAACACATCTTCTACTATTCCTTTTGGAATTTTAATTGATCTATCGCCAAGTAGAAGAGTTACGAGAAGTTGGTTTTAACTCACCAAGGTTGAGTTCTTCGATAAACTGAATATGGAAGCAAATTAACACTAGCACCAAGATCAAGTAAAGCTCGTTCAATTTTATGTTCACCAATAATGCATGAAACTATAGGACAACCAGGGTCTTTATATTTCAACTCATTATTGTTTTGAATAATGGAGCTTACCTGTTCAGTCAAAAAGGCATTCTTTTTCACATTATGTTTCCTTTTAACAGTGCACAAGTCTTTCAAAAATTTAGCATAACAAGGAATCTGCTTGATAGCATCTAACAGAGGAATATTGACCTTCACTTGTTTAAAGATTTCAAAAATGTCACTATTATGATTCACTTTACTTGAATTGTTTAATGCTTGAGGAAATGGGGGTGAAGACGAGGATTTGATCTCCTTTTGGCTAGGTGGCTTATCAACTCCTTCCTCATCTTTGGGAATTGACTCATCATCTTTCTCAAAAAGTTCAGGAATTTGTTTTTCAACAACCTTTCCACTCCTAAGAGTTATCACTGAGTTGACTTGATCTATTTTTTGACTTTCTGAACTACCCTCATTTAGGCTAAACTGACCCTTGGGATTTGGTTGAGGTTGAGAGGGAAACTTTCCTTTCTCATGAATGGCAAGTGCAGAAGAAAGTTTAGCAAGAGTGTCTTTTATGTCAATCATGGCTTGAGTGTTTTGACTATTGATGACCTCTTATTTTTCCATAAATGCATGCAATGTTCCTTCAAGGTTTTTCCTATATGGTGGGACATAGGGTGCATATCCTTGAGGATTTTGAAAATCTTGCTGTGCCTGAGGAGGTGGTGGTTGCATGAATTGTGGCTGGTTGCTATTCCTCCAACTGAAATTCGGGTGATTTCTCCATCCCGGATTGTATGTATCTGAAAAAGAAGAAGTGATGGCTTTTTAAAATTATTCATTGCATTTACTTGCTCATGCACAACTTCTTTAAAAACAGAAATTTTTGGACATTCATTTGTTGAGTGTCCTAATTCATCACAAATGCCACAAATTTCTTCACTTTGCACAGATTTGATTTCTTTTACTTTTCCGGATTCCATGGCTTCAAACTTTCTAGCCAGACTAGCAAACCTTGCATTTAGATCTTCTTCTTGACTAAGATGATATTTTCCTTTATTAGCATTTGCAAGGTTAAATCTAATTGAATTTTCAAAAAGATTAGTACCATGCCAAGATTGAGAATTTTCAGCCAAATGGTCTAAATAGTCTAAAGCTTCATCAGGTTCTTTATCAAGAAATTCACCATTGCACATTGTTTCCACAAATAGCTTGGTTTCAGGTGTTAACCCTTCATAAAAGAAGCTTAAAGTGCGCCATTTTTCAAAACCATGATGTGGGTAAGAATTCAACAAATCTTTAAAACGTTCCCAACTTTGAAAATATGCTTCATTTGAATTTTGGGAAAAATTTTGGATTTGTCTTTTCAAAGCATTGGTTTTATGTGTTGGAAAAAATTTCTTCAAAAACTCACATTGCATTTCTTGCCATGTGCCAATTGATCTTGGTTTCAAAGTGTTAAGCCAAGATTTTGCTTTATCTTTCAAAGAAAAAGGAAACAATTTAAGCTTAACAACCTCTTCAGTGCAAGTTTGATCATGAAAAGCAGTACATACTTTTTCAAATTCTTTTAGATGTAAATATGGGCTTTCAGATTCTAAACCATGGAAATTAGGAAGTAAAGAAATCATACCTGGCTTGAATCTAAAATTGTTGGCATTAACTGAAAAGATAAAACATGATGGACTAGAATTTCGGGATGGTTACAAATACTCACGCATGGTTCGCAACGGTTGATTTTCATGTTCATCATGCACACTTTCGTTTTCAGCCATTGTGCTTAATGTGTGTGATTGTGATTCAAACAAATCAATATGTAAAGTACCTGGATTAACTCTAACCAAACGAAGAATATAAATCACGATACCAACTAAGCATAAACAAGTAACTACATACAAGATAAAATAAAATGTACAAGATAGCAATATAAATCATGTCCATTAAATATTAACAAAGGTGTGGTATAAACCAACCACCAAATAAGTTAATAAGCAAAAAAAGTAAAAAGTTAGATAGCGATAAAGTAAAAAGTTAGATAGTTAGTAAGAAAGTTAGTAAGTTAGTAAACAAAAAAAAAATGACAGAAAATAAATAACAAAAAAATGATGAGAAAATAAATACGAGAAAATAAAGTACAAAAAAAAATAATAATAAAAGGGAGAGTTACCCCCACTAAGTTAAAATGTACAAGAAAATAAAATGGAGAATTACCCCCACTGTACAGAAATTAAAATGTAAAAAAAATAAAAAAAATAAAGTGCGAAAAGTAAATTTAAAGAAAAAAATAAGTAAAAGGGAGAGATTCCCCCACCAAGTTAGTACGTAAAATAAAAGGAGAGGTTCCCCCACTAAGTTAGTATGCACAGAAATTAAAAAGGAGAGGTTCCCCCACTAGTTAGTATGTTAGTATATATACAAATTTTTTTTTTTACACGAGAAATTCGGTCTTCAAATCAAGTCCCCAGACCTTGGCGCCAAAAACTTGATGCACACTTTCGTTTTTTGTCGCATTTGCAAACCCAAGTGCAGGTTGTCTCAAGTAATAAATTTCTCGGTGAGTCCGAGGTCGATCCACAAGGAATTGATGAAGATTATTTAAGGTAAGGTTAATATTTTGTTACTACAGTAAAAATTATTTACTTGGGTAAAAATGATCCACTCTTGGTAAATAAAGAAAAAGTAAGATTAATTCCTTTTATAACTCAATTAGAATCCTCGCAACATGGAGGTTCCAATCGAAAAATATAACGTTAAAAGTCCATTAAAATAATACATGTAATTATATTATGTTTCCTAAAAATATTACCACCACTTATAAATGGGTTAAAGCATTCATTGTGCCAATATTTTGTCTACAACAAATCAAGAACTCCTTTTTACAAAGATGATTTCTAAATTATAAGAAACAAATTATAATACGTATAATGGTTACTAGAAAATATAAATCATTTAAGCACAAGAGAAGAATAAATCTAACCTTACTTTATTACCAAGAGCTTCACCCTTTCACCCAAGTAAAATGAAACTTAGTTACTCATAGATAAGAAGAAAGAAAGAAAGAAGAAGAAGAAGAAGAACATGACTTTCATTTAGAACAAAGGAAAATTACTACAAGAAAACCTAGTAACAAAATGGTATTATTTTAGTAACTAACACCTAATACCTTCAATGATCTGCCAAGGCCCCCTTTTATAGAGGATTAGAGATACAAAATGTCAAGGGGGCTGAGTTATTAGTGGTTGAATGATTGGAAAATGAGTGGAAAATGCCAAATGACATTAAATGAGTGTGAAATTATGGAGATTCCTTGTCTCCGAAATCATGCAGCTCTGAAGTCATTGCATTCGTCATTTTTGAACCAAGTGGTCTTCCTGAAAGTTGTAGGCCTGGATCTTAGCTTTCAAATGGCTTTGGTTTGGGTCCAATATCATTTCTACAACTCCAGATACGTTCAAATTACTACATATTGTCCAGGCCCAGTCACAGCTCTTCTGTTCTGACTTCCAAACCCAATATCACCTTCAAGGAATCCGATTTTGGAAAAGTGTTCAACATGAAAGTTGTAGATATGGGTCTTAACTATTCAGAATCCAAATTTCAGTCCATTTTACAACATCTAGCCCAAAATCTGTGATGAACAGTATACGTAGGTCAAGCTGTCAGGAACAGCACTCTAGTTCTTGCTTCAACCCCAATTTGAGTTATCTACTCGTGTGATTGGGCCTTTGAGGTATTCATGAAAGTTATAGAACACTCTCTTATCTTTCAAATGCCACTAGAATCAGCTCCAAAGACCACCTACAGCCCAAGATATGACCCAAATACAGAAATAGTGTAAGATATGAATCATGCTGAAAAATTCAATTAAGTTCAATTTGAGTCCAAACTTACAAAACATAATAAAACTCAATCAATTAAGTACATAAAGAGTGTAAATGACTAAGAATGAAAGCTTATTAATGTATCAAATATGTGATCATTACCTGACATTTATCAAGGTTGGCCTCATGTCCACGGCGGGTTAGCATAAATCCCAAGAATTTCCCTGCCTGAACCCTGAAGGCGTACTTTTCTGGGTTTAGCCTCATGTTATACTTCCTAACTTGGGCAAATAATTCTTCAAGGTCTATCGCATGTGATCTGCCTTGTGGGGTTTTCACTATCATGTCGTCTATATAGACCTCTAGCATCTTCCCCACTTTATTCTCCAAGGCTCTGTTCATCATCCTCTGATAGGTGACTCCTGCATTTTTCAGACCATAAGGCATAACCCTATAGCAGTAGCTCACCCTATCAGTGATGAATTCAGTTTTATCCACATCTCCAAGATACATAGGAATTTGGTTATACCCGAAATATGCATCCATAAATGACAGTCACTTGAAATCTGAAGAACTATCCACCAGTTTATCCATATTGAGGAGTGGGTATGGATCTTTTGGATAAGCCTTATTTAGATCTGTATAATCCACACACATTCTCTACTTCCTATTGGATTTCTTAACCAAGACCACGTTGGATAACCATGTGGTATAAGAAATTTCCCTGATGAAGTTGTCTTTCAATAACTCCTTAATCTATTCTTCAATGACTTGTTGTCTTTTTGGGCCGACCTTTTTTTTCTTCTAAGTTACCAACTCCATGCCTTCTCTAATGGACAAGGGGTGATAGATGAAGCTGGGATCAAGTCTTGACATATCAAATGACGTCCAAGCGAAAAGGTCCTTATTCTTCAGTAAAAGTTCTATCAGCTGTTGTTTTTCTTTTTCTTCTAAATGCGCTCCAATCTTGGTAACCTGATTCGGCTTGGCTCTAAGTTGGAGAGGTTGTAACTCACCCTTTGGATGGGGTCTAGCACCACAGATTTCTTCCCTAACATCCAGTTCGGTTATAAGTATGTTGACCTGGTCCAAGACTAAGCCAGGGGTGGCAGGTTTTCTATTTTTGGAAATTCTACAAATTTTTAGGTTCTCATTGTAGCATTTCCTGGAAGCCACTTGATCTCCTTTAACGGTGACAACCTCGTTGTTCTTATTCAAAAATTTCATCACAATGTGAGTAGTAGACACCATAGCACCGAGAGCATTTAGAGAGGGACGATCTAAGATGATGTTGTAAGCCGAAGGGCAATCCACAACCAAAAACCTTATTTTGACTATCTTGTAGAGTTTAGAGGATCCCAAAGTCAAGTGGGTTTCGTAGTAACCTATCGGGGTAACCTTTTCACCCGTGAAACATGCCACTTCTCCATTATGAGGAGTCAAATCCGATTGCGGTAACTCTAGTTTCTGATAAAGATCCAGGAACATAATATCTGATGAACTTCCTTGATCTACAAAAATTCAACGAACCTCGGCATTGGATATTATTCCCTAGATGACGAGTGGATCATCATGTTCTGGGATAATTCCACCGTAGTCCTCATCCGAAAAAGTAATAGAAGGCATTTTCTTTTTAGCAATCTATAATCTAGGTTTGGAATGGGATACACTAAACACCGCCATCGTGAGGGCTTTTTTTTTGGCTCCATTTGATGACCCTCCACCAACGAAACTGCCAGTAATGGTGTTAATCATTTTGTTTGGCTCAGAACGTCAGTCTTCATTATCATTAGCCAGGGTGTCCCTGTTCCTATCTTGTCGGTCAGTGTTATCCTGGCGAGGTGAGGGGTTGGGCTTCATCGTGAACTGCGTTTGTCGTCTCTGCGCTTACCACGGTGCTCTTCGCTTTGGACCCGAAGGATATATTGTTGTAGTCGTCCGGCCTTAATTAGAAATTCGATGGCATCACAGAGTTGGTAGCAATCTTCCATATCATGCTCATGACCTTTATGGCATATACAATGTTTAGAATGGTCTTTCTGTTTGTGTTTCTTAATGGGGAGTGGTCTCCATATATTCTAGAACTCAGTCTGCATCACTTCCTTCAAAATTGTTTCTCGTGGGGTGTTTAGTGGAGTATAAACGGAGTATCCTGCCCGGGGTGGACTACCTTTGGAAGACCAGAGCCGTGAGGAATTACAGTTAGGCTTCTGGTGATAGGGTTCACCTTTGTCCCACCTCCTCTGGTCCTCCGTTGTCTCCTCAAGATTCACATACTTTTCGAATCGTCTCAGAAACTCACCCAGGTTCTCCGGCTTCTTTTTCACCAAGGATGCGAAAAACTCAGAACCAACCCAAAGACTACTTTTGGCGTAGTGAAGGACTATTCTGTCATCAAAGTTCTCCACGTTAGTGCATGCCGCTATGACCTGCCTAATATAATCATGGAGGGGCTCATCACTCCCTTGGAGGAGCTTTGCCAGAGATTCAATAGATCTAGGCTATTCCTTGCTAGTGGTTTATTGGAGCAGAAAACGTTGTTCAAGATCCGACCAGTCAACCATGGACCTTTGTGGTAAGCCTAAAAACCATTTAAGGACTACCCTTTTCAGGGAAAGAGGAAAAGCACGGCACAACAGCTCTATAGATCCTTTGTGGAAGCAAAGGAATTGCTCATAGGCATTTATATACTCCTGGGGGTCTGTGGTTCCATTATAGATCTCCAAGTTTGCTGAAAATTTAAAATTTCTAGGAACGCGGTATTCCATAAGTTAATCAGAAAAAGGATGTTCCTGGAATCTGCGGCTCGAATTATTATTCTGGATATTGGTCACTGAAGCATTAGCATGTGCCCTTGTTTTATTGTTTTTCGTGCTAAGACTTCCGTCACGACAGTGAGGCCTGGATCGGTTTTCAAGCATGGCCCACTGCATGTCTTCCAACCTCTAATATTGTTCATTCAGCATAGCCATATGCTATTGTAGCATGTCCTGAAATTGACGTTAGGATGCCTGGGACTGATTCGTGGGTTGGGAGTGAGACGCATGATCGCCGATTTCGTTATTAAGCATTCCCAAACGCTGATGAATTAGGATTCTACGTTCTTGGGCATTAGGGTTACCTCCTTGTGCTAGGATTCCAAGTCTATCTCTCACAGAAACCCTGCGCGATGGGTTAGGGCTTTCATCAGAAATCGAGGTGGGGAACCTATTGCATTGGTTTTTTGCATTGAATGCCTAGTTTCTCGCAGCGGAGGTTTCAACAGCAGCTAGTGGGGCAGGAAGAGGAGGGCGTTGGGCAGCAGGGCCTTAAGCTTTAATTGGTTGAGGTATGCCCTACGTCTCTCCTTGAATTTTGTCTCATGTTCACCATGATTGTGTGAGATTAGAAGTTTATCAGGTTTTCCACAGACGACACCAATGTTTTGAAGTAAATTCAAAGGGTACCTGAGATAGGCACGTATGTGGTAGACTCCTTTGTTGCACAACTATAATCAAGCGTGTTGAACTAGGGGGTGGATACCTGCAAAGGGACTCCAACACTCAAGTCAAGATGTGCACCAATAAGGTTTATGTTCTGAGATGATTCATACTTGATTAGGATGACTTAAATTGATATTTATAGAGGTTGGATTGATATGTTCTTTTAATGAAAAGATACATTTCCATAATACTTGCAAGAGAAGATATATTCCTTATTTAATTATAGAGAATCCCTATATTATCATAATACTGGTATGACAGTTCCGGTGCTATTATTATGTAAGATCATGATTGACAATTAAGAGATATCACAAGATTTATCCATTGCGCAGATCTTACAATAAAATTGTTACTATTCAAAATTGGAATCTCATGATAAGCTGACTTTGCTGGAGACGTGAAGACTTGGGCCTCTGCGAATACATGTACCGGACTAGACTACATATTGAGAGTCCGGGTTATGGTCCATAGCAGAACCCGAATCAACTCGAATTATTATTATTTTTTTAAATGTTACTGAGGTGCGTTGTATTGTTGTTGCCTAATACACAAAAATAACCTATTTACACAATTCATTTCTCTCATCTCCAATTTTCCATTTTCGATCCCACTCTTTAGTGTCCAAATTTGTGATCTATCTACTGTCCCTATTTTGAAGAATTATATTAGATAGGTATTTAAAAAAACAAAATAACTCAGTTACCCAAACCGAACTAATCCATTGGTATTCGATTTGGTTTGATTTAGATTTAATCATGAAAAAATGTAAAAATCAAATCAAACCGATTTAATTAATTTTGATCAATTGAATTTTTTTTTCCGCCTAAATCTGAACCAAACCGACCTAATACACCCTTATTAAATACAAAATAAATTAATCAAAACACACATTTAGATTCGTTTTAGTTCACTTCTGTCCAAACAAGCGGGTATGGTTTTTAGGCTCATGTTTTGACACTGCTGTACTGTTTGGGTTGGGCCCTTTTAGATTGAGGCCTTTGTAGCTTTTTGTTTTGGAACTTCAGACCAAAAGAAAACAATTGGCACCTCCTATTTATTATTGTTACATTTAAGTTTTTACACTGATTGCCCTTTCTTTTCGGTGAAGCTTTTATTTATAATTTCTTAAACTATCGTCAATAAAATGTGAATAGATAAGTAAAAATGTAATTAATTAAATTTTTAGTTGAACAAAAAATACTTAAATTGAAAATAATTTAAATTATTATTATTAAAAAATATTAAATAAAAAATGGGAATAAATAATGAGTGTCAATAATTTCTTGTTATTAATTATATTTTTCATCATATGAGAGAGTCGGTTGAAATGCAGTGAAACCAGTTTCTTTTAGTATTAACAATAAGGAAAAAATTCCTTTAAAATAAACAAATTATAAAATTGACTCAACCACCTTTCGCACATTTTATATAAACGAAATTATACTATAAAAAAGTATAAGTTGACAATAGAAGAGGCTGGGAAATATGTTCTAGAAACTCTAGCAAATATTAGCGTAAATTGCAATTCAATTTCAGATTATTTTTTTTCGTGTTAAACCGTCGTAAAACTAAAGGAAAAATGAACTGGAAGTGGAAAAATAACATGATCTTTTAAAAAGAAAAAGGGATTTTTCTTTTTTTTCTCCGAAAAGAAGGCAGCATTTAGTTATTGTTAGAAATTGATGGTATTTCTTAAATGCCTTGCTTTTTCTTTTCTTTTCTTTCTGTCTTCTAAAATACCTTGCTTTAAATTATTTCTTAAGAACATATTAAAATTGCTCCTTGTTCATGGATTAATTTGTCATCAATAATGAAATCAATATACTTTTATATTACCCACTAACAGGAGAGAAAAATACAAGCAAAATAAGTAAACTCTCCATAAATAATAGTGAGTCTTATCATAACAAATTTTGTGTCTTTCCATCTCGTAAGACCTTCTCATTACCGATAGAAATAGACAAACCTTGTTGTCTAATCTAATTTTGACTTACTTTAGCCTAATTTATTTAGCAAATAAGTTAACTTGAACAGTTAGAAAACTTATTTAACTAAGTAAGCTAAAACCTAAGCTTTTAAAAAATCTATTTAACCTCCTAGGGTGACATTTATTTATTATTATTTAGATATATAATAATACATTATTTATTAATTATAGATTAATATAACATTAACTTTATACAAAATAAAATAATTTTATTAAAAATTATACCAATTTAAAAATTAAAAAATTTAAATTTTTTGATCTATTTCAAACTAAATAAACTTTCAAGTCAGTCAAATCAATATATATATATATATATATAAAACAAGTTAAGATTATATTGACATTTTACAAAATAAACCTAAACCTATTTAAATAAAACTTAGCCTAATCTAACCTAACTTATTTTTATTCCTACTTCTCATGTTAGTGAGTAATACTAAAATTTTGTACTTTATCTATTTGTTATAATTTTTGGTAATAAAAAATAGATAGCATTACAATAAAGACAGCTTAGTACATGCAATATCCCTGTGCAGCAAAGAACACATATCACATGCGGCTGGTTAACTGTATCTAAGGTTACGTTTGACGCACATGATAGTATAAGACCAGATAGTATAAGATAATAGGATAAATGTTGATAGTATAAATGATCTGATTAACTCTTATACAATCAATTGTTTGATACACAATAAGATAAATAATCTGATAGTATATTAATTATTTATAATGACTATATTACCATTTCTTTTAAACAATACAACAAGAATCAAATCACCAAATACACATATTCAAACTCCCATTTTTGCAATAACACAATCACTCAAGAACCCCAATCATCAACAATAGAAACTCAATAAACTCCAACCTCCATTATCAAAAACAGATCAAGCCACTCAAATCATTATCATTAAAAATTGGGATCAAACCAGTAACATTCTAGATTGGTAAACGTTACTCACAACCCCCAAATAGCCATCAACCACCAAACCTCCTTACTCCACCGCCGGAATCCACCATCATCATCACTGTTGCTCTTCCACGCCGCCAAGCCCCATGACCACCATCAAACACCTCATTGGGTGGGTCGGGGTTGGTGATTCCTGGCCTCTCCACTGGTGCGGGTTCCATGGTGTCTCAGTTGGGTGGCTATCATGGAGGTTCGAGTCTGTGCTTGGCTCATCGGTGAACCAGTCATCCTCATCGAACCACCTCGTCGACGATAATTGCAATTACACCGTCTGGCCCACCATCCAACCCAACATCAGTGAGGAGCCATTTTTTGTGCTAGATATGCCAGCAGCTTCGTACGATGAGAAGAAGTGGAAATGTGAACATGGGGTTCACATAGCTTAGGGCTTGAGCGAAGCAATAGAAGGTCAATGCCTCAGGTGTGCCAAAGTCTAAGGAGGATGAACATATCTGAGAAAAAGAGGAAGAAGACAACGAGAAAGGAAAAGGGAAATAGGACTGTGCTGGGCGAGGACAGGATAAGAATAAAAATCCTATCAAGTCTTATCATGTATTAAAAAAGAGGATAGAGTTATCATGTTATAATAGGATAAAATGATTGAATCTAATTTCATTATACTATTAAGTAATTACACCAAACATTGAATAAGATATGATAATATTAGTTTATACTATCAGATCTTCCTTATACAATACACCAAACGCATCCTAAGTATCTAACAATCATCAGTCGGGTGTTTTTTGAATGGGTTATGACAAACTTCTTCTCATATGTCATGTAATTTCGTGCCTTTTGTGCACTTCATCCATGCTCACTCGATACACCTCTCAAATTTGTTAAAGCATCAAGCTTAACGAATTGACAAACATGAATAAATGTCGTAATCGAAACATTTAATTCAACCGAATTTATGCTTTAACAGTCAAACTCCATCTCATTTTTATACAAATAAAACGTATATTTCGTTCTTGAAATCACTGACATTAGGAGTATGTAGGCGACATCAAGAGTATGTGCCTACCAGGGATCCTAATCACCTGTTCATATGGTAGCAATCTTGTATCGTAATATAAGGCTCCAACCAAGAACACAATTCAAGAGCGAAATTGTCTAAAATGCCCTAAAAAAATTATGGTGCATCAACATTTTAACCATTGATTTATTGATATAAAAATGAAGGGTAAAGATTAAGGACCATAAATCTTGAAAACCCATTATGTTTATGTGATTTTCTCTCTCTACCATGGTTTCCATCAAGTCCCCAAAATCCCAGCCTCCACCATAGATGGGAGCTCCCATTCATGTCCTTTGTTTTTTCCTCAGCAGCACATCCCACTAATTTTTTTTTTCACAATCCTCAACATTTCCAACACCCCTTAAAACTCCTTGGACACAAAGATATCCAAAAAATAAAATAAAATAAAATAGAAAAACGCCAACCCACTATTAATCAAACCAGAAAAATAGCCCTTGCATCATAGAAACCAAACCACCACTCTAGCCGCTGATCAACCTCAACCAATCACGACCATGGACTTGTAACCATCATCGACACCACCTTTCTCCACCGTACACAACCGCAAGGCAGAGCTTCTCCCTCAACCACTACCGTGATTTGCAGCATTGCCTCCCTGCAGCGAGTCACTGCCGACCCAATTGCACACCTCTGTCTTCACAACCAGCATCTCCGTCTTCACAACCACCCCCCTTAGACCCGCGAGCCTTTCTAAGTAACAAAATAATAAAAAAGAAAAATACTAAATAAAGTTGAAACTTAAAAAAACATAAAACCAAAAAATTAAAAATTAAAATTGGTTGACCTGCCACTCTCCACTGCTTGTATGTGTCTGCGTCTCCTTCACTCTCTTGCAAGACTTGCCTCGTGAATTTTAGATTTATCAAAAATAGTACAAGTTTTCTTATTTACAAGGTTTGAGTTTGGGATTTGACACATTTGAGTATTCGTATTTTTGTCCAGTCAAGTTGAAGCCCGCACTAGCGACATATTTGTCCCTCTCTCACTCGTAATGGACATAGAACTGAAAAATCACTTAGACCCGACTACTTCGCCACTCTCCCAATCGGGTTCCAAATCAGTGATTTGAATGAGTTCCAAACACAGATTTACCTTTCTAATTAAAAAGAGAAAAAAGAGAAAAAAAAAACCTAAATAAAGTTGAAACTTAAAAAATATATATAAACCGGCTGATCAGTTATCATTGATAATAAAGTTGGTGCATCAATGCACCAAATCTAAATTAGGTGCATCATAGCATTGGCCTTCAAGAGCTTCTACCAACCATAAAATGTTATGTCTGGATAAGCTCCTTTCCTTCTAGGAGAAACCAAATTGAAACTACGCAGATTCAGAATCTGATAGTGGCATCTGGTAAGCATCCGATGGTTCCAAATCTGTAATAGAAGGCGGTTGATTTTTATTTGACCGCGGTCTCTGCTTTCTTTCATCCTGGGAAGGCGCCTGTCAGAGTGAAAGGCTGAGACAGTCAACCTTTGTTTCTATCACATCGCATTCCTTGTAAACCAAAATATTACTTGTTTCCCTTATAAAATTGATTGGAAGGAGGTTTCTTGTAGGAGGAAACTTGTAACTCCTGTTGTCTAAATGGGAAATTAGAATCAACAATTCTAGAATGGGTCACCTATTTTTGTAATTTCAATGTTCTTACAATTCGCTTCATCAGCTAAACCAACGGTTGGACTTTTTTCATCCATTTGTTCAAAATAAAGATTACACAGAATAAAGGAGAGACACTCCAACTTTACCCCCATTTTGAAGTAGTCACCGTGGATTTTAGAATCAGGATAAGAGGTCCTTAAAGTTTTCGAAGCCTACAAACAGACCCTCCTATCCACCAGCTAAACTGAAATTGTTTATCGCGTAACTTGCACGAGTTCATTAATACAGGTAGCAATCTCTCAGTTGTCCTTATCACTTTTAAAAATATTAAAAATAATATATATCTTTTTTTATTTAATTTTGTATATAATTATTCGGTATTCTATTATTCAAATTCAAACAAATAAATTAAATTAAAAATGATGTGGATAAATGACTTTGTTACATGTATTAATAAACACGTGCAAGTTACATGATGAATGGCTTCCATTTAGCTGGAGGACAGAATAGTCTGTATACAAATTTTAGAAGTTTAAGGATCTCCTACCCGAATTCTGAAAAGTCCATGGTGGTTACTTGAAAACAAAGTAGTTCATGGGGATATCTGTACATTTTTCCCAAAATGTTTGTTACTCGCTTGCCGTGGATTTTTATGATGGTCATCTTCTAGTCTAAAGGTTATTTTGAAAATATGCAAGACAAACACATTTAGCCAAAAGTTACCTCAGAACTTGGTTGACTTGGTTGGTTTGATTTAGATAGCTGAACTTGTTGGCTCCTTCGCAGCCAGATGGTACCCAGAGAAATTAATGCTCCCAGAAGCAAAACAGGACCAATTCTTGGATCCTCGAGGTAAACAGAGAGTCTACCAACAACACCCAGAATACTCTGCTTTAGATTTTTCGAAGGAATATTCTGTGCAGTTCTGGACCAAACAGGTTCTGTGTCATCTGGAACAAGCTTAGGAGTTCGTAGTGTCTGCAAAGATGACACGGTATGCATAATAAGAAAACTATACAGAATTAATCCCATCAACACCTATGTCTCAATTTTAAGCATCAACCTGAAAGGCATTCATGAAATTATGATTACATAAAAATAAATGTCATATTTGAAGTCATCATGCAAATTTGCAAAACATCATAAAACACAATCAAATATGCACTAAGGATGTAGAGGAAGCATCCCAGGTTACTATTTTAGCAATGAATGTGGGCCCTACATTAAGGCTTACCAACAAAACTTTTAAGTTAAAAAAGACTTACAAAGAATGGTAAATCTCTAGAGTCACCATCTGTTATTATACTTGCAATCCATTGGGTTATCTGCTAAAAAAGAAAATTAGAGAATATCATAAGAGAACGGTGCATTGCATCAACATCATTGTACATAAGTTACAAAAGAAATGTAAAACTAATCATGGCAGACAATGCAAGCATCATATAAACACCACTTTGCAATGTGAAAATTTTATTGTAAAAGAATTAAAGGGCAAACCTGTGAAATATCATCTGCACCCTTGTACCTAGCTACAAACTGGCCTGCCTGATCATATTCATTGACTAGATCTTGGACCAATAATGATTTCCACTTTGTCATTTCCTGTGTCCTCGTATCAACAGTACTACTATTCCTTAGGTAACGAATAACAAACAACTGAGGAATATCAATCATACCCCTCCGTTGTCCACAAGTGTGATCGCTGGCCGCATGACCAAGGTAAAATTGACAATAGTCCTAAATAAATATCAGTTATATTAATAGCTCACGCTGGAAATAATTGCAAAGATGATGCAAAAAGTATTCTGCATTCAAACACACTATGAAAGAATTTAAAGTATATTACCTAAAAAAAAGAATTTAAAGTAACCACTCACTCGAAGTACGTAATGAGGTTACAGGAATTAGGTCTTCCACTTGCAGTTACTACCACAAGCAGATAAGACATTTCCATTTACGTTAAAAAAAGAAACATTTAGATGCAATAAAGGATTCAAATTAAAATTGAAAGCCAAAGAAGGCAGGCAATTTTCCAAGAATTTAATGCTCTGTAAATACGCTCCAAACTTTTTAAACCAACAACATTAAACTATCTGGAGCAAACCCAAAAATGGACAGAAGTGTGAAAAGTTTGACACTACACTAAAGTTCATTTTCAATAGATTAGTATTATTCCATATCAAGATGTGATTTGGACAAAGTCATATTAGATTGTTTAGATCAATACCTTGAAGATAAAACAGTAAAGGGAAGTTGGACACTTAACAGACTCTTATATATCAACAGTTGTCAACATAATTTGCTTTTACAAAGCATTCCAAAACATGCATCCACTTGATTCTAACTCAAAAGAGATGCTTTTAATTTCTTTCAAGTAAAATTAGGCAAATCATAGATGTTTCCCACCAGTGGTACAACACATCTTCAAAGTGAAACAGTATCATTGAGAGGAAACATTGATTTCTTCTTAGGGTGAGATAATGGGAAAATGAAACCTATTAAGTGATTTGCCTTTAGGTATTAACTGTTTCCAGGTTTTAAGCTGATTAACAGTCCACAAGACCCATAGATCATTGAAAATATATTGTATTTAAAATTAAAGGAAATGTGGACCTTGAATCATATGGCTTGTTCAGAAGCAGAATAAATTGCAACTACAGTTGAGTATTATATCAATTAAGCACAATTTACACAAAAAAAAAAAAAAAAATCCAGTTCCAGGAACATACATAAACTGAGTCTGAATTATTCAATTCTTCTATTTTCCTTTATCTCAATCCTTCGTTCTTTTCTTAAGAGGTAATGTGCAATTGAATTGTAATGTGAGAAAGATTTTATCTTCTCTGCAACTTGCCTTTTCAAATGCCTCTACAATCACAGACTAATACCAAGTTGTTCATGTACAAAGGGTAAGAGTTACCAGTACCACAACCACAAGGCTCTGTAGGCTAGTGAACAAAACCATTTGTATGCATATAATAACACGAAAATAATACATCTTACACTTCACATGTATATCATTCTAAAAAGATAAGTTCCTTCTGTTAAAAATGAACATGTGGCACTGAATATTGTGTTGTTTTGGGATAAAATATTCATGAGTAAGCACACTAAAGTATTATAATGCTTTTGTAGTTAGGGTCACATGACAAGTTCAAATCGACGTGTTATAAACAGCCATCATCTGGCAGATTAGACAGAGTCTGACATCTGACATGGAAGCAATTTAGCAGAATGTTGCTTTGATGCCCATGGGTCATTGTCAAATAAAATTGGCATTCTTCCGGCAAATTCAATAAAAAGTATTTAGAATACATATATATTAAATTCATTCACTAATGCTAAGTATCAGCACTGTGTAACTTCTAAGAGAAAATAGGGTCTAATTGAATAATTCATTGAGTCAATCACAGAGGTATGTAAACAGAAGGTCCTAGCTCCATAGTTGTTAGAATAGTACGATTCACGATTCGAATCGTACAATTCGATCCGATTCAGCCTCACAGCGATACAGAAACGCCTTCAAATTGGAATTTGATCTGAATCGGAGACGAATCACCTGAATCGCACCGATTCATGAGTTTGTGCCTTTTTTCACAGATTCTGTTGAGAATTTGAAGGGGCTGACAGGTTAAAATAACAAAAAAAAAAAAAGATGAAGGGTCCTTTAATTCTTCACCTTCACCCTTGTTTCTTCCTTTGATTCTTCCTTGGTGACAGATGAGTCAGCTATGATAACTAAGTTCGGGCTCTCGCACACGCCGGCCAAGCTGCCACTGCAGGAGTGAGTCGTCAGTCCCATATTTGTACGACGGCCGCTGCAGCAGTTGTGGTGCAGGTGCGAACAGAGGTGCAACTGCCACAACTTCACTACAGAATTGCGGTGGAGAAGGGCGAAAGGGCAGACTGGAACTGGGTTCTCTTTTTGACTTAATAGGCCAGGCCCAATACAATGAAAAGGACTTGGGTTCAGGCAGGGCCAGAATTGGAGTTGAATTGGGTCTTTTTTTTACCTTACAGGCCAGGCCCTAACCAACTAGGTAACAACAAAAGGGGAGTTTGAGGAATTTGGAGCACTTCTTTTGGTGTTATGGGTAAATATTGTGGACCAAGCCCAATACTAGGTCAGTGGCCCAAACCAAATGAGCTCAATACTGGGTCAGAAAACTTAGACCTTGGAATAGGAACCATAGTTGTTAGAAGAGATAAAACATGTTTTCTTTATGTTTTAGGTGTGTAAATGTATATTTAAGTTTTTTATTGATGTGTTTCTGAATCGTACGATTCGATACGATTCACGATTCGAAAATTGAGCAAACGATTCTCGATACGATTCACAATTTGACAACTATGCCTAGCTCTATTTTAGGAAACGTCTTAAACATCCTAGAACTAATTTAGGAAACAATATATCCTAATCCTAGGCTATAATTCCTTGATTTAGGAGATTATATTTATTACACCCTAATTACACTAAATATATACATTCCTAAAATAACACTCCTAAGAATCAGCATACAAATCCACACGGATTCCTACACACCCCCTCAAGCTGGTGAATAGGTATTCTCCATTCCTAACTTGGATACAATTCTCTCAAATGTGGAGCAGCTTAATCCTTTGGTGAGAATATCCGCAAGTTGTCCTTGAGTGGGCACATATGGAGTGCATATCAAGCCACTGCCAAGCTTCTCCTTGATGAAATGCCTATCCACTTCGATGTGCTTAATTCGATCATGTTAAACCGGGTTATGTGCTATACTAATTGCTAATTTATTATCACAGTAGAGCCTCATAAGTTTTTCCCACTTAATCTTCAAATCTTCTAAAATGATTTTAAACCAAAGTAATTCACACACACCTTGTGCCATATAACGAAATTCTGCTTTAGCACTAGAACGTGCCACTACACTCTGCTTTTTACTTTTCCAAGTCACAAGATTTCCCCAAAAGAAAGTGCAATACTCGATAATTGATCGCCTGTCAACAATTGATCCCGAGTAGTCAGCATCAGTGTAAGCTTCGAGTGTCATGCTCCCATTCCTTTTGAACAAAATTCCTCTTCCTGGAGTTCCCTTGAGATACTGCAGGATTCTATGAGTAGCTTGTAAATGAACTTCTCTTGGGCTGTGCATAAATTGATTGATCAAGCTTACCCCATAGGCAATATCCGATCTAGTGTAGGACAAGTAGATGAGTCTGCCTACCAAACGTTGATACATCTCCTTATCTACTATACCATCTTCTGTGTTTCCTAGCTTCAGGATCAGGTCCACAGGGGTACTTGCAGGTTTACAAGCTGTCTTGCCTGTTTCCTTGAGCAAATCAGTGATATAGTTCTGCTGGGATATAAAGATCCCTTTCCTGGAGTGTGCCACTTCAATCACCAAAAAATATTTCAATTTTTCAAGGGTTTTGATCTCAAACTCCTTGGCCAAGCACTGACTCAAAACTTGTTCTCTCCTATCATCTTCGGTCAATATAATGTCATCCACATACACTAACAGCACTGTTACTCTCCCTGACTCAGAGTGATTGATGAATAGTGTATGATCCCCTTGACTTTGCTTGTATCCCAAGGCTGTAATAACTCTAGTGAACCTTCCAAACCAGGCCCAAGGTGATTGTTTCAGCCTATACAAGGCCTTTTTCAACTTACATACTATATTGGCAGTCACCTTCCTCCCATATCCTAGTGGCATTTCCATATAAATTTCCTCCTCGAGTTTCCCATGCAAGAAAGCATTCTTCACATCGAATTGTTGTAGTTCCCAACCATGGTTGGCAGCAACGGATAGGATCACTCTGAATGTATTCATTTTAGCAACCGGAGCAAAAGTCTCTGAATAATCAATCCCATAGGTTTGTGTGAACCTTTCGGCAACTAACCTTGCTTTGTATCTCTCAATTGACCCATCAGCTCTGTATTTCACCGTATATACCCACTTACATCCAACTGGCCGTTTTCCTACTGGTAAAGGAGCCAGCTCCCAGGTTTTATTCTTCTCTAGTGCTTCCAACTCTACATTCATGGCTTGCTTCCATTTTCTATTGGACAATGCCTCAGATAGGGTAGTAGGTATGGAGGTAGTGTTTAGGTTTACAAGGAAGGTTTTGTGGGTTAGTGACATGTTTTTAAATGAAAGGTAATTTAAGAGAGGGTATAATGGCTGTTTAGTGCTTTTTTTGGTTCCTTTTCTAATGCCAATTGGGAGGTCCAGGTCATCTTCAGCAAGTTCAATTTTAGTTTCATCCTATAAGGTGGACAAATCAGTTTCATCCTGTAAGGCATGTAAATCAAAAATTGTTACCTCATGAGAAGGAGTTGAGTCAGATTCTTGAGCCTATATAGATTCTGGAATGGCCTTGGACTTCCTTGTGTACACCAGCTTTTTGCCAAATCTCGTATCACGATGAGTGGCCTTGTTGGATTCGGGTTCAGCTTCAATGAGGGATAGAGATGGTTGAGGTTCAGGGTGGTGGCGTTGAACTGGTTCAGTTTTGGTTGACAGGTTAGGAAAAGTCGGAAAATCGAGTAACCCAAGATGTAAGTCCTTATCTTCCCTAAGAGTCTCCCCCTGAAGATAAGGTGGAGTGAAGTAGGCCTCTTGCTCATTGAAGGTGACATCCCGTGACACGAAGAACTTCTGGGATGGAGGGTGATAACACTTATATCCTTTTGGAGCGGAAGAGTACCCAAGAAAAATACACCGTAGGGCGCGAGGATCAAGTTTCCCCCAGTTTGGACTATGGATATGAACAAAGGAGACACACCCAAAGATTCGAGGTTTAAGATTGTTGGTAGTGGAGAGATTTGGGTAAAAGGAAGAAAGGACATCCATAGGACTTTTGAACCCCAAGACCCTAGAGGGTAATCTATTAATAATGTGTGTTGCTATAAGAACAGCCTCCCCCCACAAGTTTTTTGGAACATTTTTTTGAAGCAACAGTGCCCGGGTTTGGGTTAGAAGGTGCCCATTTTTCCTCTCGGCAATCCCATTCTGCTATGGTGTTTTGACATAAGATGACTCATGGATTATTCCCTCCTTTTGACAGAAGGAAGTAAGAACTTGATTAAAATAGTCCTTGGCATTGTCGAACCTAAGTCTTTTGATAATCACACCAAACTGGTTTTTTACCATGTAGAAGAAATTTGGGAAAACAGTGCTCACTTCAGACTTATGTTTGAGTAGGAAAACCCAAGTAACCTGTGTACAGTCATCAATAAAGGTGGCAAACCATTGAGTACTGGACACATTTGGAATATAGAAGGTCCCCATACATCCGAATGAATGAGAGAAAAGGAAAATGTGCTTCTTTTATTACTTATTGGGAAAGGTACACACTTGTGTATAGCAAGCTCACACACCTCACAAAGAAGACTCCCAACATCCAATTTTGTAAAAAAGGAAGGAAAGAAGACTTTGACAACCCTAAAAGAAGGATGTCCTAACCGACAGTGATAAAGAAAAATCTTCTCCTTATTGGACAGCATAGGCTCGGACATTAAGGAGTGGGATACAAGGTGCTTGACGCTGGTGGACAGATTTGTTTCTTCAAGCAAGTAAAGACCATTCCATTCTCTAGGATGTCCAAGCATCCTCCCCGAATCCTTGTCCTGAAATACACAATGACCGTTGTGAAAAATCACATTAAAGGATAAATTTTTTGTAAGTTTTTGTATAGAGAAAAGATTAGTGAATAATTTTGGGACATGAAGGACATTTTTCAAGGTTATTTCTGGGTTTATTTGGATATCTCCAAGTCCAACTACAGTTACAAGGGGACCATCGGTTGTGGCAATTTTCTTGTTGCTGGGACAGGGTGAATATGTAGAGAAGTGTTTGGATAAGGGTGTTGTAGCACCCTAGATAAACATGTTAGAATTGTAACTGATTACAGAGGTAGCCTAATACTTGCTTAACATGTTTGCTGAATTTTATGGCTTTCTGAGCATGTTTAATCACTTTGCGATAACACTATGTGAGATATAACTGTTATTAGCCTCGAATTTGGCTTAAATTGCCTAGTTAGTGAAAATTATTGTGGAGAGTTTGTTTCCAGGTCACAAACGTGTGAACTGTGCTACAGTTAAAGTTTGAGGATAATCAGAGTTAGTTTGACATTTTTAAGCATACCAGTTGTGTGTTTTAATGCCGGTTTGACTAGCAGCTGATATGAAAAAATAGAAAAATGGTGAAATAAGATTTTTAATGAATCTCAGGATTTATTATAGTCATGTTGGAAGTTAGGAAACTAGATTTAGAGGAATCTAAGTGTTCTTAACAGATCGAGGGTTTTAGTACCTATATAAGAGAAGTCAAATTTGACTTCCCTTTATAAAAATCCCATGGCAAAGAGGAGGGGAAAACAGAAACAGAAAAGAAAGAAGAAAAACCGTAGGGGAGAAGGAGAAACGGGGGGAAAGCAAGAGAAGCGAGGACCAAAGCTTGAAGGAGGATCCAAGAGCAAGCTCAAGGCTTCTAGATCTTCATCTTTCCTGCACAAGAGGTAGGGGTTCTTGAGTCCTTTTAGCCTCTTTTTCTCATCTCTTTCTTTTATGCCAAAGTTGAGGTATAATCGGTCAAAAAGAGATTTTGAGGTGTTTTGAGTGATTTTCTTGCTTGGATGTGTTTTAAGGGTTGTTTATGACTTGTTCATGAGATGAGTTTGGATTAGACACTTAGAACTCTTCATTTGGACCTTTGATGCACAAAGTAAGGAATTTGGTTTGTTAGTGATTGAGGATTCCTATGTGTTAGTCGACTTGTTAGGGATTCGAAATTACCTAGAAACTGCTTTGGAGTGTTTAATTTCGTGATTGTTCCTTAATGGAACAGTGCTGAATTCAGCAAAATCTGCATCAGGCGTTGAGCGCCTAATGCCTAGTAAGCTTATGCGTGTTGCTGAGCGACCAACGCCTAAGCGCCTGTGTGGGAGCGCCTGAGCGCACGTCGAGCGCCTAAGCGCCCTTGGGTGAGCACTTGAGCGCCCATCTCCCAGCAAGAACAGGGCAGTGCTCTTTCTCTTCAGCGCTCGAACGGTGGAAAAGCTGAGAGTGACAAAGTGATGTTTTTGAGGAAATGAGCTTCCCTAAGTGATGGGATCACTCATATATCCTTTTTAAAGTGTGTTGAGGAACCAATGGAGGTATTTCATGGAAGGATTTACCACCTTGTAAGTGTAAGAACTTGGAAAACCCATAGGCACTCAAAGAGTGGGAATTTTCCTTAGGATGAGGTTGGAGAACCTTTAGGCATCCAAAGTGTGGGAAATGCCTTGAGATAGAATTGAGGGACCCTAGACAACCATAATGAGGTGGAGTGACACCTTAGGCTTCCATAGTATGGTGGAATGCCATAGGATAGTCTTGATAACCTTGGGCATCCAAGTGTGTTGGAATGCAACAAGGAAGTGTTTAGGACCTTGTTCAACATGAGGTTGACTTTGGATTCACTTGTGAAGTGATGGTGTGAGGTTCTAGATACAAGAGTATTAGTGTTGAGACACAATTAGTGGTACTTCTTGGAGAGAATGACCACCTAATCTATGTAGAGATCTGACATACCTTAGGCATCCTTGAGAAGTAGAATGTCATAGGTCAATACCTAGAACCTTGAGCAACATAAGGTTGTCTTGTGAATCACTTGTGAAGTGATAAAGTGAGGTACTAGGTATTGTAAGCTAAGTGTGCTTGGCTAGTTGTATTTGTTATCATGCATAGGTTGCTTCTTTGTGTGGAAAGTAGAGCCGGAGATGCATGGATGACATTTACTGCCTTGTGAGACGAGGTTGAGATATAGGAAGTACTAGAAACGTGACTTTGCTCCTTATGCGATAAGTGAGCTTGGTTGTGAGGTCTGCTAGTTTTCCTTAGTCACTTGGTTAGAAAGGACCTAGTGATGATCGTATGTATTTGTGAAATACATCGTATGTTTAGTTTTCAAACTTGCTATTTGTTGTTTCCTATGTATTGTAACCTTAGATGGTATGCACAACCATATGGCTTGAGAATGAGGTGTTGGATCTAAATTCTCTTAGCATTTATGCTATTAGGGTCAGGGTTACTGGTATGGGGGTGGTAGCAGTACTCTTACTGTGGTGAAGGGAAGAAATCCACTTATTACCAGGTAGTGTCAGGACTTAATTGCCTATCCTACCCAGTATATACAAGGGAACGGAGGTTCCTGGGAAACAAGTGGCATGTGTTTTCTAAAACTAAAATCTGCATAAGCATTGCATAATCACATTATTAGGATTTTGTGTGAGCATAACCATACATCACCTCATAAGCATTGCATTGTTGGTAGCTGTATGGGCAGTTGCCTAGCTTGTTGCTTGCTCGATGATGTCTTACGATTGTATGGACAGTTGTTTGATATCATTGATTGTCGTATACTTGTGAATTAAGGTTATAACTTGTCTTGTGAATGTTACATAGAGAGTATGTATATATTCTGATAGTGTTGAGCAGTGGCTCATTTATCTGTTGCAGCATAATCTAATGTTTATAGTGTTGTTTAGTCTTTGTGAATGAATAAACACTGGTATTGGAATGCTTATACTAAGAAATTGTGATTTCTCACCCCGTTTATGTTTCCATGTAAATCTAGGTTCAGGTAAAAGGGAAGCAAAAGAAGCAAAAGAACTAGTGTAGTTTATTTTGTTTCTTGTAAATAAATTTGATGTATTTATTTTATGCTGCTTTGTGTTTGTACAAAGTTATGTATTACAGTATGTCTTTGTGAGGCTGATGATGTATATATATAGCTTGTTGTTGCTTAGGCTCCCCATAATTATTTATGTAAATGAATGTTAAAGGTTAGTTTGTTTTTATAGGTTAGAAGTAGCATAGCTAGTTCTGTGCAGCTTATATATGGCAGATATATCAGGTTCACAGTATTGGGATGTTACAGGTGTCATATGGTCTATGGCTCTTGAATCCAGTATCCAGAATTGGATAGAAGGTGTTTCTGAGACCTTTAATCCAAAAGACAATGGAAGCTTACCTGAATATGCCAAAGTACAAGTACTTGCTAGTTTTTCCAGGCTACTAAGGAAGGCTTGCACCTTGTCTATCTCGTCCCGATTGAGACTGGTGGATTCAGACTTGTGTTCTTCATTCTGCTCAGCAACAGCAGCACGTGCATATCCACCTTTTCGTGAAGGTCCTCCCTTCTGTCCCCATTCACGGTTAGGATTAGGAGGTTTTCCATGTAGTTTCCAACATTTCTCCCGAGTGTGGCATGCCTTGTTGCAATTGGTACACCATGATCCATCTCTCTTCTTTTCCACGTTTGCTGGCCTTTGCTTGATTTGTTCAGCCACCATGGCTGAACTTTTTGCAATTGGGGTATCCATCATTAAGCTTCTTCTACTTTCTTCACTTCGTATCATAGCCACCACTTCATTAAAACATGGAGCCTTCTGTTTCCCAATAATCTGAATTCTAATATGATCAAACTCTGGGTCATAAACTCTGTCTTGCTCGATAAACTCCTTGAGAACCATTGCATCACCAGGAAATTTGATCTTAATCACCCTATAATGATCTAATTCCATCCATTGAGACTTCAGCTGATTGGCATATTCTATAACAGTTTTATTCCCTTGTTTTGCCGCTACTGTTTTCAACTTTACATCATATACTTGAGCAGCATCTCTAGCCTTGGAGTAGGTTTGCTCCACAGCATCCCAAATTTCCTTGCCAGTGTTGAGAAACATGCAAGTATCACTAATTTCTGGAATCATTGAGTTCCAAAGCCAGGCCATGATCAAGGAATCCTCTTCATCCCATGCTGCAAACTTAGGACTGTCCTTGTCGGGTCCAGCACCCATTAGATGACTTAATTTCCCCTTTCCCTTCAGCACCGTGCGGACTAGTTGAGACCACTTTAGGTAGTTCTTCCCATTCAGTCTATATGTAGAATGAATATTCTGCAGTTCTCCAGGTTGTTGAGATCAGGCATCTACTGTCTCCTTTACGTCAACCTCTTCATTCAACATCTTCAGAGAACAGAATCCGAAGCTTCACACGTGGGTGTAAATGGCAGAGGAAAAATCGACAATGAAGGCCGATCTGTAAGAGAAAAAAAACGTTGGCAATGCAGGTAAATTGATTTTGGATGAAGGAGAACCATTGGCAATGAAGGCCAACCGATTTAGAAGAGTGTCTTTCAACGGAAACTAGGATTAGTCCCAGACCAAAACTGCTCTGATACCATCTAAGAGAAAATAGGGTCTAATTGAATAATTCATTGAGTCAATCACAGAGGTATATATACAGAAGGCCTAGCTCTATTTTAGGAAACGTCTTAAACATCCTAGCACTAATTTAGGAAACAAAATATCTGCTAATCCTAGGTTGTAATTCCTTGATTTAGGAGATTACATTTATTACACCCTAATTACACCAAATATATACATTCCTAAAATAACACTCCCAAGAATCAGCATACAAATCCACACGGATTCCCACATAACTTATTATGACGAAAAAGATGTCTAATTTTATTTAGAATGACAAGCAAAAGTAAGTATAAATCAAACAAATGAAAGAAAAGGATTACCTTTTGCTTTTCACCATCAAGCCAAGCAAATGTCAACCGCTTTCTCTTAAATGCATCTACAGCTGGAGCTACAGATTGATTTTCAGATGATGCATCTACCTCACAACACTTAGACAATGTTTCTTGGACCCTGCACATAGTCTATGGACCTGAATTACAACATCTGACAAATTTGAAGAATACATGCTTGTTTAAAAGACAAATATCTACTTCTACAAAGTGCAAGCAATGAAGAATAATAATGAATAATGATAAAATGTGTAACAAATATTATAGCCAATTACTTAAAATTATGCGTCTATCTAGAAAACTAATCACTGATAACATAAAGGATGTGTAACATACACAATTTTTCAAAATGTTATGTTATTGTTACAATTCAAACAACTAAAAACTTGGATCTAGAGCCAAAGATCTACTTTACTGGGAACCTGATCAAAACCCAAATACCCCAAGCAATGGCAACCTTGATTTGACTTTTGTATGGAAATTGTTGAAAGAAAGGAGAGAATAGAGAGACATATGAGAAACTCGTGTGTTTCAACTACATAACGGAGGCTAGTTTATATAGAAATGATGTAACAAATACAATTAAATACAAAGATTACAGTTATGATTTGGTTAGCCTATACACAGAATCTAAACAGATATTTACACGTTTTCAACACTCTCCCTCAAGTTAGGGCATATAGGTCATATGGACCAAGCTTGTTACAAATATAGCTTATCTGAGGACCTCTCAAAGACTTGGTGAAAACATCTTCCAGTTGATCATTTGAATTGACGAAGCTAGTGGTGATGTCTCTAGATAAGATCTCTCTTATAAAATGACAGTCTATCTCAATGTGTTTGATCCTCTCATGAAACACCGGATTGGAGGCGATATGCAATGCAACTTGATTGTCACAAACTAGTGTCATCTGCATAATCTCCCCAAATCGAAGCTCTTTAAGCAATTGTTTCAACTAAATAAGTTCGCAAGTAACTGAGGCCATGGCTCAATACTCTACTTCGGCACTTGATCTTATGACCACATTTTGCTTCTTACTCTTCCAGGATATCAAATTACCTCCGATGAACACACAATACCCAGAAGTGGATCTTCTATCAGTAGGAGAGCCTACCCAATCAGCATCTGAGCATCCAACAATCTGAGTATGACCTCTATTTTCATAGACAAGGCCTTTTCCTGGAGCTCCTTTAATCTATTTCAGGATACGAATTACTGCATCCCAATGTCCTTCACATGGTAAGTTTAAAAATTGGCTTAGCAAACTCGCTACAAAGGAAATATTTGGACGGGTAACAGTAAGGTAGTTCAGTTTTCCAACCAATCGTCTATATTTTCTAGGGTCTGAAAGTGGCGCCCCATCATTCGATAGAAGCCTGACATTAGGATCCATAGGGATGTCAATAGGCTTTTCTTTCAATAGACTTGTTTCCTCAAGAATGTCCATAGCGTACTTCCTTTGAGATAACTATGTCATCCTTGGATTGTGCCACTTCAATTCCTAAGAAATAACGAAGTTTGCCAAGATCTTTGGTCTGAAAGTGATGACAAAAGTGTTGTTTTATCTGAGTTATGCCATGATCATCATTGCCAGTGATAACGATGTTGTTCACATACACAATCAAATAGATGCAACCTTAGGCCATATGGTGATAAAATACAAAGTGGTCAGCCTCACTCCGAGTCATAACAAACTATTGGACAACAGTACTGAATCAAGCAAAACAAGCTCGAGGAGATTGTTTGAGGCCATACAAGGACTTGTGAAGACGACAAACGAGGCAAGAAGATTCCCCCTGAGCAACAAACTTAGGTGGTTGCTCCATGTAACCTTCTTCTTCTAGATCACTATGAAGAAAAGCATTCTTAGAGTCAAACTGATGGAGGGGCTAATGGCGAATTGCAGCCATAGACAGAAAAAGCCAAACAGAAGCTATCTTCGCCACTGGCGAGAAAGTGTCCCCATAGTCCAAGCCAAAAATCTAGGTATAACCTTTTGCCACCAGACGAGCCTTTAGGCAATCAAGTTTGCTATCAGGGCCAACCTTGATCGTATAAATCCACTGACAGCCTACAACAGACTTCCCTGGAGGAAGAGGAACAAGTTCCCAAGTACCACTACTTTGAAGGTCACACATCTCATCAATCATAGTTTGTCTCTACCTAAGATGGGATAAAGCATCAGCTGGAGATTTAGGAAAAGACACAGAAGACAAGAAAGACAAGCATAATGCAATGAAGAGATACGATGATAACTCAAAGTAACATAGTGAGGAGAAGGGTTACGAGTAGATCGTATACCTTTTCAGAGGGCAATGGGAAAGTCAGGCTCAAGAGGCAGTGCTGGAGTTGGTAAAAGAGTTAAGGCCGAAGGAGAGTCCACAATGACTTCTGGAGCAGCCTCTGCAACCTATGGAGTGACCTCAGCAACCGCTAGTGGAGGTAGAGGTAGAGCTGATGGGGGTGGCTGTGGTTGACAATGATAGACCTAGAAAGGGCGAGTAGTAGTCAGTGGGCCACCAAGAGGAGGAGGTTGTGGTGTTTTTGGTTCAACTGGGACAAGAAGAGGAGAAACAGGGAAGACCTCAGTAATGGACTTCGGAACCAAGCTAGGAGACGTAAAGAAGGGAACAGACTCAAAAAATGTTACATCAGCGGAGACTAAGTAACGTCGGAGAGTAGGTGAAAAACAACGATAATCCTTCTAGGACCGATTGTAACCCAGAAAAACACATTTGACAGAGCGGGCAGATAATTTGTCAAGACCAAGAGTGACATTACGGACAAAACATATCGACCCGAAGACACATGGTGGAAGGGATTGGAGAGGTTGACGAGGAAACAACACAGAGTGGGGTACTTGGTTATCAAGCACAGAAAAGGGCTTGCAGTTAGTCAAGTAACAAGCAAGAAGATTGTGCGAGTTGTTTCAATGAGGTGTCTGTTTTCGCGCTCAGCAACTCCATTTTGTTGAAGGGTATAGGCACAAGAATTTTGGTGAAGAATGTCATTGGATGCCATAAAATGTTGAAAGGGTTGAGATAAAAATTCACGGGCATTGTCACTTTGCAACGTGAGAATTAGAACACTAAATTGGGTTTTTATTTCATGATAAAAATTCTGAAAGATAGAAAACAACTCAGACCTGTTTTGCATTAAAAATAACCAAGTACACCAAGAATAGTCATCAATGAATGTAACAAAGTATTTTGACCCTAAAGTAGACGCAATACGACTGGGACCCCAAATATCATAATGAACTAAAGCAAAGAGAGACATAGCTCGACGACAGACTTGATCAAGAAACTAACTACGAGTGTGTTTCCCAAGTTGACATGACTCACAAGGTAAATTGGATAACTTGGATAAGCTTGACACCATCTGCTGTAGTTTGACAAGGCTAGGATGACCCAATTGAGCATGTATGGTGAGAGGGGAATTCATGGCAAAGCACACGTGAGAGGGGGCAGAAAGCTGGTAAAGACCATTGGACTCACGTCTGACACCAATCATTCGTCCCGAACTCTGGTCTTGCAAAATAATAGTCTTTAGTGAATGTAATGCGACAATCTAAAGAACGAGTCAAACGACATACAGAAAGTAAATTAAAAGGACTTCCAAGAACATAAAACACTAAATCAATAGACAGGGAAGGGAGGGGATGGACAGTGCCAATCCCTTGGGACTGTGTTTGGAACCATTAGCTAAAGTGATTAGAAGTAAATAACTAGATTGAGAAATTTTAGAGAAAAGATGCTTATTACTAGATACGTGATCAGTGGCACTAGAGTTAAGGACCTAGGGGCCTAAGGATGGTGACTGAGAGAGACAAGCTAATGCATTACTAGTGTGCGCAACAAATGCAACAGAGGCAACGGAACTAGAGGCCTGATATTGCTCAAATCACTTTAGAAAATCCACATAAGCAGCAAGAGATGGGGTTAGTTGGGCAATGGTCTCAAGTGGATCAAGGGCAGCAGCCTGGGCAACATTGGCAGCTCGTGGGGGTTGACCATGTAAAGTCCAACACCTATCCATGGTATGACCCAATCTGTGGCAGTGATCACACTTTGAGTAGGCTCGACTAGCGTTGCCAGTGCGACAATGGCCACGATTGGCGCTCTAGGTGACAAGGGCAGAGGTATCAACTGAAGCCAAAGCAATGACAGAATCAGAGGGCTGCTTGGATGGGACCCGGAGCAAAGTGGACCAAGTCATGGACAGAGTAGGAACAGTAGGAGAACCCAAGATTTGAGCAGAATATTCCAGAGGCAAACCAGACAGGGCCATGAGCATGAAGAAAGTGTTGCGTTGCTCAAGTTCTTTCGCCAAGGTATCAGTAGGGGGCAGCAACTCATTGAAATCATGGAGAGTACCATGAACCTTCCCCAAATAGGCAGAGATAGGACCATTAAACTTCCGAGGAGCAATGACAGCCATAAGGTTATGACAAAACCCATATAGCCGCTGAGTATCATTGGTGTAAAGAACCTTGGCAAGCTCCCAAACGGATGCACAGCTGGTATGAGCATGAAAGATTTGCTTGAGTGACAAATGAATGGTGGACTTGATGACACTGCACAATTAGGCATCAATCATTTTTCACTGAGCTTTGTCAGCCTCAGGCACAGACTCAAGTTTCATGGTGAGGTGCCCTTTCATAGCCTTGGCCCTCGAGTCACAATTTGATGTCCGAAGCCCAAGTATCATAGTTGTTGTCATCTAATTTGTTAACAGAGAGAAGGGCACTGACGTAACTGGTGAAAATAGAGAGCTCGGCCTTTGGGTTGTCCTTAGAACTATATGAGGAGGTAGAACTAGCCATGGATCAGTAAACAATAAGCTATTGATTATTTTATATTCTGATTGTATATTTTGATCTGATTGTGATTAGATTAGGATTCTATTTTGATTTGATTTTTTTGTATATCCCTATAGTTTAGGAAACTCCTATTATTATGGGATATTGGTTGATCTCCTTTGTAATTCCTTGCTGTATATATTAAATGAGTGCTCAGAGGATTTCTCTCAAGCAATTCTAGCATAACAAGTAGGCCAAAAAACACAACCAAATAGTACTTGAATGCACTAATTCAAAAGGGGGTCGTGATAAACGGTCACGAACACAAAAGGCGAGGGTAGATCCAGAAAGAGGAGAGAAGGGCGAGGAGCACGACGCTTCAAACGGCGGCAAGAGGGGGTGGCCCATGTGCCAGTGAAAGAGCTGCACATGGAGCTATGCGCAAGTACTGTTGACGGAGCGTGTGGGTGCATCCGGTGGTTTCTGGGGTCGAGCTTCTAGGTTCTGGCTGAATAGGGAGAGGCGATTACAATGGTGGGGTCGCCGGTCGGAAAGTTGGACTGCGGCAGACAACGGCGGATGGCAACAGCGGAGATGGGTCTGCTGGAAAGGGGACACAACAGAAGGAGAAATGTCGGCAAACCGGAGTGGAAACACAGCTGGAAAAAATTTCACCGAAGAGCAATGAGCTCACCGAGCGCGCACGGTTTTAGGGATGCCTCTCTTTAGGCTCTTGATGTCATGTTGAAAGAAAGGAGAGAATAGAGAGACATATGAGAAACCCGTGTGTTTCAACTACACAACGGAAGCTAGTTTATATAGAGCTGATGTAATAAATACAATTAAATACAAAGATTACAGTTATGATTTGGTTAGCCTATATACAGAATCTAAACAAATATTTACACATTTACAATAGAAACAAATTACTGAAATAAGCATAATTCTTAATGTAAATGATAAATTACTTTGCGGAACATACCATAGAAATTATGTTCAAAACGAAAGACAAAAATACATACTTCACGCATTTTGTTCAATTCAAGACTTGGCCTTCCTACTGCAATTGCACAATACCAAATAACAGTATCATATCCAGCACGAGAATAGCCATGGGGATCGCAGCCTAGCTCCATTGATGTCACACTCCTTAGTTGCGGAAGCTCTAGAAGGAGAAAGGGAGGAGAGGGAAAAATGCAGCAGATTAATTAGGGTTCACAAAATTTTCAGCCTATAAACTTCTGAATTTATGCAAAACGGCAAGGACCTAACTTACAAACAAATAGTCATAATGATAATGACAAGAATAGAATTACAAAATGCATATCAGATGGAAAGTAATTTATATATACCATGAAATACCACTTACAAACTCAAACGATGATAGTATAGTATCATGCATCCATTATTGATCACAAGAGTTAACTAATACAGAGTAACTACGAGGGCCCTTGTATGTCAGTATAAAGCGGATACGAGTAGTCACTAATTGATTCATAGTCACAAGAAGTTGATAATGACATAAGACCCCAAAGACACTTATAGCATGTCATCAGACTAACAATCTTTGGCAAGGTTCTGAAAACCGAACCGGTTATTGAACCAATAAAAAGATTAATTTATGGTTCAATGATTCAACTGTGGTCAAACTGGAGTATAATAATAATAATAATAATAATAATAATAATAATAATAATAATTTCATATACATATAAATTCTAAGAATTTAATATTAAAATATATTTTACATTTATTCAAATCAAATATTTTATTTATTAAAATGGAAAGTGTTGATAAGTAACATTTTAATAAGAAAAAAATTAAACTAAATAATTTAAATAGTAAATCAAATATTTTATTTTATTAAGAAAAAATTATTGGCTTGGTGGTCGGGTGTGCCTTCTGCAGCTTTGACGTCCCGTGTTCGAGACCCACAAGCCACACTTCTATCATTTTATGCTAAATACCAAAACCGGTCAACTAGTTTGACCGATTCACGAGCGGTTTACTGATTTTTAATCCGGTTTTCAAAATACCAATTTCATAGATCTAATCAAACCGGCCTGAAGACCTGTTCACAGTTGAACCAGTCAGGATGGGTTTGGTCCGGTTCTTAGAACACTGGTCTTGGGTTAGTCAAGGTTACACGCATTAAGATGAAGACCAAAAATTAGTCAAAAGTCAATTCCAGAGTAATTAGTCCACTCAGTTTTTTCTTTCATTTCTTTCTCTGATGAACTAGATACCAAAGTTTTCTACAGCCTAAAGTTTTACAATGTATTTTTCATGCAGGAATGAATTATTATATTCTCCAACAATCATTGGTTTATTTCAAGAAAATTGAAGTTAATTCCATCAATTTTAGGATAAGATCTGTTGAAGTTGGTGGACCACTCCCATAGACATTCCCCACCCCGACCCTTTCATTCCAATATACCAGTCAAAGAATTCCTGGCTGCATCGCCTCCCAAACCACCTTCCTCAAAAAATAGGCAAGGACAGTTTTGTTTTAAAAAAAGTTATAGGTATCAAACGCACTGAGCAATCTAAACCATAAATCTAGATCTACCTTGCTGTTTATTATTTTCCATCATATTCAAAAACAATGAATTGTTAACTGAACCTGCGGCACAAAATACAAAGGTAGTCAGTCAAACAAAAAGCAAAAGTGAAGTCAAATGGTCCTCAGGTAGTATAATGAAGAAGAGACAGACCATGGTGCACAACAGGTTTGACACCTGGGTCTTTAAGAAATACTATAGCAGGTGCAGATTCCACCCCAAATCTGTCATAAAAAACAAATAAAACAAATAAATTCAATACTTTATACAAGATCAAGCAATGAATCAAGAAGCTGGTGAATATAATAAAAATATTCATAGCACCATCTTCTATATGGAAAAAGTTAACACACAGAATAATGTTTGCCGAGTCTAGATTTTGCGAAAATCGCCACTTACGCTCCCCACCAATAGGAAGATTCCTCTTCCCGCCAAAGAATGAATGCAAATAAAGCATAAGCCCAATAGTCTTTAGCTGCTTGTCGTATAAATGGTGCAGCACGCTCCCCAGTTTTTGAGAAAAAGATGATTTTTACCTATAAGCCAGGGTTCCGCAAAAAATAAACCATTAATTAAAGCAGATAAATACAAATATAGATCTACAGAATCAAAGAGCATGTAAATTGAGATTACGACAAATGTGAGCATTTCACAGAATATTTTTTATAAGAAACATCCATCAGAAAATTACCAAAAGAGCAGCAAATTATAGGAACAAGAGATATAAGCATGACATAAACCAGTTAATTGCCTCAGACTAAAGATGAAAAGAAAACTTACTGTTGGAAATAACGATATAGGAAATAGAAGTAGCTAATGACGATTCATTAGATTCATGTACATAGGAAAAGTGATTCATGTACATAGGGAATAATGTTCTTGAAAATGTAAAATTGTATTTATTTCACAGTATATATATATCATTCTTGTTGAGTGCTCATCACTCAAGCAATTCGAAAATTTTCCTTCTAAATTCTCTAAGTCTTTAGTCTCTTTTCAACTTGGTATCAAAGCAGGTTCGATCCCACCTCTGGTTACTGTCTTAGAATCTCTACCATCTGGTCCAGTAGAAAATTCCTTAACAAATCATTTGTCACCCGTGTCTCGTTTATGTCACAAGCAGTAGTCCTTTTGTCCATCTCCAGTCAGCAGCCTCGCACTCAGCAACTGTCCCAACCATCCACCATCGGAGACGCACTGCACGCACCCCACCGAACGACTCAAAAGGTTCTGACCAGCCAGCACACCAAGACCCATTACTAGCGGAGTCCTCACGTGCCCCCCTCTACCTGTCGGTGCGTGAGCTTCACGCACCACCTTCCCGAAGTCCAATCACCATCGCACTAGTGCCATCTGAACCGCCGTCTCTTCCTCTTTCCATTCCTGCCATCACCTTCCCCAACCGTACCTTGTGCCTCTTCGCTGCTCGTTAACCTTTATTTAAAAAAAAAAAAGATGGAATCCGGAGCTGCCTCTCAAACCTCTAAAAATCCCCAACCAGGTTAGATACCCACAAAATCTCAACCAAGTCAGATACCTACATACAACCCTTCCTTCTCTATTTATGGAACCCCAACAATAACTTCAGAAAAGCTAAATGAAAAAATTTATTTGGCTTGGTCTGCATCTGTAGAGCTTTGGTTTCTTGGTCAAGGATTCTATGATCATTTAGAAAAGTCCTCTGATGATATTCCAGAAGAAAATCATAGTCAATGGGAGAAACTTGATTATCAGCTTTGTGCCTTGTTGTGGCAATCCGTCGAACCAACCATTCTGGCAAACTTTAGAACTTAAGCCTGTCATACTTTTTGGAAGAAGGCTCAAAGTGTTTTTGCTAACGATATACAAAGGTTATATGATTCAGTGCAAAAGTTGGTCACTCTCAAACAATCAGACCATGACATGATTTCCTATGTTTCAAAGCTCAATCTGCAGTTGAGGAGTTAAAAACGTTCTTGGAAGCTAACACCCTTGTAGGTATAAAGACAAAACTTAACAATCTATATATGGTGTTGATCCTTCGTGGGATGAATTCAGATTTTGATCATGTACGTGAGCAAATTTTAACTGGTCAAGAGGTCCTTTCAATGGAGAATCTGATTACTAGACTTCTTCGAGTCCTTCACCAAAAGAGGGAGGTAATTCTATTGATTCAATTGAAACTTCTACAATGGTATCTAATCGTGGAGAACGAGGAGGTTGTGGAAATCGTGGAGAACGAGGAGGAAGAGGTGATTGTCCTCAATATTCATATTGCAAAAGAATGGGTCATACCCAGGATACATGCTACTCACTTCGTGAATTTCCAAAAAAATCTGTGAATGTCTCTAAGACTGAAGGAAAGTTCACAGAAAATGAATATCAAGAATATCTTCAATTGAAGGCTGCCAACCAATCTCACTCCTCCACTGCCACAAGTGCCCATCATTCTACAGCTTGCATTTCTCAGTCTAGTAATTCTCAAAGTCCATGATCATGGATTCAGGTGCCTCTGATCACATTGATGATAATAGTTCTTTATTCTCCACCATATCTTCACCTAAATTTCCGCATTTCATTACTCTAGCAGATTGTTCATGCTTCACCTACTCCTTCTATGTCTTTAAAATCTGTGTTATTTATACATGGTTGTCCTTTTAATTTGACCTCTCTTAGCCAACTTACTTGCTCTCTTAATTGTTCTGTAACATTTGATGCCGATTCATTTGTCATACAGGAACGTGGTACGGGTCGGATGATTGGCTTAGGACATGAATCTCGGGGTCTTTACAACCTCCAATCAGCTCCTTCCGAAACTTGTGTTGCAACTGCGTCTATCAATCTTCTTCATGAACGTCTAGGTCATCCAAGTTTGTCAAAAATGCAAAAATTGGCTCCAAGTCTTGAGAAAATAAAAACTCTTAATTGTGAGTCATGTCAACTCGAAAAACATGTTCGATCTTCTTTTCCAGTCAAGTTGAAAGTTGAATAAATTCTCCTTTTTTGGTTATTCATTCAGACATATGGGGTCCAAGTCGTGTAACTACATCTTTGGAGTTTAAATACTTTGTTACTTTCATTGACAAATTTTCAAGATGTACCTGTGTATTCTTAATGAAAGAATGTTCTAAAATATTTTCTATTTTTACCTCCTTTTATACAGAGGTTGAAACCCAATTTGGTAAGAAAATTAAAATTCTTTGAAGTGACAATGCAAGAGAATATTTTTCCGCTGCTTTCTCTTCTTTTCTGACTTCAAAAGGGATTTTACACTAGTCAACTTGTCCTCATACACCCTCATAAAATTGAAAAGCAGAAAGGAAAAATAGACATTTAGTTGAAACTGCTCAGAGATTGTTACTTCATGCAAAAATTCCTATTTGTTATTAGGGTGATGTAGTTCTAACTGCATGTTTTTTGATAAATCGGATGCCTTCTTCTTCTTTTGGTAATAAAGTTCCACATTCCATTTTATTTCCTAAAGAACCATTATTTTATGTTGCTCCTCGTGTTTTTGGTTATACTTGTTTTGTTCATGATCTCTCTCCAAGTTTGGATAAACTCTCGGCTCGAGCAATTAAATGTGTTTTTCTTGGATATTCCAGATTGCAGAAAGGATACCATTGTTATTCTCCAGCCAATAATCGTTATTACATGTTTACAGATGTCACCTTCTTTGAAGAAACTTCATACTTTTCTCCTTCTAAATCTAACATTATCCTTGATGTTTTACCTACTCCCTATTTTGGTCCATCTCTTTCTCCTTTGCAGGAACAAGTCTCTACTGAAGCCCCCAATTTACAATAAGTTCCTCATGTAACCACTGAGTCATCTTCACCTCCTCTTATCACATATCAACGTCGCCCATGTATACCTGATCCAACATTACAGGAAGTTGAAGACCCAGAAGAATCATGTCCTACTCCACCAGCAACCTCTACTACGGACCTTTCTGAACCCAATGCTGACCTGCCAATCGCCCTTAGAAAAGGTACTCGATCCACCCGAAATCCTCATCCCATTTATAATTTCTTAAGCTATCATTGTTTATCTCCTTCCTATTCTTCTTTTGTATCATCCTTGTCCTCTGTTTCAATTCCAAAAAATATTTGTGAGTCACTTGATCATCCAGGATGGCGACAAACCATGATTGATGAAATGCAAGCTCTTGAACAAAATGGTACCTGGGAGTTAGTTTCCCTTCCTCCAGGCAAAACAACTGTTAGATGTAGGTGGGTGTATAGTATCAAAGTTGATCCAGATGGCCAGATTGATCATCTTAAAGCTCGTTTAGTGACCAAAGGTTATACACAAATTTATGGCCTTGACTATGGGAATAACTTTTCTCCGGTTGCAAAAATCACTTCATTCCATCGCTTTCTTGCCATGGCAGCCATCCGTCATTGGTCACTATATCAATTGGACATTCAAAATGCATTTCTTCATGGAGAGCTAGAAGAGGAAATTCATATGGAGCAACCGCCAGGCTTTGTTGCTCAGGGGGAGTCTAGATTAGTTTGCAAACTACGACATTTTCTCTATGGGCTCAAATAGTCTCCACGAGCATGGTTTGGAAATTTTATTTCTATTATTCAAGAATTTGGATTGAAATGCAGTGAAGCAGACCATTCAATCTTCTATTGCCATACTTCTCTAGACATTTGTGTTTATTTGGTGGTGTATGTAGATGATATAGTCATCACAAGAAATGATCACGAGAAAATTTCTCAGTTAAGGAAACATCTATTAAATCATTTTCAAACTAAGGATTTAGGAAAACTAAAATATTTCCTTGGTATTGAAGTTGCCCAATCAAGGAATGGCATAGCTATCTCACAAAGGAAGTATGCATTGGATATTCTCAAGGAAATTGGCATGTTGGATTGTACACCTGTTGACAGTCCCATGGATCCAAATTATAAATTGTTACCAAATCAAGGGGAACTCTATTCTGATCCCGAAAGGTATCGGAGATTGGTTGAAAAACTTATCTATCTCACTACAACAAGACCAGAAATCTCTTTTGCAGTTGAGGTAGTGAGTCAATTCATGCAAACTCCACACACAAATCATTGGGATGTAGTGATAAGAATTCTGAGATACATCAAGAAGGCTCCTGGACAAGGATTATTCTTTGAAGATAAAGGGAACAAATAATTGGATACTGTGATGCAGATTAGGCAGATTCTCCTGTTGATAGAAGTTCCACATTAGGATATTGTGTCCTTGTTGGTGGAAATCCTGTTTCATGAAAAAGTAAAAAGCAAAATGTTGTTGTACAGTCTAGTGCAGAAGTTGAATACCGAGCTATGGCTACAACCACTTGTGAGCATATTTGGATTAAACAACTTCTTCAGGAATTGAAGTTTGGAGATGATCAACAAATGAAACTATGTTGTGATAATCAAGCAGCTCTTCACATAGCCTCTAATCTTGTGTTTCATGAAAGAACTAAACATATTGAAATTGATTTACACTTTGTTCGAGAGAAGGTCCTTTCTAAGGAAATTATTACTGAATTTGTTAGTTCAAATGATCAACTACCAGATATCTTTACAAAACCCCTTAGAGGACCTCGATGCCATTATATTTATTGCAAGCTTGGTGTATTTGACTTATATGCTCCAGCTTGAAGGAGTGTTGGAAATAACGTTATAGCAAATAGAAGTAGTTAATGATGATTCATTAGATTCATGTATATAGGAAAAGTAATTCATGTACATAGGGAATAATGTTCTTGAAAAAGTAAAATTATATTTATTTCACAGTATATATATCATTCTTGCTGAGTGCTCATCACTCAAGCAATTCAAAAATTTTCCTTCTAAATTCTCTAGTCTTTAGTCTCTTTTCAACTTTACTAAGGAGGCATTCAGTACACAGACCAGGCATCTAAGATTCCTAGGCATGAGATGCCTATGTTTAAGATTGCTCAAAATGTAGGATGGCAATGTTTGGTACGACATCTAAATGCCTAAACTTGTGTACCATAAAACAACAACCCAAGCCTTGTCCCATGAGGTGGGGTCGGCTACATGTCATAAACCATGTCTTATACCATAAAACATATGAATTTTTAGTAACGTACTAACAATAAACATTGTATGGTTGTTTAATACTTCAATAACAATAGTTAACAATTAAAAATAAATTATTAAAAACTTTTTATAGCAATTTTTCAAGTTATTAATTATATATAAATTATTTTTAGTAACATAAATTAATAAAATGATAAATGTGTTAAGGATAAAGAGGTATTTATCAAAAGGGAAGGAAATTAAACACGGGTGGAAATTCGGGGTGAGCAAAGATGAAGGGAAACGATGGGCGAATCCCCCTTAAATAGGAGCTATTGAGCTTCCTTCTGGTGGCTTTTTGGCATGACAAATCCCTCCTCCCCCCGTTTTCATTTGTGTCATCTGCATTCTTTTTCCTGGTTGTTCCCCTCTCATAAGAGCTCCACTCCCCCTTCCAAGGCTTCTGCATTCTTTTTTCCACTTCCTCGTGATTTCTTGCATATCATAAGGGGAGTGATAATGGAATGGGATAGAAAGATTTAACTTTCCACTCCTTGGGACTTGATAGAGGGTGGAAAATCATTTTCAGATCACTTACATGCTATATAGCAGAAGAGGCCAAATGTTGTTGTGGATCCAGAGTGTAAATGAGTTACTTACATTCCAATTTCAACCGCTCCACATTTTTTATGGTGCCACTGCCATGCAAGTGTAAAGTAATTTTTATCTCAAACTTTTACACCACCCCATTTTCCACCTGCCTATTTTCTGGCCAACCAAGTATAAATGAATTACCATAATTCATGATTAGAATTAATACTGGTCCATATTCTGGTAAAAAAAAAATCTAAACAATTTTAAATGCACTATTGCTGCCACAAGATGCACTAGCATGTGTAACTATAAGTTATTGTTCATTTACTGGTATTAGGATAGAAAAATCAAGACATAGGAGAAAATATCACTTTGAGTTAGAATACTTGTTGCTTGCTTCTGTGTAAAAAGGCATCAGTGCCACCTCCAGAAATTCACTACCTTATAAGTTTGAAGTAGCACACATTAAAAGATGTTTTCTTAAACTCTCATAATATGAAAGGTCAAATACCCCAGTTGTACATTTATTCAAAAGATCATTATCTTAGAACGTCTACGAAGAGCTTTATCCTTTGCAATAAGAATATCTAAAAGTTAAAGCATTATACATGCTGAAAGTCATGTAAAACTTACCTTAATAATAGATTGACCCTATAGATATAGAGATGATTTGAGGAATTGTGCATTTACTTCACACACATATAAACTGATATTTATATACATAGTAGTACATGAATGATACATGACTGCAGGATTACCAGGTTGAGTGACAGGTGTAGTTGACTGCATGGCTGCCTTGAACCGAATGTACTCATTATACTTAGTGGCAAAGAGGGAAACCTCGTCAGATGAGTTAGATGGGACAACTTGAGCAACATTCACAGTTTTAGATTGTTGGTTGACCTTAGTTCTGCACTGTTCCTCAATAAGACCAATTTTTTTGCAAAAAGTGCATTGCTGATTGGCCTTGGTTCTACACTGTTCCTCTATGTGACCAAATCTATTGCAAAAGGTGAAGCAAGGACAAGGACGAGTACCACCACAACCTCTTCCCTGTCTGCCCCAGTTGCTAGATTGGGAAATCAGGGCAGATGATTCAGTAGGTGCAAGGGATGGAGCAACAGTTGTAGGAGTTGAAAGATGCAACAATTGTTCCGAGACTGTATCATATGAAGGAACGGTAGGGCTTGAAAGTACTTGATTGTGGATTGAGTCAAGCTTAGGTGGCAAACCAGCAAGGGCAAGGACCATGAAGAACTTTCCATGTTATTCGACATGTTTCTCTGCAGGCATAAGTGCATTAAACTCAGCAATCAAAGTATCAAGCTTACTCAGATAGGTCTCCATGTCCATGTCTTGTTCTTAGTGGTGATGAGGTTAGAAACATTGTTGTAAAGACGGTTGACATCATTGGAGTACAATTTCTTAGCCTTGGCCCACACATCATAGCATGTCCGTAAAGCACGATATTGAGGTTGAAGCTTGGCATCAATGGAGAACCACAACACACTGCAAAGAGAAGCATCAATCTGCTTCCACTTGGCTTGGTCCTTGTCGAGAATATCCTAGGCTTGTTTGACTAGGTGTTCATGATGGCCTTGACCTTCAAACCATAACTCCACAGCAGTAACCCAAGAAGTGTAATTAGCTATCCCCACCAATTTGTCACATGGGATCAACAGGACAGTAGTGAAGCTAATGGCAGAAGGTGAGGATAAGGTAGACATGCTGGTGAGGGTATAAAAAAAAGGCTTAATAGGCTGGGATTTAGTACTAGAATGGCTGGGGCAGAGGGTGGGAAAAGAAAATCTCGTAACAGTGCAAAATATAGAAAGAATAGAGAGGTGAGATGGGGTTGCGTGTTGGTATAGGCTGGGAGAAGGGAGGTGAGGTCGGAAAGGGGTAAGGGGGTGGTCGATGGTGGCAGAAGAAGGTGGCACGCGCGCTCACGCGTCGATGTGTGAGCAGAGGAGCAAACTGTTGGAGCTATGCATGGGGGCGTGTGCGGTGGCCGATGGCGGTGGGTCAGATGCGGTTGAGCCGGTCGGCGGGTTCTGCTGCCATTCTGGGTCGTCGGCGGTGGTGGGGATCGCTAGAAAAGCCACAGCTGGTGGAGCCACAGCTGTTTAGACACGAAACCACTGGTGATGCACAGTGGTCAGGATCTTAACCTATTATTACTGATACCATATAATATATAGAGATGATTTGAGGAATTGTGTTTTTAATTCACACACATATAAATTGATATTTATATACATAGTGGTACATGAATGATACATGAATGTATTAAGTATAAACATTAATTCCTATGAATATATTAATTCCTATGAAGACACTAAGTCCTATGACACATGAGTAACATATGACTTAAAGTTAAATCTGAATATTTCTCTCTATTATTTTCATTGCAATATGAGACTACAATATATATACACTTGACTACAAGATAGAACATTAATTATCTATGCTAAGTCTTAGAAGTGTAACTACAATGAATACATAGATACAATGAATAGAACTCCACCGTCCACACTGTCCACTTATTATGATTATAATCAACACTCACCCTCAAGCTGGAGCATATATGTCTGATGCAACCAGCTTGTCACAAATGTATGCTATCCTAGGACCCCGTAAGGACTTAGTCATCATGTCTGCTAGTTGATCTTTAGTAACCACAAAAGAAGTCTTAATGATGCCTAAGAGGATCTTTTCTCTGATGAAGTGACAATCAACTTCTATATGTATAATCCTTTCATGAAAAATCAGATTCAAAGAGAGATACAAGGCTGATTGGTTTTCACAAGCAAGTTCCATAGGACCTAACTCACAAAACTTCAACTCTTTGAGCAAATATTTTAGCCATAAGAGTTCGCAAGTAATATTAGCCATAGCACGATACTCTGCTTCTATACTCGATCTTGCAACAACGGTCTGCTTCTTGCTTTTCCATGAAATTAAGTTACCTCCAATAAGCACACAGTAGCCTGAACTGGACTTCCTATCAGTAGCATCACCTGTCCAATCTGCATCTGTATATCCAATGATATTAGTATGACCCAGTCCATATAAACAAGTCCTTTACCAGATGATCCCTTGATGTATCTTAGGATCTAAACAACTGCATTTCAATGATTGTCACATGGTGAGTTGAGAAACTAACTCACAACACTAACAGGAAAAGCAAGGTTTCGTCGAGTTATGGTGAGATAATTTAATTTCCCAACTAATCTTCTATATATGCCTAGGTCAGGATAGGGCTCCCCTTGATTAGGTAGAAGCTTCACATTTTGGTCCATAGGAGTATCAATAAGTTTACAATAAAGCAACCCAGTTTCTTCCAGAATATCAAGAGCATATTTCCATTGAGAAATAGCAATACCTGTTCTTGATTGGGGTACTTCAATCCTAACAAAGCATCGCAATCGGCCAAGATCTTTAGTTTTAAAATGTTTAAACAAGTATTGCTTCAATTTCTTGATGCCTTCTTGATCATCGCCTATAATGACAATATCATCCACATACACCACAAGATAAGTAAGTTTATTCAATGGTGAGCATTTAAAGAATACAGAATGGTTTGCCTAGCAACGAATCATGCCAAACTGCTGAATGACTTTACTGAACTTCCCAAACCAAGCGTGAGGTGACTGTTTTATGCCATATAAGGACTTTTGTAACCTGTAAACAAGACTTGACTCCCCCTGAGCAACAAACCCAGGTGGTTGCTCCATATAGATCTCCTCCTCCAAATCACCAAGCTGATACAAGGGCCAACGTCTCATGGCAGCCACAGACAAGAACAAATGAATAGACGTCATCTTAGCAACAGGAGAAAAGGTATCACTTTAATTCAAACCATAGATCTGAGCGTATCCCTTTGCTACCAGCAGAGCTTTCAATCGGTCCACCTGCCCATCAGGGCCAACTTTAACAATAAATACCCATCGATAGCCAACTGTAGATTTTCCAAGAGGAGGTGAAACAAGGGTCCATGTATTATTAGATTCCAAAGCAGTCATCTCATCAATCATTGCCAGTCGCCATCCTGGATAGGAAAGTGCTTCCTGAACATTCTTAGGGATGGTGACAAATGACAAAGCAGCCATAAAGGCACAATGGGAAGGAGATAATCGATGGTAACTCAGAAAATTGTAAATCGGATGAGGATTGAGAGTAGAGCGTTTACCTTTACGGAGTGCAATAGGTAGGTCAACAGACAGGTGGGACCGCAGTGGGAAAAGCGATTGGAGCAGGAGCTGAATCATGAGAATCAATAGTAAGTGTGATCTCGGAAACTTCAGGATTCTAGTGCTTATAAGTAATACCAAATCGACGCAACAAACATTCATCCTATGACTGTCGAGCTTGAGGATGAGAGACAGGTGTAGCAAAAAGAGGAATGGGTAGTACTTGAGATGGAGTAGAGTCGAATATAGTTGATGTGACAAAAAAGGGGGTATCCTCAAAGAATGTAACATCTGTAGATACATAAAAGCGATGTGTAGAAGGAGAATAACATCGATATCTCTTCTAAACTCGAGAATACCCGAGAAAGATACATTTAATAGCCCGAGTAGACAATTTATCACGGCCAGGAGAGAGATCATGAACAAAACAAGTGGAACCAAATACACGAGGGGGAACAACATAAAGAGGATCTTTAGGAAATAAAATGGAGTGAGGAATTTTATTACCCAAAACAGAAGATGGCATTCGATTTACCAAATAACAAGTTGTAAGAACAGTGTCACCCCAAAACTTCAAGGGTGCACTAGCATTTATTAAGAGAGTCCAAGCTGTATCAACAAGATGACAATGTTTGTGTTCAGCCACACCATTTTGTTGTGGTGTGTGAGGACAACTGGACTGATGTATGACGCATTGAGAACTCAGAAAGGATTTAAAAGACGCAGAAAAATATTCTTTTGCATTATCACTGCGCAAAACATAAATTGTTTTTCCAAACTAGTTCTTTATTTCGGAACAAATGGTTTGAAAAGCATTAAATAACTCGGAACGATCTTTTTAATAATAATCAAGTACATCTAGAAAAATCATCAATAAAAGTAACATAATACCTATATCCTAAAACAAAAGGAACACGACTGGGACCCGAAACATCATAATAAACAAGATCAAAATGAGACATAATTCGACTATTGACACTACTAGGAAAAGATACTCTAACATGTTTTCCAAGTTGACACGACTCACAATTCAAGGTTTTCAAATGTGAAAGATAAGCGACCATTTGCTTTAACTTGTCCAAACTTGAATGACATAGACGACGATGCAGGCGATCGACAGACTCTGAAACAGCACACATGGTGGAAGAGGAAGGTTGAAGGTAGTAGAGACCTTGTGATTCAAATCCAACTCCAATCGTCTGTCTCATACTCCGGTCCTATATAAGAAAGGAATCATAATTAAAGGTTATGGAACAATTTAAAGTGCGAGTAACTTGGCTGACTGAAATTAAATTAAAGGGACAGCCAAGTACAAACAAGACTGAATTTAAAGGTAAGGATGGAAGAGGTGAAGCTTGACCAATACCAGCGGCCTATACCTTAGACCCATCGGCAAGAGTAATATTGTGGGATGTTTTAGGGTATAACAATTTAGAGAAAAGAGAAGGATTACCAGCTAAGTGATCAGAAGCACCCAAGTCTAAACTCTAAGATCCAACAAATGCAGATTAAGAGAATCAAACTGTAGAATTATCGGTGTGAGCAACGGTGAATTACCGATGTGAGCAACGGTGGCCAAAGAGGAAGAAGCCTGTTGAGTGGCTTTGAACTGAAGATACTCCTTATACTTATTGGCAGAAAGTAGATGATCTTTTTCGGATTTAGTCTTGTGCTCAATAGTTGGTTCAAGAGACTGAGCTACATTGGCAGTTTTATTCGGGAATCCATGTAGGGAATGGCACCAAGCTTGAGTGTGTCCATCTCGCTTACAACAAGAACAGTGTAAATTACCTCTACCACGACCACCACCCCTACGACCACGACTTCGGCCTCCTCAATCAATTGAGTTCGAGACAAAAACTAAAGACTCGGATGCTATTGAGAATCAACTTCAAGGGAAGCTGTCGGAGAAGGAACTCAAAGCACACAATCAATTAGTTCCTCCACCGTAGGAATATTAGGATTTGTCAAAGTTTGATTCCGAACAGATTCAAAGTCTTTGTGGAGGCCATGAAGAACAAATACCATAAGCATGTTATCAAGCTAACCTGACATCTTTTGTGCATCATCATTAACCATCATCAATTTAATCTCTTCACAAATGGATTGTGCTTTGTTCAGATAGGAAGGCAAGTCAAAATCAGTCATTTGCATTGTCGCCAAACTTCGAATCATCTCATACAACTGTTGTATATCATTAGCATAAACTGTTTGAGCCTTCTTCCAAATTTTGCAACGTGACTTGTAAGGACAGAAATGAACCATTAATCTTGATTCAATAGACTGCCACAACAACAATACAAGCTAATAATCTGCCTGTTGCCACTCATCCTTCTCAGATTCAGCAATGTCATTAGCTTTTTTAGGGAGATGGACAGACAATCCTTGACTGAGAAACCATACCTCTACAGCATTACGTCAATTCAAATAATTCTTACCATTTAACTTCTCGGTAGTAATGATGGGGGACCCAGAAAACGAGAAAGAAATCAGACTCTTAGTAGATTCAACCATGGAAGAAGTTTAGAAGAAAACAGAAAAATGTACCAGAAACAAAAAAAAAAAATCAAGCACATGGGATTCAAAGAGGGGTAGCATTACTGACAGACCCAGAAAACAAACAGGGGCAAAACAGAACCAGGAGGAGCCGGCGAACACAACGGCGAAAGCAACAACGTCAACGACGGCCGGGAGGGTGGTGCGTGGATCACCCGTGCTGAAAAATGAAGCTGCTGAAGACGGCGCGTGAGAGCGCATGACGGCGGTGTTGGACGGACGGCCGGTCAGCAATGTCTGAGGTGAACCCTGGTGTCACTTTGGGCACCAGACAACAACAGACAATGGGTCAGCGCTGACAGCAGCTGAAACCCAAAAACAGGATAACAGGAACGAACCAGTTACTCTCTGGTACCAACTTAAAGTTAAATCTGAATATTTCTCTCTATTATTTTCATTGCAATATGAGACTACAATATATATACACTTGACTACAAGATAGAACATTAATTATCTATGCTAAGTCCTAGAAGTGTAACTATAATGAATACATAGATACAATCAATAGAACTCCACCGTCCACTTATTATGATTATAATCAACAATATGAAACATGTGAAATATGGACTTTATTCTAACAGACCCCAAATAGTAAGCTTCGCCAGAAGGAAGAGAAGTTCCAAAATGGAAACAATAAAATGTGGTGCTTTACTCTTTTATACTAGAATCTTAAGTTTTCATGGGTCAATAATATCTAGATGGATTTCCAAAGACATGCTCCAAAAGAATAAGACACTACCAGACAAAATCATTTTAAATCCATCCAATTTTCATTAGATACAAGTTGACCAAAAAATTTAACATGCCATATTTTTTATATTTTTGGGTTGGACAGTGGCCTCTGTGGACGATGGCCTCTTGGTCTTGTTCCCACGTTTTCATGTTTTAGTGTAGACATTGTTTTTAGTGTTTTATTGTTACTTATTTTCTAAGCTTGATTAGCTTGTTTTTTAGAGACTAGTTTAATGTACAACTACCTCTATATATTACCTCCATTGTAAACATTCTGATTGATGAAAATAATATATAGTTATTCAAATTCTAAGATGGTATTAGAGCAGTTCCGATCTGGGACTGTCACTATTTTCTGCTAAGCCCTTTTTTCCTATCAGTCTTTATTGCCCCTTTTCGCTGAACCTTCTTTTTGGCCTTCATCGCCCCCAAACACCTAGAAACCTAAACAATCCCTTCCTCACAACTGACCTTCATTGCCAACCGACCTTCATAGCCAATCGTCTGTCAAAGTAAGGCCACGAGGTGTCTCAGAGACCTCCGACTGGCCATCCACCTGAGCGCCACCGTCGAAGACCTTGTCACGCCCAGCCATGCGCCGCCACACACGTTTGAACTTCTTGGCCCATGGGAGTCACGTGCCACCTTCTAGTCACTGAAGAGCAATGCCGTTGGTTCCGTTCGACTCGGCGGAGACCTCTGCTTCTGTTTCAGAGGTCGAAACTCCAGTCCAAAGTTTGGATAGTGGGTTCACCTTCTCTGATGTCTTTTACGGTTCTACCTTGACTCTGTTATTCCAACAGTTCTGTCTTGGAACTCGGCGGAGACCTCTGCTTCTGTTTCAGAGGTCGAAACTCCAGTCCAAAGTTTGGATAGTGGGTTCACCTTCTCTGATGTCTTTTACGGTTCTACCTTGACTCTGTTATTCCAACAGTTCTGTCTTGTCTCTCACGATGTCAACCAAAGGTGAAGTTTCCAATGCCACTCAACCAATGGATGATGCTTAATCCCAAACTCCTGGTGAATTGCAGAACATTCAATCTGCGTATAGGCTGAACTGGAAAAATTACCTTAAGTGGTCACAACTTGTTCGCACCATACTGAAAGGAAAAGGGAAGCTGAGTCATCTCAAGGGTACTGGACCTAAGCCAAGTGATCCCAAGTTTGAAGCATAGGATGAAGAAGACTCGATGATTATGGCATGGTCGTGGAATTCAATGACTTCGGACATCAGTGACACCTGCATGTGTCTGAACACTGCAAAGCATATGTAGGATGCAGTTGAGCAAACCTATTCCAAAGCCAAGGATGCTGCTCAAGTCTACAAGGTTAAGGTGAAGACAGTGGCTGCAAAATAGGGAGACAAGATTGTCACTGAATATGCCTGAAATGTTTGTGGCTGGAGTTAGACCATTATAGAGTGATCAAGACTAAATGTCCTAAGGATGTAGCAGTGCTAAAGGAGTTTATTGAGCAAGACCGAGTTTATGACTTCCTTGTTGGGCTGAATTCGGAATTTGATCAGGTGAGAATTCAGATTCTTGGCAAGTCTACAGTTCCCTCCTTTAATGAGGCTATGTCCATCATACTAAGTGAGGAAAGTAGAAGAGAGTTGATGCTTGAATCAAAAATCAGCGAAACTTTAGCTATGGTGGCTCATGGCTCGTGGCTCTAACAAGTCAAAACCAAAGGTGGAGAAGACATTCTCCTTGGAAGGAGAAAAACCTAGTCAGTCAAAAAACTGGGATGACTTGTGGTGCACTTACTGTAATAAGCCACAACATACCTGTGATTGGTGTTGGCAGCTTCATGGAAAACCTCCAAGTCGAGAATGGAGACAAAAAGGGAAACAATCACGCAATAGTGGGAAAGCCAATGCTGCTACAGTGTCAGAAAGCCAACCAGCACCTAGCAGTTTCAATCTAGAGGAAATTAAGTGAGTGAGATCACTTCTATACAGCCTTGAAAAGCCCTCAGGTACTTGTTCTTTAACTTATTTAGGTAAGTTAGCTTTTTCCGTTGGACTCAATGTCTCGGGCACAATTTTTACCAACTCCTAGATTATGGATTCAAGAGCCACAGACCATATGACCCATAGCCCCACAATATTTTCCACCTATTCTCCATGCCCAAGTAGTCAAAAAATATCGACAATTGACGGTTCCTTGACCACTGTAGCTGGAGTAGGAAATGTCCAAGTAAACCCCCTGGTGACCTTAAAAAATGTCCGTCATGTCCCGAAACTGTCCACGAATTTTGTTTCTGCTCAAAAATTAATTAAAAATTTATCTTGCAATGTGATTTTCTACAATGATCATTGTGTTTTTCAAGAAAAGGATTCGGGGAAGATGATTGGACGTGCTAGGGAGCAGGATGGTCTTTGCCTCCTTGAAGCACCTTGTCAGTTAAATAGGACCAAGGGCAGATTTGGACACCTATATTCCTTTACCTCAGAACTTCTTTCAACCAATAAAAACAAAATTTGGCTTGTCCACCGTAGATTAGGCCTTCCATCTCTTTTTATTGTTAAAAATCTTGATGTTGAACAATTTCATTGTGATGTATATGAACTGGCCAAACATAAACGTGTCAATTTTTTAATTAGTAATACAAGGAGTTTTGTTCCTTTTTCTCTTATTCACAGTGATGTTTGGGGTCCCTCTTCCATTCCTAATGTCTCTGGGGCAAGATGGTTTGTCTTTTATTGATAATTGTACTCGTGTTACCAGGATTTTTCTGCTCAAACACAAGTCTGCTATTAGTACTGTTCTTCCAAATTTTTGCTCCATGACTAAAAATCAATTTAGGGTGAGTATTAAGCGATTCAGGTCCAATATTGCTAACAACTATTTTAATTAGACTCTTATGTATTTTTTCCAAAAAGGAATAATCCCTGAATCATCATGTGTTCATACGCCACAACAAAATGGGTTAGCAACGTGAAATAACAGTCATCTTCTTGAAAAAACTCAGAACCTTATTGTTTCAAATAAATGTCCCTACGTCCTTCTGGGGGAAGATGTTCTGACAGTTACTCATCTTATAAATCGCTTGCCCACTAAAGTCCTGGGATTCAAGAGTCCAATAGATGTCCTCTCTACTTTCTATCCTGATATACACACTTCCAATAATCTTGTCCCTAAAATTTTTGGATGTGTATCTTTTGTCCATGTTCACAGTCCAAACAAGGGAAAACTCAATCCAAGGACTCTAAAATGTATCTTTTTGGGCTATTCTTCTACCCAGAAAGGATACAAGTGTTATCACCCTCCATCCAGAAAATTATGTCTCCATAGATGATACATTCAATGAAGAAGAGCCCAATTTTTCCCCATCCTTATCTTCAGGAGGAGAAGTTAATGAGGGAAGATAAGGAAGATTTCCTGCTTGACTTGTCCTTACTTCCTATGTCTAATGGTCCATCTCATGCCTTTCCTATTGTCCCTAATCCTCCTCCTGAAGTCATTGCTGAACCTGTGTCTGAACCTGTGTCCAAAACCATTCCTGACCCAGTAGTTGAGTCTGCTCTCGAGAATGTAAGGTATGGCAAAGGCAAAGTGTTCACAAGAAGGAAGATGGTTTTTCCTGAACCTTTGCAGGCCCAAGAGTCTAACTCGGAGCCTTCGAATGAGGTGATAGTACCTAACCGTTTATTGCAAGATGAAACTGAATTTCATATGAATATTAATGACCAAAATCTTCCTATAGCCATCAGAAAATGAACCAAAGAGTGCACAGAACGGCCACTATACCCTCTTTCACACTTCTTGTCCTTTAAGAATTTTTCACAATCCCATAAAGCCTTCCTTATAAGCTTAAATACCATTGCCATCCCTACCACCCTACTCGAGGCCTTGTCCAATGAAAAATGGAAACAAGCTATGAATGAGAAGATGAAGGCATTGGACAAGAATAAAACTTGGGAGCTAGTTCAATTACCGACAGGAAAGATATAAAGCACAATTAGCTACCAAAGGGTATACCCAAACTTATGGAATTGATTACCAGGAGACTTTTGCATCAGTTGCAAAGATGAACACAGTTCGGGTATTATTGGCATTGGCAGCTAATTATGGTTGGGATTTATAGCAGTTTAATGTCAAGAATGCTTTCTTACATGGAGATCACGAAGAAGAAGTCTACATGGAGGTCCCACCAAGATATAGGAGGAATTTGCATACTACTACTGTGTGTAAATTGAAAAGGGCCTTATATGGCCTCAAGCAATTACCGCTAGTGTGGTCCAAGATTTGCTAGAATTATGTTGGCTATAGGGTACAAACAAAGCCAAGGGGATCACACACTGTTTGTTAAACACTCTCCTTTAGGGGGAGTCACAGCTCTCTTGGTGTATGTTAATGACATAATACTAACAGGAGATGATGTTAAAGAGAAAATCCTTCTGAGTCAGTGCTTAGCCAAGGAATTGAAAATTAAAGCATTAGGAAGGTTAAAATACTTTCTTGGAATTGAGGTTGCTCATTCTAGGAAAGGTATATTCATCTTCCAACAAAAGAATGACATGGATCTCCTAAAAGAAACATGTCATAAAGCATGCAAACCAGCAAGTACTCCTATAGATCCCAATATGAAACTTGGACAGGCAAAAGAAGATGTTGCAGTTGACAGAGAAAAAATAGATCATACAGCATGCAAATCGGCAAGTATCCTATAGATCCCAATATGAAACTTGGACAAGCAGAGGAAGATGTTGCAATTGACAGAGAAATGTCTCAGCGTCTGGTCAGGTGACTTATTTATCTATCCCACACACGGCTAGATATAGCATATGCAGTAAGCGTGATTAGCCAATCATGCACAGTCCAAAAGAATTTCATTTGCGAGCAGCATATCGAGTATCACAGTACCTCAAGGGAACACCAGGAAAAGGCATTTTATTTAAGAGAAATGGAGGTATGGTATTTGAGGCATACACTAATGCTAATTATGCTGGATCACCAGTGGACAGAAGATCAACTACAAGATATTGCAATTTTCTTGGTGGAAATCTAATGACTTGGAGAAGTAAAAAAAAAATGTGGTAGCATGATCTAGTGTGGGGTAGAATTCAGAGCTATGGCTCAAGGTGTGTGTGAACTACTATTGTTAAATATTATTCTTGAAGATCTGAAGATCAGGTGGGATGATCTGATGAGACTTTATCGTGATAACAAGTCTGCAATCAGCATAGCTCATAATCCGGTACAGCATATGATTGAACAAAGCATACTGAGGTTGACAGACATTTTATCAAAGAAAAACTAGAGAATAGTTTAATCTGTACACCCTATGTGTATACACAAGGTCAGCTTGCTAATGTACTTACAAAAGGGTTGAGTAGCCCAACATTTCAGACAATTGTATCGAAGTTGGGAATGGAGAATGCATATTCACCAGCTTGAGAGGGAGTGTTGGATGGTGGCCTCTGTGGATGGTAGCCTCTTGGTCTTATTCCCATGTATTCATGTTTTAGTGTAGACATTGTTTTTAGTGTTTTATTGTTGCTTATCTTCTAAGCTTGATTAGCTTATTTTCTAGGGACTAGTTTAACGTACAGCTACCTCTATATATTACCTCCATTGTAAATATTCTGATTGATGAAAATAATATATAGTTATTCAAATTCTAAGATTTTGAAAACAGTAATAGATTGTAATTACCAAGCAAGGAAACTGAGTAACAGTTTTAACAGATGAATTACAGCCATTTGTAACCTAGTGACATTGGATTAACTTCACTTCTCATTAATTGCAATCAATTATATCAGAAAATCCAGTTAAAATTCCAAAAAAAAAATGAAAATTGCATTTTAGGAAGTGTTGGCAAATATATTTCCAATTAATCATTAATAATTAACCAGACAAATGGTTTATGTGTTTACTATAACTTTATTAACCGCTTATCCAGTTACATAACTGGAAATATTTTCGCCAGGAATTCCAAAATTGTAATTCTCCCAAAATTAACTGGCTACCTAACTTAAATAAGACATTGGAACTTCAATCAATAAAAAAGTATAACAAGGAGAATATAGAAGGAGACAATTAGCAGGGGAATTATGAAAACAATATTTATGTTAAGAAAATCAGGGAAGAAAACATGCAGAAAGCAACATATGGAAATAATAAAAGAGCAGGAAATTTTACCTTATGGTAACTACTTTTTCCGAGAAAATTTGGCACCTGAAATTTTAGAAGTCAAGTTCCGAACAAACTTCCAATCAGTAACCATAGAGAAACTCACACAAGCAAACACAGTAAACAAATTACAATGCCAAAAGCAAATCAAGTGAATTACAATGTGCAACAACAAAAGTAAGATCACCAAATAAAAGTTAGCTGTCAAATTCATTGGATTTGAACAACTTGTGCAACTGATTGCCAGAAGACTTTCACATAGAATTGAAGTATATACTAAAAGAAAATCATTTTCATTCGGTTAAAAACAGTTTTCTAAGAATAATAACAAAATATTGGTCAGGATTTGATTATATAGTTGTTTCTATAAGCTAAAAACTAAAACCAGAAACTATAAACATGTATTTGGTTATCACTTTCTTTTTTGGTAATCAGTTATCACTTTTTAAACTTTGTTTCTTAGAAACTAATAAAAAATTCCTCCAGGAGCTTTTACACACAATTAGTAGCTATAGAATTAGAGAGGATTTGGGGAATTGTGTGTCTCATCACACACAAATAAATTGGATTATATATACAGATTTGGTACATGAATGATACATGAATGAAGTAAATACAAACACTAATTCCTATGAAGTGGTGACTACAATATCTAGTAACCACCGCTATGAGTTAGCTTTGAAATATGCATAACATGTGAAACATGGGCTTAATTCTAACACTCCCCCTCAAACTGGAGCATATATATCATATGTTCCAAGCTTTTTACAAATAAAATCAACCTGAGGCCCTTTGAGGGACTTAGTAAATATATCAGCTAACAGTTCATTAGAGTTGACAAAACCAGTCGTAATCTCGCCTGAAAGAACCTTTTCTCTGACAAAATGGCAGTCAATCTCTATATGTTTGGTCCTTTCATGAAAACATAGGTTAGAAGCAATATGTAGAACAGCTTAGTTGTCACAATTTAGTTTCATTTCACAAGTTGCTGCTGCCATAGCGCGATACTCGGCCTCTGCGCTGGATCTAGCAACTACGTTTTGCTTCTTACTCCTCCATGAGATTAAGTTACCTCCAACAAAGACACAATACCCTGAAGTTGATCTTCTATCCGACAGGGAACCCGCCCAATCAGCATCAAAATATCCAACAACCTGAGCATTGCCTTTGTTTTCATAAAGTAACCCTTTTCCTGGTGCACTCTTGATGTATCTGAGAATGCAAACCACGGCATCCCAATGACTATCACAAGGAACATTCAGAAATTGGCTTACCAAACTTACAGTAAAAGTAATGTCTGGTCTAGTTACTGTAAGATAGTTAAGTTTACCGACTAGACGTCTATATCTACCACGGTCTATTATTGGCTCCCCTTGATCCAGTAGCAGTTTGACGTTGGGATCCATTGGAGTATCACTAGGGCAGCAGTCCAACATACCAATTTCCTCAAGTATGTCTAAAGCATACTTTCTCTAAGTGATGGCAATGCCTGTATTAGATTAAGCAACCTCGATCCCCAAAAAATATTTGAGAGGGCACGAATCTTTCGTTTGAAAGTGATTGGATAGATGCTGCTTAAGATTGCGAATACTAGCCTGATCATTGCTGTGATAACAATGTCATCAACATAAACAAGAAGATAGATGCCGTAAGAATACAGTGTGATCAACCTCGCATCTAGTCATGCCGAACTGCTGGATAACAGAACTGAATCTCCCAAACCAAGCACAAGGAGATTGTTTCAAACCACAAAGGAATCTGCATAGTCGAAATACTAAGTCAGGTGATCCTTGGACAGTAAAACCTAGAGGTTGTTGCATATAGAACTTCTTCCTGTAATTCACCATGTAAGAAGGCATTCTTGATGTCTAGTAGGTGAAGGGGCCAATGGTGAATAGAAGTCATGGCAAGAAAAAGGCGAACAGAAGCAACCTTGGCCACAGGAGAAAAAGTATCTCCATAATTGAGGCCAAATATTTTTGTGTATCCTTTTGCCACTAAGCGAGCCTTCAAATGGTCAACTTTCCCATGAAGACAAATCCTGACAGTATAGACCCATCGACAACCAACAGTCGTTTTGCCAAGAGGTGAAGGGACAAGTTCCCAAGTACCAGTAAAGTGTAAAGCAGCCATTTCGTCAACCATAGCCTGTCGCCAGCCAAGGTGAGATAAGGCTTCACCTGTAGTTTTGGGGATAGAAACAAAAGACAAAGAGGACACAAAGACATAATAAGAAGGAGATAAACAATGATAACTCAAATGACAGCCATAAATACGAGTAGACTTGATACCTTTGCAAAATACTATAGGCAATTCCAATGTAGGATACGGAGCAGGAGAGTCCAATGGAGTAGAAGATGAGTCACGAGGTGGGCTGAAGGCTGGTTCTGTTGGTGAGGCATTAGGGGCTGGTTCTGTTGGTGAGGCGTCAGCAGGAATCATTGCCTGATCACATGGGTCTGAGGAGGCATCAATTGGTTGAGGTCATGGTCTCTGTTGATATGCGAACAATGGAGAAGCCAAGATAGGTGTAGGATCAACCTAAAGGGGATAAAAACTATTGAAGAATTACGAGTTTAGGGCTAAGGAAAGGAAAAGAGAGAAAGACGGCTAAACAATGGTAGACTAAGAATATTATTGATAGGAATAAGATGTGATACAATTCCATAACCTAGTACTCCTATTTATACTATTACTTAGGTGTACAAGCCCAAGTCCACTAACTCTTAAGACTAATAACATAATATCTTCTAGCACTCCCCCTCAAGCTAAAGCTTACTAAGCTTTAGCTTGTTACAAGTAGCAAACCCACAAACATAAAACAAATAACAAACCCCCATCTTTATCCGAAAGCGAGAAGAAAAACTCAACACAGTGACGTTGAACCATTCAAATATGGCATAAGGAAGAAGAGAAGATGCTGAACCATCTAAACATCCAAAAAGGAAGAAGAAGAGAAACTGGGAAACTCTTGCTCTCAAACCTACAACACCATTGCTAGTGAGAATCTAAGGTGGCTCCACCTCGCTGATAGCCCTTTTATCCTAGCAAATCCAACTAGCAGGCAGCCCTTTCCTCTAACATCTCTGGGGCGGCTCCACCTAGTTGGTTGCTCTTTGCCTCCAACTGGGCAGCCCTTTCCTCCAAGCTCAAGGTGCACCAAGAAAATCCACAAGAACAAAGAAAACAAAGATAGAACAGCAGCTTCAACAAGCCTCCTTCAAAGATATCAAATCGACATATCCATAACCCAGCCACTAAGCCTCCATCATAGCATGCCAACATAGCAACGAAACACCATATCAACTATCAAAAGACACGAGTATTTCTGAATAGCTTGAGTGAATAATGCACTCAGCAAAAGATATTATTTATAGAGCTGATTTACATAGGAAATAACATGCTAAATATAATTTACAAGGTAAATAACTATGCTAGAATTAATGTGGACGGTGCATTGTATCTATTCTACTTCTATACAATGAATCTAACTACTTGGGAAGAGAAGTCATAAACATTGCTATTTCCAACACTCCCCCTCCAGCTGGTGAATAGGTATTCTCTATTCCTAACTTGGATATAATTCGTTCAAAAAATGGGCTGCTCAACCCTTTAGTGAGAATATCCGCAAGTTGCCCTTGGGAGGGCACATATGGAGTGCAAATTAATCCACTATCGAGCTCCTCCTTAATGAAATGCCTATCAACCTCTATATGCTTAGTCCAATCATGTTGAACAGGATTATGTGCTATACTGATTGCAGACTTATTATCACAATAGAGCTTCATAGGTCCTTCCCATTTAATCTTCAAGTCTTCTAAAATAATTTTCAGCCAAAGGAATTCACAAATGCCTTGTGCCATGGCTAGAAATTCAGTTTCAGCACTAGAACGAGCTACGACACTTTGTTTTTTACTTCTCCAAGACAAAAGATTTCCTCCAAGAAAGGTGCAATACCCTGTAGTAGATCTTCTATCAACGATCGATCCCGCATAGTCAGCATCAGTGTATGCCTCAAGTGTTATATTCCCACTTCTTTTGAATAGAATTCCTCTTCCTGGAGTCCCCTTGAGATACTGTAGGATCCTATGAGCTGCCTGTAGATGAACTTCTCTCGGACTATGCATGAATTGACTAACCAAGCTTACTGCATATGCAATATCTGGTCTAGTGTGAGACAAGTAAATTAATCTCCCTACCAAGCGTTGATACATTTCTCTATCCACCATAGCATCTTCTTCAGCATTTCCTATTTTCTAATTCGGATCCATAGGAGTACTTGCAGGTTTGCATGCTGTTTTCCCTGTATCTTTGAGCAAATCTGTAATGTATTTTTGCTGGGATATAAAAATGCCTTTCCTTGAGTGTGCCACCTCAATGCCGAGAAAATACTTTAGCTTTCCTAGAGTTGTTATTTCAAACTCCTTGGCCAAACATTGGCTGAACCTGGAAGCAAAAGACACAAGTATTTCTGAATAGCTTGAGTGAATAATGCACTCAGCAAAAGATATTATTTATAGAGCTGATTTACATAAGAAATAACATGCTAAATAAAATTTACAAGGTAAATAACTATGCTAGAATTAATGTGGACGGTGCATTGTATCTATTCGACTTCTATACAATGAATCTAACTACTTAGGAAGAGAAGTCATAAACATTGCTATTTCCAACACACCATATGCAAGATCTGCAACCTCTGAAACCTGCTCACTGAACCTCTAGTCACCGGCCCTTGCAGTCTCTGGTAAGAGCTACACATGTCGGAAAATCATAAACCCAACAACGTTGAGGGTGCGCACAACTTCAAAACACACGAATAGTGAGAAAAGCTCATAACCAGCCACCGTAGCTTTAACCCAACCACCACCGTCGGGCTGCCGCTCCACTCGCCGAACCTCCGTTCGGTTGTAACCAGTGACCACTCTGTTAATATTAGTTGTTGGATGGTGACCTCTTGGCCTTGTTTCTATGGATGGTGGCTTCTATGGATGATGTTGGACGGTGGCCTCTTGGCCTTGTTTCTATGGGTGGTGGCTTCTATGGACGTTGATGGACGATAGCCTCTATGGACGGTGGCCCCTTGGCCTTGTTACCACGTTTTTAGTGTAAATATTGTATTTAGTGCATTATTAATTGGTTGCTTATTTTCTAGGGACATTTAATGTACAATTGCTCCCTATATATATTACTGTCATTGTAAACATTGGGAGGTTAGAATAATATACAGTTTTTCAGGCACTTTGACACACTCATGTAGGCCTTGCAATAAAATCCATTAATTTTTAATCCATCTAATCCATCTATATTAAAACCAATCAAATCCATCTAATTAAAATGATATATCTTATTGGATTGGATCTAATGGATTAAATTTAATTATGGATGGCTAGTAATCCAACCAAAACATGTATTGAATATCCAATTAAAAACCAATTCAATAGATATCCAATATATTTTATTTTTTTTTATTAAAACAACTGAACTTTTTTCAGGCCCATAGCACATATCGTGAAAGAAATATATTTTAGAGAGAGAATAAAATATTTTAGAGAGAGAAATTTTTAGAAAGAAGAGAAAAATTTTGAAAGAAATTTTTAAAGAGACAAACATTTTTTTGTAGAGAGAGAATGAAATTTCTTAGAAAGAAAAAAAAATTAGAGAGAAAATTTTAGAGAGAGAATAAAAATTTTTAGAGAGAGAAACATATTTTAGAGAGAGAATAAAATTTTTTAGAGAGAGAAATATTTTTTTTTATGAGTGGGTTAGATATCTATTCATCCAATCCATTAAAATAGATTAATGGATGGATTGAATATCCATTCATTAAATTGGGTCATGGATGCATTGGATAATATTAAACATTTTGTAATGGATCTTAAATAGATTAATAGTTTATTTTGAATTCATCCATTACGATTCGATCCAAAATCAAACCAATCCATCCATTTGACACCGCTACACTCATGGGTCGCCTGAAATCCCAAACAAGAACCACGAACAAATGCGAGAACGTGTAAAGGTTCGTACACCACGAATAGGCCACCGCTGGGCCTTCCACACAGCTCAACCGAGCTGCTGCCAATCGTCCTCCCACTGTCGGCCGGCCGGCCCGACCTTTACCAGAAACTGCTTGCGGGTTGCCTGAAAATTCAAATAGCAGCCACCCTTGGCTCCACAAAAGCCAAAATGTGACTTACGATTTTCCTTTTTTTTCTATCTCCTTTTTTTTTCAGAGCACAGAACTTACTAAAAAGAATAAGGTTAAGGAAAAATAAAAGGGGCTTATAAACAGAGTTCCAAGGAACTCACTTCAACGGAAATGTAGACACACAGGTCATGGTAGATGGTACCGCTCTGATACCTTGTTGATGAATTACGGGTTTAGGGTTAGGGAAAGAAAAAGAGAGAAAGACGGCTAAACAATAATAGACTAAGAATATTCTTGATAGGAATAAGATGTGATACAATTCCATAACCTAGTACTCTTATTTATACTAATACTTAGGTGTACAAGCCGAAGTCCACTAACTCTAAGACTAATAACATAATATCTTCTAACAAAAACCAATTGGGAGCTGAATATCCATGTTAGGATCCTCATCAAAAGTAGATGAGAAGAAAGGACGGGTCTAAAATAAGTTGACATTAGCAGAGACAAGATATCTTTTGAGGTCAGGAGAGTAGCATCGATAGCCTTTCTGCAAATGAGAGTAGCCTACCAAAAGACACTTCAGGGATTTTTGCAACCAATTTATCTTTGCATGGAGTGAGGTTATGTATAAAACAAGTGCACCTGAAGACTTGAAGAGGAAGAGAATAGAGGTCCTGTTTAGGAAACAAGAGGGAATGTGGCACCTGATTTTGGAGAACGGAAGAAGGCATGCGGTTGATTAGGTAGCATGCGATAAGGATTGTGTCACCCCAAAAACAAAGTGGCACATGGAAGTGTAGGAGCAAGGTATGAGCTGTTTCGACTAGGCGTCGATTTTTTCTTTCAGCAACACCATTCTATTGTGGGGTATAAGCACAAGATGATTGGTGTAAAATTCCTCGTGAATTTAAAACAGATAGAAAAGAAGTAGAAAATTATTCACGTGCATCATAACTTCGTAAAATTTTAATAAGGCTACCAAATTGAGTTTGAATTTTTGAACAAAAACCTTTAAATATAGAAAAAGTTCAAAACGATTTTTCATTAGAAATAGCCAAGTACAACGAGAAAAATCAACAATGAAAGTAACAAAGTATTAGTAACCCAAAGTAGAAGGGATATGACTAAGACCCCAAATATCTGAATGGACTAAAGCCAAAGGAGACATAGCTTGTTTATTGACTCTTTTAGGAAAAGAACTACGTACATGTTTTCGTCACTAACAAGACTCACACTCTAGGGCTGACTATAGAAAGGCTAGGGACCATGACATGTAATTTTTGTAGGCTAGGATGTCCCAATCATTAATGAACGGTATTTGGTGAATGAACGATAGAACATGCAATAGGAGATGCAGGTAAGGTTTGATACAAGCCTCGAGACTCACGTCCTACTCCAATCATCTGTCCAGTGCCCCGATCTTGCACAAGAAAAGAATTGTTAGCAAAGATAACAGAGCAAGGCAAGATAACAAAGCAAGGCAAAGAACGAGTGAGTTTACTAATGGAAATCAAATTAAAAGGATAACCAGGCACAAAACGAACAGAATTTAAAGGTAGTGTGGGAAGGGGATTAGCTTGACCAATGCCTTGGATTTTGGTTTGTGAACCATTGGCTAAAGTGACACTCGGTAGTGTATCTGTATAGGTAAGGTGAGAGAAAAGGAATTTTTTACCAGACATATGATCAGAAGCACCTAAATCAAGAATCCAAGGTCCCAGAGATGAAGACTGTGAAAGAAAAGCTATAGGATTACCGTTCTCAATGACAAGTGTAGTGGACTACATGGCTGCCTTGAGCTGCATATACTCATTATACTCGGCGGTAAAGAGAGAAACCTCATCAGATGAGTTAGATGGGACAACCTGAGCAACATTCACAGTTTTAGACTGTCAGTTGGCCTTGGATCTACATTTTTCCTCAATGTGCTAAATTTTTTTGCAAAAGGTGCATTATTGGTTGGCCTTCAACACTGTTCCTCAATGTGACCAAATTTGTTGCAAAAGGTGCAGCGAGGATGAGGACCTCTGAAGCATGGGTACTCCTCCCAGGGAGGAGTACCGGTACCCAGTACGTACCGGGTACGGGTACGCGTACCATACGCGTTGGGTACGTACCAGGGTACGTACCCCAAATTTTTTTTTTTTTTTTTGAATTTGGGTACGGCTCGGAGTGGCTTGGACGCGGCTCGGTGCGGCTTCACCACTGGCTGGGTACGGCTCCACCATATATTTGCCAAACACGGTCGTTTTTTTCAGATCTGGACCACGAGCTTCGAATCCGAGTCTCAACGAGCTTCCAAATCTTCATTCTTCTTCTCCCCGAGCTGCGCGAACAAGCTCTAGGGACTGCAACTCCGGCGACGTCAGCGAATGCAACTCCGGCGAACTTCATTCTTCTTCTACCCAAGCTGGTGGCACGTACGTAGTCGCGCGACCTAGCCGTGCGACGCGAGCGCGCGCGACCCGAGCTCTGTGACAAAGTGACCTTGCAGTGCACGAAAATGGAGAGAAAGAAGAAAACGAAAAGGGGGAGGGCCTGCAGGAAAACGAAATGGGAGAGAGAATAGGAAACGAGATTTGATTTAAAAGAAAAATAAAAGTACAAATTTAAGAGTTATTTTCTTGTTTATATTTTTTTAGTACCGAGACATATACATATAATTTACTTAAGTATATATAAAAATTTAATATTAGTTTTTTAAAATGAATTAATTTACTCATTAATTTTTATACTATGTTGTCATATTTTATTGTGTGAGATTTTAGGTTATTATACATATATATATATATAAAATTTATTTTATATATATATATATATATATAATACCGTACCCTAGTTTTTTGAAAATTTTCGTACCCGTACTCAGTATCCGTCTGGGATACTGGAGATCTGCACTACCGTACTGCGTGCAACGTAGATGAGGACGATTACTACCACGACGTCCTCCCCGTCCACCTCGGTTGCTAGATTGGGAAACCAGCATAGATGATTCAACAAGTGTAGAGGATGGAACAAAAGTTGTAGGATTGGAGAAACACAACAGTTGTTCGGGGACTATATCATATGAAGTAACAATAGGGCTTGAGAGTATATAATTACGAACTAAGTCAAGCTCAAGTGGCAAACCAGCAAGGGCAAGGACCATGAAGAACTTTCCACGTTGTTCGGCATGTTTGTATATATTATCAATGAAGGGCATAAGTGCATCAAACTTAGCAATCAACATATCAAGCTTACTCAAATAGGTCTACATGTCCATGTCTTGTTTCTTAATGGCGATCAAGTCAGAAACAATGTTGTAGAGATGGTTCACATCATTGGAGTACAATTTCTAAGCCTTGGCCCAAACATCATAGCATGTCCGAAAAGCGCGGTACTGAGGTTGAAGCTTGGCATCAATGGAGAACCACAACACACTACAAAGAGAAGCATCAATTTGTTTCCACTTGGCCTAGTCCTTGTCGGGAATGTCCTTGGCTTGTTTGACAAGGTGTTCATGATGGCCTTGCCCTTCAAACCATAACTCCACAGTAGCGGCCCAAGAGGTGTAATTGGCTGCACCCACCAATTTGTCACATGGGATCAATGGGACGGTCGTGAAGCTGATGGCAGCAGGTGTGTCAGAGGCAGTACCGGAGATAGACATGATGGTGAGGGTGAAAAATAGAGCTTGGTAGGCTGGCATGAAGCACTGGGATGGTTGGGTCAGAGGTTGAGGAAATGGGTCTCGTAACAATGCAAAAAAAAAAAAAAAAATAGAGGTGGGAGGGGTTGCGGGTTGTTATAGGTTGGGAAGAGGGAGGTGTGGTCGGAAAGGGGTAAAGGAGTGGCCGATGGTGTCGTCGGAGAAATATAGTGGCCAGAGAAGGCAGCATGCGCTCACATGCAGCATCGCGTGAGCGGACGAGCAAATAGGGGAAGCCGCGTGTGGGGCCGTATGCAGAGGCAGGGGCGGTAGGTTGGCAGCGGTTGGACCGGTCGATGGGTTCTACTGCCGTTCTGGGTCGTCAGCAGTGGTGAGCGTCGCAGGAAAAATCAAAGCTGGTGGAGGCACAGCTGTTTGGACAGGAATGGGCACGAGAAACCACCGGTGATGCACAGTGGTGTGAGGATCTTAACCTACTACTGATACCATATAGAATTAGAGAGGATTTGAGGAATTGTGTGTCTCATCACACACAAATAAACTAGATTATATATACAGATTTGGTACATGAATGAAGTAAATACAAACAATATTTCCTATGAAGTGGTGACTACAATATCAAGTACTCTTATGAAGTGGTGATTACAATATCTAGTAATCACCACCATGAGTCAGCTATGAAACATGTTTCACATGTTTAACATGTGAAACATGGGCTTAATTCTAACAGCAGCATTCCATATATAACCTTCAGCTCCTCCATCATGATTGTGTTTCTAATGCAAAAGACAGAAGAAACTAACAATCTCGCACACTTGAGCTAGTAAATCAAACTATTTTTCTTTTCCTTTTTTAAAATCAGATAAGAGTCCATACATCCATTTACACAGTAAAGAAAGGAGATCCAATATACAGATTCTGTTTCTATCCTTGGAACTGACAGGAGGAAATACGATGTAAGCTTAATAGTAAGAGCTAAGGATGGCAAAACCCATTGAATTTCTTTCTAAAATGTTTCCAATAAGAAACCTGAATCACCTTGACACCTTTCTAATCCTAAAATAAGTGCGTGTGTGAATTAACTTATTTGTGTTTAGAAAAGCTTATAATCAAAATGCTGCAAAGAGAACTTTCGGCTCAAAAGCTATCTTTGAATTAAAAATTAGGTAAAACCAAATATACAGTAAGTGGTATAGCTTACTTCAACTAACAAAGACAGCTGTCTATAATTAAAGAGCTAAGCAATTTTGGCGAGGTATAAAAAACAATACATTCTGCTTGTTCTGTAGAGATTCAAGAAAAAATGCTGAAACTGACCAAATTAAATATTAAAGAGTCGGGAAAAAAACTAGGGGGCAGACAAGGAAATATAATCCATTCTGTTCATACCCAATATTATATTATATTAATCCCTCACCCATGATCACAGCAGATGTTCCCTTATTCAAAGAACTTCCTATCAAAGAATAGAGTTTTTTGTATTTTTTCCATGAATAAGATATGTACAATATATAGACACTAGGTCACACATTGGATTAGATAATCAGATCCCATGATATCAGGAAAGAGAATATCTTAAGGTTGAAAAAATAAAGATCCTAATCAACCTAACCTATACTAGGAGACAAATAACAGAAATAAAAAAAAACAGAGAGAATCCCAAGGAATATCACATGTGAATCCCAAGGAATATCACATGTGACTGACAACAAATTCAACTCCACATGGATCCATATGGATCCACATGGATTCCAACACTTCCTTAATTCACATCACTGCTACAGAGACATAAAAAAGAAATCTGGTATACATATTTACATAAAAGTGCATGATCCTCTAGAGTTTGGACAATTTACCAGTGACTCCTTTGAGTAGTAGTTAATTTGAGGTAAAGCCAATAAAGTTGTTGCAAACCAATTTGTAACCTTGTCAACAGTAAGCTCACCATCAAACCTAGCATGGGAATAAATCATGTATAGTAATTCCATGAGAGGATTAAGTTGAAAGGATTTACAAAATTGTAATTGCCTGTCCTCAAATCTAGGTCTTATAATATAACTCACCTACTAAAACAATTTGCAGCATGACATCCGGGAGGAATGGCAACAAGGGATGGAATTCCTGGATAAAATTTTTCAATAGGTTAAGACAAGCCACATGTGATCCTTCTCTCATAAAATTTAAAACAGTCATCTACCTTTCAAGACACAGAACATGTATTTGTAAATCAAGTAGGATTACTGGCAATTTCTAAAACTTACACTTCTCAGAAAATGCATTTCCAGTAAGAATACTCAGATGAACATATATCTACTTGTCAGAAACGGACCAATGTTGGCGGGTGTGGGGACACATGTCCCAACTCACTTAAAACAATTTCTACTATATATATATATATATATGATTTAACTCCCCCCCCCCCCTCACACCTCACATTCTAACAAAATTTCACCCCAATAGAGGGTTGATTGGGTAAAATTCAAACCTTTAACAAAGCCAAATTTTGACTTTCACCTCTTCCAAATTCCCAATTCCTCTTTTCAAAATCTTCTCAGCCACCCAATCTGCAGCAGCGGCTAAATCCGCAACGACAGTCCAGGATGACAGGTGGTAGCTCTTGGCTAGTGGGAAGTAGCACTAGGGTGGTTGACGGTGGCAAAGGATTTCTTCTCTCAATTTTGCTGAAACTGTTCTGGGCAATGGCCATTGAGTATCACTTCCTGGTAAGCATCACCATTCTGTATCAAGTGTATGTGTATTGCTTCACAATGGAGATATTAGTGGCTTTGTTGACTTGTAGCACTATGACAGTGTCTTCCATTATGTCTTACATTTTTATCTTTTGTCTCATTATTAATTAATTGTCATTGCAGTGCATATCTATATATCATTTACTGAATTTAGTGTGCTTAGTCTGTTGAAATTTGGTGTGTTTGAACAGTAATGAAGTGTGATTTGTTGTATTATGTGGAAATTCAATTATGTAATCGTGTGTTTATGGATTGGCTTTGCCCCCACTACCCAAAATTTCTGGGTCCATCACTGCTTTTTGTTATAAGTTTAATTATTCTTTCAAATCACTTATAAGGCCAACATCGTCTTCCACTTATCTTTAATCAACATAGAAGGAAACCATCAATAACAAATCTGCTTTAACACAAGTATACGAAGACAAATGCATTTAATAAATTTGCCATAAAGAAATTCTCAGGAGTCTTTAACACAAGTATATATACGTACAAAACATACTCAAAAGTCAGAATTAACAGCAAATCTGCAACTAGTCTGATTTAGGTAAATCAGAAAAAATCTTTAGTTACAATGAATTTACAGCTGTAAGTTCCGTAAAGAATGCTCCTTATTTTTGGGCCTTCATACGTTATATATATATATACATATCAGGAGTTTCAAACAAAACAACTACTTAAACCGGGGCAATAGTTGTTCTGATAGAGATCCTGAAACAGAAACAAAAGGCAGAAAACAAAAAATTGACTGCATTCAGCACATACCATTTCTGAAAAAAGGTTTTCCTGTTGATCTTTTATCAGCAAGGTATATGGCGAGCTCCACCTCACCAAGTTCCACCATACCAATATTGGCAACCGCATCCAATAAAGAAACTAACCACAAAGAAATTAATCAGAATAATCTTTTTTTGATAAAAAAAGAAATATTATTAGATGAGAAGAAGAGAGTACAAAGAAAGAGGATAAGGAATCCCTCACAAAAAAAAAAAACAAAACAAAAAGAAACAACTAAAACCTATGTGGGAAAGTCCTACAACAACGCATGCCAATCCCTCTGCATGTCTACCAAAGAAACACCACTAAAAAGACCATGAACCAAAGGGATGCCAAAAGAGTAACCCTATCCCAAATGAAGTCTAGAGTCAAAAAAGAGTCCTTGAAGATTCTAGCATTCCTTTCCAACCAAATACACCAAAAAACAGCATAAACAGAGCACTGCCACAAGATCTTTGCTTCTTTACATGCACCAAAACCTCTGAACTTGGAAAGGAGAAAAAGATGCAAATCGGGCAAACCCAAGACTCTCCAAATATCCCAAATAGTCTACTCCAAAGATAATTAGCTGCAAAACAATGCAAAAAGAGATGCCCCATATTCCAAATTTGAACCACACATAATACACATATTTGGAGACAACGCAGTGAGAGGCCTGCGTTTCTGAAGCATGTCATTAGTGTTAATCCTATTAAGACCAGCAGTCCAAACAAAAGCTTTGACCTTTGAGGGAACTTTGGATTTCCAGATGGGTTTATCCAAGAGAAATTTATCCCTGTTATGAGATTGAGTCAAGAACTGAAAATAAGATTTACAAGAGAAAACTCCTGATAAATCAAGGGTCCAAGTTCTTGAATTAGGCACAGAAGAAAGATGAATAGAATCAATTAAAATCAGGAGAGACTCTAACTCACTAATTTCTCTATCATGCAAGTTTATAAAAAAATGGAAGTTCCAAGAGAAGTTATTGTGAGAAAAAATTTGGCAAATAAGGGCATTATGTAAAGAAGATAGGTGAAATAGCCTTGGAAAAGCCTCAGAAAGAAGGACAATACCAACCCAAATATCTTCCCAAAAATTAATACGAGAGCCATCACCTAGATGCAAGGACAAGAGAGAATTAAAGGAAGGAAGACCTTGAGAGAGATAAATTTCCAAGGGCTAGCATGAGACACTCTACTTGCAGAATTGGTGTCCCACACATTCGGATGCAAACCATACTTACTTCAAATAACATGATGCCATAAAGAAGAAGGTTGTAGAGGAAAACGCCAAAGCCACTTAGTTGCTAGTGCCTTGTTCTTGGACACCAAATTACCGAGACCCAACCCACCCTCCTTCTTAGGTCTACAACAAACCTCCCAGCTAACAAGGTGGTCTCTACTAGAATCTCCCGCCCTCGACCAAAGGAAGTCCCTCATAACTCTCTCTAATTTCTGAGCCACAGCCACAAGAATACCAAAAAAGAAGAGAACGTAAAGAGGGATATTAGACAAACAAGACTGAATTAGAGTGATTCGACCACCCAAAGAGAAAAAGGCACCTTTCCAACAATCTAACCGCTTAGAGATCTTACAAACCACCGGATCCCAAAAGGAAACAGCACAAGGACTAACTCCCAAAGGAATCCCAAGGTAAGTGAGAGGCCACTGAAGAATTTGACAACCTGCTAAAGTAGGAAAAGCAGACAAAATTTGATTGTCCACATTCACACTTGCCAAACCACTTTTTGCCAAATTAATCTTAAGACCAGAAATGACCTCAAAGAACCTCAAAATAATCAAAGTATTAACAAAAGAATCAACATCAGGTTCCAAGAAGAATACTATGTCATCGGAAAACTGAAGATGAGAGACTAAAACCTCCTCTGAACCAACAGTTAGCCCCTTAACCAACCCAATATTTACAGCTCTAGACACTAAACGGCTAAGCACGTCGACCACAATGGTAAAAAGAAACAGAGATAAAGGATCTTCTTGTCTCACTCTCCTTTGACCCTTAAACCAAGATTTAGGTTCCCCGTTCACTATGACTGCAAAGGTGGAAGAGGATAAGCACCCCAAATTCCAATTTCTCCATCTTACCCCAAACCTTTTCCTATCCAAGACTTTGTCCAAAAAACCCCAACTAACATGATCATAAGCTTTCTCAAAGTCTAACTTAAAAACAAGACCATGTTTTGTCTTGGATCTAACATCATCCACCACCTCATTGGCAATGAGAGCAGCATCAAGAATTTGCCTACCCGGAATAAAAGCACTTTGGTTCTCAAAAATGGTATCAGAAAGGACCTCACTCAACCTAGAAACAAGAACTTTTGATATGATCTTATAAACACTAGATACTAAATTGATGGGTCGAAAGTCCTTTACTTTAATCGACCTATCCTTCTTGGGAACAAGAGAGATGAAAGTTGAGTTCATGCAAACTCCAATTTTACCATTAAGGAAGAATTCAGCAAACACACCAAGGAGGTCAGGCTTGACAATATCCCAGCGATTTTGAAAGAAATCAAAAGTAAAATCATCAAGACCAGGCACTTTGTCTTTCCCCAAACTAAAAACAGCCCTACGGATTTCCTCCTCCTCAAAAGGCCTTTCCAACCAACGAGCGTTATCTGAAGCAATAGGACACCAATCCAAATCCTCAATGAAAGGCCTAATAAGCATATCTTCATCGAACAACTCAGTGTAGAAACCTAGAGATTTCAGCAGCAATGACCTCAATATCTCTAACAACACTACCATCCTCAAGTTCCAGCTCCTTAATTAAGCTCTTTCTACGCCTTCCATAAGCCACCCTATGAAATAACTTGGAATTAGCATCCCCATCCTTAGCCCATTGAAATTTCATCTTTTGTCTCCGACTAGATTCTTCCCTAACCAGAATTTCATCTAAATCTAGTCTTAGCATCTGCCTCCTAGCACACAGAACCTCTGAGAGATTACCCTCTAACTCCAACCTATCCAACGAGTCAATCTCTTTCAAAATATTTTCTTTTCTAATCTAAATGTCCCCAAAGACCAACTTATTCCACTTTTTCAGCTTTTCCTTGAGAAGTTTTAATTTCCTGATAATTTTAAAACCTTCCCAGCCCTCAACAGAAGTTGTACTCCAAACTTCCTTAACAAAAGGGATAAAAGAGTGATGACTAAGCCACATGTTCTCAAACCTAAAAGGAGTAGAGGCCCATTTCACCTAACTTGATTCCAACACGAAAAGGAAGTGATCAGAAATTGAACGAGATAAGCTCTCTTGCACCAGATCAGGAAAAGCATCCTCCTAGGTAGAGGTAAACAGGAATCTATCCAACTGAGAAGCAATAGTGTATTGCCTTCTAGCTGACCAGGTGAACCTAGCATTGGAGAGGGGAATATTCCTAAGACTACACTCCCTAATAAAACTGCCAAAATCCCTCATAGAAGAAATGAGACGATCGCCACCCAGCTTTTCGACTGGGGATCTAACTGCATTGAAATCCCACCCAGACACCAATGCAACCCACAAAAGGAAGACAAAAAACCTAGCTCTTCCCAGAAGAAAGAATGCTGTCTAGGATTATTTGGGCCATAAAACGAGGTAATCCATCACTGACCTCTCCCTTTAACATCTAACAAGACAGACACTGAAAAGTTACCAAGGATGGAATCAACCTTAGAGGCAAACCTAGTGTTCCAAATGATCAGCATACCTCCCGACGCTCCAAGAGAAGGGAAGCACTCCCAATCCTTAAATCTAAAATTCCATAGGTCCCTAAATAGTAAAGCATCCAGATCCTTAAGCTTGGTTTCTTGAAGCAAAACTACGTCAGGTGTTGCTTTGTAGATTAACTCCCTAACTCTCTTACGTTTCGGGCAACTACCTAACCCTCTTACATTCCAACTAAGAATCTTCATTAACTAACTTACCATCCCGCTTTCCAACCTTCCCTCCATAGTTAATGGTAGAAACCAAACAATCCAATTCTCTAGTTAACCTCTTTTTCTTATGAATATAAGTTAACGGAGAATCAACTGAGAAGCTAGACCAGCCATTAGAATTGACCACCTTGACCCCCAAGTCTTGAATTAAAGGATGAGAAATCAGATTGTCCTTAACACTACTGGCATGGAAATTAAGATCTTTGACACTTTCCTCAACTTTGTCCCCTTTGGCATAGTTGAGTAAGCTAGAAGAAGAGGTTAGCATCGGAATAGGAAGAAGCCCATTTCCTTGAAGAGAGTTCTCTATATTTTCACCTAAAAAAACCACAGAAGATTGAGCACAAAAAGGAACAGAAGAAGAGACAAGATCAACTGCAGAAAGAGAGTTTGAAAATTTAGGAATTAAAATATGATGAACACTCTCTGGATTAGACAAATCTTGAGTCTGAACATAGTTGTCCTTAACAGAATTAACATCAATTTCAAGACCAGAAGGAGACCCCTCATCCTCTGCTCCAAGTCCTTGTTCAAAAAGTTCGGGAATTCCTGACAAGTCCATCTTAGGTTTAGGAAGATCACTGTCTTTTTTAGTGCAGTCTGGAAGAAGTTGCTGCAAATTATGAATGAGCAGGCCACCCTCTTCAGAATCTTCCAAATCAAAAATTGACTCTAAATCTTCACCTTCATCTTGAGAGGAGAAATCAGAGTCATATGTAGAATCAAAAATTTCTGACACCCGAATACCCTCTTGCTTATCCCCACCCTTTGATATCTCAGGTTGCATATTCGTCAAAGGAGAGTGTTGAATAGGCAGAAAGGGAACACACTCAACAAGCTGAACAATAGCGGTCAGAGGAATAGGGGGAGAAACAATCTTAGCAGAAACGGCCGCACTCGAAGCTATCCTAGCACTCTCTGTTTCAACATGACTCGCTGTATCCAAACCACCCACAAGATTTTGCTCATTGCAACCATGCTAAGAACTTGGGAAAGGAGGAGCTAGAAGGCTAGAAGATATTCTCATCGCTGGCCTACTTGAGTTCACCTTAGGGACCCAAATCTGCCTAATCTTTACAGTCCTTTCTCCAAACCAATTAGATGGTCCAGCTGCTGAAGTGGTTTAAGGATAAGTCTATTTCGATCCTAACCTAGAAAAGACACCCACCTTGGGTCCTAATCTTGATAAAACACTGCCTTTGTGCCTCTTGGCTTCAGTCCCTTCATTAACCCATTTCACAAACCTTTTCCCTCCTGGGTCAACATCAATTTCCAAAGAATGACCAAATTCATTCTCCTTAAAGTCTAGCTCTTGCCTTAATAACAAACCCTTAACCACAGGTTTCACAATACGAGCACCGCGACGATCTTCACTAGTGCCTCCACTCTTGACCGCATCAAAATAAGATTTTCCCCTGATCAAAGACTACTGTATTATTGGAGAGCACTGTTTGGAATGTTTCTCAGCGCCCTTCAAAGGATTTGCCACCAACAATTCTGATAAAGCCCTCCCGAAATGATTCCACCGTGTGCACAAATGACCCTCAGGGACAATAACCGAATTCCTCCTTCCATTACCAAAGAATTTTGTCACCAACACATATTGACCTCTCTTATTTCGACCCCGTAAAACAGAGAAGACTTTGCCCTCACCTTCGAAACGCCTTATGAAGGAGGGATCAGCGATCAAGGCTTTGTCCTTGAAAGTGGATAAAAGCCAAAAAGAAGCATCTCTGCCCAGCAACAGAGATTTTATAAACCTACGACCCCTCTCTATCACTTGTACACGAAAGAACTTGCCCTTATCTTCAAGTACCAAGTCAAAGCATTTGGCTTCAATGGCAATCAGCTTAACACCTCCCATTAGAATTGAAGTTTGCTAATGGGCATGAAAAGTTGAATAAGATAAGCCATTATCACCATTTAGGATCGAAGGAAGCTCTATGAGAGCAAAAGGCTAGAAAGAACACTGCAAACCAGAAAGATAAACTAGAAAATGCCAAAAAGGTCTAGAGGGTGGCCGGAAATACGTCGGAGAGGAAGCCGGAGAAGCAAGAAAACGAACGGAGAAATCACACTCCTCCACACGCAACATGTGGGCCAGAATGGCAGACAGAAGAGGGGGCGCATGTGGGCTCATGAAAGGATTTCCGGCCACTAGCTTTCGGGGACTGGCCATCCAAATGATGGTTTCTCCGATCTGGGGTTGCCGATGGACGAATATAGCTCCGGTGGGTGCTTAGACAGAAAGACGTACGCCACTGTAGAGAAAGCGAGCCCTAAACCCTACCAGTAAAATATCTGCACTTTCTTAAACAGAATAATCTTATCCTTGAAGAGGTGACCAACATAACAAAATGCTTGGATATCAATTAGATTGAGTAAATGTAATAAACTAAAGAATAACACATCATACATGTAATCTTTTAATTCTTTTAGAATTAAGCTTTAATATGTGGCTTTAGTCATCACCTAGTCATAGGTGACTCATAGAGCTGATTACTAGAAATTGTAATCTGTAATTGTAGGAATTAGTGTCTGTAATTAGTTTTTGTAATTACTCCAGCCATGTACTAATCAGGATATAAATGCCAGATTACTAGTATGTTTTCACACACACAGTTCCTCAAATCCTCTACTAATTCTATATGGTATCAGTAGGTTAACGATTCCTCACCATTGTGCATCTCTAGTGGTTTCCGATGCTCCTTCTCGTGCAAACCGTCGTGCCTCGACTGGCTGCGACTTTCTAGCAACACCCTTTCACCAGCTGCGACCTCAGATCCAAGGTAGCCAGCGCCGATCAGCCTAACTATGGCAGACCCACTACAGTCTACAGTCTCATGTGCCTACACGCATGCGTTTTCTTCTCTGCGCATCATCCCATGCGCCAACACGTGTTAGCGCGCGGCCACCCTTTTTCTCTGGCAACCCCATCGGTCCTCCGATCAACCTTTTCCGACCTCACCCTTTGTTCCTAGCCTAGATCGACCACCAAACCCATCCTACCCAGTGTTTTTGAACATTGTTCACGCGACTCAAACCTTTGAGTGTCTCACCACTGCATCCTATAGACCTCATCTCACCCAACCCAGCATGTCTATCTCCAGTATTGCCTCTAACGTACCTTCTGTCATCAACTTCACCACCATCCAGTTGATCCCATGTGACAAATTGGTGGGTGTAACCAGTTACACATTTTGGGCTGCTGCTGTGGAGTTATGGTTTGAAGGGCAAGGTCACCATGAAAACCTAGTCAATAAAGCTAAGGGCATTCCGACAAGGACCAAGCCAAGTGGAAACAAATTGACGCTTCACTTTGTAATGTGTTGTGGTTCACCATTGATGCCAAGCTTCAACCTCAATACCGCGCTTTTCGAACATGCTATGATGTTTGGGTCAAGGCTAAGAAACTGTACTCCAATGATGTCAATCATCTCTGCAACATTGTTTCTCACCTAATAGCCATTAAGAAACAAGACATGGACAAGCAGACCTATCTAAGTAAGCTTGATAATTTGATTGTTGAGTTTGATGCACTAATGTCCTTTACTGATAATGCAGACAAACATGCCAAACAACGCAGAAAATTCGTCATGGTCCTTGCCCTTGTTGGTCTACCACTTGAGCTTGACTCATTCCACAATCAAATTCTCAAGTCCTATCATTCCTTCATATGATTCTGTCTCAGAACAAATATTGCGTCTCTCCAATCCTACAGTTTATGTTCCATCCCCTGCACCTATTGAATCGTCTGCATTGGTTTCCCAATCCAGCATCTGGGGTGGACGAGGAGGAGGTTGTGGTGGTAACAATTCCTATCCTCATTGCACCTTTTGCAAAAGATTAGGCCACATAGAGGAACAAGTGCAAAACTAAGGCTAACCAATAGCCTAAAACTATGCATGTTGCTCACGTTGTTCCATCTGATTCATCTGACAAGGTTTCCTTCTCTACGGCTGAGTATAATGAGTATATCCAGCTTAAGGTAGCCATGCAGTCCACTACACCTGTCACTCAGACCAGTAATCCTATAGCCTTTTTTTCATAGTCTTCTTCTCTAGGACATTTGATTCATGATTCGGGCACTTCTTATCATATGTCTGGTAACAAATCATTTTTCTCCCACCCAACCAATACAGATACACTACCTACTGTCACTTTAGCCAATGGCTCACAAACCAAAGTCCAAGGAATTGGTTAAGCTAATCCGCCTCCTACACTTTCTTTAAATTCTGTACTTTTTGTGCCTAGTTGTACTTTTAATTTGATTTCCATTAGCAAACTTGTTTTGGACCGTGATTCGGGACCCAGTCTCATGGGTCAACCCGACACGCATCCAGCAGGAGACATCCATCAACAACCTAGCATGAGTTCGCTTGAGACACTGTCGAGACCCCGACACAACATATGTCGGACCACGGCATTGGGCAACAACAACACGATTGCGAGATTTGCATAGTGGATGAATCCCAAATTATAAGTAACTGCCACTTACGATCTTACGAAATAATTGCGCCCATAACCGCCTTTGACTGCTCATAACTGCAGTATCAACATTCCGATTTTATAGGAATTCTCTACAACAATCAAGGGAATGAGGTTTCTCATTTACTCTTTATAAATATTAGGCTCAATCACTTTCAACAGATAACTATTGCTCTTTAGCTTAAACCCTAATTGTGCATAGCCTGACTTGAGCGTTGGAGTCCCTATACAAGTACCAACCACCCCTGTTTCAACATGTTCTACTGCTGCTCAAGGAGGAAAACACCAGTTCATACCTATTCAGATACATCTCAGTATCCACTATTGAGCATTGGCGTCGTCTGTGAGAATCCTTAAATTCTTATTCCCATCCAACCATGGTGAGCACAAAACAAAACTCAAGGAGAGATGTTGCACACGGCGCTACAGGTCAAAGGCAAGCTCCAGCAACACATCATCACCCTCAACCTGTCGCACCACCAGTTGCTGAGACCTCCACCACGAGGAACCAGGAGCCCAACACTAGACTCCTGCGCAATGGGCAAGAAACTTCACTTTTCAATAAAAGCCCACACCCATCGTGCAGGACCTCTGTGAGGGATTGACTGGTCCCCACATGCATGGAGCCAATTCTAATGGTCATGGCTAAAATCCCAGTGCACCAACACTTAGGACCCAGGAACGAAGAAGTTGATGGTCGCGTGTCCCATCCAGAGGGCACGATCCAATCTGATATGTCCAGAAACCATCTCCTGGACTTAGTGCAACAAGCGGCGGTGCTAGAAGAGCAACGTCGCAGAATAGAAAGTTTGGAGCAATCTGTGCACGAAGGCCAATCCGAATCGCACCAAGATGACAGAAAACAGAATGTGGCCAACGGCCAGGGAAGAATGTCACACGCTGAGCCGAAATGTCCAATGTCGTTAATAACAACCCAGACCCCGACAATCAGGAGAAGCCCTTCTCAGCCCAACTGATGAAATATAGAGTTCCTAGAAACCTCAAGTTTCCAGCCAACGTGGAACTCTATGACGAAAGGAGCACATAGATGTCTATGTTCAATCTATGTGATTCCATGGGGGATCCCCATAATTAGTATGCCGCGCCTTCCACTTTTCTTAAAGAAGGCGGCCCTCAGATGGTTCGTAACCCTGCCAACGAGATCCGTCACCAATTGCCAGGGCCTCAAATAGCGGTTCTTGCTGCACTACACCACCAGCAATGAGCGACCCAAATCTATTGAATCTCTCTCTGAAATTCGCCAAGGGCGCAACGAGCCCCTTCACAAGTACCTTAAGAGGTTCAATACCGGCTTGTATTAATGCGAAAAACCTCGATGAGAGGATTGCTCTCCACTATGTCAAGAGCGGCCTCCGGACAGACTCTCAGTTTTTTCAATCTTTGGCAAAGAAAAAGCCAGAGAATATGAAAGAATTTCGGGAACAATCACAGAAGTACATAAACCTGAAAGAGGTTACTAAGGCTAAGAGGAACCTAGAAAAGAGTGAGTCCTCTCACCAGAAAGGCAACCAAAAAATCCCTCTCAACCCCAGAACTCCTCTAAAGATGATCCACCCCGGACCAAATACTCAACTTATACCCCTCCGAACACTCCAAGTGCAATGATCTAAAGGAAGTGTTTTAGATCGAATTCCAGAACATCAAGAGGCCACCTCCTTTGAAGAAATATGCACAGAAGGATCGTACAAAACATTGTTCGTGGCATAAGGCCTATGGCCACAACACAAAAGATTGCTTTCAACTTTGTGATGCCATTGAGTCCCCAATTAGGGCAAGATGGCTGGATCGATACATCAGCCATGTCCAAAACAATGGACATCGCGGAGGACGGAATGAAAGAAAACGCAGCCCCAGTCCTAGGCAGATAAGGTCCCAAAGTCCGCCTCGCTGTAATACTAACAACCGGTAGGATTGGAACAAGGACACTCCGTCAGATGATAATGATAGCCACCATGCCCAGGTTAACCGAACCATCAACACTATCGCTGGTGGTTGCGCGGGCGGTGGGTCATCCAACAGCACCTAAAAGAAAGCACTCAGGATGGGGGTATTGAATGTCTCCCACTCTGCACCCAAATCACTAGCCGGAGATCGAAAGACGCCCCCATCTCTTTTTCATAAGGAGATTACGGCGAAATTATCCCCAAGTAGATGATACGCTGGTTGTCTCCGGGATAATTTCTAATGTCGAGATCCGCCGCACTTTTGTAGACCAAGGGAGTTCAGCTGATATTATGTTCATGAAGCTATACGAAAAGCTGGAGTTTCCAAACTCAAAGCTAATCCCCTACAATGGGGAGAGGAGATCCGAAGTACCAAACCCCAGCAGAAGGGAGAACTACAGTCACTCCCACTTGGTGTCAACCCAAATCAAGTCACCAAGATTGGGGCAAACTTGGATGAAGAAGAGAGACGCCAGTTGATTGAGCTCTTGAAAAAGAATAAAGACCTTTTTGCCTAGACGTCCTCTGACATGGTTGGCCTTGACCCCGACTTCATCTGCCATCGTCTATCTATAAAGAAAGATGCAAGGCTAGTCTCTCAGAAGAAACGAAAGGTTGAGCCAAAAAGACAGTTGGTCGTTGAAGAACAAGTCAAGGAGCTACTCAAAGTCGGCTTCATAAGGGAAATGGCCTACACCACATGGCTATCCAACGTAGTCCTGGTGAACAAATCAAATAGGAAGTGGCGAATGTGCGTGGACTACACGGATTTAAACAAAGCTTGTCTCAAAGATCCATACTCACTTCCCAATGTAGATTAATTGGTTGACAGCTCCTACAAATTCCGTTTGCTGTCTTTCATGAGCGCATACTCCAGGTACAATCAAATTCCAATGTACCCCGAAGACAAAGACAAGACCGCTTTCATCACAGAGAGGGCGAGCTACTGCTACTATGGGAAAAATGCTGGAAGTGTATATTGATGATATGATAGTGAAGACCCCACAGGCCGGATCACACATCTCGAACCTTGAGGAGGTGTTCACACAACTCCGAAAACATAACATGAGGCTCAACTCGGAGAAATGTGCCTTCGGGATCCAAGCTGGCAAATTATTGGGCTTCATGTTGACTCACCGCAAGATTGAGGCAAATCCAGAAAAATGTCAAGCGATGCTCAGCATGCATAGCCCAGAAAACATCAAGGAAGTGCAGCAACTGACAGGCCGGATTGCGGCCCTCACACGTTTCCTCGCCATAGCTGCTCACAAATCTCTTCCCCTCTTCAAACTGCTCAAAAAAGGGAAAGATTTTGAATGGACTCAAAAGTGTGAAGATGCCTTTAAATCTTTGAAGAATCTTCTCTTTTCTCCCCCCATACTGACAAGACCGGAACCCGGTGAGACTCTGTACTTTTACCTTTCAGTTCACGAAAAGGCTATAAGTTCAGTACTGATCTGGGAGACGGCGGAGGGGCAGAAGCTAGTCTACTTTGTAAGCAAGGTGCTACAAGGCCCCGAGCTCCACTACCAGAAAATAGATAAGGTTGCCTTTGCACTCATCACCACGACCAGAAGACCTAGACAGTACTCTCAGTGCCATCTCGTGGTAGTGAGGACAGACCAACCCATCCGTCAGATACTGCACAAGTCAGACTTAGCAAGAAGAATGATCGCCTAGTCCATTGAGCTTTCTGAGTTCAGTATCTTGTATGAGTCCCAGTTAGGAGTTAAGGCTCAAGCGCTCTCAGACTTCCTAGCAGAGCTCACATTGGACCTCGGTAACCCTAAATGAATTTCATGGACCATATTCGTCGATAGATCCTCGAACCCCAAGGGGAGTGGTGTCGGGGTCATCTTAGAAAATTCTGAAGGAGTAACAATAGAAAACTCCCTAAAGTTTGAGTTCTCCACTTCAAACAATCAGGTAGAATACAAAGCATGCATCGCCAGACTAATGACGGCCAAGGACATGGGAGCGGCTGAGATCACACTTTGCAATGGCTCCCAACTTGTGACCTCCCAAATCCGAGGTGATTATCAAGCTAGGAAGCCCCTTCTTCAGAAATACTTAGTCAAAGTCCAAGGGCTCCTCAAGAATTTTCAGGCGGTCAAGATAGAGCACATACCTAGGGAGTAGAATTCCAAGGCGGACCTTCTGTCCAAACGAGCCAGCACCAAGAGCCTAGGCAACAACCGCTCCGTCATCCAAGAAACCCTTTCTCATCCTTCCATCACAGACTCAGCTATTTTCCAAGTGGAAGGAAAGGAGCGTACTTGGATCACCCCAATAATGGAGAGTACCTATAGTCAGAACCCGATCTGATGATCCAAAGGAAGCCTCTAAGCTAGTCAGAACCGCAGTCCGGTACACTATCTACAACGAATAATTCTACTGTCGTGGGACTTGAATATCAAAGAAACTTAAGAGAGGATTTCTGAATTGCTTAAGTCAATTGTACTCAGCATATTGGGTTTATATATATACAAGGAATTAATTACATTATGATATTTACAAGGATAAAAAAAGATGATAAACATTTCCTAGGATGCTAAGGTTCCAAAGTAATTAGAAAAACACAAACTATAAACTGATCAAGTTCCAATAATATGCAAATTCCAACACTCCCCCTCAAGCTGGAGCGTATATATCATAAGCATCCAGCTTGTCACAAATCTATGGTATTCTTGGACCCCGAAGTGACTTGGTAAGAAGATCTACCAGTTGGTCATTAGAATTTACAAACGAAGTAGAGATCTCCTTTGAAACAATCTTCTCACGGATGAAATGACAATCAATCTCTATATGTTTGGTTCGTTCATGGAAGACCGGATTTGAAGCAATATGAAGTGCTGCTTGATTATCACAAATTAACATCATAGGTCCTATTTCGCAAAACTTCAACTCTTTCAATAGTTGTTTTAACCATATGAGTTCACATGTAGTGAGAGCTATAGCTCGATACTCTACTTCAGCACTCGATCGAGCAACCACATTTTACTTCTTGCTTTTCAATGAGATAAGGTTTCCTCCAATAAGAATACAATATCCAGAAGTTGATCTTCAATCACTGGGAGACCCGGCCCAGTCAGCATCTATATAAGCAACACCATTTGTATGTCCTCTGTTTGTATACACTAACCCTTTTTCCAGGGGAGCCCTTAATATATCTCAAAATCCGAATAACTGCGTCCCAATGATTAACACATGGAGAGTTAAGAAATTCGCCTACAACGCTAACAACAAAAGATATGTCTGGTCTAGTCACAGTGAGATAATTAAGTTTTCTCACCAATCTCCGATACCTTCTTAGATCTAAAAAGGGTTCTCCCTGATCTGGTAGGAGTTTAACATTCGGGTCCATAGGAGTATCAACTGGTTTGTAGCTTAACATTCCAGTTTCTTCTAAAATGTCAAGAGCATACTTCCTTTGTGAGATAGCAATACTATCCTTCGATTGAGCTACCTCAATCCCAAGAAAGTATCTTAGTCGACCCAAATCTTTAGTTTCAAAATGACGAAACAAGTGTTGTTTCAGTCTTTGAATTCCTTCATGATCATTTCCAGTGATAACGATATCATCCACACAGACAACAAGATAGATACACTTGTTAGATGAGTGTGTATAAAACACAGAGTGATCTGCTTCACTGCGGATCATGCCAAACTACTGTAAAATTGTACTGAACCGTCCAAACCAACATCGAGGAAACTGTTTTAGACCATACAATGACTTGTGAAATTTGCAGACCAATCTTGACTCCCCTTGAGCAACAAACCCCAGAGGTTGCTCCATATAAACTTCTTCAGCTAGATCACCAGGTAAAAATGCATTCTTGATGTCCAATTGATACAAGGGCCAGCGATTCATGGCTGCCATGGATATGAACAGTCGAACAGAGGCCATTTTTGCAATAGGGGAGAAAGTATCACCATAGTCAAGACCAAAAATCTGGGTAAAGCCTTTCGCAACAAGACGAGCTTTCAAACAATCCACCTTGCCATCAGGACCTACTTTGATAGTGAAAACCCACCGACAACCAACTGTCGATTTCCCAGGAGGAAGGGGAATAAGTGTCCATGTGTGATTAGATTCTAAAGCTGTCATCTCATCAATCATTGTTTGGTGCCATCCTGAATGGGATAGTGCTTCCTGGACAGATTTAGGAATAGAGATAGACGACAAAGCAGATGTAAAAGCATAATGGGATGGGGACAAACGATGATAACTCAAAAAATTATAAATGGGATGAGGATTACGAGAAGAACGGATAACTTTACGAAGTGCTATAGGGAAGCCTGAAGGAGAAGAATCCAGAGCATGTGTGGACGCTGAAGCAAGAGATGAACACTGGATTCTGGCGTAGGGACATTTTCTGGAGGCAAAGGACGAGGACAACGATGATAAGTGATGAGAGGACGAGGTGAAGACTATTGGAAGTGTCAACTCCAACGAATAATTAGCTGATATATTTACTAAGTCCCTCATTGTTTCAAGTTGATTTTATTTGTAACAAGCTTGGCACACATAACATATATGCTCCAGCTTGAGAAGGAGTGTTGTTAGAATTAAGCACATGTTTAATATGTGGCTTTAGTCATCACCTAGTCATAGCTGACTCATAGAGTTGATTACTAGAAATTGGAATATGTAATCATAGGAATTAGTGTCCACAATTAAGTTTTGTAACTATTCTTGCCATGTACTAATCTGTATATAAATACCAGATTATTTGTGTGTTTTCACACACACAATTCCTCAAATCCTCTCCTAATCCTATAACTTCTCCTCATGAAAGGAAACTGTACTGCCCAAGAAAAAAGAAAGAAAAAAAGACTAATGCTCTGCCTTTCATTTTGTCCAAAGAACGCCTCCAATGAGAGAGAGAGAGAAAAAAGGGGGAAGGGGCAGAACCGCTGAATACAGCAGAAACTTCTAGCTTTATCCCATTTTTATGAAACAAGCTTGCATACTTCTTGTATTACCTCTCATCTACTTTTTAAAAAGGGAATTTTCTCTCCCTTTTCCTACCATTACCATTTAAAAAAATTATCTACTAACTCAATCAAGAAAATTAAATGCCATTAAGTAGAAACTGAAAATATTATTTCCATATTCCACAGCAACATATCACATGCACAAATAAAATTTTAATGCCAGAGTTCATGTTCAAAAAACATACCAATCTTATTCCAGGACTCAGAAAACTGAGCACAACGCTTGCTCCCCGATGAATACAACTGATCCAAATACATTCACCATGCATATCAAGTCAGAAATTTTTGAAGAATAAAATAGTCAAAAGATTATGGAATATGAACTCAGGCAAGAACGGTGATACACAGCCTTTACAAGCAAGATCAATCAAATCTATTTTTTGAGAGACAGCATAATACCAAAAAGTGAACTCGGTGAAAAATCAAAACTAATGAATGCCTTCCTGATTTACAAACGTGACCAAACATAATTCATGGTTTCAAATTTTCAGAAAACATGCTGCACAAATCATTTACCAACATATAGTTAACAGTCTCATAAATATTCCAACATTTTTTTTGGGTGAACTTGAATATCAAAGAAACTTAGAGAGGATTTCTGAATTGCTTGAGTCAATTGTACTCAGCATATTGAGTTTATATATATATACAAGGAATTAATTACATTATGATATTTACAAGGATAATAAAAGATGATAAATATTTCCTAGGATGCTAAGGTTCCAATGTTACTAGAAAAACACAAACTATAAACTGATCAAGTTCCAAAAATATGCAAATTCCAACACTCCCCCTCAAGCTGGAGCATATATATCATAAGCATCCAGCTTGTCACAAATGTATCCCGAAGTGACTTGGTAAGAAGATCTGCCAGTTGGTCATTAGAATTTACAAACGAAGTAGAGATCTCCTTTGAAAAAATCTTCTCACGAATGAAATGACAATCAATCTCTATATGTTTGGTTCGTTCATGGAAGACCGAATTTGAAGCAATATGAAGTGCTGCTTGATTATCACAAATTAACATCATAGGTCCTATTTCGCAAAACTTAAACTCTTTCAATAGTTGTTTTAACCATATGAGTTCACATGTAGTCAGAGCCCTAGCTAGATACTCTACTTCAGCACTCGATCCAACAACCACATTCTGCTTCTTGCTTTTCCATGAGATAAGGTTTCCTCCAATAAGAACACAATATCCAAAAGTTGATCTTCTATCACTGGGAGACCCGGCCCAGTCAGCATCTGTATAAGCAACAACATTCGTATGTCCTCTGTTTGTATACACAAACCCTTTTCCAGGGGAGCCCTTAATATATCTCAAAATCCGAATAACTGCGTCCCAATGATTAACACAAGGAGAGTTAAGAAATTGACTTACAACACTAACAGCAAAAGATATGTCTGGTCTAGTCACAGTGAGATAATTAAGTTTTCCCACCAATCTCCGATACCTTCTTGGATCTGAAAAGGGTTCTCCCTGATCTGGTAGAAGTTTAACATTCGGGTCCATAGGAGTATCAACTTGTTTGCAACTTAGCATTCCAGTTTCTTCTAAAATGTCAAGAGCATACTTCCTTTGTGAGATAGCAATATCATCCTTCGATTGAGCTACCTCAATCCCAAGAAAGTATCTTAGACTACCCAAATCTTTAGTTTCAAAATGACGAAACAAGTGTTGTTTTAGTCTTTGAATTCCTTCATGATCATTTCCTGTGATAACGATATCATCCACATAGACAACAAGATAGATACACATGTTAGATGAGTGTGTATAAAACACAGAGTGATCTGCTTCACTGCGGATCATGCCAAACTGCTGTAAAATTGTACTGAACCGTCCAAACCAACATCGAGGAGACTGTTTTAGACCATACAATGACTTGTGAAATTTGCAGACCAATCTTGACTCCCCCTGAGCAACAAACCCCGGAAGTTGCTCCATATAAACTTCTTCAGCTAGATCACCATGTAAAAAAGCATTATTGATGTCCAATTGATACAAGGGTCAGCGATTCATGGCTGCCATGGATATGAACAGTCGAACAGAGGCCATTTTTGCAACAGGGGAGAAAGTATCACCATAGTCAAGACCAAAAATCTGGGTAAAGCCTTTCGCAACAAGACGAGCTTTCAAACGATCCACCTTGCCATCAGGACCTACTTTGATAATGAAAACCCACCGACAACCAACTGTCAACAACCAACTGTCGATTTCCCAGGAGGAATGGGAATAAGTGTCCATGTGTGATTAGATTCTAAAGCTGTCATCTCATCAATGATTGCTTGCCGCCATCCTAGATGGGATAGTGCTTCCTGGACAGATTTAGGAATAGAGATAGACGACAAAGCAGATGTAAAAGCATAATGGGATGGGGACAAACGATGATAACTCAAAAAATTATAAATGGGATGAGGATTACGAGAAGAACGGATACCTTTACGAAGTGCTGTAGGGAGGTCTGAAGGAGAGGAATCCAGAGCATGTGTGGACGTTGAAGCAGGAGGAGAATCACTGGATTCTGGAGTAGGGACATTTTCTGGAGCCGAAGGACGAGGACAACGATGATAAGTGATGAGAGGACGAGGTGAAGACTGTTCGGAAGAATTTTCTGGTTCTGGTGGACTCGAAGACTGAGGAACAAAGACCAGAGTGCTCAGGCAAGGAGCTGGTAAGACTTGAGATATAGAGTCTGGTTCAACCTGTGTAGTGTAGTACAGTGTTTCCTCGAAGAATGTAACATCAGTAGAGAAATAAAAACGATGAGAGGTAGGAGAGTAACACCAGTACCCTTTTTGCGGGCGAGAGTACCCAAGAAAAATACATTTAACAATAAGCGCAATTAATTTATCTTTTCCTGGAGAAAGATCATGCACAAAACAAGTGGAACCAAAGACATGGGGAGGAATTTTATAAATGGGTTCCTTAGGAAACAAGAGGGAATAAGGAACTCGGTTATGTAAAACAGAAGATGGCATGCGATTTATTAAGTACCCAGTAGTAAGAATAGCATCCCCCCAAAATTTCAAAGGTGCATTGGCTTGTAATAACGAAGTACGGGCACTATCAAGCAGATGACGATGTTTTCTTTCTGCAATACCATTCTGTTGTGGAGTATAGGGGCAACTAGATTGATGGAGCATACCATGAGAACACATAAAAGAATTAAAAGGAGCAGAAAAATATTCTTTTGCATTATCACTACGTAAAATATGAATTGTGCACCCAAACTGAGTATGGATTTCATTGCAAAAATTTTGGAAGATGCTAAACAACTCAGAGCGATCTTTCATTAAAAATATCCAAGTATATCTTGAGTAATCATCAATGAAAGTAACAAAATATCGATATCCTAAAATAGAACTGACACGACTAGGGCCCCAAACATCTGAATGAATAATATGAAAGGGGGATTCAGACCGATTATTGACTTCACTTGGGAAATTACCTCGAACATGTTTTCCAAGGTGACACGACTCACACTCAAAAGACTGCAAATGAGAGAGATGAGGAACCATCTTCTTTAATTTATTCAGACTTGGATGACCCAAACGACGATGAAGAAGACTAGGAGACTCGGTAACAGCACATATGGTAGATGATGGAGTTTGAAGATAATAGAGTCCCTGTGATTCAAAGCCTGTGCCAATCGTCTGCCTTATACTGCGGTCCTGTATATGGAAAGAACCAGCAGAAAAGGTTATAGAACAATTGAGAGTGCGAGTAAGCTGACTAATAGAAATTAAGTTAAAAGGACAGTCAGGAATAAAAAGAACAGAGTTCAAAGTTAAAGATGGGAGAGGTGCAGCTTGACCAACACCAGTAGCTTTTGTCTTTGAACCATCGGCAAGGGTGATGGAATGAGAAATTTTGGTGGATACTAATCTTGAGAAAAGTGAAGGATTACCAGCAATGTGGTTGGAAGCGCCAGAATCTAGAATCCAGGATTCAACAAGCATAAAATGAGAGAGATAAGCCGTAGAATTACCGGCGTGGACGACACTGGCCGTAGAATGAGTGAGACCCTTTTGAGACTTATCAGAGGCCATGAGAGCAAGTTTAGAGACAGGCAAAGCACCAGAAGAGTCCGCACTTCTTGCTGGTTGGGTGCTGCCCCTTCATTCAGGCTCACCGCTCTGCTGCCTTAGGCATGCCTTTCTGGTTCAGGCAAGGCACGCCTGCCTTATTAATAACTTTCAAAAATTCAAAAACCCTACCCATAAAAAGTCATAGCATTAAAAAATGTCTAGCTTTGGGATTCTTAGAAGCAAGAAGTTTAGTAAATTGCATGCCTTAATCTTTTATTTTTACTATGAATGTTATGCTTAAGTAGTTAATTTATATGAAAAATTAATGCAAAATAGTCAAATATCTATTTTCTTCTTTTTCTAATGTTTACACCTTTCTTCAAGGAGGCATTCACTTTTTGGCCCCTCTTGCCTCAAGCCATTAACACCCCCTTGCACCTTAAGTCCACCTTTCGTCTTTGGCTTCCTTGGATTGAAGTAAATCATACATAGTGCCTCTAATAAGCTGGAATTAAGTTAAGACCGCATTCTGTCTTGTTTAAGAAGTTTAATTTTTAAAAAAATAAAATTATTAACATCCCTGTTGTTGTCGTTCAAATAATAAGTGGAATGCTAACAATAACTCTAATATCCCTAAAATAAATAACATCCTTCTTTCTTTAGGTTGAACAAATTATTAACACCCTACAACAGTTCCAATTGTTTCAAAAATTATAAGAACCCGCATTCTTGAAAGTGGAAACAACACATAACATTTAGCTTATTTGTAATTATGAAAATAATATAATTTATGTTGAACATTTAGCTTCTTTTTCTATTAAAAAAAAAAAGAAACAACCAAACATACTGAACAAGGATTACTAATTCAAATCTTTATCTATAAAACAAGCAATAAAATTCTAGGATGAGGGCCTCAAGTGACCAAAACTAAGAAACCAATACTTAAGGCACCAAGAAATATGAAAAGAAAATTACAAAATTATACATTCAATATGTTGGAATTTACATATCATTGGAACTTGATCAGTTCATAGTTTGTGTATTTCTAGTAACATTGGAACCTTAGCATCCTAGAAAATGTTTATCTTCTTTTATTATCCTTGTAAATATCATACTGTAATTAATTCTTTGTGTATATATAAACCCAATATGCTGAGTACAATTTACTCAAACAATTCAAAAATCCTCTCTAAATTCTCTAATATTCAAGTTGGTATCAGAGAGGGTTGATCCCACTTCTGCTCTCTCATCCTCCGTTACTGTTCCAGCCGCCGTCAAGGCTGGAACCTCATCCAAAGTCCCCTCATCTATTAGAGTGAGGGCCCCAGTCATCTCAGACGGCCATTTCCGGTTGTCTCTCCAAGTCCCATCGCCGGAAAGTCCTCCACATGCCGCCACTAGTTTGTTCAATGTCCGGCGCGTGTCAGCCACGCTCCGCCTTCCCGTTATCGAAATTCGTCACCGCTGATCCCATTCTGCTCGTCGGCCCTCCATAATTCTGTTCAGGTGGTCACCTGCTCTATTCATCCCTGATTGGCTAGTGGGTCATAGGAGCCCACCTTTGTTCTTATAAAGTGTAGAGATGATCTTATGAATTGTGTATTTCTCACACATATAAACTGATATTTATATACATAGTGGTACATGAATGTATACATGAAAGTATTAAGTATAAACACTAACTCTAATGAATACTAATTCCTATGAAGACACTAAGTCCTATGACACGTGTAGCATATGAAACATGTGAAATATAGGCTTTTATTATAACACTCCCCCTCAAGCTGAAGCATATATATCATATGTTCCAAGCTTGTTACAAATAAAATCAACCCGAGGCCCTCTAGGGGACTTAGTAAATATATCAGCTAATTGTTCATTGGAGTTGACAAAACCAGTCATGATCTCTCCTAAAAGGACCTTTTCTCTGACAAAATGACAGTCAATCTCTATATGTTTGGTCCTTTCATGAAAAACTGGGTTAGAAGCAATATGTAAAGTAGCTTGGTTGTCACAAATCAGTTTCATTTCCTCGACGTCTCCCAATTTCAGCTGCTGAAGCAATTGCTTTAGCCACGTAAGTTCACATGTTGCTACTGCCATAGCGCGATACTTGGCCTCTACGCTGGGTCTAGTAACTATGTTTTGTTTTTTACTTCGCCATGAGATTAAGTTACCTCCAACAAAGACATAATACCCTAAGGTTGATCTTCTATCTGATGGTGAACCGGCCCAATCAGCATCAGAATAGCCAACAACTTGAGCATTGCCTTTGTTTTCATAAAGTAACCCTTTTCCTGGTGCACTCTTGATGTATCTAAGTCTGCGAACCACGGCATCCCAATGACTATCACAAGGAGCATTTAGAAACTGACTTACCACACTTACAGCAAAAGTAATGTCTGACCTAGTTATTATAAGGTAGTTAAGTTTACCAACTAGACGTCGATATCTGCCAGGGTCTTGTAATGGCTCTCCCTGTCCCGATAGCAATTTGACATTGGGATCCATCAGAGTATCACTAGGGCGGCAATCCAACATACCTGTTTCTTCAAATATGTCTAAAGCATATTGTCTTCGTGTGATGGCAACTCCTGTATGAGACTGAGCAACCTCAATGCCCAAAAAATATTTTAGAGGGCCCAAATCTTTTGTCCGAAAATGGTTTGACAAATGTTGCTTCAGATGTTGGACATCAGCCTCATCATTCCCTGTGAGGACAATGTCATCTATATAAACCACAAGATAAATACAAAGGCCAGGTGAAGAGTGCTAGAAGAACACAGAGTGATCAGCCGCACATTGAGTCATGTCGAATTGTTGGATGACAGAGCTGAATCTCCCAAACCAGGCATGAGGAGATTGTTTAAGTCCATAGAAAGATCGACGTAGTCGGCAGACTAAGTCTGGTGCATTTTGAGCAATAAATCCTGGTGGTTGTTGCATATAGATCTCTTCTTGTAATTCACCATGTAAGAAGGCATTCTTGATGTCTAACTGATGAAGGGGTCAAGAATGAATAGCAGCCATGGCAAGAAAGAGGCAAACCGAAGCAATATTAGCTACAGGAGAAAATGTATCCCCATAATCAAGGTCAAAGATCTTTGTATATCCTTTGGCCACTAAGCGGGCTTTCAAACGATCAATTTTCCCATCAAGACCTGTCTTCACAATATAGACACATCGACAACCAACAGTCGTTTTACCAAGAGGTAAGGGGACAAGTTCCCAAGTACCACTAGAGTGTAAAGCAGCCATTTCGTCAACCATAGTCTGTCGCCATCCTGGATGAGATAGAGCTTTGGGAATAGAAACACAGGCCAAAGAGGACACAAAGGCATAATAGGAAGGTGATAAACGATGATAACTCAAATGGCAAGCATAAATAGCGTTAGGATTACGAGTGGACCTAATACCTTTGCGTAATGCTATGGGCAATTCTGGCGCAGGAAGCGGAGCTAGAAAGACCGATAGAGTAGAAGATGAGTCACAAGGAAGACTGGGGACAGGATCTAAAGCAACATGAATGGTTGTCTGATCAACTGGGTTGATGGATGCATGAACAGGGTGTGGACGTGGTCTTCGCTGATATGTGATCAAAGGAGGAGTCTTGACAGGTGTGGGACTAACCTGAATAGGAGAAGGACCAACTAGTAGCATACTGTGAAGGTCATGATGCCCATTAGAGGAAGATGGAAAGAACGGACGGATCTCAAAAAAGGTGACATCAGCAGAGACAACGTATTGTTTGAGATCTGGGGAGTAGCATCGGTAACCTTTCTGCAACCGAGAGTAGCCTCGGAAAAGACACTTAAGGGATTTGGCAACCAATTTATCTTTTCTTGGAGTGAGGTCATGTATAAAACAAGTACAGCCAAAAATATGAAGAGGGAGAGGATAGAGATCCTAGTTGGGAAACAACAGAGAATGGGGTACCTGATTGTGGAGGATGGAAGAAGGCATGCGGTTAATGAGGTAGCATGTAGTCATGATTGCGTCACCCCAAAATTGAAGTGATGTATTGAAGTGAAGGAGCAAGGTACGAGCAGTTTCAACTAGGTGGCGATTTTTTCTTTCAGTCACACCATTCTGTTGTGGGGTATGAGCACATGATGACGGGTGTAAAATGCCCTGTGAAGTCAAAAATGATTGAAATGGGGTAGAAAAATATTCACGGGCATTGTCACTTCACAAAACTTTAATAGAGGTATCAAATTGAGTTTGGATTTCTGAATAAAAGCCTTTAAATATGGAAAAAAGTTCAGAGCGATTTTTCATTAGAAACAACCAAGTACAACGGGAAAAATCGTCAACAAAAGTAACAAAATATTGATAACCCAATGTAGAAGTGACACGACTAGGACCCCAAATATCTGATTGGATTAAAGCAAAAGGAGCATTAGCTCATTTATTGACTCTTTCAGGAAATGAACTACGGACATACTTTCCTAACTGACAAGACTCACACTCTAGTGTTGACACTTTAGAAAGACTAGGTATCATAACATGTAATTTCTGTAGACTAGGATGTCCCAAGCGTTGATGAATGATTTCAGGTGACTCAATGGTAGAACAAGCAATGGGAGATGCAGGAACAATGAGGCGATACAAGCCTCGAGACTCACTTCCTACTCCAATCGTCTGTCTGGTACCCTGATCCTGTATAAGAACAATATCATTAGTAAAGATAACAGAATAAGGTAGGGTATAAGTGAGTTTGCTTATAGATAGACAACCAGGTACAAATAGTACAGAATCTAAAGATAGAGTGGGAAGGGGTTTAGCTTGACCAATGTCTTGGACTTTGGTTTAAGAACCATTGGCTAAAGTAACACTAGGTAGTGTATCTGTATAGGCAAGGTGGGAGAAAAGGGATATGTTACCAGACATATGATCAAAAGCGCCAGAGTCAAGGATCCAAGGTCCCAAAGATGAAGACTATGAAAGGAAGGCTGCAGGATTACCAGGCTGAATGACAGGTGTAGTTGACTGCATGGCTGCCTTGAGTCGTATGTACTCATTATACTCAGCAGCAGAGAGGAACACCTCGTCAAATGAGTCAGATGGGACAACCTAAGAAACATTCACAATTTTAGATTGTTGGGTGGCTTTAGTTCTGCACTATTCCTCAATGTGACCAAATTTTTTACAAAAAATGCATTGTTGATTGGCCTTGGTTCTGCACTGTTCCTCAATGTGACCAAATCTGTTGCAAAAGGTGCAGCGAGGACGAGGACGAGGACAAGTACCACCACGACCTCCTCCCTGTCCACCCCAGTTGCTAGATTAGGAAATCAGGGCAGATGATTCTGCAGGTGCAAGGGATGGAGCAACAATTGTAGGTGGTGAAAGACGCAACAGTTGATCCGAGACTGTATCATATGAAGGAACGATAGGGCTTGAGAGTATTTGATTGCGGACTGAGTCAAGCTTAGGTGGCAAACCAGCAAGGGCAAGGACCATGAAGAACTTTCCACGTTGTTCAGCATGTTTCTCTGCATTGTCAGTGAAGGACATAAGTGCATCAAACTCAGCAATCAAAGTATCAAGCTTACTCAGATAGGTCTCCATGTCCATGTCTTGTTTCTTAGTGGTGATGAGGTTAGAAACAATGTTGTAGAGACGGTTGACATCATTGGAGTACAATTTCTTAGCCTTGGCCCACACATCACAGCATGTCCGAAAAGCACGGTATTGAGATTGAAGCTTGGCATCAATGGAGAACCACAACACACTACAAAGAGAAGCATCAACCTGTTTCCACTTGGCTTGGTTCTTGTCGGGAATGCCCTTGGCTTGTTTGACTAGGTGTTCATGCTGCCCTTGACCTTCAAACCATAACTCCACAGCAGCAGCCCAAGATGTGTAATTGGCTATCCCCACCAATTTGTCACATGAGATCGACGGGACAGTAGTGAAGCTAATGGCAGAAGGTGAGGATGAGGTAGACATGCTGGTGAGGGTAAAAAAAAAGGCTTAATAGGCTGGGATTTAGTGCTGAAATGGCTGGGACAGAGGGTGGGAAATGAAAATCCCATAACAGTGAAAAAGAAAGAAAAAACAAAGAGGTGAGATGGGGTTTGCAAGTTGGTATAGGCTAAAAGAAGGGAGGTGAGGTCGGAAATGGGTAAAGGGGTGGCTGACGGTGGCTACAGAGAATCTGGCACGCGCGCTCACGCACTGGCTCGTGAGCGAAGGAGCAGATTGTTGGAGCTGCGCATGGGGGCACGTGCGGTGGCGGGTGGCAGTGGGTCGGCCGCGATTGAGCCGATCGATAGGTTTTGCTTCCGTTCTGGGTCGTCGGCGATGGTGGGCGTCACCGAAAAAGCCACAGCTGGTGGAGGCGCAGCTATTTGGACACGAAACCACTAGGGATGCACAGTGGTGAGGATCTTAACCTACTACGACTGATACCATATAAAGTATAGAGATGATTTTATGATTTGTGTATATTTTTCACACATATAAACGGATATTTATATACATAGTGGTACATGAATGTATACATGAAAGTATTAAGTATAAACACTAATTCCAATGAATACTAATTCCTATGAAGACACTAAGTCCTATGACACGTGTAGCATATGAAACGTGAAATATGGGCTTTTATTCTAACAGTTCTCATACTAAAAAAAGCATCCTTTGTTGCCACTGTTCGAGATTTTTGGCTATCTCTAAACCTGCTCTCATGGCCTCTGATAAGCATCAAAAGGGTCTCATTTCGTTTGCCTTTTCAGGCTCTCCCACCATTACCTCCAAGAAACCTAATGGTAAAAATAATCTAGACTGGTATGCTAGAGTTGAAGTGTGGATTTTAGGGCAGGGACTCTCTGATCATCTAACCAAGAAAGCTTAAGAGTTCGATGCTGGTTCACAGGACAAGTGGAAGAAAGCCGATTATTAGTTGGTATCCCTATTGTGGCAATCCATTGATCCAACTCTATTGGTTTATTATCACTCCTACAAATCCTGTTATGAAATTTGGAAAAAGGATAAAAGTGTCTATGCGAATGATATTCAGCATCTCTACGACTCAGTTCATAATCTAGCAACCCTCCAAATGACTAATCATGATCTACCCTCCGATCTCGACAAAGCGCAGACCACCTGTTAGGGAACCTGAGATAACCAAAGTGTACCACAAGAGGAGGAAAGAGGGATGTAGGGGATCACAATCCCATTTGAGTCATGCTGACTACGTGAGAGAGGGATGTAGGGGATCACAATCCCATTTGAATCATGCTGACTACGTGAACAGTGAAGTGGAGAGGAATAACCACTTGCTGACGTGGCCAGGGGTGTGGGAAATGCCAAGAGGGAATCTGTAGAGGAAGGAAGAATAAAAAGGAGTGAGAAAGTAAGGGAGGGGTACGGAAAATATTGAGTGGGAATTGGGAGGGAAAGACTAGGCACTATCGAACTTGCCTAGAATTATCAGTTTTCCTATTTCTTTGATTCAAAGTATATTCTGTAAACACTTTTCCAGTCCCCACTGATCTAATATCACACTGATATCAGCTCAGGAGAGGAGATTCTAGTGCATATTCAGTACTTGTGTTTGTTATTTGAACCAGTATCTATCAACTGGTATCAAAACTCCTGATCTTGGGAGCTGTGAATGGTGAATACGTGCATGAAGCCAGAATGGAGGCCCTTGATAAGGGTTTCGAAAAGTGGAGGATAGAGGTGCAGGAAGAACATGAGCTACAGGAAGCTCGGTTGAGGAAGAATGAGGAAACACAGGAAGCTAGAATGCGGAGGAGTGAAGCGGTTCAAGAAGAATTGTTGCATCTGATCAGAGAAATTTCTCGTGGGTCAGAATCGAAGGGTGAAGGGAGTGGAAAAGGACCAAACAACGGCAATCATAGTGGAGTGTATGAGGATCGAGGACAGAAATTAGAGGTCCCTATTTTTTCAAGCGAGGATGCCTATGGTTGGGTGAACCGCGTGGAGTGATATTTCCAGGTGAATGCAATGCACGATGATGAGAAATTACTGGTGGTGATGATCGCGCTGGAGGGCCGAGCACTCAACTGGTTTCAGTGGTAGGAAGTGCAAACACCGAGCACAACTTGGGCTGCTTTCTGATTGGCAATTATCTGGCGATTCCAGCCGACGTTAGCTCCGCAAGAGATGACTCTGAGCGTGAAACAAACGGGAACGGTGGGGGAGTATAGGGAAGTCTTCGAGATGGTCTCAACTCCTCTGCGCGATGCAGAGGAACATTGGCTTCGAGGAATCTTCTTGAACGGATTACGGGAGGAGGTAAGGGTAGAACTCAAGCTTCACAGGCTGGACACGTTATCTGAATTAATGGACCAAGCTCAGCTAATTGAGGAAAGGGACTGGGCATGGGGGAAGGGAGGAATATCCACGGGTAGCAGAATTGGGCCTCAATCCAGAATGACCCACCCGTCGAAAGTCACTTTGCTGGATATTGGACCTCGGTCCAATCACCACCAGGAACAGGGGAAAAGTAACTCAATGGCTTTCAGTGGAGCTCCCCGTTCGAATTTTAGCAGCAACAGTAGCAAATTTTCCCCAGAAACCAAACAAGGGGAGAGCAACAATACTACCAAAAGAGGAGGAGGCTTTAAAAGGTTAATAGAATCTAAATTACAGGAGAGATCACGAAAAGGCTTATGTTTCAGGTGTGATGAGAAGTACAGCCCTAAACGTGTATGTAAGTTCAAACAATTTCATTTTATGATGGTAAATCAGGAGGAAGAAAGGGAGTTACAGGAGGAACAAGAGGTTTTGGAGGAAGATGAAGAGGAAGGAAGGGCCTTGCAGTTATCACTTCGCAGCATCATGGGAGAGGAACAACAAAAATGGACCTCTAAGCTTATGGGGTTTGATTTTGAGGTACATTATAAGTCAGGAACTGAGAACAAAGTCGCAGATGCCCTTTCAAGGAAGATGATATTCTCAGCCATATCTACTGTCCAGCTAGCAAAATGGGACAATATCATGGAGGAAATCCAAGCTTATGATAGATTGCGGTCCATTATGCAAGATTTGGTCAAAAATCAAGATTCTCATCCTGGGTTCCAACTACAAGGAGGGAAGTTACTCTATAAAAATAGGCTGGTGTTGCCTAAGGCATCTGCAAAAACCCAGACTGTTTTAAAGGAATTTCATGACTCTGCAGTGGGAGGACATTCAGGATTCTTCAGAACTTCTAAAAGAATTTCTGGGTTCCTCTATTGGGAAGGAATGAAGAAAGACATTCAGTCTTATGTAGCAGCTTGTGAGGTTTGTCAGAGAAACAAGCACCAAATTTATCCCCAACCAGACTTCTACAACCGTTAGCTATTCCAACTCAAGTATGGGCTAACATTTCTATGGATTTCATTGGGGGACTTCCCAAGACTCAAGGGGTGGATACTGTAAAAGTCTGAATAATCCGTATATTTACTTGGAAATCAGTACATCATTATATACAACTAGTCTAGGCTATATTAGGAAGGTATACTAATGAGTATCCCTATAAATCAGCTAATCAATCAAGCCTAATTATATCTAATTACATTCTGTAACAGCCTACTAATTACATCCTGATTATACGCTAATTATAATCTGTAACACTCCCCCTCAAGTTGGAGCATAGATATTAATCATGCCCAACTTGTTACAAAGATAATCAACCCTGGCCCCAACTAGAGACTTTGTGAAAATATCTCCCAATTGTTCTCCAGTCTTCACATACCCTGTGGAAATCAACCCTTGTTGTATCTTCTCACGGACGAAGTGACAATCAATCCCAATATGCTTAGTTCGCTCATGGAACACAGGATTAGATGCAATGTGAAGAGCAGCTTGATTATCACACCATAACTTGGCTGGTATTGAAGTTTTAAACCCAACTTCACTCAAGAGATGATATATCCATATTATCTCACACACGATTGTGCCATAGCCCTATATTCTGATTTTGCACTTGATCGTGACACAACTGTTTGCTTCTTGCTTTTCCATGAGACCAAGTTTCCTCCAACAAAAACACAATAGCCTGATGTGGATCTCCTATCCATTTTGGAACCTGCCCAATCTGCATCTGAGAAACACTCAATATGAGTATGTCCATGATTTGTATACAAAATACCACGTCCAGGTGCTCCTTTCAGGTAACATAAAATATGTTCTAAAGCTGCCCAATGATGAACTGTTGGAGAAGACATAAACTGACTAACAACACTAACAGAATACGCAATATCTGGCCGAGTCACTACGAGATAGTTCAACTTTCCGACCAATCTTCTATATCTCTCAGGATCTTCAAACAGTTCTCCTTCTCTAGTAAGCTGCATATTTGGAACCATCAGAGCACTACATGGCTTTGCCCCTAATTTTCCTGTCTCAGTCAGCAAGTCAAGTACATATTTCCTCTGAGATAGAAAAATACCTTTATTACTTCTTGTGACCTCAACACCCAAGAAGTACTTTAGCATTTCTAAGTCTTTCGTGTGAAACTGAGTATGAGGGAAAGACTTAAGAGATGAAATTCCTGTAGTATCACTCCCAGTAATGACAATGTCATCCACATATACAACTAGAAGAATGCTAACTGTTGTAGATTGCTTATAGAACACTAAGTGATCAGACTTACTTTTCTTCATACCAAAGGTCTCAACAGCCTCACTAAACTTGCCAAACCAAGCACGGGGACTCTGTTTCAAACCATACAGAGATTTTCGAAGGCGACAAACTTTCCCATACTCCCCCTGAGCAACAAAACCAGGAGGTTGCTCCATATAAACCTCCTCCTGAAGATCACCATGAAGAAAAGCATTCTTGATATCAAGTTGATGCAAAGGCCAATTATGAGTAGCTGCCATAGAAATAAGCAATCTGACAGACGTCAATTTAGCCACAGGAGAAAAAGTGTCAGAATAATCTACACCATAGGTTTGAGCATATCCCTTAGCAACAAGACGGGCTTTCAGTCGAGCAACTGACCCATCGGGATTTACCTTAACCGTGAAGACCCATTTGCATCCAATAGCTCGTTTTCCTGCAAGTAACCAAGTTCCAGGTACCATTGTCATCTAAAGCATTCATTTCCTCTATCATTGCCTTATGCCATCCACGATGAGATATGGCTTCATGAACAGTTTTGGGGATAGAGATAGAATCAAGGGATGCAATAAAAGAACAAGTTGAAGGTGACAAATGATGATAAAAAATAAAAGAAGAAACAGGATAAGTACATTGACATTTACCTTTGCGTAAAGCAATTGGAAGATCATTACCTAATGACGAAGGAGAAATTGGTACCGGACATGAATCAGAAATGGAACCCGAATCAGGATATGGTTGTCGTCTGGTGTAGACCTGAGTGATAGGAGGCCGGGTAAGAGCTGGTGCCATAATGGGTGCAGATGGTGTGGTAGTATAGACTAACACATCATCATCCTCCCCCTGTTGGGGTGTTGGAGCAGATGAAAAATATGGTCTGTCTTCTAGGAAAGTGACATCAGCTGAGATAAGGTACTTGTTAAGATCAGGACAAAAACATCTATAACCTTTCTGAAGACGAGGATAACCGAGGAAGACACACTTCAAAGATTTTGGATCCAACTTACTGACCTGCGGACGAACATCTCTGACAAAGCATGTACTACCAAATATCCGAGGGTCAACAGAAAATAATGACTTGTTAGGAAATAGGATACTATAAGGAATCTCACCATGAAGAACTGATGAAGGCATGCGGTTAATCAAGAAGCATGCTGTGGAAACGGCATCAGCCCAGAAAGATTTAGGAACTTTCATTTGGAATAAAAGGGCTCGGGCAGTTTCAAGAAGATGTCTGTTCTTTCGCTCTGCTACTCCATTTTGGGATGGAGTATCAACACAAGAAGTTTGGTGAAGGATGCCACTCTGAATCATATAATTTTGGAACATGGATGACTTATATTCTTTGGCATTATCACTTTGCAATGTATGAACAGAGACATTAAACTGTGTTTTAATCTCAGCACAAAATGCACAAAAAATTGAAAACAACTCAAAGCGATTTTTCATTAGATATAACCAAGTAACACGAGAAAAGTCATCAACAAAGGTAACAAAATACTTAAACCCAGTTTTTGAAGTGACAGGACAAGGACCCCAAACATCAGAATGGACTAATTCAAAAGGAAAACTAGCTCTTTTATTGACTCTAGGACTAGAACTAAGACGATGGTGTTTGGCAAATTGACAGGACTCACAATCCAATGACATCACTTTATTAAACTGTGGACAAAGTTTCTTGAGCAGCGGAAGAGATGGATGGCCCAGCCTGCAGTGTGCTTCAAAAGGAGATGGAACACCAGTGCAAGTCAATGATTTTGGAATTTGCGTGTCAAGGATGTAGAGACCCCCAGATTCATGTCCTTTACCAATAATCTTCTTCGTCATAAGATCCTGAAATAAGCAATGATCGGGAAAGAATGAGATACAACAGTTAAGATTACGAGTGAGCTGACTTACTGAGATCAAGTTAAAAGATAATTGTGGCAAATGTAGGATAGAGGACAAAGGAAGTGAGGGGGTTGGTGTAATTGTGCCAGACCCAAGAACACAAGATGTCGACCCATCTGCTAAAGTTACTTTAGACATGGAGGTGTGTGACTGAAAAGTGGAAAAGAGACCAGAATTACCTGTCATATGGTCTGTGGCACCAGAATCAATGACCCATTTGGAGGATGATGAAATAAGAGGTGTGTATTTGATTTACCTGAATCAGCAATTGCAAGTGACAGGAGTAGATGAAGACTTTAGTGATTCTTGGTACCGAGAAAAACCGGCAAATTCATCTGCAGAGATAAGAACAGATTTTCGGATGCTTCATTAGTGGATGCAATGTGAGTGAGGGTCGATAATGGTTACTAGGAGGCTGATGTTGATGTTGATTCCTCGTATTGAAGTCTCTTACAATCCCACTTCATATGTCCTGGTCTATGGCAATAATGACACACAATTCCCCCTGAATCTTGTGTGCGGGTGTCAGAGCTACCACTGCTAGTTGATCCTCCCCCACCCTTTTTATTGCCGTGTCTCAAATGTGGTCGACCAAAAACATCGGTATTTCGACTGACAAGGGCATTGTTGATTGGAGCGGATGAGGTACTTTCTGTGCGAAGTATCCTACTAAAGACTTCTTGTAAAGAAGAAATCTCGAGAACTAGACAAGATCTGTGACTTAGCAAGTCTCAAATTCGGAAGGAAGACCAACTAGAAAACTCATGATGGCCATTCGCTCGCTTGTGTTTTTGAACCTTCACATCAGAACTGAATGGCAAGCAACATATTGAGCTCCTCATAAGTTCTTTTAAAATCCATAAAATAATTTGTAAGAGACTTGTCTTGTTTTTCTGCACGGTAAAAATCTTGGCATACCTCATAAATGCGAGAAATGTTCTTTTTCCCAGAATACAAAAACTCTAGATAAGTCAGCAACTCCTTAACAAATTCACAGTGAGTAATTAAACCAATTACCTCGCTGTCAATGGAGTTTCGTATTTGTAAAAATAATCGGGCATCTTCCCTTAGCCATATTTTCCGAGAATCATCAATGGGGGGGTCATCTGTCATATGATTATCCTTATCAATGCTCCGCAAATACAATCGAACAGACTTACTCCAATCAAAATAATTATCACGACCACGGAGTTTGTGATCTGTGATTTTGGATACCACCGGGATCACATCAGGCATAACCACTGTTTTGTTCTCCGTTTTATCCTCAGCCATAACACCAAACAGATCCAAATAATCCACAAAACAAATTCAAACAACAAATACAGTCAAAATACACTTGTTGTATGCAGGAACAAAGGGATACAAACCACTAAAAACAAGCCCAACAAAAATAGAGGCAAACCGAAACCAAGCCTTACAAAACAAAGGCGTAAAACAGTGCAGTAAAAAAGAGGCGTAATCGAAATCTCAGCGACGCGGTGGTATGGGCCGGACGGAGAAGGTGATCATTTGGAAATCTCAGGCGACGGCGGTTGTGGGGCTGGACGGAGACGGTGAGTCGGCGACGTGCCTTCACGCGCCGGCGCGTGAATGGCGGTGAAATGAAGAAAGAGAGAGAGAGAGCCACGCGCAACTGTTCTGATGGCCGGACTTCAGGACGGCGGTCGCCGGAGGCTGAGGAAGCGGCCTAGGGTGGCGGTACAACACCAGGACTGTCGCCGGAAGAAAACTCAGAGATACGAGAGAAGAAGAAGTGGTCTTCTTCCCTTTTTCAAATGACGAAAAACAAACGAAAAAATACTGAAGCTCTTGATACCATGTAAAAGTCTGAATAATCCGTATATTTACTTGGAAATCAGTACATCATTATATACAACTAGTCTAGGCTATATTAGGAAGGTATACTAATGAGTATCCCTATAAATCAGCTAATCAATCAAGCCTAATTATATCTAATTACATTCTGTAACAGCCTACTAATTACATCCTGATTATATGCTAATTATAATCTGTAACAGATACCATCCTGGTGTTGGTGTACAGGCTGATCAAATATGCCTATTTCCTTGCCCTATGTCATCCCTACACAGCCAAAGACGTAGCAGAAAGGTTCATTACAGACATTGTTAAGCTCCATGGATTTCCAACTTCCATAGTCACTAATAGAGACCGGGTGTTCCTCAGCCAATTCTAGGCAGAGCTGTTCAAGCAAGCTGGCACTAACCACAAGTTCAGCTCAGCTTATCATCCTCAATCAGATGGGTAGACTGAGGTAGTGAATCGCTATTTGGAAACCTATGTAAGGTGCCTCACTGGTACTAAACCACGGCAGTGGCCCAAGTGACTCAGTTGGGCAGAGTATTGATATAATACCAACTACAATGCCTCTCCTAAATTGTCCCCATTTAAAGCTCTTTATGGTTGCGACCCCCCTGTTCTGTTCCGAAGCACTGAAGACCAATCTCCAGTAGAGGATATCTCCAAAATGTTGCTTTAGAGAAACCAAGTGCTTGATGACCTCAAGGAGAATTTGGTACAAGCTCAAAATAGGATAAAAGTCCAAGCTGATAAGAAGCGAAGGGAGGTTGTGTATCAAATTGGAGACTTTGTGTATCTCAAGATTCAACCTTATAGACTACGGTCCTTGGCTAAGAGGTATAATGAGAAGTTGAGTCCCTGCTTTTATGGTCCCTTCCAAATCATTGAAAAAATTGGACTGGTGGCTTACAAGCTCCAACTCCCAACTGACAGTCGCATTCACCCTGTGTTCCACGTCTCCTTATTGAAGAAATCAGTCACTGCCATTGCTTTCAACCAACCTTTACCAACGTAACTGGCAGCTGATTGGGAGCTTCAAGTTCAACCTGCAGTCGTGCTTAATATCAGGCAGCCTATCAGAGGCACTACTGAAATATTGATCAAGTGGCAGGACCTGCCTGATTTTGAAAATTCCTGGGAATACTTGGCAGCAATTCAGAACTAGTTTCCTCACTTCCACCTTCAGGACAAGGTGAAACTATCAGAGGGGAGTATTGTTAGGAAACCTAAGATAACCAAAGTGTACCATAGGAAGAGGAAAGAGGGATGTAGGGGATCACAATCCCATTTGAGTCATGCTGACTAAGTGAGAGAGGGATGTAGGGGATCACAATCCCATATGAATCATGCTAACTACGTGAACAATGAAGTGAAGAGGAATAACCACTTGCTGACGTGGCCAAGGGTGTGGGAAATGCCAAGAGGGAATCTATAGAGGAAGGAAGAATAAAAAGGACTGAGAAAGTAAGGGAGGGGTACGGAAAATACTGAGTGAGTGGGAATTGGGAGGGAGAGACTAGGCACTCTCGAACTTGCCTAGAATTATCAATTTTCCTATTTCTTTGATTCAAAGTATATTCTGTAAACACTTTTCCAGTCCCCACTGATCTGATATCACACTGATATCAGCTCAAGAGAGGAGATTCTAGTGCATATTCAGTACTTGTGTGTGTTATTTGGACCAGTATCTATCACCACCATACAGCAAATTCAGATGATTTTGATCGAAGATGATCTTCAAAAGGTATTAGATAAGCTAGGTAATATGTAAATGGTTTTTGTTCTCCTTGGTCTTCATAAGGATTTGGAAAATGTTCGAAACCAAGGCTTGACAAATCCAAGTGTTCCATCGGTGGAAGAACTCATTGATCGACTACTTCGAGTTCCTTCAGAGGGATCTCCCAGGACTCAAATAGAATCCACTGCCTTCATCTCTAATTTCAGTAACCGTGGGAGTCGAGGTCGTGGTCGTGGTAGTGAAAGAGGAGGTTGTGGTAGTCGTCCTCAATGCTCCTATTGCAAACATATTGGACATACTCAGGATCGATGCTATTCTCTACATGGTATTCCAGAAAAATCTGCCAATATGGCATAGCCACCAATACCAAGTACTGAGATAAAGACTGAATTTACTGAGAATCATAAAATCCTATCTGATAGTGAGTATAAAGAGTAGCTCCAACTTAAGGCAGTCCATTAAGGATCAAGTTCAGCTGGTGTCGTCCACACTGGTAATTCTATAGCTTGTCTCACTCATTCTATGTATGTTGAATCCTGGATTCTAGATTCTGATGCTTCCGACCACATTGTTGGTAATCCCTCACTTTTCTCGAGATTAGCATCCACCAAAATTCCTCATTCCAACACCCTCGCCAGTGGTTCAAAGGCTAAAGCCACCAGTGTTGGTCAAGTTGCACCTCTCCCATCTCTAACTTTGAACTCTGTTCTTTTTATTCCTAGCTGTCCTTTTAACTTAATTTCCATTAGTCAGCCTACTCGCATTCTTAATTGTTCCATAACCTTTTCTACTGGTTCTTTCCATATACAAGACCGGAGTATGGGACAGACGATTGGCATAGGCTTTAAATCACAAGGACTCTATTATCTTCAAGCTCCATCATCTACCATTTGTGTTGTTACCAAGTCTCCGAGTCTTTTTCATCGTCGTTTGGGTCATCCAACTCTGAATAAATTAAAGAAGATGGTTTCTCATATCTCTCATTTGCAGTCTTTTTAGTGTGAGTCGTGTCAGCTTGGGAAGCATGCTCGAGGTAATTTCTCAAGTAAAGTCAATAATCGGTCTGAATCTCCATTTCATATTGTTCATTCAGATGTTTGAGGTCCGAGTTGTGTCAGCTCTATTTAAGGATATCAATATTTTCTTACTTTCATTGACGATTACTCAAGATGTACTTGGATATTTTTAATGAAAGACTGCTCCGAGTTGTTAAGCATTTTCCAAAATTTTTGCAATGAAATCCATACTCAGTTTGGGTGCACAATTCATATTTTACACAGTGACAATGCAAAAGAATATTTTCCTACTTTTAATTCTTTTATGACTTCTCATGGTATGCTCCATCAATCTAGTTGCCCTCATACACCACAACAGAATGGTATTGCAAAAAGAAAACATCATCATTTGCTTAACACTGCCTGTACTTTGTTATTACAAGCCAATGTACCTTTGAAATTTTGGGGGAATGCTATTCTTACTGTCAAGTACTTTATAAATCGCATGCCATCTTTCTGTTTTACATAACCAAGTTCCTTATTCTCTATTGTTTTTTAAGGAATCCATTTATAAAATTCCTCCCCATGTCTTTGGTTCCACTTGTTTTGTGCATGATCTTTCTCCAGGAAAAGATAAATTAATTGCTCGTGCTGTTAAATGCATTTTTCTTGGGTACTTTCACTTCAAAAAAGGGTACCGGTGTTATTCTCCTACCTCTCATCGCTTTTATATCTCTGTGGATGTTACATTCTTCTAGGAAACACCATACTTTACTACACAGGTTGAACCAGACTCTATATCTCAAGTCTTACCAGTTCCTTACCTAAGTACTCCGGTCTCCGTTCCTCAGTCTTCGAGTCCACCAAAACCAAAAAATTCTTCCCAACAGTCTTAACCTCGTCCTCTCATCACCTATCAACGTCGCCCTCGTCCTTCGCCTCTAGAAAATGTCCCTTCTCCAGAATCTGGTGATTCATTTACTACTTCAACGTCCAGGCTTGCTCCAGATTTCTCTCCTACAAACCTCCCTATTGCACTTCGTAAAGGTATCCGTTCTTCCCGTAATCCTCATCCCATTTATAATATTTTGAGTTATCATCGTTTGTCCCCATCCCATTATGCTTTTACATCTGCTTTGTCATCTATCTCTATTCCTAAATTTGTCCAGTAAGCACTATCCCATCTAGGATGGCGGCAAGCAATGATTGATGAGATGACAACTTTAGAATCTAACCACACATGGACACTCATTCCCCTTCCTCCTGGGAAATCGATAGTTGGTTGTCGATGGGTTTTCATTGTCAAACTAGGTCCTGATGGCAAGGTGGATCGTTTGAAAGCTCGTCTTGTTGCGAAAGGCTTTACCCAGATTTTTGGTCTTGACTATGGTGATACTTTCTCCCCTGTTGCAAAAATGGCCTCCGTTCAGCTATTCATATCCATGGCAGCCATGAATTGCTGGCCCCTGTATCAATTGGACATCAAGAATGTCCTTTTACATGGTGATCTAGCTGAAGAAGTTTATATGGAGCAACCTCTAGGATTTGTTGCTTAGAGGGAGTCGAGATTGGTCTGCAAATTACACAAGTCCTTGTATGGTCTAAAACAGTCTCCTCGATGTTGGTCTGGACGATTCAATACAATTTTACAGCAGTTTGGCATGATCTGCAGTGAAGCAAATCACTATGTGTTTTATATACACTCAGCTAACCTGTGTACCTATCTTGTGGTCTATGTCGATGATATCGTTATCACATGAAATGATCATGAAAGAATTCAAAGACTGAAGCAACACTTGTTTCGTCATTTTGAAACTAAATATTTGGGTGGACTAAGATACTTTCTTAGGATTGAGGTAGCTCAATCAAAGGATGGTATTGCTATCTCACAAAGGAAGTATGCTCTTGACATTTTAGAAGAAACTGGAATGCTAAGCTGCAAACCAATTGATACTCCTATGAACCTAAATGTTAAACTCCTACCAGATCAGGGAGAACCCTTTTCAAATCCAGGAAGGTATCGAAGATTAGTGGGAAAACTTAATTATCTCACTGTGACCAAACCATACATATCTTTCGCAGTTAGTGTTGTAAGCCAATTTCTTAACTCTCCTTGTGTTGATCATTGGGACACAGTTATTCAGATTTTGAGGTATATTAAGGGCTCCCCTGGAAAAGGGTTAGTGTATACAAACAGAGGACATACAAATGTAGTTGCTTATACAGATGCTAACTTGCCCGGGTCTCCCAGTGATAGAAGATCAACTTCTGGATAGTGTTCTTATTGGAGGAAACCTTATCTCATGGAAAAGCAAGAAGCAAAATGTTGTTGCTAGATCGAGTGCTGAAGCAGAGTATCGAGCTATGGCTTTCACTACATGTGAACTCATATAGTTAAAACAACTCTTGAAAGAGTTGATGTTTTGCGAGATAGGACCTATGATGTTACTTTGTGATAATCAAGTAGCACTTCATATTGCTTCAAATTCGGTCTTCCATGAATGAACCAAACATATAGAGATTGATTATCATTTCATCTATGAGAAGATTGTTTCAAAAGAAATCTCTACTTCGTTTGTAAATTCTAATGACCAATTGGCATATCTTCTTACCAAGTCACTTCGAGGTCCAAGAATAACATACATTTGTGACAAGCTAGATGCTTATGATATATACACTCCAGCTTGAGAGGGAGTGTTGGAATTTACATATCATTGGAACTTGATCAATTTATAGTTTGTGTATTTCTAGTAACATTGGAACCTTAGCATCCTAGGAAATGTTCATCTTCTTTTATTATCCTTGTAAATATCATATTGCAATTAATTCTTTGTATATATATAAACCCAATATGCTGAGTACAATTTACTCAAGCAATTCAGAAATCCTCTCAAAATTCTCTGATATTCAAGTCAATACAATTTCACAAACTTAAATTTTCATTCAATTACATACAATTCAACTAAAGAATTCTAGTTTCATGCAGTGGTTATGGAGATTATTAGTGGTAAAGTAAAGTCAGTTCGGTTATATTACACAAAAAATTAAATAATAATAACAAATTACAATTTAAGAATATTAGACCGTGATCACATTAGTTACTATATTATCAGCATATACTACACAAAATGTACCTGAATTAGCCATGGCTTTGCATCTGGAAATATAGACCGGAAGTCACTTGCAGTAATGACTTTAGAATAATGATCAATAGACCCTGAGACGTAAACAATGTATGCATCATTAAAAGAATTTCCCTGTCAGAAATCTTTCAAAAAAGCACAACATAAATTCATATCAAATTATCAATTATGATGGATGTCTTGACTAACCCGAAGAAGGGGCATCTAGTAAAGGGAAGTACAATTCTGAAATACGTTTCCCCACATAATACTTGCTAGCACTCTCAACAATATGCTACCATCAAGAAATCATATCAATAATAATAAAAAAAAAAAAGAAGAAGAAGAAGACATAGGATAGGAGATGACAGTAAATCAAGGATAAGAGAAACACTCATGGAACATATCTTAAAAAACATACAAAAGTTTTAAAGGATGCAAAAGAAAGTACTCACAAGTTGTTCATCAATGCCAAATATGTCATAGTCTCTTTTCCACAAAGGATTTGTCAGCAACTCATAAGCATATCGAATCTGTCAATCATGCTCTCAAAACAAATTACATAAACAAAACCATAGTAAATCCACAACACTTGTGTCATAATGGACAGCCATCAAATAAGAACTTATGTGGTATATGAAATCATATTATAGTACCTGGGCATGTAGGGAAAAAAAATACCAAATTATAAATAAGAATATTACAGTTCCATTCCATGAATGCAGTTCCACCCCTATATAACATGTTTGTGAGTTATAATATCCAAAACAGTTTCAGCATATCAATTTCAGAGGGGTTACATTCTATGCCAGGGTTCAACCTGCATGGAGGGGGGGAAAAACTGGATGGTTTTTTAATTTTACAACACAAATTCAAGTAACATACTAACATTAAGATATCAATTCCCACACCTCATTGGCCTGAATCTCATTTGCTTTTCACAGGACCTCTCTCCACAAACCAATACCATCATTTTCCAACAAGGACCAAATTTAGCAAGCAGATAGAATTCAACCCCTAGCAATTGTCTCATCTTACTTGCAGAAATTGACTGGTTTTTCCAACACACTGATTCACACTAGGCTAGCTTCAGCCTTACATTTGAAATTCTCATACATAAACAAAGCTCTGCTCTCCTCATATCACTTTTCACATAGTGTTTGCATTTGCAACAACTTTTTAAGGCAGGTACAGTTCACAATGTCAAGGCTGTAGCTGTAGATCTCTGATTTTAGCAGATTCATTGCCTTAGAACAATAATGATGCGATTCATATATACTAGAAAAACTCTCTTTTTAGACATAACAATTTTCAAATGAATTCAACAGTCTAAAGTTTTTAAACAATAAAGTAAAATTTATTGAATATAAATCAAACTGGTCCTAAGCAAATAAATTGAATCAGAAAACCAGCACAATAAACTTAAACTAAATTCAGACTAACTTGAAAAGGAGCAAAATGACCCTGATAGTGTTTGAGCCATATTTAATAGATCCCCTCTTCACATTACCACATAGTTGTTCCTCTTTCAAGTTTAAGAATTATCCAGAAATAATATAAACATAAATTCTGTATCAAAGACCTTTTTTCTTAGGAGGATTCTGCATTGTACAATAATGTAATTGATAGACTAGATAGTCCATAAAAGACCTCTCAAAAGTCAAAACTAACCTTTAAAAATTCTTGAGTATCAGAAACTTCCACAGCCGAATTCCTGAAAGACCATGTAACTAGTGTCATAAGATCATTAATTAGCATGCTCATAAACCATCAAAAAGGATGCTACACAAAAGTTTTTGCACATTCACAACAAACTTCTACGGGCCAACATGTTCAACAAGCTACATAATAAACAAAAATTAATGTGCTATATTAGAATAATTGAATTATTTTACTAAAAGAATCTTATTTCCCTTCTTATAGCCATTAAACCCCTTTAAATAGTATAGAAACCGTAATTAAAAACAAATCTAACACTTAGAATAGATCTAATACCAGCTGTCTAATGTTACTTGAATAAAAAGAAACTTAAAAAATAAAAAAATAAACTAACAAAGCTACAGTACCCATGCTAAGTAGAGTGAGCAGTACAATAGCATAGCCACTAATCTTCTTCAATATATCAAACAGAAACCAAAGATTTAACCCCTTTGTCCTACACCATTTATGCTGCTTGAGACCAAATGACCCAAATCATTCATTCCTGGTCACCTTTGGATCACTACTACTGTCCTTGCACGTAATAAAAGATTAAATTGAACCACGGAATGAATGGGTGTAAGAATTTACAGTATTTTTCACAGCTGATATTATCAAGTGGAAAACAACAATAATATCATTCAGTGACCAGATCCAAAGAGACACAACACAACTCGATTACCATTTAGATTCAAGCTTGTCGTAAGCCTCCTTCACTTTGTCGACCGAACCATACCTCTCAATTTGCAGAACTGCAGTCAACAAAAGAAAGAAGAAGGAAAATCAAATTCACAATAAAAAAAAAGAAACAGAAAAGGAAATCCATAGATTAAGGAAATAGGTGTGACCGTCGTAATGGGAAGGAGGGAAGGAATTGGGAATGAGAAAGAGCTGGTAGAACATGGCTCCGGCAAAGAGAAGGAGAGGGAGCGCGTAGGCTCTAATGGTGGAAGCCATTGAAGCTGGGGCTAAGGCTGTGGAAGAAGGAGTGGCCGTCGGAACCCTAGGCATGGTGGTGTGGCATTGGAATCAGAAGCAGAAGCAGAATGATTGCAAGCAATGTGGGGATTGTGTTTCTGTGGAATTTGTAAACTGCGTGGACGGATTCACTATGTTGGCGGCTATATCTTCGGAGTAATCACAGTAGTCAATCAGTGTTTGTGTATTACTAGCAACGCGACAAACATCTTCGGAATGTTTAAGGTTGGGTTTTCTCTACTCGTATACCCCTTCCATTTCTCAATTTTCTCTCTATTCCTCTCACTTTACATAAAATATTTTAAAATGTTTAGAATTAAATGTGACTTTGTTTTTTTTATTTGATCTATGTTTACATCCCAAACCTCTTCTTGAGAATTCTTATAAAATCTAGTGAAAAAAATGGTTTGACATATTTATTTAAATCCTAATTATTTGTTTCTTATGATTAAATTTTTATTTTTATTTAATTCTTCATACTTGAAAAACTAAACGTTGAATTCCTAGAATCCTGAGGCAAAAAATACACTAACTTTATAGGCAAGAGAAGTAAAGTTCTATATAATTTCAAGACGATCTATTGCTATCTTATAGAATCACATCGTGTTCTAGTGGTTTCATACAGACAACAAATTTTTGTTATTCCCATGATTAAGTTGCAATGGATTGTAAAGTCATAGGGAAGAAACAAGTTTTTCACAAAAAAAACCATTACTAGATTTCTCATGAGTAGTTCTTACAACAGACATAGATAAGGATACTACCCTTTCAAAAGTTAGTGGCTAAATACATATATGCATCACAATATAAGTGTAGCAACTCCAAATTTTGTAGGTTAGCACCTAAGTTAATCAAAAGTTAGGCTTTACTATATGCCTTTACATGGTACTAAACAAAATGAAAGTGCCTAAGTAGTGCTACAACTACTACTAAACTCTACACCAGCTCCGATCCATCTTCATTAGAAACTTCCACAAGGCAACTAGAATGTAGTAAATGGCAGACATGTAGACACCAAGCTCAGGTATCAGTACCCACTCAAAAAAGTAATCAGCTATCAAGTGAAATCTTGGCATCTAAAATTTCACGCAAAATTTAATGAAATATAAATCTAAATAGCAAAGAGAACAAAAATCGTAAAATTTGAACTAATGGTACCTCAGTCGTACAAGTACGAAAAACAGTTCACCCTTTTCAATTCTCATTTCTAGAGAAGATAACTTCAAGTCTTAAAATACCTTAATTTTCAAAAATATTTATATATATGTATAAAATAAGCTATTTTCTGAAAAAACTTATGGAGTATCAAACTTTAATTCTCCTCATCCTATTCATAAAGTTTCAAGCCTTCTTTTTCACTTTAGGGCCTTAGACCCTTAATTTCTCAACCATGTGTGCAATATTAATTCTAATCTAGGGCATCCCCTAAATAATTTTCTAATTATGACCATAATATATCTCCTTACACAATGATTCATTCACTTAATGGGACAACATTAGCAAGATAACTCCATAATTAAAGTCAAATTGTTCATAAATTAGAATACTCATAAAATTAGATTTACTCATAAATAAAATTGCTCATAAATCAAAATAATCATAAAATTATATTAACTCATAAATCATATTGCTCATAAAATTAAGATTTTCGTGTAACCCATCTAAGCAAGAGAATTTGATAAGCATTAAACTACAAAATTATAGAATCTAAAATTGGAAGTCTTGAGAATCAACAATTAGTAACTATGTATCCTGTTTTAATAAGGATTATGACTTAATATCTACCAAATCATGTAAAAACATTAATTTTTTGAATTTTTCATCCTTATGGTCAAATTTGAGACCATCAAAGGAAGATCGACAAATTTCTTACCAAAATTTTCAAGAGATCAACCATCAAATAATAGTTTTGTCATTTATATTGTATTACCCTTTTACTGTAAATTAATTAAAACTTCAAGTTATTAGTTTAGAATGAAAAATAGCTATTGTAATCTAATTCAACAGAAAAGAATAAAACTTCCTCTCCATTAGGAAAGCTAAAAAATGAAGGGGAAGGGGAGAAAATAGAGTCCATAGCAGTCCATATTTACATCACAATGGGTGAATCCTTGAACCCATGAACCCATATACGGGTTTTATAAAACAGAAACAAAAAGGAAAAAAAAAGTAGATCATCCACATGTAACATAGAAAGCTTCATCCTTTAGGGACTTTCCAACCCTAAATTTGAACAAGCATCCTTCTTGAACCCTAAAAATGAATTTCCCTCAAAACAAAGATCAAAATTGTGAGTATAAGGGAGGAAACTATCATAAGAATTTTAGAGATGAGAGAGATTAAATTTCTAGGACATGTGGTAAATCAACAAGGATTAGTTGTAGATCCTAATAAAGTAGAAGCAATCATTCATTGGGAAAGACTAAGACAATAGTTGAAATAAAAAGTTTCTTGAGTTTAGCTGGGTACTATCGTAGATTCATAGAAAGATTTTCCCAGATAGTGATGCCATTGACGAGATTGACTAGGAAAGATACTCCTTTTGTATGGACAAAAGACTGTGAGAATAATTTCCAAGAATTAAAGAAAAGACTCACATTTAACCGTATATTAGTAACCCCTGATCCTTTAGGAAATTTTGTGGTTTACAGTGATGCTTCTAAAAAGGATTAAGATATGTGCTGATGCAAGAAAGGAAGGTAGTAGTTTATGCCTCTAGACAACTTAGACCTCATGAAGAGAACTACCCAACACATGATTTAGAATTAGCAGCAGTAGTTTTTGCCCTAAAAACCTAGAGACATTATTTGTATGGGGTAAAATTTGAATGTATACTAATCATAAAAGTATAAAGTATATTTTCAATCAAAAAGAATTGAACATAAGGTAAATAAGGTGGATTGAATTTCTAAAGGACTATTGTAACATCCCAAATACTAGTATTAATGGCGTATCCGGTTTACATATCAATAATTAAAATTTGGTATATTACTTATGAATATCATCAATTTTACAAATAAATAAATTTAAATAGATATCAAAATATGAGTATTTCGCGGAAGTGTAATATACATATATCAAGAAATGAAGTTTATACAACTGTACATCATTGTACACTATATACATAGAATGCCTCATGGCACAAAGTTAGCATGACTTTTTACAAATATCTAAGCAAAAGTACTAATCTGACTCTTCATGTCGAAGCTCTATCTTGCTTGATTGTCTTGATCTTACTTGGAATTATCATAGAAATCATAGAAGTAGGGGGTGAGAATCATAAAATTCTCAGTAGTTTATAAAATCGTGTTATCACAATAATTTCAGTTATTTCGAAAAAAAAATCATATATATATATATTTGTAGGAAGGTAGCTAAAGTCAAATCGAGTCCTTCCTCTTCTCGAAACAAAGGTTCATTTTATATTCTTTATTAAAATCATTTGAATAATTAAATCACTCATCAAATCTTATCTAAATCTCCAATCATGTCAAGAAATCTCATTCATTAAAATTCATATCTCAAATCATAGTTCATTGCTTCAAATCTCATGAAATTAAATCATGATTCATGTCATCAATTCTCAAACAATTGAATCGTAAATCATATTATCAATCTCAAATCATCATGTCTTAAAACATGGTTCATATCATCTAACCTTGAGTCATCAAGTCACAAATCATTTTATCAAATTTCGTCTAAAAACTCATCTATATCATCAGTTATCAAAATCATATCAAGAAATCTCAAGGTTTATATCTCAAATCATTAGGACACATATGTCATCAAAAATCAAATGGTATAGAGGGAATATCCATCCTCACAATACCAATCACTTGGTTGTAGCCTGCTTTTAGGTTAGTGCACTTCAACCTATTTATAGCTTTCACTATACTGAACTACTCTGGGGTCAAAGTAACCCAATCTGTCCATAACTTATGAGGGAATGTCTATCTTCATTATAGTTGTGAGTAGAGAGGGAACACAACTTATGAGAGAATTGTCCGTCCTCATTCCAGAGTTATGAGTAGAGAAGCAATTGTCCGTCCTCAACTACTTAATAGAGAGGGTATCTTCCTTCCTCACACTATCTCCTTATCTACTTAGATAGGTATGGTATCTTCCTTCCTCACACTATCTAGAATACAGGAATGCCTTAAGTGTAGATAAGGAATGGTAATCCTCAACTACACATCAACTAGGGAGAACTCAGGTAAAGAGAAAGGGAATACATATCCTTAACCTCATTGCTTAGGTGGTAAGGGAATGTCCATCATCAACCACCGTTTCCAAGTCACCTTAGGTTCAAGGATATCCTAGATAAAGAGTTACTCATGTATTTCAATCATCTAATCATCAATCTCATAGCATGATATCAGGCATAATAATCAAATCAATTATATACTATGATATCTATTTCATCATCTCATATCATGGCACAAGGCCCCACATTTCATCAACATACAATAATATGCATATAAAGGTTCTTCTTATCACCAATAATCAAGTCCATCATTCAATCTCATTTGATGCAATATCCTTATAAAATCATTTCTCAATCATCTATCTCATTTGATTCAATCATCATGAAATCATTTCTCAAATCATCAATCTCATTTGAATCAATCATATAATGCATTTCATAGCAAAATCACACAAGAAAACAAGTTTGGGAGGGTTTTTTATATATGTGTCGCGACTCAAGGCCATTTTGTGTCGCGGCCCCTAACTCTCTGTGTTGTAATTTTCGTGTTGCAGAGACTAGAGTGTCGCGGCTCTCCATGGGATGTGTCGCGACTCTCCCTTATTTTTTGGGTTTCCTAAAAATTCAACCCAATCTTGAAGCTTCCAATCACAATCATGCAACCTACACTTGTTAAACTCTCATACAACCCCAAAAGTCAGTTAACATAGTGATTCATGAATCAAAACATCAAACAAATATAGGTTTCAAACCCCTTTTTAAATCTCATGTTCATCAATAGATCAAAAGCAAAGCTTGAAGTTTCACTCATAATCAAAACATAAAGCATAAGTCCTTCATCATCAAGTCAAAATCTCAATCAAAATCATCAAGTTTTTAGATTTGAAATACAAAGGATGAAGAGGAAGAAGTGAGAAAAACCTACTACCTTAACTCCTTTGCAAGGCTCAAACCATTCTATCCTTGAATCTTAATTCTCTTGATATTTCTTTCTTTCCTCATCCCTTTCTTTCTCTCTTTTCTTTTCTTATTTTTCTTGTTTTCTCTCCTTCCCTCTGTTGACAGCCGTGAAAATGAGAGAATGGAGAGTGAGTGAGAGTGAGTAACTGAGAGGTGAGAATAAGAGAATGAGGAAGAGAGATAGAGGTGGTAGCGTGAATGAGTGGTAGAAAATGAGGGGAAAGGCTCAAAATATCTTGTGGTTGGGTGAAAAAGTAGCAGATTGCTATAGTGGGAGATGTGGAAAAGCTCTTCAAGAAATGAAATCCAACTGATAAGCTTTTATCTACTAAGAACACTTTAATCTCTCATAAATGAATTTTCTTATCTTCATAGGTATCATAGAAAATTCTTGGATTTCATTCTATTTTTCATAATATCACCCCACTATTTTCATTGTATTGCATTGTCAGTCTCTATGCTTCATTATTCTTTTCCTGGGTTAAATTAAACTTATGGAACTGAATTATAAAGCTTTCAAGTTATGCAAGAAAAGAACCATTGGGCCTTCCAATTGAAGTAAATGATGCAAATAATTCAGCTTCAAGTGACCCATTGGGCCTTCCAACGGGTCCAATTACAAGAACAAGAGCAAGAAGGTTCAAAGAGGCATTAAATGGATTTATTCAAGACTTAGTGGCAAACCAAGGAGTTAATGGGCAAATTCAAGGCTTAGTGGAAAATAAAGGAATTGAAGAACATTCGAGAAGATTAGTCAATCTAATCCAGATTCAATGAAAGGCTAAAGTTAGTGAAAGCTCCCATTCAAAGAATTACATTTAATGTCATTAAAAATTGCACCCACTTAGTCATAATTAAGTGCAACTAAGTGTTCTTTTCAATTTATTTTTTATTTTCGTATTATTTTATGTCATAATTTAGGGACCTTTCATATTTCTCTATTTTAATTACATTTTTGTTTATTTTAAGGTCTGGTCACTTATGAGTCTATAAAAGGCCTTCCTTGGAGTTGTAAAGGGATATTTTTGGATGGAAATTAATTGAAATACTTGTGAGGTTATTTCCTCTAAAATTCTTCTGAGAACTTCTTCTCAAACTTATCAAGGATCCTTCCTTGTGGTGTTTATCTTTTTATAGCTTAGGTTCTTGATTCTCTATAATTAACAGGTTTAAGTTTTGCTTCTGCAAACCTGTTATAGCTTTCTGGGGCTGATCAAATCTTGTTGTTGGGTTTTTTTTGGGACTTTGTTTCCCAATGGTTGACATCAGTTTGGTACCAGAGATTGTCTCTATACAGGTTTGATTATCAACTTGTGTTCTTGTTGTCTTGTTTCCTTTTCGTGATTTTTCATTTTTGTGTTGTCTTCATTCCTTTGACCTTATCATCTCTTTTTTTTTTCTTTTACTTCATTGTTGATTCATCTCATATTAAGACTTTATTATCTTATTTCAATTTGTTCAATTGATATTAAAAAAAAAAAGAGGTGTTCTGCAACAAAGAAAAAGTGAAAAAAAAAACTTTGTAGTTTGGTGTTTTAAAAAAAATTCCAAATATATTCCCTTTGATTCTAAGCTCCTATCAATTTTAATACAATTGTTCTAAGTGTCTTTTACATATATCTCTTTTTCTCTTATCATGTCTTGAGTTTTGAGTCTTTGTGTCCTATCTTATCACCATATAGTGAACTTGGTTACTCTTACTATTTTGCCAATTTATTTTTAGAATTTCCTTGACTAAGTTGTTGTAGTTCTTTTAAGAACTAAGGAAAGGAAATTTTGAGAGGTAAAAGGCAAGAGTGTTAAAAAAAGCCAATATAAGTGTGAAACATGAGTGTGTGTGATTGAGTGCATACACGTGAGGAATTATTGTGAAGTCCTATCTATTTGCTACTAACATTTTCTGTGAAAGATCATGACTTCTAATTCAGGAAGGGAAGATAATCCCTTAGTTTTGCAAGCTATGCAGTAACAATTTCAGAGATTGAATATAGTTCTTGAAGGCATGTAGGATAGAATGGACAAGTAAGATGAAGAGATTTAGAGGTTGCGAGGGAGACAAAATTCAAGAGAGCCTAATAAAAGAGAAACTAATCCAAGTGATAGAGAATCTGAATTCTCAATTGATGTAGAACATGATGGAGGATCTGAATTCTCAAGGGGAAATTTTAGAACCAGAATAGGAAGATTTCATAGAAGAAATGCTCATAGAGGAAGATAAGGTGATGGCAATCTTGGCAACATTAAGATGAAGATTCCTTCATTTCAAGGAAGGAATGATCCTGAAGCCTATCTAGAGTGGGTGAAGAAGATCGAACTGATTTTTAATGTCACAACTACACTGAGGAAAAGAAGGTAAAGCTAGTAGTTATTGAGTTTACCGACTATGTTATTATATGGTGGGATCAATTGGTGACTAGCAAGAGAAGAAATCAGGAAAGACCAGTGGAGACATGGGATGAGCTTAAAGCTCTCATGGGGAGGAGATTCATACCAGGGCATTATTATAGGGACCTATATCCAAGACTCCAAAGTCTTAGACAAGGTTCCAAAAGTGTGGAAGACTACCACAAAGAGATGGAAGTGGTCATGATAAGGGCTAATGTAGAGGAAGATAGAGAGGCTACTATGGCTAGATTTTTGAGTAGATTGAATAGGAAAATAACAAATGTTGTGGAGCTGCAACATTATGTGGATTTAGAAGACATGGTGCACATGACCATGAAGGTGGAGAGTCAACTAAAGCTAAAGGGGGCAGCAAGGCCTTCTTCCACTGTCGATTCCTTTTGGAGACCAGGTTAGAAGAAAGATGGCAAATTCAATTTAAAGGCCATGACCAAATCATCTTCCAAATCAAAAGGTAATCCTGAATCTAAGTCTTCTAAGAGTAGTAACATTAAGTGTTTCAAGTGTTTGAGAATAGGCCATATAGCTTCACAATGTTTAAACAAGAAAACTATGATTTTGAAAGACAATGGAGAGGTTGAGACTGAAAGTGAAGATTGTGAAGATATACCAAAGGTTGAAGATGCTAGTGACGTAGAATACGCTGTGGAAGGAGAAGCTCTTGTGGTGAGAAGGTCATTGAATACTCAAGCCAAATTAGAGGATGATGACCAGCAAAGGGAGAACATTTTCCATACTAGATGTCATATCCAAAATAAAGTATGCAGTATGATCATAGATGGAGGTAGTTGTACAAATGTTGCTAGCACTACCTTGGTTGAGAAATTGAACTTGTCAACAAGAAAACACCCTAGACCATACAAGTTGTAATGGTTGAATGATTGTCGTGAAGTGAAGGATAACAAGCAAATAATAATCACTTTTTCTATTGGCAAATATACTGATGAAGTTCCATGTGATATGGTGCCTATGCAAGCAGGGCATATTTTGTTGGGAAGGCCTTGGTAGTATGATAGAAAAGTCATTCATGATGGCTTTAAGAATAGGTACTCGTTTGTTAAAGATGAAAAATCCATTACACTTGCTCCATTGACTCCAGCACAAGTGCATAAAGATCAATTAAAGCTTCATAAAGAGAGGGAGAAAAAGAAAGAAAATAGTGGAGGGAGTTCAAACGAAAAAAAGAGTGAAAAAAAGAGTGCAAAGGAAGAAAAGAAAAATGAAAGTGAAGATAAAAAGAAAAAAGGCCAATGTTTGTACTCTTGTATAAAGAAGTCTATCTCATCACTAACGAACTTAAAAAATCTCTTCCTAGTGTTTGTGTTTCTTTGTTGCAGGAATATGACGATGTCTTTCCAGAAGAAGTTCTTATTGGATTACCACCACTTAGAGGCATTGAGCATCAAATAGATTTTATTCCAAATGCTTCTATTCCCAATAAACCAGCTTATAGAACTAACCCAAAGGAGACAAAAGAGATTCAAAAGTAAGTTAAGGATTTGCTTGCCAAAGGATAGGTAAGAGAAAGCATGAGTCCGTGTGCAGTACCAGTCATACTTATACCTAAGAAAGATGGTTATTGGAGAATGTGTACAGATTGTAGAGCTATCAACAACATCATGGTAAAGTATAGACATCTCATTCCTAGGCTAGATGATATGTTGGATGAGTTGCATGGATCTGTTATTTTTTTAAAAATTGATTTGAAAAATGGTTATCACCAAATAAGAATGAAAGAGGGAGATGAGTGGAAAACTACTTTCAAAACAAAGCATGGATTGTATGAATGGTTGGTCATGCCATTTGGGCTCACAAATGCACCTAGCACTTTTATGAGGTTAATGAATCACGTGTTGCGTGCATTCATAGGAAAATTTGTTGTTGTTTACTTTGATGACATTCTGATTTATAGTAAAAATTTAGATAATCATATTGAACATTTGAAGACTGTGTTGGAAGTTTTGAGGCATGAAAAATTATATGTCAATCTTAAAAAGTGTGATTTTTTGCATGAAAAAAATAGTTTTTCTTGGATATGTTGTTAGTGCACAAGGCATTGAGGCAGATGAAGAAAAGGTTAAGGCAATCAAAGATTGGCCCACACCTAAAACCATCACCGAGGTAAGAAGTTTCTATAGTTTAGCAAGTTTCTATAGGAGGTTTGTAAAGGACTTTAACACAATTGCTGCACCTCTTATTAAAATTATAAAGAAAAATGTTGGTTTTAAATATGGAAAGGAGCAAGAGTTTGCTTTCAATGAGCTTAAAAATAAGCTACGTACAACTCCTTTATTAGCATTACCTAATTTTGCTAAAACCTTTGACATTGAGTGTGATGCCTCAAGTGTAAGTATTAGAGTTGTTCTCGTGCAAGAGAACAAACCAATTGCTTATTTCAGTGAAAAGCTCAATGGGGCATTGGAGCTATATGCTTTGGTGAGGGCATTGGAGCTTGGCAACATTATCTTTGATCCAAAGAGTTTGTCATTCACACAGACCATGAGTCCTTGAAGTACCTAAAGGGACAAGGCAAGTTGAATAGGAGATGTACCAAATGGATGGAATACATTGAGACATTTCCCTATGTTATCAAGTACAAGCAAGGCAGAGAAAACATAGTGGCTGATGCACTATCTCGAAGGTATGCTCTTCTTCTACTCTTAATGCAAAATTACTTGGTTTTGAGTATGTGAAAGAGTTGTATCCAAGTGATAATGACTTTGGCAATGTGTATGTTGCATGTGAGAAAGGTTCTTTTGGAAAGTTTTATAGAAATGATGATTTCTTATTTAAGGAAAATAAGCTTTGCATTTCATCTTGTTTCATGCAAGAATTACTAATGAGGGAAGCACATGAGGGTGGTTTAATGGGACATTTTGGTGTTCGAAAAACCTTAGATGTGTTGCATGAACATTTCTTTTGGCCTAAGATGAAAAAAGATGTAGAAAGAATTTGTTCTAGATGCATTCAATGTAGAAAGGTCAAATCTATAGTTATGCCTCATGGTCTTTACACTCCCTTGCCTGTACCTAGTGAACCTTGGGTTAATTTATCCATGGATTTTGTTATGGGGTTGCCTAAGTCTAAGATTTTGTTTTGAGGCTGCATTAGTTTTCTAAAATGGCATATTTCATTGCATGTAACAAAACTGTTGATGCTACTTCTCTAGCTGATTTGTTTTTTAATGAAGTTATTAGACTACACGGAGCTCTAAAAAGCATTGTATCTAATAGAGATGCTAAATTTCTTAGCCACTTTTGGAGGGTTTTGTGGGGGAGGGGAAACAGGTACCAAATTGCTCTTTTCTACTACATGTCACCCACAAATAGATGGGCAAACAGAAGTTGTGAATAGAACTTTAACTCAGCTATTATGTGCTCTCATCTCAAAAAAATTAAAGTCATGGGAAGAGTGCTTTCCATTTATTAAGTTTGCGTATAATTGATTTGTCCACACATTTATAGGTTATTCTCCATTTGAAATTGTTTATGGTTTTAATTGACTAACTCCTTTGGATTTAATACCTTTACCTGTGCAAGAAAGAGATAATCTAGCTGGAAGGAAAAAAGCTGAGTTTATACACAAATTGCATGAAAATGTAAAGCAGCAGATTGAGAAATTCAATGCAAAGACAACATCAAAGATAAACAAAGGAAGGAATAAGATTGTTTTCCAACCCGGTGAATGGGTTTGGGTTCACATGAGGAAGGAAAGGTTTTCAGTAAAGAGGCAATCAAAATTGTAACCAAGACAAGATAGTCCTTTCCAAGTCCTTGAGAGGATCAATGATAATGCCGATAAATTAGATCTTCCTGATGAGTATAGTATTAGTGCTACCTTTAATATATCTGATATTACTCCATTTGATGTAGGTGATGAAGATTCGAGGACAAATCTTTTTTAGGAAGGAGGGAATAATGCAAGAAAAGACCCATTGGGCTTTCCAATTAAAGTAAATGATGCAAACAATTCAGCTTCAAATGACTAATTAGGCCTTCCAACTAGTCCAATTACAAGAACAACAGCAAGAAGGTTCAAAGAGGCATTAAATGGCTTATTCAAGACTTAGTGGCAAACTAAGGAGTTAATGGGCAGATTCAAGGCTTAGTGGAAAATAAAGGAATTGAAGAGCATGCAAGAAGATTACTCAATCTAATCCAGATTCAATGAAAGGCTAAAGTTAGTAGAAGCTCTCATTCAAAGAATTGTATTTAATGTCATTAAAAGTTGCATCCACTTAGTCATAATTAAGTGCAACTAAGTGCTCTTTTCAATTTATTTTATTATTTTCATATTATTTTATGTCATAATTTAAGGACCTTTCATATTTCTCTATTTTAATTGTATTTTTGTTTATTTTAAGGTTTGGTCACTTATGAGTCTATAAAAAGCCTTCTTTGGAGTTGTAAAGGGATATTTTTGGATAGAAATAAATTAAAATACCTGTGAGGTTATTTCCTCTCAAGTTCTTCTGAGAACTTCTTCTCAAACTTATCAAGGATCCTTCCTTGTGGCATTTATCTTTTTATAGCTTAGGTTCTTGTTCTTTATAATCAATGAGTCTAAGTTTTGCTTCTGCAAACCTGTTATAACTTTCCAAGGCTAATCAAATCTTATTGTTGGGTTTTTTGGGACTTTGTTTCCCAAGGGTTCACATCATCAAGTATCCATTGTCATCCTTTAAAACTTCGAAACAAATGTTCTATATTTATTTCTATCTTCATAACTATTTAAGCTAAATTTTGAGTTTATTTGAATTATTTCTTAACTTCAGTGTTATAGATTTATGCCCAACTCAATCCCAAATCATTATCAAAATTATCAAATAACTTCCATTAGTTTTATTGAGCTATTATAACGTTGATTAAGTCCATGAGGTTGGAGAGAATGTTACAACTATGATATGGAAATTAAATACCACCCTAGAAAGGCAAATGTTGTAGCTGATTCCTTAAGTAGAAAGTCACTTCATTTGTCATATATGATGGTTTAGGAAATGGAATTGATAGAAAGATTTAGAGATTTGAACCTTACAGTAACCTTAGAGTCTGATAAAAAATTTTAAACATTTTTTAGGTTACTCATGATTTAAGAGTGAAAACCAATGAGGCACAAAAGAAATATCAGTTTTTGCAAGCTCTAGGTTTTAGGAATCGTTATAGAAAACTTTTGGGACAAAGCTATCTTTTAGTACTACTTATCATCCCAAAACATATGGTCAGATTGAAAGAACAATTCAAACTTTAGAGGACTTGCTTAGTGCCTGTGTCCTAGATTTCGAAGAAGTTAGGATACCTATTTGCTATTACTAGAATTTGTTTATAATAGTATTCATCATTATAGTATTGGCATGACCCCTTATGAAGCACTGTATGGCAAAAAATGTCAATCTCCTTTATGTTGGTTTGAAATTGGAGAAAGAAATTTATTAAGATTTGATTTGGTTCAAAGAACCTCAGAAATAAAGCTCATAATAGAAAGAATGCTGGCAACTTAGTGTAAAAAGAAAAATTATCCACACAAAAAGATAAGGCCTTTGGAATTTCAAGAAAGAGAGCATATATTCCTTAGAGTTACCCCAACCACTGGAATTAGCAGATTATTGAAAACCAAGAAATTGAGTCTCAGATATATTATGCATTTTCAAATTCTTAAAAGAATTGGCACTGCAGCCTACCAATTTGCCTTACCCCATCAATTGTCTAATCTTTATGATGTATTCCATGTTTCTCAACTTCAAAAATATTATTTTGATTTTCACTCATCATTGAGATAAAGTCTGTATAGTTAAAAGATAATTTGACCTATGAAATACAACATGTACAAATAATATTTACAAGCAAATGAGGAATAGAAATATCCCTATGATCAAGGTATTATGGCAAGGACAGACAATGGATGAAGCAACGTGGGAAGCGAAAAAAGATTTATATAGAAATATCAAGAATTTTTGAAAAACAAGTATTAAATAAAATTGAGGACAAAATTAATTTTAAGGAGAAGAGTGTAATATCCCTAAATTATTTCTAACATAACTTCAAATAAAAATAAATATTTATAAATATATATTATATATTTTTGAAATTTTAAATGGAGAAAAGAAAAGAAATTAAATTAATAATTGTAGTAATAAATTAAAATAAATTTGGTAGCCTTTTTAATCTAACCGAATTAAAACAATTCAATTATAAAAATTTGATTAGGAAGGTAAATTCGAAATTCAAATTTAGAAGGCAAAAAAAAAAACATTTTGGTCCCTTATTTTTTTTATATTTTTTAATTTAGTCCTCTATCATTTATTTTTTTTAACTTAATCTCTTATCTTGCAAATTGTCTATCAAAGTGGTCCTCTTATCATTCTTTTGTCATCTCACTAATATAAGTGATGACGTGTCACTCACTAGTTGTGCCATATCATCACCATGTCATATCTACATCATCGTCATATAAGTGACATATCATTACTTTTGTTAGGGTTTGTAATGGAACCGTGACAAAGGACTATATTGATAAACAATTTGCAAGATAAGAGACCAAATTAAAAAAAGAAATAAAGATAAAGGATCAAAATATCTATTTTACTAATTTAGAAATTAGGAAGGGAAGAATTGTAGTTAAATGATAATTAAAAGAGAGTTAAGACAACATTAAAAGAGATATTTTGGAGAGTGGGAGAAAAAACAGAAACGTCAACTACTTTTCCTTGGAGAGACTTGCTCTCCAAGTGTCTCTATCTCAATTAGAGATATTGTTACATGTGGGAAAAAACATGCTCAATAGGTTGCTCATACCCAGCCTTAACCTCTCTATAACTCAATCATTTCCCTCACTCTTCACCATCAGATACGTAAACCTTTCACTTTCTTGAGAGAGAGAACTTCACAGAGAGAAAGATAGCTAGGCTAAGAGAAAAATCGGAGAACACCATCTCCACTCCATTGTTTTCTTCATCCAAGAAAGAAGCACCAACACTACCTCGGATCCTACTTCCACCCTTCACCACCACAAGTTCCAAAGGTAGAAAATACTCAAAAACCCATCTTTTTCTTCTCATCTTTCTGTTGATCATAACTTCAAATTTGAATTCTTCTTTTCTACCTTCAAGTTTTTGTTTTTATCTCTTGCACATTGAGTTTCTAACTTGTTTCTGTCCTTGCAGGTTCTTTTGTTCACTATAGAGATTAAAATATGAAATTTTCATGAAAGAAGAGGATTAAAACCAACTTTTATTCATTTGACTCTCATCTTCAAAATTTTGATGCTAATTTCCTCTTGTATACTCATGGTTTTGATCTTTGTTTTGAGGAAAATTCGTTTCTAGGGTTCAAGAATGGTGCTTGTTCGAATTTAGGATTGGAAAGTCCCTAAAGGATGAAGCTTTTTATGTTGCATGTGGACAATCTACATTTTTTTTGGTTTCTATTTTATTATAAAACTCGTATATGGGTTCATGTGTTGAAGGATTCACCCACTATGAAGTAAATATGGACTGTTATGGACTTTATTTTCTCCTCTTCCCCTTTTTCTTTAGCTTTCCTCATGGAAAAGGAGTATTAGATTATAATAGCTATTTCTCATCCTAAACTGATATCTTAAGGTTTTAATTAATTTACAGTAAAAAGGGTGATACAACATAAAAGAATAAAACTTCCTCTCCATAAGGAAAATTAAAAAAGGAAGGGGAGAAAATAGAGTCCATAATAGTCCATATTTACATCACAGTGCGAGAATCCTTCAACCCATGAACCCACATATATGTTTCAAAATAAAATAGAAACAAAAAGAAAAAAAATAGTAGATCATCCACATGCAACACAGAAAGCTTCATCCTTTTGGGACTTTCTAACCCTAAATTCGAGCAAGCACCCTTCTTGAATCCTAAAAATGAATTTTCCTCAAAATAAAGATCAAAATTGTGAGTACAGGGGAGGTAATTAGCATCAAAGTTTTAGAGATGAAAGTTAGAAGAATAAGAGTTAGTTCTAACCCTCTTCTTTCATAAAAATTTTATTTTTTTAATCTCTACAGTTAACAAAAGAACCTACAAGGACTTAAATAAGTCTGAAACTCAACATGCAAATGGTAAAAACAAAAACTTGAAGGTAGAAAAAAGAATCATAGGCTTGAAGTTATTATCAACAGAAAGATGAGAAGAAAAGGATGGGTTTTGAGTTTCTCCTACCTTTGGAAGTTGCGGTGGTGAAGGGTGTTGGCAAGATCCGAGGTGTTGGTGGTGTTTCTTTCTTGGATGAAGAAAACGATGGAATGGAGATAGTGTTCTCCAATTTTTCTCTCAGCCTAGCTCTCTTTTTCTCTTCATCATTCTCTCTCTCAAGAAGGTGAAAGGTTTACATGTCTAATGGTGAATAGTGAGGGAAGTTATTGAGTTATAGAAGGGTTAAGGTTGGGTATGGATAACCTGTTGAGCAGGTTTTTTTGTACATGTAATAATGTCTCTAATTGAGACAGAGACACCTGTCCAAGGAAAAATAGCTAATGTTTATGCTTTTTCTCCCACTCCCCAAAATATCTCTTTTAATGTTATCTTAACTCTCTTTTAATTGTCATTTAACTACAATTATTCCCTTCCTAATTTTGAAATTTGAATTTCAAATTTTGCTTCCTAATCAAATTTTTATCATTTAATTGTTTTAATTTAGGTGCATTAAAAAGGCTACCGTATTTATTTTAATTTATTACTACAATTATTAATTTAATTTCTTTTCTTTTCTCCCTTAAAAAATTTGAAAATATATAATATATATTTATGAATATTTATTTTCATTTCAAATTATGTTAAAAATAAATTAGAAATATTACATATAGCTCCTTTTTGGGCATTGGTGACCAGCACCTGGGCCCCAAATGGCCTATCGCTCTTCTTCCCTTTTTCCTCTCAATGGGCCCCCTCTGATTCAAATTTGAGATCCCTTAATCCTTATGCAAGCACTTTTTTTCTAAATCCACATTTTTTTTTGCATGGCCATTATCGACCCCATCATTAATTGTCACTTGATGAGTCGTAGGATGAGAATCATTATCCTCATCATTACCCAAAATTGAAAAATGATTGTTGTTGACTCCACCTGAATTTCCCTTACCTTTCGAAGTCTGGTTCTTTTTCCTCCATTGAACTACCAGCCAATCACCATGTGTAACACCCTCCTTAGGGCATCACATTTCCGACTCCCGACTCATAATCTGAAAAGAAGTTCGCACAAAGTTTGAGTTATAAAAGATGGGTTTCAAAATTTCTTCTTTACTGAAACGTAAATTTACTGAAAATATTAGGTAATATTGAAAATCATATTTTAACTATTCATTATGCAATATTGACACCAATTAATATCATAATTTAAAGAGAAATATAAAATTAACAGACTTATTTTTTTTTAACAGTAGCAAACTCCATGACGGGTCCTACTTAATAGCACGGTACAACACTAACATTAAATCTTAACATACTCGTTCCTTCTCTTGTATCAACTTGATGCATCAGAACTTTACTCCTTGTCTACCCGGCGCATCTTCAAACTTGAGACAGCCACTTTTCAATGTTTCCATCAATCTCTAAATATCTACCACTCGTTATGTCTAAGACAACTCATTCCTTCTACTGTATAATTTTAACAATACAGACAAAACAAAACAATATAACAAAGAGGTAAGATCACCAACATCAATACCAACATGGCAGCACAGAGATAACACAAACAGCAATATCATACAGATAGATCATACCATAATCATGCTATCAGCATTAATCAACTCTCATCATCTAATCATTTATCAGTTCAATCATTATCCAAGTACTCAAAACAATTGTCATAGCCAACATTCCTCAATTAATATATCATATAGATATAAATGCTCAGATTTATGCATATGCACAAAGACTCAGTTTATCAAAAACAACTCCATTTTTCCCAAATCATTTCCAAATCAACCTTCTTCAAAATAATATAATTTTCCACTTCATTTAATATATCTTCTTACTCAAGAAAATCCTTTTTCAAGTATATTCTACAAATTCACAATTCCATTGAATTAAATCAATGTTTCTAACTTTAAAAAAATTGCGTAGAAATATTTTAACATTTTTCAAATCGCGTAACTCAAAATTTACATTTTTGAGTTCCATAAATCGTTTTTCACCGTTTTTACCCTTCGTAAAATATTTCTTAACTTTAAAAATATTACTTCGGACTTTTCTTATAATAATATAATTTCTTACTTTATTCCCTTCTTATTCTTAGTCAAAAATCTTTTCTTTAATATATTTTCTCAAAATCACTTTTTATTGATCTAGTCTTACAAAATTACATTTAGTTGATTTAATTATTGTTTCTAATTTTCAATTTCCTAACGTTTTCCAAAACTCAATAAATAAATTCTACGTTAGTAAATTTAAGTTACAAACATTTTTTTATATTTCTAAATCACTTCTAAAAATTGATTCTCTTTAAAATAATTTGAAGTTCAACACTTTCAATCTTCTTTTTCTTTTATTTATGAAAATTTCACTTCACTTAATTGATAACACTTTAATTCCCTTTCCAAAATCCTTATTTGAAAATTCTTGTATTTTATAACATCAAAATATTTTTCTAAATTATTAAAACCTTATAGATGGCCATTGAAACCATGAAATATTTTTTTCTTTTTAACTTAAATAAATTCCATTCTTATTTCTACAAAAAAAAAAATTCATGAAAACATAACTCAAAACCGTGTGCATTCTTTTTGCAAAACAAACCCTTTTGTTTATTTTCTTTACTTCTCAAATCATTCAATTTTATCATTCATGAAAATATAATTTTGTGAACACCAAATTGGTTGGTGTCTTGGCCGAAATTCACCAAGTTCTAGGGACCAAAAATTAATTCCCTTATTCTTGAAAAATTTCAACATGAACTCTAATTTTTGGAAGCTCAAAACCGTAGCCTCCCCCTTGGCCTTTGGAGCCAAAAATTAATTTCCTTTCCACCATCAAATCATAGCATACATATACATATTTAAATATATATCACAAACATGCCATAATCAAAGCAATAAATCATGCAAATCATACCAAACATAGGCAAATAATCAAAGCACATAAACACCCACAAATAATTACATGACCATGGATATGAATCCTCACATGGATTCACCATCCATCAAATATAAAATCATCTCCCACCACCATACTTGGTTGGTGAGATGGATCTCCCTCTTACCTCTTGAAGACAAGCTTTTCAAGCTCTCCTCCTTCTCCTTAATTTTCATGTGACTCACAACAATTCCTAACAATTCTAAAATAATTAGTAAAATCACAAACAAAGGTTAATAATGACAAACCATGGAACAAACATGGTTTAGAAAATCATAAACTAAATTTTAAACCATAAAAACCAAAGTTTACCTTTAGGGAAGTAAACCAAATTTGGATTTTGAAGCACTTAGGGTAGGATTTTGATGAAACTTCCTAAATGAAAAGTGTTTAGGAGGTAGTTTAGCTTTAGGAAATGATGAGAACAAAAATTATAGGAGATGGATAGTGGTTCAAGAGGTGTGGGCTGAATTCTAGAGAGAAAAAGGGAAGGAAAATGTTCTATGTGTTCTTGGGAAATTTGAGAGGAAATAGTGTAAACTTTTTGGTGAGAGAAAAGAAATGCATATTAATAGTAAATTGAATGGTGCAGCCGTGTAGTAGTTTGTAGGTAATATTAGGAGATAAGTTTGAACCCAAAATATCACCAATTATGTTCACATTGAAAACACATGGCTTATGTCATCTTTGAATTATTAAATTGTCATGCTAGATAATTCAAGAACCTTGGAGAAGCTCTCCAAGCTGCATGACCGTGTGGCTCTTCATAGGATTAGGGACTTAATTGTTTTCAATTAAAACCTAATTGTGTGCTAATTAATTAGTTAATTAATTAGGTCTAGTTTCCTAATTTTACTTAATTAACATTCTAACTATATAACTAATTAATTAAACATATTATGGCATATATCATAGTCTCTAAATAAAATTAGGACATTTAATTAGTAATTAGATTATCACTAATTAATAATTAGATTAGTTCACTTAGCTTGTTAATTAGGCCATTAGATTAACCAAATTAAGAATAATTAGTTACTAATCAAATTCAAGCTACTATTGTTGACTTCATCTTTTTCTTTGGCCTAAAAAGCCTATTTAAAGTTGTCTCCCCTCTCCCTTGCATCTCCAAACCGTCCCCCCCTTCCATGCTTCATAAAATGTGACAAATTTCATAACCATCATCCTAAGCCATCCTAACCCTTGATTAAAAGAATGGTTTAGATTAAAATAGCTATTAGGTTTAGGTTATAGATGGAAGACTTTATTTGAGCCATTGGATCATTTTTGGCTTGCAATCCTAACCATTGAATGTGTCTCCAAAATGAAGGGTCAAGATTACACCTTCAAACTTTACATCCAAGGGTCCAAAATGGTTGTAGTCATTTTTGATGACCAATTCTCTACCATTGATCTAAATCCAAATCAATGGTCATTAATGATCCATCTCCACCATTGATTAAATCTACATCCAAGGGTTGATAATGGTCATAGCCATTTATAAGACTAAATTTCTACCCTTGATTTAATTTTCATCCAACGGTTATAATTGATCCTATTCACTTTTAAGATCAAATCTCCACTGTTGATTAAATCTCCAACGGTGACTAAATCGATGGTGGATATCCAAACCACCAATGTTGATTTAACAGTTTAGAATTTTATTTTTATCTGTTATAACCCCACGAAAGAATATATTTACTGTATTTTTATCTTCTGATAATTAAATACGGTACAAAATACAGTAAAAGAAATTTTCTAAAATTGTTTCCGGATTCAGGTTTAGTAAGATCCCCTGACTCCGTCTAAACAGTACAAATTTTTCTATGCGTAGAAAATTTTTTCACTTTGCAGGACCCACCTGGGCCCACGTATGGTCACCTGGGCCCACATACAGTAAAAAAAAATTCATAATCATCCACAAAAATCAAAAATATTAGAAAACACACAAATATCAAATCAGAGCACGTAAAATAATTAAAACCTAATGGTAAAAATTAAATTACGTAAAGTTTTTCCCGGCTCAAAAATTTTTATTTTCCTGACACGGAGTAAATCACTCAAAACGATCAAATACGCTGACGGAATAATCAAAATAATGTTACAGTATCCAGAAATTACAAAACAGTAAAATTCTATTAACTGTCAAAATTACTGTTTAAGAGATAGAAAATTTTGGGGTGTTACACCATGTAGGGATTCCAACTAAACATTAGCATCTATATGTGAGTCCATATTCAACGCTTGGTCGCCACTAGGGTTACTAGTCATTGCTGATGAGGATTGGCTTCCTTGGGATACCTCCCTAACTGTTGCCACCATAATATTCTTTTTTACATAGTAATCCCTACTCAAATGCCCATAGCAACTACACTTAAAGCAAAATGATGTGAAGCCTTTCATACTCAATGTTGTACCAATGGCCTCGCAACCAAACTTTACCAATAAGAGGTTCTGCTAGATCAATCTCCACACACACCTTAGTGAATCTACCCCTCTCCACTTGTAGAGTGTTAGAGTTCACTTTTATTGGTCAACCCATAATAGATGCAAGAGCAAGAAGGACACTTTCATCATAAAAACTATATTAAGATTTAGGAATGTAACCCACAAGAGTATTCTCAATCTTGGTAGCTAAAGCAATAAAATTAGGATGCCAAGTTCTAACTGATTCGTAATGACCAAAGATCATCCATGGCCACCCACAAATCACCTTCTACATATCCTCTGGAAGATCAAACCCTATCATGAAAAACCCATGTCCCACATCCCTGATATTGAAAGCCCTAGTAGGCTTATAAAGCGCCTTCAAACAATCCTTCATGGCCTAAAAACCTATGTCTTTCCCAAGAAGTTTCACAACCAAAGCACCCACACATGGCTCCCATAACTGATTCAAAACTCCATCATCGATATAGGCTTTTGGCAGTAGCCTATTCCCCTACTCAAGCTCGATGTGAAATAACTTCTTAGCTATAAGTCTCTGGTATACCTCAAAGTAATAGGATTTTGCCCCGCCAATACCTTATCCTTGAATGATGCCACAAGCGTTGAACCCACTTCTCCACCAATACTATTCTAAGATGAAACTCCTGTTGTCCCTCCACCATCTGGTGGTTTGTTCAGCATAGAGAGAACAAGTGAAGGTTATCCTGTGAAGGTAAACGTAGCCATCTCTTTCTAGTTTTGCCAATATAAAAAGCAAAAAGATGACGTAGTAACCAGAAAATCTATAATAGAAGGAGTGTGAGCGTTAATAGGTGGAGAGAATGCAGATTTAAAGAGGAAATTCATTTCTATTAGTGGCCTTATCAGAGTTTTCTTTTTTTAGTGGGCTAGTGCTGCTCGAAATTTTTTTTATATTTCTTATTTTAATTTTTTTTAAAAAAAATTAGTGCCCTATGCCATGAAAAGTTATTTAAAATTTTTTTTCCAAAGGCCTAGAGCTCCTGGAAATTATTTTTAATATTTTTTTCTAAAATTCTGAGTTTTTTATGGTAGCCTATGCTACCATAATTATTTAGAAATTTTTAATTTTTTTTCTTATAGCCTAGAGTCCTTAGAGGTTTTTAAAAAGTTTTTTGTTTCAAGAATTTTAAATTTTTTATAAAAATTTTTTAGTAGCGTAAGGCCCCTAGAAAAAGGTTTTAATATTTTATTCACTTTTTTCAAATTTTCTAATTCTTTTAAAATTTGTTTTTTTTAAGTTTATGGTGGCCTTTTGATTTTTTAAATAATTTTTATAATTTTTTCATCATTTTCAATTTTTAAAATTTTCAAGTGTAGCCATTAGTAATTATTAATTTTTTTACTTTGTTTTTTCAATAGCCACATGATCGCTGGTAATATCTTTTTTAGTTATATTTTATACAATAATCGACGGATTTGAGGTCATCCATAGTTTTTTTATTTTTTATTTTTCTATAAGGTAATATATTCTGTACTTATTTTTTTAAGATTACCCATGGATTCGAAGCTAAAATTTATTTATTTCTTTAAAAATATATTCATTGCGATTTTCGGTTACCATGTGTCATTGAAAAATATTTCAAATGCTTTTTTAAATAAAAGAAGAAGAAGAATGTTAGGAACACACTCGCTATTACACTCTTTTCTATTGGGTTACGTCACATACTAAAATAATACTTAAACTCAATTACATGCCATTCAAAGCTGATTATACGTTAATCAAGGTTAAATGTTATTTTAGTATATGACGTGACCAAATAGAAGAGAGAGTGTTCAAAGGAATGTGATAGATAATGTGTTGCTAGCATTATCCATAAAAGAAAAGGAGACATGCTTACGATTGCAAGTGATTTTCTTTTTTGGTATTATTGTATTACTGTCTGCCTGTGGCAATGGAAAGAGCAAGATACTGCTAGAAATTTAAAAAAATTCAAGTATTGTCAAATTCGCTGGAAATAGCCCTAGTAAATCATTTTTTTTCTTTTGTTTTAGTTTCAAGTGAGGCAAAGGCGGGCTTGGGATGATACTTGTTTGGCTATTGGGTTAGTAGATCTTCATTCTTTTTACATGGTTGTAGAGTGAACGGACCCTAGTCATGGGATTTGTATCGAGTAAGGCAAGACCCCTTACTTGATATGAACATGAGATTTGACTTGTTCTATGAAGATGACTCCAAACAAGTTAAAGTTGGTGATACTCATATGGATGTCTTCTTTAATTTGTAACTTTATGTTTAAAGTATATGTTGGGAAAAGGGAAATCATTTGATACATATTTTTGTTCATCTATAAATTCTATTTATAATGCATTGACATATTTTTGAATAGTTTTGCAATTTTAAATAATCTTCTTTTACTTGTTTTTCATTCCTTTCCATATTATTTTTTATGTCATCACTAAGTCTATGTGACTCACCATGTTATATTTTTAACAGACTTTCAAATTGCTAGTTGAGTTGGCAAGTACTTGTTCATGTTATTTGGTATGCATCCAACTTGTTTTGATGGATATTATTGTTATTGAGCCTAGAGTATGCACCTTTAGGGTTTTTTTGGATTAAATTGTTTTATGGTTAGAGTACATTTAATATAGCTATTGTGAGCCTAAGAAGACCTTTGGATTTATAATAAGTATTTGGCTAAATACTAAATTATATTGTTAGGAGTTGAATTTTGGAAAATGTTGAATTTTCATATAAAACTTTATCAAATTTATGATAGATAAAATTTGAATATAATTGTAACATTATGCAAAATATGTTAGGCTTGTATATAGTTACAGAGGTAGCTTAATACTTACTTAATATGTCTGTGTAGTTTTGTGACTGTCTGAGCATGTTTAGGCACTTTGTTGTAATACTATATGTGAAATATAGCTGTTATTTACTCTGAAAGTGGTTTAAACTGCTTAATTAATGGAAATAAATGTGGAGGATTTTATTCTAGGTCACAAATGTGTGGAAGATGTTAAAGTTAAAGTTTGAGATCAATCAGAGTTAGTTTGACATTTTTAGGCACACTGGTTATATGTTTTAATGCCAGATTGACCCCCAACAGATGTGAAAAATTATGAAAATGGTGAAATAAGATTTTTAGCGAGTCTTAGATTTTATTTGAAGCTTGTTAGAAGTAAGAAAACTAGATTTGGTGGAATCTGAGTGTTCTTAACAGATCAGAGTTTTAGTACTTATCTAAGAGAAGCCAAATTTGAATTCTCTTCTTTAAATATCTCACAACAGCAGGAAAAAAAAAAGAAAAATAGATGAAAGAAAATAGAAAAGATAGAAAGGAACCAAACGAAGAAGAGAAAGAAGAAAGAAAGAAGACCAAGGAGGTGGATCAACCACCAAGGAAGAGGAATCAAGTGGATGTTGGCTTCATTTTCAAGATTTTGAGGTAAGGGAAAACCTTGTTCTTAAACTCATTTTCCTATTCTCTTCATCTTGTTCATGAGTTTTGGCTTGATGTGGTGAGTTAGGTTTTGAGTTGTTTTTTGGTGTTTTTGGATTGAATCTTGTTGGAGAACTTGAGGATGGCTTGTTTATGAGTTATTGGGTGCATGGAAATGGATTTCCAGCCTTTGTATACTTTTAATCCCATTTGAGTGGAGATTTGGGGTTTTAAGTTTTGAATTGGATGATTATCCAATATCTCCAGTTTTGAGTGAAATCAAAGTGGAATAAGAGTTGTTATGTGTAGATGAACCTTGTGGAAGGTTGGAAGTCACTTGGATGTGAAGTTTGAGTGATTAGAGGAGGTGAAAGAACCAATAGAACAGGTCCACGGTTCTTTAGAGTGAGCTGTTGTGTGTCTGGTTGAGAGACACGGTGTAACAGCCCAATATTTGCTATCCAAATATATTGTCATATAAATTAATAACCCAATACTGGTTATGCTACTTCTAACATACATCGATAATTAACCCATATCATTCATACACAATGAGTAAATGTGGAGAGCCACGAAAGCAAAAGTTATATATATACATCACAGCCTCAAAGGGCATACTGTTATACATAACCCAAAACAATTAAGCAAATATAAAACGTATACAAGCTCAGCTAAAAATAGCATCTATATTATGCTAATCCTCATACATCTTCTTCTTCCCTTTTGAAGAGTTCGCACTTGAATTTACATGACAACACAATCGGGGTGAGAAAATATATCTCAGTAGAAGTATTCCAATACCAGCATATATACATAAATATGCATAATACAATTATCGAATTAACACTTCAATCACAGAAGCAACAACATCTCCATCTCAGAGACACGCAATCGCCCATAGCTCATACAATTGCAATGCATGAATAATGTTATGAAAGCAATCGCTCATACAATTGTCATGCTATGCCAAGTTATGTCTAGTGTTTATGCCTATGCAAAATCCTAAGTATGAAAATGAATAATGTATGATACTATATTCAGGAACCTCCAATTCCATGGTAATGTCATGAATGCATGAAACTTGAATAAAGTAATGAAAGTCATAACCATAACCTTGAATAAGTATTGGAAGTCCATCCAGCTAACATCATTATCATAGAAGAAATCCATTCCCCCCTACCCCGGGTAGTGAAGTCCATCAACTACACGGTTATCGATAATGAACAAGGAAATTCATCATTTTAAACACTATATTAAGAAGGATATAATCCACCTTACCTAATATAGAACACCCACATCTATGGGGCTCACACCTATCAAAAAGAAATCACCCACATCTACGGGGGTCTTACTTTTCAAAAACAAACACCCACATCTATGGGGCTCACACCTTTCAAATAAGGCAACACATACAATCAAGTATATCATCATTACTAATTAAACTCTCATAATTAGCATTACAAATCATTTTGATTCAAAACATTCACATCTTCATTTAATACTCCTACTAGAGTTTCATTACTCACTAAGAAACATAAAAGAAGAAAACTACGCCACTGGAAGACTCCAGGGCATCAAACATAACTCAGTTATTCTCTGGCACCTATGTCGCAGCATACCCTATTCCACGTCATTGTGCCCAAGCCTCAGGTTCAAGTACCAGCAGGAAATGCTACCGGCACCGTAGCACCCAATGTGACATGTCGCGGTGCATAAGCTGTTCTTCATAACGCCGTGACACTTAAAGAGCCATGTTGCGGCGTTCGTCTCTCAAATCCCAAATTCTAGGCATCCATCACACTCACGTCATGACGTTCTACGTCTTATGCTGCGGCGCCTACTGCAGAACTCAGCTTCTACAGAATTCTACAGATACGGCAACTGTTCCATTAGAATTAGACTATCTTCCAATCACTCAAAACTCGATTCTAAGTGATTTCCCACCTCTAGTAAGGATCAACTACACATAGCAACCCTTAAACCACTTCAATTTCATTCAATTCAACACTTTGTGAATCAAAACCCCAACATTAACCTAAACCCCCAAAATTGACCTAAATGGGAATTAAGGCTTCCAAATGATGAAAACTTCATCTCAACACATCAACAAATCAGTTTCTAGCTCAACCAATCTATCCACATCAAGATTCAACTCAAGAATCATAAAATCACTCAATAAACCCCAAATTCTTCATTAAATCAATCAAGAACCAAAATGAAAGAAAAGAATTACAACCTTCCATACAAGATTTCCCCCTACCTCAATTCCTAGAAATGAAGTCGGTTAGTCGTTCCTCTGAAAAGCTAAGCTCTCCCCCATGCTTGGATGAAGATCCTACTCCCTTAACACTTTGACTTCCCTTCTCTTTTCCTTTTCCTTTGGTAGCTGAGAGATAAGAAGATGAGAATGAGAATTACTTCCCATTTTGGCCTTAAATATGCCAGCACCAAAACAAAGCGGTTGTGCCCTCTTATTTTGGTCACTTAAGTGACCAAAATTCACCAAAATAGTTAAGAATAATTAGTTATCACCAAACTAAGTTTCCTAACTTCCAACAAGCTTAAAATATATCCTAATATTCATTAAAAATTATGTTTCACCATTTCTATAATTTTTCATATTTGCTAGGGGTCAATCCGGCACTAAAATACACAATCATATGCCTATAAATGTCAAACTAACTCTGATATTTCTCAAACTTTAACCACATCTATTTCCACACATTTGTGACTTAGAAACAAGTTCTCCACACTTATTTCCATTAACTAAGCAGTGTAAGCCATTTTTGGAGTAAATATCAACTATATTTCACACATAATGTTATAGCAAAGTACTTAAACGTGCTCTAACAGTCACAAAACTCTACAGGCATGACAAACCAGTGTTTGGCTACCTCCGTAACCATATACAAGTCTATCATGACAATCTAGGGTGTTACACACGGTCCGTGTCTGAAGACACGGGAGGGGGTGCGTATATCCCTCTCTGCCTGTTCTAATTCGTGAAACTATGTTAACAGAGTAAGATAAGGGGGCGTGTCATCAGACATGGCTCGTGTCTGAGGCCAGAATTTTCAAAAATGTCATTTTTTATGTTTTCAAGTTCTTGGCTAGATAAGATCATTAGTATATGTTTCCTAAAGTGTGTTGAGACTCTAATAGGAGTACCTAATGAGGTGGATATGTGGTGAATATAAATAAATTAGTATGTTAATTATTGTACTATTTAACATCATTGTATTTCATGTTTGTAGTTACGAATGTAAATCAATTAACATGCTAGTTATTGTAGTAATTGGCATAATTGTTGTTTCATAGCTATGTTGATGAGGATGAGTCCTCATTGTAGGTGATTTAATGTGATTTTGAATAAGAAGGTAATCAATCCTTCCTATCAAAGTGATCATTGTATGTGATCAAATATGATTTTGAATGTAAAGGTAATCAATCTTTCCTATCATAGTGATCGTTGTTGAAGACCACGTTGATGAGGATGGTTTAATTCCCTCACTACCCAGAATGAAGAGTGCTAGAACTAGGTTTCCAGTGCTTATTCAAAACTTATAGAACTGGGTTCTTTTGTTTTGTTTGAGACTCATGCATAACATGACATTACCATAGACTTTGTATCATAACATTATTCATTTCATGCTTAGGATATTGCATAGGCATAAACACTAGACATAATTTAGCATAGCATGACGATTGTATGGGCGGTTGCTATCATGACATAAAACCATGACATTGCAATTGTATGAGCGATTGCGTATCTCTGAGATGGAGATGTTGTGTTTATATCTCTGAGATGGAGATGTTGTGTTTATTTCTCTGAGATGGAGATATTGTTATTGTGTCTCTGTGGTGGAGACGATGCTTTGATGTCTCTGAGATGGGGATGATTTTTTCGTGAGTATGGTGATTGCTTGAAGACTATTTGTGATAAATGAATTTTTATACAAACTTATAAAATGGGAATCTATTTTGAGAAGAAAAATGACTTGATTTTGGCTTTTGCCACTTTTCTAGTTTATATAAGCATGTGACTTGCTTTTAGAAATGTGTTTTTCCCTGAAATAGCTAGAATCATTGTGATTACATGGTTTATGGATTTTATCTACTGAGCATATGTTATTCTCACCCCTTGTGTGTGTTTCCATGATGATTTCAGTGAGGAAGTCTTATGGAAAGTGAAGACAAGCAGGAGCTTGGAGTGCTTAATTTAGTGTAACTGAGTAGTTTTTTTTTTGTAATGATGTACGTTTTGTATTTATGAGAAATACTATTGTTGTGTGTAATAAATATATTCATTCGTGACTCATATTTTCTATATATACATGGCTTGGTTGCATTTGAAATTGTTAGTAGTAGTAAGTAATAGGCCTTAATCTAATCACTATAATAATCACTATATATACTTTGATTATATTATGATTATTAAATTCGAGTTGTTATAATAATAACTATGTTTTTATAAAAAAAATTATATTTTAAAAACCTTTGTTGTTGTCAGGCTTCGCAAGTTGAATTGGGTTTTGATATTTAGTCCATGCACTGGTCACAAAATTTGAGTTGTGTCGTGACATAGCAGGAAAAATGCTAGACAGCCAAAACTTTATGCTAGATTTTTTGACAGAATGATTTAACATGCTTATTGACTCTTTGATGGGCTAGTAGTCCTTCCTACTTTATCCCATCTAATAAACACCTTCTTAACCTAGCTGAGTTATATAAAAACTCTTTTTTTTATGGCACTTGGATATAATTAGAATTTTTAAAATTGTATATAAATGTACACTAGTATTTGTACTCGTGTGCATGTGATAATATAAAAAATATATAAAAATATATAATTAAATTAATTAATTTTAAAACATTATTTTAATAATTTCACATTAGAATATTAATTGATAAATACTTTTAATACAAACAATAAGTAATTTATTAAATTTTATTACAATTGTAAAATTAGGAAAATATATGTGAAACACTTTTAATAATATTTTATTTGTGTTAATTTATTTAATTAATTATTAACTTCAACTCACTTGTGATATAAAAGAAATAAAATTGTATAAATTAAAATCATAAATGTAAGATATAATATTTAATAAATAATTTGTGATGAAATAATAAATGCTTGAAAAATAGATGTAAGATGCTTCTTATCTTTTTTTTCATGTCTTAACTACAATAAATTATTACTTACCCACTTGCCACGCTCCCCGCTTTCTTCCTCTGCATATGACTATCTTAGTAGGATGATAATTAACTCATTTTTTATGAACTACCATAAATTTAAATTTTGGTCAATATCTCGTATAATTAAGGAACAATATACCTATTGTTGGGAACATAATAAAAACTATTTATTTGACACATGTGAAAAATACACCACATATTTGAACATGTGGCACATGGCAATACTGAGGCTGTTAAGAAAGTGCCAAGTGGATAAGGGAGCCATTAGTTAACAATACGAGATATTCTTGTGTGCACATAAATGTAACACGTCATCTTTACACACAATAGATAAAAATTTGGAGAGAGAAAAAATAGGTCCCACTAAATCCACTCATCACAAAAAATCACACACTCTCTAACTTTTTTGTGAGTGTATGTAAAGATGATGTGTTACATTTGTGTGTAACTAAGAATTTTTCTAACAATACTGACACTGTCGAGATAGGCAATATTGATGTTACCTAAGTATTGAGAAAATTACTTACATATAGTCAAGAAAAATCAAGCATAGAAGCAATTTTGGTAGTATTGAAGCTACCCCATTCGAGATAATGTTGATGTTATCTTAGAAAATTGGCAGTATTGATGTTGTCAAAAAATGAGATAAGTGGTAATATTGAAGTTTACCATAAAGTCGACACCTATGTATAGCAGTCTGAATTGAAATTGTACATATCAACAATATTGACATTGTTGTTGAAAACTCCAAAATAGGCATCGTCCTTAGGAACTAGTTCTACAAGTTGTATAGTGACAATACTGATGTTACTGACAAAAAGTTTTGATAAAGCTTAGATCTAAAAGGCACATGATAGGTATATGACTTTCTAGAAAATTCTCAGTTCAAAGTGCAAGTGATGGACCAAAACCCACATTGGGAGGTTATTCACACTACTCCTCATTCAGACACATGAAGCTCTCCACGAAGACATGCAACGTGATTGTTCGCTAATGGAGAAAGAGCAGTAGTCGTCGAGGACAAGTGGCGCATTCTTAACAGACATCAGATTACTACAAAATCTTGGATACCAGGAACAATTACTTGATTCATCTATAAATAGGTGGTCTTGGTAACATTAAAAAAGTCCTGAACATTTTACACTCCTCGGCCCCAGTTAGAAGATAAGTTACCATTTACCACCTTTTTCATTTTTCTTTTTATTTAGACTACTTTTTCTAGAATTTTATCTTTAAGCTTAGGAGTAGTTTGTAGCTCATAACTTGTACTCAGTTTGTGATTAAAATTATGTTGTAAGTGTGCTTTTAAAGTTCAATTCAATATCATTTCTATTTGCTCGATGACACCTTATTTCTACATTTGTTGATATATGATGTTTTCTTGATCGCGATCATACACGTTGTTTATTGAATATCATAAATATTGACTTCATTTCAAAATTAATTAGTAATTTGATAAAGTCCAATAAATTATATGAGAGTTTGACCCCTTTTTTCTCTCAAATGTCAAAGGGTCAGAGTTCTAAGTTTTAGGCCATGTGTAAACCTCGTAGGCCATGTAAGACTCTGAATATTTTCCCTGGAAAAACCCGTATAATTGAAAAACATTGTAATATAGCCCCACATAATTAGGAAAATAATTAAAAATATATCATAAATTGATTTTATTGAATTATATTTTTTGTATCAGCAATTTTTTGTGGTACAAAGAGGGGATGAAGCCCAAGTATTTTTATATTTATTATTTCTTGATTTCTATTGCACTACTATATTAATTATTAAATTCCAATTTTATTTTTTTTTAAAATATATTTTTCATTGATTTTATCATATAACATTATTATACTATAAATATTATATTCTTTTCTTGATTGATTTTTTAATCAATTATATTTTTCCTTTTCTTTTTACTTAATTTCTTGTATCAACACGCGTTGCATTTCTCATTCAAAATTTTCAAGTAATAACTATTCTTATGTCCAAAATTAACTTAATGCCAAATTAATAGAAACTTTTTATGATAAAATTAATGGGACTTTAATTCTAATATATCCTAAAATTATTTTAATTAGTTTTGCATCTTGATATAAATAGAAAGACAATGTAACAAAACATTTTAAACATATTTTAATAAATTATTATACTTTTCTTATGGTTTTAATTTCTTAATTATCATGATTCATTAAGATCTTCTTATTTAATTTTGTTTTTAATTAAATTTTAAATTAATTGTTTTGATTTCTTATAAGTTTTTTTTGTGGATTTCCTAGATTATTCCCCCACTAGATAGATGAGAGATTAATTTCCCAATGTATGGTCAGGTGCTTAATTGAGGACCTCTCCCTGTGGTATTATTTCCATATACATTAATCTCGAGATCAAACTCAAGACCACATGTTTAAGGAACCGAAATCCCTTTCATTCAGATCAACACATGTTGGTCTTATAAGTTAACTTTTATTCAGTAAGAATCAATTTTCTTTAACGGGGACAATTATTTTGTAATTTTATCCTTTTACATTATTTTTTATTAACTATAATTAAATAAGTTTTAACCAATCAAAATATTTCTTCATTGATGAGAATATTTATTCTCTTATTTTAATATTTATATATTTTTAATCAATTAGAATCAATATTCGTGAATGAGAACATTTATTCTTTAGTTATGTTATTATATAATTTTCTTTATTTATTTTCCAAACAATTATTTTCTCCTTTTTTTATTTTTACAATGAGGAAAACATTTATTCATTTCTCTAACTTTAGCTGCTTTTTACGAATAAGTTGCCTTGCATCACGATCTACCACCACAAAAGTATCCATTTTATACATGAAATTAATAGGATATAAGATATATTAATATGTGAGTGATTTAGACATATTAAGCATTCAAATAAAGAATATATCTATGAACAGTTTAGCAATTCTTTTCACATTTACACAAACAAAAAATGACCCCATCAACCTTGTTAGAGCATATTGGACAACTGAGATAGTGCCACACATGATCAATAGGTAGTTCTATTATTATAGCCAAACAAACACAAATGGCTTCCTATATGATTTAATTAAGGAATGATAAACATATTTTAAAAAATAAAAATAAAAAAAACACATTTGATCTTGTAAATAAGCTAAATCAATAAGATGTATAACATTTAATATTATGATTTTTTTAGCTGACTTTCTTTTAGAATTATTGATAGAGTAATTCTTTTTTATATTTATTTGACAAATTTTTGCATCTTCTCTAGTAGTTAGCCTAAAATAATTTGAAAAACAATAGTTCATCCAACACAAAAACAAACACATAATAACATTAAATATTGATAAAATAATAACTTACTTGCTCCTAAATTCATATTCTGCATCATTACCAGGACTCATGGTCAATTTGCTTCCTTGTTGACTATCCTACATATAAGAGATGTCAATATAGACATGAATTTGAATGTGTTCTATAGTGATTATTGAGGTGCACCTGAATAGGCATAAATTGATGTTTTTCTCCTTGCACAGTAGTGGAGCGTGTTGAAACGGGGGTGATTGATACTTGTAAAGGCACTCCAACGCTCAAGTCAAGTTGTGCACAATTAGGATTTAAGCTAAAGAGCAATAGTTACATGTTGAAAGTGATTGAGCAATATATTTATAGAGTTTGAATAGGGAGATACATTCCCTTGATTGTTGTAGAGGATCTCTATAAAATTGAAATGTTGATACTGTAATTATAACCAGTCAAAGGCAGTTATGAGCACTATTATTATGTAAGATCATGATTGGCAATTACGGATAATCATAGAATTTATCCACTGCATAAATCTCGTGATAAAGTTGTTGCTACCCAATGCCGTAGGTCGACATCCGTTGTGTTGGGATCTCAATAATGTGAACCAAGCAGACTTCTACGAGGGTGTTAGTAGTGGACTTCGGCTGAATGTGTGTTGGGTTGACCCATGAGACTAGCCCTCGGATCATGGTCCAGAACAATTGTTCCTGACTTGGCGCTTAGAGGTGACAGTTAAGTGTCAATGTATGAGTTTGATAGAGCACGCGGTGTGCAATGTGTAACACTCTGAAAAACATGTTAGGCTTGTATATAGTTGCAGAGGTCGCTTAATATTTACTTAACATGTCTGTGTAGTTTTGTGACTTTCTGAGTACGTTTAGACACTTTGCTGTAACACTATGTGAGAAATATAGTTGTTATTTACTCCGGAAGTGGTTTAAATTGCTTAGTTAGTGGGAATAAATGTGGAGAGTTTGTTTCCAGGTCACAAATGTGTGAATTATGCTAGAGTTAAAGTTTGAGGTTAATTGGAGTTAGTTTGGCATTTTTAGGCATATTGGTTGTGTGTTTTAATGCCGAATTGACCCCAGCAGATATGGAAAAATGTGGAAATAGTGAAACTGGATTTTTAATGAATCTCAAGATTTATTTTGAATCTGTTGGTAGCTAGGAAATCAAATTTGGTGAAATTTGAATGTTCTTAGCAGGTCAAAGTTTTAGCACTTATATGTGAGAAACCAAAATTGGCTCTTCTTTATAAGTGGCCTACGGCCGAGGGTAAAGAAAAACAGAAATAGAGAAGAGAAAAGAGGAAATGTGAATAAAGGAGAAAGAAGAAGGAGAAAGAAGAAGAAGAAGAAAGAAGAGAAATCAAGAGGCAAGCAAGGATTGGAGAGCTTGGATCCATCCTTGGGCATCATCAAGACCTTGAGGTAAGGGGAAAAATCTTGTTTTTGATTCATCTTCTTATTTTCTATATCTTGTTCTTGAGTGTTGGCATGATAGGAAAGTTAGGTTTTTGAGTGTGATTTTGGTGTTTTTGGCTTGAATCTTGTTGGAAAATTCGAGGATGGCTTGTTTTTGAATTGTTGGTTGTGTAGAAATGGAACTTCCAACCTTTGAAAGTCTTTAATCCCCTTTGAGATCAAAGTTGGGGTTTTAGGTTTTAGGTAGGGAATTTTCCATGATCTTTGATTTTGAGTAAAATTGAAATGGATTAAGAGTTGCTATGTGTAGTTGGACCTCGTTAGAGGTTGAAAATCACTTAAAATCAAGTTTTGAGTGATTGGAAGAGGGTTTAGTTCCAATGGAACAATACTCGTATCTATAGAATTCTGTAAAATGCAAGTTCTACAGTGGGCGCCGCGGCGTAAGGCATAGAATGTCGCGACGTGAGTGTGATGCATACCCAGAATTTGGGATCTAAGAGATGGGCGCCGCGATGTGGCACTTGGAGTGTCGCGATGTGTTAAAAAATAGGGGTGCGCTCCGTGGCATGGCACAAGGATGTCGTGACGTTGGTGGCATTTCTTGCTTGTAATTGAACCTGTGACTTGGACGCCGCGACGTGGCACAGGGCAATGTCGCGACGTGAATGCCAGAAACTAACTAGATGCTGTGTGTTTTGCCTTGGAGTCTTCCAATGGTGTAGTTTCTTCATTTATGCTTCTTTTTTAGTATGGAAACTCTATTAAGGGTATTTAATGAAGCGGTTGTATAGTGAAAGTAAATCAATTGGTATGCTAATTATTGTGGTATTTAATATCATTGTATTTCATGTTGGTAGTTAGGAATGTAAATCAATTGACATGCTAGTTATTGTAGTAATTAACATTATTGTTGTTCCATAGCTATGTTGATGAGGTTGAGTCCTCATTGTTGATAATCATAATGTGATTTTGAATGAGAAGATAACTAATCCTTCCTATCACAAAGATCATTATTGTGATCAAATATGATTTTGAATGAGTAGGTAACTAATCCTTCCTATCATAATGATCATTGTTGAAGACCGTGTAGTTGATGAGACTTCATTACCCAGAGAGGATGATCATACATGATTGTAAGTGAAGCGGTAACATACCTTCCAAATCATAGTAATGAGTTGAGGATGGTCTTTCCCTCACACCCCGTGGAATAGCTAGAATTGGGTTTCCAGTGCTTGTTTAAAGCTTATGGAACCAGGTTCCTTTGTTTTGTTCAAAGCTCATGCATATCATGACATTACCATGGAACTAGGTTCTTGTAAATGGTATCATACATTATGCATTTCATATTTAGTTTACTGCATAGGCATAAACACTAAACATAATTTAGCATAGCATGGCGATTGTATGGGCGGTTGCTATCATGACATTATTCATGTATTGCAATTATATGGGCAGTTGCATGTCTCTGAGATGGAGATATTGTGTTTGTGTCTCTGAGATGGAGATGTTGTGCTTTGGTGTCTCTGAGATAGAGATGATGTTTATATGAGCGTGGCAATTTCTAGAAGATTATTTATAGTAAATGAGTTTTTATACAAACTTATAAAGTGAGAATCTATTTTGGGAAGAGAAAGGACTTGGTTTTGGCTTTTGCCACCTTTCTAGCTTGCTATGTATGAGTTTTAAGTTTACAAATGTATTTTCCCCGAAATGGCTTGAATTATTGTGATGTCATGGTTTATGGTTTTTATCTACTGAGAATGCGCGAGTCTCACCCCTTGTGTGTGTTTCCATGATGATGATGATTCCAAGGAGGAAATCTTATGGAAAGTGAAGACAAGCAGGAGCTTGGAGTGCTTAGCTTAGTGTAGCTGAGTAGTTTCTTTTGAAATGATGTACGTTTTTGTATTTATGAGAAATACTATTGTTGTGTAATATATATATATATATATAATATATATATATATATATATATATATATATATATATTCATATATATATATATATTCATTCGTGGCTTATATTTTCTATATAATGATGATATGTTATATTTGAAAATGTTTAGTAGTAAGTAGCAGTTCTGAATCTAATCACTATTGTGAACACCCAATTTTGTGGGACTAAAAGAAAAAATAATAAAAAAGAAACAAAAAAGAGAAAAATCAAAAAATCAAAAAAAAAAAGAAAAAAAAGATTCTTGTTATCTTTTTTTTTTTTTTTTTTACCCATCTTTTAACCCAAATACATAAGCCCAAAATATAATAGAAAATGAAAAATAAAAAAAAGTAAAAAAAAAAGTAAAAAATAAAAAATAAAATAATAAAAAAAAAAAAAATAAAAAAAAAAAGATTTGTTTTCGTTGGGATAAAAATCATTTTTCTTTAGCCATGCAAAGATCACCACTTTGCAGCGGGGGACAAGCACTTTTGCCTCCCATTCTCTTTTTCTACGATTAGTGCGATTTTTGCTCCCCATTTAGTTTCCCACTTGCACTACTGAACAAACAGATTCCCTCACTAATTGCACCTACTCCCTCACTGATTCACCCACTCCATTATCACCTGGCTGCTAGCAACTAATAAGAGAGGACCAACTTCAAGACCTTAGGGGAGATCTCTCCATCAGGAGCTGATATTCAACTTTCAACCCCCATCATCCTTGATAACCTCTCCTCACCATCTCCACGCCCTCTTCCTCTCTCTCACGAGGACACCATCTTGCTGCCAACTTCAACACCTCACCACCCCAAATCGTAACTACCACGAGCTCAAGCCTCTTCCCTTTACCCCCTCATTTCGACAACCCCACAAACCAACCTCTACCAAAAGCCAGAATTTGATCCCACCTCCACTTTCAATCTCATTTCCACGTCCAACCTTCACCATTCACCTTCTCCAATCTCCCATACCACCGCGAACCCCTTCACTAAAACCAACGGAACCCTCAACCGACCGTCGGATAACTACCAGCCTCTCAACCGACCGTCGGACCGCACAGCAGCCAGAACTTGATCAACCTTCCTCACCGACCGTCGAACCACACCAGTCACCATCCCTCACCAAGCAACCTCACCAATAACCCGTCCAAAACTCCATCCCCTCACTCGACCGTCGAATCCATCAACCTTCCTCACCGATCGTCGAACTCCCGAATCCCTCTCCTCATTCGATCGTCGAACCATACCATTGCGACTTTCACCGACCGTCGAATCCCCACCACCATCCTCCAACCATCCATTACGTGACATCACCTATCTCCCAAACTTCCAAACCTTCCTCCTCACGACCGTCGAACCCCAAATCCTTCCCAACCGACCGTCGAGATTCCACAAACCACATCACCTATCTCCCAAACCTCTAAACCTTACCCCTCACAACCGTCGAACTCAAAACCCTAGCTCCACTCCTCTCACCGACGAGCCATCCAAACCTCCATCACCATCAACCAAACTCCATCCCCTCACTCGACCGTCGAATCCATCAGCCTTTCAACCGACCGTCGAACCACACCAGCTACTACCCTCTCACCGACGAGCCATCCAAACCTTCACACCATCAACTAAACTCCATCACATTCGACCGTCGGACCCCAAAAGCAAAAACACCTACATTCTCCAATTTGACCGTCGAACCTCAGCTAGGTCGCCCTTCACCGACCGTCGAACTCCTCACTGACAACCCATCCAAATTCTGTCGAATCCATCCCTTCACTCGACCGTCGAAACACACCAGCTACACTCCCCTCATCGACCTTCACCTTCCAAACCCAAATAAATCCATTTTTCCACCGACCGTCGAACCTCAGAGGCCAGTTCTCGACCGTCGGACCACAGGAACCAGTTCTCGACCGTCAGAGGCAATTCCCGACCGTCGAACCTCAGAGGCCAGCTCTCGACCGTCGGACCACAGAAACTAGTTCTCGACCGTCAGAGGCAATTCCCGACCGTCGAACCTCAGAGGCCAGCTCTCGACCGTCGGACCACAGAAACTAGTTCTCGACCTTCAGAGGCAATTCCCGACCGTCGAACATCAGAATTCAGCCTCCCGACCGTCGAATCTCAGGGTCTAAACCCCTCCCCAAACGTCCCCTGGTGCGTGCTGTTAGTGTTGTCAAATTCTCCAATTTTTTTTATCTCTTTAAATTGAATTGTGATTGTCTTTTGGGTGTGTGAGGTTGAATCACGTGGACTGCTGTCCATAATGATGCATTTTGATAAGAAGGGAGAAGGGTAAAGAAGTTTAAAAAAAATAATAATAATAATAATAATAAAATAAAGAAATAATTAAAATTTTTTAAAAAGGAATAAAAATGGGTTACACGAGTTGCGATGACTTGTTAACCCTTATATTTTGTAAACATCGAGTTGCGATGACTTGATGATTTACAATCTTAAATAAAAATTTCGTAACAAACTTGATAATCAATGGGTGACGTCTCGGTAGTGACGCGAGCTTCACCTATTTAATCCTTAATTTGAATAAGCGAGCCGCGACGGCTTGTTAATTCAAATTTTTAAATCATTTTAATAAAATCAACCAACCCACACTTATTTTATAAAGAACTACGTAACTTTGAGTTCCCCATTGCACCGGGGGATACGTAGGAGTAGAATTTCATTTTGTCAAGCCAAATTTAAATTTTCACAATTTTGTGGTTTCGCTTTTTAGTTACAATGTTTGCAAAAAGGGTAAAATAAATATTTTCAAGGATTGTCAATAATTTGCACAATTAATCTAAGGTACCGTCTTAGGGACGGGTGCGTTAGGGTGCAAATGGGATTAAGTTTCCACCCTTCCCTAAGCATAACCGACTCCCGAATCCAATCTGGTTCTAAAGACCATTTTCAAAGAAAGGTTTTCCAATTTTTCCAAATTCAAATAAAATTGGTGGCGACTTCATTTTCTCAATGTCATATTTCTAAACGCATTCGAGTTGCTGTTTCCCGCCGCGATCCCGGTCGCGACAGATGGCGACTCCACTGGGGATGCTTGAGAGTCAAGCCTGTAAAAGTTAGTTATGCAAGATTTTTGGTGATCTTTAGGTGTTTATTTTACCCCTTTTTATTATTATTTGATGATTTTTATATATATGATTTTTAGTGTTAATTGTTGTACTATCTGAACCTTAGGGTAGAAAATTTTTGGAATTTGTTCTGTATTTGCTTTGTTTTGCAGGATGTGGGTAGTCTATTAGGATTGTAAAGGTTTGTACGCTCCCAGCACCCACTGCACCTACACATAAAGCACACACAATCGAGTGGGGCCTTATACCCGGGTCTGAGTGAAGCTTAAGTTAAGTAGAGGTTGCGTAGTGGTAGCCATTTTGGATGTACTTCCTGTTTGGTTATCGCGAAAACCTCATCTAGAGTGCGCCTTTTTCATGAATGTCCCACACCTAGTTGGTTTACCCACTATTTCGTGGTCAACATTCTGAAATAGGACTTGGCTCTAGAGACCTTTAAAATAGAAAAGCCACCCTATGGAAGTTATCACGAACCAGAAAGACTCTTAGATCCTTAGGATGGAATTCCCAAGTTTAAGGCAACCTCATTAGGATACAAAGGGAGCGTACTTCTTCTTTCCTCATGCCATCCATTCTTAAAAAAAAAAAAAAATTATCTTGCCATATCTTGTGAGTTGTTCAGTCTTTTAATGTGACAAACCATACTTGCGTCCCTCTTAAAAATTTCTTTTTCAAAAAGAGGAGATGAGTCATCATTAAAGGACCAACAACTCACTCACTCATTATTGCATCACTTGTCATCATTCTTCTCATCATGTTTTCTAAAAAAAAAAATGAATAAAAAAAAAAAAAAAAATTTGTGTGCAGACAATGAGGTAGGTAGTACCATTAAACTTTATCGGAGGCGTGTGGAGACAACAACTGCGAAAATCTTGCAATGTGGATTTTATTGGCCTTCTTTATTCAAGGTCTGTTTCACCTTTTGCAAAAGTTGCGGAAATTGGTCAATAAAGTTTTGCTTTAAGATTCTCATCCGCACCTACTCCTTAGAAAATTGAGATCTAGGAGGCGCGGTTCTTTTGTTGTCAAACACGTGTATCTTATGGGGCCATAGACATTGAGAATCCTAAGAATGGTAATGCGCTTAAAGTTAATGGACCAAGACTCAACCATTTCTGGAACATCAAGTTGTTGAGTTCTCTGTATTGCCGGTTAAATGGCGGATAACGGTACTCCGTGACTCTCAAGTCGGTTTATTTTTCAGTTTCCCATAATAACTGATTTCTTCTCCTTTCAAAATGGATGTCATTCTCTCAAATCTAAGAAAATATTTTCCTTCTCTTCCTCTAAATGCTCTGACAAAAGTCTATGAAGCTAGGTGTGAAAGACTAAGATTGTTAATGTATAAGGGTATCCCAGAAGATATACGTTGGATAATCGAAGCAAAGGTTCGTTTAGCTGGTGAATCTTCAGATTCATTTGTCCCATACATGCCTGGTCTCGGTAAAAGTTCATTTTCAAAAAGGAGAAGAGCAAAAAGAATGAAAGTTTGTTACAAGTGTGCACGATGGAATTGCAACACGCGATGTCACTCTTTGGGGATGGTTTCTATAAATAGAGAAGATAAAATATTCTTCATCAAGAATGGACTGAGTAAGGAGTCATTAGATAATGTCTTATTGACTCTTGAGACGCATTCTTGTGGAGTTGTGCAAGCGTGAACTTCTTAGTTTGTGGAATCTCTTCAAGGACGAACAAGAGCGTTACGGTCTTGGGAATCGACTCAAAAAGACCTGTTTGCCAATTTATAAGAAAATTGGATGGGAAGCTTATCCTCGACTCATAGAAGGCGTTTAAGCCGTTTCTGGACGTGAAACCAGAGGAAGATGTGAGCCACAATCACAACAACATGTATATATTATTTTTCAAAAGAAAAAAAAAAGAGAAAAAAACTGAAAATTAAAAAAAAAAAAGGGCGAAACTTCGGTTGTACTTGGTCTTTAATTAGATTAGGAGCCCCCCCGGTGGAGTGGCGGGACCGTCATTGACTCGGGTGGACCTTCGCACGCCGGCCGGTCGGTAAATAAGGTTCGTGTGCCATGCTCTGCGAGAGAGCCGCGCAAGCATTCCTGTGTTTTAACCAAAGGCTCGCTTGTTGATGGACGAGAAAGAAGCGTCCGTGTTTGCATTCTCGCGTGACAATGCCTCGAGTGAATCCCGTGATTTAATGCCATGGGCTCTTCGGCGACCTCTCACCGGCTGTGGTCGTTGGTGGTAGGTGTCGATTTACGCACTTTAATTAGTGGCGTCGTAGCTCAATCCAAAATATCCCACAAGCGGGAGGGAGAAGAATGCCCAGATTGGCTGAGCCGTCTTGGTATTACTGCACTCATGACGCGCAGTATAAAGATCTGCCATGAAACCTGTACATAAAGGTATGTAATCATTTGTTATCTTTGTATGATTTTGTTGAATTTTGGTTTTGGACAGACGATCTTTTGGATGGGATCCTTCGGGGGTTTCTAGACTTCTTTACCCTGATAATTTTCTTAAAAAAAAAAAAAGAGAGTTTAAAAAAAAAAAGAAAGAAAAAAAAGTAAAAAAAAAAAACACAAAAAAAAAAGATTTTATGTTTCTTAAATTCAACCTTTTCTGACAACAGCCGACCTACCTTTCTAGGTGCAATTATTTCCCTTTCCATTCTTTTTCTTATTTAAACACTCCATTTTCTCCTTCATCTTCAACTCAGAAACACTCAAAGAGAAGAAGGGTATAGAATGGGGCTGCTATTCGTAACCTAAAAAATGTCGTGTTTTTTGTGGGTCGAGTTATGGGAAGGGATTAGAGTTTGTAAACGACTAGCGCTCTTGGTCGATCACTTGCTGCAAGGAATATTCATCTTGTATATGGGGGAGGTTGTCGTGGGTTAATGGGGGTGTTTCACACTTTGCTCTTATAGGAGGCGATCGAGTTTTAGGTGTTATTCCTAAACCTTTAGCCGAAAGTAACATCAACGGCAAGACAGTTGGAGAAGAAATTCATGTAACATCCATGCATGGACGCATGAAAATAATGGTGACAATTCGATGCATTTCTTATCTTACGGTGGTTTTGGTACTTTGGAAGAAATTTTTCAAATTGTCTCTTGGTGAACTGAACATCCACCATAAACCCATTGGTCTGTTGAATGTTAATAATTTCTTTGACCTTTTGTTATTTTTTCTTGACAAAGCTGTGGAACAGAAATTTATCACTCATTCGGCAAGACAACTTCTTATCTCTGCCTCCACTATTGATGAGCTCATTGATAAATTGGAAGCTTTTGAGTATGTACCTGATAAGGTATTGGCTCAGATAGATTGGTCAATAGGAAGCAGCGAAGGAAGTAACAAGAAAAGAAAGCCAGATCTGACACTTTCTCTTTAATCGATTTGATTTTTATTGTACTTTGTTTCTATTTAAATTTGTGTCCGCTTTCTCCAGCAGGTAATTCTATCCTTTACTCATCTATATTTTAACATTAAGGACAATGTTATGATCTGGTTGGGGGGAAGGATGGTTGTGTAAAACAAAAAAAAAACAAAAAAAAAACAAAAAAAAACAAAAAAAAAACCAAAAAAAAAATTCAAAAAGTGTGTTTGTTAATATGTTTGTTGTGTTTGTCATCAATTAACAACAAAAGTAAATAGGGATGGCAGAGTAAGGAGTAATTTTTATCTTGAGACGCATCTCAATTGGTGGCAGAGTAAGGAGTAGTAGGGTAGTAATTAGTATTAAATTGTGGAAGTACTAAAGTTCTATTCACTTCTTATCAGGGTCCGATGCAGCACTGACTGTGTGCTTCTTTTCTACTGGGCGTTGATTTCACTTCTTATCAGGTTGTTTTGCTCTTTTCTATATCTCTCTCTCACATTGAGGACAATGTTATGATCTGGTTGGGGGAAGGATCGTTGTGTGCCTAAATATATAAAAACAAAAAAAAAACAAAAAACAAAAACAAAAATAAAAAAAGGTGTGTGTATTGTGCGTCTTTTCTACTGGGCGTTGATTCACTTCTTATCAGGTTGTTTTGCTCTTTTCTATATATCTCTCTCACATTGAGGACAATGTTATGATCTGGTTGGGGGGAAGGATCGTTGTGTGCCTAAATATAAAAAAACAAAAAAAAAACAAACAAAAAAAAAACAAAAAAAAAAGTGTGCATGTATTAATATGTTTATATGTTTGTCAGTAATTTTCTAAACCAGTTAAGGATGGCAGAGTAGGGAGTAAGTTTTACTCTTGAGACGCATTTTAGTTGGGGTAGATAACTAGTTTGTGTGGAAGTAGCAATTGAAATTCAGGAAAATTTACATGATTGAGTAAATTGTCTTCTTTCTTGAAAATCATATGTTTGGTTATGGACGTTGAATTGGTGGACTGAGAATGATAGAACTATATCTTGTGAGATCTTGAGCCTAATGGATGGATTCAACATTTATGCCATTCTCTTCTTTCTTGTGTGATTTTCGCTCATGATAATGATCACTCTAGAACTTGCTTTGATTCTTTTTGAGGCTACGTTTCACTTGCATGCATGAACATGATTGAGGCCCTCTTTCTTAGCCAGTTTAGCCAAATAGCCAACCTTGCATATTTTCCTTTGCTTAACCCCTTTGAGCTTATTTGACCATTCTTTATTTCTAACTCATTATGTACCTTAAATGAAAAACCATGTTCTAACCCAACCTTAGGGAATAAGAGAGCATTGACTTTGTTATTTGATGAGTTCTTGAACAAGTGCGGGGGTGCATGTGCAGATTGGTTATATAAAAAAAAAAGAAAAAAAAAGAAAAAGAAAATATGTTTCTATAAAAAAAAAAAAAAGAGCTGATTATTGCTACAATCAAAAGAATGCACCATGTGATATATTCATACCTAGAATGAGGGTGGATGATTGGAAATAACAGGAATAGAAGGAGAATGTTCAAGCCTAAAGGAATTCAATCTACCAATTGATCTTTAACAAAACATTAGTTAGATATTGGTCATTGTTCTGTATGAGAAAAAACTAAGAAAATCGTGGGAAAGTTAGACTGAATGTTCTCAAACATCTTCTCCACTCTAACTGTATCATAATGCTCTTCTATTCTCTTTGGTATTTAACTTGACATATCTATATTACTTCTACCTTTACCCTGACCTCACTACAACCATGAATAAAGTCCTCATGATTTGCGTGTGCATGTGTTTTGAGTAGTGGAGAAGTAGAAGATAAGCAAGCTTATGGTAGTGCAATTTTCATGGGTTGAATTGAGTGAAACACCTACCTTTTAAACACTTGAGAGATTGAGAGTAAATTCTGTGAGGATCTATCATTCTTTACTCATGTTTTTCAATTGAAGTATCCTTGCTTGTTGATTTGAGATGTGAAGATGTGTTGCCTCATGAATGTTTGATTACTTGAATTATTAATTGACCTTCATTATTAAATATTATTAGAAATTGAGTCTTTTAGAATGTTTAACTTTTGAGTCAGTTTTTTTTTCTGTTTTGCCCGAGGACGTGCAAAAGAGTAAGTGTGGGGGGTGTTTGATAATTAATGATGTCCAGTTGTCGAATCTTGACTCAAGCGAAAAAAAAATCTTTTGATTTTATTTCTTGTGTCTTTAACCGTTGTAAATAATATCCTTTCTGTAGTCAAATTTCTAAGAACAATCTGGAAGTTGTTCGTTTCTTTCCTGTTGTACTTTTTGAATTCATGAGTGTCTGTGACATAATGCTTCAGGTAAAGTGACCATGAGTACAACACCATGATTTGACCATCTAATGGTAATTGCTTATTGACCAATTCAGATCGAAGAGATCTTGGAAATCCCAATTGATGGAAGAGGAGGTACCCGAGCAAAACAAAAAAAAAAAAAAAAAAAAAAAAAAAAAACAAAAGAAAAACAAAAAAAAGGAAAAGAAAAGAAAAAAAAAAGCTCGTTAGGTTGAAAACCCGAAAGGGCGGCCAAAACAAAAGTTAAAAAAAAAAAACAAATAAAATGAAAAAGAGCCCGGGCAAATGAATGGGCAAAATCTCAGAGGAAGTTGGCCTGAAACACCTTGAATGGTGCACCCAAACTGGGGCAATTTTGAATTGCGTGTGATCAGCTACACAGGGGCAGTTTTGTTTGCATTTAGTTGGCCATACTGGGGCAAAATTTTTTTTTTTTTTGAAGGATTAAGGAGAAGCTGTGTTGAAGGAAGTAGCAACGTAGACAAGGACTGAATTATCAAGCAGTTGCAGGGAATCAACTAAATGAGAGACAAGGTTAAACACTGGGGCAAAATTTTCTCTCAAGGAATCAGTCAAGCAATGGTTCATCCCATTTCTTGAAAGGAGAGTTGAAAGTAAAAAACAAAGAAAAAAGAAGGAAAGGAGAAGAAGAAGGAAAGAACCAGAAGGGTCTAAGGAAGAAAAGCATGTGAATAAAGTTTGAGTGGTCAAAGCTTTCCAAAGTCGTCCTTGGTTCAAATGTTTTTAAATAAAATTTAGAAAATAAGAAAAAAAAAGAAGCAAAAAAAAAAAAGAGAAGAAAAATCCTATTTTCGGGACTCAGTTGCCCATTGTCTTTTAAATTTTGGGACTCAGTTGCCCATTGTCTTTTAAAATTCCGGAACTCAGTGGCCCATTGTCATTTAAATTTTGGGACTCAGTTGCCCATTGTCATTTAAATTTCGGGACTCGATTGCCCATTATCTTTTAAAATTTTGGGACGCTATGATTGCCCATTGTTTTTTAAAATTACGAAAAAAAAAAAAAAAGAAAGAAAAAAAAAGAAAGAGAAAAAGAAAACAAAAAAAAAAAGAGAAAAGGAGAGAAAAGCAAAAGAAAAAACAAAGAAATAAAAAATATAAAAAAAAAGAAAAGAAAAAAAAATCTTTTTGATCAAAATGCTTATTCCTTCATTTTAAATTCGGGACACCAGATACCCATTTCATTTTAAATTCAAGGCCAAGCCCATTGTTTTCAAATTGCAGGCCAAGCCCATGTCTTTCAAATTCAGGCCAAGCCCCCTTTGTCTTTTAAATTGCAGGCCAAGCCCATTGTCTCTCAAATTCAGGCCAAGCCCATTGTCTCTTAAATTCTAGGCCAAGCCCATTGTCTTTTAAATTGCAGGTCAAGCCCACTTTGTTTTAAATTAAGGCAAGCCCATTGTTTTTCAAATTCTGGGCCAAGCCCACTGTCTTTTAAATTCTGGGCCAAGCCCACTGTCTTCAAATTCTGGGCCAAGCCCACTGTCTTTTAAATTCTGGGCCAAGCCCACTGTCTCTTAAATTCTGGGCCAAGCCCACTGTCTTTTAAATTCGGGACACCAGATACCCATTTCATTTTAAATTCAGGGCCAAGCCCACTGTCTTTCAAATTCTGGGCCAAGCCCACTGTCTTTTAAATTCAGGGCCAAGCCCATCTTGTTTTTCAAATGCAGGTCAAGCCCCTTTGTCTTTTAAATTCTGGGCCAAGCCCACTGTCTCTCAAATTCTGGGCCAAGCCCACTGTCTCTTAAATTCTAGGCCAAGCCCACTGTCTTTTAAATTCTGGGTCAAGCCACTGTCTTTTAAATTCTGGGCCAAGCCCACTGTCTTTCAAATTCTGGGCCAAGCCCACTGTCTTTTAAATTCTGGGCCAAGCCCTTTGCCTGTTTTAATTTTAAATTGCAGGCCAAGCCCATCGTCTCTTAAATTTTGGGCCAAGCCCATTTGTTTTAAATTTCGGGCCAAGCCCACTTGTCTCTCAAATTTCGAGCCAAGCCCATTGTCTCTTAAATTGCGGGCCAAGCCCATTGTCTCTCAAATCCGGGCCAAGCCCATTGTCTCTCAAATTTCGGGCCAAGTCATTGTCTTTTTTAAATTCGATCAAGCCCCTTGTCTTTTAAATTTCGGGACGCTTGATTGCCCATTGTCTTTAAAATTCCGGGACTCGGTCGCCCATTTTTTACTTTCTGTTGAGAGCATCAGCTCCATGCATTCTAATTTCTTTTCATTGTTTTTTACTTTGTTTTGCATTTATCCTTTCATGCATTGCCCGACAAAATTGGAGTTCATTTTTTTACTCGTTTCTTACGACGATAAAATGAAAAAAACACAATTTTCCTTTTTATCTAATAAGAAACAAGTAAAGAGGGGCAACTGTGAACACCCAATTTTGACCTGGACTAAAAGAAAAAATAATAAAAAAGAAACAAAAAAGAGAAAAATCAAAAAATCAAAAAAAAAAAAAAAAAAAAAAAAAAGATTCTTGTTATCTTTTTTTTTTTTTTTACCCATCTTTTTAACCCAAATACATAAGCCCAAAATATAATAGAAAATGAAAAATAAAAAAAAAGTAAAAAATAAAAATAAAAAATAAAAAATAAAATAATAAAAAAAAATAAAAAAAATAAAAAAAAAAGATTTGTTTTCGTTGGGATAAAAATCATTTTTTCTTTAGCCATGCAGCATCACCACTGCAGCAGGGGACAAGCACTTTTGCCTCTCATTCTCTTTTTCCACAGTGCACAGTTTTTGCTCCCCATTTAGTTTCCCACTTGCACTACTGAACAAACAGATTCCCTCACTAATTGCACCTACTCCCTCACTGATTCACCCACTCCATTATCACCTGGCTGCTAGCAACTAATAAGAGAGGACCAACTTCAAGACCTTAGGGGGGATCTCTCCATGAGGAGCTGATATTCAACTTTCAACCCCCATCATCCTTGATAACCTCTCCTCACCATCTCCACGCCCTCTTCCTCTCTCTCACGAGGACACCATCTTGCTGCCAACTTCAACACCTCACCACCCCAAATCGTAACTACCACGAGCTCAAGCCTCTTCCCCTTTACCCCCTCATTTCGACAACCCCACAAACCAACCTCTACCAAAAGCCAGAATTTGATCCCACCTCCACTTTCAATCTCATTTCCACGTCCAACCTTCACCATTCACCTTCTCCAATCTCCCATACCACCGCGAACCCCTTCACTAAAACCAACGGAACCCTCAACCGACCGTCGGATAACTACCAGCCTCTCAACCGACCGTCGGACCGCACAGCAGCCAGAACTTGATCAACCTTCCTCACCGACCGTCGAACCACACCAGTCACCATCCCTCACCAAGCAACCTCACCAACAACCCGTCCAAAACTCCATCCCCTCACTCGACCGTCGAATCCATCAACCTTCCTCACCGACCGTCGAACTCCTGAATCCCTCTCCTCATTCGACCGTCGAACCATACCATTGCGACTTTCACCGACTGTCGAATCCCCACCACCATCCTCCAACCATCCATTACGTGACATCACCTATCTCCCAAACTTCCAAACCTTCCTCCTCACGACCGTCGAACCCCAAATCCTTCCCAATCGACCGTCGAGATTCCACAAACCACATCACCTATCTCCCAAACCTCTAAACCTTACCCCTCATAACCGTCGAACTCAAAACCCTAGCTCCACTCCTCTCACCGACGAGCCATCCAAACCTCCATCACCATCAACCAAACTCCATCCCCTCACTCGACCGTCGAATCCATCGCCTTTCAACCGACCGTCGAACCACACCAGCTACTACCCTCTCACCGACGAGCCATCCAAACCTTCACACCATCAACTAAACTCCATCACATTCGACCGTCGGACCCCAAAAGCAAAAACACCTACATTCTCCAATTTGACCGTCGAACCTCAGCTAGGTCGCCCTTCACCGACCGTCGAACTCCTCACCGACAACCCATCCAAATTCTCGTCGAATCCATCCCTTCACTCGACCGTCGAAACACACCCGCCCTACACTCCCCTCATCGACCTTCACCTTCCAAACCCAAATAAATCCATTTTTCCACCGACCGTCGAACCTCGAGGCCAGTTCTCGACCATCGGACCACAGGAACCAGTTCTCGACCGTCAGAGGCAATTCCCGACCGTCGAACCTCAGAGGCCAGCTCTCGACCATCGGACCACAGAAACTAGTTCTCGACCGTCAGAGGCAATTCCCGACCGTCGAACCTCAGAGGCCAGCTCTCGACCGTCGGACCACAGAAACTAGTTCTCGACCTTCAGAGGCAATTCCCGACCGTCGAACATCAGAATTCAGCCTCCCGACCGTCGAATCTCAGGGTCTAAACCCCTCCCCAAACGTCCCCTGGTGCGTGCTGTTAGTGTTGTCAAATTCTCCAATTTTTTTTATCTCTTTAAATTGAATTGTGATTGTCTTTTGGGTGTGTGAGGTTGAATCACGTGGACTGCTGTCCATAATGATGCATTTTGATAAGAAGGGAGAAGGGTAAAGAAGTTTAAAAAATAATAATAATAATAATAATAAAATAAAGAAATAATTAAAATTTTTTAAAAAGGAATAAAAATGGGTTACCTGAGTTGCGACAGCTTGTTAACCCTTATATTTTGTAAACATCTGAGTTGCGACAGCTTGATGATTTACAATCTTAAATAAAAATTTCGTAACAAACTTGATAATCAATGGGTGACGTCTCCAGCGTGACGCGAGCTTCACCTATTTAATCCTTAATTTGAATAACTGAGCCGCGACGGCTTGTTAATTCAAATTTTTGAAATCATTTTAATAAAATCAACCAACCCACACTTATTTTATAAAGAACTACGTAACTTTGAGTTCCCCATTGCACCAGGGGATACGTAGGAGCAGAATTTCATTTCTGTCAAGCCAAATTTAAATTTTCACAATTTTGTGGTTTCGCTTTTTTAGTTACAATGTTTGCAAAAAAGGGGTAAAATAAATATTTTCAAGGATTGTCAATAATTTGCACAATTAATCTAAGGTACCGTCTTAGGACGGGTGCGTTAGGGGTGCAGTGGGATTAAGTTTCCACCCTTCCCTAAGCATAACCGACTCCCGAATCCAATCTGGTTCTAAAGACCATTTTCAAAGAAAGGTTTTCCAATTTTTCCAAATTCAAATAAAATTGGTGGCGACTTCATTTTCTCAATGTCATATTTCTAAACGCATTCGAGTTGCTGTTTCCCCGCCGCGATCCCGGTCGCGACAACTATAGTATACGTTGGCTATATTATGGTTATTAAATTCAAGATGTTACACAATGGACCAAGGGATCCTAGTCAATGTCATCATTGGATCTCACAATGTTTTCCAAAGGGTCGAGGTCTGTGATACATCATAATATGCCTCTGGGGTTAATAAGTAAGGTCAGGATCTGAGTTAGATCGCTCTGCTTATGTCATCATTCTGCTATCTGAGGTGTGTCATAGGTTGCCCCCATGTGTAGTTCATGGGGTTTGTTGAGTGTTTCTTGAAGGAGGTAAGGACTTTATTACACTCAGGGACTTGATGTCCTTTTAACAATCTTTACTCTATAGTTTGTAGCAGTCTGTGCATGTTTGGGAACCGTTGCTTTGAATTTATTGGGAATGAAAACTACTTTAATGAAGATAGTAGTTTTCTGCCCTGTTTCCCAACTGCTCGTTGCCCTTGTGGCCAGTTACAAAGGGAGGTGCATTAAAACGTGACCTCAAATATGCAGCTAGATTGCCTTTCTAGAGACTAATTAGAATACCTTATTCTTTCTATAAATAAGGGATGCTTGCAGTGGGGTTGTCACTTGTTAAGAGCCATGTCTCTTTCTGAAATCTTCTTTCATTTTTTCCCTAAATTCTTCCCTTTATCCCTATATGCTTTTTTGGTGGAGGCCTTGCTCTCCAAGCATAATGGTGCAGTGAAGGCCAAGTAACTGCTCTATGTGGCTTCATCGCCATGTCTCCGAGTGGCAGAAGCCTTTCTTTCCAAGCATACGCAGCAGCAGGACAAAATCTTGCTCATTGTAGGCTCATGGCTTTTGTCCTCGTTCTTGTGAGGCATGGAGGGGTTTCACCATTATCCGTACTCCACTCTCCTAACTACAACTGGTACTAGTTAAGTCCCTTGGTGTCACTTCAGTGTGCAGCTGGAAGCATGGGATTGTGAAGCCTTCTGCTCATTTTTCTCAACAAGGAAGAGATGGGTGCTCGCACCTTAAGGAACCGTTAAGGTGGTCGTGGTCAGTGCTTGATCATCATCATCATCTCTACATGCTACCTTCTTGGCTTCCTTCAAGTGGCCACTTTTAGATAAGCATAGCTTATAGGTCCTTCTTGTAAAGTTGACAGAATATGAATAAAAAGGATCCTTATTTGAATGTTCTATTTTTCATTTTGTTCCCTTCACTAAGATGAGTCCAATGCTTATCATGTAAAAATATGCTCAAGTTCGTCATGTTGCCCCCAGCTTGGTGCTTAGCTAATATAGCTAAGTATCAAGGTAAGTGATAAACACAATTTTCATATGTTAGTTAACCCTCATATTTAGTCTCGTAGACCTCTTATATGCTTAATTGATTTATTTTGGCATCATTTTATAAGTTTGGGTTCAAATTAGGCTTAATTGTATTTTTCAGCATTACTGAAAATTTTACACTATTTTTTTTTAATTTAGGCATAACTTGAGTTTTAGACATCTAAAAAATATGAATTTTACCTTGTAGGAAAGTTAAGAGAGATCTCTACAACTTTGATGAGAGATCGAAGGCTGAATCTAGTGTATAGTGGGTCATATTGGGCCACAAAATCAGAACAGAGATGTTGTTGCTGGAACATGGATGATGTGCAAATATTAGGCCATAATTCGGGTTGTATGTGTCATTTGAGTTGAAACCAGGTGCCATTTGAAAGTTGAGACATATATCTTCAATTCTTATGAAGACCACTTATCAAAACTGTGATGTTTTAATGGTTTTTTCACCCTTTGAAGTCGGCTGATGAGTTCAGAGAGCTGTTAAAAATGTTTTAGGCATAACTTCCTCATCTTAAGCTCAAATTATACAAATTAAAATTGTCCAATTAAAGCTAAGAGGAAGAAGATTAACCCTAAGCTAAGGGCAATCTTAATGGCCCAAATTTAACCCAAATCTATGTAATGCAAATTCTCTTTACATATTTTTTTCCCTTTTTTTCTTTTTTTTAATTTTTCTTTTTTTTCACTTGGCCATTCTTTCATTTTTCGCCAAAAAATTTGCACACTAATTAGCACACCCCCACAGTTGTTCAAGAACTCGTCCAATGACAATGCCAATGCTCTCACAAAATGAAAAATCATGTTCTTACCCAACCTTAGGGAATATGAGAGCATTGGCATTGTCATTGGAAGAGTTCTTGAACAACTGTGGGGGTGTGCTAATTACTGTGCAATTTTTTTGGTGAAAAAGGAAAGAATAGCCAAGTGAAAAAAAAAAGAAAAAAAATTGAAAAAAATTAAAAAAAGAAAAAAAGAATATGCAAAGAGAATTTGCATTATATAGATTTGAGTTAAACTTTTATGCTTGTTATTTGAACTCATTCCCAATGTTCTTTTATTCTCTTTGGTATTTAACTTGTTATTTCTATATTATTCCCCTTCCTTACCTTGACCCCATTACAACATTGCATAAAGTCCTCTTGATTTGTGTGTGCATGTGTTTTGAGTAGTGAAAAATTAGAAGATAAGCAAGCTTATGATAGTAAAAATTTTCATAAGTTGAATTGAGTGAAACACTTACCTTCTAAACACTTGAGGGATTGAGAGTGTATCTTATGACGTTCTATCATTCTTGATTTAAGCTTTTCAACTGAAGTTGCCACCATGCTTATTGATTTGAGATGTAAAGAAATATTACTTCATGAATGTTTTAATTCCTTGAAGCTTTGGTTGCTGTCCTTGCTTATAGACTTTTGAGTTCTTAAACATCATTGAAAAGTGAGTCTTTTAGAGTTTTAAACTTTTGAGTTTGTGTTGTTGTTCCTTGTTTCCTATGTTGAATTTCTAGTTTTTCCCGGGAGTGTAATAGCTAAGTGTGAGGGAATTTAGTAAACACAATTTTCATATATTAGTTAACCCTCGTATTTAGTCTTTTAGACCTCTTATATACTTAATTGATTAGTTTTGGCCACATTTTATAAGTTTGAGTTCAAATTGAGCTTAATTGTATTTTTCAGCATTCTTAGAAATTTTACACTATTTTTTGTATTTTGAGCATAACTTGAGTTTTAGAGATCTAAAAATTATGAATTTTGTCTTGAAGGAAATCTTAGAGAGAGATCTACAACTTTGATGAAGAGCTCAAAGGCTAAATCGGGTGTCTAGTGGGCCAGATTGGGCCACAAAGTCAAAATAGAGATGTTATCACTAGAACCTGGATGATGTATAAAGATTAGGCCACAATTCGGGTTGTACGTGTCATTTATTTGAAATTGAAGACATAGATCTTCAATTCTTATGAAGACCACTTATCAAAATTGTGACGTTTTAATGGTGTTTTCACCCTTTGAAGTCAGCTGATGGGTTTAAAAAGCTGTTAAGAATGTTTTGGGCATAACTCTCTCATCTTAAGCCCAAATTATGCAAATAGGTGTCTAATTAAAGTTAAGAGGAAGCGGATTAATCCTAAGCTGAGGGAAAACTTAGATTTTTAATTTTAGAGATAGTTATTTAAGCAGCAGCTGCAACCACAAAAAAAATCTTAATTTTCTCCTAGCCGCTCTTGTTTTCACTTTCTCTCTTCATCTTTCTTCTTCTCACTTCTCTCTAGGTTTCTTTCTTTATGTTTCTTTTCCCTCTCATCCATAATCAATCCTAGGGATTGACAATCTTGATGTTTAATTTTGAGATCTTGTTTTGATTGTTTTACATTTAATTATTGATCAAGTTTTTTTTACTTTTAATCAAGTTTCTCTTTATCTCTTTTAATTTTATTAAATCTGAATTGAATTGCTTAATTTGATTTGGATGTTAATATGATAATTGCATAATTACCACATGTTTATGAGGATTACAGAGACTAAACAATGCAGCAAAGGCTTCTTGGATATTATTTGTTAAGCTTGATTGAATTCTAGGTTTTAGATTAATTTAGGATTAGATAGGTGCTTAAATATTATGTTTAGCACATGATTATGTGTACATGGTAAAATTTAGTTAAATATTATGTGTACTTGGTATTATGTGTATAACTGCATCAATTGCATAATTGCTTAAATATTGCATAATTGCATATTATGTATAATTGCATCAATTGCATAATTGCTTAAATATTATGTGTACTTAGTAAAATTTGAATATTATGTTTAGCACATGATTATGTTCATTCTTGTGGTAACATAAGGTTCTACAATACCTAGGTATACTTGCTATGTTTTGAATTGTCTATATATCATGAAAGTAAGCACGTTATTGGATACGTGCTTATGGTAATTGAATTCTTGTGCTCAAATTACATACTATGGAGAAATTTGTTTTGAAAACATAATGAATTAATATTCAACAAGGTAACATACAAGGACCCAAGAACATTTGGATACCAAAAGTCAAAAATTGAAGTGTGTTGTAGGTGTGCTTGAAGACTAAAAGCTAACTTTAATATCATGAAATTGGTTGCTGCAAGCATAAGACCCAAAAATACTCCAAGTTCCCTTCCTTATCTCTAAGAAACTTGGACTTGTGCTTCAAATCTAAAGTTCTTGCTGTAGAAAAGTGGTTTCTGGTACTTTTTGAAGTTTAATTCTGTCAGTGGGCTGATTGGCATTTTATAAGAAATGGAAACTAAAGCAAAGCTAAGATGATCTTCAAGAAGACATGAGAATTTGGTGCTCTCTAGAACACAAAAATAACCGGTTATAGAAATGGTATAACCAGTTATTCAAAGGTGCAACAACATGGCCTCATTCTAACTTCATCAATAACCAGTTATAGAAATCCACATAACCGGTTATGGAGCTCCTTTAAACAAACACATAGCAGCCTCCCCTCCCATTCACGTGTGCCCTTCCTCCATTTCCATCCTCTTCATCTTCTTCCTCTCAACTCTCACCAACACCCACTTCCTCATGAAGTCTTGAAGCTTGGAAGTTGGAAGTTGGAGTCATCTACAAAAACTCGAAGAGTACACTTTTAGTGATATCAATCTCTTATCCTTGCCTATGCTTTAATTTGAATATCATGTGATATTTAGATAAGTACGGAGTTATTTTTATGCCTTCTAGCATTGTGTCTTAAGATTTTCTTTACATATGCTAACATGTTAGATATGCACATAACTTGCTTGGAATGACATGTTTTATGGTAATATCTTTGTTCTTAAGCTTGTGACCAATTCTCTTTGTTAAAATATAGAAATTCATATGCTCCTAAGTAGTTCCAATCCTTTCTCTTTGATGCTTAATAATCCTATATACTTACTTGGAGATTGGAAAGTTAAAAGTTATATGTCTTCTTGTTTGAAATTTCTTGATATGTTCATATCTTGAAAATAAGAAGTAAATTATTCATCTTGTGCCTTGAACTTGTCTTTGAACTTCAATGATTCTTACATTGAAGTATATCTTGAAATGAATCATAAATGGTTTTAAAATTTATAATTTCATGGCTTTTCAATTCTTGCATTACAATAAGGGACTTTTTGTTCTTGATTGGCATGTGTGCATACTAGAATTTCTTATTTGACATAATATGCCTAACATGATCAATGTTTGCCTAAAATGCCTATATAAGTTTTGATGATGGTCATGTGTTTATTGATAAACTTGAATCTTGCCTTAAAATTCTTAAACCATATTTTTGGATTCAAGTGCACATATGCTTCATGCATTTTTGTTAGAGTTAATATTGCATAGTTGATAATGTGGTACATGTTTTACATTATATATCAACCTAAATTATGCTTGTAAATGAGTTTAATGATATTTGATGTTAACCTATACTTTAGATAACTTTTAGAGTTAGCTTCGTAAGTGTCTCTATGTGCTTCAAATATAATCATCAAATATTGAAATGTCAAGCATATGTGTATAAATGAGAAGAGCTGAATGAAGAATGACATGAGGAGACTTTCTTCAAGTGCAATGAAATGAAATACTCAATGGAAGAAAGCTCAAACTCAAAGGACCAATAAACGAAGAACATTCTAAAAAAGCATCACTCTCTATATAACTTAATATGTATCTCTATCCTTAAGCTATTGTGGTATTCTATATGCTATGGATTGTATGATACTTGTTGATAAATTGATCTTAAATGATTAGATGTTTTCTTTACATGAGAAGTATGCTTAGCATTGACAAAGTACCTAATTGGATATTAACTTGCCAATTTTGTCATTGCATATAAGGTGGATGATATTAGTTTTATACATGCTTTTATTGTAACACCCACCGTGGGGTATCACATTTATATTACTTAATTATCATATTACCCTTTCCTTATAAAATAATGTTTTGTAATGTAAATACGAGTTATAAAATTTCTTGATAACAATAAGATAAACTTAGCAAAAAATAAAAACATTACAACATCATCACAAATAATTTACATTATATACACAATCTTAGTACTGTCATACTTAAATATATACAGACTAGGTTCTCAAAACATTTAAACATTACCTAAGACTAACATACTGCCCAAGTACTACTAAACAATAGAACCCTCAGACGGGTCCTCCTCAAATTCCTTAACAGGTAGGAATCCGACTTGACGCGAAGTCCTACGAACAGGTGTCCGAGCAGACGACACGATACTAATCGCACTAGGAGTACGGTAGTAAGTTCTCCAATATTGCCTAATGGACAATGGAAACCAGTGTACATTAATGTTTACACTAAAGTAAGGGTGTCCATGATAAAGCCTACTCAGGGTAATGTTCATATCTCCTATATAGTAAATATACTCTCTATCTAAATCCACGTGCCACGCTTCCGATCCACCACGAAACGTCAACCTCATATACCCTAGAAAACTGGGCATCTCCATCTTCTCAGAACTCTGCTTCCTCTACAGGAATTTGCTCCTCTTCTACTTCTTGTGCAAGTCCTTGCTCAACGTCTTTACAAATATAAATACAGTACAAAAATAGGCATACAAAGAGGAGAGATTACCTATGCCAATACCAGTATGGTAGTATGGAGATAAACACATACAATATATCATACAGATACATCCTACCATAATTACAATCATACCATCAACATTATTTATCATCACAATATATATAATAAACAATAATTACAATCATGCCCTCAATATTTCTGAATATTCAACAATTCAATAATTATGCATATGCACACTTAGACTTAATTTTCTACTCCATGAAGCTAAAACTCAAGTCGGAGAGAGTGATCGAAAAGAACTGTCTGTACCAACATGCCTCAGACCACGTGCTACATTTCTCATATGTATTCGCACATCTAGCATATACACTACAGTCTTTATCAGATCTTGATTAAGAATAATGTCTCGGGTCAGGATCATCAATGTGTTGCATCGGCCAAACTCACGGTCCAGAAGAGCTACCAACTGCTCCCTGTAGGCAACCCGTACCCCGATGCCCCCAAGGTCAATAAGTGACTTACACTACGCTTATCGCACCCACTCAAGAGGTGTATTCTCTCCTAGGCAATTAGCCTCATACAGTCCATCTGACCTTTCCAATGCATGTAAAATGCACCATACTCAATTCAATTTTATTAACTCATATTTAGGCTTCACACATTGGTTCGATAGTATCCTTACTATATTTTCATCGTGAAATCATATTTCCACATTTTCAAATCGCGTATTAATTTTTCAACGCTTTCTCAACCGCGTAAAATATTTCTAACATGTTTCAAATCAAAAATATGAATATTCTCATTTAATACCAAAAATTGACTTTATTTTGTATATTTGCATATTAGTCCCTCTATAACATAATATTTACGTTATAGTCCTTCTTTTAGAAAATATTTGTAATATGGTCCCTCATTTATAAAATATTTATAATATGGCCCCTCATTTATAAAATATTTACAATATGGCCCCTCATTTATAAAATATTTGTAGTATAGCCTCTCTTTAAATAATAATTAAAATATAGTCCTTCTTAAAATAATAATTACAATATAGCCCCTCTAAAAGTAAAAATTACAATATAGCCCCCTCAAAAATTAGTATTTCTAATATTTCCCATAAAATGGTAATTCTTTACTTTTCTTAAGATATTACAGCTCAAATTTTCCTAACGCGCTTCAAAACCCATAGGGTGAGCTATACGTTTGAAAACTTCAAGTATTGACACCTATTTTCATACCCTAATTATTTAATTTCATCATTTTGTTTTCTAAAAAGTATTTTTCTTGCTACTAATCCAACCTCTTTCAAAATGTTTTCCTTTTCAATTAAACCTTTAAATCTACACTTAGTAAAACAATTTAGTTCTACATTATGAAAAATGGCATGTTGGCCAAATTTTCATTCTTGTTCAAAACTCACTGTAATTCATTTTCTAACCCTCTAAATCCTTGTAAAACATCTTAGTTAATTTTAGTGTCATGGAACCTTTAATCCTCAATTTGAAATCATCATTTTAGGACTCTTGGTCCTCTTGAATCTAGTGAGGCCGTGTGCCTCTAAGCTCTTTGGAGCTCTCATATGATCTTTCTATCATGTTGTTCACATTCTAATTTACACATACATTTGCATGCTTCCAAAATTATACATACAAACATGTTATCAAAGCTATAAGTATACTATCACACATGCAATCATAAACACAAAATCATAAACACCACAATCACAAACAAAGAAGCATCAAACAATAAGTGAATAAACCCTTATGGGTTTTTCACCATACACAACCATCTCCTCACCACCAATACTTGATTGGTGAGGTTAAATCTCCCTCTTACCTCTTGAAGACAAGATCTTCAAGCTCCTCCTCTTTCACTTGATTTCGTATGAACCCAAACAAAACCCTAAAAATTCTTAAACAATTACCAAAATCATAAACAAAGCTTAATAATAAAAAAATCATGGAAAAATCATAGTCTAGAAAAATTAAAACTCAAATTAAAATCATAAAATTAAAAGTTTACCTTTAGGGAAGTAAGCTAAAACTTGAATTTTGAGACACTTGGAGTAGGTTTTTCACAAAACTTTATAAATGAAAAGTATTTAGAAGATGGTTTAGGTTTAGGAAATGTAGAGAAGAAAAATTATAGAAGATTGGAACTAGGGTTTGGGTGGTATAGCCGAATCCTCCAAGGAAGAAAAGAAAGGGAAAAGTTATTGGTGTTCTTGGGATTTTTGAGAGAAAATGAATGCTTAGCTTTTTAGGTGAGAAAATGAAATTTGAGAGTGATAAGATAGAGTGCAGCCGTGTGAGAGAGTGTATAGGAAATTAGGAGATAAACTTAATAGTAAAAATATCATATTGTGTTCACATTGAAAGGCATATGGCCTATGTCACCACTTGGTCATCTAATGGTCACAAAAGACCATTCAAGAAGGCTTGAGAAGCCTCCTTGGCAGTGTGGCCATCTAGGAAAGGTAACTAGGTTTGTTTTTAATTTTATTCTAGTTACACTTTAATCAAATAACAATTAACTAGATTAAGTTTTCTAGTTACACTTAATTAACTATCTAGTTACATAGCTAACTAGCTAAATGGGTCATTGCCTATGTCATGATTAGTCATGGCTTCTAGATGGAATTAGGATATTTAGGTAGTAACTAGATCTTAACTAATTAGTAACTAGGTTAGTTCATTTAGTTTATTAATTAGGCCAATTTAGGTAACTAAATTAGGTTTAATTAGTTACTTTGTAACTAGTCAAACATTTCAACTTAGACTATTTCTTATTAGTTAGAAAAGTCCAACCATCATTTTTTTGACTTGTTTCTATTGGTTCATAATTAATTAGGTTACAGAAAATATTCTAAATACATTTTCTGTCAGTTAAAATATATCGGGTCCAATAATTTATAATAGAAGCTGTTATAAATAAAACATCAGATATTTTTCGTGAAATATTTTTATTTCACAGATAAATTCTAAAAATTAAAAGATTCTTTTCTGTGTCTCTCAGATTCGGGTTTAGTAAGATCCCTCATCTCCGAATAAATTAAATAAGATTTTTCCTAGCCCAAAAATAATTATTTTCCTGACCTAGAGCAAATCATACAGAACAATCAAAAACAGTCTCAGAACAGTCAAATTATTTTTCTGTAACACACAAAACACAAAATAGTATAGTTTAACCATTACTATAACATAGCCAAAGTTTGGGGTGTTACATTGATCCCTATAGCATATTTCATCAAGGTGAATATTTGATATTTATGATTCTCTTGATCTATGGCTTCTTAGTGGTATAATACCTATGAGAATCATGCTCTTATTTTTTTTTAAAAATATTTTTGGTTTGATTAATTTTTTTTAAAGCAAAATCTCTTATTTTATTTGAAAAAAGCTTTTCAAGTTCCATATCCTTGAGAATCATTTGAACTTGTCTTAAAATCTTGAAATATTTTCACCTCCTATTTGTCTTGAAAATTTGGAAATCTCTGGATTTGTGCTATAAATGTAGTACTCTCTTCTTTTGCTTTGAAAAGTTTTATTAAATCTTGGAAGAATGTTTAAGAAAGTTTCCAAATAGATCTTTTGGAATGCTCTATAGATCCCATCTTAATACTTCAAAGATAAGTCTTGTTCTTCAAAGTGTTTATTTTGTGAAGGCTCTTGTTCAATGAGAAAGAGAGAAGATGTACTTTCAAATATTCTTTTGACTTGGGCTTGATTACTCTCAAGGAATATATGATTTTAATATAAAACATCTTTACCCTTCTAAAATGCTTTTGAAAATGTAATATGTTCTTGTAAAATTCTTTTTGAAAGGGTGAGAAGTTTTAAAGTGGTTTTTGATTGATGGATTAAGAATAAGTTTCTTTTGTCTTACTTTACTTTATGGTAATATACTTACATGGTCTTGGTATATATGTTTCATTTTATCAATCTTGTGCTTCAATAAAGGGGAGCTTATCTTCTTTTCTTATAACTTCTTATAATTATTTGTTGATTTGTAATGGTTGTTTCTCATTTTCATCTTACCTATTTTTCTTCCATGTTCTTGTTGACTATAAATATATGCATGACTATGTTAAACTATTATATTTTATATTTTGATAATATGTATATTTTGAGGGGGAGCCTAGCTATTAAATTATTACTTATATCTCTTAGCTTACATCCTTGTTTGACATAAAATATTTTATTGTTAATACTATCAATATGTCAATGAAGACCATCTCTTATTCTCTTTCCCTCTATCAATAAAAGAAGGTAAACATTCTTAAACTTCATATCTTTTGATTCTTTCATTAAGAAATGCTTGATATATGGTAAGTTGTATAATCTTTCATTTGAAAACATTAATTCTATGACCTTATATGAATATTTTGTAACTTTCATCAAGCGGTACTTATTTATCATGTGATATGCAAGATATTATATGTTAGACATAATTTCTTAAGCTTATTGCTATCATATGCAAAATGTTGATGTAATAAAATGTGACAAGCATTATATGAATAATCTTTTATATCTTGAAAGCATGCTTGTTTCATCTCTCTATTTTTTATGATCCTACTTTTTTTGACAACATGAGTTGTATCTTTCCTTCCTAAGCCTTTTTGTTGATGTCAAATAGGAGGAGTGAGAATTGGAAAGAAAAATATGTTCTTGTGCTTATTGTTTGATATACTTACAAGAATATCTATTCTTCTATATTGCTCAACATATTTTTCTTTGGTGATTTGTCATCATAAAAAAGGAGGAGATTGTAGAATTGTCTTTGCCCCATTGGTTTAATATGTTAAGTTTTGATGATAACAAATACAAGACAAAAAGAATGATGTTTATGTTTCATAGATGTGCTTAATAGACGACAAATACATTACAAAAAAATATTGATTATGTTAAAAAATGTGCTTAATAAGATATATTGTATCATGCATGATTATGTACTTTATCTAGTTATATTTCACTTAATAATTAAGTAATGAGATATGTGTAACATTCTTCATATAATATATCTAATAATGTTTTATATGAGTTATAATGGATTAATATTAGATTTGACTCTATTTAAATGAAGATATGTAAAGTATTCTTTGTTGCATCCTATATAGAGCATATCTATTAGTAAAATGATAAATTATTTTATTTAGATGTGTCTATGAAAGTCTTATATGCATGTTAAACTAACTACAGTTATACATTTATGAAACATGCATATGAAAATATTGAATTATGAATTTGGACTAACTATGTTTGTTTAAGTGAGTAATATTTTGTAGGATAGTCCAAGTACCAAGAGTGAGTATTGCAACAAGAAAGAAAAAGATCACAACTATGCTCAAATCAAGAAGAACGAAAATGATAAGATGTTCCAAGCATTTGTAAGATTTGAAGAGAAGATTTTTTGGAAGCTTGGATTACATCAAGAAGTCTAAGGACTAAAATTGATGATGGCAAGATCAAGTCTAAGATCTTCAAGAATAGTTTATAGGACTTAGATCTTATGTAAAGGTAAATGAGAATCACATTAAGCTCAAATAAGTTTTAAAATCTTTACAAATGTTTCTTACATGCTAAAATGCCCAACAAACATGTTTTGAAAAGCTAGTCTTGGTGGTAATTCAAATCTATGAAAAATAGTCAAATTTGTGTTTTGTAAAACTGAATTTTGGTTACTCTTTTAATCGTATCTTTCAAAATATTTTGAGTCTTGATCTAAAACTTATTTGATATGAAAGTAGACTCAATGATCTTTCCAATGAGTGGTCATTTGTTTTAAACAGATAATTATAAAAAAAGTTATGGTCTTTCAAATGTTTTTTGTTAATAAAAAAATAGGGTGTCATAACCAGTTACATAACCGGTTATTCACCAAGTCAGAAGCATTGGCTTCTATTTTTTAAAAGACTATAACCAGTTATATAATCGATTATTCATTTAATCCAAAGCGTAGGCCTCTGTTTTTAAAAAGCCATAACTGGTTATGAGATTTTCATAACCGGTTATTGGTATGTTTTAGAAAGCCCCTGATTAGGACATAACCGGTTATCTGGAAACCAGAAATAGATTTCTAACAGTTATAATTGGCATTTAATGCTTTCCTGTAACACCTTCCGTAGGGCATCACATTTCTGACTACAAGCACATAATCTGAAAATGATTTCATAAAAGGTTTGAGTTATAAAACATAGATTTTAAAAATTCTTTTTGCGGAAACATAAACTTACGAAAATTTATAGGTAATACTGAAAAATAGATTTAAACTAATTAATATACATTATTGACACCATATAATATTTAACAATTATTTAGGAAACATAAAACTTACAGACTCAATTCTAAACAGTAGCAAACCCCATTATGAGTCCTACTCAATAGCACGGTAAAATACTAATGAGAAAAACTCAACATACTTATTCCGTCTTGTATCCCTCTTGATGCGTCATATATCTGTTCATCCTCAAAACTACACACCAACCAATCCAGGGTGGTCACTCCTCGATGTTATCACCAAACTCAGAATATTTACCTCCAGTCATGTCTAAGAAACTTGTTCCATCTACTATATATAATTTTTAACAATACAAGCACAACAAAACAATATAACAAAGACGTGATATCCCCTTTCATCAATACCAAAGTGGTAACAAGGAATGATACGAATGACAAAGTCATTCCATAGGCACAGATATCACAGTTTTATTCATGTTATCAATTCATCACGATTCCCTATCAATTCATCATACTTTGTTATCAATTCATCATACTTCATTATCATTTCATCACAATTCTAGTAAACATATATCTCAGTTAAATCACTAGTACCAATTTCATCATAACAGATATCCACAGTATATAAAATGATGATGTCACATCATATGAACATTTCTCATGCCACAATAATATGTGTTCTGACTCATGTGTATGCATACTAGATTAATTTTCCCACTTCATGGAGGTTTTCACAATTTCAAGAAGAATGCTCTGGTTAATTGTCCAGTTTTAGCCCACAGACAATCTCCAGTCTTTCTGGTTAATTGTCTAGCCTTAGCCCACAGACAATCTCCAGTCTTCGAAAAGAATCGTGTTCTTATCGGGTATCGTCAATGCGTTGCAATGGATTACGTCGCCACGTGGCACAAGGTACTTGCCTCTGCCCACTAGATCGAATACCGCACCTTGACGCCCCCAAGATCCATCATAGATCTCACTTTTCAATTCCCATTCCCTCTTCAACCACAAGGGCCATAATAGCTATCAGCTATATTCCATTCAATGCACCAATATCTCAATACAAGTTCTATTTAATGCACAAATAACTCAATGCATGTCTCAATTTCATCATATGCCTCAATGCATATCTTTCAATTTCATCATTAAAAAAAAGTTCCCATTCAGTACATCCATTTTTTACAGTATCTTTACTGTACTTTCAATCGTGTATCATTTTTAACGCATTTTCAAAATTGCGTAACTTAAAAATCATACTTTTAAGTCGCTTAAACCCTTTTTCATCATTTTTCAACTTCGTAAAATATTTCTCAATATTCCAAACATCGTTTTGGATTTTCAAAACTCAATACCATTTCCAACTTCATTTTCTACATATTCTTCACTTAAAAATCTTCTACATAATATTTTTCATCATTTTCACTCAAAATCAATATTCCTTTAAAATAAATTATTCCAACTTAAAATTTCCTAACGCGCCTCAAACCCAACGGGTGAGCTATACGTTAGTAAATTTTAAGTCACCAACGTATTCTCCATAATTCTGAATCAATTCTAAAATCAGTCCTCTCCAAAATAAGTGGAGGTTCAAACACTTCCAACCTCTCTTTTTCTTTCATCAACGAAATCTTCATCTCTCAAGTGACAAAATATTTCTCTTCCTTTTCTTAAATCCTTTTATAAATTTCTTGTACTAAATTAATTAACTTTTCATTTCTAAATCAAAGTTTTACATAAAGTAAAACCATTTCAAACTCACAAAACCGTAACTACATGGTCATTGAAACCATCATATCTTTTCTTTTCCTTTTTCCTTCCAATCATCCAATTTTACCATTCATGAAACTCTTAATTTACCAATCCTTGGCATATTAGCCGAAAATCATAAATACCTTCATCATAAAAATCTTTGTTCATTTCCTTGTCCACTTTCTTTGCAAATCCTCAAAATCATCAATTTATTACCCTTTTATCTAAAACTCATAATTAGTAAAATACTTAGAATCTTTTGGTCCCAAAAATTATTTTGAGGCCGTGTGCCTCCATGGTTCTTTGGAACCAACATATTTTCCTTTGTCATGTAATTCACATCTTAAAACATACACAATTCATCATGCATCATAAAAACATACTAAAGCATGTTATCAAAGCAATAAACATCTCAATCACCAAACAATCATAAATATAGAAAGCTCTTAAACAAACAAGTGAAATAATTCTTATGGATTTTTCACCACACACACATCCATTCCTCACCACCAACACATGGTTGATGAGGGTAATGTCCCTCTTACCTCTTGGAGAGCCTCCAAAGCTCATTGTTTTGCTTCTTGTACAAGTCCTTCACCACCAAAAGCTTTCTTAAAAATCAAAGTAAACATACATAATTAATATCTAAGACTTGAATAAGAAAATCATGGATCAAAACATGGTTTAGAACTTTAAATATAAGATCTAGAAAAGAATATCAAGAACTTCATCCTTTACCCTTCAAACTTAGATCATAGGAAAAGTACTTGAAGATTGATGATTTAGAGAAAGTCTTCAACATGAAAGTTGCTTAGAATAAGGTAAGAATTCAAGAGACAAGGTTGGTTGAAATTATTGAATAGTGAAGTTATGAACTAGGCCTTTTGGCCGTGAGCTTGGGGAGGAGAAAGGAGAGAAAATTTGTGAAGCTTTGGATTAGGAAACGTTAAAGATGATTAATAAAATGAAAATGAACACTTTCCTATAGCCTTTTTAGTCTTCAAAACTGTGGCCTCCCCCCTTGTACACTTAGGAGTTGTCCAAATACATTAGCAACCATTTTAGGCTTCAAGAGCCATTGATTAAATCAATGGTTGATGTTTGGTAGAAGCTTCCAAGTGATATGATCAAATCTAAGCCATTGGATCTCTTCTCCATGAAATCCTAGCCATAAGATGCATCTTCGAAAATGGAGGGTCAAGATCTTCTCTACACACTTTCCATCCAATGGTCACAAATGGTCCTAGCCATTTTGTGAGACCAATCTCCACCGTAGATTAAATCAACAGTGGATATTCAAAGCCTTCCTTATTAAGCTTGTCTTTACAACCATTGATTAGATCCATGGTGAACATCCAAAACTTCCTAACTAAGTTTACTCCCACACCATTGATTAAATCAATGGTGATCATCCAAAACTTCTTCATTAAGTTTGTTTCTCAACCGTTGATTAGATCAATGGTTGATGTTCAAAACTAAGTCTTCTTATCCAAGGGTGTAAATCAAAGTCAAACCCTCTTTGTTGACTAATTTCTATTGGTTATCATAAAGCTTAGTAATGATGAGTCATCATGATCCTTAAGATATTTAATTGAGATATTTTCAGCTTTCATAATTACACTTGAGATATTTTATTAATATATTTTCCCGGTAGATATTTATTCCTCGATATTTACGAGGTGAGTCATCATAAAATTTTCTAGAACAGCTGAGTTAATATCGTGAGTCATAGTGCAGAGTCACCAGCTGAGTCATCAAGATATTTTTCTAACAAATATTACCCAATGGATAACAGCTACTGCTATTATTACACAATGGATAATAGAAAATTCAGATATAGAAAATCTCTGTCAACTGTTCCTGATTTCGAGTTTAGTAAGATCCCCCGATCCTACCTTAACAGTCCGGAACTTTCTGGTCTAAGAAAAAATTTTATTTATTTGGGCCCGCCTCAGGTCCACCCCGGGTCCACACACAACTCAAAATAACACTAAAATAATCAAAAGCTCAAAAAGTTTTATAAAAATTCACAAAAATCATAAAAATTATAAAACTCATATATTTTCAGAAAAAATGAAATTTGGACATACAGTTTTCAAGATAATATTAAAATATTAAAATAATATTAAAATATTCAAAATGATTAAAAATTCCCAAAAATTCACAAAAACTCTTAAATATTATAAAACTCATTTATTTCAAGAAAAACAAAAAATTGAGGTGTTACATTTCCAACCACCACCAACGGCTCTAAAAAGCATTGCTCTATAAATACAAGTGTTTGGGCATCAAGGATAGGTTAGAGATCAATTTGAAAATCATTGTTGAGCATCAATACGAGCTTTAACTGCCATATCTATAAAATCTCTGTTTATAAGCTAAAGTGTGAATATTCATATACCTATTGAGCTTCAATTTGTAATATCCAACCTTTTGAGAGTTTATATTTCTTAAACACTTTGATTTCCTATAGAGAGGGTGAGGTATCCCTCTAGAGAAAAGGGTAAGGTATCCCTTGATTGTAAAGAGGGTGATGTATCCCTCAAAAGTTGTAAAGGGTGAGGTATCTCTGTTTTGAGGCTCAAGTACAAGGGTGAGGTATCTCAAAGTGTGTTGAGTGCTCTAAGTTTGCAAAGGTTGACAAACACCTATTTGAAACTTGAAGATATAGTGAAAATCTCGAGTGTTTACTTGAAGACTAGACGTAGGCTACAAGTGGTTGGTGGATGAACCAAAATAAATATTATGTTTGCTTCTCTCAACTCTATCTCCTTTGCATTTGTGCCTTAATTATATATGGTTGAGTTGAATTTGATATCTAGCTTATTTACTTGATTTATCCTATAGCTCAAGTGGTATTTGAGAAATCTCTAATAGTTGTACCTTTATTAAACTTATTCCGCTTCATGTGTTCATTGAAAATATCAAAATGTATAATTTCTCAAAGGTGGTTTAAAAACTTGTAATCACCAAATTCACCCCCTCTTAGGTGATGGTTGCCATGACTAACAGCGTTTTTTAACTTTAAAATCTGCATTGGCATTGTATATTCATAATACTTGGACTTTGTTTGAGCATAATTGTTCTTCATAATATAAAGCATTGCATGTTTGACAATTGTATGGGCAGTTGTCATTGCTTAATCAATTGATTGTTTGGTTGCTTGTTCAATAGTATCTTAGGATTGTATGGGCGATTCTTTGATATTGTTGTTTATCAGATATTCTTTTACATTGAATGTATCATTGAGTTCAGTTGATTTATTTGTTGTAAATGATTAACTGCTAGTCTTGGTATGCTTATACTAAGAAATTGTGATTTCTCACCCCTGTATATTCCATGTAAATCCAAGTGAAGTCCCTAAAAAGGAAAAAGGGCTAGAAAAAGAAGAAACAGAAGCCTTAGATTAGTGTTTTGTTTCTTTGTAAACCAATTTGCATATTAATATATTTCTGGTTATTTTTAAAAGTTTATGTATACATTATGACTTGTTAGCCAGTGTTTTTTGTATATATGTGACCTTTTTATCATTCGTGACTTTCTATAATGACTGTGTAACTTATTATGGGTTTCTAATTTTCACATTCTTTAGAAGTGACATACTTAATGCGATTTATTTTGAGATATTCCGTTTATTTTACGATAGTTCATATTAGGGTGTTATATATATCATGACATTGCCATGGACTTGGTATCATAACATTATACATTTCATGCTTACTTGTATAGGCATAAACACTAGACATAATTTGGCATAGCATGGCAATTGTATAGGCAGTTGCTATAATGACATGAACTCATGACACTACAATTGTATAGGCAATTGCGTATCTCTGAGATGGAGATGTTGTGTACTTCTGTGATTGAAGTTTTAGTTTGATAATAGTGAGTTTTATGTGATATATATATATATATATATATGCTAGTTTTGGAATACTTCTACTGAGATATGTGATTTCTCACCCCGATTATGTTGTCATGTAAATCCAAGTACAAGTTCTTCAAAAGGAAAGAAGAAGATATATAAAGATTAGTATAGTTATAGGCTTGTTGTTGACAAAGCTTGTATATTATACTAGATCTTGTTATTTTGAAAGTTTATGTATTACAATGTGCCCTTGGAGGCAATGATGTATATATATAACTTTCGTTATCATGTTATAGGTTTAGTTTATGTATGTTTTGAAGTAGCATGTCTAGTATTTGTTATTCTTATATGTGCCATATATATCGGGATAGAAATATTAGGATGTTACAGTATTTCCTTTATTAATCTTACAATTCCTTGATATATATCCTGACTTTCGACAAGTATAGCATACCCGTTATCCAAACAGATATGGTCTATTTTCGTGTACCTTTCCACACTCTAGGCACATTGCTTCAGGCTGGTCTTGATTTTCTTTATTTGTATCAAGCCTGAACTCATTGTTTCTAGCTCTCCTTCTATTTCTTCAAACTTAAGCTGGAATTGCCTTTCCCTCCCAGCTTTATATTCCAAAAGATTATTTTCTATAATTCCACACTTAGTTACTAGTGTAAAGTACTACCTGATCTCCAAACTTCCTTACCTCCTTCCTAAATTTTGGCTTTAAACTAAACTCGAATTTTACAGCCTTCCACTCTTCATTATTATGGAGTTCAAGATAAGAGAAGGATTTTACCAATTCCTCAAATTTTGATACATATTGTCTAACTGTCATTTTCCCTTATCATAGTCATAGAAACTCCAATTCTTTCTTGTTTTGAACATTGACAGAAAAATACTTTTCCAGAAAATATATGTGGAAAATTTTCCAAGGATAGACATACCTAAGGTTTCTAAAGTCTTTTAGTTTAACGCCACCAGTATTCTACTTTTCCTAACAGCATATACGTAGCAAGGTTAACTTTTTGGGCCTCAGTACACCACAAGATATTGAAAATTTTCTTTAGCTCCATGAGCCAGTTTTCTACAGCCACTGGGTTATATCCTTCTTTAAAAAACTGGAAGATTATCCTTTCGAAATAAAACACTTCTTGGCTCCCTGCCCAAGCACCTAGTTCTGGACCTCGATTCACTTACATTTACTGAAAAAATTGATTAGTTGTAGTTACCTGCTCTCGCATTACTGCAGTAATCTCTACAAGCGTGTCCATCAATCTATCCACCCTATCTTCAGGGTGAATATTATTCCTCCCTTTAGACATCTTTCCTGCAACAACTTTCTTATTATTATTCCTCCCTCTATACATCTTTCTTGCAACAACTTTCTTATCTTGTCAGAAAGCAATAATGGTTCCCAAACCACTTTGCCTAGGACACTACTCTGATACCATTCTATAATGTCCTACTCCTTGATTAATTTTAAATTATAAAATTTAGACGTTAGTACTTTACTAAAAATATAATACATCACATTAAAGGGTTAAACCTTTTAATAGATAGAATTTTACACACATATATTTTCTAAATTAAGCACCTATTTATTAAAAAAAAAGAGGCTTATAAAAGTCTTTACATGGTGCTACAATTTTATGAATTTATAAACTACAATACTATCTATACTCTTGGATTCTCAAAATAACAGTGAAAGCACAACCTTCTAGCCTTGATAATTTATATAAACCTGTCGCACACGTCTACCATTCAAAATTCTTACTACCAAAGTTATCTGAAATGTTACACCACGAAAGAATTGAGATAAAAATCTTAGTAGGAAGATGCAAAAACAGGTATACATTTACCAACTACTCTTTACTATTCTCTATTTCTAAAACCATAACTGAGAGTCCACAAAGAAATAAAATAATATTTGAGAAATAAATTATATGAGTAAAAAGAGCTACAAAATTTAGAATATAAAAATAAACACTTTCTGATAAACAATTCTATAATAAAGGAGTAAGTAACTTCATAAAAATGATGTATCTCAAAATTTATCTGTTTCTCATATCAGTAAAATAAATTAGAAAAGAAATAATATGAGTAAATAACTCAATAATGAAGGAGTAAGTAATTCATAGCTTCATAAAAATAAGTAACTGAATATTCTTTTCATATCATTATTCAACGTCCATTTTATTATTTCTCTATCTTTCCATTTCAATGCTCGTAATCCAATGTGTCTCTTTCTCTTAATTAGGGTGTCCCCCAATGCTCTCATCATAACTACAATAATTTGATTAGGGCATCCCTCAATGCTCTCATCATGACCACAATAATTTGATCAGGGTGTCCCCTAATCCTCTCATCATGACCACAATCATTAAAAATGATTAAGGCGTCTCTTATTCCTCTCATCATGGCCACAATAATTTGACCAAGGCATCCCTTGATCCTCTCATCATGGTCACAATAATAATCTCTGGTTGATTAAGGCGCTTCTTGATCCTCTCATCATGGTCGCAATAATTCTCTTTGGCACATTAATTCAATTTTTTTTTATCCTGGGATAATATTTCTCTTAAAACTTTTCCATAGAATTTTACTTTTGATATATATATATATATATATATATATATATATATATATATAACAACTAAATTTAGTAAACATATCTTGAGGAATAATATAGATAAAAAGACAAGTATTAAAATAGTAAAATAGAAATATAATATAATATAGATAAAAAATGAGTATAAAAAAATAATATAATATAGATAAGTACAAGTATTCAAATAATTATTATTAAGGTATGATAGCAGCACTGACGTAGCTTTTGAATAAATAACCAAGTGGAATTGAATTAGAAATTGAGTTACGTGTAGAATCATGTTACGTTGAAAAGCTTTTGGAAAATTATGTTTATTCGAATGAACATTTTATCATTCGAATAAGCCACTTTTCAGAGCTATAATTTTTGCCTTTTAATAAGCTTTATTCGAATAAACAATTGTTTATTCAAACAAAACTATTTGTAAACACAATTTGCAATGCTTTGTGGTGGGTTTATTCAAATAAGACTCATACTAGAGTCAGGGTCGAAGATCAGGGGAAAGGCAGAAGAACAGGATGAAAGGAAAGTAGGAGAGCAGATGGACTGCTTTACATGCTATGTAAAATGATTAAAACATAAACTTAAAATACAGAAATTAAAGTGTAGAAATTAAAACATGAAAACTTAAAATATAGAAATTAAAGGGCAGAAATTAAAACATGAAAACTGTACAGAGGCAGAGCCCTAGCCAGTGAAGGAGGAAGAAGAGAAGAGTTAATTAAATTATTATTATTAAAACATAAAAGAAAAGTTAAAACCAAAGACCCGACAGAGCCAGATTTTTGCTCCGGCGAGAGAGAAGAGGAGAAGAAAGATTATTTCATTAATTAGAAGAAAATATTATAAGGGGAGAAAGGGAGGTGGGAGAGTCTCTCATTAACCTCTCTCTAAAAAGGGTGAAAAATAACGAATGCCTAACATCATGGGCAGACATCCTATAAATAGACTAAAATTTTACTATTACAACAGTAACGCTACAGTGTCTCGCTATAGTGAATAGTAAAATAGTAATCAATCGCACCACTACAATGAACAGTGTTCAATAGTAGTCTTCCATAAATTGCTACAATGATTGCTACAGTGATTTGAACAGTAACTTGACTATTCATCTTCTTCTAGATTGATTGCGTAACAATCATCTTCATTCTGGTTTGCAAAGTCTTTAGACAAGATGATTGAAGGAGAATAAGAACCAGATCTTTTGGGAACTGGTTCTCTGCTAATAGCAACATCCATTTCTCTATAGAGTCTGAGGACGTCTTCTATGTTTTTGAATAGATGATCTTTGTCGGAAGAGGCAGCGATAGCAGCCAGGATCTTAGCCTTTTGATTCAAAAATTAGCAATCAGCTTCATCAACAGTCTTGAGGTATTTTGGGTTCTTTTGAAACCATAGTTTGATGTTGTCAAGAGATGCTCTGGAGGCGTCAAATTCAGCCTACCATTGTGCATAGGCTTGCCTTTGCAGTGCAGGGAGGAGATTGGGGAGACCATCATTAGTCTTGTATTTATACTGCCAGGAATGTATCCAGGCTAAAGAAAGCTTGGAGAAGAAGTGAAGATCAACTAGAAATATATCATTACCCTAGTTGAACTTCTTCAAAAAATATTGAAATCCTTCCATAATGTTTGACGGAAGAATCTATTGGATTGGTCCAAAGAAATTCCACCATTGCATCAACTAGTGGGGCAACTTGTATTAGACATTTTGTTTGAAATAGATAAGTTTGGAGTGGCAGTTGGATTTGTTTTGAAACCAAAACATATTGCTCCATGCTTGCATATAATCCCAGTAATTAAACCCGATTGGGTCAAAATGCTGAGAAAATTTCTTCAAAGTGTTTAGGTTTTTACCAAATTCTGATGGTGTCATAATTTTCAAAATCTGGATTATTGAATGGGTTATGTAAGATTCATCTTTAGGGTCCCTGTAATTCTTAAGAGAGACCGAGCCAGTGTCAATAAGAATATATTCATAAAATTGTTGAGTTTTGTTTGGTGAAATTAGTTTAAAATGAAAACCATTTAGAAAGATTTTTTGAGGAATTTTGTTTGGGTTGGAATCCCAGAATTCTGGTTCCATTTGAATCACAAGCCAAAAACTTTCTTTTGGGATGTAATGAGGTTTGGAGGAAATGGGTTGAGGTTAGACGATTATTTCTTTTTGTGGGGAGTTTATAACAATGGCTTTGTTTTTAAGTGTTTGGGTCATGGTTTGTATGTCAATTTTGTCATCAACTTCTTTAGTGAAAATCTATTTTCAGGATTTATCTGGGAGATGGGTTAGGCCTTGATCTTGCAGGGCTAACAGGGTTCTGGTTGGCATGGCATAGTCTTTTTTGATTGTTTTCTCTGAGCGGATGACTCAGCTCATGTGGAAGACCTGGTTGGAAGGGTTGAAGACCCAATTTGTTTTGATGATTCGGCTGGCTGTGCTAGGATTTGTTGTGATTTCCATCTTCCTCTAGAAAAGGATGACTTTGTTGACCTAGGCATGTTACTTCCCCTATAAATATTCACGGGTAAGGTAGTCAGGTAAAGTGTTTGAGGTGCCTTTGATATATTCAATGTCAAAATAAAAAACACTCAAGATTGCTTGCCATCTAGCAAAAATTTATTTTGAAGCAAGATTTTTAACATCCTTTTGTAAAATGTCTTTTGCAGATTTGCAATCGACTCTGATTAAATTTTTTTGATTTAATAAATCAGATTAAAATTTTGAGATGCAAAGCACAATTGCTAAAATCTTTTTTTTTTTACAATTGAATAATTCTGTTGTGCAGGATTCTAATGTTTTGATGCATATGCAATGATATGTTCTTTATCTACAACACGCTGTTTAAGAATGCCACCATAACCAATGTCAGAGTCATCAGTTTCAACAATTTTGAATGATTGAGGATTAGGAAGGTAGAGGCATCGAAGATCCTTTACCTGATATTTTATCTGTTTGACAATGTTTGTATGAATATCTGACCAAGGAGGAGGACTATTTTCATATGATCATGTAATGGTTTGATAAGATTACTTAGCTGAGGGAAAAAGTCAGCAACATAGTTTAAACAATCAAGAAATCTTTGTAGTTGGCTTTTGTCAATAATTTGGTTTGGAAACTTGTCAGCAAACTCAATTACTCGATTGATTGGATTAATGGTTCCTTGATGAATATTATGACCAAGAAATCTAATTTTAGTTTGGAAAAGATTAATCTTTGACTTGAAGACCGCGAGACCATTTCTTTTAATGACTCCAATAAAAATATTAATATGTTTAAAATGTTGATCTATTGATTGAGAAAAAATAAGAACATCATCAATGTAGACAATGGTAAAGTTTGAGTAAGGATTGAAGATTTCGTTCATGATTCTTTGGAATTCCGAAGGAACATTTTTTAGACCAAAGGGCATTACATTCCATTTGTATTGCTCAAACGGTATAGTGAAAGCCATCTTGTAGCAATCACTTTCTTTGATTTGGATTTACCAAAATCCAGATTTCATGTCAAATTTTGAAAAGATTTTAGCTGAATGCAGCCTTTTAAGAAGATCTTTCTTATTTGGAATCAGATACCGAATCCATTGGAGTGCTTGATTGAGCGGTTTGTAATTGATGACCAATCGACGAGTACCTCTTTCGATCTTAGCTTGTTTATTGACATAGAAGGCTGAACAGGACCATGGATTCTTGCTTTTCTTAATGAGTCCTTTCGCAAGAAGATATTTGATCTCCTATTGATAATACTGGACGAGTTCTTGACTCATCTGAATTGGTCTAGCCTTAGTAGGAATTTGTCTTTCATTGAAATCTTTTTCATAAAGAAGATCCACCATATGTTTCTTCCTCTCCCAGAAAGCGTTCGGAAGATCTAAATAAATTGAACCTTGAATTTGTTCAAGAAGAGATTGAATCCTTTTATGGATTTGGGGTTGGCTAAGGTTTTTTTTTTTAAACAAAGAAGATATGCAAAAGCATCACGGCATTGCAAGGCATCCCAACTATGTTGGCACCCCAAACAACGCCTATCATTTGCAGCATATTAATATTTTATTAATAAGAGAAAAAAAGAATACAAAAAATACCAAAATAGGGAGCATAGACCTAACCTATGAAAACAATTAAGAAAATCTATAACTAGGCAAACCATATCTATTATGGTAAAAATCATCACTAATGAAATGTGGAATTGTATTCCACTAACTAAAACTATGAATTCCTAAACCATAAGAGGCTAATTTATCAGCACAATTATTGTCTTCCCGAAATATATGAGTACAATAAAAATTCATATCTTTTTTTAGAATCGTGCAATTCTCCCATCTATTCCTTAATTTCCAAGGAATATTAGAAGATCCTTGAAATGCTTGAACCACCAACATTGAATCACATTCCAACCAAAAATTTCTCCAACCTCTTTTATGAGCTATTTCTACTACATACATAGCTCCAATGAGCTCAGCATGATAAGCAACAGAGATTCCTACATTAGCTAAAAAACAATCCAGAGTTGAGGCTCTAAAGTCCCTGAAGATGCCTCCACAGACTGCTAATCCCGGGGAACCCATTGCAGCACCATCTGTGTTGCATTTGATCCAATTGCAAGAGGGAGGAGAATAATTAACTTCTATAATTGTTGGAGATCTTCTCAGATGACCAGAGATAGAAAAGAATTTCAGGATAGTGAATTCCATCATGTCAGATGACATGTTTCCTCTACTGAGATTTCCTGAAAGAGAAGTATTTGCTATTATCAAGTTCTTTGCTACCCTTAAAGAAATGCTTGTGTTGTCAAATTTAGCTTTGTTCCTACAAAGCCAGATCACCCAAATGATGTTTACAATGGCTGCTGCAACCACCTCTCTGACCTGAGAGCTCCAATTTCTATCACATAAAGAGAGGATGTCTAGCATATTTAAACTGTTAGCACTAATCTGCAAAATAGCGAAAAACCAGTTCCAAAGACTCTTTGCAAAACAGTAATCAAAAAATAAATGAGAAGTGCACTCATCACTTGCATAGCATAAATGACAAGTGGAAACAATTATGCAACCTCTCTTCCTTAGTTGATCATCAATAGGCATTTTATCTTTGAGAATTCTCCAAACAACAAAGGATTTTGATGGAGGAATGCTGCTGCTCCACACATTCTTGTGCCGACTTACTTACTTGCCGACGGATGGGTGATAAAAGAGTAAGCCTCCTTAAAAGACAAACAACCCGAGTCATTGTTCCATCTTCAATTATCAATAGAATTTCCTAATGGAATATGAATCCATTCTAGTTCTTTTAATATTGAAGGATATTTCTACAACAGAACCTCAGGAAATTGCAAGAAGCCATTCACCATAAAGTCCTACAGATTAGATTTCAATCTCGTCTGAACTCTTGCAGGAATTTCTAAATAATCAGCTAGAGGTTTATCAAGCCAAGGATCATGCCAGAAGCTGATACTCTCCCTATTACCAATTTGCCAAGATGAAATATCAAGAATAACTTGAATTTCTGATTTCAAACTATTCCATAAAGAGGATGTAAGATGATAGGCCATAGGAGCATTGTTTTTTAAAGCTCTTGCTCTAAGAATGCATGATCATTGACATTGAGAAGTTACTAATTCCCAATCCAATTTAAGTATTGAAGCTTTATTTATAGAGTGGATTGACCTCAGTCCCATCCCTCCTTCTGAAACAGGCTTGCATACACTCTTCCATGCAATAGTTACAATTTTCCTATGATCAGTGCTACCCGACCATATGAAATTTCTTAGCCAACTGTCCACCTCTTTTATACATTGCACTGGCCATTTATAAATCTAAAAACTGTATAATAACATACTTTTAACCACTGTTTTCATTAGCATCACCCTCCCCATGATAGACAATAGAGAGGCTTTCCAGGCAGTAAGTTTTGACTTGATCCTATCCATGATAGGCTGCAAATAGGACTTTTTAGGCTTACCCTTGAAAATGGGAATTCCTAAATAGTTAAATGGAAGGGACCCTGCAGAAAATCCTAGAAAAACTGCTATATCAGTCTTCCTTCTTGCAGAAATGGAACCATAATAAAATTTAGATTTTGCACAATTAAACAATTGTCCGGATGCATCTCCGTAGTCAGAGAATAGCTTCATCAAATTCCTCATGTTTCTCTGAGTACCTCTGTAGAGCAACATAATATCATTAGCATATAATATGTGGGAAGGAGTTGCGTAAGTCCTTGGACCTGCCATCAATTGAAGTTCTCCATAAACAACCAATTTAGTAAGCCCCCTGCTAAGAACCTCCTCAGCTGAGCAAAACAAAAGGGGAGACAAAGGATCACCTTGTCTAACCCCTCTATTACATGAGAAAAAGGCAGCTGCCTTCCTATTTACAGAAATGGATAATTTGGCTTATTGAAGTATCACTTTGATCCAATTGCAAAATCTATCATTGGAACCAAAACAGTGCAACACCTTTAACAAAAAGTTCTAATCTAAGGTGTCAAAAGCCTTTCTAATATCAATCTTTATTGCTATATTGCCTCCAAACACTTTCTTATCTAGCATATGTACAGCCTCTGAAGTTGTACAAATACAATCTCCAATTTGCCTACCTTGAATGAAACCTCTTTGATTTTCAAAGATGATTCTTGGAGCCAATCTAGCCAATCTATCTGCTAGCACTTTTGTAATGATTTTAAACTTGTAATTATCCAGAGCAATAGGTCTGAATTTGTCAATTCTATCAGCTCCTTCCTCCTTAGGAATAAGAACTATCAAATTTGCATTGTAGTTTGGCAATAATCATCCTATTTTGAAAAATCAAATCACTGCATTATAGATATCATTTGCAAACAAATTCCAGTAAGTTTGGAAGAAATATCCACTAAAACCATCTAGACCCGGAGCACCATTAGCATTCATTGAAAACACTGCATTCTTGACTTCTTCAATTGTTGGCAAATCTGTTAGGTATTGATTATCTTCTTCTGACAGCAAGTTTGGAATCATTTGGTCAATAATGCCATTATCAACACAAGCATTGTTTGAAGCAAAAAGACTTTCATAATAACTAATGACATGCTGCTCTATGTCTTCAATTCTGTCTAGCACTTGATCATCCTTCTTTAACAAAGAAATTTGCTTAATGACATGCCTTACTTTGGTAATTTTGTGAAAATATTCAGTGTTCCTATCTCCCTTACTATACCAGTTGATTCTAGACTTTTCAAGCCAGAACTCTTCTTGATAATGAAGGGCTTGCTGCAATTTCAACTGAGCCTCCTTCTCCTATAAACAAAGGACCTCAGAAGAACTATTAAGGTTCAGTTCAGCTTAAATTATGTTTAGATCTATTTCAGCAACCAGCACTTGAGCATTTACATCACCAAAATCCTTTTTATTCCACAGTTTAAGCTTAGTTTTGACATTTTTCAGCTTTTCAAACAAAACAAACATTGGACATCCAACTACAAGAATTTCCTATGCTTCCTTGATTAACTTTGCACAGTCAGGGTGGCTTGACCATATTTTCATGAATTTAAAAGAAGATACCTGTTTACTCATACCATCTTCCAAACTGAGACGGATTAGATAATGATCAAATTTGTTTCTAACCAAGGTGCAGGAAATAATACTAGACCAAAAATCCATGCTTTCATTGTTGACAACTGCCCTATCTAGCCTTTTTTTAGTTAAAGTTGATCTTTTTTTTCCATTTGCCCAAGTGAATTGAGATCCTCTTGTCATAACATGGATGACATGATTTGAATCAGACCAAAGTCTAAATTCCTCACAAGCAATTCTAGAAGGCATACCATTCCCTCTATATTCATACGCACCAAGCACCACATTAAAATCACCTATGTAGCACCATGGTCCAAAATGAGCAGACTACAAAGAACTTAAAACTTGCCAAAGATTTCTTCTTACTGCATAATTAGTACTAGCATATATAGCAGCAAAATAAATAGCTTGACCATTAACCACCAGAGAGAATGCCACAAACTGACTAGAGACAGCTATTATGCATGGATCCAAAAGAGAATCACACACATACACCAGAGATTAGGCATGAGATTACCTCTTTCATTAACAACAAACATTTTTAAGTTTAATTTATTGCAAAAACCAGCTGGAAATCTTTCAGCCTGTAACCAAGGTTCAGCAATGAAAAGTAAAGCAGGTTTATTCACATTGCATAACCTTTTCAACACTAACCTTGTTTCCTTGTTTGCTAGTCCTCTAGCATTCCAAAAGAGAACTTTCATTGAGTAGGATTTTGAAGAGCAGCCCTTGATCGAGTAATATGGACCACTTGTAGAGCCTTTAATTTCCTTTGTTTTTTTTTCTGAGATTTGGTCAAAACTTGAGTAAATTCTGCATCTGCATCAAGAATGACATCTTCGTCTTCACTAACATTACCATCAGTCCAAAATCTGGAAACAATTCTAACATCTTTCTGAGCTTGACCATGTATTTTATCAACTGAACAAACTCTAGCTTCAGAGTTAACTTCAGTCCTAACAGCACCTGATGCACCATTCCTATCATGAGAATTTAAAGAATCCTAAACCGAATTTGACATATGATCAGGAATTTGAAAAGAAATGGGATTAGCCCTTGGGGAATTAATTTCAATCCTAACAGCAGCTGATGCACCATTCCTATTGTGTGAGTTTAAAGAAGACACATGATCGTGAATTTAAAAATTGGGATCAGCCCTTGGGGAATCAGGGTGAAGAGATTCATCATACTCAGACCTTTCATCAACATCTTTATTCACTGATTCTCTTGCTGAGCTATAGTTCTCCTCCATCTGGTTTTTAGACTGAACATTCTGCCCTTTAATTGATGGAACTTGTGCACCATTATTTTCTGGATCCTGCTGCATAGCTTCATCCTTATCATTCTTCACAGCCCCTTACCGCACAGTGTTTTGTTTAGGCACATACATTTGAATAACCCTTCTTCCTTTATCTTTGGTTGCCTTCAAATTACTATTCTTTTTAATACAGTTGGTAGGGTCGTGACCAATCATCTGACAGAAATCACAAAAGGATGGTAGTTTTTCATATTTAATGCCAACAAAGAATGCAAAATCATTCCTTTCTACCATTAAATCATTCGGAAAACTACCATTCAAATTTATCTCCACTAATATACGAGCAAAATACCCCAAAGTTCTTGATCTTGTTGCTTCATCCATGGTTATTGGAGTCCCAATGCCATTAGCAATTTCAAAAAGAATCTTTGGTCTCCAATACTCTTGTGGAAGATCATAAATCCTAACCCAGCATTGTACATGAGTTTGCCTTTGTCTGTTTGGATTAAAATCTGAACTCTATCTTAATAGCCTTAGTATTCCAGATCCTATATTCCAAGATCCTGATGACCAGATTCTCCTCAAGTCATTCTGTGATTCAAAAAAGAACTAAAAATAACCTTTCCCAAGAGGAGTCAAACGCCAATTAGAAACAGGTTTCCATAGAGCAACAAGTTTAGCTCTTAATTCATCGGCCTTCAGAGGTTAGTTCCCTTTGGCAATAATTAATTTACTGTGCAAACAATTTTTGAAGCTTTCTAAGCCAAGCTTATACTCATCCTCTGAAATTTTAATTGAAAACGAATCCCCCTTTACACAAGGTTAAGGAAGTTGACTCAATGAAATATCCAAAGAGGGTTAACTCACGATTTGTGCAAAAGTTTTGCATTGATTAGCAGTCTTTGTAGCAATCTCGATTTCTTGATGAATAAGATTCTCATTAAAAACCTAATGAGAGGAAGAGAGAACACGAGTAGGAGAAATAGGATGCAATGGGGGGTTTAGAAGGAAGATTCGAAGAAGGAAGAAGATCATGGAACATGAATTCCCATGGACAATCCGAGAAGAAAGCCATGGTTGCTAAAAAATCATGCAAACCCTATACTCATTGCTTTAGTGTGAAGATTCTCCATGTTACCTCATTCTTATCTATGATTAAAGTTGCATTATCTAGTGAACAAAAAGAATTTTCGGGTTGGCTAAGGTTGGAATCGATATTCTTAAAAGAAATTCCTTCTTTAAGATAATTGATTTGATTTTGTTTATATTGGATTAAGTTGAGGTTCCATAAAATTGGTTTTCTAAAAAATTTGAAGGCGATTGTTTGACCTAGATGTTGGGTAATAATCCCTTCATTCGTGATCTGTGAAGGGAAGAGTGATCTGACGGACGATGTTCCTAAGATCACTTCATTTTTTTAGATGATTAACTAATAAAAAGGAAGTTTCAATTTAGAAACCTTGGTTTTCAATTATTGCAGATGAAAGTTTGAATTTGATTTTTAATTTTGAATTGTTAGCGGTGCTAAGCTGTTCGGAAGTTTTTTCAAAATATTTTGTTAGGAATAATCCCTCCAAAATACAAATTGAATTTGTCCCTGTGTCAAATAGTGTGACAGTGTTAAGGACAAAATCGTTAATTTTGATGTTTGTTAATAAATAATTTTTGAATTTTTATTTGATTGATAATTTGTGCAAAAAATTCTTCATCTTCTTGATTTTCAGTCTTTTGACTTTTTTGACTTTTGTTTTCTGGGATTGTATCAGTTTGAATATTCTGAAGTTGGGATATTATAATCCGATTCAAGCTTTATTGTTCTTTAAGTTGTTTAACTTTGATTTTCAGATTATTAATTTCATATTGAAGATCTTGGATTGTTACAGTTTTCTTAGAAGTTTTCTTTTCAAGTTTTCAAAGTGTTTCTGTAAGATTATATTTATTTTGGATTATCGATTCTTTGAAAGATTTAGAAGAACTTGCTTCAATTAAAGATTTTATCTTTTCTAAATAGACTTTCTTATCTTGAGGATCATCAATTGAATTAAGAACTTCAAACAGGAGATCTTGCTCTCTTTTTAAGACATTGATTTTAGGAGATTCTGATTCTCCTTCTGATGAAATATCATTATTTTGAATTTGATTTAAATCTTCAGAAGATTCTTTGTCAGACTCTTCTTTAGATGATTCAATAAACAAATTATTAATTTGTTCTTCGATAGTTGGTTCAAGATTTAAAGATTTTATCTTCTTTTTTAACCTACAGTATTTACTAATGTGACCAAGTTTGCCATAGTTATAGCAAATTATAAGTTTCTTTAGGACTTTGATATTATCGATTGGAGGTTTGGACTTAAATTCTTGTTTAAGTCTTCTGGGTTTGGTGTTTGCTTTATGTTTGTAATATCTAGTTTTCTAGACACGATCAGATTTTGGTTTTGGTTTAGGCTTCCTCCTAGCACAAGGAAGACCAAATTGTTCGCAGAACGTTCCTAAGTCCTGCTTGGTTTGAGCCTTTTCTCTGGCAAGTTAGACTTGAATCTTGTCATCTTGGCAGATTTTTAGGGCTACCTTTTGGATGAAGGCAATGAGTTGTCCATAACTCAATTGCTCATATAGGATTTCTCCATTTGGAGATTGACTTCTGATCTTATCACGAACCTTATCGCCTAAGGATTTTGGAAGACCAGCAAGAAACTTTTCTTTCCAGAAAGGTTGTTGACTATCCTCTCTGGTATAAACCCTAGTTAAGAAGGTGTCTCTATACCACCTAAAGTCAGCTAGAGTTTTGCATTTTACGTTTGAAAGAAGTTCAGCAAATCTATCTTTCCATAAAGACGAATCTCCTATGAAATGTTGAGCGATTGTAAAGATTAGATTGTTAACAGCATCAGGAATAGGCTTCCCATCACTGAGGATTAAGTTGCCGTTAGCATCAGTTTTAACTGCTTTAGCAATCTTGACTTTTTGGTCAACAGAGATATAGTTATCCCACTAACCTTTGAGCTGGCTGGAAAACCCTGATACAAGGATTCCGATAATGACTTCTTCAGGACAGTCATACGAAGTTTGATAAGCAGTAGACACCATGGTCATATGCTGAAGAGTGTTGATGATGGCATATTCCATCATGCCATCAATATTCCACTCATAGATGTTGCTTGCACTAAAGCTTCTGAAGTTTGGATTTCTTTCTTCAAGCAACAGATCAGGAGCTTTTGCTATTTGATAATAAAGTTTCAAAAGATTTACCTTGATGACAGAATTTGTCTCGATTTCAGTTTCTGGGCAATTCGATCCTGATTGTGAACTAGATTGTCTAATTGTATTAACAATCAGATTTTTATCTCTAGGTTTACTAGTTTTTGATTCTTGGGTTTATGGTGTATCTGGGGCGACTAAGTTTAGTCTTTCCATAAATTCATTAATGAGGTTTTGGTTAGATGGTTTTGGATTGTTTAAAAGTTTTATTCTTTCTTTAAGCTATTTGCTAACTTTGAATGATTTAAAAAGAGGCTTTTCAATTGATTCAGGAGGTTTAGTTTCATCAATTTTGGTCCAGAGGTTGAAGGTTTATCTAAGGATTGTTTAACTAATTTTTCACCTAAAACTTAAAGGTATTTATTTGTATAATTATTTTGTTCCATAAGACTTTTAATATCTTTCAGATTGATTAGCTCATCTTCTACTTTAGTCTTGAAAGGAGAAGCTAAGACAGGATTATTATCTTTGTCTTTTACGTTAGGGATAAGATACTGACTGGAAGGAGGTAATTCAGATTTGATTAACTCACCATATTTGCGATGTCAGACAGTAAGAACATTAGCTGATTTATCTTCAATCAGACCAATGCTCTAAGGACATTCAATTTCATTCCTGATCATATAGGCATGAAACCAATTGAAGAATGGAATATGGTGTTTGACTTTGTTAAGAAATTCATAGAACTTCTCTTAGATTTTTTTTCTGTTTGATCCCTTAAAATTTTTGAAAAACCATTTCCTTTGCGGAGTCCATTTCGCGGAATAAAAGTCTTTCCTAAGGGTTTCTTTATCTATGATGAATTCAGATAACATGGACATCATCATTAGGGCAGGAATAGGTTGGAGATTGAATAGATCTTTGATCTTCTTCATCTTCACGTTGGTACATAGGCCTCGGGGTAGTTGATGACGTATCAAGCCCCCAAAGATTGATTGTTAATGGAGTAGATTAGATTATGGAAAAATATTTTCTGGAAACTACAGATCTGAAATCTTCAGATCTAGAGGATGAAGATCTAAAAGATCTAGAAGAGCTGAACATATCTCTCCTATTGAAGACTAATTCAACTTTACCTTATTAGTGTTAGGTGATTTCCTGAATTTCAGGTGTTTCTCTAGGCAAAGCTGGAGTTGCTTTATCCATAATCCATTTCTCAGGGAGGATTACATCTTCCCATTAGATTTTTTTAGGGACAACTATGTTGGCCTTTGTTATGTATGTCAAGAATAACATTGTTACCCATTGTTACCACTCTCCTAGGGATCCTGCTGATTTTGAGGTTTTCATTGTAGCACTTGTGCGATATGATCTGGTCCCCATTAACTGTGATAACCTCAATATTTTTGCTAAGGAATTTCATGGCCAAGTGGGTGGTAGACACCACGACGCTAAGTGCATTCAGTATAGGACGACCCAAGATGATATATGCTAAAGGGCAGTTCACCACTAGAAACTTGACCTTGACAGTCTTAAAGAGCTTGCTACTCCCTAGGGTTAAGTAAGTCTCAACATACTCTACTAGAGTTTTCTTTTCCCCAGTAAAATCGATGAGCTCGCCATTATAGGGGATCAGTTTTGAATCTGGAAATTCCAACTTCTCGTATAGCTTTATGAACATGATATCAGTCGAACTCCTTTAGTCTACAAAAATGAGTCAGACCTTAGCATTAGAAATTATTCCTAAGACCACCAGCGGATCGTCATGATCTAGGATAATTTCATCGTAGTCTTCATTTGAAAAGAAGATGAGGGCATCTTCCGATCTTCAACCCGCGATTTGGGTGCGGAGTGGGAGACGCTCAATACCGCCATCTTGAGCACTTTTTTTGGGCATCATTAGATAACCCACCACCTGCAAAACCACCAGCGATGGTGTTGATGGTTCAGTTGACTTGTTCATACGGTCATCATTGCCATCTGATAGAGTGTCCTAGTTCTGATCCTGCTGGTTATCAGTATTATGACGAGGTGGACTCCATGACCTCCTCCTTTGGTGCAGAGATGTGCTCTGCCTAGGGCTTTGTTTTCTTTCAATTTGTCTTCCATGATGTCGATTGTTTTGGACATGGCTAATATACTGATCCAATCATCCTACCCTAATCGGGGACTCAATGGCGTCACGAAGCTAAAAGCAATCTTCTGTGTCATGGTTATAGCTCTTGTGCCACGAACAATGTTTTTTACGATCTTTTTATGCATACTTCTTCAAAAGGGGCGGCCTATTAATATCCTGGAACTCAATTTGTAACACTTCCTTCAGAATCATTATGCATAGAGTATTCAGAGAAGTATAGGTTGAGTATTTGGTCCGAAGTGAATCGTCCTTAGAGGAGTTCCAAGGCTGAGAGGAATTTTGGTTGCCTTTTTTGTGAGAGGGCTCACCCTTATCTAGGATCCTTTTAGCCTTCGTAACCTTCTCTAGGTTTATGTACTTTTGGGACCATTGCTGAAATTCTACTATATTCTCTACCTTTTTCTTTGCCAAAGACTTAAAAAACTAGGAGTCAGTTCGGAGGCCGCTTCTTACAAAATGGAGAGCAATCCTCTCATCAAGGTTCTCCACATAATATAAGTTGTATTGAACCTCTTAAGGTACTTGCAAAGGGGCTCGTCGCACCTTTGGCGAATCTCAGAAAGAGTTTCAATAGATCTAGGTTGCTCTTTGCTGGTGGTGTAGTGTAGTAAGAAGCGCTGCCTGAGACCCTGCCAGCTGGTGACGGATCCCGATAGCAAAGTTAAGAACCATCTGAGGGTTGTCTTCTATAAGGAGAAGGGGAAAGTGCAGCATAGCAATTGTAGGGATCTCCCATCGAAGTGTATAGATTGAACATAGACATCTATGTGCTCCTGAGGGTCTGTAATCCTATCATAGAGTTCCACGTTGGTTAGAAATTTAAAGTTTCTAGGAACTCTAAAGTCCATTAATTGAGAAGAGAAGGGCTGCTCCTGATCATCGAGGTCTGGGTTGTTATTAACAACATTGGACATTTCGACGTCAATGTGCAACATTCTTCTCTAGCCGTTGGCCACATTCGACCTCCCGTCATCATGGTGTGGTCCGGTCGGGCCCTCGTGCACAGATCGCTCCAGATTTTCAATTCTGCGATGTTGCTCCTCCAACACTGCCGCTTGTTGTCACACTAGGTCTAGCATATGGGTTCTAGACATGTCATATTGAACCATGCCCTCTGGGTTGGACACACGATCATCAGTATCATTGTTCTTGGGCCTCAGGCACTAATGCACTGGGATTCTGGGCCCATGATCATCAAAATTGGCTCCTTGCATGCGAAAACCAAGTTAGTCCCTCACAAAGGTCATGCGTGATAGGTGTGGGCTTTCATTAGAAATTGAGGTTTCTTGCCCATCGCGGGGGTTCTTAGTGTTGGGCTCCTAGTTCCTTGCAACAGAGGTTTCAATAACTAGTGATGGTGCGACAGGATGAGGATGATGGTGTGCCACTGGACCCAGCCTTTGGCCCACAGGGGCGCATGCAGCATCTCCCATCTTCAAGTTCTGTTTTGTGCTCACCATGGTTGGATGGGAATAGGAATTTATTGATTCCCCATAAATGGCGCCAATGTTTAATAGTGGTTATTAAGGTGTACCTGAATAGGCACGAACTGGTGTTGTCCTCCTTGTGCAGCAGTAGAGCATGTTGAAATGAGGGTCGTTGGTACCTACAAAGGTACTTCAACGCTCAAATCAGGCTGTGCACAATTAGAGTTTAAGCTAAAGAGCAATAGTCACCTATTGAAAGTGATTGAGCCTGATATTTATAGAGTTTTGATAGGGAGATACGTTCCCTTGATTGTTGCAAAGGATCCCTATAAAATCGAAATGTTGATATTGCAGTTATGAGTAGTCAAAGGTGGTTATAGGGACTGTTATTACGCAATATCATGATTGGTAGTTACAAATAATCAAAGGATTTATCCACTGCATAAATATCGCAATAATGTTGTTGCTACCCAATGTCGTGGTTCGACATCCGTTGTGCTAGGATCTTAATAGTATGAACAAAGCATACTTCTACGGGGGTGTTAACAGTGGACTCTGGCTGAATATGTGCCGGATTGACCTATGGAACTAGCCCCCTGGATCACGGTCTAGAACATAATGAATTATTTCTTGTAGCCAATATCATATCATATATTAGAATAATGAGCATACCTTCTTGTCTTAGACAATCATCTCAATGTTATTTATGCAATTCAAATCTCGATATTCCAATCAAGCTTACTTGGCACAATATCTTCATTGTAGCTTACCATTTGTATTTATGTTTGTTTTTTTTTTTATGGTTTTGCTTTGGACAATTTATACCTCAAAGAAATGGAATTTTTTTTTACGAGAAGAAATGAGCATTCTAATCTTAATTGAATCCTAAATTAATTTTTTAATTAATTAATTATTGAGAAACAATGCAACAATATAATATTTGGGCCTTTAAAACCTTCATCATATTATATTATACTATATATTTTTTATGGTATTATTTTCTAAAATTGAGAACATAAACCCCTTTCTAATTTAGGAAGTAATAACAAAATTTTCAATTCTTTACCTTGCAAGTGATTTAAAAATAATACCTAGATTAGTTTACCCCTAATTGGTGTTAATTTTTTTTAACTAATATCATGCCAACACACAAAACAAACTTGAGAGTAATTACTTATATTATCATATGCTTGAAGAGTTTACATGTCAAGGTTAGTAAGATATACTTATATATATACACATCACCACCAGTTATGGATTGGGTGTCACTAAACTATGTACATACACCAAAAAAAAAAAAAAATGGGTTACAGTATGCCATAGTAGTATTACACATTAGATAACCCCTAGTCCCTCAAAATGTGATACCCTTCATTAGTTAGATTAGCCACTCATACTAACTAATCCAAGGTATACACTCGTATATCTCGTATTACCCAAACAAATTCCCCCTCCTCAGGACGATAATCAAATCATAATCGATTTAGATCAGAATCAGCAAGTGTAGTCTGATGCACCTGAACTAAACTAAACACAATGAATTGGGTGAGAATTGAAAATTCTCAATAGAAAAGGAACAGTTTAAAAAATCTTCGATAAAACACATAATGAGTTTCAACTATGTAAAGCCACAGAAAATCACATGGCAACCAAATATGATAAAAAAAGACTAATTCTAGCAACACAAGCAAATTATAATATCATGACTAAATAAATGCTAAATAAATCACTCAATGTAGCTTTACATGCAAACATCATCAAGCAAGTTCATTATGTATCATATTATCTTTGCTTTAATTTCTTTTCCTTTCTATGTCTGCTTGTCTCACATCTTGGTTGAAGGTCTTCTCTTTCTTAGGGAATTCTTTATCTCTGGTGTTACTTTTAACATCATGATGACAAATCAAGGCATTCCCACACTAATATAAAAGGATCTTACATTTATCCCTCTACATTCCTGGCAGTTAGGTGCAAAGTTTTAAGTGTCTTTCCTTTAAATTATTTGCTTGCCATTACACAAAAATACAAGCAATATAAATCATCCAATATGTCACAAAATAAATTCACCATACACAAGCCTACAATAAACTTCAAATAAGTCATGACATTTAAATAAAATTACCAAAATTTAGAGTCATCAAATTCAAATGTCAACCCCTCAAGGGATCAACTTTAATTTAAAATTAATTCATTAACTCTTTTAAAGGTTCTCGTCATAGTCCATAGTGTTGTCTTAGTCTCAATAGTTAGTTTATTGCACAAAAGTCCTTTCCTTGCAAATGTCAATATAAAGATCATAAAATTGTTCTCAAGCCAAGGTAGCAATACTTCAATATGAGAAAGTCCATGTAAATCAAACACATTTATTTATTGCACAAGAGTCCTTTCCTTGCAAAGGTCATTTATAAAAGGTCTTAAAATTGTTCCCAAGTCAAGGTAACAATAATTGAATATAAGAAAGTTCATGTAAATTAAGAACATTTATTTAACTTAAGCCTTGAATAATATTTTAAATTTTTTTTAGATTATAATATTAGTCTCATGAAATAGTCAACATTCATATTATAATAACTCTAAATTTTATCAAGCATTATTTCAAAGCCAAAACACAAAACAAAATAAATCAAGTTTCTACAATATAAATGAAACCTCTTTAACATTACATGTGTACATCTAGATAGACATGAAGAAGAGATTATAACAATATGCACAAAACACTAAAGTAGGAATTTAAACAACCTTATAAATAAAATTACTATTAGAGCATATGGCCATATTTATTACCAACTAATTATAAAGATACTTGATGCCATGGTTCGAAATTTAAAACAAAAAGGGGAAGGTCATTTTGAACCTTTTTCTAGCAAAATCTCTCTTCTTTCCTTTTGTCTTCCCTATTTTTTCCTCTTCCTCTTTCCTTTTTATCTTTCTCTCCTAGTTTCCTTTTTTTCACATATGTTTCTTACTTCTTGTTTCTTTCTTTCAATTTCACCGTGGCCTCACTCCTTTTTATAGCAACACATTTGAATTGTTTTTGTAATTTGTCTTACGATTCTCATGAGTGTACATTGCACCTCTTGAAGGAAGTGCATGTATATTTTTATTTTTATTTTATTATTTTTTACTAAGTAATCATTACATTTAGATTTTTATCTTTACCCTTTTTTTTAATTTTTTTGTTTCTCTTTAGAATAAAATGATGAATAAGGAGGGTCATCTAGTCAGTGATGGAGAATGCATAACTCTACAAACCATCGCATCTTTATGATCTTGACATGTTGCTTAGGTGGGTCCCACAAAGCAAAGCTAGACCAATGAGACAACATCATATAATGATCTATGGCAATTACTCGAGTATTCTTATGAATGTTCTAGTCTTGTTGTGAATGGTTTGACTTTGACCAAATTGGAGAGGAGGATTAGTTTAGGTGCGTAGAAGATGGCCAAGACACGACCTAACTGCAATACCAATAAAAAAAAAGAAAGGATTAAGGTACAAAATTATTTTGTAAAGTGAGAAAGCATCCCAACATACAACTTAAATAGAAAATGTTGGCAAAACAAACACGTTTAAAGGACCTTCTACAAATCCATTATTTTTCATTATCCATATCTTCACTTTACCCTGGAGAAGATTAATTTGATTTTATTACTCAGTTCTTGTTAAAGTGTTGTTTTTATTTAGACAACTCGTTCTACGAGTTATAACGTCAAGCTCATAAGTGGTAGAGTATAGGTGTTATTGTATATCTACTCCAACATTTGGCATACTATTAATATAAGTACAAGATCTCAAAGTCAATGAGTACTCGTTGGGCAAAATCAAGACCCCATTGTGAAATTCTTTATGGTTTAGCCTAAGAGGGACTTACCTATTTATATGGTGGCGGAGGGTGGAGATGTTGCCAAGTGTATGGTGAGAATGAGGTTCCAAAACCTTCCCCCTCCAAACTTTTAAAATATCTAGATATTTATGAGGCTTATAAAATATCTTTAGGAAATATCTAGGATATTTACTAGCATTCTTCTAGAAGTTCATTTAAGTCTAATTATACTATGCAATGATTGAGTCATCATGGTTTAAGAAGTATGGAAACTCCAAAATGTCTCCTAAAGCAAGCACCATGGTTCAACTTGACAACTACGTTATTTGGGCCTTGCCAAAGCAGGTTGGCCTACAACTAACAATCCCTTTATAACCTGCCTCAAACAGTTCGTGCTTTTCTAGGAATTGAACCTACAAGTTGATCTAATTTTAACCCACCTAGCCTTACCAAGGCATTATATTAGCCTACAACCAACAATCCCCATATTGGGGGTTTAATTTATTTAGTAGCTAGCCTGGCCTAATTTGCATTTATGGATGAACAGGCTGGTTGAACAAATTGGAATCTAGAAGTAGCACCAGGGAAGTTTTAAGCAATGTGGAACTTTTAAAGGGGCCAAGTAGTCGAGATAATAGGAAATGAGCATGTAAAAGTGGTTTGAAGCAAGAAGTGGGAGCACGATCAAGCATAATGGAGTCAGCTAGGCTACCACAATTTGGAATTTTAGAAAAGCTTCCCACTTGAAAATACAATATAAAAGGAATAGGAGGAGGTGTGAGAAAGAGAGGATTCAAAAAAAAAAAAAAAACACACACACACACATACACAACATATTACTGATGCGGATTAAAAGTTGCAAACCTAAGTGCAGGTTATTTTAAGTAATAAATTATCGGGAGTCCGAGGTCGATCCATAGGAAATTGATGAAGAAAAATTTATTTGACGTAAAGAAAATATTTTGTCACAACAATAAAGGTGATAAAACTTAGTTACAAAAAAAAAGATTTACTTGGGTTAGGAAATCCACTCTTGGTAAGTAAATTAAGGACAAAATTAATTCTTTTTATAACTCAATTAAAATCCACCCATAATGAAGGTTCCAATCGAAAAATACAACATTCAAAGTTCATTTAAGATTATATACGTAATTATATTATGGTTCCTTTAATTATTTATTAACACCACCACTTATAAATGGGCTCAAGCATTCATTGTGTCAACCTCTTGTCTACAATAAATCATGATCTCCACTTTACAAGGAGGGTTTCTAAATTGATTAGAAATAAAATACAACACATATAATGACCACTTGAAAATATATCATTTAAGCACAAGAAAGAAATGAATCTAACCTTATTTCATTACTAAGAGCTTCATCATTTCACTCAAGTAAAATGAAAATTAGTTATTCATTATCAAGAAGAAGAAGATGATGATGATGACTCAATTTAGAACAAAAGAAAACTACTACAAGAAAAATAAGTAACAAAATAGTATGATCTTGATCTCTAACACTAAGATTCCTAAATGATTAGCCAATGGTGCCTTTTATAGAGGATTAGGGATACAAAATGACAAATGGGCTAATTAATGAGTGAGTGGATGAGTGGGTGGATGAGTGAAAAATGTCAAATGACTTTTGATGAGAAGAAAAATTATTGAGATTCTTTGTCTCTAAAATCATTTAGTGTTGAACTCATTAAATGCGTCAGAGAATTAAAAAATGGTCTTCATAAAAGTTGTAGGCTTTTGTCTCAGCTTTCAAATTTTATTCATTTCAGTCCAAAAGCATTCCTACAATTCAAGATATGGTCTGATTACTGCACACTACTCAGGCCCAGCTACAACTCCTCTATTTTGACTTGCAAGCCCAATATGACCTCTAAGAAATCTGAAATGGGTCTTGTGTTCTTCATGAAAGTTGTAGATATGGGTCTTAACTTACAGATGCTAAAATTTCAGCCCAATTTAGTTTTTAAAACCCCATTTATGCTCAGATTGCTATACATTATTTAGGTTCCAATCATAAAACCCGTGTTCTGACTTCCAACCCCAATTAGCTCCACTAGATGTCCAATTTTGACCAAGAGCTCTTCATGAAAGTTGTAGAGCTCTCTCTTATTTTTTCTATAAAGTAAAATACATAATTTTTAGACATCTAGAACTCAAGATATGGCTAAAATATAAAAATAGTGTAAGACGTAAATCATGCAGAAAAAAATCAATTAAGTCCAATTTGAGTTCAAACTTACAAAACATAACCAAACTCAATCAATTAAGTACATGCAGAGTGTAAATGACTAAAAATAAGAGTTTATTAATGTATCAAATATGTGATTATCAAATTCTCTCATATTTAATTTTTCGCACTCCTGGGCAAAACACACAAGACCAAAACTAGGAAAAAAATGACACATATTCAAAAGCTAAACACTTTAAAAAACTTAATTTCTAATAATATTTAAGAATGAAGAGCAACCAAAGATTTAAGGGATCAAAACATTTATGAGGTAACGTTTCTTCACAACTCAAACTAACAAGTAAAGAAACTTCAATTGAAAAGCATGAATCAAGAATAATAGATCTTCATAAGATTCTCTCTTAATCCCTCAAGTGTTTAAAATGTAGGTATTCAACCCATGAAAATTGCACTATTATAAGCTTGCTTATCTTTTACTTCTCCACTACTCAGAACACATGTACATACAAATCATGAGGACTTTATTCAAGGTTGTAATGGGGTCAAGGAAAAGGAGGAGAAAATATAGATATGACAAGTTAAATACCAAAGAGAATAACAGAGTATAAAAGCTGAGTTCAATTAATAAGCATGAAGGTTCATCCCAACTCCACCTAATACAAATTCCCTTTATATATTCTTTTCCTTTCCTTTATTGCCTTGTTGACTCTTTTTTACACATTTTTTTAATTTTTATTTTATTTTTTCTTTTACAAGATGAATATAATATATACTTTTTTTAATTAAATAATTTTTTTTCAACTATTCTGCATACACACCCCCACATTTGTTTAAGAATTCATCCAATGACAAAGCTAATGTTCTCTTATTCCCTAAGGCCGGGTAAGAATATGGTTTTTCATTTAAGGCATGTAATGAATCTGAAACAAAGAATGGTCAAATAAACTCAAAGGGGTTAAGTAAGGGGAAATAGGTCATTTCCAATGCCTTACGTTGGCAAGAATCAGAGAATTTTCAAGAAGTCATAAGAGTACTTGATATTATATTGAGACAATATATTGCTGAGCAAGGCTGCCTATTTGTGCACCAATCATTCTGGGCTATTTGATTAAAGTAGTTATTTCAAGAAAAATGCTTCAATCATGTTTATATATGCATGTGAAAATGCAGTCTCAAAAAGAATCAAAACAAGTTCTAGAGTAATAATTCCATGAGTGAAAATCACACAAGAAAGAAGAGAATGGTACAAATATTCAATCCATTCATCAATAGGCTCAAAATCTCACAAGGCATAATTCAATCATTCTCAGTCCACCAATTCAACATCCATAACCAAGCATGTGATTTTTAAGAAAGAAGACAAATTATTCAATCATGCAAGTTTCTCTAAATTTGAATAGCTACTTCCATACAAACTAGTTTTCTACCTAATTACACCTTACTCTGCCACCAATTTTGATGCGCCTCAAGAGTAAATAATTTATTCCTTACTCTGCCATCCTTAATTACTTTTGTTGTTAATAAATTACTGACAAATATATAAACACAACAAACATATTAATAAACACACTTCCTGATTTTTTTTAGGTTTTTTTTTTCACAACTATGCTTCCCTCATCACAACATTGTCCTCAATATCAAAACATAGATAGGTAAATGATAGAATGTAGTACCTATTGTTACAATTACTGAAAAGAGAAACCTCACACAAATTTAAATAGAAACAAAGTATGATGAATAAAACCAAAGGTAAAGGAAAATTATAGATGAAGTGCTAGATCACACTATTATTCCTTGCTGCCTCCCTGACTGCTTCCTTCTGACCAATCTATCTGAGCTATTACTGGTTCAGGTTTATAAACAAAAGTTTATAATTTATCAATTAATTCATCAATAGTTGAAGCAGATATAAGGAGTCATTTTGCCGAATGTGTGATAAAGCTCTGTTCCACAGCATGGTCAACAAAAGATAACAAATTATTAAAGAAATTATTAACATTCAACAAACCTATGGGTTTATAGTGGATGTTCAGTTGGACCCAAGAGATAATTTGAAAAAGTTCTTCCAAAGTACCAAAACCACCAAGTAAGGTAATGAATGCATCAGAGTTTTCAAGCATTGTCCTTATTCGTCCATGCATAGATGATACTTGAAGTTCCAACTCAATTGTCTTCCCAATGATGTTCTTTTGAGTTAAAGGTTCAGGAATGACACCTAAAACTTAACCACCTCTTAGATGTGCAGAAAGTGATACAGCTCCGATTAACCTAATACTACATCCCCCATATACTACACGAATGTTCCTCCCAGCAAGTGTTCTACCAACAATGCTTGCTACATTTCCAAACTCTAAACCCTTCCCATAACTTGTCCTACAAAATACATATATACTGGTAAGTCTACGAACAAAAGAAGAAGCTCCCTCTATTTCTACACTCACACTCTCTTTAAATGATTATGAGTTGGAGGAAAGTGAAGAAAATGAAGTGTTTAAATAGAGAATAAAATGGAAAAAGGTAATGATAGCACCTATATGGGTAGGTTGACTGTTGTCAAAAAATTTGAAATTAAGAAACACAATTTTTTTTTACTTCAAGAAAACCATCAGGGTAAAGAAGTCTAAAAACCCCTGAAGGACCCTGCTCAAAGGATCGTCTGTCCAAAACCAAAATACAATAAAATCATGCAAAGATAAAATTATAATAATAAATGATGGTATACTTTTATGTATAGTTTTCATGGCGTATCTTTATACTACGCGTCATGAGTGCAGTAGCCTTCACAATCTTACCGCCCTTTGAAAGAGACATCGAATTGCCTTAAGGAATTTCAGACTTAAGGCACTCCTCCAGCTTGTGGGATATCCCAGTCTATGCATCATCCCTCTAGTTAAAGAGAGAAAATCTGAATATGACGACCAGTGACCACAGCCAGTGGAGCTACGCTCAGGAACCCAATAAATCAATACCAGGAATTGAGCTCAGAGGCATTGTCACGCGAGAATGCAAACACGGGATGCTTCTATCTATCCATCAGCAAGCAGAGCCTATGGTTAAAACCTGGGAATGCTTACGCGGCTCTCTATAGAGCATGGCACATGAATCTTATTTATGGACCGGCGTGAGAAGGTCCACTTAAGTCGATGACGGGACAGGCATCTACCTGGGGCTCCTAATCTAATTAAAGACCAAGTACAACCGAAGTTTCGCCCTCTTTTTTTCTTTTTTTTAAAGATATACAAGTTAATATATACATATTGTTGTGATTGTGGCTCACATCTTCCTCTAATTTTATGTCCAGTAACGACTTAAACGCCTTCTATGAGTCGAGGATAAGCTTCCCATCCAATTTTCTTATAAATTGGCAAACATTGTCTTTTTGAGTTAGATTCCCAAGACTGTAACGCTCTTGCTCGTCCGTGAAGAGATTCCACAAATTAAGAAGTTCACGATGCACAGCTCCACTAGAATGCATATTAAGAGTCAATAAGATATCATCTAATGACTCCTTACCCAGTCCATTCTTAATGAAGAATATTTTATTTTCTCTGTTTGCGAAAACTATTCCCAAAGAATGACATCACGTGTTACAATTCCATCGCACACATTTGTAACAAACTTGTATTCTTTTTACTCTTCTCCTTTTTGAATACAAACTTTTATCGAGACCCGACATGTATGGGACAAATGAATCTGAAGATTCACCAGCTAAACAAACCTTTGCTTCGATTATCCAATAAATATCTTCTGGGATGCCCTTGTGCATTAGCAGTCTCAGTCTTTCACGTCTGGCTTTGTACATTTTTGTTAGAGCATTTTAAGGAAGAAAAGGGAAATGTTTTCTTAGATTTGAGAGAATGACATCCATTTTAAAGGAGAAGGAATCAGATATTATGAGAAACTGAAAAACAAATCGACTTAAGAGTCACGAAGTATCATTATCCGTCACTTAATTGGGAACACAAACAACTGCAAAAAGAAAGAAATAAAATTAAAATAAATTCTACTCATAACAAGGATTAGAAAGGGAGATGGATTCTACCTCAACAACTTGATGTTCCAGAAATGGTTTGAGTCTTTGTCCATTGACCTTAAAACATTACCATTCTAGGGTTCTTAATGTCTATGGCCCCATGAGGATACACATGTTTGACAATAAAAGGGTCACCTAGATCTCAATTTTCTAGGAAATAGGTGAAGACAAGAATTATAAAGCAGAACTTTTTGACCAATTTCAAAAGATTTTCTCAAAATTGATTTGTCATGAAAAACTTTTGTTCTATTTTTATAAATCTTTATGTTTTTATATGCATCATTTCTCTATTCCTCAACAATAAAAAAAAAATTTAATGACAGATAGGGTTCAGAGGCATCCTGTTTCGCTTAGAAATAGAACCCTATTTTTGACAGTTTTCACAACTTTTTCAAAATGTATAACTGTCTTTAAATAAAGTAGACTAACAAAATCTACACTGCAAGATTTTTGCAATTGTTTTCTTTGAAGAAAAGCAACCTCCACATGCTTCTGAGTAACAAAATTTAATGACATTACCTATCTCACTGTTGGGCACATATCTCCGAATGATTTGATCAGGATAATTGAGGCGGGGTCTTTCATGTTGTTAGAAAATTGATTATGTTAGCAAACCAAGGCTTAGAATTGATAGAAAATAAAAATTCATCTGTAAAAGAATCATTGATAGGTGTGATATCAAAAGGTGAGCCTGTTGTAAGCATGGACAAATGATCTGTAACAATATTTTCAGCTTCTTTCTTATTTTTTATTGTGATGTTGAATTCTTGAAGTAACAAAATCCACCGTATCAACCTAGGTTTGCAAAAATTTGTTGAGAAAATCGACAAGTGCATCGAATCGTTAAAGTAATAAAGTTGACAATTAAGAGGGAAAAAAAACTAAAATGCATGAAATTAAGAGGGAAAAGAGAGAACAAAGCACATGAATGCAAAACACATTAAGGATGTAAACACATGAAATTAAAATATTAGGGATCTGACTTCACTTGATTTAATAATCTATCATAAATAATAGAGTAGCTTTGAGACCTTCATTCTAATTAATTTCTAATCGTTCAATTGATAGGGAGAATCCAGTAATTAATTAAAACTCAATTCCTTAGTCTAAAGCTTAACTCTTAAAGGCATGACCTTTACTCTATGGATTCTCATGGAAAATACTACAATTCTTCCACACAATCTATAACCTCTATTCCTAGATGATTATAAATCATGACACTTATTATTTATGGTCTAAGTCATATGCAAACCTCCCGATTCTACATACATCTCACTAGATCAATTTATGAGTGACCAATTCATAAAAGTATTAAAAATTATAATAAGCACTCAAATTGAATAAAAAAGAAATTAATTAAAATTTTAATCTTAATAAATGTTGATTGAATCAAGTCACATCTTCACCCTAAAAACACACGAATTTATCTACACATGACAAAAGAGAAAAAGAAATGGAAAGAGGAAAGAGAATTCATCTTGATAGAAACATAGAGAAGAAACCAAAATGTCTTCAATGGTGGTTGTGATTCAAACAGATTAATACATAAAATAACAGAATTAATTTTAACTAAACGGCCAGAATTTAAATCACAATACCAATTAAGCATAAACAAGTAACTTAAAATAGAAAAGAAAATGTACAAGAAAGCAGTATAAACATGTCGTTAAATATTAACAAGGATAAGGTATAAATCGGCCACCAAATAAATATTAACAAGAGTGTTGTATAAACCAGCCACCAAATAAATATTAACAAGGGTGTGGTATAAACCAACCACTAAATAAGTTAATAAGTTGATAAATTAAAAAGTTAGTAAGCTAATAAATTAAAAAGTTAGTAACAAATAAATTAAAATGTTAGAAGCAAGTAATTTAAAATGTTAGAAGTAGGTAAAGTAAAAAAGTTAGATAGCCGATAAAGTAAAAAGTTAGATAGTTAGTAAGAGAGTTAGATAATTAGTAAGTAAGAAAATTAAAAGGTTAGTAGGTTAGTAAGTTAGAAAGTTAGAAATAAAATACAGAAAATAAAGTGCAAAATGTAAAATACAGAAAATAAAGTGCATAAAGTAAATTTAAAATATAAAAACTAGATAGAGGCAGAGCCCTACTAGAGTCGGCGAAGGAGGAAGAAGAGAAGAGTCAAGATTGAGATATTATTTGAATATAAAATAAAAATCAGAGAACCAGCAAGTCGATTTTTTTTTCGACGAGAGAGAAGAAAAGAAGAAAAATTATTTAATTAATAATAAAAGACTATAGAGGAGAAGGGAGAGTTTCTCTCACTAAATTAATACGTTAGCATGTACAAAGAAAAAAATTAAAAGAGTAGTAGAAAAAAAAATATATATATATATATACAAGATCCATAGGAAATATATATATATATATATATATATATATATATATATATATATATATATATATATATATATATATATATATATATATATATATATATATACAAAATATTTACACAATAAATTTGTTCTTCAAATCAAGTCCACGGCAACGGCGCCAAAAACTTGATGCGGATTAAAAGTTGCAAACCCAAGTACAGGTTGTTTCAAGTAATAAATTCTCGGGAGTCCGAGGTCAATCCACAGGGAATTGATAAAGAAAAATTTATTTGACGTAAAGAAAATATTTTTTTCACAACAATAAAGGTGATAAAACTTAGTTACAAATAAAAATAATTTATTTAGGTTAGGAGATCCACTCTTAGTAAGTAAATTAATGACAATATTAATTCTTTTTATAACTCAATTAGAATCCACGCATAATGAAGGTTACAATCGAAAAATACAACATTCAAAGTTCATTTAAAATTATATACATAATTATATTATGGTTCCTTTAATTACTTATTAATACCACCACTTATAAATGGGCTCAAGCATTCATTGTGTAAATCTCTTGTCTACAATGAATTAAGATTTTCACTTTACAAGGAGGGTTTCTAAATTAATTGGAAACAAAATACAACACATATAATGATCACTTACAAAATCATTTAAGCACAAGAAAGAAATGAATCTAACATTATTTCATTATTAAGAGCTTCACCGTTTTATCCAAGTAAAATGAAAATTAGTTACTCATAGACAAGAAGAAAGAAAGAGAGAATAAGAAGAAGAAGAACATGACTTCAATTTAGAACAAAAAAAAACTACTACAAGAAAAATAAGTAACAAAATAGCTTAATCTTGATCTCTAACACCAAGATTCCTAAATGATCAGCCAGTGGTGTCTTTTATAGAGGATTAGGGATATAAAATGATAAGGGGACTGATTAATGAGTAGGTGGATGAGTGGGTGGATGAGTGAAAAATGCCAAATGACTTTTGATGAGTGAAAAATTATTGAGATTCTTTGTCTCTGAAATTATTCAATGCTGAACTCATTGAATACATCAGAGAATTGAAAAATGGTCTTCATGAAAGTTGATGACTTTTGTCTTAGCTTTCAAATGCCATTGGTTTCAGCCTAAAAGCATTCTTACAACTCGAGATAAGGTCTGATTACTGCACACTACTCAGGCCCAACTGTAGCTCCTCTATTCTGACTTGCAAGCTCAATATGACTTCTAAGAAATCTGAAATGGGTCTTGTATTCTTCATAAAAGTTGTAGATATGGGTCTTAACTTACAGATGCCAAAATTTCATCCCAATTCAGATCTTACATCCCGAGTTATGCTCTAATTGCTACACACTATTTAGGTTCCAATCACAAAATCCATGTTCTAACTTCCAAGCCCAATTAGCTCCACTAGATGTCCGATTTTGACCAAGATCTCTTCATGAAAGTTGTAGAGCTCTCTATTATTGTTCCTACAAGGTAAAATACATAATTTTTAGACATCTAGAACTTAAGATATGGCCAAAAGACAAAAATAATGTAAGACATAAATCATGCTAGAAAAAATCAATTAAGTCCAATTTGAGTTCAAACTTACAAAACATAATCAAACTCAATCAATTAAGTACATGGAGAGTGTAAATGACTAAAAACGAGGGTTTATTAATGTATCAAATATGTGATTATCAATTACCCTCATCTTTTAGATTATTCATCTTAAAGATTAGTCTTCATCGGCTAGACTGGATACACTTTTCGCGCCAATACCACATCCTAACACTTACCAGTTGTTTTTATCATTCTTGTAATCGAACTCGTGACCTTGGCTCCAATACCACTTGTTGAATTGAGCATTTATCACTAGATCAAAAGTTATAGCTATTAACTAAGGCAAAGATTTTTCAACTTAAGTCTATCAGTAAGTGCCAAGGTTCAATCTGACTCTAGCTTTACTTAAGTCTTACTAAGATAGGATGCTGGCATACAACCAATAACATATTATAAAATTTAGAAGCAAAATCACAACAACCATAATCAAGAGAAAGAAAGAGATATCTATACTACAAAACTCAGAAGTGAGAGAGATAAAGGGATCATGTTCCTTTCAAGTGGTGGTCGTGGTGGCCACCAATGATGCTTGAGTGGTGGTCTCGGACCTCATGATTTGTCACACCTTCATCTGTTCATCCATTTATGGTGAGTTCATGGTGGTCTCTAATTTGCATGTGACGTGGTGGTTATTGGTGGACTGGTAGTGGCCAGTGCTCTGTCATGGTGGTGGTTGGAGATCAAAGAAAGTGGGAGAGAATTGTGGCCTAGGGTTTCAATTTTTTGACCTTGAGTCTCCTCCTGACTTACGTCTCTACTCATGTCTGCCCTTTATTTTTTTAAGTTTATAAAAATCTAGGTCAACTCGTGTCTAACTTGACTCGAACTCACATAACCCATAGGTTATATGAGACTGGTCAAATTAATCTATGGTCTTGGTGAGCCATTTTTATAATAGCCTAACCCACCATTTTGGTGGATTAAGCTATGTTAGATCACAAGTCAGAGCCCACTTTGACAACTCTAGTTTTGGATAATGGAATGGTGCTAGAAACTTCGATGGAATGGGTTAGAGTTAGGGGATAGGAGAGGTTTATGAGATTGGGAATGGTTGGGGTTTGATTGTTGATTTGGGAATTTTGGTTTGTGAATGAAAGCTAAAGTTGGGGTTTATAAGAATGATAAAATAGAGGTTTAGGTTCAATTGGGGGTGTGTTTGGGTAGATATATAAATGTATAGATGTGTATATATGTGTATGTGTGTGAATGTGAGCATGGGATGGCTAATTATATGGTCATGGTGCTAGTCATGTCATTGAGCCAAGCTCCTCGATGCCCCCACATAGTCGTGGCCCAAGCCATGTGGGTGGTCGGCATCTTCCACGGCCGAGGGCCTGTCGTAGGAGTGGACGACATCCACCACGACTGTGGTGTGCCTTCGCTCCATTTTCATGCCCATGTCTTCCAAGACATGGCTATGTAATCCGATATTCTATATTATATGTTTGGACCCTTGTTCAATGATTCTTAAGGTTCTTTTAGTTTCCCAGGTCTTACATTTCCCAGATTACTTATCTATGTGAATGAACACCCAACTTTATTAGGAAGTTTCAAGACTCAATCAATTCCATACCAATTCATGTCATAAAATTTTTAGGTTCCAAACATAACTAATTATAATATGTGATGCGATGGCAAAACAAAACACACATGTGAAAACAAAAAAAAAACTAAACTAACAAACAATCAAGTAAGTAAAAACTAAAACAAAATTAAAAGAGAGAAGAAATAGAAGATCAAATATGGTTGGCGCAACTCTTCTCGATTGATTGGGTTATCTTTCATTCAACACTTGGTTTATTGTCCTTAGCCCAACATGAAGCCATGTCCTAGCTCATCCAGTGTCTCTAAACATGATTACATTATTCTCTTCTCTAGTATAGGAATTTGTTCATTCATAATAAACTTCAATCTTGGCATTTTTGAGCTCTCCACTCTTATATGCTTGCTAATTGGTATCTCAAGATTGCCTTTCACTAGTTAACTCAGAGTCTTGTTGTGGTAGGGATCAATGACATTAATTCAATCATTGCACTTAGATGGGGGCCTCTCTTGAATCGTTGTTGAAACAACCTCCCCCCACACTTGGTTCTTCATCACCCTTTGACTCCCACTAGGTGATACGCAGTTCTTTGAGCAATTTTATAAGGCACTTGCTTAATGGCATCTAGGAAAGACTTTCTTACCTCTACTTTGAAAAGATTCTCCAAAACTTCATTCTCTTATTCCTCCTCGTTAGACATTGCAACACTAGTAGTATATGAAGAACTTGATAACTATGAGCTTGTCTTTGAAGATTAGGAGTTTAGTTGAATTAGTGAATTAGTGCTTTCAACCTTTTGGACATTATCCATAGGTAATTCCAACAGTTGCATAGCATAGGATGCTTCAATCTTACCCACTTAGACACAACTCTTCGATTGTGGTATTCAACTTATGGAGATTTATCCTTGTATCATATTGAAATTGTAGTGTGCTATTAGTAGGGGCTTTAATCATGTCTTCAATATGAGATCTAGAATTTTGTGAAGCCAATTCTTAACACACTCTGCAAGGTTATTGCACTTCTTGATAGCTCGATTGTGAGACAGGCATGAAATGAAGAGCTACATATGGTCGAACTCGCCCATAACTATTATACCTCCATCCAAGATTATAAACATTTGAGTAAGCATCATGCTCTATTGGGCATCCTGAATTCAAGACCATAAACTTTCCCACAAAAGAAGTGATTTTGGATAGTTGTTGAATGCTAATATATTTAGTGTTGAGATCCATTGTTTAGACTTGATAATTAATAAGATTAGGTGACCAATCCCCACCGACGAAACCAAAAAATTTGATGGGTGTCATTAGTTCAACCAAGTTTAACCTTGCCAATAATGTAGTATATCTATGATTGAGTAGTTTAGTGGTGAGCAAGGGTCATTCTCACAAAAGATTGTGATTATTACTTACAAGACTTACCAGACACAAACATGAACACAAAGGGAGGCTTTCTATTAGCAATCAAAAGTAAATAGCATAAACTAAAGAAACTAAAAACACAAAACAAACAAGCAAAACAAATAGTCAAGGCATTGGTCAAAGTTGAGTTGGTTAAACAATAGTTGTTAGGTTAGTTAAAAGATTAATCTCCACCAGTAGACCATTGACAAGATAAGACATACCACCTATGATTGTTTAATTTCAATGTTATTCTACACTCCCTACTTGAAACTAATAACCATAGATAGCTGAGGTTCTAGCATGTACTATCCTCATATTTCCTTAGTTCATTGTTAGGCATAAGTTATAGTCATGACCTAATGTCTTACCATAAACACTCAGTTTATCCAAACTCATTCATGACCGCATTAAGTTGAGAAAGATATTATTAGGTTATTCTAAGCAATTTTCACTAGAAGAATAAATATTCAGGCTTATGTTTTGTTCCCACAAAAGATAATATGCATCTACCCACTATCCTTAGTTTGCTAATAGGATTAGGAAAACCTAGAGTCTATTAGTTAGCAAATTTCTAAGCTAGCATTAGACATATGCAGAGACCTTGTACGGTTCTAAACACATCAAAACATGCATCATAAACATTAAGAACGGATGAATACAAACAATCTCAAATAAGAAGAGGGGAATAACATCTACATCAAACAAACATAGTCAAGTCTAGGGCTTCAACATCACCTTTAACAAAGAATAGATCTTGCCTAGCATAGTGAAAGTAAACATAGATACAACTATGAAGAAATTGACAAGAAATTCAAGAGAAGAGAGGTATGGAAAGTTTAGTGTAGTTGTCTTCTTAAATATATTTGCTTGGCTTTTGATCTTTGATACTTTAGCAATGTCTTGCGCTTGGATATGACAATGGAAATCTCAGGACAATTACTCTTAATCCCTTCACTCTTGCTTACGGCTTCTCCCTTCACCACTCCTCACTCACACGCCTCTTCACTTGTGTGCCTTTTATTGTTGTTTGTGTGTGCTTGTTAGTGATGTGCAACTTAATAGCATTTAAATATTGAATGGTTGTGTCATATTTTGGGAAAGTGAAAACTTAAGAACCGGTTCATGAATGATTTGAATCAGAACTTAACTTAAATCACGCTCCATAACTCGAATATAGATCACACAAGCTGAATTCATGGCCATGATTTCGCACTCTAGCGACAACATCAATATTGTCATCTTGCTCAACTATTTTTATGGCTTAGATGCATGAATTATAAGAAGTGGTAAACATGAAAGTTGTAGCCCTATGTCTTAGCTTTCTGACACCATTGAAATCACCTCAATACCATATCTATAGCTCGAGATGTTCCTAAAATACTGCATAGAGGTCAAATAGTAAAGTTACCCAAATTAGATTTGATTATTTTTCCTATTTTCGATGACTGCTCCCTATAAAATTGAATAAAATTAATGAGATGTCATCCATATCAAGTCTTAATAAATCTCATTAATTACAATTAAAGAACAAGTGAAAAGGTCATCACATTAATTATAGGATTTTTCACCATAATAAGCACATTTATGACTTGCCAAAACAAGATCAAATCTAATGTTTGCATTTAATAGCTAATTATGGAAATTATGCCATAAATTCATAAATACATCTAAAAAGGGTGATTATCATAATATTTATTAAGTAAGATTAATTGATTATAATTAAGATCTAATACAATGTTAATTAACTTTCAAAATTATGCATTATTTTCAAGCTATTAGTTACACAAGTTTATTGGCATTAATGAAAGGTGTGATACCAAATTTGAATTTGAAGCCAAGAGTGAAGTATGACTTAGGTTGCGTTATTGCTGTGAATTATTGAAATTAATAGGAATGTTTTGGGTGGGTTGGATTTGATTACATCGAAAATCATGGGGTGTTGGTTGACAATTACAATCACTGGGGATAAAGATATGGGAAAATGAGTTATTGGGTTGAACTTGGACATATTTTTTAATAATATGAATTGTTACATGTGGGCAGTAGTGGAGCTTGAGTAAAATTTATATGGCAGCCAAAATAAATATTTAATATGTAAATTTTTTCCTTTTTTTAGTCATTAGTATATCTATTAATAAATGATTAAAGTCTTTTATTTTTTATTAGATCTTTCATAATAAAATTTTCACTTTAAAAATAACTTGAAATTTTTTGTGAGACAAAAAATACTGCATGTAAAATAATAAACAAGTACCACAAGAAAATTTGTTTATATAGTCCAAATAAGAAATAATAGACAATAAAAAAATTGATACAACAAGGAAAAGGGATATTGAGATAACTTATAACTATCAAACACTGAGATAATAATCAAATTTTATCATATTCACAAAAAAAAGGTGGATATATATATAATGAAAAACTAGGAAAGGGCCATTGCCCCCTTTGTCCTAAAGAAGCTCAGCTTCTGCACGTGGGTGACTTGGATGAACACTAGCATTTTGAATTGGAGTGGAATTTGTGGAGTTTTCATTTTGAGTGGGAGTAATTGCATGAGGTTGAGGACATGGTTGACTTACGTGTGGAGTGTTAAGGTGATGGTTATTTTGAGAAGAAAGTTTTTGAATGAGAGGTGGCTTGTCTTTAAATGTTGTGAGGCTAGGGGTGTCATTGATTGAAGTTGACATTAGGGACTTTGAAAAAGGGAAGACATGCTCCACAAAGATAACATGACATGAGACATTGACTATTTTTGTGTCTTTGTTAAAGCAAATATATGCATGTTGAGAGGAGGAATATCCAAGAAATATACATGGTTAGGATCGTGCTTCAAATTTGTGATGAGCATAAGGTTTTAGCCATGGGTAGCATAAGTAACAAAACAAGCAAAAATTGGAAAGGTTGAGAATGGCTTTGAAGAGGACCTGAAATAGGCTTTTCATGTTAAGAATAGGGGTGGGGAGGTGATTAATGAGGTAGGGTATTATTTGGAGAGCATAGGACCAAAATTTGTATGGTAGGCTAGCATCATTCCTGAGACATCGGGCAGTTTCAACCAAGTGGTGGTGTTTGCATCCAGAGGTACCATTGTGTTCATGAGTGTAAGGTGGTGTTGTTAGGTGAAAAATACCAAGTTTGGCTAAAAAGGGCTTGAATTTAATGAATTCACCACCATTGTCAGTGTATAAATTTGGAATTTTAAAATTGAAATGATTTTTAATTAGAGATTTAAAGTAACTGAACATTGTTGAAACATCTAATTTGTGCTTTAAAGGATAAAGCTAGACATATATAGAGAAATGATTAATGAAAATTACATAAAAAAGTGAACCCATCAATTGATTCAAAGGGAGCAAAGCCCCGAACAAAAGGAACTACAAAGACAACAAACTTCAAACAGAAGCTTTTGACTTTTATTTGAGAGACATGAGTTGCAATTGATAGTATTGGATAGGGGTGTCAAAACGGGTCAGCTCATTCGGGGTCGGGCAGTTTTCGGGCCGGCCCATTCGGGTTATGTAAGTTTCGGGTTAAAATTTTGTTAGCCCAACCCAGCCCATTTAGCCTTATGTAGTGTTAAAAAAGCGGGCTGACCCGGTCCATTCGGGCCATATAAGTTTTGGGCTGACATTTTGCTAGCCCAGCCCATCCATTTTGTCGGGTTATTCAGGCCGACCCATTGGGCTTAGACCATTTTGACACCCCTAGTATTGGATGAAGAAACTGGTAGTTTATAGGAGTGAACCACATGGTGGAGAACGCGATGTGCAGGGTGGCCAAGTTTGTGATGCCAGCAAACAAGGGATAGGTGTATCTAAGTGTTGTTGACATAAGGTGGAGTGTGGTGGTGGAAGTTTGGTAGTTTGTACACATTGTCCTCATTTCGACTGCAAAGAAGAACCACCCCTATGCTCAAAGCCTTCACCTTAAAACACAATGGGAAAAATTCAATAAAAACATTATTATGTTTGCACAATTGAGAAACATAAATTATTTTTTGATGAATTAAAGACACATAGAGGACATTAGTCAATTTTAAAAGAGAGGAGGTAGTAGCGAGAAGAGTGGAACCTATATGTGATATAGGAAAACTTGTACCATTGGAAATTGTGACTTTGTTAGGGCGATTATAATTTGACTTGATGGAGAGATTATTGAAGTCATTTGTAATATGGTGGGTGTAACACCCTAATACGAATCATTATAAAATAAATGGAATATTTCAAAATAAATCACATTAAGCATGTCACTTTCTAAAAATGCATAAAACAAAAACCCATAATAACTTATATAGTCATTATAGAGATCCACGAATGATAAAAAGATCATATATACATACATCACCGGATAACAAGTCATACTATATACATAAACTTTTACAAACAATCAGCAAAGTAAATAAATACAAGCTGATGCAAAAAGGAAATAAAACATTATCTTAAGCCTTCTGTTTCTTCTTTTTCTTGCCCTTTCCCTTTGGAGGGTCTTCACCTTGATTTACATGGAATACACAGGGGTGCCAAATCACAATTTCTCAGTATAAGCATATCAAGACCAACAATTAATCATTTACAACAAATAAATCAACTGAACACGTAAAAATACTCTGCCTAATAGAACATCTGAAAATCAACAATATCAAATAATCGCTTATACAATCCTAAGATACGATCGATAAGCAACCAAACAATTAACCGATCAAGCAACTAAGCAAGACAACTGCCTATACAATTGTCAACAATGCAATGCTTTATGTTATGAGGTATGATTATGCTCGAACAAAGTCCTAATAGAATGATTATGCAATGCTAATGCAGGTTTTGATTTTTTGAAAACACAAGTTACTTACTTATTTCCCAAGAACCCCTAGTTCCCTTGTATATACTGAACAGGTTAGGCCTAAAAGCCTTTACTTTACTTAGTAATAGGTAGACGCTTTCCTCTCACCGTGTAAGAGTACTATTGCCACCCTCATACTAGTAACATTGGCCATAATAGCATTGTCCGCTACGAGAATCTAGATTTATACCTTGTTCTCTAGCCAAATGGTTGTGCACGTCATATAACAATACATAGGAAATAACAAATAACAAGTTTAAAAACTAAATATGCAGATTTGTTATCAAAACATATGCACTTATCACAAGATTTACAACAGCCAAGTGAAAAGCAAAGACTAGTGACTCAAGGTTTTACTTCAACTTAACACATAAGTAGACAAACTGATGTCACTAGTGTCCTCATATCTAGTACCTTACACCATCACTTCCCAAGTGATTTCAAGGCAACCTCCAATCTCTCAAGGTTCTAGATACTACTTTATAGTATTTCATAACACTTGGATGTCCAAGGTTTTACCAACTTTCATCACAAGGTTTACCCAAACCTAGTGAAAAAGGCATAGCTAGGAAACATACACATTTGGCTCAACTCTAACACATAAAGGAAGTAACCCATGTCTCTAACCATTCACGAAACTTAACCTGAACAATCAAGGAAACATGCTTTAACTATGCATCTCAAACTCAACTTTAAACTCTAAAGGAGTAATATTTGCATATAGATAGGCATACCATCATACTAAGTTAGCCTAAGGTGTCCCAACACACCATCCAATGACACTTCACCACACTTTGGTTGTCTAGAGTCCTTCAACTCTGTCCTAAGCATTTCCCATACTTTAGATGTCTAAAATTCCCAAACTTTACACTTATGCAAGTTGATCATTTTCTCCAAGAAATATCCTCAAAAGTGTCTCTTTACACCCTAAAAGGCTTGCACAAATGATTTCAACAAGTAAGGAATTAAATTAGCATCACACTACTAAGAAAATAGCTCATGCCCTGTCTCAGCGTTTGAGCATTAAGCTCTAGATTTCCAGACGGGTTCTGTTAACGTACGAGCACTTGAGCGCTCTAGCACCATCAGCATGTTCTTCTGGGCAACGGGCACTTAAGCGCGTAAGGCTCGCGCGCTTGAGCGTCAAGCGCCCTGCAGCAAGTTCTGCATAATTTTGCAAAACAAAGAACTGTTCCATTAGTGCAAAAATGAGATTTGATCACTTCAAATATGTTTCTTGGTGATTTTAAGTCCCAAAAAAGTTTCCAAACATGAAGGAAACATAAAACACAATTGATTTCATCAAAAATTGATCCAAAAACCAAATCACTCATCCAAACCCCTACAATCCTCAATTTGAGCTTTAATGGTCCAAATGGAGAGTTTTTAGTTTCTAATCCAAACTCCTAACATGAACAAGTCATAAACAACACATAAGACTTATCCAAATAAGAAATTCACTCAAAACACCACTAAATCTCATTTTGGCATATCAAACCCCAATACAAGCTTAAACATGAAAATAAGAAAAATGAAGTTTAGAGCATCAAGAACCCCTACCTTCAAGCTCCTTGATGCTGCAGATTTGAGCATCAACTCCTGACCTTGGATTTCCTCTTCTTCTTGTGCCTCTTGCTTCCCTTTCCACCACTTGAAACCTCCACTTTCTCTACTATTTTTGGGACAGCCGTGAAGTGAAGAGAGAAAATTGAGAAATATCAGAAACAAAGTCACCAAATAAAGTCCAAGTTGAAGGCTGTAATCGTGGACATCTTATGGCCAAGTAATACCACATTGGTATTTTCTGATCTGCTAAAAACACTTAGATTTAGTTAAATCAAGTTTTTCAAGTTCCAACAACTTTAAAATAAATACTAAGATTCATTAAAAAATTCATTTTACCAGTATTATAATTTTTCATGTCTGTGACTAGTCATTCTGACTTTGAATAGACAATCAGTATGAGTAAAAATACCAAACTGACTCTGATTATTCTCAAACTTTAACCACATCACAGAATACATATTTGTGACTTAGAAATAAATTATCCACATCTATTTCCATTAGTTAAGCCATTTAACCTAATATCTGGGTCATTTTAAGTTATTTTTCACCTTTCGACTTGCAGCAAAGTGCCTAAACTAACTCAAATTGTCACAAAATTAAACAGACATATTAAGTAAGTATTAAGCTACCTCTGTAACTAATTATAAGTCTAATATGTTGAAGAGGATGTTACAGTGGGAGGCACCAAAGTCTAGAAGCCAAGAAAAGTTACGATTGAAGTTGCTTGTGGCTTGAAAAGTAGTTAAAGCTCTTTGCTTAGGCAGATAGCCTTTGATTTAGTAGCAATTTATAGTCGAGTGACCCCTCTTGCGATAGATTTGGTAGATAATGGGTCTGTGACTGGATTGTTATTATTGGCCATTAGGGGAGATTTGAGTTGAACGATCTTTGGTAGAAGAGTTGTCATTCTTGTTGGCATATAGTGAAGTAATTGATTCAGTAGAAGTGAGTTTTTCCTCTCTTTAGAGGAATATTTCAAAGTCAATAAGGAGATCAAAGAGTTCATCAAAAGAAATTGTGGTCTCACGTGTGCGAATAGAGGCCTCAATTTCATGGAAGCTGGACCCTAAGCCACGGAGTCTATAGATCACAAGATCAAGGTCATCCACAGGTTGGCCAGTAAAGGTAAGTTCATCAGAAATACCTTTGATGGTTCAAAGATATTCTGTGACTCTGGAGGTTCCCTTGTTGATAGATTCTTAGTATTCTTTGAGGGATATAATTTAGGAATATGATTTCCCAACTTATGTTTTCTTGAGACTTTCCCATGTTTTAGCAGATGTGTTAATTGAGGACATGATAGCTCAAGCATCAATGTCATAAGAGCTTTGAAGAGCAAGGTATAGAAGTTGGTCTTGACGCACCTAAAAGTTTTGAGCAGGATTTAAGATGTTGGTATTGTTGACCTTGATCGTGGAAGGTGGGCATGTGATGGGTGTCGTTAGTTCCACCAGTTTAGCCTTGTCAATTAAGTGTAGTATAGATGTGAAATAATAGTTTAGTGGTGAGCAAGGGTCATTCCCGCAAAATATTGGGTCTAATCTTTTAGAAACTATCAAATCAAGTAAAGGGGATTTTCAATTAGCAACAAAAAATAAATAACATAAACACGAAAACTAAAGAACAAAGCAAACAATAAAAACAAACAATTGAGGCAACAATCAAAGTTAAGTTCATTAAACAATAGTGATTAGGTTGGTTAAAGGTTTAATCTCCACCACTAGACTATTGATAGGATAAGACATACCACTTATGATTGCTTGATTTCAATATTATTCCCCACTTCCTACTTGAGACTAATAATCGTAGTAGATAGCTGAGGTTCTAGCCCATACTACCCCTATTTTTCCTTATTTCATCGTTAGACATAGGTTCTAGTCATTGCCTAATCTCTAACCATAAACACCAGTCTATCCAAACTTATTCGTGGTTACATTATGTTGAGAAAGATATTAGCACTGTAAGAAATTCATATATTACCATCGGCCATATCCGCTAGTAATTTCTCCAAATCTGCCAGAAATTTGAATTTTTTAGGATTTTTAGGAAAAAAAGGGTCCTTGAAAACAAAATCCACTAGAGTCTACCGATATTTCTAGCGAAATAGACCGCCAAAAAAAAATACCACAAGTTGTTAGAGCACAACATTTTCCGGTGAATATATTTGCTGAAAATTTCTGACAAATATTCTACTAGAAAATATTGGTTACCAAAACCTTTTTTTGATAGAAAATCCGTTGGAATGACTATATAAGTGACTTTGAGCAGTTTGAGATTTTTCTACTTTACTCATCTTTCGACTTCCACTAATAATGATGATGATGACTCCAATAATGACATTTTCAAGTGGTTAATATGATCGAAAGTTTGCGTAGTGAAAACAATTCCACCCCTAGGAACGATGAAAAAAAGACTAAGAAATAAGATATAAAAAAAAGGAAGAAGAATAGCATTGTAGATTATAATAATGAATTTACACAATTTTATAAAATATTTTTTTTGGCAAACAGAAGCCCCTTGGTGGAGAAGCTAGGGAATAAGAAAAAAAATAAAAATCAAACAAATTTTTTTATAAAGAATGATGGCATCAATGAAAATTACATTGTACCAGAGAGTATCATGGAGAGGAATATACTAATAATATTGTGTACTCAACATTATTAGAACTAGGATAATTAAGAGGGCAATCCCAAGACCATTGCCCTCCCAAGTGCCACAGGAAGCATATGTTTGCTTGCAATTGTGTAACAATTTTTAAAGAGTGATGATAATGATAAGTGAAGCATATATACTTTTCTTATTACTTATAATATAATATGAAGTTAAAGAAAGACTGTCCAAATTTAACGAATCAATCTAGAAACTAGAAGTATTAGTATCAAAAAATATTATTTTTCTTTTGAGCTCTTGAATCGATTGCGCTTGTGTTTAAAATTTTGTGTGTTAGTTTTCTCTTTATGAACTTGGATACTAATCTTGCTCGCTATAATCTGAGAAGCACAATTTTTCCAAAAGCAATGTTCGTTGTGAAATATACAAATCATCATCATTGTCTTCAACAATTAAATATACGAATTTTTATTAACATTCTTATGTACGCTCTTCCATATAGTCGATAATAGCCAAATCTTGTTGAAGTCAACTCATATGCCTTCTCCAATCTAGAGATCTAGACTATATAACTTCTCTAATCCAAGCGTAAGGAAAAGGCATATGGGATTGACCATGTACGATGTAGCTATCATCAAGCGTAAGGAAAAGTGAAAGAATGTTAAGAAAATTCAAGTATTTAACTGTTGAAGACAAGGATGACGATTAATGTATTTCGTAAGAAACATTACTTAGAAAAAGTTGTACTTCTTAAATAGTTGTCAACACTTCTATCCTAACTCACCAGGAGAGATATAATAGGAAAACCTTTTAACACGAGCGAGAGCAATTCATTAAAGATCAAAAGAAATTTAACTTTTCCTAATACTGACGCTTCCAGTTCCAAAACTCATTCATTAAATATGGATAGTCTTCCCTTGAGCTCCAAATGTATTACAAGTAAAAAGAAAAATACATTTACTCCACTTGTCATCATAATCACTATCAAAATCCTAATTTTAATTTCAATCAAATACTCCTGAAATTAATTTTTTCTCAACTACTCTCCAAAACTCGATAGGCAAGTGCAAGAAGACATATGCTTCTAGTGTTACCAGTAAAGGCAATAGTATAGGCACTACCCACTCAACTTCCCAAATGCAAGGAGACACATGCTTCTAGTGTTACCACTTAGGGCAATAGTATAGGCACTACCCACTCAACTTCCCAAATCATAACGATGTTGAGCTCACGACTTTATTGAGTATTTCCTCTCTATGAGACCATTGTATAATGTCATTATCGCTGTTGAAATTACTCTTTATGTAAATTTCATCTGCTTTCGATTTTTGTCTTATTCCTCAACTACTCCACCATGTGACTTCTGTCCGTTAAAAAATCTACTTCACAAAAATATGAAAATTTATTTATTTTTAATCTGTAATGTTTTTCTTCTTCCTTTTCTTACATCACCCTGCCTAGTCTTCTCCTTATCACCATAAGAGGTGGACTCATATCACCACTCAAACTTTCTGTTATATTTACCACCTGATAATCTTATTGCTAGAGTTAATATCCTCACAAACAATGGATGAAAAAAGATAAGTTACTTAAGCGGTTAAATCTCGAACTACTTAGAGTCACTTAACTTATCAATTCAAAATTAATATCTTCTAACTTAAGGTTTATAGCTTCCTAATTAAATAGAGTATTAATAATTATTTCAACAATCAAACACAACAACATGCATGCAAATAAGTGTTAATAACATTAACACATTACTATATTATTATTATTATTACCATACACAACTACACAACTGACAAAATAATCTAAGTATTTAGTTTATAAGTGCAACTCATTCCTCCAAAATCAATGTCTTTTAGCATCTACAATATATGTCCCACTGCCTTATGTTCCTGACTTAGTCATGTGTGTGTGTGTATATATATATCTTACGTTTGACAGTTAGTCACACATTTATATAATTAGTAATTTAAATTTATTTAATTAGTTAATTAATTAATTAATATAAAATAATTATTTAGTTATTTAATTAATTATTTAACTAATTATTTGATTATATATAGTTTGAATTTTTTCTTTCTTTAATTTCATATTATATTACATTTTATTAATTTTATTGTTATATTTTTTCTATATTAATTAATTATTAAATTCATTAATCTATTAAATTTTTTACTTGAATTTTTAAAAAATCATATTACTATTTTTTTCAAATTTTTAATAAGGTCATGTAATACTATATTATTTTTATAATGAAATAATACTTATCTTATAGCATGTATTGTTTTTATTTAAATTTATAACATAATAGTAATTATCATCTATCATAACAACACACAAACATCAATAAATAAAAGCATATCATGCATATAAGCATACACTCATATATATAAAAACACATTCAAAATATAAGCACCATATCATGCATACATTAATATATACATATACATAAACAAATATAGCATTCAAATTCAAATAAATAAATAAAAGGTATACCATGCATGCATGCACTACATCCCTTGTCCACCACACCCACCAGCAACCATGAACCTGGCTAGAACCTTAGCCCACCACCACCCATCATGAATTGGGAACCTCAACGCTCCATCACCCATCATGAACCCAGAACCTTGGCTTACCACCACTCTCCACAAACTCATAATCTCATTAGCCACCATGAACCTGCAACCCTATTGTCCCATTCCCTGGCCTTAAACCTCCACAATCGGAGACCGCGCGCACTTTGACGATGGGATGGGATGAGAATGACAGTGGGATAAGGAAAAGAGTAGAGAGGAGAATGAGTAGAATGAAAAAAAAAATGAACAAGAAGAGATAGCGTGTAAAAGTTATAAGAAAATTTTTGAATGAAGACTAAAAACTTTTACCAGTAAATAAATTTAAATTTATGGCGGATGATCCACCAGAAGCCTTGAAACATATAACTGATACATTTACTAGAGTGGTTTGGCAGCTTAATTTTCAGCAGATCAGCTACCGAAAATTGTACAATGCTCATACCTCGAAAGTTGGAGAAATTTTCCAACAGATATGATCCACTAGAAACCTCAAAACACATAACCGATAAATTTATCGGTGGATTAGTCATCGAAAATATAAAAAAAAATCATTGACATTTTTATTTTCTAGCGGATTATTCTACCATAAATGTATTTTAATTTTTTTTAATTGACGTTTAGTTTTTTGACAGATATGTTTGCCAGAAATTCTTGTATTACCGGCAGTGACATATCCATAGGAAAAATATGTCGGTAATACCTAAACTTCTTATAGTGTAGGTTATTTTAAGCAACATTCACTAGGAGAATGAATATTCAAACTTACATTTTGTTCCTAATAAAGATAACGAGCACTTCAGTATCCTTGGTTTTCTACGAAGATTAGGAAAACTCAGGGTCTATTGGTTAGCAAATTCCTAAACTAGCAGTAGAAACATGCAAAGATTGAATTAATCGGTCAGACCTAAATGAATCAAAACATGCATCACAAGCATTAAGAATAGAAGAAAGCAAACAATCTCAAATAAGAAGGGAAAACAACATCTACATCAAACAAGCATATATAATCAAGTTTAGGGCTTTAACATCATCCTTAACCAAAAGTAGATCTAGCCTAGCATAATGAAAGTAAACATAGATACAACCATGAAGATCATGATAAGAAATTCAAGAGAAGAAATCATAGAAAAATTAGGCAGTTGTCTTCTTGAATCTCTTTGCTTGGCTTTCGATCTTCAATACTTTAGTGACGTTTTGCTCTTGGATATGGCTATAGAAATCTCAAGACGGCTGCTCTTATTCCCTTCACTCTTTCTCATGCCTTCTCCCTCTGTTGTTTCTCACTCTCACGCCTCTTCTTTATCTCTCACTTCTTGCTTTGATGTGCAACTTAATAACATTTAAATAGAGAACAATTGTATCGTATTTTGGGAATGTGAAACTCTAAAAACCAGTCCATGAATGATATTGCCTAGAACCAAACTAAAATCATGTCTAACACCTCAAATATGAGTCATGTAGCCCATTTACATGGCCATGATTTCGCACTCTAGTGACATTATATATGTCGTTAACTTGCTCTGCTATTTTTGTGGCTCAGATGCGTGAATTAGCAAAAATGGTAAACATGAAAGTTGTATCCCTGTGTCTTAGCTTTCAAACGCCATCATAATCACCTCAATTACATACTTGTAACTCGAGATAGTCCAAAAATACTACACAAAGGTCAAACAACAGTGACCCAGATTAGATTTGATTGTGCTTCCTGTCTCCATTGATGGACTTCCCAATAAAACCAAATAAAATTAACGAGATACCATTTTTGCGTGACTTAGCAAAAGTGGTAAACATAAAAGTTGTATCCTTGTGTCTTAACTTTCAGATGCCATAATAATCACCTCAATTACATACTTGTAACTCGAGATATTCCAAAAATACAGCACAAAGGTCAAACAACAAAGTTATCCATATTAGATTTGATTGTGTTTTCTGTCTCCATTGATTGACTTCCCAATAAAACCAAATAAAATTAACAAGATACTATCCATATCTAGATTTAATAAATATCATTAATTGTAATTAAAGAGAAAATGAGAAATTCATCACATTAATTATAAGATATTTTACTATAATAATTGCATTTATGACTTACCAAAATAAGATCAAATTTATTATTTGAAATTAATAACTATTTTATAAAAATTTTGCGATAAAATCACAAATCTATCTAAGAAAGATTCATAATATTTACTAGTATTTTAAACACGTGCAATACATAGGATAATACAAAATATTTATTTTAAACATCTTTGTATTAAATTAAATTTACAAATATAACTAATTCTTAAAAAAAATCAATTCTAGATAAAACTAATAATGTGAATGATAATTATAACAACAAATATTTAACATAAGTAAAAAATAATAGATAATCAGATAATAAAATACTACTTCATTACTACTTTACTAACAAAAACAATTAACTCTTATATCCAAACTATTACATTAAACCGATGAACATTATCAAGAATTAGATAAATGGATTAATAAAGCAATGCAAGGGGATAACAATAAAATTTTTAACGATTATTAAAGTTAGAAAAAAAGATATTTGATTAATTATATTATTCTACAATTTAAATAAAATATCAAAATTATTCATATAAAATAATATAATATCACATTTGATATGAAGATAACATTAAAATAAATAAATAAATGTATATAACTCGAATAAACTTTGTATTCTTGGAACTAATTGATGTTCAAAAATCTAAGCAATACGTATATAAGGTACATATAATCAAGTTATTCTCTTTATTATTTGAAATATTTTATCCTTTCATTGAATTTGAACAATATTAACACTATGTTTGGATGATAGGTAATGAGGGGAACGGAAAGGGAATAGAGGGAACGGAAATAACTTTCCTTGTTTGGGAGTTTTAAAATGCATAGGAACGGAACAGAACACATGGGGAATCATTTTCCCCTTCTTCCCCTCAAATGCCTAACTTTTGTTCCCCCCAAAATTGAGGGGGAATGGGTGAAACACATAGGTAATTCCGTTCCGTTAATGAATCTTCCAAACAAAGAGAATGGAAACTATGTTCCATTCCATTCCTTTCCTTTCCATTCCATTCCTACCTATTCCGTTCCGTTCCATTAATAAAAAAACATCCAAACATAGTGTAACTTTTTTAATTTAAATATGGAAGAATTTTTAAGATTAAATATGATGATTTATGAATTCAATATCTTAAATAATCTTAAAACAAATTGATAAGGAAAAAAAATGAGACTTCTCAGCATAAACAACTCATTAACATACACTATTGGAAAATTTAATAGAAGTCATAAAGAAAAGTAACTTATAACTCGGTTAAGTACTCATTCTAGGTTAAGTACTCATCCCTGTAATATTTATGAGTTCTCATATAATGATGAGGAATCCATCTAAAAACTACCCTATAATAGGCCTTGTAATATTATAGTTATGAATCATTTCTTTCACTTACATAGACTAAAGAACAAATTGGCAGTAGGAGTTCTCCTTGTCGTATCTCCACACAATATTCATCTCTATTTTGGACTACTTATTGTGCTCTTGGAAGATCAAATCTATAATAAGTAAGATCTATATAAACTGGAAGTTAAATAGTCACCCCAAAGACTCAATACAGAATATCAAACTGTGAGAAGAAACAACTTAACCTTTTCATTTCCAAATCAAAACTCAAAAGCATTAACCTAATAAAATCAGTACAACAGTAGTACAAAATCAGGACAACACATCTTAACCTAATAAACTTCGTAATCCATCAAAAAGACCAAGTACAAAATAGAATTAATCACAATAACCAAAAGCATTACATCCTATGACATTATAGCTTAAGGTAAATCTGTCATTGTCTTGATTCCTGCATAATTAAAGAACAAACATATAAGTAAACAGTTAACATTTTTTCCTTCAAGAATGAAGAGTCGTGAAGATAATTTGATAATCAATTCCAATTCTCCACTCCATTGAATAAAATTTTCAATTGTCATTTAAGATGAAAGAAATTTCCCAAAGGTCATGGAAGACGTAGTTTCCCACTTATCTTCAAATAAACCTGCAAAATGAAATTATTAAATCCCAAAATATCTTCATCTTAGTGTAGCTTCCACTTTAATGTTATGGACAAAATCTTTTATCATTTTATTTTTTCTTTCTCCTTCCCATACCTTTGTGTTTTAGCTCTCTATTTGGGACGATTTAGGATTATATTCAAAGAGGAAAATAACCTCGTAGGAAACTTGATAGGAGAAAAAGACCATGTTCACCAAATTTAAGATCATCCTTAGGGTAGTTGAGGTCACCTCTTAATAAGAAATCAAATAGAAATTTTGTATGATTTTCTAAAACAAACACAATTTATCCCTATTCTTCTTTTCGACCTTCTCTTTTGGTTGATATCTATCACACAATTACTTTATATATTAGAAAGAATTACCATCTTAAGTTGTTGGCCAAAAGGAAAATCTCGGTCAGCATTGCAGTTGTGTCTATACATCTTGGAGTGAGCCCATAGGAATTGGCCCTGTGACAATATTTACCGCTTACTAGTGTCTTATTTTCAAGCTCTATAAGTGAATTTTAGTATAGGGGATCTATGGTAGTTTTCATTTGATTGTCAACACATTTTTGAAAAGTTTAAATGGTAATAAACATATTAGTCTATTCTAAATAGAGCAAGGAAAAGAGATTAGTGATGCTAATATGTGAGATTTCAATCTAAAACCAATTGAGTATCAAGTGGAGTGACTCAACAGGTATATAAACTGCACCCAGAAGATTGAGACAGACAATGCAAAACTCTAACACCCTGCCTCCACAGATGCCTGAACGAAACAGGGGAGCCTAGTGGAATAAGTGACAAAGACGCCTAGTGGAATAGGCGACGGAGATGAAATCTTGCCTTTTGATACCATGTGAGATTCCAAACTTAGGAGTTGTTCAAGTTGATCCTTGCTCAGAGTGGTCTTCTTGGCTTCATGGGTTGTGGGAGGTGTTTAGTGAGACTTAGGGCCAGGCTTGCTGCCCTTTAAGTGTGTTGGTTTCCCATGGATTCTCCAACAAGTTTCTCGAGTATGACGAGCTTTGTTGCAGTAATCACCCACACATTTGAAGGACTCCTCTAGTTTGTGGAGCTTTTATGGGCAGTGGCAAAGACTTCTACAACAAAAGCGCTAGTCTCAGTAAGGGCTGAATCCAACTTATTTTTTCCCATCATTACAATCCTTCAGGTTTCTTCTCTGTGAACCTCTGCAAAGACCTCACCAATAGACTTGACCTTCCAATAATTTTGCCACGAACTTCATCAAGTTCTTCACTGAGACCTACAAGAAACTGGAATATTCTACCTTCTTCCAATATCTACTGGTAGTGTTTGGCATCCCTGATCAACTTCCATTTGTATGTGTTGAAAGATCGATGTCCTACCATACCCGCTTTAGACAATGGAAGTATTTCGTCACAATATCTCCTCCTTGTTGAATCTTTCTAGCTTGTAGGGTGAGTTCATAGATTTGGGACTTATTCCCCAGGTCAGAGTACATCTCGATGACACTATACCATAATTCTTTGGCTGTGGGATAGCACATGCAAGTGCACCTGATATCTTCTTCTATTGAGTTCACCAGCCACGTCATCACCATGGAATTTTCAGCATCCCACACAGAATACTATAGGTCGGTGACGTCAGGATGGAGTCGCTCACTGGTCAGATATCCAAGCTTACCTTTGCCACGGATGTACATCTGGATTGACTATGACCACCGGAGGTAGTTCGCCCCATTAAGATGAATGGTGGTGATCTGAACAGAGTGGGAGTCTCCAAACTGCGTCTTCTACTCCAGTTTTGGATGGGTTGTCGTGGATGTGGTGGTGGTGCTCTGTTCACCACTCAGGGCGTGCTAGGTGGCTGAGGAATTGTCAGCTATGGCACGAAATCAGAGGTAGTAGTGTTACAAGAACAATGCTCTGATACCAACTTAAAAACTGTTTATTGATAAGATATCAAAGGTGTTACAAGGTTCTCCTTTTATGGAAGGAGTATAGGGGACAGATAGCCTACAATTAAGGAGAAAGAATAGAAAGAATAGAAAACTACCAAAATAGGTTAAACTAGAAAGGAAACTAAATATTTACATAATTAAATTCTATTTACAGTATTAACAGAGCATTAACCTAGGTTTAATGCTCTTAATACTCTGCCGACATAATATCCTAAAATGGGCAAACGAAAAAGAGAAGAGCACCGACAGAACATCTCGTATAGAGTTTTAAGGTTTTTTAAGAAATGCATTTTTTTTTCTTTTTTTGGGTAAAGGAAATGCTATATTTTGTTCCTCATTAAAAATGGCCTACAATGGTAAAGTAAGATGACTTATTGGTGACACAATTTGGGATATAACTTGATGTACAGGATAAGAATTTGTCAACTGGAATCTTTTTCCTTGAGCTAACTTGTAAGTGAAGAAAGTAGCCACTCAAGTCTTCTATAGGTTATGGATCCATAGGCACCAGTAAGCCTCTAATGGACCCAAAAAGAGATAAACATCATTGTTTTTTGTTGTGACTTAACATCTTAAAAAGTTTATGATTCAAGTACCATAAATCACTAAACAATGCAATTCCAAAAAGGAGAAAGTGTAGATGAAGACTTGATCATATAAACTAAAGAATGAATATAAAACACATTGCAGCCAAAAATTGCATTTGATGGAGCAAGCTATCATTCCTGAGCAGAGATTGCCATATAGTCCATAATCAATAGAAACAACATAACATGCAGCATAATTAAGTAAAATGTGTAAGATTAAATATTTTTATTCTTACCTAGGATGAAACCAAAGTTACATAATAGAGGTTCCCTCTCACTTCTTTCAAAGCACAGTTGTTTCTGCTTTAGATAATATATGCAAAAACCAGAAAAATGCAAAAGACAATAAAATGACAAAGGATGCAATCTATAACATGTCTTTTTTCACCTTGTAGCCAAAACTCCGTAATAAATGGCTTCCAAACTAACATATTTAGTATAAGTATATTCACATTCAATTCAAAACATCAAGACTAAGTCATAATCAAGTGACAAATGATTTTTGAGCTTTTACATCCACAGACTTACTGTAAGAGGCTAAGGGCCATTTTCTTGAGCCAATTCATAGAATAAAATTGCTTAAAGCAACTTCATATGGTGGAATCAAGTGGCTTGTCAAGTGCTACACCATAAACTTTAACTCAAGGATAACCTGCAGGAAATTAAACATATATAAGCAAGAGAAAATAGAGTTTCTTGTAATTTCAAAATATTCATATTTGGCAATAATAATCATAAAATTTATGTGAAAAGTAACTGGCTCGGGACTTCCCATAAAGCATAAAAATGATTGATTCACTATATCACAGATGAACTACCTGCCTTTCCCAGTATAAAAGAAAATGGAACTGAGAATTTTCTCTAATTTTGAAATTGTAATAGACATTCAACTTTTATCCTGCATGTTGTACTAATCTAGGCATGTAAATTTTCTAAGTACTGTAGATATACATAAAACATATTGGCAAGACTTATAAACAATTGTGCAAGAATCAATTCATTTTCGGGTAAAAGAAACCCACATCTATACTTGTAATATATAAAGAAGTTGTACCCCAGTGTTGTGAAATTAGATGACAAAAGAAGCCTTGTTGACAAATTGTCTGCTTCTGCTAAAGAAAATTAGACAAACCTATAAAATACGAATCACAAAAGTTAGCAACCTAAGTAAACAAAGTGACATGTTAAATGCATATTAAAATTAGAGGTCCTGATTAATCATCAGTTTGTCATTTCCCTAAAAGATGCATAGATTTTGCAACCAAGTTAAATAGTTCTTCATATGCTCAATCACATGTGTCGCATCTCATTTGACAATCAAGTATGTTTTGAGTTTAATCTAATGGCAAAAAATGCTAATACTGTTTGAGGCAGAGAAGGTCAACCTCTTGATGTGAATTTGATATGAAAATAACTGAAAAAAGAAATAGAAAACAAAGTTAAGGGAGCCATGGCCTGGGATATGAATGTTGCATTTTAAAACAAGGTTTACAATTACGGCTACTTAGAATCAAAAGAAAAATTAGTCATACCAAGGTATCAAAATTAGTCAGAAGTCAGACCGTTAAACAAAGAGAACAAATAGAATCAAAATTGAAATTTTTGGAAACAAAAGGAAACAAACCTGAAAACTGGATACAGTTAGCAAAACCATTCAGAGATCGATATTCAGAAAATTTAAAACCATTCAGATGCATGTATCAGAATCACAAAAGAAAATAAAATGTCCTAACCAAAATACAGAATTTGAACTACTTATGCAAGTTAGATAAGATACTCTTATTTTCACATCAAGTTACCACAAACCAAACAGTGAAGCACAACGTAAAAATCAATCTCTTGAATCATGAATAACCATAAGACCAATATTACCTGGTGTCTGATAAGCCTTCTGCAAATGGCCTTGGTCATCTTTGGGCGCAGATCAAGTGGCAAGTACTTCTTCTTATAAGCTTCCCTCAACGCAGCCTTCTTCTTCTGAGAAATCACTGTCAAAAGTTGGACAATGTACAACCTCACCACCTTTCTACAACCCACCCAAATGGTTAAAAAAACAACAAAAACATAAACACAAACACCTCATAGGCAAACAAATAAAGGGAGAAAACTCGTTGAAATGAATAGAGTAAAGCAACGATTTTTACATCTTGGAGAGCTTGTTGGGGCACCACTAGTGACCTTAGCAACACAGAGCAAAGCAAGCTCCGCCTTCAAGTTCAGGGCAGTGGAGCTCGGGTGGTAGATCCCCAATAGAACATGTTGATGGCAACCCTTCTATTTCTTTCACAAAAGCAGCCATGTTTGCAAGGAAATGAAGATCCCCACCACGGCCACCTCGACGTCGACAGTAAACACACAAATCAGAGAAAGGAAATATGAAATAAAGTAACCAAAACTCTAAGAGTAACCAAACCTCACCTTTTCAAAACTCCAATTTAATTATTTTTCATAATTTTTAACTATGTTCATGATTAACTTTTCAAGATATATTTGTTGACCATTTTAGTATATAAGAATTATTTATAAAAATTTAAAAATATATTTAAAGTTTTTTATGTAAAATTCCTATTTTTATATAGGAAAAAGTTTTAAAAAATATATATTAATTCTAATTCTTAAATTTTTTGATATAATTCAAATTTTTAAAAAAAAATTCTTCAAATTTTATAAATACTTGAAATATTTTATTATTTTTATTCTTCTTGAGTTAAGCATAATTATAATATTTTATTTTTTTATTATAATATTCACTCTTAATACTTGAACTATTCTACAAAATATTCATTTAAATAAATATAATTATTTTAAATTTATAATTTAATATTTTCATATACATGATTTTTATATAAAATATAACAAGATAAAATACATGATTATTTATAATCTAATATAATTTATTAACTTAATAAATTAATTTATTAATTTATAATATTAAGCACATTTATATAGTATAAATATCATTTTTTTATTTTATATTTAGCATCATAAAAAATTAATATATTAAACTAGTAAGTTAAATTTATTTTTACACAATTGTGATAGGTGGGAGTTATTGAAATAAATATGGACCAACGTAAAAAAAATTGATCCATGGATTACAACTGTAACCATTCATTCATGAAACGAGTAAATTTGGTTTCAGAAAATTTTATATATGAAATTAGAAAAAGATTCAAAATAAGTAATCTAAAAAACTCAATTAATTACTAATTGATTACAATTGTATGTCATAAAGACTACAATCAATAATTCAATAATTCAATAATTAATAATATATTCAAATGAATTGTATTTATTTAATGAAAAAAATTGAAATAGTTTCTTGAAAAGGAAAATATCAAGTTTTAGAGAGAAAAAAACCTTTTGAATAGATGACACTCGATCAAACTTTTCAAGAAATAACCTCTAATTAATATATATATATATATATATATATATATATATATATAATATAATATTTAAAGTGATTAATTAGTTATAATTAAGATATAATATAATATTAATTAAACATTAAAATTTTGCATTACTTGCAATTTATCAAATATCTCACACTTGAAATTTGTATTAGAAATTTGGGTTTTAACGATCGATTTAGAGACTAATTTATTTCAATTTCTGTAAAGATTGAAATAGAGACCGATTAAGAAAAAAATTTAATTTACTACTGAAATAAAATTGGTCTTTAATTCGATCTCTAAATTTTCTAGAAATTGAATTAGATATTAAAATTATGTTATAAAAGAAATTAAAAATAAAAATAAAAATGTGACTTTATTGTTGGAGATTGATATTTTAGTTTTTAAATAAAAAAATTATAAAATAAATAAATAAATAGATAATAACGACATTTGTGATGGCTAAAAAATAAAAAAAAATTAGAAACCGATATTTCAATCATTAAATAAAATAATTTGCAAAAAAATATAATTATTAGAGACTAAATTTTCAGTCACTAAAAAATAAAAAAAAAGTGTTAAAAACTGCAATTGTAATCTTTAAATAAAAAATTTTAAAAAAATAAGTAGAGGGCCGAAAATTCGGTCGCTAAAAAATAACGAGAAGATGAGAAATACAGCGTCATCATCAGATAGTAAAGTGTGAACCGTCACTCCCTTCCCCTAATGAAGTCCCCATTTCTTTGTTCATTTCTCCCAAATTCCCAATTCATTCGAAGCCCTACCCAATGGTCATTGCAGTTCTGTGAGCAAGTGAACGATGCCGCCTCGACGCCGCCGCCTTGTGCTTCCCAGCATCCCTGTAAAACTCTGTTCCTTCAAAATGATACTCCTTTCCTTGTTGTTAATCCTCTCTTCCCATGGCCTCAACGTCTCGTCCACGTCCCGAATGGTATCCAAAGCTTTCAGAATAGCAGGAATACTTCCACCATAAGACACCCATTTCGTCGAACACTTGGTGTGCACCTTTAATTCATTACTCATTTTGACTTTTCTGAGAACCCCATCATCTGAATTCTTCTCTAAACTATGTTTCTTCATTTGGGTTTCTTGATTCACGCGACCTCTTGTTCCATGTCCAGCAGAAGAACGCTTAACAGTGCTGCTGCTTCCGTTGGGGGTATTATTATTATTATTATTATTATTATTATTATGAGGGAGTTTTTGGTCTCTGCTACTGTGGGTAACTTGTTCGGCTTTCTCTGATGGAGAAAGTGATTGAGAAACTGAAACTGAAGCTTTGTTTCCGTTTGCGTTTGCGAATATGGGTGTGTGGAAACAGTTGGCAATTGCCGTTCCTCTCCTATTCACCTTCCTCTTTCTATTCCTTCAATTCAATCATTAAAGTTGTGTTTGGATAAGTTATTTTAAAATTTTAAAGTATTTAAAATTTAAAGAATTTTAATTGCATCAATTTAATTCTTTTCATTTGTAAAATATTTTGTTTGGATAAAGCAATTAAATTTTTTTGAATTTTAAATACTTTGTTTGGATAAAACAATTCAATTCTAGACTTTTGTAAAATTTATTTTTAAGATATTTTTGTAAAATTGAGATTTCAATATAAAATTTTACAAAACAAAATAAATATCATATAACATTTTTTTTATAAAATTTATTAAGCTTTGATTAGATTTTGATTTTTTGGTTTGATTTTAAAAAAGGCTAACTTTGCTTTTGCTTTTCTCATTCATATCCTATATAAATATACTAAACGCAAACATTCACTGTACCTGTCTTTAGTCTATACTATTTTTATTTTTAAAAAGTTGAAAAATTTGTATAAAATAAAAAGATTAATATACCATTTTTTCATATATAACCTATAAGCACAACTTATACCATTAGGAGGGCAAACTTATTACTTATCAATAAAAATAAAATAACACGATTTAAGCTATCTTAAAAATAAGTCAACGTTCAATGGGCATATGAACCAAACATTATGTAAATGCCTAACAAACATCTCAAATATATGAACCCAACATCATGTGCATATGTAATTAAACAAAGTAATATCAACTCTCAATATATTTTTAACTTGGCATCAAGACATAAAAGCCAAGATGTAATCCTTCTTCTTCTCTAATGGAAGAGCTTTCACAACCACTAGTTGACTTGGATTTTCTATCAATCAATTAATAGCTTTCAACCAATGTGGGTTATCAAGATCAGGTATTTTATCTAGCTCGTTCATCACTTCTTTAACATCTTTCTCCTCCGTCTTCTTTGTAGTTGCTTGCACAAATTCTTTCAACGACTCAGTCACTTCTCTCATTGAAGCAACTATCCCATCTTTTTCTCCACTTTTTCTTCGGGATTGCATAGAAGTAGACGATGAAGATTGTCCTCTTTTCTTTGTTGCCGAGCTTGGTTCCTCCAAATCAATATTAACACTATCAACCTCATCCTCTTCATTTGCTTCTTTACTCATGACATCATCCGCATCAAGTGCAGTCTCCGCTCCAATTCCAGTGGCCCTATCTTTGGCACATAGGTCTACAATGTCATCCCAATTTGGAATCACCTTAAACCGGAATCGTTTAGCCTCTTCATGTGACTTGAAAACAAAAGGAAACATGTTAATAATAGTACAAAAAAATGATTTGAATTTAATAATAATAACATTAATAAAACCTTTACCTTGATATACTCATTCCATGCATTTTTGTTTTCAACCGAAATCATGTATTTTGTGCCATCCCAATCGAATCCACTTTGGCTAAGAATGTCACTAACAATGTCATACCATGTTCTCCAAAGCTTAATACGGTTCTTGACATTCTCTCCAACAAGCTGGACTTTGAAACGAGTAGATAATTCTTGAGCTGTAGTGTTGTATGCCACTGTTTTCCAAGCTCCATCACTCTTGTTGCCCAAATTCCTTTGATCTCTAAGTACATTAGCTAGTACGCGTTCCATCTCCAAATTCCATACGAAGTAACTTCTCGTATCCTCTTTCTTGTCCTCAATGTTGCTTTCTGTCATCTTTCTTTTTCCCTTTGTTTTGCCTCTTCCTTTAGATGACTCCATAATAGTTACAAAACCAGAAAATGCACAACCTAACCACAACCATAACATAACTATGAGCTGAATATGGAACACAATTTACGATATGCAAAGCAGCAACCATGGCAGAGGCAGACACAAGATTGACTTATTATCAAAAGAGTAATAGTATGTTGTATGTATTATCAAAAGAAAAATGGAAAAAACACACTCTGTGCATAAGGTTGTCACATAATTGGAGTACAAGGAAATTCCTGCTGAATACGTGAGAATAATCACCAGGAAAGTCAATAAGCAGCATAATACTGAGTAGTGACAAAAGAACCACAAAAGCAAAGGCACAAGAATAAATTCACTGTCCGGCAAGTAAACTATTTAAACCATAATGTAGTACTCTTTCCACCAAAAATAAGTAACAGGAATCTGAAATCCGAGCAGAAGACAATGCATTTATAAATCTAACAAAAGACAATGCATTTATATATCTAACAAAAGATCAATTTCGTAATATAATGCAGGGACATTTCTGTATTCAGGTCAAGAGATATTTCTTTTCAAATAAGACATCCATTCTAGCTTAGGTAAAATACAGGGTAGGGAAACTCCTTTCAAAAGGTAAATTTGGTAAATACAATGTATCTCTGCTTTGTAAATAAAGTGAAGGGATAGGTTCACCTCACCAACAACTTAAGTCCTACATACATATAAGAAAGAAACTACTAGGGGTCAGTGAATAACAGTATCACATTAGAAGCATCAAGTCACTTAAAATTACCATCAGAAGAAAATAAGTCTACTTATATCAATCAGTTGTACGTTTTGGTGGCATACCAGCAACACTGACCAAATAAAGAAATAGTAACTAAGAAAAAGAATTACTAGTAAGCAGTTGTATTAATTCTGGACACGTAATAATTAAACAACGATAATTGGAATAAGAACAACTCTGTTAAAGAACATATACAAGGAAATTACATTAAGATTCCAACTGAACAAGAAAGCGCTACGAATCGAAATATTACCAAAAACAGAACTGCTCGATATTTCAATAGTCTTTATGTATATCTTTGTGCTCTGATATAAAAAGTACAAAAAGGCAAAAGCTACTACAATAGACTCTTCCTAAGCAAAGTTTCTCCTAACTTGATAATGAGCAAACATATCCATTGCTAAAGTGTCACGAAATCTTGTCCATTCCTCAGTGACTTGAACAGCTGTGACCTCATCTGTGGTATTACTTACAACTCTTTCCCCTTGTTGATTGGTCAATTCTTCATCAACAACAGATAAAAGCTCCAAGTCTTGGACTTCTAAAATTGGATCACTTTGTTGCTCATCTCTTATAAAATTATGTAGTATGAAACAAGCATTAATAATTCTTATTTGTGTTTTTATATCAAAAAATGAAGGAGTTCTTAATATACTCCATCTTTTTTCAATATCCCGAATGATCTTTCAATCGCATTCCTTGCACTTGCATGACGACGATTAAATAGCTCCTTGTAATTTTGAGGGATGTTTCAGTCCACTCATTAAGATGATATCTAGTCCCTCGATAAGGTGCTAAAAATCCTGGACCATTAGTATATCCCGCATCCACAAGAAAGTATTTACCTACAATGGTTTTTAAGAAAATCAGAGTTGTGTTTGATATATTGAATAAAGTATCATTATTTTCAAGATATTACCATTTGGAATTTGGAGACAGTTTTGACGACGTAAAGCATCTCGCAATACTCGAGAGTCTTCTGCCGACCCTTCCCACCCGGATAACACATAAATAAACCTTAAATCTGGACCACAAGCTCCTAACACATTTGTGGAGATATCGCCCTTTCTATTACGATATTTAGGCCTATCTTCAGCAGTAATTGTTACTGGAATATGTGTCCCATCAAGTGCTCCAACACAATTCTAAAAACATTTAAAAATAATAAATAAGTTGTAATCACTGAAGATGTCTTATCAATAGAAAATTTAGCCTAACAATTGACAAAGTTACCTCAAACCATCTCCATTTGTTTGCCTCTGAGCCCTCTAGATTATAGTCATGAAACTTCAAATATTCCTTGCCCACTTTCATTATAGCTCGTAGGACATTATTGAATTGCCTACTTATAGTTTCTTTGGATCTGCAATAACTAAATTGCACTACTCGTACTTTAGGTTGTGAGCAAGGATATGTAAAAACATTGCCACGACTTGGTTGTAGGGACATTTTTTGTTCTTACTAATCCCCCTTTATCTTGTAAAATTCTACAAAGTTTAAAAAATGCCTGTTTACTAACTCGTAGTTGTTCAATGCAATCTTTTTCTGTTCCCCTATACAGACGATTAAGGAAACTGCGCCTATCCAATTCCCAATTATGAGCTGGTTCCTTAACAAAATATTTCTCATGATACCAAGCTATTACACCCATGAGCATAGCAATGACACTAACAACAATGATTTTTATTTTCTCCTCAAATTTTGCCTTCTCTTCTTCATTTCTTTTACGTTTTCTTGAAATAACTGAGGTACCGACTGCACTAGTATCCATTTCTTCACAATCCACAACATATAACACAACATTAATAACAATGGAGAATGAAGATTTTGTGCAGGAAGCACATAAAGAAAATCTAAAATATTTACATGACAACATAAAACGATTACTTTATATTGATCACAATTTTAGAAGGAAAACTTGACATTCTATAACTAGTACATTACATCCTTCTATTCTACACACGAATAAGGTAATAAATGCTCCTAATCAAATTACAAGCAATTTCTGATCAAGATTAGAATCAGAGAAGTGCAGCTGTTAATGAGAGTATGATATGAGTGAGTGTAAGTGTAACTACTAACTAATGTTAAATGATATTGAAGAACTTGGTTCCTAAATATAGGAATAGTAATAGTAATAAAAATAATAACGTGAATCTCTAAATAAAGAAATTTGCAGGCCAAGTCAAACATAGCATATATTTATCATATGAAAAAATATCTAATTCCAATTGCAAATACTTATAATAGACAGAAATAAATTCAGAAGGGAAAAGAAAGAAAGTTAAAAAAAAAAAAGATAAAGATTCATTGGATTTGAATCTAAGGGCACAGTAAAGTGAAGCAGCTACAATGATAGGCATAGGATAGGAAAGAAGAAGGAAGAAACTAATGGTGGGAAATGTGTTGGTAGTGTAGGAAATCAACAAGCAGGTTTTGCCGACAAAATTTTTTCAAAGTATGCTAATTTGATATGGACTAGTTTATTCTGTCATTAAAAAAGGCTAGTCCTCATAGTTCAATTTTTTGCAGATGGTGGACAAGACTTGGTTTAGCCAATGAGTTAAAGTATGCCAAAAATCAACCACTTAAATGGTACATTGGGTCATTGGCATGCCTCACGGATCCTACTTTATCAGAGGAAAGGATTGAGCTCACAAAACCAATATCTTTAATCTACATAATAGATGACATTTTCGATGTTTATGGGACTCTTGATGAATTAACTCTTTTCACAGAAGCTGTTTCTAGGTACATGCCAATCACTTCTTTAGTTCTTGTATATCAACATGTTTAATTTCTAAGATGAAAAGAGTAAAAAAATGATTAATAATTGGTGAATGCAGATGGGATATTATAGCTACCGAGCAGCTACCAGATTACATGAAGATATGTTTCAGGGTCCTCTATGATCTCACAAATGAAATTAGCTCCAAGATCCATCAGAAGCATAGGTGGAACCCCACAGGCTCTCTTCGAAATGCGGTAAAATCAATCAGTAATAGGAACACCCACATTGGTTTTTTCTTTTTTTATTAGCATTATGTGTTCTATTATAGAATGTGAAAAAGATTGTCCATTTTCTACAGTGGCAGAGTTTGTGCAAAGCCTTCCTAGTTGAAGCAGAATGGTTTGCTTCTGGGAACTTGCCCAATGCTGAAGAGTACTTAAAGAATGGGATAGTTAGCTCTGGAGTGCATATTGTGCTGGTTCACATTTTCTTTCTTTTGGGTCAAGGATTAACCAAGGAAAATGTTCAAACCATAGACAGGTTTCAATTCCCTTTTATGAACTAACCATTCAATAAGACACCATCTTAGTTTATATGAAATTTTGGTTTTCTCATTTCGTTTATATGTTCCTCTGTTTTGCTTTCTTAATGGGTCTTTCATCTTGCTTTTTCTTACAAAAGACCATGATTTTCTATACCCAGCAACATAGGGAAATGAAAGTTATGAACTAACCTTCTAAAATGGCAGTGGATCCAGACGAATTTGGCAGTAATTCCTGCTGAAAAACAAAAATACGAGAAAAAAAAATCAAAATCTCTGAAACCCTTCCTTTGAGTGGTTTAATAAACGTGAAACAATAGTCACATAACAATGTAGCTTGGGATTAGACTTGAATAGTCAACAAAATCAACAGATTCAAAGGTGATGAAAGGGTGATTTGTGTACCTAGTGTTCGCACAGCACCAAAGGAGCGGCTCTGGTTCTTGAGGACGAGTGTGGATGGAGGTTCCGTGGTGGTGGGTTGGGCAGCGCACGGTAGATCTGAGCGCGACGGTGGTGGCGTGCGGCGCAGATGGAAGCAGCGTGCGAGAAGTGCAACTGAGACGAGAGAGAAGGGAGAGAAGGGAGAGAACGGGTGAAGTGCGAGGACGAGAGAGAAGGGACAGAACGGGAGGAAGGGGAAGCACGAGAATGAGAAAACACGGAGAATTTTAGAAATTCTTTGTAACGAGAGAGTAATTAAAATCCTTTCATTTTAAACTAATAAATTACTTTCTTAAAATACATAGAATTTTTAAAATTGATTTGGAAAGATATCCAAACAAGTTATTTTATAATAAATTATTTTAAATCCCTTATAAAAATACATTCCTCCTTTTAAATACTTCATCCAAACACACCCTAAGGGTTTGGGTCAATCATTTGCTCTTGTTCTATTTGTTTTCAGTTTAATTGGCCAAATGATAAATCTTTTGAACTGTTGAGGACTCAAACTTTGATTTGAGTGCAATGAATCTTTTCATTGAATAGGAAGATCTGATGCCCCATATTGACATTCTTATTACCTATTGCTTTTTTTTAATATATTATTTTTGTTTGTCTATTTTTCTCGTAGCCTCGTGGATATCAAATATATTCCTTCTGCGTGGTTCTTCTTTTTGCTCTGTTTGTAATTTTTGTATATTTAGCTTTTGTTCCCAACTTACATTTGGCTATGATAGCCTCTTAATAGTTAATACTGTAGCCAATGATGGAGATATTGCGTTTGGCTGAAATGCAAGTTCTTGTATTTATTTGTTGAAAATTTTGAACTAGGACAGTCTGAGGCTACTGAAATTGATTTACAACATTGTTTCCCTTCTTCTTTTGCTATGGGATTTTTGTGCAACACTCCAATTTTTCAATGCTGGATATGTTAATGTTGACTGTCTCGAGCAGTCTTTGTGGATGATGAGAAATAACAATTTTGATTATCCCCTGGCCGATATAGTAGATCTTTGAAATTTTGTAATCGACACTTGAGTTTGGTCCCATACAACCAAATGGGTACTTGGATGGCTTTGTTTATTCCATTGTGCCTGTCTATAATGCTTGTTTTTGGTCTTTACTTTTATGACAATGGGTGGGATTCGGATCCTACAGTTTGCAGTTTTGAGCAATTGGAGAAATCAAGCGGATTTCATTATTTAAAAATTTTAGGTTTGATTTAAAAATTTTAAGACTATTGCACTCATATTTGAGTTTTGCTGTAAATAGAAGTTGGCATATTAAAAGTTGTATTGCATCCAGTTTCACTTCTTATCCCAGGAGTCCCCTAAAGATTTACTACATGTGCCAATGTGGGTTCTATATCTATAGCATTGCTGCTATTCTCACATGGGAGACTCAAAGGAAGGATTTTGCAGTGATGTTTTCTCACCATGTAATTATTGTTTTCCTGATTGGGTGCTCATATCTAACAAGGTAATATCTTAGCCTTATTTTTAGTTGAAGATTATACCATGCCAGTAACCTTAAATTTGGAACTTAATTATTTATTGTTGTTGTTTTACATAAGCATGAAAATCTCAAGTGGTGGCTCATATTTGATGCTCATTACTGATAACACAACTAAAATTAGCTTGAGTGTTTCTTTTTATATTTGTTATAGAATTTAGGACACTAATGTTGTTTTGTCTCCTAAGTAATATGCATAATTGTAGTTAGTGTGCTTGAAAGTTGAAACCAATAAATTGAAAGTTTGGAAATATTTTCTGGATGGTCCTTTAACTGGATGAAGATCTGTTTAACCATGTCCTTCTGAGAGTTACTATTGAATTTATGAAAAAATATTTGGTAAATGTATTACATGACCTTCTTATACTTATGCCATATGATAAAGCTTCTGTTGTTGTAAAATATATTAAGCAGCATATGTTATTTCTTGAAACTTCTAGATGCCCTTAGTTATGGTTGAAACATTAATATAAGTTACTCCTAATTTTGTGCAACTTTTTTATGCCAGACTGCCAGTGGCACATTTTGCATTTGTAACCTCTCTGTGTAATGTTAGGATTGCATTTCCTGATTGATGCAATAAAACTATCCATTGTTAATACTTAATAGCTATATGTCTTGGATTTGAGTCTCTGTAAAATGCTCAAAAACTATAATAGAACTGATAAATGTTTGATAAATCTTCCGGATCCCTGCGATTGTTGCTAATTTCATGCTTCTTAGGTGCAAAGCAAAGAAATTTTAAACAAAGTTATGCTTCAATTCAATAGATTATAGAATTTATGAGATGAATCGTTTATTGAACTTGTTTATAAATCAAGTGTGGCAAGCTGTGTTTCAATGTATTATTATGTTGTTATGTTATGAGCATACTATTATATTATGAGTTGTTATATTATGTTGCATGAAAGATTCAAACTTGTATTCTTCCTTTTGCTCTGAATATAACCAATCATATACTTTACTCTATATTAAAAATTTACCCTATTCTTTGTCCTTTTTAAACCAGTTTTTGAACCGGTTCTAAAGCCTAAACCGGTTCTAAACCAGTTTTTGTTAAATTTAGTCCATTCTTGAATGAGTTTCTTTATTGATTTTTAAATTTTGTTTTCGTATATATAGGTGCTTGAGGTTGAACTTTCAGACTTTTGAGATAAGAGGTAAAATATATGGTCTTGGAATTGAGTCAATCGTAGTAGTTAGAAGATCACAATATCGTGACTCAAGTTCTTCATCATCTAATTGGGTGCGAAGAGACGAACTTGAAGAATTAAGAAGTGAGAGAAATGAGCTTCGAGCTTAATTGGCAGATAATAGGAGACATAATGAGGAGACAAACCAACTGGTACAAGAGATGATGCAGTCGATGAACTTTTAGCCTTCTCAAACATTTCTCGTGACTGATGGAGCAGAGGAGGATGAGGACGAGAATGAGTTTTTATGATTAGAGTTTAGTTTGTGATGTGTTCAACTTTCTTATTTTTGAAATGTTGTAGTAATGAGGTATTGTAGACAATGCTTAGTTTAGTTTATTATAGAATGTCTTGATGTTTAAATGATATATTCTAAAGACTGAATTAGTTTAGTTTACGCTATTTTTTGTGTTTGGTTATATATGAGATTGTTGATTGTTGTTTATTAGGTATTTTAAAAATTTGGATTTTAATAAATTTAAAAATAATTATAAATTCATATAACAAATTAGAGATCGAATATATAAAAAATCACATTTAACGACCGGTTTAGATACTAATAAACTAGTTGTGTAAGATATTGAGCATTTTAGAGATTGATCTATTTTAGAGATCGATTTAGTGATCGATTTTCTAAAATATATAATATATTCAGAGCTTTAGAGACCGATTTAGAGACTGATTTAGAGACCAATAAATCAGTCTCTAGTTTAGAGACTGCGTTAGCGACCTATTTTATAAAATATAAAATATATTCATGCTTTTAGAGACTGATTTAGATACCATTTTAGAGATTGATTTAGAGACTGAAAAATCGATCTCTAAAAAATCGATCTCTAAATCAGTTTCTAATGTACTTTTTTGAAATATAATTGACTAATATTTGACTGAAAATCAGCAACCGATTTAGAGACTGAAAAAATCGATTTCTAAATCAGTCACTAATATTTAGCGATGAGGCTTTTAGAGATCGATTTAAATCGGTCTCTAACTATTTTAGAGATCGATTTTCTTGATTTAAAGACCGATTTTTCGGCCTCTAAAACTCAAATTTCTTGTAGTCTCAAGCAAACTAGAAGAAAGATTAAACTTTAAGAACAATGGGTATATTTTTCATGAAATATCAAAGATTGCAAATTCAGATTCAACAAGACAACCTTTAAAATATCAATACAATGATAACTCAGTCATGCACCAAGAGTTTGATCATCCATTCATGCATTCAAGCTTAACAAGGGATAAAACATTGAACCAAACATACATTCATAAACCAATATCATGAATCCATTGTAAATCAAATGAGTTTATGCAAACCAAGTTATTCCAAATACCACTATGAATTCATTGAGTTTCCTAATCCCATAAGAAAAATCATTATTTCTATTTCCACTAATGTAGCACTTATATTCTAAGAAATCAAAATGTCTTTATCATGGTTGTAACGGCATAAAGGGGTTAAGGTTGTAACAAAAGAAAAGATAAGGATAAACAAAAGTGAGAGAGAAACCATAACAAGAGAGATCAAAATGCATCATATAAGAAGTAATAGTAACAAGGGAAGTTCTTTTCTTTGCACAACTAACATAACAATTTTCTTTTTCTTTTCTTTCCTTTTCAACAACTTTACTTATATTCAAACTTGCAACCAAGCGCCTAACCCTCACATTGCAAGATTTTATCCTTGCTAGGCTTATGCTTTTCTCTTTTTTTTTTCTTCTTTTTTACTTTCTATTTGTTGCTTCCACCCTCAAACTTTTTTCTTTGATACTCTTGTATGGATTTTCACTTCTTTTGCTAGCATTCTTTATATTTTTTCCCCTTTTGGTGTTGATTTCCTAATGATTTTTTTCACCTCTTTACATAGCTTCTTCTCACATAGGGTTGGTTTACTGTGTAGGTTAAAAGGATAAGGTGTTATGTAGGTTAAAACAAAGGAAAATGCTAAGTGTTTAGGCTTCAAATGAGTTACTAGAAAAAATTAAGTTTGGCAAGGTAGTTAGTAAGACTACAGATTAAATGAGAAATACCTAAATCATCTCTCTTAGAATGTAAAACACTAGGATTTTGCCTTAATAGGTCTGCCAAAAATTTTCTAGGATTGGTAAGATACTTTCGAAATTACTAAAATTTGCATAAACTGTCTCTAGAAATTCATATATTCAATCCAAAAGTCTACAGGAAGCATACTTAGAAAGCATATTATGCTAAAGCTAAACAAGAATAACAATTATGAACTACTCTCATTTAGGCTATCCTAAGCTATTATGCACTTTCTTTTAGTTACTTATGTCATCCTTCTAAGCAAATCTTGTCTTTTAGATTAAAAAATTTAGTGTTTAATTTTAAAAAATTTTGGTACGAGATCTTAATTATTTATTTGTTGAAGCTTATATTTGCTAATTTTAATTTTATAGAAAAACAATAAAATACTTCTAGTGGCCGACATTATTTACATCATCCCTATATAAAGACTGCCCAACTGTATAAACTGTAACATCCTCCCTAACGTAATAAATTATAATCAGCATTATAGAAAGATCAGTATTATGAGTATAAGTTGGATAACAATTTTGGAAACCTTTTTCGGTAAATTTGAGCGTAATTCCATAATACAGAAAATGAATAATAGTTCATATTATGAGATAAATAGTTTTAATGAAGGAAATAAGTATGGAAAAATGTATTACCAGGATGAAAATAATTAGTATAAATTGTAGTAAATTCTGGAGAACCAAATGAAGTAGTTAGGTATTTTTAATAACGCTGAGAAAATGTTTATAGATTAAATAAAATAGCTAGATAGCTTAGAAAATTATGAAATTGCTTGGAGATGATAATCAAAATATGGAGAAATTTTTGGTATGGAAAGCAAGTTAAGGCAGGTATGTTTACTTACCCTACAGGTTCAATTTAATTTAAGAAAAATAATGCAACTTACTTGGTAAATAGTTATGTATGGAGAATTATGTAAATTCAGATGTAAAAATTTAGTTGAGACCATAATTTTTTTGGAACACTTATGGAAATTGAAGAAAGTGGTTTTGAAATATTAAAGTGTTCCTAAAAGATATGGAAGTTTCAGTACAATTTTCCTCATATTTTCTTTTTATCTCCCACCACCTCTCATTGTCTTCATTTTTTTGGGAGATATTTTCTCCTTTCTTTCACACTCACTCTCTCGTTTCTCTCTTGATTTGTTGGAGACAGCAGCAACAAAAGAAAAAAAAATAAGAGAAAAGAAGAGGGAGACTAAAACAAAGAAAACAATAAGGAGAAGGAAGAAAAGCAAGAAAATAAAGAGAAGAATCAAGCTTCAATAGCAAAAGGAGGAAAGGTAGGGGAAAATTTTCTCTGTTTCCTTTTTGAATTTGGTTATTACATTGAAAAAGAATGGAATTTTTCATGGTTGTGATAACTTGAATACCATAGAAATGGTTTTGATTTCTATTGAGTTGATTATTGATTTTTGTTTGGTAATTTACCATGGACATTATTCGGAGGTGTTTCTGAGTATTTATGTATGATATTGAGATCTTAGATGAGTTTAGAAATGGTTAGAGGTGGTGATTTTATGATTGAAATTGGTATGAAAGCTGATTACAAAAAATAGAGGACATTCTTTGGTCGTTCAATGCTCAAGCGCTGAAAAACAAGCACTTAAGCACTGAGCGCCAGTGTGTTTCTTTGCTGATAAGCGCCCAGCGCTCAGGCGTTAGGAAATGAGCTCTTAAGCACCCACCGCAGAAACAGAAAATAGAATGAAATTGTATTTTTGATGAAATGAGTTATTATGCATTTTTGAATCTTTTGTGCACAATTTCTAAGTATGATATGTTATAAATTGTGAAGCAATTTCTATGTATTGGAGTAGGAATTGTTCTCTTGAGTTAAGAATCTTCTTTGTATGAAAGATTAATTTGAATGTGTGTTGGGAGTGCACTATTGCATGTGGATTTATGAATTAGAATGGTATGATGTAAGTTTGAGAATCTCCACTGAATGAGTGATGAAAATGAGAATATGTTTAGAATGTACGTTGTACCCTGGATTAAGGGAATTGAATTGTATGCGTATGGAAAATAATGATATTAGTTACTTGATGAATGTGAATTTAGTGTATATTTGGGATTGTCTTCGTAAAATTTGAGTTTGAATTGTATATTTGAGAATGTGCTTAGATATTGTGAAATTTAGATTATGCTCCGTTGAGTCAATATGCTCCCTTAATTTACTAAGGTTGAGCTTGAATTTGGATTTGGTATTGTTTACTTGAATGCAAATTGAGTCTATAATTATGAATATGAGAACTTGGAATTTCACTGGGAATTTGTATTGATATGTGAATGAATGGGAATTTAACATACTCCAGGTAGGAAGTAATCTTGAATGTACTCTAGGTAGGGAGTAATAAGTATTGAGAATGTTCATGTACCTGATGGTATTTGTATGAGTTGTTAGTTTTGATTTGAATATGTATTTGAATCTTTAAATGAAATTGACATTATGGTATTTTGATTTGAAAAATGGATTCTGAAAAGTATTTGTGAAGTATAATATGTACTATTAGCAAAGGATATTTTTGAAAATATTAAAATGAGATTCTATTTTAGGAAGATGAAGGATTAGATTTTGGTCGTTTACCACCTTCCAAGTTATATATATATATATATATAATTTATATTTAGCAAAAGTTTTTAAAGGAATGCATTTTTTCCTGAAACAGTTAGGAATATTATGATGACATGTTTTTATAAAACTATTGAGAATTCTTTGAATTCTCACCCCTTTGTATTTTTGTATTATATCTAGGAATCTCAGAGGCACAACAAGTAAAAGTGAAGATCAGAGCCATGAAGAAAAGGGGTATCTTAGATTTTAAATTTTTTTATAGAAATTGTATAAGCAGAGTTTTGGAAGCATGATATGTAGAATTTGTATTATGAAGTTTAAATTTGTATAAACTTTCTATCGTTAATTGTATATAATTACACCCATTAAAGGCTCATACTTTTATACAAATTATATTTATTTTCACAAATTTAGTATTAGTATGAAAGTGACATCACAAATTCTAGTTACTAGAGCATGATCCTGGCCATGTTTTTAATACTAGTATTAGGGTGTTACATAAACACTAAGAGATAAAAACAAAAAAATTAAACAAACATATATAAAATAGAAAAACAAACAAGCATCGCATTACAAGTCCAATTAATGCACAATTACATCATCTCATCAAAAAAAAAAATTTGCAAGTTATATACCACACCCCTACATTTAAACTTGACATTGTTCTCAATGTCACTATCTTAGACAATAAAGCTCAAACAGTTAATATACCATATGCATAACAAAAAATATTATAGCCAACACAAAAAATAACATAACAACGAGTATCAAACATCATGTAAAATGCATAGACACATCTATAGATACAACTTAATTGCACAAAACAAAGTAGCATTCGATGTTGAACACAAACATAACCAAATAACATAATAGAGCATATATAACATTAAAAACAACTAGGGGTGGTGAAATGGGTGGGAAGATGATAAAGGTAACATCTAGTCAAGACCTCATATATGGGATTTCTAGTTTGAAAGAATTGTAACAATCCACAATACTCAACAATGTCTTAACTTCTACCAATAATTCCAATTCATTGAGTATGTTTTCTTCCATATACATAATTGGAAATAATCTTCTTAAAATAATAAAAATAATATTTTCATAATAAAATTTTTTAATTTATGCAATAAAAAGTTATTATTTCTAAAATTACTTTAAAAAGTGACTAATCAAATAAAGAACAAACTACATAAATTTAGCACCTGATTATGATTTTTCAATATTACTTTACTATTTCAATCTCTCATATTATATTATCATTTTTAAAAGGGTAAAATGCACTAACCCCCCTGAGGTATCTTGAAATAGCACTTAAGCCCAAAAGTTTGAAAAATTAGCACTCCACCCCATTAAATGGACGGATGTGGGATGAAGTTATTGTAGCTAACCCAAGTTTTGTTACATTAACACACATTGGGTGAATTCATCTCACAAATCACTAACCACATTCACCTACTTGTGGTTAGTGTGCATTTACGCGAGAATGGAAAAGCCTCTTCAGTTGGCTTCCTCTATAAGTGTCACAAGTTCTAGTGTTTGATATTGCATCAAACATAACAAAGTTGAGAGATTTTCAAGAGGTTGAAGAAGATGGTGATCCCAGCTGGTGAAGTTTATGCTTGAGATTCAAGAAGGTTGGGGGGAGGTAAGATTTCAAAGACCCACCTGAAAATGTTATCTAGGTTATTGGTGAAGGCTCATAAAACTAGAATATTTTTGTTGTGTTTGAAGATTTGAAGTGCTAAGAAGAAGAATCATAATTTTTTTGCATGTTCTGTAGATTAAACAGGATAAAATATGTGGTTTTGCATTATTGTTCACCATGAAGAGGATTTCTTCATAATGGAGAAGTTTGACATGGATTACTTATGCTTTATGGACCTATCAAGCCTGCATGCATGGTTGAGGTTTGATTGTGAGGTGCAACTATCGATGGAGGGACAGTTGCCTGAGATTCAGAGGATTGTGGTTGATGATGACCCCACCCTTCTCAAATAGTTTAAGCAAAATGGTGAAGAAAGTAATTATTAGCTCCATTTGTTTATAGAGCCATTGGGTTCTATTCTGGAACCAATATTAGAGGAGCCTATAGGGACACAAAATGACAACATAGACACTAATGATGAAACCTTTAAAATGTTTGAGAGGGTAGTGTTGGGCTAGGGTATGAAAGTGATATTGATGATTTTTTGATTTTTGAGAACAATGAAGACAATGATAATACTCCATCTATGACCTTGACCATTTTATGACCAAGACAAATGATAATGACACTGATAAGGATAGGCCATACTTGGATAGGGCTTATTGTGGTAAAATTTAAGAGGAAGGCAATAATGACATGATTACATTAGAAAGGGGGATGTTGTTTGCAAATGTTGAAGCATATAGGGTGTCCTTAGAGATTATGTGATACAAGAAAGGTTTGAGATCATTAGGGTCAGAAACAAAAGAAGTAGGATCACTACCATGTGTATTGGGAAGGGATGTGAATGGTATTTCCATGCAAGTACTCATCTTGATGATGTTACCTTTGAGACAAAAGTATATGAGGGCAAGCATACATGTGCATAAAGCACATCCAATTTTGTTGCCACCTTCATATAGATAACAAACAAAATGGTTGCCTAATTCAAGGTTGGCCCTAACCTAAGTTATGAAATCATTCATGAACTTATGATGTCTACTTATGGTGTGGATGTTTCAAAATATCATATGTATTGTGCAAAAAAGAAGGCAAGGGAACAAATAGAGAGAAATCATGCAAAAATCTACAACAAACTTAGGCAATATGCTGAGCTAGTTAGGGTAGCTAATCATAGGACTACAGTTAAGTTACATAAGAATAAATTAAGTGTTAAAAACTAAAAAAATAATAATAATGCGGGTTGGTGGGCCGGCCCGACCCAACCCGCAAGTCGCATAATGTCAACTTGAACTAATAATTTACCAACCCGCAACATTTTTGGTGTGGCCTGAAATGTAGTTGGCTCAATGTGGGTTGACCCATTTTGACACTTCTAGTCACATTTGTCCATTCACTTGTTTATGTATTTTTTAGGCTATCAATGTAAAGCTGAACTTGAAGTTATGTGAATACAAATATGTTATGGTGATTGTATCATATGGTTCATGTTGTTCTTCAATCTCTGATCATTTACATCATTCCTAAATTTGCTTAAATAAGTAATGCGTACACATTAGGAAGAAATTATGCATTAATCATATTTTAGAAACACAGTACAATCTTTGTTACAAAAGTCATTAAACATAAACATATACACATAGAGTATAACATTGGCAACCCCTAGTATGTAGTTGGTGTTGCTAGTACCTTGCATCTTCTCCTTAATCACCCCAAGTTCTACTTTCATATATCCAACTTTGACTAGGAGTTGGTTCATATACTCCAAATTTTCAGATGTTGTTTGCCCCACCATTGTTACAGCTTCAGCTTGTTGGTCTTCAATTAGTTTTGCCCACTCAAAGTAACCACATGCCTTCTCTTAGCAATTGTAATAAAGTCAATGCTTGCGTGCTTCAAATTCAAAACTCCTAATTGCAACACACCTCCTATATCCACATTTTTTGTTCAGGAACCTAAACCTTATGGAACTTGAGGTTGACTCCATGACATGCCTTGATGCCATATCCATTGTGTGGCTTGAATGTATTGTGTGGCTTGGTGAAGCTTGCTTACACTTTGCAACTCACCCCTGGAATGCATGGAACCAACTTCCCTCCAACCTACAACTCTCTGTTTCACATCATTACCAAAATTTATGGGGTTATAAGACCCATATCGATGGGCTTCCCTTAACGGTTGACTCGTGTAATGGTTAACCTTCTTTTTCTTTTTTTTTTTTAAAGTGTAACCTTGGTTAACTGAGAATGTTTACTCCTGACGCTATCTATTTAATGAGACGGGTGCTAATTTTCCAAACTTTTGGAATTAAGTGCTATTTCGAGATACTTCAGGGGAAATTAGTGCATTTTGCCCATTTTAAAAATAAAGTCATCATTTTTTTTGTTTTTCCTTCATTTATTTTACAACAATAATGATATTTACACGTCATTTTTATTACACTATTCTTATATTATTTTCTTTTTAAATAATAAAAATTAGAAAAACACACTTTTCAATACATATTATCTCTCTTTTTAATACATCATTTTTTTTTGGAATTTGCACTGCAATACTTGAGTGTTTGGTTGTTGGATGTGTTAAATTGTATTGAGATTTGTGTCATTAAACTTTGACAAAAAAAATCTTCAATGTAAAGACTCGAGCACATAAACTTTCGAACTTACTATAATAAAGATCTTTCGTTTCAAAGCTCAACATTTATGTGCCTTAATTTTCAAATTTAAAATTTAAATAAGGCAAAGTTTGTTTATCTCAAAACAAAAAATATGGATGCAATGGCCAAAATCATAGAGCATTTCAATGTTGGATAAGGTTGTACATAGAACACGTTAGGATGAGTTTGGTTTGACTCAAACTTGACTTGATATTTTGATCGAATTATTTACCTAGATTCAAACTCGACCCGACCATGACCCCATAAAGGTTGAGCCCAAGTTGAGTCTATCTGATATATTGACATAATATATAAATTTAAACAAGTATGTATAATTAAGTTATAAAATTATAGAAATAATAAACTAAAATTAAGGTATATTTTATAATATATATTTCAAAATAAATAATATCAATATAAATATATTATTTATTAATTTAAGTAATTTTTTATTATTATTTATGACTAGTTATAATAAAGAATATAAATTTTAAAATAATTTAAAGTATTAAACCAAATTGAGACGACAAAAATAAAACCTAAATTCTATCAAAAGCACATTAAATATAATTTTTAAAATTCAAACTTATTTTAATTAGAAAATGTTAGTCATATATATATTTTAAAAAATATATGGCTGTTCATATCCTTTTCAAAAGATATAATTATGTAAAAAATATAAAAAAATATGTATAATAAATAATATTAAATAAAATATTAAAAAATATATTATTTAATATAAGAATATAAAAATACATTTTAATTAACTTCAGAACTTACCGGATTGGTAAGATCGGTCAGGTACACCCCATTCACAGGATAGTTCCATACAAAAATCCTTTTTTTTTCCTATTCTACTTGAAGCATAAGCCACTACTCTTCCATGTTGCATACGCACAGATCCTAGTCCATGGTATGAAGCGTCACAGTACACCTCGAAAGGCTCATTCAGATCAGGTAGCATTAACACCAGCGAGGTAGTAAGCAAGTTCTTCAACTCTTGGAAACTCTGTTCACAGCTGTCGGTCCACTCAAAAGCTTGGTTCTTTCTCGTGAGTTGAGTAAGAGGTCTTGCAATCTTGGAGAATCCCTCAATGAACCTCCGGTAATATTTGGCCAAACCCACGAAGCTACGAATCTCCGTCACTAACTTAGGCCTTTCCCATTATAGCACTGCCTCCACTTTTGATGGATCCACCTCCCTTCCTTTGAGATCACATGACCCAAAAACTTAACTTCTTCCAGCTAAAATTCACAGTTTGACAGTTTGGCATATAGTTCTTTCTCCTTTAGAATCTGGAGAACTATACTGAGGTGTTCAACATGATCCTCCTAATTTTAAGAGTATATCAAGATGTCATTGATAAAGACAACAACAAACCTATCCAAGTAAGGACGAAAGTTCCTGTTCATGTAGTCCATAAAGATAGCAGGCGCATTTGTCACGCTAAACACATCATGAGGTACTCATAATGGCCGTATCGGGTAAGAAAAGCAGTCTTGAGTATATCCTCTGTCTTCACTCGTATCTGATGATACCCAGATCGCAGGTCAATTTTTGAAAATGCCGCTGCTCCCTTCAGTTAGTCCATTAAGTTGTCAATTCTTGAGAGTGGATATTTATTCTTGATTGTCACTTTGTTTAGTTGTCTGTAGTCCATGCACAACCTTGATGAACCGTCCTTCTTTCGAACTAACAGTACTAGTGCTCCCCAAAGTGATACACTTGGTCTGACGAATTGCTTTTCCAAAAGCTCCTCTAGCTACTTCTTAAGTTCGGCTAATTCTGCTGGTGACATCCGATAAGGTGCTATAAACACGGGACCAGTTCTCGGTATAAGGTTAATAGCAAATTCTATTTCTCGCGCCAGTGGTAAGCCAGGTACATCCTCAGGGAAGACTTCAGGAAACTCATTCACCACTGGAATTGTGTTCACATCAACTTCACTCTCGACTTTCAAAGAAGACAGTAGTATGTATTCGTGAGCTCCTTTTTTCAAGAAAGCCTGAACTTGGTTGGCCGTCAAGTATCTAGAATCCTTATCCATAGGAAAAACTATGGTTTTTCTTGAATAATCTAATAGAACATGGTTGGAAGACAACCAATCCATCCCTAAGATTATATTTAACTGAGAAAGGGGTAAACAGATCAAATGAACAGAAAAGATTCGACCTTTAACAATCAAAGGACAATTTAAACAGACTTTGGTAGTAACTACCGATTTATCAGTAAGGATAGAAACAGTCAGATCAAAAGGTAAGGTAGACACTGATAAACTAAGTTGTAGCACATAATCATAAGATATGAAAGAATAGGTTGCCCTAGAGTCATATAGTACAATTAAAAGGTTACCGTCTATGGTGCCTTCTCCTTGAATCAAGTCTTCAGACTAGGAGACTTCGGCTCCGCTCATAGTATAGACCCGTCCTCTTACTTACGATGTGTTGGCCCTTGTAGCATTGACTGAAGGTTCAGCCTTCACTTGGTTGCAGTCTCGGGATATGTGGCCAGGGTTGCCACATCTAAAACAGATTATCCCCTTTATAGTGCAATCCCTCGTGAGATGATCTTTCCTACACTTCAGGCATTTAGAGGGATACGCCACATTTTGGCCGGTCCAGTTCCTAGTAGAACCTCCACCAGAACTTTCACCTGTTGTCTGTTGCTGGTTTCCTGTTGGCCGAGAATAGGGCTTCTTTTGGAAGCGATTAGAACTGTTGCCACCACCCCTTTGGAACCTTGTAGGTCCAAAGTTCTTGCTCCTTGTATCTCTAGATTGCTCCAAAGCTTCCACTTCACAGAACGTATCTAGCAGCTCTGAGAACTCGTTGATTTTCAGCGTGATAACAACTTTCTTCACTTTATATCTTAGTCCTTCTGTAAACTTCCGACACTTCCAGGTTTCGTTCGGTTGGTGCTGAAAGTACATTGAAAACTGTGACAAGTTTTCAAATCTCGTTGCATATTCACTAACGGTCATGTTCCCCTGCCTTAGGTTGAGAAACTCCGTCTCCTTCGCGTGTCTAGCGCTCGCGGGAAAGTACTTATCCAAGAATTCATCCTTGAATAAATACCAAGTGATCTCGTGATTTTCAGCCTCCAGTATTCTTTGCGTCCCGCACCACCAGTTCTCAGCATTGCCAACCAACATAAAGGTAGCATAAGTCACCTTCTTATTCTCAGTGCAATTCATGCCTCGAAAAACTTTCTCTAACTCTTTGATCCATAGACTGGCTTTATCCAGATCGAACTCTCCTTTGAATTGGGGAGGATTGTAGTGGAGAAACTCCGCCAAGTTTTGAGCATCAGCAGTAGCTTCGAGCTGTTGAGCAGTTCTTTCTTGTTGTTGAGCAACTCTCTCTTGTTGCTGAGCAGCTCGTTCAACCTGTTGTGTGATGACCTCAGCCATCCTTTGCATTGCCTCTATAGCAGCTGCCATATCTCCACCTCGTGCCATCTTACTTTCTCAAGTCAGAGTAACTGAAAGCCACAAGGAAAGTCAGTTGTATCCACTAGGAATACCAAACACAGAGATTCACACAGCACAAACAAGACAGACTCAATCACAAGACCCAAAGAAACATAAATCGGGGCTTTGATACCAACTTAATGTAATGCCCCTTTTTGGGAGGGAGCGTCACATTTTCATTTACAATGCGAAAAATAAAAATAAAGATAAGACCCGGTTCTTTAATTATAAATATAAATTTACTTGGTTATAATTGTGTAATTAAATTAGCGAGTATATATATATATATATATTTATAATTAATAAAAATAGTGATAAGGCATAATTGTAATGACTAGTAAAATAGAAATAAAGCATACATCAAACCAATCATTCATGAACAATGATATATCATTATATTAAACTTGTTTGATTATAGTGCCTAAATATACAAAAAGCAAAATTATACAAGTATGCCCCAAGAGATCATGAATACATAGCCCACCAAAATAATGATACATCATGCCTCCAAAATATACCCTGATAGCCATCAGTAGTTATCGACAATATCAATCCCTAAGATGAGGAGGAATCGTGTCAAGATCCTCCTTCGGATCCTTCTCAGGATCTTCCTCATCCGAGGAAACCTCCATAGGAGCCATCGAGTTACGGCCAGAGCCCGAGCAGTGGAATCAAAAGAATCCTCCTGTGGGGTGTAATAACGATCACCCCACATCTCTCTGATGGGCAGATAAAACTCCAAATGTAAACTGACGCTGCAAGTGAAGATCGGTGGTTCATGACGCCCCCAAGCTAGTGAAATCGACACATCTCCCAGGTAGACACATCGATCGAAATTTAGGTTGATGTGCCAGCAATCTGGCCATCCAAGGAAGGTCAAACGCACATCATCTAAAAATTCGCGTTAGCGTGCCGCCATGATCCAACAGTAGGTGCTAATCGCAGTCAGGCCAAAAGCCGGGAAATTTAGGAGCTTCACCCTCCTTGTCGACATCTTCGATGGGATATAATATACATATAGAAAATAATAGAAATATAGGAAAGAGGTAAGATATCCTACTATCATTACCAATTATGGCAGTAGAGAAACAAAATGGCACAAAGCGCCCACATAGCATTTCATGAGTAATCATAATAATAATGAGCATTAAATAATAGCAATTAAACAACTAAGCAATTCTAGGCAATTATACATTAGTAAAATAACAGTCCCAACATATCACAGGAATTAAATGCCAGATAATGGATGGACTCATTATGCACATGTATACAACATCAAAATCCTACTCTATGGAGCTAGACACAAACAATCGGAGAGAAAGATCAGGAGACACATCTGCAACTCGGCTGCGCGGCCAAAATGCTATAACTCATCAGTTTATCCACGTGCACATCAAGGCATTGTACAGACAGTCTACGCTAGATCACGACATAGGACAGTGTCTTAGTCCAGATCATCGGTGCGTTTGCATCGGTTTGCCCCACTGACAGAAGAGCTACCATCTGTCCATTGCGAGGTACCCGCACCCTGACGCCCCCAAGGTCAATAGTATGACCTACACTAGTCTACTCGCACCCGCACAAAGGTGTGTTCAATCTCCTAGGCAACACGACCTTAACAATAGTCCAATGGACTTTCACAATGCATGACGACTCAATGCATAATCATGTATATTTATCATTACATACTTTTTCATAATATGCCACAATTGGCCAAAGTAAGATCATAATATTCTTGGTCCCACACATGGACCCACATTAAATAGTCTAAAGCCTTCCAATGGTATATTACATTTTTGGTACATTATGAAATTATTTAGTGTTCTCACTTACACTCATGTCCTTACTTTAATTGAAATCATTCTAAGTCTTTTAGGTAAAGTTCTATTCTTGGTTCTTTCCATTTTATGAAATCCTAATTAATTCCTAGTTGTCCAATTTAGTTAAGTTCCACTTCAATGTAATGTGTCTTATGAAATTCTTTTCATAATTAGGTTCCTTACTTTAAACTTAGTCTCATTCACTTAAAGAATTATTTCCAAGTTTTATCAATGTCTCACACATCCTTATTTGTTCTTAAAGTCCAAAGAATTCCTTTAGGTTACTAAATTTATTTCCTTCCATTACCTAATCCTCTTATTTATTTACTTGATTAAATTAATGTCATAGTTGTATGAAGTTACATGATTAGGCTATTATTAACCCTAGAGGCTGTGAGCCTTACTAGGTTTTAGGATTCCAAATTTTCAATCCCTTAATTACATATTGTCCACTTGATTAGTTATGTTTTCCACTTATTATAAATTTTCACCAAGAACCCTAATTTTTGGTCCCCAAAACCGTGAGCCTCCTAGAGGAAATCTAGGTTATTTTCTTCCATTTCAAGTGTTCCAATCCATTCAAGTGTATCAACATACATAACTAATCAATCAAATAGCTCAAACAAATTAAAGACAATATGTAATCATACAAATCATACAAACAAAGAATAATCCTCAATAGGGTTTTCTCACAATCAACCACAACACAATGTTCCTTACTACCAATAGAGGTTGAGGAGGAGTATCTTCCTTTTACCAAAGAGAAGAAAACAAGAGAACCCTCCTAGAAGCTCTTTGCAATTTTCGGATTTGACATCTCCAAGAACCCTAAAATTTCAATCTCATCAAGATAACACCAATGCTTGAAAAATAAGGTATAGATGGTCATAAAGGAGACCATAGAAATGAAAATGGAGAAAAGAGAGTGAAGAATCAAGAACCTTACCCAAAAACCCTAAGCTTGAAGCTTGAAGAAAGTGGTCAAGATGAAAGCTTTTTCAAGAATCACTAACTAGAGAAGTGTTTAGATGATGAAGGTGAATAGGAAAAATGTATTTAGTTGGAATTTTTGTGATGGATGAGGCAAAATGAAGGGGCTGGCCGTATGGGTTTCTAGAAAGAAGGAGGAGAGAAAATTTGAGAAAGATGAAGGTAGAGAGAGAAGTAAATAGAAAAATGAAAGATGTTTTTAGGTTTTTGAAATTAATGTGATATAATTAATTATGTGAAACACAAATTCCCCCCCCCCCCAAAATGGTGCAGCAGCAATGAGGTGAGAGGGAGGAGAGAGAGAAAATGGTTAGCTTCCTTGAGAAGCTTGTGTGTATTTTCAATAAAGGAGATGTGATTAGACATAAATGAGATTGCCTTTAGATAAAATAATGTGATTTAATAGTTAAAATAATAGGTAATTAAGATTTTACTACAAGTTATTACCCAATGGATAATTGTTGTAGTGCACAAAGCCAGTATTAATTATCCAATGAATATTAGAGCGTACTGCGAAATTTTAATTAATAGTGCATACAAAGATTTTATTTATCAGATAAAATCTCAAAAAACGTAAACCTCGCAAACTGTACTCAACTTAGGGTTTAGTAAGATCCCCCGTCGATACATCCATACTTCAAGGTTTTTCAGCCGCAGGGAAAACATTTCGTTATCTCGGCTCCGCTTAGTGCACACGTAAAACGAGGAATATACTAAAATATTTGATATTTTCAAAAAAATCCACAAAAATTCTTAAAAATCAAAATATTAGAAAATAGATATTTATCATGAAACAAACAATTTTCCAGGGCGTTTCACTGACTCTGCTCAGTGTGCATGTAAAATAAGAAATATATTAAAATATTCAACATTTTCGAAAAATTCTAGAAAAATCTCCAAAAATCACGAATATTGGGAAATGACTATTCATGATGAAACAAATCATTTCTGGAGTGTTACACTGACTTTGCTCTATGTGCACGTAAAATGAGAAATATATTAAAATATTCAACGTTTCCAGAAAAATCCATCGAAATTTCTGAAAATCATAAATATTATAAAATGATGATTAATGATAAAATAAATAATTTTTGGGGGTGTTACAACTGGTAGCCCAACATAAGAAACCTCGTGTCCTTTTGAAGTGGAGGACAACTCATGCAAGGCTACTACTACATCTTCAATGTCTTCACTTCATGGTTCTCCTTCATCATCCCTCTTCTCTTCTTGTAAATCTAAGCTATGAGTCAATACTGTATCAAGAGCATCAAAATGATTAGACTCAAAAGCTACAGAAATTAAAGAGTCAAAAGCATCAAAGGAGTTAATCAAACAAGCAGAGTGCACATCACTCGAGTATCTCATAGCCTAAAAAATGTTGAATATGATAATCTCCCCATCAAATTCCATGGTCAACGTCCCTGAGTGCACATTAATCTTTGCCCGTGTAGTCTTCAAGAATGGTCTCCCCAACAAAATAAGAGCAGAGTTGAGAGATTTATCCTCCTCCATGTCTAGCACATAGAAATCTGCCAAAAATACTAGTTCATTCACCTGCACTTACACATCCTCAACAACGACCTTTGGGTATACATTAGATCTATCTGTCAATTGAATAATAACACCAGTTGGCTCTAAAAGATCTAGATATAAAGATGCATAAATGGAGTAAGGCATGACATTTATGGATGCACCTAAATCTAGCATTGCCCTCTCAAACCTTATGCTACCTATAGTGCATGGTATGGTGAATGTGCTAGGGTCCTTACACTTAGTTGGGAGTTTCTTTTTAATTGCAGCTGATACACTCTTCCCCACTTGGACTTTCTGATTACCTTTTAACTTTCTTTTGTTAGTGTATAATCCCTTTAAGAACTTAACATACCTAGGCACTTGCTTAGTGGCATCTAATAAAGGAATGTTAACTTCCACTCTCCTAAAAGTCTCTAAGATCTCTTTATCTACTTCATCTTTCTTATTCTTGGCCAACCTACTAGGGAATGGGACCTTAGTGATATACTTAGGAAATGGTTCATGAATACTTACGTTATGGGTCTTAGAGTTTTGCCCTTCCTCATTTACCTTCGTAGGTTCTTGATCTTTCTTTTTAGTGACTTATGGAGAAGATGTAGGTTCATCTAACACCTTCCCACTTCATAATGTGACAGCACTAGCATTTTCCCTTAGATTCACTTCAGGTTGTAAGGGAAGTCTCTTAGAAAGTTAGCTCTGAACCTTATTGAGATATATGGCTAACTGCCCTACTTGGTTCTGCAGGTTACAGATGGTGGCCCTTGTTTATTATTGGAAGATTTGAATAATGGCCTTTTGCTCCTATTGAAATTGAATGTTATTAGTGGCCATTTGCCTCATTAACTCCTCTAGTGAGGGCTCAGATTGCCTAGGAGCTAGAGCTTGTTGTTAACTTTGAGGGAAAGGTGCTTGCCTTTGTTGAAATCCTAGAGGTCCATCATAGGCTTGAGGTTGATTTTGGGGCTACTTTCCATAGCTCAAGTTAGGAAGATCCTTCTACCCCGAATTATATATTGGAATAGGGGTTGTAGTTTTTGGAAGGTTCAGAACATCCCCTACGACCTTTACTTCCTCATTTGTGTCCTCTTGTAGAGTGGGACACATATCTGTGGGATGTCTAGAAGAGCAACAAATCCCATAAGCATTTACTCATGCTTTCCCATTGTTGATTAGCCGCTGAACCATGGTAGTCAACTAGGCCATTTGTTGTTGCAAACTGGCTACTTCTACCTATTTAACTGCTCTTACTCTAGTGTCATTCCTGGTGAAAAATTGTTGAGTGTTTCCATCCATTCTTGATATTAAGTTTCTAGCCTCTTGAGGAGTCTTATCAACCAAAGCTCCTCTACTAGCAGCATTAATCATGTTATTGTCCATCACTAACAAACCTTCATAGAAATACTGGATCAGAAGTTGCTCACTGATTTGATGTTGAGTACAGCTAGCATATAATCTCTTAAACCTCTCCCAATAGTCATGAAGTGACTCCCTATGCCTTTGTTGGATGCTGCAAATTTTTTTTCTGATGGTTGCGGCCTTTGAGGTAGGAAGTATCTATCCAAGAAAGCTCGAGCCATATCCTACCATGACTGGATGGATCTAGGTGGTAAATAGTATAGCCACTCCTTTGCAAAATCTTTCAATGAAAATGGAAAAGCTCTTAGCTTGACTTGTTCTACTAGAATTCCCATGGGCTTCATGCTAGAACACACCACAGTGGATCTCCTTAAATGCTTGTTGGGATCCTCTCCGGCTAATCCATTGAAAGATGACAAAAGATGGATTAGGCTGGACTTCAACTCAAATGCCTCCTCAGTTTCAAGAATCTCTATGCATAGAGGTTGTTGGTCCAAGTTTGGAGCACCCAATGCCCTTAGAGTAGATTCTGCCATTGCCTCTGCTTCAGATATCTCAAAACTTGATAGATCTATATGGCGGGCAACTTCAATATCAGCAGGTGTGAATTGGAAATTAGATGGATGGAAGGGAAACTGAGGATGTGAGCTGACTTAATCAATTTAGTGCCTTAAATCCCTCACTTTCTCATCCAATCCTTCAATGGACATAGACACCTACAAAACAGTCAAAAAAAACTTATTAAAGTATTAAAAACTGAAACAAAAATAGAGTGAAAAATAGGAAAAAATTTAATAGCCCAATCCAAAAATTAGTTCTCGGCAATGCCTCCAAAATTTGGTGTTGTCTGAATTGTCAATAAAATTAAGATCAAAATCAATTGTTAAGTTCCACCAAAAATATAAAAACCTTACAACCAGTTGTAGTTAGCAAGGGTTGATCCACAGAGAACTAAATCAATTAACACTATAAACCGATTCCTAAATTAAACTCCGAAGAACAATAAACAGAAAAAAAAGGATTTTGTTCAAGAAAGCTAAGAATAGAAATTAAGTCTAAAGCAATAGCAGTAAACACGATTTGAATTACCAATTTAAAGAAATTAGTTAAGAGATGGAATTCACCACTAGATTTATATGATAATGCTAACCTACATATCCTTTATCCTAACATTATTAATTATGCCTTTATGCGATTGTGAGATTAATTCTCTATTTTCCTTAGGTTTTGATTAGTTTAGCAACTACTCAAATTAAGCCCTAAACACTAGTTAGCTACAAAGCAACTACTCTTATATCTATCTAATGATTGCATTAAGATTTAAAAAACTAATCACACTAAGGTCCGATCACATACCGGGATTGAATTGCTTAGATCATATGTCTCACTAGACGTACCACCGCAACCACGCATAGCAATCCTAGTTTTATCACTTTCAAAATTAGCAAAGAGTATAAAGACCTTTATACTAAATTAAGATAAGAAATATATGAATAAAAACACAACTGTATTAAAATAAAGAACTATGTAAGATTCACAAGATCAAAACTAAGGTTTCATATTCCCTTAACAAAATAAGCAACTTAGCCACGCATGGCGAATTCAAAATAAAAAGAAAAATGAAAGAAAGACATTGCCAAGAATATAAGGATGAAAGAAAACTGAAGATCAAACTAGTTTCCAATGGTCAAGGTTGATTGATCTTCGGTTGCTCGAACCTGAATCTCCAATCTTTGATCGAATCTCCCTTTCTCCTCTTCTTCGAATTCTCTTCAGTTGCTTAGTGGCTTCTATCCAGGACGACCTCCTTTGAAACCCTAAACAATCATATTTATAGTTTTGGGCCCATTGCTCATCATTCAGATTTGAAATTGATTTTCTGAGCCAAAGACATGGGCCGTGTCTATTGGTGCATGCCCTAGAGGCTGATACATTTGTTTGTATTTATATACATTCTATTATGCTAATTTTTATATATGAGGTAATTCATTTATTGTGTTCTTTTTAATAAACATAATAAAGTCCTTAGAATAGTAAGTTTGATGCCATAAGACATTAAGTGGTTGACTTGATCGTGAGATCCTATAGGATAAAATTAGAACACTATTCTTAAATGTCCCTAGTCAAGTATTATTGTTAACTAGGACAACCATAATGCATTGAGACTAGTATGTGCATAGACTGATGACCACATCTCACGGGTCATGAATATGAGATATCAAGTCTTCACATAGGTACATATTAGAGTAATGATGTACTGGACTGACCCGCCATGAGAATGCTACATGGATCGTTACGTGAGTATCATAAGCGATTCTCATAATGACAATGGTGTCTGTGGTCCTTTGACCTGAAATCACTACAATTCCTACATGAGGAGTTATGTGTATTGATGCCATCAAACATCATCTGTAACAAGGTGATTATAAAGTTAATTATTGGACATATCATGAATCATGCAGAGGGATGTGAGTGACTTAGATGTGATTTGTCACTCCTACACAATAGAAGCAATATCTTCAGGCCCCCTGATTGAGTGAGACTGCGAAATGCATGACTATGCTCAAATGAGTCAATATGATATATTGATTTCATTTGTTATTACAAAGTCTACTCGTGTATCAGGAAATGAAGAATTGGACTATACAAGGGTGATGCATTCCATGCCTTGTGTTCAATCTAGATATCGTGACAAAGGGACTAAACGACGTGGAAACATTGGTCATGGAAAAGTTATGTCAAATCACTAACATTCTCATTACTTGGGTAGCAGCGATGTGTTGCTAGATACCGCTCACTGCTTGTAATATTAAAATGAGATTTTAATATTACTACCAATGTAATGAGAACTTATAGGGTCATACACATAAAGCAGACTAAAATTAGAGCAATAGATCCAAGTTGGACTCAGATTCAAATGTGGGCCAGACTCATAATAGTTTAGGGTTACACAGCTTACCTTGCTGCTGCTCATACTTACTTAAGGCAGTCACTATTATAAATAGTACTTCTAAGGGGGCTATTAAGACACATTACAGAACCCTAGCAACACCTACAGAAAAGTGAGTGAGAGAGTGACATGTTTCTTCTCTTCTCTTCGCAGCTAACACTGTGTGAGAGACGTGAGGCTCCCTTTTGTGAATGTTGGTCGTTCGTGAGTCTGTTCATGTGGATACCATAGAGACATCATTACTGATATGATGTTGGTGATTCACGTCACTTCCTTTGATCACGCTTTAATAGGTAAACAATTTTGAAACTCGGATTATGGCCTTTTCGCATAGATCCTTAGTGGGAATCCTATTTTTTAGCTACGTGATGTATCCGCAATTCCCAATAGTGGTATCAGAGCATCTTGAAAAACCATGATTCAGTTTTCTATTTTCATTTTGCATGAGATAACATGTTTGCTATTCTTGTTTTTTGATAAAAGATATGATCTTTAATATGTTATCTCAGAAAAATGAATGAAACCCCTTTGCGAAAGCATATTCTATTTTATGTGATGTATACAAAACTGTGATGTTGTTTTCAAAAACCCATAAAGATGTTCATATGTTCTGTGAAAACCATTTTATTTTGAGATATATGTTTTTGCGAAGCTTTCTGGTATGTATGTGATATGTACAACATTTTGGAATCCTTATTCTCAATGTGCGGTGCAAGGGTTTAGAAAACTTTGTTCTTGGTTTATGACAGCAAAGGTTATGGAATCCTTGTTTCTGTATAAGCGGCGCAGCGCAAGGGGTTTTGGAAACCCTATTCCTGTTTTGCGGCAGCAGCATCAAGTGTTGATGTCAAGCCGTTAAGCAGGCGCAATGGTTCAAGTGTTGAACAGTAGCACAAGGGTTCTCCGTGGTGCATGAAGTGTTCTTATGTTTTTAGCACTCCCGCTTGCTGACTGGGCAGCAGGACTCCCGTGGTCGGGGCGCTACCCCAAACCCCGTTGCGTAGCGTGTGTTATTCGAAAGCACAACTTTCTATTCTTTTTAATGACTCACGAAAATAATAATGTATTATTATTTTAAGTTTGTATGTTCTTTGTGATGCATGGTGCAAGGTTATGGCCTTAGTCCTCCTTTTATGCTATTTTGGATTTTATAAATATGACCTGCGTGTCGTGCCTTTCTCTCTACATTCTGATTGTACATTCTCTTCTCACCTAACTCCCCTCAAATGTAAAAGAGGTTTCTATATAATGTAATCTTGATGTGGAGGCAAGAAGACGACATCATGTGAGGACGTTGGTGGGAGACGCTTGGTGAAGTTGGCTTTGTTTATGCTACTTTCTTAAGGGGCCATAACCATGTCACTTTTATTATATGCTTTATATGTATGAGATGCATGGATGATGTTTATAGTATGATAAACAGTTTAATAAATGGTGAGATCTAATAATAATAATAATAAATCCCTCAAAGCAAATATTAAGTCATTCAGTGATGCCTTCCAATGTGTGGTACTCATCAAGACTAGTATCAATCAAGTGTAGGTCTGTCAAAGCATAATGCCTTTATCTATATTAGTAAGACACAATGCGATAAGGGTAATATCTAACTGCCAACCATTGGGTCTGACTTAACTAGGCCATTTCAATAGGATTGAAGGCTTAGAGGCATGAAGTTAGGCTTTAGTCCATTAGATGGATTGAAATAAGTGTTATTCACCCAACTATCCAAGAGTTACATTAGATGGATTGGAATAATTGAATTTTGGGTGATCAACCAAAGCTGACTCAAAACTAGGTAAAATATGGATCTTGGACCACTAGGAAATCTTTCAATAGGATTTTTCGAGTCAATGCTGAGAGTCATTGATTTGAATAAAATAGTGGGAGGCATATTTAATTAAAAGACCTCATTAAATAATGGGATGCCTACTGATGTGTGTGAAACAACATCATGTTTTGTTCTTGTTTTGCATGCATTCTTGAGCATTTTAGGCATTTTAGTTTCTCTTTTGGTTTATTTTTCCCTTAGTTCGGATAACTGCGGTGTTTTTGGTGTTCTTGTGCAGGATTAATGTTGAATTAGCCTTGGATTGAATGGAATGCTTACATGTTTGAAGTTGGAGCTTAATGGATAGCAAAAAGGTGCAAAAAGACCATTCCAGAGGGATCCATGGCCTGCCCGTGGTTTCTACCACGGCCATAATTCGAGGGAGTCAAGAAAAGCAAAATCAAAATTTCAGAATCAACCACGGCCTGACCGTCGTGGCCACCACGGCCGTGGTTGAGAGTCAGCTTGACAAACTTAAATCCAGAACTGACCACGGCCTGGCTGTGGTACCCATCACGGCCATGGATCGTAGCGCGCAACAGTTTTTATATTTTTCTTTTTATTTCTTTTGGGGGTTTTTTAGCTAATTAAAACCCTATGGTTATAAATAGAGGTTCTGAATACAATAAGGATGTTCTAAATTGGTTGAAAGGAGGCACTCTTGGAGGCTCTTGATCTCCATCTTTCTCCCCTCTTCTCTCTTTGCTACGGGTTTGGATATTTAAGAACATGTTTTCTGATTTCTTTTTCTCTATGTCTGAGTAGTTTCCTTTATTTTAGGATTGGGCAATGCCCTTTGATACATTGATAATGATTAATTGACGTTGTTTCCCCTTTTATTAATCTTGAATGTTCTTTGATTCAATCCTTATTTCTTTTATTCATGTTAATTTGCTGGCAACTTATTTGCATCTCATAGGCATTTGGGGACGTACTGAGAGGTGAACCTAAGTGTTGGAACCATAAGAATTGAACTTAAGGTCTAAATCACGAGAGTAGTTTTAGCCTTTCGAGGATTCAATGAATTACCACAATGCGTAATGGGTTCAATTTAAATTCAATTACCATGAGAGTAGGAATTGGTTTAATTGGGTACGGATCTTGTATCTTGAGAAAGAACATTAACTAATTTAGGGTAATTCACCTTCAATTGAATTTTAGATTTAATAAAAGGGTTATCAATTAGGATTTGTCTTGTATCATTGTGGTACCCCAATCTTGGAAGCTTTCTTGAATCTGAATATCCTTCTTGATAACTTGCTATTTTTGTTCTAAATTCTGCACTTTGATTTTTATTTAATTGCTTATTACTACGTTCTTCTTAATTAACAATCACATTCCCTTTTTGTTTAATTTAATTGAATTAATTAATTAATTGGTATTCATAGACACAGTCCCTGTGGATTCGATCTTTTTATTACTTGACAACGAAACCGTACACTTGCGGATTTCACGCATCAAGTTTTTGGTGCCGTTGCCGGGGATTGTATTTTTCTTGAATATCAGTTTAATTTTATATTTAATTATTTTAAACCTTTTTATTTTTACCATATTATTACATTCATGTTTTCTCTTTGACTCTCTCCAGGTAATTTCTCTGGTTTATGCAAAGTACTAGACGTTCTGGGACTCTTGTTGAAGCAGATCCAGAAATTGAAAGAACTTTACGTAGAAGGAGAAGACAACAAAGGCAAAGAGTAAGAGAAATATCTAAACCACCACTTGTCATGGCAGCAGTTGAGGATAACAAACCGTTAAAAGAGTATGCAGCTCCTAACGCTCGGGGTTTACAATCTGGAATTGCTCGGCCAGACATTGAAGCCAGGCACTTCACCATACCTCCTGCCTTACTTTCTATGATAAGGCAGAACCAGTTTGGAGGATTACCGTCAGAGGATCCTAATGATCATGTGGATATGTTCTTGGAGTTCTGTGAGACCTTCAAGATTGAAGGCGCCTCTGTTGATGCTATTCGTCTCTGCTTGTTTCCTCTATCATTGAGAGATAGAGCTAGAGCTTGACTGAAGTCTGTTCCTGCTGAGACGATAACTACTTGGGACTAATTGGAGCAAGCCTTTTTGGATAAATTCTTTCCACCTTCCAAGATTACTCACTTAAGGACCCAAATCACAAGCTTTGTTCAGAAAGATGACGAGTTATTGTTAGAAGCTTGGGATAGATATAAGGCTTTGCTGGAAGCCTGCCCACACCATGGGTTAGAGAAATGGTTGATAGTCCACACCTTCTACAATGGTTTGGAATATTCTTCTAAGGTGTCTCTTGACTCCGCAGCTGGTGGAGCTTTGATGAATAGAAGGCTCACTGAGGCTTATGAGATAATTGAGAGTGTAGCTTCAAATTATCACCAATGGGCTAATGAAAGAGGCCATAACCCGAGATAGCTCTCGGGAGGTAAGTTTGAGGCAGATGATGTTGATTTAATTATGTCAAAGTTTGATTCTTTGAATAAACGTTTTGACATGCTTGAGAAAGCTCATGTTAATGCCATAGGTGCCTCTAACAATTTTTGTGAGATTTGTGGAGCACAGGGACATATGGGAGCTGAATGCCAAGTTGGAATTGGATCCTCACATGGTGCACCGGTGGAGCAAGTGGAATCATGCCACAATTTTCATGACTTCAACCAAAAGGGGAGGAATGAGCCGTATTCCCAAACTTACCACCCCGGTTGGAGGTCACATCCTAACTTCTCTTACTGGAATAGTCAATATCAAGCTAGGCAAGGTAGTGCTCAACCCTCTTCTGGATTTCAACAGGTACAAAAATCTAGACTTGAGTCTCTTCTTAAGAATTTTGTTGAGAGCCAGTCTAAGCAGAATGAGGAGTTTAGGCACCATGGGTAAGTTGTGACTGAGGCCATTAGAGAGTTGTTAGCTAAGGTTGATAATTTGGCCATTCATAATAAGATGTTGGAAACCTAGATTGCCCAACAAGCAAGCACTTCACATAGGCAACAAGGTAAGTTTCCTGGTCAACCAGAAATAAACCCAGGGAATGAACATTGTAAAGCTGTGAGTTTGAGGAGTGGAAAGAAATTAGAGGATTCTAAAGGTAAGGGGGAGAATGACAAAGATGAGGGGACTAAGGAAAAACAGACTAAGACACAGCCCTTAGGTGAGGAGGAAACTAATGAGAAAGTCTCTAAGTATGTATCCCCTAAGCCATACCAACCCCCAGTTCCTTTCCTTCAAAGACTTGCTAAGGCCAAGTTAGATAGGCAATTTGGGAAGTTCTTAGAGGTTCTTAAGAAATTGTACATTAATGTACCCTTCACTGAGGCGTTAAAACAAATGCCTACATATGCTAAGTTTCTTAAGGACATCTTATCTAATAAGAAGAAGCTAGAAGAATATGAGACAGTAGCTTTAACTGAGGAGTGTAGTGCCTTAATTCAAAATAAATTGCCTCCTAAGTTAAAGGATCCAGGTAGCTTATCTATTCCCTGTTTGATTGGCAACACTAACTTTGATAAAGCTCTATGTGACTTAGGGGCTAGTGTTAGTCTTATGCCCCTTTCTATATATAAAAAGTTAGAGGTGGGTGAACTAAAACCCACAACAATCTCACTTCAATTGGCGGATCGGTCTATCAAGTACACCATAGGCATCTTGGAGGATGTTCCCATTAAGGTTGGTAAGTTTTACATGCTAGTGGATTTTGTTGTACTTGACATGGAAGCTGATGCTACAATGCCGTTCATACTTAAGCGTCCTTTCCTTGCCACTGGAAGGGCGATCATTGATGTCCACGAAGGGAAATTGACTTTGCGATTGAATGATGAGGAAGTAGTTTTTGATGTTTTTAAATCTGAAAATAATTATAATTCCTCAAATTCATGTAATCGCATAGATGCTACTAATATTGTGGATAATGTTGTGCTTTCAGGTGAGCAGGAATCAGTGGCTGATGCTATGCTAGAAAGGACCTTGCCCAGGGGTACTACAAAATTTAAGGAGTCCAAGCCCTGCAAGAAAGGACCTAAGAAGCATAATGACAAGTGTGTCGAGAAGTGTGAATTTAAACTCGGGGATAGAGTTCATGTTAATAACTCGCTTCTACATTTCTGTCCTAGTAAGTTATGGTCGAAATGGTCTGGACCATATGAGATTGTTTGAGTTTTATCCTACGGTGTGCTTGAGGTGCAGAAAGAAGGTCATAAGCCTTTCATGATAAATAGCCAGAGAGTGAAACACTTTGAAGGAGTGGGGACTAAGCACTACTCTATTGACATCACCTGAGCATAAAAACTAGACCAGAGTCGAGCTAATGACTTTAAACAAGCGCTTCTTGGGAGGCAACCCAAGTTTCTTTGTTTTTGTTTTTTCTTTTAATTTTTTTTTCTCTTTTTTGATTTTGTGTGTTGAATTGTTGGTTTAATCTTTATCTCATGGATTTTGTCTAGGTTTGACTTTTTTTAAGCTAAATTTAGAAGAAGAGTGAAGTCAGAAGGTTCCACACTCAGCCCATGAAAAATTCTATGGCCATGGATTGAACACCAGAAGTTTTTCCACCATCACAGTGAGTTCTTTTCTTTTATCCCTTCTCTTGTTTTAGATTTTAACATTGGGGACAATGTAAGTTCTAAGCTTGGGGAGTATTTTTGTATTTTCATATTTTCATATTCATTAGTTTCATGCATTTTCATATCTTGTTTTGCATTGCATTTTCATGTTGCATTTTAACACCATCATATCTCTTGGGTTTTTGGTTGAACTTGTGCCCCTCTCTTTTGAGGATTTTGAGATGGTATTGATTTGGAACCCAATTGTTGATTCTTGTGATAGGCTACAGGCATTGTTTTAATTGATAGTAGAGGTGATCTTTTGATAGTTGATAATTAGCATATGTTCTCTGAATTTATGCTTCTCATTGAATTTTTAAACCTCTAAATGTAAGTTTTGAGCTTATATGAGACTTATGCATTATATGATTTTTATTTCCATTCTTTGTGTTGAGTGATATTTCTTATTGATCTTGTGCTCTAGAACTTGATTTGAAACCTTTTTGAGGCAAAATTTTTGGTTGCATGCTTGAATATGATTAAGGCATTTTAGGTATTTTTCTGGCCTTCTGAAATTATTACACTTTCATCCTCTAGTTGCCCATTTTGAGCCTATTGCATACTTGTTTTCATGATACCTATGCTGAAACATTGTTGGTTATCATTTAGAATATTAAATGGAGCAAAGTGGGTTTAAAAGTTGTGATGTGTTGGGAATCATATGTGAATGACATTTCTTTTTTTTTTTTTTTAAAAGGGTGCAAATAAAAGAAGATCATAAGAAGCTTGAAAAAGAGAGAAAGACAGGAAAGAAAAGAAAGGAAGAAAATACTTGGAAATATGGAGTTATGCTTTTGATTGAAAAATTGTCTTTGCTCCATTTAAGTTCTATTGGATTACTTGTGTTTATTAAGAATCTTGATGAGCCCTTTTGTGCAAACCTTCCTTTCTCTTCCTTACCTAACATCATTCCCATGGCTCCATTACAACCCTTAAAAGACCTTTTGATTCTTGCATGCATGCTGATTATTAGTGAAAATTTGGTTTCTTATCAAGCATATGGAAGTGCATTTTCTTTGATGGAATTTGAGCATATGGTTTCCACCCTTAAACACTTTGAGTGTGGTTAGTAGAGTGAACTTGATTCAATCAGTGAGGATGCATGATTTCTGAGAACTTAGCCTCTAATTGGACTTGATTTTGATTACCTCTCAAATTCTTTGGTTGCCTTAGCCTATTGCTTGGATATTGTTTTCTCGGGTTCCTTATTCTTTATCGTCTTTTGATCCCATATCTTGGTTTGACATTAGTTATTGCTTGGGGACAAGCAAAGTCTTAAGCTTGGGGGGATTTGATGTGTGTGAAACAACATCATGTTTTGTTCTTGTTTTGCATGCATTCTTGAGCATTTTAGGCATTTTAGTTTTCCTTTTAGTTTGTTTTTCCCTTAGTTCAGATAACTGCGGTGTTTTTGGTGTTCTTGTGCAGGATTAATGTTGAATTGGCCTTGGATTGAATGGAATACTTGCATGTTTGAAGTTGGAGCTTAATGGATAGCAAAAAGGTGCAAAAAGACCATTCTAGAGGGATCCACGGCCTACCCGTGGTTTCTACCACGGACATGGTTCGAGGGAGTCAAGAAAAGCAAAATCAAAATTCCAGAATCAACCACGGCTTGGCCGTGGTGGCCACCACGGCCGTGGTTGAGAGTCAGCTTGACAAACTTAAATCCAGAACTGACCACGGCCTGGCCGTGGTACCCACCACGGTCGTGGATCGCAGCGCGCAACAGTTTTTATACTTTTCTTTTTATTTCTTTTAGGGACTTTTTAGCCAATTAAAACCCTAGGGTTATATATAGAGGTTCTAAATACAATGAGGATGTTCTAAATTAGTTGAAAGGAGGCACTCTTGGAGGCTCTTGATCTCCATCTTTCTCCCCTCTTCTCTCTTTGCTACGGGTTTAGATGTTTAAGAACATGTTTTCTGATTTCTTCTTCTCTATATCTGAGTAGTTTCCTTTGCTTCTAGGATTGGGCAATGCCTTTTGATACATTGATAATGATTAATTGACGTTGTTTCCCCTTTTATTAATCTTGAATGTTCTTTGATTCAATCTTTATTACTTTTATTCATATGAATTTGCTGGCCACTTATTTGCATCTCATAAGCATTTAGGGATGTACTGAGAGGTGAACCTAAGTGTTGGAACCATAAGAATTGAACTTAAGGTCTAAATCACGAGAGTAGTTTTAGCCTTTCGAGGATTCAATGAATTACCACAAAGCGTAATGGGTTCAATTTAAATTCAATTACCACGATAGTAGGAATTGGTTTAATTGGGCACAGATTTTGTATCTTGAGAAAGAACATTAACTAATTTAGGGTAATTCACCTTCAATCAAATTTTGGATTTAATAAAAGGGTTGTCAATTAGGATTTGTCTTGTATCATTATGGTACCCCAATCTTGGAAGCTTTCTTGAATCTGAATATCCTTCTTGATAACTTGCTATTTTTGTTCTAAATTCTGCACTTTGATTTTTATTTAATTGCTTGTTACTACGTTCTTCTTAATCAACAATCATATTCCCTTTTTGTTTAATTTAATTGAATTAATTAATTAATTGGTATTCATAGACACAGTTCCTGTGGATTTGATATTTTTATTACTTGACGACGAAACCGTACACTTGCGGATTTCACGCATCACCTACGATATGATCGTACACCTTAATAAGCTCTATCAAGAGCAGGCCAGACATAAGTGATACGAGGTCTCTAAAGCATTGTTTCAGTGCAAGCCAGTAGAAGGAAGCCCTGTTGGTGCTCATGTACTCAAGATGATTAGGTACATTAAAAACCTAGAGAGACTTGGTTTTCTGTTGGGCCAAGAGTTGGCCACTGACTTAGTCCTACAATCATTATCAGAAAGTTTTAGTCAATTTATCATGAATTATAATATGAATGAAATTGACAAATCACTACCAGAGCTGCTAGGCATGTTGAGAACTGCTGAGCAAAACATAAACAAAGGCAAAGGAAAGGCCATCATGATGGTCCAAAAGAATAAGGGCAAGAAACAGCAGAAAAAGCCCAAGGACAAGTGAAAGGGCAAGGGCAAGGATAAGTTCAAGCCTAGTATTTCTGGCTTGAAACCAATGGGTGGAGTGGCTAAGGAAGGTACATGCTTCCACTGTGGTCATACTGGACATTAGAAGAGGAACTGTGCCAAGTACCTGGAGGAGCTTAAGAAGAAGAAAGGAAGTGAGACTTCCACTTCAGGTATTTTTGTTATAGAAGTCAATATATCTACTTCAGCATCATGGGTATTAGATACTAGATGTGGATCTCACCTTTGTGTAAATGTGTAGGATCTAAAGAGTAGTAGACCATTGACGAAAGACAAAATCGACCTACGAGTGGGAAATAGAGCAAAGATTGCTGCATTAGCTGTAGGGACTTACTTGTTATCTTTACCCACTGGGCTTGTAATAGAGTTAGAGAATTGCTATTTTGTGCTTGTTATTAGCAGGAATATAATTTCTATTTCTTGTTTAGACAAGAAAGACTTTTCTTTTATTATAAAGGATAAATGTTGTCTATTTATATGAATGATATTTTTTATGGTAGTGCACAGTTGAGTAATGGAGTTTATGTCATTGATCTTGAAACACCCGTCTATAATATAAATACAAAGAGGTTTAAATCAAACGATCTAAACCTAACTTTTCTCTAGCATTGTTGTTTGGGGCACATAAATGAGAAATGCATCTCCAAACTCCATAAAGATGGATTCTTGGACTCGTTTGATTTTGAATCATATGAGATATGTGAATCTTGTTTATTGGGGAAGATGATAAAGACCCCATTCACTGGACAAGGTGAAAGGGCTAATGATCCTTTAGGCCTTATATATAGTGATGTATGTGGGTCACTAAACACACTCGCTAGAGGTAATTTTCAATACTTCATTACATTTACTGATGATTTCAGTAGATATGGATTTGTATATCTTATGAAGCACAAATTAGAATCCTTTGAAAAGTTCAAAGATTTCAAGAATGAAGTACAAAACTAACTTGATAAGAGTATTAAAATCCTTCCATCAGATCGAGGAAGTGAATACTTAAGCCAACAATTTGATGATCATCTGAAAGAGTGTGAGATAATATCTCAACTCACTCCACCAGGAACACCACAATGAAATAGTGTCTTTGAAAGGAGGAACCAGACCTTGTTGGACATGGTCCGATCTATGATGAGTCATGCAGACCTTCCAGGCTCCTTCTGGGGACATGCTCTGTTAACAGCAGCTTTCACACTTAACCGTGTTCCATCTAAGATGGTTCAAAAGACACCATATGAAATATGGAATGGGCGATGACCCAATTTGTCTTTCATGAAGATTTGGGGCTGCAAAGCTTATGTGAAACATCAAGTTTTTGATAAGCATAGACCCAAATCAGATAAATGCTTCTTTGTGGGTTATCCCAAGGAAACCAAGGGAAACTATTTCTATAATTCTACCGAGGGCAAAGTGTTTGTCGCACGGACTGCTGTGTTTCTAGAAAGGGAATTTATCTCCAAAGGAACCAGTGGGAGGAAAGTAGAACTTGAAGAAGTTCAAGGTTCACAGAGTAGCAACAAACCGATGATGGACATAGAGCAGCCTCCACAAAATGTTGTGGAATAACAACCTGCTCTAGTAGCACAAGACCTGCGTAAGTCTAACAGGATATGTCATCAACCAAAGAGATATAGATTTCTCATGACCCAACAAGGTGACATATTGCTCATGGATCAAGATGAGCCTGTGACTTACCAAGAAGCCATTATTGGCCCAGAATCTGAGAAATGGCTTGAGGCCATGAGATCTGAAATGGATTCTATGTATGTCAACTAGGTATGGACCTTGGTTGACCCATTTGAAGGGGTAAAACCCATTGGGTACAAGTGGGTTTTCAAGAAGAAAACTCACATGGATGGTAATGTGCATACCTTTAAGGTGCGATTTGTGGCTAAAGGTTTCAAACAAATTCATGGTGTAGACTATGATGAGACTTTTTCCCCAGTTGTGATGCTTAAATCCGTTCGGATCTTGCTTGCTATTGCAGCATACCATGATTAATGGAAATCTTCTCGAGGATGTATACATGATACAACCTGAGGGTTTGCCCACTCCAGAGAATGTTGGAAAGGTGTGCAAGTTGCAATGATCTATTTATAGATTGAAGCAAGCTTTCAGAAGCTGGAATCTTCATTTTGATCATACAATAAAATAGTTTGGTTTCATCAAGAATGAAGAAGAATCTTGTGTCTACAACAAGGTTAGTGGGAGCACTATTATCTTTCTGATATTGTATATAGATGATATACTACTTATCGGAAATGACATCCCTACCCTACAGTCTGTAAAGACTTAGGTAGGGAACTGCTTCTCTATGAAGGATTTGGGTGAAGCCACCTATATGTTAGGTATCAAGATCTTTAGAGATAGATCACTGAGACTGCTTGGCCTAAGTTAGAGTACATACATAGACAAATTATTAAGACGATTTAACATACATAAATCCAGGAAAGGACTCTTGCCTATGTCATATAGTGTAAACCTATCTAAGGCTCAATCCCCTTCCACCTAGGACGAGAGGGATCGCATGAGCAAGATTCCATATGCATCTGGAATTGGATCTATCATGTATGCCATGTTATGTACTCGACCAAACATCTCGTATGCTTTGAGCATGACGAGCAGGTACCAGTCTGATCCCGGTGAGAGTCACTGGACTGCTATCAAGAACATCCTTAAGTACTTGAAAAAGACTAAGGATTCATTCTTAGTATATGGAGCCGAGGAAGAGCTAGTTGTAAAGGGTTACACTGATGCTAGCTTCCAAACTGATAAGGATGACTCTAGATCGCAATCAGGTTATGTTTTTTACCTAAATGGTGGGGTTGTGAGCTGGAAGAGTTCAAAGTAGGAGACAGTCGCCGATTCTACCACAGAGGCTAAGTATATTGCTACATTGGATGCAGCAAAGGAGGCCGTTTGGATCAGGAAGTTCATTGCTGAACTTGGCATTGTTCCTAGCATTGTGGACCCAGTGGACCTCTATTGTGATAATAATAGAGCCATTGCACAAGCTAAGGAGCCTAGATCTCACCAGCAATCCAAACATATACTTAGACGCTTCCATCTCATTCGAGAGATCATCGATAGAGAAGATGTGAAGATATGCAGAGTACAACTGATTACTACTGCAAGTGCACAGATCGCTCAAGTAATACAGATACAGAGTAAAAGTTCGTTCCCACGAGGATATTACGATATAAAGCTAAATACCAACTAATAGCTTAATCCATTCTAGTCAAGGACATAAAAATAAGAAAAACAATAAACTATACTAAACCTAATCTACAAAAGCAATAAACATAAACACGGTTAGGTTTTAGGAAATCCTCCTTCATCCCCTACATCTACCAACAACATGCAATCCTCCTCATAAACACAAATGCATTGATTAGGTTAGCTTGAGAATCTGATGTAGTCAAAAGCCTATATCTAAGTCAATCAACCCTGGTTTCAATTGTCTAACTCACTAAGTGTCCTTGAGAGCCAGCTCAACTTTCACTCATGAACGATCTATTCTCAGTCACACACTATACATGACCAATAGGTATATTTCTATCCTATTAACGGATCAACTCATCCAAGCCAATTGAACTCACCAAACATGCATCAACCACACCATATCCATATCAACAAATCCCTATGTCTAGTTTATTTGCCAATATTAGGATCATGCAATTAGTGATCAGCCAACCACAAGCATTAAGCATAGATTATGATTGAACAGTAATCAAACATCTACACAAACTCAGAGAAGAACACATCATTAATATATATAAAAGGATCCAAAATATTCCTAAACAAAGCTTAACTATACAACAGATAAGGAAGAGAAGAGAGAAAGAGAAAAGACAAAAGGAAGCGCATTAGATTTGTCTTTAAAGCTTGAATCCTCCTTTAATCCTTTGATCCTTGCCTCCAACCCACCAGAAATGAAGATCTAGCCAAACTATCTGATGCACAATTTTTAGTTTCAAACAAGTCTACAAACTTGATGCAGGATTAATTGTTGCTTTGCGAACCCAAGTGCAGGTTGTCTCAAGTAATAAATTTCTCGGGAGTCCGAGGTCGATCCACAGGGAATTGTTGAAGATTAATTAAGGTGAAGTAAATATTTTGTTACTATGATAAAAATTATTTACTTGGGTTAAAAGATCCACTCTTGGTAAATAAAATAAATGTAAGATTAATTTCTTTTATAACTCAATTAGAATCCTTGCAACATGGAGGTTCCAATCAGAAAATACAATATTAAAAGTCCATTTAAAATAATATATGTAATTATATTATGTTTCCTAAAAATATTACCACCACTTATAAATGGGTTAAAGCATTCATTGTGCTAATATTTTGTCTACAACAAATCAAGAACTCCTCTTTACAAAGATGGTTTCTAAATTATAAGAAACAAATTATAATACGTATAATGGTTACGAGAAAATATAAATCATTTAAGCACAAGAGAAGAATAAATCTAACCTTACTTTATTACCAAGAGCTTCACCCTTTCACCCAAGTAAAATGAAACTTAGTTACTTATAGATAAGAAGAAAGAAAGAGAGAAGAAGAAGAAGAATAATAAGAAGAAGAACATGACTTTAATTTAGAACAAAGGAAAATTACTACAAGAAAACCTAGTAACAAAATGGCATCATTTTGGTAACTAACACCTAACACCCATCAATGATCTGCCAAGGACCCCTTTTATAGAGGATTAGAGATACAAAATGATAAGTAGGCTGAGTCATTAGTGGGTGGATGAGTGGAAAATGAGTGGAAAATGCCAAATGACTTTTGGTGAGTGGAAAATTATGGAGATTCCTTATCTCTGAAATCATGCAGCTCTAAAGTCATTGCATTCGTCATTTTTGAACCAAGTGGTCTTCATAAAAGTTGTAGGCCTAGATCTTAGCTTTCAAATGACTTTAGTTTAAGTCCAATATCATTTCTTATAACTCCAGATACATTCAAATTACTACATACTGCCTAGGCCCAATCATAGCTCCCCTGTTCTGACTTCCAAGCCTAATATCACCTTCAAGGAGTCCGATTCTGGAAATGTGTTCAGCATTAAAGTTGTAGATATTGGTCTTAACTATTCAGTGGCCAAATTTTAGCTGATTTGATAACTTCTAGCCCGAAAAATGGCATAAACAGTACACATAAGTCAAGCTGTCAGGAACAGTACTCTAGTTCTTACTTCAACCCCAATTTGAGTTATCTACTCATGTGATTGGGCCTTTGAAGTCTTCATGAAAGTTATAGAGCTCTCTCTTATCTTTAAAATGCCATTAGATTCACCTTATTTGACCACCTACATCCCAAGATATAGCCCAAATACAGAAATAATGTAAGACATAAATTATGCTAAAAAAATTCAATTAAATCCAATTTGAGTTCAAACTTACAAAACATAATCAAAATCAATCAATTAAGTACATGGAGAGTGTAAATGACTAAAAATGAAGGCTTATTAATGTATCAAATATGTGATCATCAAATTCCCCTACACTTAGCTTTTTGCACTCCTGGGCAAAACACAATACCAAAACTAAAAAAAAAAAAAAAAAAAAACGAAACAGACTCAAAAGTTAAACACTCTAAAAGACTTAATTTAAAAATGAAGAGTAACCAATCATTCAAGTAATCAAAACATTTATGAGGTAACATATCTTCACATCTCAAACCAACAAGCAAGGAAACTTCAATTGAAAAGCATGAGTCAAGAATGATAGATTTTCACAAGATTCACTCTCAATCCCTCAAGTGTTTAAAAGGTAGGTATTTCACTCAATTCAACCCATGAAAATTGCACTACCATAAACTTGCTTATCTTCTACTTCTCCACTACTCAGAACACATGCATACACAAATCATGAGAACTTTATTCAAGGTTGTAATGAGATCAAGGTAAAGGAGGAGGTAATATGGATATGACAAGTTAAACACCAGAGAATAAAAGAACATGAGAGCTGAGTTCAATTAACAAGCATGAAAGTTCATCCCAACTCCACCTAATACAAATTCCCTTTACATATTCTTTTCCTTTCCTTTATTACCTTGTTGACCCTCTTCTTTTTACACATTTGTTTTGATTAATTTTTTTTTTTTTACAAAAAGAACATCATATATACATTTTTTTAACCATTCTGCACACACACCGCCACACTTGTTCAAGAACTCATCGAATGACAAAACTAATGTTCTCTTATTCCCTAAGGTCAAGCAAGAACATGATTTTTCATTTAAGGCACATAATGAGTTCGAAATAAAGAATAGTCAAATAAGCTCAAAGGGGCTAAGCAAGGGGAAACAGGTCATTTCTAATGCTTTATGTTGGAAGGAATCAGAGAATTTTCAAGAAGTCATAAGAGTGCTTGATATCATATTGAGATAACATGCTGCTAAACAAGGTTGGCTATTTGATTAAAGTAGCTATTTCAAGAAAAATGCCTCAATCATATTTATGTATGCATATGAAAATGTAGTCTAAAAAAGAATCAAAGCAAGTTCTAGAGTAACAATTCCATGAGTGAAATTCACACAAGAAAGAAAAGAATAGTACAAATGTTCAATCCATTCATCAATAGGCTCAAAATCTCACAAGGCATAATTCTATCATTCTCAGTCCACCAATTCAACATCCATAACCAAGCATGTGAATTTTACGAAAGAAGACAATTTACTCAATCATGCAAATTTTCCTAAATTTGAATTGCTACTTCCACACAAACTAGTTACTACCCCAACTAAGATGCGTCTCAAGAGTAAAATTTACTCCTTACTCTACCATCCTTAACTGGTTTAGTAAGTTACAGACAAACATATAAACACAACAAACATATTAATACACACACTTCCTAATTTTTTTTTATTTTACACAACTATCCTTCCCCCCAACCAGATCACAACATTGTCCTCAATGTCAAAGATAGATAGGTAAAGGATAAAAGATAGTACCTGTTGTTGTAATTACTGAAAAGAAAAATCTCACACAAATTTAAACAGAAAAAAAAGTACGATAAATAAAACTAAAGATAAAGGATAGTTATAGATGAAGTGACAGATCACACTCTTATTCCTTGCTGCCTCCCTTGCTGTTGCCTCTCTTGCTGCTGCCTCCCTTGTTGTTGCCTTCTGACTAATCTATCTGAGCTGTTACTGGATCAGGTTCATAAACAAAAACTTCTAATTTATCAATCAACTCATCAACAGTGAAAGCAAAAATAAAGAGTCGTCTTGCCGAAAGTGTGATGAATTTTTGTTCCATAGCATGGTCAAGAAAATATAACAAAAGATCAAAAAAATTATTAACATTCAGCAAACCTATGGGTTTATGGTGGATGTTCAGTTGGGCCCAAGAGACAATTTGAAAAATTTCTTCTAAAGTACCAAAACCACCTGGTAAGGCTATGAATGCATCAGAATTTGCAAGCATTGTCCTCATTCGTTCATCCATAGATGATACTTGAAGCTCCTCCCTAATTGTTTTTCCAGTGATATTCTGTTGAGCTAAAGGTCTAGGAATGATACCTAAAACCTGACTACCTTTTAAATGAGCAACAAGTGATACAGCCTTCATTAACCCAATGCTGCCTCTCCCATATACTAAATGAATTTTCCTCGTAGCAAGTGTTCTACCAACAGTGCTTGCTACATTTACAAACTCTAAACTCTTCCCATAACTTGTCCCACAAAATACACAGATATTGAGAAATCTACGAACTGAAGAAGAAGCTCCCTCCATTTCTACACTCACTCTCTTTGAATGATTAAGAGTTGCAGAAAAGTAAAGAAAATGAAGTGTTTAAATAGGGAAGAGAATAGAAAAAGTAATAATAGCTCCTATATGGGTAGGTTGGCTGTTGTCAGAAAAGTTTGAATTTAAATTTTTTTTTATTTTTCTTTACTTTTTTTTTGACTTCAAGAAAACCATCAGGGTAAAGAAGTCTAGAAACCCCTAAAGGACCCTGCCCAAAGCATCGTCTGTCCAAAACTCAAATATAACAAAATCATACAAAGATAAAATAATAATAACAAATGATTACATATCTTTATGTACAGGTTTCATGGCAGATCTTTATACTGCGCGTCATGAGTGCAGTAATACCAAGACGGCTCAGCCAATCTGGGCATTCTTCTCCCTCCCGCTTGTGGGATATTTTGGATTGAGCTACGACGCCACTAATTAAAGTGCGTAAATCGACACCTACCACCAACGACCACGGCCCGGTGAGAGGTCGCTGAAGAGCCCATGACATTAAATCACAGGATCCAGCTCAGAGGCATTGTCACGCGAGAATGCAAACATGGGACGCTTCTTTCTGTCCATCAGCAAGCAGAACCTTTGGTTAAAACCTGGGAATGCTTGCGCGGCTCTCTACAGAGCATGGCACACAAACCTTATTTACCAACCGGCGTGCGAAGGTCCACCCGAGTCAATGACGGGTCTGCCACTCCATTGGCAGGGGCTCCTAATCTAATTAAAGACCAAGTATAACCGAAGTTTCTCCCGTTTTTATTTTATTTATTTCATTTTTTTTTCATTTTTTTCTTCTTTTTTTTTCTTTTCTTTTTTTTTTTTTTTTTTTTTTTCTTTTGTCCTTTTTTTTTTTTAAGATGTACAAGATAATATATATATGTTGTTGTGATTGTGGCTCACATCTTCCTCTGGTTTCACGTCCAGAAACGAATTAAACGCCTTCTATGAGTCGAGGATAAGCTTCCCATCTAATTTTCTTATAAATTGGCAAACAGGGTCTTTTTGAGTCAGATTCCCAAGACTATAACGCTCTTGCTCGTCTTTGAAGAGATTCCACAAACTAAGAAGTTCACGCTGCACAATTCCACAAGAATGCGTCTCAAGAGTCAATAAGATATTATCTAATGACTCCTTACTCAGTCCATTTTTGATGAAGAATATTTTATCTTCTCTGTTTATGAAAACCATCCCCAAAGAGCGACATCGTGTGTTGCAATTCCATCGTGCACACTTGTAACAAACTTTCATTCTTTTTGCTCTTCTCCTTTTTGAAAATGAACTTTTACCGAGACCAGACATGTATGGGACAAATGAATCTGAAGATTCACCAGCTAAACAAACCTTTGCTTCGATTATCCAGTGTATATCTTCTGGGATGCCCTTATACATTAACAATCTCAGTCTTTCACACCTAGCTTTATAGACTTTTGTTAGAGCATTTAGAGGGAGAGAAGGAAAATGTTTGCTTAGATTTGAGAGAATGACATCCATTTTAAAAGGAGAAGAAATTTGTTATTATGGGAAACTGAAAAACAAACCGACTTGAGAGTCACGAAGTACCGTTATCTGCCATTTAACTGGGAACACAAAGAACTGCAAAAAGAAAGAAACAACATTAAAATAAATTCTACTCATAACAAGGATTAGAAAGAGAAATGGATTCTACCTCAACAACTTGATGTTCCAGAAATGGTTTGAGTCTTTGTCCATTGACCTTAAATACAATATCATTCCTAGGATTCTCAATGTCTATGGCCCCATAAGAATACACATGTTGACAATATAAGGACCAATCCACCTAGATCTCAATTTTCCAGGGAATAGGTGAAGACGAGAATTATAAAGTAGAACTTTTTGACTAATTTCAAAAGTTTTTCTCAAAATTGATTTGTCATGAAAAGCTTTTGTTCTAGCTTTATAAATCGTTGAGTTTTCATATGCATCATTTCTTAATTCCTCAAGTTAATTCAATTGCAATTTGCGTAACTTGGAAGCATCATCAAGACTTAAGTTGAAAGCTTTAATGGCCCAAAATGCTTTATGCTCCAATTCTACAAGCAAATGACAAGGTTTTCCATAAACTAACCGATAGGGAGACATGCCCAAAGATGTTTTAAAAGCAGTACGGTAAGCCCAAAGTGCATCGTTTAGTCTTAATGACCAATCTTTACGATTTGGGTTAACCATTTTTTCAAAAATTTGTTTAATCTCCCTATTTGCTAATTCAACTTGTCCACTTATCTGAGGATGATAAGGGGTTACAATTTTGTGGGTAATGCAATATTTCTTCATTAAGGATTCAAATGGTTTATTGCAAAAATGTGTTCCCCCATCACTGATGATAGCTCGAGGAATTCCAAATCGACTCAAAACATTTTCTTTTAAAAATTTTAGAACAGTTTTATGATCATTGTGTCGACATGGAATCGCCTCAATCTATTTTGAGACATAATCAACTGCAACCAAAATGTACACAAATCCAAAAGATGATGGAAATGGACCCATGAAATCAATTCCCCAACAATAAAAAATTTCAATGACAAGGATAGGATTCAAAGGCAACATATTTCTTTTAGAAATGGACCCCAATTTTTGATAACTTTCACAACTTTTGCAAAAAGTATAACTGTCCTTGAATAAAGTGGGCTAATAAAATCCGCACTGCAAGATTTTTGCGGCTGTTTTCTTTGAAGAAAAATGACCTCCACATGCTTCTGAATGAAAAAATTTAATGACACTACTTACCTTATTATCGGGTACACATCTCCAAAAAATTTGATCAGGATAATATTTGAACAAATATGGGTCATCCCAAAAGAAAATTTTCACCTCAATCAAAAACTTTTTTCTGTCTTGGTGTGTCCACTGAGGCGGCATCTTACCTGTTATAAGAAAATTGACAATGTTAGCAAATCAAGGCATGGAATTGACAGAAAATAAAAATACATCAGGAAAAGAATCGTTGATAGGTGTGCTATCAAAAGATGAGCCTGTTGTCAGCTTTGATAAATGATCTGCAACAACATTTTTGGCTTATTTCTTATCTTTTATTGTGATGTTAAATTCTTGAAGCAACAAGATCCACCGTATCAACCTAGGTTTGTCATCCTATTTAGACATTAAATATCTAATAGCAACATGATCAATGAAAACAACAGTGGACGAACCAATTAAATAAGCTCAAAATTTGTCCAATGCAAAAATTACAGCAAGTAGTTCTTTTTCAGTAGTGGTGTAATTCATTTGTGCACTATTCAAAGTTTGACTTGCGTAATAAATTATATGAGGCTTACCTTCCTTTCTTTGGCCTAAAACAGCGCCAACATCAAAATCACTAGCATCATACATCAACTCAAAAGGCAAAGACCAGTCAGGAGATTGCATGATAGGAGCAGAAGTCAAAAGACCGATTAATTTTTCAAAAGATTTCTGACAATCTTGAGTCCAATGAAATGGTGTATCTTTTGTTAGAAGATTACATAAAGGTCTAGATATGTCACTAAAGTCCTTTACAAATCTTCTGTAAAATCCTGCATGTCTTAAAAAAGAACGAACTTCTCTGACTATTTTTGGGAAAGGCAAATGAGCAATTAATTCAACTTTGACCTTATCAACTTCAATTCCTTTAGAAGATATCATATAACCTAACACTATTCCTGAGGTAACCATGTAATGACATTTTTCCCAATTTAACACAAATCCTTTTTCTTCGCATCTTTTAAGAATTTTTTCCTTATTATTAAGATAATTTTCAAAAGAATTTCCAAAAACTGTCAGATCATCCAGGAAAACCTCTAAATAATGCTCAATCATGTCACTGAAAATACTTAGCATGCATCTTTGAAAAGTTACCGGAGCATTACAAAGACCAAAAGGCATTCTTCTATATGCAAAAGTGCCAAAGGGACAAGTAAAAGTGGTCTTTTCTTGGTCCTCCAATGCAATTGGTATTTGATTATACCTTGAATAACCATCAAGAAAACAATAGTAGGGATGTCTTGATACTCTTTCTAGAATCTGATCAAGAAATGGCAAAGGGAAATGGTCTTTCCTAGTGGCTGCATTCAATTTTCTGAAATCAATACACATACGCCAACTAGATGAGACTCGGGTAGGTATTAATTCTCCTTTTTCATTTTCAATCACTGTTATTCTAGATTTCTTAGGCACAACTTGTGTAGGGCTTACCCACTGGCTATCAGAGATAGGATAGATAATTCCAACATCAAGTAATTTAAGAACTTCAGCTCTAACTACCTCTTTCATGTGTGGATTTAATCTTCTTTGAGGTTGTTGAGATGTTTTAGCATTATCCTCTAAATGTATTCTATGTGTACAGATTAATGGATTAATGACTTTTATATCCTTTAATGTCCATCCAATTGCACTTTTATGCCTTTTAAGTACTTCTATCAACTTACCTTCTTGTTCTTTGGTCAGGGATGAGGAAATTACCACTGGAGAGCTTTGTTCTTCTCCCAAAAATGTGTACTTCAACCCATCAGGTAATGGCTTCAGTTCCAGTGTGGGTACTTCTTCATGGGTATCATCATTCATGGATTTTATCTCTTCGAATCTTGGCTTCCTTCCTTTGTATTCCATTTCCTGTGTACAGTCAAGCAAAGAGCATATTTTAGAAACAACATCATCTAATTGTGTAGCTGAATCAAATGAATTAATTAAATAGATTTCTAATGGGTCAGAAGAACTCCTGATTTGAAGATGATCATCTATAATGGTCTCAATCCCTTCAATCTCTTCTTTTTCATCATAGACTTCATGTGGTTGCTTGCACATGTTGAAAACATTAAGCTCCAGTGTCATATTTCCAAAAGTTAGCTTCACCACTCTATTTCTGTAATTTATCAAAGCATTAGATGTTGCTAAAAATAGGCGACCCAAAATAACAGGAACTGACTTAGAACTATCAACCATAGGTTCAGTTTCCAAGATAATAAAATCCACAGGATATATGAATTTATCAACTTGTACCAACACATCTTCTACTATTCCTTTTGGAATTTTAATTGATCTATCAGCAAGTAGAAGAGTTACAGAAGTTGGTTTTAACTCACCAAGGTTGAGTTGCTGATAAACTGAATATGGAAGCAAATTAACACTAGCACCAAGATCAAGTAAAGCTTGTTCAATTTTATGTTCACTAATAATGCATGAAACTATAGGACAACTAGGGTCTTTATATTTCAACTCATTATTGTTTTGAATAATGGAGCTTACCTGTTCAGTCAAAAATGCATTCTTTTTCACATTATGTTTCCTTTTAACAGTGCACAAGTCTTTTAAAAATTTGGCATAACAAGGAATCTGCTTGATAGCATCTAACAGAGGAATATTGACCTTCACTAGTTTAAAGATTTCAAAAATGTCACTGTTATGATTCACTTTACTTGAATTGTTTAATGCTTAAGGAAATGGGGGTGAAGACGAGGGTTTGATCTCCTTTTGGCTAGGTGGCTTATCAACTCCTTCCTCATCTTTGGGAATTGACTCATCATCTTTCTCAAAAAGTTCAGGAATTTATTTTTCAACAACCTTTCTACTCCTAAGAGTTATCACTGAGTTGACTTGATCTATTTTTTGACTTTCTGAACTACCCTTATTTAGGCTAAACTGACCATTGAGATTTGGTTGAGGTTGAGAGGAAAACTTTCCTTTCTTATGAATGGCAAGTGCAGAAGAAAGTTTAGCAAGAGTGTCTTTTATGTCAATCATGGCTTGAGTGTTTTGGCTATTGATGGCCTCTTATTTTTCCATGAATGCATGCAATGTTCCTTCAAGGTTTTTCCTATATGGTGGGACATATGGTGCATATCCTTGAGGATTTTGAGAATCTTGCTGTGCCTGAGGAGGTGGTGGTTGCATGAATTGTGGCTGGTTGCTATTCCTCCAACTGAAGTTCAGGTGATTTCTCCATCCTGGATTGTATGTATCTGAAAAAGAAGAAGTGAATGGCTTTTTAAAATTATTCATTGCATTTACTTGCTCATGCACAACTTCTTTAAAAACAAGAATTTTTGGACATTCATTTGTTGAGTGTCCTAATTCATCACAAATGCCACAAATTTCTTCATTTTGCACAGATTTGATTTCTTTTACTTTCCCGGATTCCATGACTTCAACCTTTCTAGCCAAACTAGCAAACCTTGCATTTAGATCTTCTTCTTGACTAAGATGATATTTTCCTTTACTAGGATTTGTAAGGTTAAATCTAATTGAATTTTCAGAAGGATTAATATCATGCCAAGATTGATAATTTTCAGCCAAATGGTCTAAAGAGTCTAAAGCTTATTCAGGTTCTTTATCAAGAAATTCACCATTGCACATTGTTTCCACAAATTGTTTAGTTTCGGGTGTTAACCCTTCATAAAAGAAGCTTATAGTGCGCCATTTTTCAAAACCATGATGTGGGCAAGAATTCAACAAATCTTTAAAACGTTCCCAACTTTGAAAATATGCTTCATTTGAATTTTGGAAAAAATTTTGGATTTGTCTTTTCAAAGCATTGGTTTTATGTGTTAGAAAAAATTTCTTCAAAAACTCACATTGTATTTATTGCCATGTGCTAATTGATCTTGGTTTCAAAGTGTTAAGCCAAGTTTTTGCTTTATCTTTCAAAGAAAAAGGAAATAATTTAAGCTTAACAACCTCTTCAGTGCAAGTTTGATCATGAAAAGCAGTACATACTTCCTCAAATTCTTTTAGATGTAAATATGGGCTTTCAGATTCTAAACCATGGAAATTAGAAAGTAAAGAAATCATATCTGGCTTGAATCTAAAATTGTTGGCATTGAGTGGAAAGATAAAACATGATAGACTAGAATTTCTAGATGGTTGCAAATACTCACGCATGGTTCGCAACAGTTGATTTTCATATTCATCATGCACACTTTCCTTTTCAGCCATTATGCTTAATGTGTGTGATTGTGATTCAAACAATTCAATATGTAAAGTACCTAGATTAACTGTAACCAAATGACCAGAATTTAAATCACGATACCAATTAAGCATAAACAAGTAACTTACAGTATAAAATAAAATGTACAAGCTAGCAGTATAAATCTTTCATTAAATATTAACAAAGGTGTGGTATAAACTAACCACCAAATAAGTTAAAAAACATAAAAATTAAAATGTTAGAAGCAGAAAAAGTAAAAAGTTAGATAGCTGATAAAGTAAAAAGTTAGATAGTTAGTAAAAGAGTTAGTAAGTTAGTAAACGAGAAAAAATGACAGAAAATAAATAACAAAAAAAAATGATGAGAAAATAAATACAAAAAATAAAGTACAGAAAAAAATAAAAGGAGAGTTACCCCCACTAAGTTAATATGTACAAGAAAATAAAATGGAGAATTACCCCCCATTTTGTACAAAAATTAAAATGCAGAAAATAAAGTGCGAGAAAGTAAATTTAAAATATGAAAACTAGAGAATCTAAAGCCGCTTTTTTTTGCTCCAGCGAGAGAGGAGAGAAGAAGAAAGATTATTTCATTAATGATTAAAGATTATAGAGAAATTAGGGAGAGTTTCCCCCACAAGTTAGTATACACAGAAATTAAAAAGGGAGAGGTTCCCCCACTAGTTAGTATGTTAGTATATATACAAAATTTTTACACCAGAAATTCAGTCTTCAAATCAAGTTCTCGGCAACGGCGCCAAAAACTTGATGCATAATTTTTAGTTTCAAATAAGTCTACAAACTTGATGCGAGATTAATTATTGCTTTGCGAACCCAAGTGCATGTTGTCTCAAGTAATAAATTTCTCGGGAGTCCGAGGTCGATCCACAGGGAATTGTTGAAGATTAATTAAGGTGAAGTAAATATTTTGTTACTATGGTAAAAATTATTTACTTGGGTTAAAAGATCCACTCTTGGTAAATAAAGTAAAGGTAAGATTAATTTCTTTTATAACTCAATTAGAATCCTCGCAACATGGAGGTTCCAATTGGAAAATACAATATTAAAAGTCCATTTAAAATAATATACGTAATTATATTATGTTTCCTAAAAATATTACCACCACTTATAAATGGGTTAAACCATTCATTGTGCCAATATTTTATCTATAACAAATCAAGAACTCCTCTTTACAAAGATGGTTTCTAAATTATAAGAAACAAATTATAATACGTATAATGGTTACTAGAAAATATAAATCATTTAAGCACAAGAGAAGAATAAATCTAACCTTACTTTATTACCAAGAGCTTCACCCTTTCACCCAAGTAAAATAAAATTTAGTTACTCATAGATAAGAAGAAGAAAGAAGAAGAAGAAGAAGAAGAAGAAGAAGAAGAAGAAGAAGAAGAAGAAGAAGAAGAAGAAGAAGAAGAAGAAGAAGAAGAAGAAGAAGAAGAACATGACTTTGATTTAGAACAAAGGAAAATTACTACAAGAAAACCTAGTAATAAAATGACATCATTTTGGTAACTAACACCTAACACCTATCAATGATCTACCAAGGACCCCTTTTTTAGAGGATTAGAGATACAAAATGATAAGTGGGCTGAGTCATTAGTGGGTGGATGAGTGGAAAATAAGTGAAAAATGCCAAATGACTTTTGGTGAGTGAAAAATTATGGAGATTCCTTATCTCCGAAATCATGCAGCTCTGCAATCATTGCATTCGTCATGTTTGAATCAAGTGGTCTTCATGAAAGTTGTAGGCCTGGATCTTAGCTTTCAAATGGCTTTAGTTTGAGTTCAATATCATTTCTATAACTCCAGATACGTTTAAATTACTGTACACTGCCATGCCTAGTCACAGCTCCTCTGTTTTGACTTCCAAGCCTAATATCACCTTCAAGGAGTCCGATTCTAGAAAAGTGTTCAACATGAAAGTTGTAAATATTGGTCTTAACTAATCAACATCCAAATTTCAGCCTATTTGACAACTTCTATCCTGCAAAATGGCATGAAAAGTACACATAGGTCAAGCTGTCAGGAACAGCACTCTAGTTCTTGCTTCAACCCTAATTTGAGTTATTTACTCATGTGATTGGGCCTTTGAGGTCTTCATGAAAGTTATAGAGCTCTCTCTTATCTTTAAAATGCCATTAGATTCACCTCATTTGACCACCTACATCCCAAGATATAGCCCAAATACAGAAATAATGTAAGACGTAAATTATGCTAAAAATTCAATTAAGTCCAATTTGAGTCCAAACTTACAAAACATAATCAAAATCAATCAATTAAGTACATGGAGAGTGTAAATGACAAAAAATAAAGGCTTATTAATGTATCAAATATGTGATCATCACTATCTAACCTAAAACTAACTAAAACTAAGAAACTATAAAGGAAATACCTAAAACAAAAAATGGAAATGGCCAAAATGGCCAGCTCTCTAGAGAAAAACGAGTAAAATCTATTTATAAGCTTAGCTGGCCGCTTTTACGCCGCGGTTCCCACATACACGCGTCGTGGTGCCCAATGGTTTGGTTACTTATGCCGTGGTACACACTCAATCTAGGTCGCGGCGCTCTTGCCTCGGGTCCAAGTATGGCCTGGATGAAAACCTCTTAGAGCCGTGGCGCGCAACACCTTGCGCCGCGGTGTTGACCACTAAATTGCCAATTTGGCTTCCTCTTCCTCTTTAAGCTCAATTGCTCCACATTTGACCTTGTTTGGAGCCCTTCCTAACATAGAGAAAATACCAAATCAGTAACATATATAAATTTACTTAATCCATAACATTTAAACACAGTTTTGCACAATAACACATCAGGAAGGCTTAGAATCAGAATATGACAAAAATAAGCACAAAACCCTCCAAATATGCATTTAAACAAGGACTTATCATTCATTTTAGCATAGAGATAAGGTCCAAATAACTGCATTCCATATAGTTATCAACAACAGATGATAACATTGCTGATCCACTGATGAAGCCTCTTGCATAACAGAAGCATAGGGTCACACTAGGTCTTTAGGCATTAGACATATGCCTGATTGGCTCTAGTGCAAGTGGGAGATTATTGGTGTATGTCCTAGAGGCTGATACATTTGTCTGTATTTACATATATTCTATTATGCTAATTTTAATATATGAGGCAATTCATTTATTATGTTCTTTTTAATAAACATAATAAAGTCCTTAGAATAGTAAGTTTGATGCCATAGGACATCAAGTGGTTGACTTGATCGTGAGATCCTATTGGATAAATTTAGTATACTATTCTTAAATGTCCCTAGTCATGTATTATTGTTAACTAAGACAACAATAATGTATTGAGACTAGTATGTGCATAGACTAATGACCACATCTCACGGGTCATGGATATGAGATATCAAGTCTTCACATGGGTACATATTAGAGTAATGATGTACTGGACTGACCCGCCATGAGAATGCTACATGAATCATTACGTGAGTGTTATAAGCGATTCTCATAGTCACAATGGTGTCTGTGGTCCTTTAACCTGAAATCACTACGATTCCTACATGAGGAGTTATGTGTTTTAATGCCATCAAACATCATCTGTAACAAGGTGATTATAAAGTTAGTTATTAGACATATTGTGAATTATGCAGAGGGATGTGAGTGACCTAGATGAGATTTGTCACTCCTACATAACAGGAGCGATAAGTCAATAGACATCGCCTCAAGCAATTCTATGAGGGAGCTCAAGAGGGCATAGTAGAGGAGGTCCACTTGCAAGAGGCCATATATATCACTTAACAAGGATGTTTTTTCCTTTTCTCCTTTATTTTTACATATCTTAAATTTATTGATGATTTGATGTTTTATAAGCTTTACATTGAGGGCAATGTAAGATTGAAGTGTGGGGGAGGAATTTACATTCTGTTTTCTATTTTTGTTTTGAATTTTATTGTTTCTATTCAGCTTTTTCAATTCTATTTTTTTAATATTTTGAATATATATATATATATATATATATATATATATATAAGAAATTATGTTTTCAATTGCTTTCCAATAGAATTTTGAGATATGTGAAAGTTGTGAACATGCATTAATTGAAGTTAAAGGTTTATAATATAAGTGAATAAATTGTCTTTATCCTTGAGATTAACGAATTTGGTAATAGGAATAATTGGTAGTGTAACATCCGTGATAGCATGATAGACTTTTATATGGTTACGGAGGTAGCCTAACACTAGGTTGTTATGCCTGTGAAGTTTTGTAACTATCCGAATATGTTTAGTCACTTTACTGTAACTCTATAAATATAGTTATTTTCAGCCCTGATTTTGACTTAAATTGGTTAGTTAGTAGAAATAAGTGTGAAAAACTTATTTCTAGGTCACAAATATGTGGAAGTAGTTATGGTTAAAGTTTAAGAATTATCGGAGTTAGTTTGACATTTTTAAGCATATTGGTTGTGTGTTTTGGTGCCGGATTGACCCCCAGCAGATATAGATAAATGTGAAAATGATGTAATGAGATTTTTAATGAATCATAGGATTTATTTTAAATCTGTTGGAAGTTAGAAAACTTGGTTTGGTGTTAACTAAGTGTTTTTAACTGTTCGGGTGAATTTTGGTCACTTAAGTGACCAAAATAGGAGGGCACTGCCCTTGTGTTTGTTTTTGGCCTATTTAAGGCAAAAATGAGAGGTTACTCTCATTCTCACACCTCTCTCTCACGGCTGCCATAGGAAAAGAAAAGGAAAAGAGAAATCAAAGTGCTAAGGGAGAAGGATCAACAACCAAGCAAGGAAAAGAGCTTAGCTTTGCAGAGGAATGGTTAACCGACTTCATTTCTGGGAATTGAGGTAAGGGGAACCTTGTTTTTCATACTATCTTTCCATTTTCTTCATTAGGTCTTAAGAGTACTTGATGTGAATCATGGTTTTATAGTGTGATTTTAGTGTTTTTGGTTTGAAACTTGTTGGATAATTCAAGGATGACTTGTTTCGAAGTTGTGGGGTGTATAGAAATAGAATTTCTAGCCTTTGAAAGCCTTTAATTCCTTTTGAGATCAAAGTTGGGGTTTTAGGTTTTATGTAGGGGATGTTCCATGATCTTTGTTTTTAAGTAAAATTGAAGTGGTTTAAGAGTTGCAATGTGTAGTTGGACCTTGTTAGAGGTTAGAAATAATTTGAAATCGAGTTTTGAGTGATTGGAAGAGGGTTTAATTCCAATGAAACAATACTCGTATCTGTAGAATTCTGCAAATGCTGAGTTCTACAGTGGGCGCTACAATGTGGTACCTTGAGTGCTGTGACATGTTGAAGAACAGGGGTGTGCGCCGTGGCATTGCACGAGGATGCCACGACGTTGGAAGCATTTTCCTGCCAGTACTAAAACCTGAGGCTTGGGTGCTGTGACGTGGAACAGGGGATGCCGTGACGTGGAACAGGGGATGCCGTAACGTGGGTGTCTGGGAGTAACTTTAAGTTGTGTTTGATACCATGAAGTCTTCCTATGGTGTAGTTTCTTTGTTTATACTTCTTTTTGAGTATTGAAACTCTAATAGGAGTATTTAATGAAGTAGTTGTGTGGTGAATGTAAATCAATTGGTATGTTAATTATGGTGGTATTTAACATCATTGTATTTCATGTTTGTATTTAAAAACATAAATCAATTGACATGCTAGTTATTGTAGTAATTAGCATTATTGTTGTTCCTTAACTATATTGACGAGGGTGAGTCCTCATTGCAGATGGTCTAATATGATTTTGAATGAGAATGTAACCAATCCTTCCTATCATAGAGATCATTGTGGTGATCAAATATGATTTTGAATGAGAAGGTAACCAATCCTTCCTATCATAATGATCATTATTGAAGGCCGCGTTGATGAGGATGATTCAATTCCCTCACTACCCAGATTGAAGACTACTAGAACTAGGTTTCTAGTGGTTGTTTAGAGCTTATGGAACCAGGTTCCTTTGTTTTGTTCAAGGATCATGCATTTCATGACATTACCATGGAACTGGGATTTTGTAAATGGTGTCATACATTATGCATTTCATATTTAGGCTATTGCATACGCATAAACATTAGACATAAATTGGTATAGCATGGAGATTGTATGGGCAGTTGCTATCATGACATATTCATGCATTGCAGTTGTATGGGCAATTGCGTATCTTTGAGATGGAGATGTTGTTTGCTTCGGTGATTGAAGTATTTATTTGATAATTGAGTATATTATTTGTTAGTATATTTGTATACTGGTATTGGAATACTTCTACTAAGATATATTTTCTCACCCCGTTTGTGCTACCATATAAATCCAGGTGCTAGTTCCTCAAAAGGGAAGGTGAAGGCGAAGGCGAACGAAGATTAGTGTAGTTATATACTTTTTAATGAAAAAGCTTGTATAATATGCTAATTTTTGTTGTTATAAAAGTTTATGTATTACAACGTACCTTGGAGGCAGTGATTTATATATATTACTTTTGTTATCGTGGCTATAATGTATATATATAACACATATCATTTATTCAAAATAATTATGGAGAGCCACGTTAACAAAAGTTATATATACATCACTACCTTAAAAGACATACAATCATACATAACTTTAAACAACATAAGCAAATATAAAATATTTACAAGCTCAGCCTAAAAGAGCATTTATACTACATGTCTTGAAATGCCTTTCCCTTTCCTTTTGATATGCTTCCACCTGGATTTACATGAAAACACAATCAGGGTGAGAAATCAATATTTCTTAGTATAAGTATTTCAAAACCAACATTTATTCATTCAAAGAAAATAAACCAACAACTAGCATCAGGAATAAGTTCACAAAAAGTATAAGATTCACTACTTACTACCAAAAGAATAACTCACATAGTAACCATATGCATCATTCTCAAGCAAACCATATTCCAAAACATACACTAAAAGAAAACTATCAATAATATTATACAACTGCCCATACAATCGCAAACATCGTTGGTTAAGGTAACTGCCCACATAATTACTATACAAATGCAATGCTTGTTATGTTGTATGTTTAACCCTAACATGTCATAAGACAATGGATGTGCAATGAAGTAAAATAATGTTGGTGCAATGTCATGAAACTTGATTATTGCCAGGAACTCTGTTCCTTGTATTACTCTAAGTAGTATGGCTACGACTATTTAACACTACTTGGCAATGAATGGACTATTCCACCTTATAACAATGAGTGTACTATTACCATCTCATATATCGCCTGATAATGAATGGACTATTCCATCCCATAACAATGAGTGTACTATTACCATTTCATATACCATTCACAGATATATGGAAATAGCAAGTGTGGGAGAAAATATGCAAAGTGATGTTTAACACACATTTAATGTCACATCAGATACTCTCCTACATGAGATCATAACCAATGCCCTTAAACATGTTTTTCTTCCTCCATGAGACTTTCCAACTTTAAATTAGGAATACTCACATACTTTTACTATATGCCATCCCCACCACATCATAGCATCACGAATGATACTAAATCAATCCCACATGGATCAATAAATTAGGTGTTAGCCTATGGCATTCCCAAACCATTAGTTGCCTAAGGTTTCACATTTTGCTCACATATAATAGGAAGTGATTTTCTCCTTAAAATACTCTCATTAGTGCCTCAATACACTTAAAAGGACATATAAGAATGGTCCCAGTTGATATAAAACTCCATTTCTCTAAGATAAGAATCTTGTGAAATCTTGGAACGAGCGCTTAGGCGCTCAACCTAGGACACTTAGGCGCTCATGTGGTAGAGCATCTGCCTTGTTCTTCCCAGCGATGGGCACTCAGGTGCTCATACAAGGGCGCTTAGGCGCCTCCTGCACAGAATCACGCATAACCTCCCTGGGCTGTGGGCGCTCTGGTGCTCTACTCATGGTGCCTAGGCACTGGTCGCCTAGAACAAAATCTACAGAATTCTGCAGAAGCTGTTACTATTCCATTATGGAACTAAATGAGATTTAGCCAACCATAGCCAAATTTTAGGTGATTTCTAATCCCTATCATGCTCTCTAACATGTTGGAATCATAAATCACTAACTCAACTCATCAAATATGGATTTAAAAAAAATCAAGCCATGGAATCATCCAAAACCTAAAAGCTCCACAACTAGGCACATGAACATCCATCAAGCCAAACAAGCTTCCATGGTTTTTGATGAGTTGAAAACACTCTAACTCAACTCTTAGGATCAAGAACTAAGTTAAGAACTAGGATTTGGCTGACTAAACCAAAAATCCATCCATGAACCCTAAAATCATTCAACATGAACAAAAGAGACTCAATGGATAGAAAACCCCCTACCTCTTGGATCAAAGATGATGAAGATGATGAAGCCTTAGCTTTCCCCCTTTTTTTTCCTTTCCTCCTCTTCCTCCTTCTTTGAATACCTTTCTTTTTCCTCTCCTTTGGCAGCTGCAACCATGAGAGAAGATGAGAGCAAATAGTGAAAATGAGATGAAATATCCCATCTCAAGCCTTTAAGTAACAAGACTGAAACACTTGGTCGTGAGTGACTTTGGTCACTTAAGTAGCCATGTGATATATCTCGATCTACTAAGAACACTTAGATTTCACCAAATCTAGTTTTCTTAAAGCCAACAAGTTTAAAATAAATCACAGGGTTCATAAAAAAATCTTGTTGCACCAAAACCACTATTTTTCATATCAGCTTCCAGTCAAATCGACATTAAAAAATACAACCAGTATGCTTAAAAATGCCAAGCTAGCTCTAATTATCCTCAGATTTTAACTGTGGCACAGTTCACATATTTGTGATCTAGAACTAAATTCTCCGCATTTAGTTCCATTAATCGAGCAGTTTAAGCCATTTTCAGAGTAAATAACAGCTATTTCTCATACCTAGTGTTACAACAAAGTGACCAAGCATGCTCAGATAGCCATAAAAATTTAACAAACATGTTAAGCAAGTATTAGACTACCTCTGTAACTATTTACAAATCTAACATGATTATCTAGGGTGTTACATTTCTCCCTTCCATTTTAGAAATTTGTCCCCAAAATTTAGTCTCCCAAAACTAACGACTCTGAGGTATCAAACAAACATAAACTCATATTCAAAAGCTACTAAAGTGTCCTGGTTGACTGTACACATAGCAGACAGCACAAGGTTTGTCACCATATGGTCTTTCACACTTAAGACATTTAGGCTCCACTGCCTCCACCTGAACTCGCTCACCTTTAACTTGTGGGTAACTGAATTTAGAAACACATTTTCTAGATCCATCATCCACCTTTTTCTTCTTTTGAAGATTTTGTGATTTTTGCTCAACTTGAAACTGGAGGTTGTCAGAGTCTACAATTCTGCACTTATTTACAAAAGATGGGAAATCTCTAATCTCCAAAGGCCTCACTGCTCTTTTAACACTTTCCCTCAATCCGGACTCAAACTTGACACAATTCTAGTTCTTATTCAGATTGATCCTCATTTGAGAAGAGAACTTGGACAACTCATGAAATTTCACCTCATATTGCCTAATTGTCATGTTTCCTTGTTAAAGACCAAGGAACTCTATCTCTTTGTCATCTTATAGACTTTTGGGAAAATATTTATGCAAAAAGGTGTTCTGAAATACTTCCTATATAATCAATGTCCCTATCGCCTCTTGCAGTCTACTGGTATCTCACCACCATTACTCCACTTCTCCCCCTAACATAAAAGAAGCAAAGGATAATCTTTGCTCGTCCGAGTAAACCATGACCTCAAAGATCTTATCTATCTCTTCCAACCACTCTTTAGCTTTCACAAGATCGTAGTCTCCCCTGAGCATCAAAGGGTCCATCTATCTAAACTCTGAAATATGAAGAAAATTTTGATTTTTCCCAACTGGGACCTTTTGTGCTGGTGGTGGTACCGGATGCTGAGGTCCCAACCTCTCTAGCACTCTAGCAGTTATTGCTTCCTGATCTCTCATTGCGTTGGCGGTAGCAGTTACCTACTCTATTTGCTACCTCATAGAATTAGCCATTGCCATCATAGCTGCGGCCATCTCATTGCCTTATCTAGTTGTCTTCCTAGTTTCCCTGGTTCATCTTTTGGGTGTCATAACTTCCTATACACACAGAAACAACATATATTGAGCTGCAGTCTCAATACTATGTAATCATGCAATAGTAGCTAACAACACACAATACAAGGCAAGTCATGCAATTTCACTCAAACATCGCATATAAGAAACAAGAAATGCACAACCAACACTAAACATACCTAAACATTGTTAGTCCATACCCCGACTCAATAGGATGAACTGCTCTAATACCAAAATGTAACATCTTAATATTTTTATTCCGATATATCTGACATATATGAGAATAACTAATGCTAGCCATGCTACTTCAAAACATACATCAACTAAACCCATAACATTTATAGAAAATAATTATGGAGAGCCACATTAAAAAAAGTTATATATACATCATTGGCTCAAAAGGCATACAGTCATACATAACTTTAAACAATTTAAGCAAATATAAAATATTTATAAGCTCAGCCTAAAAGAGCATTTATATTATGTGTCTTCAAATGCCTTTCTCTTTCCTTTTGATACGCTTCGACCTGGATTTATATGAAAATACAATCGAGGTGAGAAATCATAATTTCTCAATATAAGTATTTCAAAACTAGCATTTATTCATTCAAAAAGAATAAACCAACAACTAGTGTCAGGAATAAGTTCACAATAGGTATAAGATTCACTACTTATTACTAAAAGAATAACTCACATAGTAACCCTATGCATTATTCTCAAGCAAACCATATTCCTAAACATACTGCAACATTCTGGAGAATCATGTTAGGCTTGTATAAGGTTACGTACATAGTCAGATACTTGTTTAGCATGTCAATTAAGTTTCATGACAAACTGAGTTAGTTTAGGCACTTTGCTGTAACACAAAATGTGGTAAATAGCCTAAAATAACTCAGAAAATAGCATAAACTGCTATTTGGAGGGAAACATGTGTGGATAACTTATTTCTAGGTCATAAATAAGCTAAGTAAGGTGTGATTAAAGTTTTAAGATAATCAGAGTTATTTTGATATTTTTAGGCATACTAGTTGTGCTTTTAATGCCAGATTGACCCCCAGCATATATGAAATAATAGAGAAAAAGAGCAACATGATTTTTAATAAATCGTAGGATTTATTTTGAGTCTGTTGGATGTTTGGAACCTTGATTTAGAGGAATTTAAGTGTTCATAGCAGATGGGGTTTTCAGTACCACAATAGTGGTTATCTTATAAGAAGCAAAATTAGGATTTGCTTCTTATATTGTTTTCTCTCTTCAAGGCAGAGAGCGAAAAAGAGAAGAGAGGAAGAGAGAAAGAAAAGGCAATAACTGTAGGAGAGAAAGAGGAAAAGGAGAAGCTCAAGGACAAAGGCCAAGCTTGAAGATCTCCATCCAAGCAAAAGGTAGAGGTGTTTTTCTTTGCTTTGATTATCCATCTTTTCTATATTTTGGTTTTAGGCCTTTAGATGGAGGAGTTTGGTTTAAAAGAGGGAAAACTAGATTCATTAGTTAGATTCTTATTTTCATTGATTGGAATTGATTGTTTTATCTTGATGGAAACAAGATAGATGGATTTTTCCATAGTTTGAGCTAGTTGGTTCTTGAATTGGAACCTAGGGTTTTCATGAACCAAGAGAGTAATTGTTGGTGTTTGATCTAAATTTAGCTAATTAATAGGTTATAATGATGTTACAACATGTTTAGAATTTGTTGGTGGTGTTAAAAACCAACTAGAAACTAATTTTAGATGATTGGAAGTAGAGATGGTTTGATGGAATAGTGTAGAGTTGAGGGTTTTCTATAGAATTCTATAAAAAAACCTGTGAGCACCGTAGTGTGAGGAAGAATTGGCTTCGAATGTCATGGCGTGAAGTTGAGTGCTACAGCGTGAGGTGCATAATCCTGGCACCCAAGAGTAGGGTGCTTGGTGTGAGGCGGATAGTGATTAAAATTTTAGATAAAAATCAGTTGTCAGGCCTACCAAAAAATAAAAACCTTACAACTAGTTGTAGTTAGTAAGGGTCGATCACAGAGAACCAATTCAATCAACACTATTAAATAATTCCCAATTTAAACTCTGATTAACAATAAATAGTAAAAAAGGGGGTTTTGGAGTTTTGATGAACAATGAACAGTTTCAAAAATAATAACAATAAATAAACTGAATTCAACATTATAAGAAAATTGGTTAAGAGATTGAATCCACCACTAGATTTATATGATGATGTAAATCCACATATCCTTTTATTCTAACATGCTCAGTTATGTTTTTATGCAATTGTGAGAGTAAATCTCTATTTTCCTTACATGTTGGCCAATTTAGCAACCGCTCAAATCAACTCCTAATCACTGATTAGTCATAAAGCAACCACTCTTATAACTATCCAACAATTGCATTAAGATTTATAAAACTAATCACACTAAGATCTAATCACACACCGAAATTAAATTACTTAGAACATATATTTCTCTAGATCTATTACCGCAACCGCGCATAATAAACCTAGATCTACCACTTTTATAACTGGCAAATAGTACAAAGATAATTATACCCACATGAACATCATACATTCCGCTAGATCTACTACTGCAATCGTGTATAATAAACGTATATTTACCACTTTGAAAGTGGAAGCAAGTACAAAAACCTTCATACCAACAATAGATTCAGAAATATATGAATAAAAACATAACTGTGTTGAAATAATCAAAAATGCAAAATTCACAACATCAAAACTAGTGGTTTCATCACCCCCTTAACCAAGGGAGGTTTAGTTATACATAGCTATAACAAAATCACAAGAAAAACTGAGAAAGAATAATATAAAAAACAAAGTGCAGAAGAAAAAGTAAAGAGCAAACGAGTTTCTGAGGATTGAGGATGATGGATCTCCGATTGCTCGAACCCGAGACTCCAATCTTTGATCCAAGCCTCCTCTCTCCATTCCCTAGGGTTTACAGCTACTTCCCAAGGTCAGAACTCCCTTCAAGACGTGCTAAGAGTGTGCTTTTATAGGCCTTAGGGCTTAACTTCTTTAAGAAGGGTCCAAACTTCTCGCAGAAGTTTCAATAATTCATCTACTGGAGCGAAGGCACAGTCGTGCATGAATACACGGCCTAGGCCGTGCATAGCTCTGTTTGAGTGATCAAAATTCTGTTTCAAAAGTCAGAGAAGTACACAACCTAGGCCTTGTACTTTTGCACGGACGTGTACTTTTTCACAGCCCTGGCCCTGTAATTTTACGCAAGCCCTATAATTTGGCTCCTTCATTTTCGGCACCGAATCTTCACAGAAACTCTTCTTTCACTACTTCAGGGGGCGATATTGATCTTCATGAATCCTCAACTCCTTCTTCAAGTGAATACCAAGCCTTTTTAAGGCTAATGAACTCCGTCATCCAAAGGTTTCCTAAAAAGTTTAATTCAATTATCAGCTTCTAAAAACACATTTAACAAAGTTTCACACTAATGTTCCAACTAGAGTTTGATATTAGAAACTTAGCTAAATGATAACAATTAAGCACAAATGGAGTCCAATGAATCAATTACAAGGCATCTAAGATATAGGAATAATTAACAGATTAATTACCCCCACACTTAGCCGTTTGCACTCCTGAGCAAAAATGTGCAGTTAAACACAGTTTCCCAATAACCTATACAAATGCAGAACAGTGAGCAAAGACCTTTATGCATTCAGTTCTTTAAAAATTTTGAGCAATCAAGAATTCCCTTTCTTAGCAATCCAAATTGGAAAGCAAAATCAATCAAATATCATGGTTCAATCATTATGGCAAATCCTCATTGATATGCTCTCTCACTCAAGTATTTTAGGCTTGAATTTTCACTCAACACACTCATGAAAACATATTCTACCATAGGCTTGTCAAGCCTCTACTTTTCCACCACTCAGACCATATGTATACAGAGATCAAAAGGGCTTTATTCAGGTTGTAATGAGGTCAAGGTCAAGGTAAGATACATCAAAGATAAATAGAGCTAAACCATAGGAATTAGAAGAGCAAAAAAGGAAAGATTTTTCAATCGTTACACAAAGAATTTCCCAACAATCTTTAAGTTCAATTTATTTTTTGTACCTTTTCCTTTTTCTGACTGTTTTTTTACTTTTTTTTTACAAACACCTTACATCCTATTCACAATGATATTTTGCCAACATGAAACTTTTTTATATAAAAATTTAGGCAAACACATCATTAATTTTAATACCCCCATGCTTATTTAAGAACCAATTTCCAATACAATCATTAGGCTCTTCTACTCCGTAAGGTAGGGTAGCAAAATGGTTTTTCACTTTTTGGCTTAAATTAAGCTTAGATCGAAGGAAAGAAGGTCAATTAGGCTCAAAGGGATTAAACAAAGGATAAAATGCAAGGATGACTATTTGGCCAGTAGTTATTTAAAAAAAATGCCTTTTTCATTTCAATTGTATGCAGTGGTCATTAGCAGCTTAAAAGAGAACCAAGACAAGTTTTGAAGAACACATAATCATGAGTGGAATCAAACAATCAAAGAATCAAAATGGCCTAAAATTAGCCATTCACAACAAGGCCCAAAAACTCACTAGGTTTCGATTCATTATTTTTAATTAAACCCTTTAATTTTTCAGATCCTTACCCGACAAAATCGATAACCAGAAAGTTCATTCGATCAAGCTCAAAGGTTTATTATTTTTTTCAAAAATTTGGGTCAATTGCTCAATAATTAAAACATTTGAAAGCTCATAAAAAACTTAAAAGCCCAATGGAAAGTACCCACAAGAAAAATTACACAATTAAGATCATATGCACTTATTCCAAGAAAGGCAATTTAGTTCAATCAGTCATTAAATCCCCAGCCATTCAGAACATCAAAAGTATTCACACCCCCACACTTAAACTAGGCATTGTCCTCAATGCTACACACATCTAGAAAAAGAAAAAGAAATGAAAAAAAAGAATGCTACACACATCCAGAAAAAGAAAATAATCAACAAAGCTAAAACATAAACACACGAAATGAAAATGAGCAACTATAACCCATAAATCAACAACTAACAATACTATTTAAATTAAATCCCAAATGTATAAAACACTGCAAATGTACAATACAATTGAAACTACGGGGATACATCACTGCGGAAAAGAGGGGAAATCTATTACATGCACTGGAGAATGTCATCCATCTTGCTGTGACGGGAGGCCATACTCTGGGTGTTAAACTCCTCCCAAACGCGAAATTTATCATCAAGGCTCTAGTGAGGCATGATCTATCTGTAAGGCATCGACACGTGCTATGACATCATCTAGAGTAGTGGGTCGTGCCCTAGAAGAAGATGAACTAGCCTCACCATCAAAACGAGAAGCAGACTCCGGAGGTGCAGGCTCATCATCATCATTGCGGAGCTCTGACTGTCGGTCTCTCCTCAGAATGGCCTGATTATTGGCTCCCACCAAAAATAGTGCTCCATTCCGATTCTCACATAGGCCCATATGAATCAGAGTGGAGCCATCAATAGCAGAGGAACCCAAAACAGGACTCTCATCAAGAATATCAGAGTCTAAATCAAAGAATTCAGCAATAATAGTAACAAATCCCCCTACTAGGATACGACTAGTCAAAGTTGTCCCTAGGTGTTTAAATAGGTTATATAACCAGTATGACCCATTTACAGGCTCCCTATTAATCATGCAATGTAAAAAGAATAATTCAACTCGACTAATGATGCCTTGACTCTCGCCCCTAGCACATATTGTGTTTGCAAGCCATTTTTGAATGTACCTGTGGGCAGGAGACCTAAGTTTGGAAGCTTTGGACTTTCTAGGATCATAATTACCAGAATCAGCAACAGTTAGTGCAGTCCAAACTCTATCGGGCCTAAAATCATTAGGGAGCTGGTTGTGACCTATTGGGAAGTTAAAAATGGCACTAAATTGGTGAACATCTAACTGGTGAGGAATATTAAAATGTTCAAAAGTAAGCCATCTATCCTGATTACTAAGCGGATATAGTTTACGGTTAAAACTAATGATGAATTCTCTAGTTAAGGTAGTATAGGTCAGTGCACGCATTCTAGCAAAGGCACCCTAACCTATGCCATTCAACAATTCAAACACTTCATCATGCAGTTTTATTTGCCTAAGTGTATTTGAATCTAAAAATTTTGTGGGAACAACATCCTTAGTCAAGACAGGATGAATATTTACCTTAGGCAGAGGAGATGATTCGCATGGAGGAGGTGAAGGTTGAATAGAAGAACGGTTGAACCCTTGACCACTACTGGCAGTTTGCTTCACGCGCTTCCTTGGAGGCATTTTTGAGGATTATTAACAAGTAGGAACTATTCACAGAGAGGGAGAGCTGGTCACGGTGGTGGAGATAAGGAGAGTGTTGGGGTTTAAAGAAATGGTGAATAGAGGGGGTTTGTTTAGTGAAAATGAAGTTTAGAAAATAAGAAAGAAAGGATTAGGTAGTGATTTTAAGGTAAAGGATAGAAGAAAAATAGAAGTGGTGGTTATGGAGGTGAGTGGTGCGTATGTGGAGAGAGAGAGAAGGTGGGTTGGTGAAAATGGTGAAAAAAATGAAGAAAAATGTAAGAAAAATGAGATATTAGAGTGATTTGTGAATGAAAAATGGTTGGAAATAGTGGATTTTGCTAGTTGGAATAATGGATTTGAAAGGGAATAGGGTGGAGGATACCGGGGGCTACGTGGGAGAGGAGAGAGAAATGGGAGAAGAAGGGAAGAAGGAGCCTTAAAATGGGCCCTAGTGAGAATACACGGCCGTCTGTACATACACGGCCTAGGCCGTGTTTGATTCTAGTTTTGGGGGCTTTGCTGCGCACGAGCACACGGCTGTTCATAAGGCCTCACACAGCTCATGAGTACATGGCCTCCCCTGCTTTTTTTCTATCAAAGACTCATGAGAATACTTCCCCAGATGACTCGTTTCACTTTGAAATGAATTGGAAACTCTTATGCAATGTTGTTCTTTGAAGAATAATCAATAACACAAGTTAGGGTCTTTTAAAGTCAGATTTCCAAGACTAAAACTTATCATGCTTGAGGGAATTCCAAAAATCGATGAAGTTCATAAGGCACATATTCATTAGAATGCGTCTCAAGAGATCGACTCTTTACTCAGTCTATTCATCATGAAATACAATATAACTTTTCAATTGAAGGAAATCATCCCCAAAGAACATGATTCAGCATTTAGAAGAACAAAATAACAACACCATAAAAGAAGTAATTCCTACAGTTTTGCTTGATTTCCATCAAATTCAGTCCACACAATTATCATTCAATCAATCAATGCATTCAAACACATACTCAGCAATCCAAATCTCAATGATTTCTAAAGGTTCTCATGCTCACAATCACAAACAGATCAATACATATTCTAAGAAACTAATAAAACATAAGATACAAGGGATAAAGAAATCAAATCTGGTTTTCTTGATGATGGGTTACCTCCCATTGAGCTCTTAGGTTATTGTCCTCATCCCGACATGATGATGCTCTCAGTGATCTTCATACTATGGAAGGAGAAGGGTCATCACTTCCACTTCTGCACTGTCAGGAAGTTCATGATATGGTTTGAGACGGTGCCCATTGACCTTAAATGCTTTGCCAGATGTTTCACTCATAATCTCTACCGCACCAAAAGGAAAGACATTAGTTACCACAAATGGTCCAATCCATTTAGAACATAATTTACCTGAAAAGAGTTTCAGTTTGGATTGGTATAGCAGCACTTTTTGTCCTTTGTGGAATTCTTTCCTAGAGATCAAGTGGTCATGGAATGCCTTAGTTTTAGTTTTATAAATCAGGGCATTCTCAAAGGCCTCATTTCTCAATTCTTCCAGTTCCTATAACTGGAACTTCTTTTGCTTCCCAGCACCTTCCAAGTCCAGATTGACTTGCTTAATGGCCCAATAAGAGTGATGTTGCAGCTCTACGGGCAGATGATAGGGCTTTCCATACACCAATCGAAATGGTGACATGCCAATGGGATTCTTATAAGTAGTCCTATAAGCCCATAACGTATCCTCAAGTCTAGTACTTTAAACCTTATGTGAGGGATTCACCGTCTTTTCCAGAATTGATTTTATTTCTCGGTTGGACACTTCAGTTTACCCATTTGTCTGTGAATGATAAGGTGTGGAAATTCTGTGCATCACTCCATATTTCCTTAAAAGAGCATCAAATGTTCTATTGCAGAAATGGGTCCCTTAGTCACTTATGCTAGCCCTTGGGGTCCCAAACCTGGAGAAAATATGTGATTTAACAAAATCTACAATAATTTTAGAATCATCAGATCAGGTGACTTTTGTTTTCACCCATTTAGACACATAATCAACAGATAAAAGAATGTATGAGAAACCAAATGAAGGGGGAAATAGTCCCATAAAATTAATACCCCATACATCAAAAACTTCCATAAAAATGATCGGAGTTTGAGGCATTTGATTCCGAGGACCAATGTTACCTGTTCTCTGACAGCGGTCACAGGACTTACAAAAATTGTAGGCCTCTTTAAAGATTTTGGGCCAATAGAAACCATTGTCAAGCACTTTGTTGGCTGTCCTTTTAATGCCGAAATATCCTCCACAAGCATAGGTGTGACAAAAGGAGAGAATGGAGTATGTCTCAGAATCAGGAATGCACCTCCTAATGACCTGATTTGCACAATGCTTCCAGAGGTACGGGTCATCCTAGATGTAATACTTACAGTCACTCCTTAATTTATCTCTTTGGGCCTTGTTCAAACCCTCTAGAAAGTCCTTAGTAACTAGGTAGTTAACAATGTCAGTATACCAAGGGATTATGGCCTTGACAGCCATCAAATACTCATCCGAAAAAGTCTCCATGATAGGCATTTCTTCCTCTTTAGTTACCAACTTACTCAAATGATCAGCCACCAAGTTTTCACTCCCTTTCTTATCTTTAATCTCCAAGTCCAATTCCTGGTGCAATAAAATCCATCGGAGCAATCTAGGCTTCGCTTCTTTCTTTGTCAGAAGATACTTCAAAGCTGCATGATCTAAAAACACAATTACTTTAGAACCAATGAGATATGATCTAAATTTTTCTAAAACAAAAACAACAGCTAGAAGTTCTTTTTTAGTTGTTGAATAGTTGAGTTGAGCATCATTTAGAGTCCTTGATGCATAATAAATGGCATAATGAACTCTATTAAATCGCTGTCCTAAGACAGCTCCTACCGCGAAGTCACTGGCATCACACATTAGTTCAAATGGTAGTTCCCAGTTAGGTAGCCTAATGATAGGCGCAACAGTCAATAATTTCTCGAGCTTAGTAAAAGCTTCCATACAATTCTCATCAAAGTTGAATTGCATATTTTTTTGGAGTAGCTTGCAAAGGGGCAATGAAATTTTAGAGAAGTCTTTGATGAATCACAGGTAAAAACCTGTATGGCCAATAAAAGAACGAATTTCCTGCACACTAGTGGGTGGGGACAAAGAATGCATGAGTTCTACCTTAGCTTTGTCTACTTCAATTCCCCTAGCAGAAATTACATGACCTAACACAATACCTTCCTCATCATGAAATGACATTTTTCCCAATTCAGTACAAAGTTTGTGTCAATGCGTCTTTTAAGCACCAATGTTAAATGTTTCAAACAATTCCCAAAGACACTAAAGTCATTCATAAAAACTTCAATAATATTTTCAATGTAATCAGAGAATATACTCATCATGCATCTTTGGAAAGTTTCCGGTGCATTACAGAGTCCAAAAGGCATTCACCATAAGTAAATGTACCGAATGGACAAGTGAAGGTGGTTTTATCCTGGTCTTCTGGAGCAATAGCAATCTAATTGTAACCTGAAAAGCCATCCAGAAAACAATAATGAGAATGACCAGCTAATCTTTCTAACATTTGATCAATGAAATGCAAAGGAAAGTGGTCTTTTCTAGTGGCGGCATTCAACTTTCTGTAATCAATGCAGACACGCCACCTTATTTGTAACTTAGTGGGAATAAGCTCATTTTTAGCATTTCTAACCACAGTAATACCATATTTCTTTGGTACTACCTGGATCGGGCTTACCCACTTGCTGTCAAAAATGGGGTAGATCACCCCCACACTTAGGAGCTTCAGTATCTCCTTTTTCACAACCTCCATCATAGGCGGATTCAACCTCCTCTAGGGGTCTCTCACAGGTTTAGCACCCTCCTCCATTAAGATCCTGTGCATATAAATGGAGGGATTAATACCCTTGATATCAGCTATTGACGAACCAATGGTTGTCTTATGTTCCTGCAAAACAATCACTGATTTCTCTTCTTGCTCTTGGGTGAGTGACTTTGTAATTATTATTGGAAAAGTGTCCTTCTCCCCCAAGAAGATGTATTTAAGATGATCAGGCAGTGCTTTCAGTTCCAATTCAGGTGCATGCACAACGAAAGGTTGAGGTATATCAATAGTAACAAGTAAATCAACAAAAGTTACCTCATGCTCTTCTGGAGTGGAAGAGAGCTCTTATAAGGTAGCAACAATTTCATCAATGTCTTCATTCCATGGCTCTTCTTCATCTTTCTTCTTTTCCTCTTGTACATCTAAGCTATGAGTTAGAATTGTATTAAGAGCATTAGAATGGTCAGAATCAAAAGCTGCAGAAATTAAAGAATCAAAAGGATCAATTAAACAAGTAGAGTGCATATCACTTGGGTATCTCATAGCTTCAAAAATATTGAATCTAATTAATTCCCCATTAAATTCCATTATTAGAGTTCCTGAATGCACATCAATTTTTGTCTGTGCAGTCTTCAAAAATGGTCTCCCCAACAAGATAGGAGCAAAGTTGGGAGACTTGTCCTCTTCTATGTCCAATACATAGAAGTCTACCGAAAGCACTAATTCATTCACCTGCACTAAAACATCTTCAACCACACCTTTTGGGTATGAATTAGATCTATCAGCCAATTGAATAATAACGTCAATAGGTTCTAAAGGATGCAAGTATAAAGATGCATAAATAGAATATGGCATGACATTTATAGATGCACCTAAATCAAGCATTGCCCTCTCAAACCTTGTGTTACTTATAGTGCATGGTATGGTGAATGTTCCAGGGTCCTCACATTTGGTTAGGAGCTTCTTTTTTATCACAACTGAAACATTTTCTCCCACTTGGACCTTTTCATTTCCTTTCAATTTCCTTTTGTTAATGCATAATTCTTTCAGAAATTTTGCGTACCTAGGTACTTGCTTAATGGCATCTAACAAAGGGATATTAACTTCCACCTTCCTAAAAGTCTCTAGGATCTCTTTTTCTGCTTCTTCTTTCTTAGTCTTTGCCAACCTACTAGGAAAATAAGCTTTAGTGACATATTTAGGAGGGGTTTCAGAATTACTTACCTTAGGGGTTTTGGAGCTTTGCCCCTTTTCATTTGCTTCCTTGGGTGTTTCATCTTTCTCTTGAGTGATTGGTGGAGGAGATGTAGGCTCATCGAACATCTTTTCACTTCTTAACATGACAGCACTAGCATTTTCCCTCGAATTCACTTCTGGTTATGAGGGTAGTTTCCCTGAAGATTGACTTTGAAACTTGTTGAACTCTGTGGATAATTGCCCTATCTGGTTCTGCAAGTTATTGATTGCAGTCCTTATTTCTTGCCAGAATTGTATATTTTTCGGTGGCCATCTGTTTCATCAGCTCCTCTAGTGAAGGCTCAGGTTGCTTGGGAGCTTGAACTTGCTGTTGTCTCTGAGGGAAAGGTGCTTACCTTTGTTAAAATCCTGGAGGTCCATAAGCTGGAGGTTAATTCTGAGGTTGCTTTGCATAATTAAAATTAGGATGATCCCTCTAACCCGGATTATATGTGTTTGAGTAGGGGTTGTAATTTTTTAAAAGTCTAGAATATCCCCTTACTGCTCTTACTTCCTCATTTGTGTCCTCTTGGAGAGTGGGACACATATCAGTGGGATGTCCAGATGAACAACAGATCCCATAAGCATGAACTGGTGCTTTTCCTGTATCCATTAACCGCTGAACCATAGCAGTTAATTGAGTCATTTGTTGCTGTAGACTGGTTGTCTCTACCACTTTCACTGCTCTCACTCTAGTGTCATTTCTAGAGTAGAACTGTTGAGTATTGGCAGTCATTCTTGAGATCAAGTTTCTAGCTTCTTGAGGAGTTTTATCAACCAATGCTCCTCCGCTAGCAGCATCAATCATGTTGCGATCCATCACTTGTAAACCTTCATAGAAATACTGAATTAAGAGTTGCTCACTTATTTGATGATGAGGGCAATTGAAACATAGCTTCTTAAATCTCTCCCAGTAGTCATGGAGTGATTCCCCATGCCTTTGTTAAATACCACAAATTTATTTTCTGATTGTTGTGGCTTTTGAGGCTGAGAAGTATCTGTCTAGAAAAAGCTCGAGCCATGTCCTACCATGATTAGATGGATCTGGGTGGCAAATAGTAAAGCCACTCCTTAACAGAATCTTTTAGTGAGAATGGAAAAGCTCTCAGCTTGACTTGCTCTACATGAATTCTTGCAGGCTTCATACTAGAACATACCATATGAATTTCCTTCAAGTGCTTGTTGGGGTCCTCTCCTGGTAATCCATTGAAAGAAGGAAAGAGATGGATTAAGCCTGATTTCAATTCAAATACCTCTTCATTTTCAAGAATGTCTATGCATAGAGGCTGTTGATCCAGATCTGGAGCACCCAACGCCCTTAAAGTGTTTTCTACCATTATCACCTCTTCAAATATTTCAGATGGCTCAAATGTCTCTGAACTCGATAGATCAATGTGACGGGCAGCTTGAATGTTAGTAGGTGTGAGTTGGAAATTAGCTGGATAGAAGGGAAATTGAGGATGTGAGTTAAGTTGATTAATATAATTCCTCAAATTTTGCAATCCCTCATCTAACCCTTCAATGGACATCAACACCTACAAAACACTCAGAAAGAAAGAATCAAAAACTAAAAATAAAATAAAAATAAAAATAAAAACAAAGTAAAAATAGGAAATAAATTAACAGTGTAATTGAAAAATTGGTTGCCCGGCAACGGCGCCAAAATTCTTGGTGTGAGGCAGATAGTGATTAAAATTTTAGATAAAAATCAGTTGTCAGGCCCACCAGAAAAAAAAAACCTTACAACTAGTTGTAGTTAGTAAGGGTCGATCCACAGAGAACCAATTCAATCAACACTATTAAACAATTCCCAATTTAAACTCTGATTAACAATAAATAGTAAAAAGGGGGGTTATGGAGTTTTGATGAACAATGAATAGTTTCAAAAACAATAACAATAAATAAATTAAAATCAACAATATAAGAAAATTGGTTAAGAGATTGAATCCACCACTAGATTTATATGATGATGTAAATCCACATATCCTTTTATTCCAACATGCTCAGTTATGTTTTTATGCAATTATGAGAGTAAATCTCTGTTTTCCTTACATGTTGGCCGATTCAGCAAACGCTCAAATCAACTCCTAATCACTGATTAGTCATAAAGCAACCACTCTTACAACTATCTAACAATTGCATTAAGATTTAGAAAATCAATCACACTAAGATCTAATCAGACACCGGGATTAAATTACTTAGAACATATATTTCTCTAGATCTATTACCACAACCGCGCATAATAAACAGATCTACCATTTTTATAACTGGAAAATAGTACAAAGATAATTATACCCCCATGAACATCATACATTTCGCTAGATCTATTATTGCAATCGCGCATAATAAACCCAGATCTACCACTTTGAAAGTGGGAACAACTACAAAAACCTTCATACCAACAATAGATTCAGAAATATATGAATAAAAACATAACTGTGTTGAAATAATCAAATATGCAAGATTCAAAACATCAAAACTTGTAGTTTCATCACCCCCTTAACCAAAGGAGGTTTAGTTACACATAGCTAGAACAAAATCACAAGAAAAACTGAGAAAGAACAACATAAGAAACAAAGTGTAGAAGAAAAAGTAAAAAACAAATGAGTTTCTGAGGATTGAGGATGATGGATCTCCGATTGCTCGAACCCGAGACTCCAATCTTTGATCCAAGCCTCCCCTCTCTGTTCCCTAGGGCTTACAGCTACTTCCCAAGGTTAGAACTCCCTTCAAGACATGCTAAGAATGTGTTTTTATAGGCCTCAGGGTTTAACTTCTTCAAGAAGGGTCCAAACTTCTCACAGAAGTTTTAATAATTCATCTACTGGAGCGAATGCACAGCCGTGCATGAATACACGGCCTAACCATGCATGGCTCTGTTTGAGTAATCAAAATTCTATTTCAAAAGTCAGAGAAGTACACGGCCTAGGCCTTGTACTTTTGCATGGCTGTGTACTTTTGCACTGCCTAGGCCCTGCAATTTTACGTAATCCCTGTAATTTGGCTCCTTCATTTTTGGCACCGAATCTTCATAGAAACTCTTCTTTCACTTCTTCAAGGGGCGATATTAATCTTCATGAATCCTCAACTCCTTCTTCAAGTGAATACCAAGCCTTGTTTAAGGCTAATGAACTCTGTCATCCAAAGGTTTCCTGAAAAGTTTAATTCAATTATCAGCTTCTAAAAACATATTCAAGCAAAATTTCACACTAATGTTCCAACTAGAGTTTAATATTAGAAACTTAACTAAATGATAACAATTTAGCACAAATGGAGTCCAATGAATCAATTACAAGGCATCCAAGATATAACAATAATCAACAGATCAAAGCTACAACGTGATAAAGGAGTGCCACGACGTGAGGGTCTGAAACTCACCAAGATGCTGATTTTGATGGTTTGAGTTCTCTAGTTGCAAGAATTCTTTGTTTATGCCTTTTTAAGAGTATTAAGACACTAGAGAGAGTATTTCTAAGATAGAAAGTCCTAGTGGCATACAAGGGAAGATAAAGGAAAAGGTATGCAATTCATTGGGTATGGATTATCATAGTTTAAAGTTCAGCTTATGAGTGACAAAGTGTTAGTCATCGCAACCATTACCCAAGAAGAGGGTGAATTAGGTATTAAAAACTTTTCACAAAAGCTCTTAAAATAAACACAAATATTTAAGCTATTAAATAAAATAAAAAGAATTACGAGATGAAGAATGAAAGCTTTAAGAACAGCAAACAAATAAATGTGTAATAATATAAAATTGCATAAAATAAAGAGATTGAAAAGAAAAAAGCAGGCACGATATTTATCCTGGTTCAACCACTAACCCACTTGTGGTCTACGTCCAGTCCTCGAAAACAATCCGAGATTTTTCACTATGTATACAAGTTTCAATAGGTGCTTGCAACCGTTACATAAAAGAGTGTTTTTTCACACACAGGAAAACTCTACCCTTGTGCTAAAGCCTCAGCGTGTAGGGATACCTCACCCTTATACAAACCTTAAAGAGATACCTCACCCTTATATAAATCTTGAAGGATACCTCACCCTCAATATAAAAGAACAGAAATATAGATGAAGAGAAACTCTCACTCAGAGCAAATAATACAAATTGAAGTGCTAAGAGGCTCTCAAAGGATATCTCAAAGTTTTAGCAAAAAGAGCACAGAAAATAGGCGTAAATTGTAAATCACATTTTCAAAGCAAGCGTAAATTAAACAGATAGCTAGGCCTTTTGCAGATGAGACCCATGATCTCTATTTATAGAGCCTGAAGCAAAAACAACCATTGGAGCAATTAATTCCATGATTATTATAAAAAATATGTCCGTTAGTTTCTATCTTCCGAACTATGTTTACCGTGTTTATTCGAATAGCATAAATCATTATTCGAATACCACTATTCATAATACCATCGTGAAAAGCAAATTAATATGGGTTATTCGAATACCACCGTTTTCATTTCTTAAAAAAATAGTTCAGAAGCAGGTTATTCGAATACCACAATGAGGTATTCGAATACCTCTATTTTAAATACATTTAAAAAGCTGTTTAGAAGGGTGTTATTCGAATACCTTCAAAGTTATTCGAATACCACATTCTTTTTTCAAAAACTGACTTTAAAAAGGTATAACTTCTTCATTTCTTATCCGTTTAAAGCAAATGACTAGTCATTAGAAAGATCTTTGAGTCTATTTTCAAATGAAATAAGTTTCAAAACAAAACTCAAAGTATTTTGAAAGATATGTTCAAAAGAGTAACCAATGGTCAGTTTTGTAAAACTCAAACTTGGCTATTTTTCATAGATTTGAACTATTACCATAACTAGCTTTTCAAATCTTGTTTGTTGGACATTTAAGCATGCGAAAACTATTTGTAAAGATTTACAAAAACATATTTAAGATATCCATAAGGCTTCTTACCTAAAGACCCTAAGTCCTAAAAGCTATACCATTTAATCTTCCTTTGGACTTGGTCTTTGACATGACTTTGATGTTATCAATACCTTTATGAAATAGGTATTCACATTCTCCTTGTGTTGAGCTTAATAGAGATCTTTTGCTTTCTTGTTGCAATGCTCACTCTTGGTACTTGGACTATCCTACAAAGTATTGCTCACTTAAACAAGCATAGTTAGTCCAAATTCATAATTCAATATCTTCATATGCATAATTCATAGATGTATAACTCTAGTTAGTTTAACTTGCATTTAAAACTTTCATAGACACATCCAAATAAGATATTTGTCAATTACTAATGGATATGCTCTATATAGGATGCAACAAAGAACATATGCAAAGTGTTCTTTTTGTCTTGTATTTATCATCATCAAAACTTAGCATATTAAACCATTTGGTACAAACTTATTTCTACAATCTCCCCCTTTTTGATGATGACAAATCACCAAAGAAAAATATGTTGAACAATATTCAAGAATGGATATTCATGTAAGCATATCAACATAGCAACCAATAAGCAAAAGAACTAAGCACAAGAACATATTTTTCTTTCCAATTTTCACTCCCCCTATTTGACATCAACAAAAAGGCTTAGAAAGAAAAAAAAAATTCTCCCTCTTATAGATTCTACATATGATTCGAGAATAGAGAGATGAAACAAATATGCTTGCAAGATATAGAGGATTATTCATGCAATGCTTGTCATATTTTTGTATGTCAACATTTAGCATATGATAGTAATAAAACACTATGTAATCAAATAAGGATGTAAGCCAAAAGATATAAACAGCTTAAGAGTTAGGCTCCCCCTCAAAATATGCATATTATCAAAAAATAAAGCAAGGGCAAAGATATTTATTCTTAATCCAAAATTTTAAGACTTCTCCCCCTTTTAAAAAGAATTTTATAAGAGCACATTATATTTTTAAAAGTATTTTAGAAAATTAGAGATGTTTCATATAAAAAGCCATATATTCCTTGGAAAGCATCTAGTCATTTAAGATTTATCAACAAGTATCACACAATCCATATCATATAAAGTACCACAATAGCTTAGGGATATAGATACTTATTGAGATAGATAAAGAGTGATGATCATTCTTTATTGGTCCTTTAACTTTGAGCTTTCTTCTTTTGAATTCTCCATTCCATTGCACTAGAAGAAAGTCTTGTTTATCTTCCTCTTTATTTGAATTCCATTCAACTTTTCTTATTTATCCACATATGCTTGTATGTAAAAATCTGATGGCTATAGTTGAAACACATAGAGAGACTTGCAAAGCTAACTTTAAAAGTCCTCTAAAACATAGGTTAGCATCAAATATCATGTAAGCCCATTTATAAGCATAATTCAGGTTGATATATAATTTTAAAGCATGTATCACATTATCAACCATGTAATGTTAGCTCTAACAAGAATGCATGAAGCGCATATGCACTTGAATCCAAAAAAAAAGTTTAAGCATTCTAAGGCATGATTCAAGTTTATCAAGAAGCATATGATCATCATCGAAACTTATTTAGGCATTTTTAGGCAAATAATTTTTATGTAAGGCATGTAAAGGCATAAAAACAACTCTCTATTTCTTCAAATAGCATATGATATCAAATTTAAAGTATAAAAAAGGATAATAATTTGATATCACCAAAAATGTACTCTTTGAATTTTTGTAAATGACTTTCACTTCCACCAACTTCCAAGCTTCAAGCTTTCATGAGGGAATAGAGATTCTTTACACCCCTTTCAAAAGTTGAATCCTTTTAAACTTTACTATCCTTAATTTAAATGAATTTATTCCATTTAAATGCTTGCTTGAGGTAGTTATCATCCTACAATACAATTCAAAGTACTTTCATTGGTATCCATTAATTTTGGATCCATAGAGGTTAGTCATTATGCCAAACACATAAGCAAATAAGCATTCAAAATAATAAAATAACAAATGAGTTCACAAGGGCAAAATATATTTTATTTCATTGAGCAATTTAGCTAAGTACATATAATCATCAAAATAATAACCAATTTGGTTAAGCATTTGCATTTTTCATACATATCATTAAGTGCATATTTTCAGACAAACAAAGAAAGAATTTTGCATATATTGATTATTAATGCTATGCAATATATACAGTAACAGATGCAGTAGAACCTTTCAAATAAAGTAGGGGCAGGAATATCAGCAGCAGCAGGGCAGCAGGATCGCCTTGAGGGTCATCCTCATCATCCTCAACTTCAACTGGGAACACCCAGCCTCCATCGGTCTTGATCATCTTCATTTTGTTGAGGGTAAAGGACCCAAACACGAGATGATGGTTTAGCGAAGTCGCTCGCTTGGTTGGGAAAGACCAAAGGACGCACCCTTCTGATAGAAGGTATTCAAATACCTACCTAGGTATTCGAATAGATGGGCCAAATTGGCTTAGTTGCCAGTCTATGGTATTCGAATGCTTTTTACAGTATTCAAATACCCACACACAAAAGTATGCAAAATAAGAGCAAGTATTCGAATAGCATCCAAGGCATTCGAATACTCTAGAGGCATGTGAGAAAAAAACTAATATGCTAAGCCTGTTGGTGTATGCCCTAGAGGCTAATACATTTTCTGTATTTACATATATTCTATTATGCTATTTTTATATATGAGGCATTTCATTTATTGTGTTCTTTTTGATAAACATAATAAAGTCCTTAGAATAGTAAGTTTGATACCATAGGACATCAAGTGGATGACTTGATCGTGAGATCTTTTGGTTACAACACTATTCTTAAATGTCCCCTAGTCAAGGGTAGGACAACAATAATACATTGAGACTAGTATGTGTAGAGACGATGACCGCATCTCACGGGTCATGGATATGAGATATCAAGTCTTCGCATTGGTACATATTAGAGTAATGATGTCTTGGGTGACCCACCATGAGAACGCTACATGGATCGTTACGTGAGTGTCATAGCGATTCTCATAGTGATAATGGTGTTTGTGGTCCTTTGACCTGAAATCACTACGATTCCTACATGAGGAGTTATGTGTTTAATGCCATCAAACGTCATCCGTAACAAGGTGATTATAAAGTTGGTTATTGGACATACCGCAAATCATGCGAGAGGGATGTGAGTGACCTAGATGGAATTTGTCACTCCTACATAACAGAGCGATATCTTTGCCCCCGATTCGAAAATGGCCATGCTCAAATGAGTCAATATGAGATATTGATCTCATTTATTGTTACAAAGTCTACTCGAGTATCGGAAACGAATGATTGGACTATACAAGGGTGACGCATTCCATGCCTTGTGTTCAATCTAGATATCTTGACAAAGGGACTAAACTACACGGAAACATTGATCACAGATAGGTTATGTCAAATCACTGACATTCTCATTACTTGGGTAGCGATGATGTGTTGCTAGATACGCTCACGTTTGTAATATTAAAATGAGATTTTAATATTACTACCAACGTCATGAGAACCTGCACAGGTCGCACACTTAGAACAGAACTAAATTGGAGCAATAAGGATCCAAGTTGGACTCGGATTCAATTGTGGGCCTAACTCATGTGAGATGGGTTTTAGGGTTGCACTACTTACCTTGCTCTTGCTCACACTCACTTAATAGCCACTATTATAAATAGTCTTGTTAAGGGGCTGCTATACATGTTACATCATAACCCTAGCCGCACCTAAGAAAGTGAGTGAGAGACGGTGAAAGGTTCTTCTCTTCTATTAGCTAGCACCGCGAAAAACTTGAGGCGTGACTCCTTTTGCAAGTCTGTTCGTGTGGATACCGCAGAAACATCGTCGCTATTACGGTGTTGGTGATTCACCTCGCTTGTGGTTTTCACGCTTCAAGAGGTAAATTTTAAAAAAAACTCGGATTATGGACTTTTCGCATGGATCCTGAGTGGGAATCCTATTATTCCGCTGCGAGATATTTTGATCCGCAATTCCCAACAAAGCCTCAGGTTATTCAAATAACTATTGAGTTATTCGAATACATCAGCTTGTAGGAGTACTGTACTGATGTATGGTACTCGAATAGCCATAGGTCTATTTGAATAGCCCTATCAGAAAATCACAAATTTGCACGTATAACAGCAATGGTATTCGAATACCATAGGGAGGTATTCGAATAACTTAAACAAGAAATCACATATATATGTCCAGGAATTGTATTTTGAGAGACAAAAGCTTTCCTTTTGATGGAGTACCTATAAAAATAATTTCGGGATAACTTCGACACTCAAGTCAGTAATAATTCAAGAAGGATGAAATCATAATTAAGCAATAAATTCAAATATTTAATTATATGTATCATTGATCAAGAACTCAAGCTCAAGGATGTCATTTTAAGCAATGAGCATATTTTATCTAGCATATTAACATGTAGAAATATTTTCAAGACATAAAGCTAGAAAGAAAAAAAAAACATAATACAAGTTTCCACTTATCCAAAGTTTGCAAGTCCAAGCTTCTTGGAAACAAGGAAAAGAGCTTGAAATTATTTTTAGTCTTTGTACTTGGAGCAGTCACTTTCAAGATGCCAAAGTGAGTTCTTGGCCTTCAAGCACACCTACAACACACTTCATTTTTTTTTACTTTTGGTACCCAAATTTTCTTGGGTCCTTGTGTGTTAGTTTTTGAATATTAATCTATTATGCTCTCATAAAGATCAATTTTTCATAATATGTAAATTGAGCACAATAAATTTAAATAATCATTTTCCATTAAGCATATAACTGATAACATGCTTGCTTTCATGATATGTAGACAATTTTAAAGCATATAAAGCATACATAGGCATTATAGACTCTTATATACCAAGATATATAACAAATTAATGAACAATGATATAATAAGAATGAACATAATCGTGTGTTAAACATAATATTTAAATTTTATTAAGTACACATGATTTTATTATTCACTTAAGGCTTACAAGGAATATACCTCAAATTTATTGACTTTGCATGTGAGTGTGCATAAGAGGTAAAAGCTTTTGATACCTTAACCTTGGTAATCAAGGAAATACTTTTTCTTATCCATCGCTTCTCTTTTGGAGTCTTGAACTTTGCAAGTTCTACATTTTGTACTTGAGAAACTTTGATTGAAGCCATTTTCCTTCTTTGACCAAAGTTTATACCATTAGGCTTTGGAAGCATTCTCCTTGATAATTCCTCTTTATTTTGACCAATTTGTCCATCTTTTTGAGAAATATTCTGCATAATTGAAACACTGGGAGGACACTTTGATACCCACTTCATTTTGGGTCCTTGAATGTTAGTATTAGGGCCTTTAGGATTTCTTGGAACCCATACCATACAATTTCTCATATAAGAATTTCTTCTATAATTACATAAATAAGAAATATGTCCTAGATGACCATGAAAATTACAAATAATTGAATTTAATGATGGCTTGATCTTTTGAATATCATTTTTGAAAAACTTAAACCTTTTGTTATTTTTATATTCTAAAATATTTTTATCATAAGCGTTGCTTGAATTTTCACATGGAATAACACTAATTTTATTCTCATTGACAAGCATAGAATTTAGGCAATTACAACCATTTGCTTTGGCAAATTCAAAATATAAGTCCTCAACTTGATTTTCTAAACTAATGCATTTTTCACAAGAAGATGAGGTTTCATATTTCAAAGACATTTCCTCATTAAGAAAAGCATATTCATTTTTTAAAGTCTCAATTTTATTTTCAATAGAGGAAATGTTTTCCAAACAAGATGATTTTTTCTTTTTTAAATTCAACAAACCAACATACAATTCATTATATGCACATTGTAACTCATCATAGGAAGGACTATAATATAGTTTAGAATTATTTACCTCAAAGTTCTTTTTCGCCATATAGGAAGTAGTTTCAATTTCTATGGTACTTGCCTCTTTAAGAGAATCACATTCTTCCTCATCAATTTTGTTTTGTCATGCCTCTTCTTCAAATTGAGCATCATTGTCACCAAGTGGCATTTGGCTCCCTTCAATAGTTTGAGTATCTCTTTGAGGATATTTTTCATGACAAGCTTCCTTCAATAGCGTTTGCTCTTCTTGCTTTCTATATACAACTTTATATACAAAATCATTGTTAGCATGAAGAGCATCCCATATATCTTTAGCACCAGAGTAATTTTTAATTTTAACATAAGCATCATCATTCAAACTGCTTCTCAAAATTTGTATAGCTCTAATGTTCAAAGAAAAACATTTCTTATCATATTTATTCCAAGTTTATTTTGATTTGTAAATAAATCCATTTAGCACAACATCCCACAAATCCAAATCAATAGATTGCATATAAAACTCTATTCTAGTTTTCCAATAAACAAAATGCACACCATCAAAGAATGGTGGTTTATTAATTTTAAATCCTTCCATTTTGAAAAACTTTCAAGGTTGCCAATAGACAAGGATCTTGAACTCTGAGCAGTTAAGTTTTCACCAGAGCACGAAACTCTGATACCACTTGTTATTCATCGCAACCATTACCCAAGAGGGGGGGTGAATTGGGTATTAAAAACTTTTCACAAAAGCTCTTAAAATAAACATAAATATTTAAGCTATTAAATAAAATAAAAAGAATTACGAGATGAAGAATAAAAACTTTAAGAACAGCAAATAAATAAATGTGTAATAATATAAAATTACGTAAAATAAAAAGATTGAGAAGAAAGAAGCAGACACGATATTTTTCCTGGTTCGACCACTAACCCACTTGTGGTCTACGTCCAATCCTCGAAAACAATCCGAGATTTTTCACTATGTATACAAACTTCAATAAGTGCTTGCAACCATTACATAAAAGAGCACTTTTCACACCTAGGGAAACTCTACCCTTGTGCTAAAGCCTCAGCCTGTAGGGATACCTCACCCTTATACAAACCTTGAAGGGATACCTCACCCTTATACAAATCTTGAAGGATACCTCACCCTCAATATAGAAGAACAGAAATATAGATTAAGAGAAACTCTCACTCAAAGCAAATAATACAAATTGAAGTGCTAAGAGGCTCTCAAAGGATATCTCAAAGTTTTAGCAAATAGAGCATAGAAAATAGGCGTAAATTGTAAATCACATTTTTCAAAGCAAGCGTAAATTAAACAGATAGCTGGGCTTTTTGCAGATGAGACCCACAGTCTCTATTTATAGAGCCTGAAGCAAAAATAGTTGTTGGAGCAATTAATTCCATGATTATTATAAAAAAATATGTCTATTAGTTTATATCTTCGGAACTATGTTTACCGTGTTTATTCGAATAGCATAAATCATTATTTGAATACCACTGTTCATAATACCATCGTGAAAAGCAAATTAATATGGGTTATTCGAATACTAACGTGGGGTATTCGAATGCCACTGTTTTCATTTCTTAAAAAAATAGTTCAGAAGCAGGTTATTCGAATACCACAAGGAGGTATTCGAATACCTCTATTTTAAATACATTTAAAAAGCTGTTTAGAAGGGTGTTATTCGAATACCTTCAAAGTTATTCGAATACCACATTCTTTTTTCGAAAACTGACATTAAAAAGTCATAACTTCTTCATTTCTTATTCGTTTAAAGCAAATGACCAGTCATTAAAAGATCTTTGAGTCTATTTTCAAATTAAATAAGTTTCAAAACAAAACTCAAAGTATTTTGAAAGATATGATCAAAAGAGTAACCAAAGGTCAGTTTTGTAAAACTCAAACTTGGCTATTTTTCATAGATTTGAACTATTACCATAACTAGCTTTTCAAAATTTGTTTGTTGGACATTTTAGCATGTGAAAACCATTTGTAAAGATTTACAAAAACATATTTGAGATATCCATAAGACTTCTTACATAAAGACCCTAAGTCCTAAAAGCTATACCATTTAATCTTCCTTTGAACTTAGTCTTTGACATGACTTTGATGTTATCAATACCTTCATGAAATAGGCATTCACATTCTCCTTGTGTTGAACTTAATAGAAATTTTTTGCTTTCTTGTTGCAATGCTCACTCTTGGTACCTAGACTATCCTACAAAGTATTACTCACTTAAACAAATATAGTTAGTCCAAATTCATAATTCAATATCTTCATATGCACGATTCATAGATGTATAACTCTAGTTAGGTTGACATGTATATAAAACTTTCATAGACACATCCAAATAAGATATTTGTCAATTACTAATGGATATGCTCTATATAGGATGCAACAAAGAACATATACAAAGTGTTCTTTTTGTCTTGTATTTGTCATCATCAAAACTTAACATATTAAACCATTTGGGACAAACTTATTTCCACACAAAGTGTTGCTTAGATATTACTTGGAAAGTGATGAGAAAGTGAGAAACCAGTGTACAGACTAGTTGGCAAGAGTTAAGGGCCAAAGTACCTGGTTGGAAAAGGTTTAGGGCCGAAGTGCCAAGTTGGCAAGAGTTGAGTGCCATAGACCTTAGTTTGCAACGGTGAATGCCATAGTGCATGAAAACTCTTAAAGAGTGAAATAGAGTTAGTAATACGAAGTTAGAAAGTGTACTAAATCTAGTTGGTATTTGGATAAGTGCCGTAGTGCATGAATGACTCTTACAGAGAAGAGGTAGTCGTAGTTGTGTAAGATGGACTTAGTATAAAGTTATGTGGTGGTTATGTTAGAGTTAGGACATAACTCCATATTGTCACACACTTCACTTCATATATACTTGCTATCCCTAGAAAGTAGTGAGTGGAGGCATCCACTCAAGTTTGGAGGTGATATCCACTTAGTTTATGGTAGACTACTTGGTAGACTACTTAGTAGTATAAGAAGAATGCTTATTGTAGTAACAAACTTTGCCCCTACTAGTTAGGCTATAAGAGATCCCACATTATTATGGCAGAGTATCTCCTTGAGCAGGGGGGAATAGTTAAATATCACGACACTACACCTACACTGCATATACTTTTCTTTGAGCATACATCATCTCATCATTTCATAATTTAATATTTTTAGTTTGGAGTTTGTGTTTGGTTTGTGTATGTTTGTTATTGCTTTATGCCTTTGGTGACAGCTATATTAGCTTTTGTCTGGTCAATGATTTCCAAATGATTGTATGAGTAGTTATTTGTTATCATCGTGGTTTCGGTTATTAGATCAGAAGTATAGATTGCTTAGGAATATTACATAGAGAGATGAGGTTTTGAAATAGTTCTTATATAATGAGTTTTAATAGGTTTATCAATTTAGGTTAGGTTTATTCATTTTCAAATGTTTATATGGCTAGTTTTGGTATACTTATACTGAGAAATATGATTTCTCACCCCATTTGTTGCCATGTAAATCTAGGTGGAGGCTCTCCAAAGGCAAGAAGAAAAGTTTGAAGACTAGCATAATTTTTTTGCTTAGTAGTTTAAAGCTTTGTATTTATTTACTTTGCTTTACTTTGTTTGAAGTTTATGTACACAATGAGCCCTTTTGTGGCAATATGCATGTATATGACTTAGTTTCCGTAAGGCTCTCTATTATTATTTGTTTAAATGATATGGATTAGGATAATATTTCAGTTAAAAGTAGTATAACTAATGCTGTTTATCCTAGAGTATGCTTGATACACTAGGTTATTGGTATCAGGGGGTTACACACGCACTAAAAGAAAACTATCAACGATATTATACAACCACCCATACAATCACAAACATCATTGATTAAGGTAACTATTAACATGCAAATGCAATGTTTGTTATGTTGTATGTTTATGCCTAACATGTCCTAAGACAATGGATGTACAATGAAGTAAAATAGTGTTGGTGTAATGTCATGAAATTTGGCTATTCCCAGGAACTTCATTCCTTGTATTACTCTAAGTAGTATGGCTACGACCATATAACACTACTTGGCAATGAATGAACTATTCCACCCTATAATAATGAGTGTACTATTACCATCTCATATACCATTTGCCAATGAATGAACTATTCCACCCTACAACAATGAGTGTCTATTACCATCTCAACCATTCCTAAATATGTGGAAATAGCAAATGTGTCAGAAAATACACAAAGTGATATTTAACACACATTCAATGCGACATCGGATACTCTCCTACATGATATCATAACCAATGCTCTTAAATGTGTTTTTCCTCCTCCACGAGACTTTCTAACTTCAAATTAGGAATACTCACATACTTATACTATGTGCCATCCCCATCACGCATAGCACCACAAATGATACTAAATCAATCCCAAATGGATCAAGAGTTTAGGTGTTAGCCTATGCCATTTCCAAACCATTGGTTTCCTAAGGTTTCACACTTTCCTCACATATATTAGGTAGTGATTTTCTTCTTGAAATACTCTCATTAGTGCCTCAACACACTTAAAAAGACATATAAGAATGGTCCTAACTGATGAACCTGCAAAAATTATTATTTTTACAGTTCAAAATCTTGAATTTTCATCATCTTTTAATCTTTTTTATTTAGTTTTGTTTTTAAGTTTTATTATGTTTTTATTATTTTAATTATTTTCTTATTATGTGTTTTTATGTGTTTATGTTAGGTAATTGCACATGGAGAAGATTGGATCTTGAACAAGCAAGAAAAAGGAAAGAATTTCATCTAGACGCCAACGCCTGAGCGTGCGTTGCACGCTGGAGAGTTCCACTTAAGTGAGCCATCGCCTGAGCACTGGATAGTCAGTGCTTGAGCACTGAATGCGTAATAGCAACGTGAATTTCTTTTAAATAAGAAAGTTATGCCAAATTCAACACACATTTAGATAGAACGCAGTAGCCATTAAGAGGCACAAGCCATAAAGTTGTGTAGGTGCAATTAGGCTTGAAGATTAGAAATTTTCTTCAACCTTTCCACCTTTCTACAATGGAGTTTGTCATATTCTTCCCTTTGTGTCTTCTTTTTCCATGTGTAACTAATTTTTCCTTATTAGGGGGATCATAAATCTTGAATTTTGATGATGTAACTTCTTTTATGAGTTTAATTTATGTTTCTATTTCATGATTTACATTTTTATCTCTATTCTTAATGTTTTTCTAAGCCTAATCAATTTGGGAATGATCTTGTAGGTTATTGTATGATTTGGAAAAATTTGCATGAACTTAGAACATGTGATAAACACCGTAATTTCTACAATCACTAAGGGTAGACGTTGTAGGTTATGCGGTCTTTCTTCTAATTCTCTTGTTCTTGATAATGCCTTTTTATTTAGCGTTAGACAAAGGGAGTAGTTTATTCCAAACAACATAAGAGGATTAATGTACCAATGCATTAGGTATTAATTAATTTTGGGAATTGACCATAAATCATTGAAATAGAACATAGTTAAACTGATATTTGAATGTGCATTTAAAGAGTTCAAGTGAAGTTTGAATCCTAATGTTTTTAATACCATTGCTTTTCACCCCCTTGATTCATTGTTTTGCTTATTTATATTTCTTTTTAATTGAATTTGCGATAACTCTCTTTCTTTGTTAGCTTAAATAATGTCACTTTCAGTGAATTTAGTAATTAATAACTTAATCTTCGTGGGATGATACTCTTATTCACTTTTTATTACTTTTGTGATTTGGTGCACTTGCCGATTTCACAACAAGTTTTTGGTATTGTTACTGAGGGTTATTGTTATTAATATTAAATAGTAGTTTGAAAAGACACTAATTTAAGGATTTTTTATTTATTTAATTTTCTTTTTAATTTATTTCTTTTTATTCACTCTTGTTTTTCTTTGTTTATTTTTATTAGTCATTTGTTTTATTTTTATTTTTAATTTTAATTTCTTTTCTTTACTTTGCTCTAGTTTGCTTGTTTGTTTATTTATGCAAGGTTCGGTAGAGTCAGAAGAATTACTCTTTGATCCAGAGATAACAAAAATAGAAAGAGCAATCAAAAAAGCAATCAGAGAAAGAAAAAGAATTGAAGAAGAAAAGATGGCTGAGAAGCCAAATGCACAAAGAAGACACACTTTAGCTGATTATGCTTCTCCGTCTTTCGAAAATGTCTCAACCAGTATAGTGCGACCTGCTATCCAAGCAAACAATTTTTGAGATTAATTCAGCTCTTCTATAGTTGGTGGAACAAATTTAGTTTGGGGGAGGTAAGACAGAAGATCCAAACTTGCACATTGCTAACTTATTGCAACTCTGTGATACTATGAAATATAATGAAGCTAGTGATGATGCCATCAGATTAAGACTTTTTCCATTTTCTTTGAGAGATAAAGCTAAGAGCTGGCTACAAGCCTAGCCTCAAGGAAGCATCTCCACTTGGGATGATCTGGTTAGTAAGTTTCTCACTTGGTATTTTGTTTCATCAATGTTTGTGAAGATAATGAGTGATATTGCTTGCTTTACTCAAAATTAAGGAGAATCTCTCTATGAAGCATGGGAAAGATTTAAGGAGCTTCTGAGAGAATGTCCTCATCATGCTTTTGTGTGAATACTTATTTTTTGAAGCATATCAAATGAGTTTTTGGTGATAACAAAAGAAAAAGAGAAGATCAAGAGCCAAAGATGAAGATCAAGATAAAAAAGAGAAGATCAAGAGCAAAAGAAAAGACCACGATCAAAAGAAGGAAACCAAGAGGTATATAGATAGAAGTCTTAGAATATCAATGTAAAATGCCCTTTAAGTATCTTAATGATTCCCAAATGATTTTTCAAATATCATTTTTAAAATCAGCTTGTATATTCAAAGTTAAACATGTTTTTCAAGAAATGTTGATTTTAATCTTGGATTCAATATTCATGAAGGCATTTATGTTTAATCTAATGATCTAAATGTTAGAAATGGCTTACAAACTTAATTAGACTTGAAAAATGTATTTAAAGACCAAGGTAATCGATTACACATGTTTTGTAATCGATTACAAGCTAAACAAAGAGCTGGTAATCGATTACATGGAGCATGTGATCGATTACAAGTAAGTCAAAGGCCTCGTAATCGATTACACCAGTAATGTAATCGATTACATTGAACCCAGAAAGGCAAGAACACGTTTAAGAAGATATGTAATCGATTACATAGAAATAGTAATCGATTACAAAGCAAGTCAGAAGCCTTGTAATCGATTACACAGAGCTCAGAAAGCCAAGAACACGTTCAAACAGCCATGTAATTGATTATAGAGATTATGTAATCGATTACCAGTGGTCTGACAATAGCCAACAGCTATTTTCTTAGCTTTTAATGTTGCCATAAATGCTACCCAACGGCTTCTTTCTGGTGCGTGAAATCTGTAAGTGTATGGTTTTGTCGTCAAGTAATAAAAGATCGAATCCACAAGGACTGTGTCTATGAATACCAATTAATTAATTAATTCAATTCAATTAAACAAAAGGGGATAAAATTATTGATTGATGAAATCTTAATATCCAAACAATTAAATATATAAATATTAAAGTACAAAATTAAGAACAAAAATAGCAAGTTATTAAGAAAGGTTTTTCAGATTCAATAAAGCTTCCAAGATTGGGATAACCACAATGATACAAGATAAATCCTAATTGACAACCATTTTATTAAAATTGAAATTCAATTGAAGGTGAATTACCCTAAATTAGTTAATGTTCTTTCTCAAGAGACAAGAACCGTGTCCAATTAAACCAATTCCTATTCTCGTGATAATTGAATTTAAATTAAACCCATTACACTTTATGGTAATTCATTGAATCCTCAAAAGGCTAAACTTACTCTCATGATTTAGACCTTAAGTTCATTTCTTACGGTTCCAACACTTAGGTTCACCTCTCAGTACGTCCCTAGATATCTATGAGATGCAAATATGTGGCCAGCAAATTCACATGAATAAGCGCAATAAGGATGGAATCAAAGAACATTCAAGATTAATAAAATTGGTAAATAAAGTCAATTAATCATCATCAATGTATCAAAGGGCATTGCCCAATCCTAGAAATAAAGAGAACTACTCAGACATGGAGAAGAAGAAATAAGAAAACATATTCATGAACATCCAAACTCGTAATGAAAGAGAGAAGAGGGAAGAAAGATCAAGATTCTAGAGCCTCCAAGTGTGCCTCCTTCAAACTAAATTCAAACCCCTAATATTACATTCAGAGCATCTATTTATACCCCTAGGGTTTCAACTAGTCCCAGCCCATCAAAAGAAATAAAAACAAAACTTAAAAACTGACTAGGACTGCGATCCACGACCGTGGGAAATTCCACGGCCAGGCCGTGGATCTTGCTTACTGAATTCCACGGCCATGGAAAGGTCGTGGAATTCTCTGGAAAATCACTTTTGCTTCTTCATACAGCTGCTCGATCCATGGCCGTGGAAAATTCCATGTGCAGGCCGTGAAACTCTCTGGAATAAGTCTTTTTCCCCAATTTGCTATCCGTAAAGCTCCAACTTCAATCATGCAAGCATTCCATCCATTTCTAAGCCAATCTAGCACCAATCCTGCACAACAACACTACAAACACCACAGTTATCCGAACTAAAGAAAAAACAAATAAAAAGGGAAACCAAAATGCCTAAAATGCATAAAAATGCATGCAAAACAAGAACAAAATATGATGTTGTTTCACACACATCAAATCCCCCCAAGCTTAAGATTTTGCTTGTCCCCAAGCAATAACTAATGCCAAACCAAGAAGTGGGATCAAGAGACAATAATGAATAAGGAACCCGAGAAAACATCCAACCAAGTAATAGGCAAAGGCAAACCAAGAATTAGAGAGGTAATCAAAATCAAGTCCAATTAGAGGTTAAAGTTCTCAGAAATCATGCTCCTCGCTAAATTGGGTTCACTCTACTAACTTCACTCAAAGTATTTATGGGTGAAGACAATGCGCTCAAGATTCCTCAAAGAAAAAGCACTTCCATAAGTTTGATAAGAAACTAAATTTTTACTAACAATTTGCATGCATGCAAGAATCAAAAGGTCTTTCAAGGGTTGTAATGGGGCCATGGGAATAATGTTAGGTAGGGTAAAGAAAGGAAGGTATGCACAAAGGGCTAACAAAATTTTCAATAAGCACAAGAAATCCACTAGAACATAAATGGAGCAAAAATATTTTTCAATTAAGAGAATAACTCCACATTTTCAAGCATTTTTTCCTTTCTTTTCCTTCTTCTTTTTCTCTTTTTTCTCAAGCTTTCATCTCATGATTTTCTTTTATTTACTTTTTTTCCTTTCCCTTTATGTTTTTTTTTTTCATTTAAGAAAGAAAAGGGTCAAAAACATATGATTCCCAACACAACTCTACATAACTTTCAAACTCAATTTACTCCAATTAATATTCTAAATGATTGCCAACAATATATCATCATAGGCATCAAGAAAAACAATTATGCAATAGGCTCAAAATGAGCATCTAGTAGATGAAAGTGTGACAATTATTTCAAAAGGCCAAAAAAATACCTAAGATGCCTTAATCACATTCAAGCATGCAAACAAAAATTTTGCCTCAAAATGGTTTCAAATCAAGTTCTAGAGCACAAAATCAATGAGGAATATAACTCAACACAAAGAATGGGAGCAAAAATCATATAGTGCATAAATCCCATATAGGCTCAAAACTCACATTTAGAGGTTCAAAAATTAATGAGAAACACAAATTCAGAGAACATATGCTAATTATCAACTAACAAGAGATCACCTTAACTATCAATTAAAACAATACCTATTGCCTACCACAAGAATCAACTAATTAGGTTTCAAATCAATACAATCTCAAAATTCTCAAAAGAGAGGGGCACAAGTTCAACCAAAAAGTCGAGAGATATGATGGTGTGAAAATACAACATGAAGATGCAATGCAAAATGAGACATAAAAAAGCATAAAACTAATGATCTAATATGAAAATGAAAATGCTCCCCCAAAGCTTAGAACTTACATTGTCCCCAATGTAAAAATCTATAACTAGAGAAGGGAGAAAAGAAAAAGACTCACTACGGTGGTGGGAAATCTTTTGTTGTTCAATCCATGGCCATGGAATTTTCCATGGGCTGGGTGTGAAACTTTCTAACTTCACTCACCTTCTAATTTGAGCTTTAAAAAGGGTCAAACCTAAACAAGATCTATGAGATAAAGATTAAACTAACAATCTAACACACAAAATCAAAAGAGAAAGAAGAAATTAAAAGGAAAAAAAATAAAGAAACTTGGGTTACCTCCCAAGAAGCGCTTGTTTAAAGTCATAAACTCAACTTTGGCCTAATTTCTATGCATAGGTGATGTCAATAGAGTAGTGCTCAGTCCCCACTCCTTCAAAGTGTTTCACTCTCTGGCCATTTATCATGAAAGGCTCATGGCCTTCTTTCTTCACCTCAAGCACACCGTAGGATAAAACTTGAACAATCTCATATGGTCCTGACCATTTCGACCATAACTTACTAGGACAGAAATGTAGAAGCGAGTTATTGATAAGAACTTTATCCTCGAGTTTAAATTCACGCTTCTTGACACACTTGTTATTCTGCTTCTTAGGTCCTTTCTTGTAGGGCTTGGACTTCTCAAATTTTGTGGTACCCCTGGGCAAGGTCTTTTCTAGCATAGCATTAGTCACTGATTCTTGCATGCCTGAAAGCATAACACTATCCACAACTTTAGTAGCATCTATATGATTACATGAATTTAAGGAATTAGCGCTATTTTCAAAATTAAAAACATCAAAAGACTACTTCCTCATCATTCAATCGCAAAGTCAATTTCCCTTCATGGACATCAATGATCGCCCTTCCAATGGTAAGGAATGGATGCCCAAGTATGATTGACATTTTAGCATCAGCTTCCATGTCAAGCACAACAAAATCCACTGGCATATAAAACTTATCAACCTTAATAGGAATATCCTCCAAGATGCCTATGAGGTATTTGACAGACCAATCGCTAATTGAAGAGAGATAGTTGTGGGTTTTAGTTCACCCACCTCCAACTTCTTACACACAGAAAGGGGCATAAGACTAACACTAGCTCCCAAATCACATAAAACTTTATCAAAACTAGTGTTACCATTCAAACAAGGAATAGAGAAGCTACCTAGGTCTTTAATCTTAGGAGACAATTTATTTTGAATTAAAGCACTACACTCCTCAGTCAAAGCTACTGTCTCATATTCTTTTAGCTTTCTCTTATTAGACGTCCTTAAGAAACTTAGCATAGGTAGGCATTTGTTTCAACGCCTCACTGAAGGGTACATTAATGTACAATTTGTTAAGGACCTCTAGGAACTTCCCAAACTGCCTATCTAACTTTACCTTAGCTAATCTTTGAGAGACGGGAACCAGGGGTTGGTAAGGTTCAAGGGGTACATATTTAGACACATTCTCAGTAGTTTCCTCTTCTTCTAAAGGTTGTGCCTTACTCTCATCAATTTCACTCTCCCTGTTACCCTTGGGATCCTCCAACTTCTTTCCACTCCTCAAACTCACAGCTTTACAATGTTTATTACTTGGGTTTATTTTAGGTTGACTAGGAAACTTATCCTGTTGCCTATGTTAAGTGCTTGCTTGTTGGACAATCTGGGTTTCTAACATATTATAAATGGCCAAATTATCAACCTTAGCTGACAACTCTTTAATGGCTTCAGTCATAACCTGCCCATGTTGCCTAAACTCCTTATTCTGTTTAGATTGATTCTCAACCAAATTCTCAAGAAGAGACTCAACTCTAGATTTTTGTACCTGTTGGAATCCAGAAGAGGGTTTAGCATTACCTTTCCTGACTTGGTACTGACTATTCCAATAGGAGAAGTTAGGATGTGACCTCCAACCAGAGTTGTAAGTTTGAGAATACGGATCATTCCTCCCCTTTTGGTTGAAGTCATAGAAATTATGGCATGATTCCACTTGCTCCACTGGTGCACCTTGTGAGGATTCAATTCCAACTTGGCATTCGGCACTTATGTGTCCCAGTGCTCCACAAATCTCACAAAAATTGTTAGAAGCACCTATGACATTAATATGAGCTTTCTCAAGCATGTCAAAATATTTATTTAGAGAATCAAATTTTAACATGATTAAATCAACACCGTCTACCTCAAACTTACCTCCTGAGAGTTTCCTCGGGTTATGGCCTCTTTCATTTGCCCATTGGTGATGATTTACAGCTACACTCTCAATAATCTTATAAGCTTCCGTGAGCCTTCTATTCATCAAAGCTCCACTAGCTACATGTTAGGAATTTTTTTTTGCAGATACATCATGCAGCGAAAAACAGGGATTCCCACTGAGAATCCATGCAAAAAAGCCGTAATTTGAGTTTTTAAATGATTTACCTCTTGAAGCGTGAATCACCAACACCGTAATAGGAACGATGTCTCTGCGGTATCCACATGAACAGACTCATGAACATCCAACGTTCGCAAAGAAGAGACTCACATCTCACACACAGTGCTAGCTGCGAAGAGAAGAGAAGAAACCTGTTGCTCTCTCATTCACTTTTCTATAGGTGCGGCTAGGGTTCTGAATTGTGTATCTTACCAGTCCCTTAGCAATATTATTTATAATAGTGACTGCCTTAAGTGAGTGTGAGCAACAGCAAGGTAAGCTGTGCAACCCTAGACCCATCTGTTATGAGTCTGGCCCATATTTGAATCCGAGTCCAACTTGGATCCATTGCTCCAATTTTAGTCTGCTCTATGTGTGTGATCCTACAAGTTCTTATTACGTTGGTAGTAATATTAAAATCCCATTTTAATATTACAAGCAGTGAGTGGTATCTAGCAACACATCGCTGCTACCCAAGTAATAAGAATGTCAGTGATTTGACATAACCTTTCTGTGACCAATGTTTTCGTGTCATTTAGTCCCTTTGTCAAGATATCTAGATTGAACACAAGGCATCACCCTTGTATAGTCCAATCATTCGTTTCCTGATATTCGAGTAGACTTTGTAACAACAAATGAGATCAATATCTCATATTGACTCATTTGAGCATGGTCATGCATTTCGCAGTCTCACTTAATCAGGGAGCCCGAAGATATCGCTCTTGTTATGTAGGAGTGACAAATCCCATCTAAGTCACTCACATTCCTCTGCATGATTCGCGATATGTCCAATAACTAACTTTATAATCACCTTATTACAGATGACGTTTGATGGCATTAAAACACACAACTCCTCATGTAGGAATCGTAGTGATTTCAGATCAAAGGACCACAAACACCATTGTCACTATGAGAATCGCTTATGACACTCACGTAACGATCCATGTAGCGTTCTCATGGTGGGTCAGTCCGGTACATCATTACTCTAATATGTACCCATGTGAAGATTTGATATCTTATATCCATGACCCGTGAGATATGGTCATCAGTCTATGCACATACTAGTCTCAATGTATTATTGTTGTCCTAATTAACAATAATACTTGACTAGGGACATTTAAGAATAATGTTGTAACTAAAAGGATCTCATGATCAAGTCATCCACTTGATGTCCTATAGCATCAAACTTACTATTCTAAGGACTTTATTATGTTTTTCAAAAAGAACACAATAAATGAAATGCCTCATATATAAAATAGCATAATAGAATGTATGTAAATACAGAAAATGTATTGGCCTCTAGGGCATACACCAACACTACAGAGTCAAGAGACACCTTTGAAGAATATTCTAAACCATTGTAGAAGGTGTGGACGATCAACCATTTCTCTAACCCATGGTGTGGGCAGGCTTCCAGCAAAGTCTTATATCTGTCCCAAGCTTCTGACAATGACTCTCCATCTTTCTGAATGAAGCTTGTAATTTGGGTCCTTAGATGAGTAGTCTTGGAAGGTGAAAAGTATTTGTCTAAGAAAGCTTGCTCCAATTGGTCCCAAGTAGTTATCGTCTCAGTGGGAACAAACTTCAACCAGGCTCTAGCTCTATCTCTCAATGATAATGGAAACAGGCAGAGACGAATAGCATCAATAGAGGTGCCTTCAATCTTGAGGGTCTCACAGAACTCCAAGAACATATCCACATGATCATTCGGGTCCTCTGATGGCAATCCTCCAAACTGGTTTTGCCTTATCATAGAAAGTAAGGCAGGAGGTATAGTGAAGTGTCTAGCTTCAATGTCTGGCCGGGCAATTCCAAATCGCAAACCCCGAGCATTAGGGACTGCATATTCTTTTAGCGGTCTATTATCCTTAGCTTCAGCCATGACAAATGTTAGTTCAGGTATTTCTCTTACTCTTTGCCTTTGTTGTCTTCTCCTTCTATGAAGAGTTCTTTCAATTTCAGGATCTACTTCAATAAGAGTCCCAGAACGTCTAGTACTTTGCATAAACAAGAGAAACCTGTCAAGAGTCAAAGAGAAATCAAGAACGTAAGAATATGATAAAAAGAAAAAAGGTTTAAAATAATTAAATTAAAAATTAAATTGATATTCAAGAAAAACACAATCCCCAACAATAGTGTCAAAAACTTGGTGTGTGAAATCCGCAAGTGTACGGTTTCGTCGTCAAGTAATAAAAGATCGAATCCACAAGGACTGTGTTTATGAATATCAATTAATTAATTAATTAAATTAAATTAAACAAAGGGGGATAAAATTATTGATTGATGAAATCTTAATATCCAAGTAATTAAATAAATGAATATTAGAATGCAAAATTAAGAACAAAAATAGCAAGTTATTAAGAAAGGTTTTTTCAGATTCAAGAAAGATTCCAAGATTGAGATAACCATAATGATACAAGATAAATCCTAATTGACAACCCTTTTATTAAAATTAAAATTCAATTGAAGGTGAATTACCCTAAATTAGTTAATGTTCTTTCTCAAAAGACAAGAACCGTGTCCAATTAATTCAATTCCTACTCTTGTGGTAATTCAATTTAAATTAAACTCATTACGCTTTATGGTAATTCATTGAATCCTCGAAAGGCTAAACATACTCTCGTGATTTAGACCTTAAGGTCAATTCTTATGGTTCCAACACTTAGGTTCACCTCTCAGTATGTCCCTAGATATCTATGAGATGTAAATATGTGGCCAACAAATTCACATGAATAAGCGCAATAAGGATTGAATCAAAGAACATTCAAGATTAATAAAAGGGGTAAACAAAGTCAATTAATCATCATCAATGTATCAAAGGGCATTACCCAATCCTAGAAACAAAGAGAACTACTCAGACATGGAGAAGAAGAAACAGGAAAACATATTCATGAACATCCAAACCCGTAATCAAAGAGAGAAAAGGGAAGAAAGATCAAGATTCCAGAGCCTCCATGTGTGCCTCCTTCAAACCAAATTTGAACCTATAATATTACATTCAGAGCATCTATTTATACCCCTAGAGTTTTAACTGGTCCCAGCCCATCAAAAGAAATAAAAATGAAACTTAAAAACTTACTTGGACTGCGATCCACGGCCATGGGAAATTCCACGGCCAGGCCATGGATCTTGTTGCCTGAATTCCACGGCCGTGGATTATTCTATGGTCAGGCCATGGAATTTTCTGAAAAATCACTTTTGCTTCTTCACACAGCTGCTCCATCCATGGTCGTGGGAAATTCCACGGGCAGGCCGTGGAACTCTCTAGAATGAGTCTTTTTCCCCAATTTGCTATCCGTAAAGCTCCAATTTTAATCATGCAAGCTTTCCATCCATTTCTAAGCCAATCTAGCACCAATCCTGCACAACAACACCACAAACACCATAGTTATGTTAACTAAAGGAAAAACAAATAAAAAGGGAAACTAAAATGCCTAAAATACATACAAAACAAGAACAAAATATGATATTATTTCACACACATCACTTTCTTCCAACAACTTATAAATACTTGTCTTGGGGCTTCATTAAGGGTTGAACTTCAATTTAGAACATCAATCTAACATTCATATACGAGAATCAAATCCTGAAAACATTTTTGACCTGTTTTTGTGAGAAAACTTGAGATATTCAAAAGGGGCATTGCTAGACCTTCAATTTGTATCAATCTACTCTTTAAGCGAGTTTCTATCGTCTACATCTTTGTATAATCTATAAAGAGAGGGTGAGGTATCCCTCTAGAGAAAATGGTGAGTTATCCCTTAGTTGAATAGAGGGTGAGGTATCCTTCTAGAGTAAGGGGTGAGGTATCTTTCTAGAGTAAAGGGTGAGGTATCCCTTGAGGGTGAGGCATCCCTTAAAAGTTATAAAGGGTGAGGCATCCCTATTTTGAGGCTCAAAGCACAAGGGTGAGATATCCCAAGGTCTTGTTGAGTGCTCCAATCTGTAAAGGTTTTCAAGCACCCGTTCAAGCTTAAAGTTTAGTGGAAAATCTCAAGTGGTTCGCTTGAGGACTGGACATAGGTCACAAAGAGTGGCTGAATCAGGATAAATCCTTGTGTTTGATTCTCTCAATCTTATCTCTTTATGTTTGTGCATTTATTTTATATACTTGCTTGAATGCTATTCATCTTGGTTTATTTAATTTGTGAGTGAAGTATTCAATCTCATTTATCTATTCACTTCAATTATCCAATATCTTTAACAAAAATTGATAAACAAATGTTTTACGAAAGATTTACGAAAATATTTCATAAACTCAATTCACCTCGGTCTTGAGTTTGAGGCCACTTGGTAACAAGTGGTATCAGAGCTAGGCTCTTGTATAAAGGGCTTAGCAGCTTCAAAAGAAAGTGATGGCCTCCTCAAATGATTTTTCAGAAAGTTGTTCCATCTATAAATCTCCCTTTTTCAATGGGGATGGGTACGCTTATTGGAAAGAAAGAATTAAAATTTTTATTGAAACTATTGACCTAGATGTGTGGGATGCTATTGAAAATGGTCCTTTTATCCCCACAAAAGTTGTTAATGGTGTAAAGGTCACCAAGAAGTGAATGGACCAATGATGATAAGAAAAATGTCCAATATAATTTAAGTGCCAAAAACATTATTGCCACATCCTTGGGGTATGATGAATTCTTTAGGGTGTCAAATTGTAAAACTATCCAAGAAATGTGGGACACCTTACAAGTAACCCATGAGGGTACTAGTGAAGTGAAAAGATCAAGGATCAATACTCTCACTCATGAGTATGAGCTTTTTAGAATGAAACAAAATGAAAGCATTCAAGAAATGCAAAAACGTTTTACACATATTGTAAATCATCTTGCTTCATTAGGAAAGACTTTTCCTAATGAATATCTTATTAACAAAGTGTTGAGATATTTGAGCAGGCATTGGCAACCTAAAGTGATGGCTATTGCTGAGTCAAAAAATCTCTTAACCATGACCTTAGCCACACTTTTTGGTATGCTCTAAGAACATGAATTGGAACTGAATGGACTCAATCAAAGTGAGGAACTTGACAAGAAAAAGAAGGGAATAGCTCTCAAGGCCACTTCCTCCATGATTAATGATGATGATAATGATGTTGATGAAGATGGAGATGGCTTGGAAATGGATGAGGAGAATCTTGCTCTACTAGTAAAGAAATTTAGAAGATTTTTCAAGAAGAGTGGAGCTCAAAGAAGACCTCCCTTTCCCCAAAAGAATGTCTATCACAAAGGGGAAGGAATCTCATCCACTCCTAAATGTTGTGAATATGGAGAATTAGGTCACATGAAGATGGAGTGCCCAATCTATCAAAGTAAAGTGGAAAAATATCACAAAAGATCCTCAAGTGAGAAAAAAGAAAGAAAAGCCTACATAGCTTGGGATGACAATGACATGGATTCAACTGATAGCTCAGACAATGAGAAAGCCAATCTATGTTTCATGGCTAGAGGAGAAGAGGAAGATGAAGATGACATGGAGGTAACATCCTCAAATTCTAAATCAAACTCTTCCCTTTCCTATGATGAATTGCAAGATGCATTTGAAGAATTGTATAATGAATCTATAAGACTTGTAAAACTCGTTTCATCATCTAAGAAATCAATTTCCTCCTTTGAAAATCAAATTTCTGCTTTAAACAAAGAAATTGAGGAATTGAAATTAGAAAATGAAACTCTAGGATTGATAGATGCAAATTCTTCATGCATGACATATTTATCACTTGATAATGCATCCACCTTTTTATCTTGCTCATCATGCAAAGCATTTGAAATTGAGATTGAGGATTTGAAAAATACTCTTTTAAAATTTACTTTTGGAAGAGATAATTTGAACATATTGCTTGGGAACCAAAGATGTATTTTTCAAAAGGTTAGTTTAGGGTATAATCCTAATAACCAACAAAAGTTTCTTAAGATTTTTTTTGTTTCATCAAGTACATCAAGTAATCCTTTTATTAAATGGTTTCATTGTAGTAAGAAAGGGCATAGTGCATCAACTTACAATGTAAGGAAGAATATCAATAATAAGTTAGGAACTACAATGGTTTTGGTTCCTTAAGGCACTTTGTCAAAAACTAACAGACAAGGACCTAAAAAAATTTGGGTACCAAAAGTCAAAAATTGAAGTTGTTGTAGGTGTGCTTGAAGGCCAAGAATTGACTTTGGATTATCTTGAAAAATGGCTACTCCAAGCACAAAATCAGAAAATACTTCAAGCTCTCTTCTTTGTCTCCAAGAAGCTTGGACTTGCAACCTTTGGTAAAATGGAGACTTGCTTTATACTTCTCTAGCTTATTTTCTTGAAAATATCTTTACATATGCTAAATTAGTTTGCTTTCTGTCTGAAATAGCATATTTGATGAAAATATATTTGAAATTACCTTTTTGGATCAATCATGCATCTAATTCTGCTGTACAATATATTGGTCTACTGCATAATATGCTTATTTGCTGCATAAATTGGTCACCTTATTGCATAATGTCTTGTTGCATAACATTTTACTGCATAATGTCACAATCTTCTGCATAATACATTAACTTGCTGCATAATATGATATCTTGATGCATAATATGTTGTTTTGCTGCACAATTATGAGTTTTTGATCATAATCTGATTGGACTATATGCTTAAATGATGTTTGGAATTGATTTGGAATGATTTGGAACCTTTTTGATTGATTCAAGTTTGGTCCTTTACTATTTAAAATGCAAAAACTGAACTTTAGTAGTCTGGTAATCGATTACAGGACCATTGTAATCGATTACAAAGGCTCTGTCAAGCGTTCCAAGCCAAGTCAGAATGCATGTAATCGATTACACAAACTTTGTAATCGATTACAAGGAAAACATAACGTGTGTAATCAATTACAACAAAAGTGTAATTGATTACAAAACTTTATTTTTTATAAATTTTGCTTAATCTTGATGTTCTGTTCTTTCATGATGCTTTCCTTATGCTTAATCTTTATCTAACCCTATATTGCTCTTGTATATGACTTTATTTTCTATTGGCATAAATGATAAATATTATCTAAGTTTCTCTTCATATGCATTTGTTATTGGTAACACATTTTGATGTGCTAAATGGTTTATACTCTGATATTGATCTTGCTAGGCTGAAATGATCATATCCTATCTGAATGCTTATGTATTCTTTTTCATAATGCCAACGGGGGAGAGATTACTGAAATATATTGCATGTGTACAGGGGAGTTTTACGCTTTCATATATTCTATCTCATGCATACATTGCGGAGGAGAGTTGCGCTTAAATATTTGATAATCAAATAAATGCAAATATTTCTCCTTCTGTTGAATGTTTAGTTTGTCATCATCAAAAAGGGGGAGAATGTGAATGCTTATGTCTTGAAGTATATCAAATGAGTTTTTGATGATAACAAAAGAAAAAGAGAAGATCAAGAGCCAAAGATGAAGATCAAGATCAAAAAGAGAAGATTAAGAGCAAAAGAAAAAACCAAGATCAAAAGAAGGAAACTAAGAGGTATATAGATATAAGTCTTAGAATATCAATATAAAATGCCTTTTAAGTATCTCAATGATTCTCAAATGATTTTTCAAATATCATTTTTAAAATCAGCTTGTAAATTCAAAGTTAAACATGTTTTTCAAGAAATGTTGATTTTAATCTTGGATTCAATATTCATGAAGGCATTTATGTTTAATCCAATGATCTAAGTGTTAGAAATGACTTACAAACTTAATTGGACTTGAAAAATGTGTTCAAAGGCCAAGGTAATCGATTACACATGTTTTGTAATCGATTACAAGCTAAACAAAGAGCTGGTAATCGATTACATGGAGCATGTAATCGATTACAAGCAAGTCAGAGGCCTTGTAATCGATTACACCAGTAATGTAATCGATTACATTGAACCCAGAAAGGCAAGAACATGTTCAAGAAGGTATGTAATCGATTACATGGAAATGGTAATCGATTACAAAGCAAGTCAGAGGCCTTGTAATCGATTACACCAAGAATGTAATCGATTACACAGAGCCCAGAAAGCCAAGAACACGTTTAAACAACCATGTAATCGATTACAGAGATTATGTAATAGATTACCAGTGGTCTGATAGCAGCCAACAGCTATTTTCTTGGCTTTTAATGTTGTCATAAATGCTACCCAACGGCTCTTTTCTTCCAACAACTTATAAATACTTGCCTTGGGGCTTCATTAAGGGTTAAACTTCAATTTAGAACATCAATCTAATACTCATATATAAGAATTAAATCCTAAAATTGTTTTTACCCTATTTTTGTGAGAAAACTTGAGATATTCAAAAGGGGCATTGCTAGAGCTTCAATTTGTATCAATATACTCTTTGAGAGAGTTTCTATCATCTACATCTTTGTATAATCTATAAAGAGAGGGTGAGGTATCCCTCTAGAGAAAAGGGTGAGGTATCCCTTAGTTGAATAGAGGGTGAGGTATCCTTCTAGAGTAAAGGGTGAAGTATCCCTTGAGGGTCAGGCATCCCTCAAAAGTTGTAAAGGGTAAAGTATCCCTATTTTGAGGCTCAAAGCACAAGGGTAAGGTATCCCAAGGTCTTGTTGAGTGCTCCAATCTGTAAAAGTTTTCAAGCACCCGTTCAAGCTTAAAGTTTAGTGAAAAATCTCGAGTGGTTCGCTTGAGGACTGGACGTAGGTCACAAAGGGTGGCTGAACCAGGATAAATCCTAGTATTTGATTATCTCAACCCTATCTCTTTACGTTTGTGTATTTATTTTATATACTTGCTCTAATGCTAATCATCTTAGTTTGTTTAATTTGTGAGTGAAGTATTTAACCTCATTTATCTATTCACTTCAATTATCAAATAGCTTCAATGAAAATTAATAAACAAACATTTTACGAAAAATTTGTGAAAATATTTCATAAACTCAATTCACCCCTCCTCTTAAGTTTGAGGCCACTTGGTAACATTTTAAAGTTTGGCAGCAGGTGCAGATCTTTTACAATGGTTTAAATTATTCCTCAAGACTTATGGTGGATGCATCTACAGGTGGATCTTTGAATACTAAGACTCTTGAAGAGGCACAAGAATTGTTTGAGATTATGGCTACCAATGAATATCAGTTGCCTAGTGGAAGAGCAGTAGTCAAACAGGGAGTTATGGAGCTTGGTACTCTTGGTGCCTTACTTGCTCAGAATAAAAGTATTACACAACAGTTAGCTAACCTCACCAAGAAAGTTGGGAATATGCAGCTGAATTCAGTGAATCACCAAGTATTAATCTGTGACTTTTATGGAGGCAATTATGCTAATGGTGGATGTGAGGCAAGCAACTCTAGTTTCATTTCTCCAGAACAAGTCAATTATTTAAGAAATCCTTCAAGACCCCAAGGTAATCCTTATTATAATACATATAATTCATGTTGGAGGAATCATCCCAATTTTTCTTAGAAGAATCAAGTAATTCCACTGAGTGCTCAACCCAAGCAAAAGTATCCTCTTGAAGTTGCACTTGAAAAGCTTTTGCAATAGACATATTCTTTTATGCAGTAGACTTCTACTTTTATGCAACATACCTCCACTTTTATGGAGGAAACAAGAGCTAATTTTCAGAATCAAGGGGCAGCTATTTGGAGTTTAGAGAATCAAGTTAGTCAAATAGTAAAACAGCTCTCTGAGAGACCTCCAAGCATCTTACCAAGTGATACAGTGGTATCAATTCAAAAGAGTAGTTCCTAACAATTTCTTCAAGAAGTAGAAAAGTCATTAGCCCTTAGTTGAAAGAAAAAGTTGCCAAGGAATGAATTGACCTTCCAATGCCTGATCAAGAAAAAGAAACTCTAGAAGAAGAGATTAAGAAGGATAAAGCCAAAAGGAATAGTTGAGAGTGCCAAGAAAGAAGAAAGATTCAGTTTTCAGTATATCATTTGACCCTTCACTGTATGCTAGGCTTCCATTCCCTGAGAGACTAAAGAAGGAAAATCAAGAAAAACAAGAGAGGCAGTTCTCAAAGTCCTGGATGTTTTCAAGCAGTTGCAGATAAACATTCCTTTTTACTGAGGCACTTGAACAAATGCCCTCCCATGCCAAATTCATGAAGGACTTGCTCTCAAAAAAGAGGAAATTGGAAGAAGATGAGACTGTAGCACTTACTGATGAGTGTAGCACCATAATTCAATGGAAGCTACCACTGAAGTTAAGGGATCTAGGAAATTTTAGCATCCTTTGTACCATTGGAAAGTTGAATGTTGATAAGGCTTTATATGACTTAGGCGCTAGCATTGATTTGATGCCATTGTCCATCCTTTGCAAGTTGGGAATTGAGAAAGTTGAGCCTACTATGGTCTCCCTTCAATTAGCAGATCGATCAATCAGATGTTTGTATGGTATTATAGAAGATTTGTTAGTGAAGGTAGAGAAATTTATTTTCCTAGTTGACTTTGTGGTTTTAGATATGGATGAGGATGCTGATATCCCATTAATTCTTGGAAGACCATTCCTAACAACTTCAGGGGCATTAATTGATGTGCCTAGAGGAGAGCTTATTTTGAGGGTGGATGGAGAACAAGTGACTATAAATGTTTTTGATAAGTCTATCCTAACATCATATCTTTCTGCCCCTATATCTTGCATTCAAGGTAAAGTTCAAAAGGAGTCATCTAGTAAGAACTTTGCACTATCGATTAATGTTGATTCTCCTACCTTTAAGATGGTTGAAATGGAAAAAGGTCCTCCAGTTCTCAGAATTTATTGCAAACTGATCTGAAATCTTTTGACAAGTTGAAACCTGGCACTTTACCTGTTAATAAATTAAAAATCTCATGGCCTAGTGGAGTTACAAATGCTAAGGTGTCTTATGGACAAATAAGTACAACTCCAATTTAGAATATTTTTGGAGATGATTCCAAGAGCAGTGATCGAGTATAGAGGCAAAAATCTGCAAGAAGAAAGGTGTCATCCTATTTCTCCTATTTCAAGCCACCATAATAAGCAAAAGGCAACGTCGAGCTAACGACATTAAACAAATGCTTTTTTGGAGGCAACCTAAATTTTCTTTCTTTTCCTTCACTCTTTATTTTGTTATTTATTTATTTTTCTTCAGTTAATTATTTTTTTTGCTTTTATTATTTTATTTCTTGTTAAATAACATTTTTTCTACTTTGTTTTGTAGTTAGCTAGTGTTGATTCGGCTTAGGTGTCTCCCTGAGTTTGAAGCCTTTGTAGGGGGATGTATATAACTGTCGGTTGCCAAAAAGAGTTTTTCTTTTCCTTTCTTTAATATTTTATTTTTATTTTTATCATCACCCTATTATGTTGAGTCATTCTATGCAAGCCGGTGTGTTGAATTGAATATCTAATGATTGTTTGAATTATGAATTGATCTATTTTCTTGGGATATCACATGAGAATCCATAAGTTATGTTTATCTCTATTGTTTCAATTGTGTATGGATGTTCTTCCCATCTTTATGTTTGATAGACCTTGGATTATGCATGCATCTCAAGCTTAGAGAAAGTTTATGGGAATGCATGTGTGTGGATGATTCGCATCTAAAAGTTGTTAGATTCTCTTTTAAGGCAAAATCCTAGGTAGTGCATGATTAAGGAAATGATAAGGGCCTTTTTTGGACCATTTGAGCCTTTCAAGCCAACCTGTGAACGCAGTATATCCCTAGGTCCCTTTTGCAACCTTGTGTATGTTTGGCCTTTACTCCTTTTCTTTACCTACATTTTTCTTTTCCCATACCCATGAAAAATATAAAAAAAATCATCTCTTACATAACCTTTGTTGAGTGCATATCTTGTATTATTTTTCTATTCAAGCCTTCATTATTTTTGTGAATGAAATATTTCAAGAGCCATAAAAAAAATTTTAAAAAATAAAAAATAGAGAAAGTCCACCCAAAGTATTGCAAAGAAATAAGTTTGGGGGTGTAGGTTGTTGAAAAAAAAAAGAAAAAAATTACATAAAATGTTGTTTCGTATGATTCATTTTGCACTTGTTCTACATTTTGTAGCTTGAATTTTGAAATTTGCATGATTATGTATCTCAACTTTTGTTTTTATTATCCCTTTTCGTTCTCAACCCTCACCCTTGGCCTTACATTACAAGCTTTGTAAAGACCTTTTTGATCCTTGGTTATGTGTTGTTTATATTAGTGAAGAGAAAAATGAAGAACAACCCTATGGATGTGGATTTGATGTGCATTTGTAGTTTTGTGAACCTATCTGGGCTTGTACTTTATGAGGAGGTTGAGTCTTTCATTCATGTTTTTGGGAAGTCATTTTTGCATAAAAGTTGCATGTGAGAGACGATGTGATAAATGGATTATTCATGTGTGACACTTTGAGGTTATATTGTGAAGTAATTTCTGAGGATACGAATGATTTTCACTAACTGATATTGCCATGTTTGAGTTTATTTGTTTTGAGTTTTTATTTGTTTATTCTTTTTCTTTTCTTTTGTTCTTGTTTTCGTTTTGCTTGAAGACAAGCAAAATCTTAAGTTTGGGGGAGTGATGAACCTACAAAAATTCATAATTTTACAATTCAAAATCTTAGGTTTTCATCCTCTTTTAATCTTAAGTTTGCTATATTCTTACTATGTTCTTGTTATTTTAATTGTGTTCTTATTACATTTTTTATGTGTTTTTGTTAGTTAATTGCACATGGACAAGATTGGATGCTTGAACAAACAAGAAAAATGAAAGAATTTCATCCAGACGCCAGCGCCTGAGCACTGGTATCCACCGCCTGAGTGTGCATTGCGCGTTGGAGAGTTCCACTTAAGCAAGCCAGAGACTGAGTGCTGGACAGTCAACGCTTGAGAACTAAATGTATAACAACAGCGTGAATTTCTTTAAAATAAGAAAGTTATGCCAAATTCAACACACACTTGGATAGAACGCAATAGCTATCAAGAGGCGCAAACCCTAAAGTGGTGTGAGCGCAATTAGGCTTGAAGATTAAGAATTTTCTTTAACCTTTCCACCTTTCTACAATTGAGTTTGTCATATTCTTCCCTTTGTGTTCTTTTTTTTCCATGTGTAACCAATTTTCCCTTGTTAGGGGAATTATGGATCTTGAACTTTGATGATGTAGCTTCTTTTATGGGTCTAATTTATGTTTCTATTTCATGATTTACATGTTTATCTCTATTCTTAAAGCTTTTCTAAACCTGATCAATTTGGAAATGATCTTTTGGGTTAATGTATGATTTAGAAAATTTTGCATGAACCTAGAATATATGATAAACACCATAATTTCTGCAATCGCTAGGAATAGATGTTGTGGGTTATGTGGTCTTTCTTTTAATTCTCTCATTCTTGATAATGTCTTTCTATTTGGGGTTTGTAACGTCCTAATTAAGGTGTTCCTTCTAAATATAGTTTCTTCTTAGTTTGCCGTAATCATTATAGAAATAGGAGATTCAACCCAAATAAACATAATTACAAAATAAATTTTTTATAGAGAGAGTTCTTTTTTGTCAACGATGGCTAGAGTTACGAACAACCAAAATTTGACCCTAGAAGGTCATTTACAGCCGCTAAGAGAAACATCATAAACAAAAACAACAATAAAACATTTCCTCCCTTCACGAAGTACATAAGGAGGAAAACGAAACTAAAGATTATCAACACATATGTCTCAACATCGCCAATCGGGGGATCACCATGAGGGTAGAACCAACTGAAAGGTGAAGTAGCCAGAGATTATAATTGTTCCCAACTCAGGATGGGCTGATACTTGAACTTGGATGGTTATTTGTCCAATAAAAGTGAAGAGTTGCATGTCTTCATCATAGGACCCCCTGCCTTTGCCAAGCCAGCCAATAATGGAACTCATAACTACTGATCTGGAATACCACGACACATCAAAGGTGGTAAGAAAAAGATTTCTCAGTAAGAAAGAATTAAAAATAAAAATAATGGCGTTCCAGGGGAATCAGTTGTTTTTAAAAGGAAAATGTTCTTGATAGTAAGAAAAAAATTCTACCTTTTGAAAATTCTGATTCCCAAAACGTTTTATTTTTACCTTCCAAAAATTTCTTCTCTACAAGGTAACACAAAAGTAAGAATGAACGAAGAGAAGTTAAAATGCACATATATGGCCAAATGAGAATACATACATGATACTATCAGGGGGTGGTGAGCATGTAGAAGAACAAGCACTTGAATCATAATTAGACTTCAATATAATAGATGGAAACTGAGATGACGAAGAGAATCATAAGCAAAGAGAAATAAGCATAAGGTTTTAAGTGTCTTTTACTCAATACTCCATAAAGTGCACCTCTAGAATAGTGAGTGGGCGAGAGTACACGTGTGCCCTCTGCATGCTCTCCGATCACCGGGGAGAAAAAAGATCTGTCAGACGTAATTCCATTTCCGAAAGTGATTTCCACGGTAAAACACAGTCCTACTTGGAACCATGAAGTTACAATGGCATATTACTCCCAAAGGGTTTCCTCCATCATCCCAATCTACTCCGTACATATCTTTATGGTACCTCATCCCAAGGAACTTTGTCTTTAAAGTTTTATCTTATCTTAGGATTAAACATTATCAAATGTTCCAAGGCTCATGGCCATCATCAAAAGGACATGTCAATTTAGTTCAAGGAGTCTCTAAGGCTCATGGCCTCCATCATCATCATGTCCAAATGTCCATATGTTTAATCTATGCATAGGTAAACAAGTCCAAAGAGTTCCAAATCAAGCATAGGTAACAAGTCCAAAGAGTTCTAAATCAAGCATAGGAAAACAAATCCAAGAACTCCAAATCAAGCATAGGTGAATAAGTCCAAGAACTCTAAGTCCAAATAATTGACATTATCAGTACCTTAATCATTATGTTACTATTTTCTCTTCATCCAACTTAAAGTCACTTACTTTAAAGTATAAATTAATTAACTTAGTGAGAGAACAAAGTAGGATAGCATTAGTTTTTTTTTTTTTTTGAAAAATAATTACCCAAGATGGAAATACGTTCATATCCTTGTTTCTATTCATATCAAGCTGAAAACACAACACGAATAGTAATGCAAAACATATCTAGGTTAATTTAACAAACAAAAATAGTGGTTATACTTGAGAGAGAAAAGAAGGAGTAGAGGTAGAAAGAAAGCCAATAAAGTTCAAAGTTAAAGAAAAGAGGTAGAGAAACTTTGCCCCCATTTTCCTACCTTGCTTGTCCTTCTAACACGAGAGGAGATTAATCTATTACCTCCAAGGGATCACGAACCAATTAGAAGGAGATGATGAGAGGTAAAGGAAAAGGAAAGGTAGGTGAAACTCTGGGTGTCTTGCGGTTTGGAAAGGGTTCAAGGACAAAGTAGATGCTACACATGAATTGCTTTAGAAGCTTCAAACTCTTTAATAGGATATGTCCAATCGTGATCACCTTCTTCTTAGGCGGAACCATGGCTGCCATGATCAAAGAGGCTAGGGTAGGCGTAGGCTTAATGTGGTGGCCATTTGCATGAAGGAATTTGTGTCCAAGCTTGATGACTTGATGGGACGGCCTTGAGACATCACAATTGTCTCTCACATCTTAAAATGAAACGAAGGATGTGAGGTGAAAGAAGAGAGCAGCTCGGCAGCCCCCTTCCTTGTAGGTTAGGAATGATTTTAGTTAGACTTGAGGTGTCACCTTGCTTGGCTAAAAAGCATGCAGCTGCACATTTGTCTTGGCCATGTGAGTTGTCATTTTGTATGTCTTGGAGCTGCACAAGTGTCCTAGTCGTGTAATCTTGCATGGAGGAAAGTGTTCATGCTACACACTTGTATTGGCATCTCTAAGTGTCTAGAAAAGTGTCATTTTCATGCTTGAAAGTGTGCATGCAACTACACATCTGTTCCTGTTGTGATTCTCTTGGAAATTGAAGGAATATATTTCTTATTCCTTTCTTGAAAAGTGTAAAACTTTAGGTGCATGAAGTCCAAGTGTCCATTCTTGCTCCTCATCTTGCAGCCATGTGTATTTGTTGGAGATGCCACCTAATTTTTAATTCTAATCCTTGCATTAGTTTACTAATCATTTTAATTTGTTTGCTAATTTTTGGGTTGCATAAATTTTATTTTCTTACTATGTTATGATTAATCTTTGACACTTAGCTTCCTAATGATCACCTTCTTATATCAACTTTACTAAAGAGATGATACTTAGCCATTTAGCATGCAAGCCGCCACATGTTTTCTTACATGGAGCCTTCTTTCTTTATTTGCCAAGTCGTGTAGCACATGATGATATTCCCTTTCCATGTTTGAAAATATGTCTTGAAACCATGAAACCAAGTGGCTGCCTTCTTGGTCTTGCTGTGAACTCCCTAATGGTTATTTAGGAAACTTTAATTGAATTAAAGCTTCTTAATCACCTTAATTTAATATTTGCTTGATAGCTACTAAATCTTAATTATTTAAATAAGCTAATCTAATAATTCTTAAGATTATTAAATCATAATTCAAGGTAATTAGAATTTTGGGATGTTACATTTCTCCCCCACTAGGAAAAATTTTGCCCTCAAAATTTTACGTATCTTGAAATAAAAAGGGGTGTTCCTTCTTGATGGAAGTCTCTAGTTGTGATGTGGCTTCTTGGATATCTGCTCCTTCGCATAACATCCTGACTAATGAAATTGTCTTTCCCTGAAGTTTCTTTTCACGGTTGTGTATGATTCGTACCAGGGTAATTTCATAAGATAAATTCTCTTACAGTGTTATAGATTTAGGGGTTAGCATATAAGAAGAACCGGGAAAGTATTTCTAGAGTTTAGAAACATGCAACACATTATGAAGGTTGGAAAGTTGTGGTGGTAAGGCGACATGGTAAGAAACTGGTTCGATTCGATTTATGAATTGGTACGGACCAAAAAATCGAGGACGTAATTTATTTACTTTCAAGACTCGATGAAGTCTGGTCACTGGAGAAATTCGAATGAAGACATGTTCTCTTTCTTGGAATTCTAGTAGTTTTCTTTTGCAATCAACATAACTCTTTTGTTGACTTTGAGTAGTTTTTAATTTCTCTTGAATTATTTTGATTTGTTCCGTGGTCTGTTGTACCAATTCAGGTCCTAAAAAAAGTTCTTTCTCCATTTTCATACCAGCAGAGGGGTGATCTACATTTCCTTCCATACAGGGCCACATAAAGAGCCATTCCTATGCTGGAGTGAAAGCTATTATTGTAGGCAAGTTCCACCAATGGTAGATGTCTGTCCCAACTTCATCCTTGTTCAAGAATGCACGCTTTGAGCATATCTTCCAAGGTTTGAATGGTCCTTTTAGATTGTCCATCTGTTTGGGGGTGATAAGTTGTGCTAAGATGAATCCTTATCCCAAAAAATTTATGAAGCGCGCTCCAAAATCTAGAAGTAAAATTAGGGTCCTTATCTGATGTTATGCTGCAAGGCATGCCATGTAGTCTCACGATCTCTTGAATATATATCTGTGCTAATCTATCCATAGAATAGTTTGACCTAATGGGTAGAAAATAAGCATTCTTGGTAAGTCGGTCCACTATAACCTAGATCGAATCAAGGCCTAGTGGTGTTCTAGGTAATCTCAATGTAACATCCCAAAAATTATTCATTTCATCATAAATAGTCATTTTATAATATTTATGATTTTTGGGAATTTTTTTAGATTTTTTCGAGAATGTCAAATATTTTAATATATTCTTCGTTTTGAGTGTACATTGAGCAGAGTCAGTGTAACATCCCGAAAATTATTTGTTTCATGATAAATAGTCATTTTTTAATATTTGTGATTTTTTTTAGAATTTTTATGGCTTTTTCCAAAAATGTTGATTATTTTAATATATTTCTTGATTTACGTGTACGCTGAGTGAAGCCGAAAAAATGGAATATTTTTCCCAAGGTTAGTAAACTTTGAACTATGGAAACGTCGATGGGGGATCTTACTAAACCTAAGGTTGGGCATAGTTTACGAGGTTTACGTTTTTCGAGATTTATCTAATAAATAAAATCTCAATACGTACGGTTAAGTAAAATTCTACGATGCGCTCTATTATCCATTGGACAATAAATACTAGCTTTGTACACTGTAACAATGGTCCATTGGGTAATAGCTTGTAGTTAAAATCCTAATTACCTTATTATTTTATCATTTACCATCTTATCACCTAATCATCTTATCTAAGGGAAATCCACTTTATGTCAAATCATATTTGCTTTTGAAAATTTAATAAGCTTTACCCTAATTCTAGAACACACTTTTCCCTCCTTTTCCCTCCCACACTCCACGGCCAAGAGGCTAGTTAGGAGCCAAAATTTGCTTTTCACTTAATTAGTTTTCATTTCTAATTTCAAACCCTAAAAAGTTCATTTCATTCTACTATCACTTTCTCTCTCTACACTCTTTTCTCTCAACCATTTTCTCCTCCTTCTCTCCTCTTCCACGGCTGCACCACTCCCTTCCTCCCCCATTATTGCTTGATTTCAAGCAACCACTTTCCTTGAATCCACCTCTGCATTGAAGCTTTTCTCTTCTTGTTAAAATTTCCTACAAAGAACTCAACTTTTCTCTCCATCTTTTCTCTCCAAAACTGCCGGCCACACTCCACCATCAACCCTCCATTTTTCTTTTGTTTGCTTCAACTAATCACCTTTCTTAAACCTCTCATCACCATCACCTTTTTCTCTTTTGTGACCACCACCAAAATCCACCATTTTTGTTTTCCTCTATCAAGCCCTAAAGTTGGAGACTTTGAGGTAAAAGTTTATAGCTTTCTCATCTTTCTATCTCATTTTCGTGATCCATGATCACTTTGGTGATCATAGATGCCTTTTTCAAGCTTTGATTGTGATTCTTGTGAGTTTGATGACCTTAGAATTTTCTTGAGGGTGGAGGCCGAATTTTGCAATGAGCTTCAAGGGAGTTTCTTTGCTTGTTTTCTCTTAGGTAAGAGGGAGATAATCTTCTTCAACCTATATTGGTGGTGAGGGACAATGATTTTGTGTTAATAGTGAGGAAATCTAAGTTAGGGTTGCTCAATTTGTTGTATGATTCTTGCTGATTGAGATTATGGATGTTTGATTTTGTATGATTTTACTAATTTTTAATGTAAAATGTGATGGATCCTAAATTATTTGAATGGATTGAAGCTATGTATGGAAAGCAAGGGCTCTTGCCCTCTTTGTGGAGGCTCACAGCCAAATGGCCCCATGATGGGTCCTTGATAACACATTATATAACAATTTGGGAATGTAAATGTTAATGAGTGATAATTAATGGAGTGATGAGAAATTTGGGTCCCTAGTTCATTAGAGGGTTCACGACCTCTTAGGGAATTGAAAGAAAAAATGTTGTGTTAAGATGGAAACCTAGTTAATTGGATAATTAGAAATTAATTAAGGATTCATAAAATGGAAGGAACCAAGAATGAGATTTTGTCCTAAAACTTAGAATAATATTAATTAAAGGAAGGACAAGAGTGTGTGAGACTTGGAGAACCTTAGAATAATTTTCTAAGTGAATATGCATAAATTTAAAGTAGGGAATTTAATAAATCAAGAGAATTCCTCTAGGGGAGGATTTTATAAGAAATGCTAAATTGAAATGAAACTTAGATAATTGGATAATTAGAAATTAATTTGGGATTCATAAGATGGAAAGAGAAAGGAAATGAAGTTTTACCATAAAATTATGAGTTGATCTTGACCTCTAAAGAAAAATGAGTGAAAATGATAATTTAAGAATCATAAGACATTTAATTAAATAAACTTTATTAAGAGTGAGGAGAAGGACTAATTGAATTAGAGAAACAAGGATTAGGAGTGTAAGGGAAGACTTGAGAAATATAAAAATACTTATTTTAGATGAATTTTATTAAGGACAAAGAGAAGAACAATGATAAAACCTGATGAGATAATGATATGTCCAAAATTAATTATGAATGACAACTTTGTTATCGGGCCCATGAGTGGGACCCAAATCTGTTGATGACTGTTTTGGCTTCTGGTTAGGAAATGCATGATTTAAATCCTCTGTGATAGCATGCATTTGTCATTGTGCTATTGGAATCCAAATACCGGACCCTGAAACTTCAGATGGACGATTTATTCAGATGTGGCTTGCCTTTATAACCAGAAACGTCAAATTGAACGAGTCAGATGGGATTGGTTATTAGGGGAAACCTAGATAACAAAGGTACAATGTAGTCGTATGGACAATTATATAATATCACTGATGAAAATGGTATTGAGCAATTGTACGAACGGTTGCTTTAATACCATTAGAAATGGTACAACTGTAATTTGATTCCATTGAATATGCATTCGAGTATCGTACAATTTGTGGCATTTTTTTCCTAAGGAGTGAGCGAGAACTTACAGGATAGTGCGATCCATGATGGATCTCAGGGGGCGTCCGTGTGTGGTGATCCACTTAGTGATTATGTTATCACATTATGTACCCCTGGCCGTGGTGATCCATTGCAATGCATGACGAGGACCCAATAAATACTTTTACTTTTCGTGGTCTGGCTTAGACTATCTTTTGAGGAGGGACAGATCTTCTGCAACGCTCATCTTTGCTATGTGTTTAGCTCCATGGAGTAGGAATTAAGTACATTGTGCACAAAGATGGTCAACATACGCATTGTGCATATGCATTGTTAGACGCATATTGTCATGGCATGGTTAACATATATATTGTGGTGGCAAAAATCGTTAATTATATATCTATGGTGAATATCTGTTGTCATAGTGCTGTTAATGTTTATATTATTCTGGGATATACTTTCTGATGATATCTATGAAATTGATAACTTGAACATATCTGCAATATCTATATGTATAGAATGGCTTTGTCATTCGTATTATTTTTCCTTCGCCGCCATGTTGGTAATGATGTAGGATATCTCACCTCTTCTTTGTACTATTCTGTTCTATGTGATTTTTGTTAAAGACTATAGGGGGCGGGGTTGAGTCTCTTATATTTGACTTGGTTTGTGATAATTATGATTTTTAACATATTAATTATCCACACAATTACCTTATTAATGATGTCCAGATTGTAATTAAGTGATCTTAGCACTCATTTAGATCATTGGGTTGAATTGGGCTTTAAAGCAAAATTTTCGGATTTTAATGCATATTGACAGTGGTTCAGTATTTTAACCATAACTTGAGTTGTAGATCTCTGATTTTGATGTTCTTTATATTCTAGGAAAGATGAGAAAAAGATCTACAAGTTTTGTGAAATGTCAAATTGGAAGATTCGGATGTTTACATTGTCAAATACAGCCTTGAAGTTGGACCAGCGGTACTGTTACAAATTCTGGACACACCTTCACTATTTTGGGCATATCTCACTCATTTCAAGCCCAAATTAAGCATATGAGTACTCCTTGGAAAGCTTACTTCAAAGGCTATCTGATGGACTTGATTTGAATTTGAGATTATGACAGAAATTGAAAAGATAGCAACGTGGAAAAAGTGGAGGAATCATTGGAAGGTGGGAGGCACACTTTCATAATGAGAAAATAATTCAATGGAAGGTGGGAGACATGCTTTGATAATGGATGAATAATTAACAAGAGTGGATGAACTACTTTTGACTCTTTGTGAATGATTAAGAGGAGAGCAATCAGATTTGTAAAGATATAAGGGAGAGCTTCTACGGAGGATGTGAAAATTGTAGTTGGTCATTGTAGTTTTAGTTTTTCATTTTGTGGAGACTTCTCCTCTTCTCTTCCTCTCCTCCTCTCTCTTTGTTATTTTCATTTTTGTATGGTTCTTGAAGGTTCTCCAATGGTGATGGCTATGGAGAGCTAAACTTCTTTAATCAATCCAAGAGATTGACAAGCTTGATGATTAATCTTGAGATCTTGTTTTAATTGTTATACGTTCATCTATTAATCAAGTTTCTCTTTCTCTTCTTCTCTTGTTTAAATTCTGATTTAATGCTTAATTTGATTGGGATTTGTATATGTTAATTGCGTAATTATCATGTGCTAAGAGATGAATTCAGAGGTTAAATAATGCATCAAAGGTGTTTGATGAAATATTTAGCTTGGTTGGATCTTGGTTTTTAAGTTAATTTGGGTTTTGGATAGATGCTTAATTTGTCTAACCTTATTTAATTAAATTCTAGAAGCATTTCTAGTAGAAGATTCATGGATCATTGAGAGGCGTCTTGATGTGATCTAAGATCAAGGATTTGGTTGATAGTTGAACGGATTTATAAAGATCAAGGATGGATTAAAATCAAGATTGGTTAATTCTCTTGGATTGGTTGTTTTCCTAATCTTGTTTACTCTTTTTAATTGCTCTTTGTTGTTTAATTTTCCAAAACTTTTTCCCCCTGTTTATTAACCTCTTAATCTGACTTCATAATTAGAATGATCTACGGGCTCGACCCGGTGTTACCTTATGCTACAAGTAGTTTTGGTAAATCGGCTATAAATTGATTTAAAAAATTTGACAACTGTCGAGATTACCAAATGGTAAAGCGATCTTGAATAAACACTCTTACTCATGAATATGAATTGTTTAGAATGAACCAAGGTGAGAGTATTCAAGATATACAAAAAAAATTTACTCATATTGTTAATCATCTTATTTCATTGGGAAAGACATTTCCTAATGAGGATCTTATTAACAAAGTCTTGAGATGTTTATGCACGAATTGGTAACCCAAAGTAACGGCTATTGTGGAATCAAGAGATTTATCAACAATATCTCTAGCCACCTTATTTGGGAAGCTTCAAGAACATGAGCTGGAACTAAATAGGCTCAATCAAAATGAAGAGCATGATAAAAAGAAGAAGGGAATTGCACTCAAAGCCACCTCTTCTATAATTAAAGATGATGATGAAAATGGTGAAGAGGATGCAGAAAATTTTAAGCTAAGTGAGGAGAATCTTAGTCTCCTTGTGAGAAAATTTGGAAGATTCCTAAAGGAAAAGAGATTTCAAAGAAAACCACATTTTCCTCAAAAGAAAGTGTATCACAAAGGAGAAAGATCCTCTACTCCTCCAAAATGCTACGAATGTGGAAAACTGAGGCACATGAAAATAGAGTGTCCTATGTATCTCAAGAAGATGGAGAAGTTTGAGAAAAGGCCTTTCAAAGAAAAGAAAGGAAGGAGAGCATATATAGCTTGGGAGGACAATGACTTAAGCTCTTCCGATAGTTTGGAGAATGAAGAAGCCCATCTTTGTCTCATGGCTCAAGGAGAAGAAAGTGGAGAGAGCGACACCGAGGTAACTTCTTCTAACTTAGAATCTCCACCTTCTTATGATGAATTGCAAGATGCCTTTCAAGAATTGCATGATGAATCTTTGAGGCTCACAAAAATGATTTTATCTTCTAACAAAATAATCTCCTTATTGGTAAACAAAGTTTCTATTTTAAGCAAGGAGATAAATGAGCTTAAGATTGAAAATGAGACCTTAGGACTCATTGATGCTAATTCATTATGCATGACTTATTCCTCACATGATAATACATCCATATCATTACCTTGTTCATCATGCAAAGCGTTTGAAAAAGAAATTGAAGATTTGAACAACACTCTTGCAAAATTCACTTTTGGAAGAGATAACTTGAATATGTTGTTAGGAAAATAAAAATGTGTTTTTCAAAAAGCCGGTTTGGGATTTAATCTAAATAACCATCAAAAGTATTATAAGAATTTCTTTGTTTCCTCAAAAACTTCAAGTAGCCCCTTTGTTAAATACTTTCATTATGGTAAGAAAGGGCATAGTGCATCCACTTGTAATGTTAGAAAGAACATAAACACCAAGATTGGAATCAAAAGGTTTGGGTTCCTAAAGGCACCATGCCTAACTCTAATACACAAGAACCCAAAACAATTTAGGTACCAAAGGTTAAAATTTGAATGTGTGTTGTAGGTGTGCTTGAAGACCAAGAGTTCAAGTTAGTATCTTGATAGTGGTTGCTCCAAGCACATGACCGGTGATGGCTCCAAGTTCTCCTCCCTTACCCACAAGAAACATGGTCATGTCACATATGGTGATAACAACAAAGGGAAGATTCTTGGAATTGACAAAGTTAGTAAGATCCCTTCATCATCTATTGATAATGTTTTGCTTGTTGAAGGACTTAAACATAACTCGCTTAACATTAGTCAATTGTGTGATAAAGGCAATAGAGTTATATTTGATTCTTCTTGTTGCATAATTAAGGGAAATGATGATAAGCAACTTAAGTTTGTTGGTCATAGAGTCAATAATATATATATGATTAGTCTTGATGATATTTCCTCAAATGATGCTAAATGCTTTATGAGTAAAGAAAATGATTCATGGTTATGGCATAGAAGAATTGCTCACATTCACATGGATCACTTAAACAAATTGGTTTCTAAAGAACTAGTAATTAGTCTTCCAAAGCTCAAATTTGAAAAAGACAAACTTTGTGATGCATGTCAAAAGGAAAAACAAGTAAAGTTCTCTTTTAAAGCTAAAAACATGATTTTAACTTCTAGACCTTTACAACATTTGTACATAGATCTTTTTGGTCCCTCTAAAACTATGAGCTTTGGTGGGAATTACTATGTATTAGTGATTGTGGATGATATTTCTAGATTTACATGGACATTATTCTTAGCCCACAAAAATGATGCTTTTCAATAATTTAAAAAGTTTGCCAAAGTTATCCAAAACAAAAAAGGCTTTTGTATTGCATCCATAAGAAGTGACCATGGTGGTGAATTTGAAAACCATGAATTTGAAACTTTTTGTGATGAATATGGCATTGAGCATAATTTTTCTACCCCTAGAACACCACAACAAAATGGTGTTGTAGAAAGGAAAAATTGATCTTTAGAGGAAATGGCAAGAACTATGCTCAATGAGACCAACCTTACTAAGTACTTTTGGACGGATGCAGTTAACACTGCTTGTTATGTTATGAATAGAGCCCTAATAAGGCCAATTTTAAAGAAAACCCCATATGAATTATATAAGGGAAGAAAGCCAGATGTGTCATATTTTTATGTCTTTGGATGTAAATGTTTTGTATTGAATAATGGAAAGGATAACTTGGGAAAGTTTGATGTAAAATCTGATGAGGGGATATTCATTGGCTATTCTATATATAGTAAGGCCTTTAGAGTCTATAATAAACGAACTATGACTATAGAAGAGTCTATACATGTTGCATTTGATGAAACTAACCCAAATGAGTTGAGAAAGGAGCTTGTTAATAATGTTGCAGAAATCTTGGCAAAAACACACTTGAAAAATCAAGAGAAAGAGTCCAAGAAGTAAGAAGAGAGACTCCTTGATCACTCATGGCAAAAGGATTCAGAAATCATGGACCTACCCAAGGAATGGAGGACATCAAGATATCACCCTTTCGACAAGGTGATAGGTGATGTATCAAAAGGGGTAATCACTTGAAACTCACTTAGAGATGTATGTAATCACTTAGCCTTTGTCTCTCAAGTTAAACCTAAAGACATAAATGAGGCCATTAATGATGAACATTGGATCTTGGCCATGTAAGAAGAACTAAACCAATTTGAGAGAAATCAAGTATGGGAATTAGTTCCAAGGCCCAATGATCATCCTATAATTGGCACCAAATGGGTCTTTAGGAACAAACTTGATGAAACGGGCTTAATAATAAGAAACAAAGTTAGGCTTGTAATTAAGGGCTATAATCAAGAAGAAGGCATAGACTATGAAGAAACTTATGCTCTCGTAGCTAGATTAGAGGCCATTAGAATGTTACTTGTATATGCTTGCATTATGGATTTCAAACTCTATCAAATGGATGTCAAAAATCCCTTTTTAAATAGTTTTATACAAGAAGAGGTGTATATGGAACAACCTCCCGGTTTTGAGGATTTTGAATTGCCCAAACATGTTTTTAAACCGAAAAAGGCCTTGTATGGTTTGAAACAAGCTCCTAGAGCTTGGTATGAAAGGTTGAGCAAATTCTTTTTGGAAAAAGGTTTTTCTAGAGGCAAAGTTGATACTACCCTTTTCATAAAACATAAAATGCATGACATACTTCTAGTTCAAATCTATATTGATGACATTATATTTAGAGCTACTAATAACTCTCTTTATAAAGAATTTTCAAATATTATGCAAAGTGAGTTTGAGATGTCTATGATGGGTGAGCTCAACTTCTTCCTTGGTCTCCAAATCAAGCAAACAAGATAATGAAATTTCATAAGCCAATCCAAGTATTACAAAAAGGAGCTACTCAAAAAGTTTGGAATGGATAATGCCAAGCATATGGCTACTCCTATGGGCACCTCTTGCTATTTGGACAAGGATAAAGGAGGTAAATCGGTAGAAATTACAAAATATAAAGGTATGATTAGCTCACTCCTTTATCTCACCGCAAGTAGGCGTGATATAATGTTTAGTGTATGCATGTGTGCTAGATATCAAGCTAATCCTAAAGAATCACACCTAAGTGTTGTTAAAAGAATAATAAAATATCTAATAGGCACATCACAAATGGATTTGTGTTACCCTAAGGGTGCCTCATGTAGCCTTATTAGGTATTCTGATTTTGATTTTGCTGGATGCAAAATGGATAGGAAGAGCACTAGTGGGACATGCCACTTGCTTGGAAGCTCACTAGTTTCTTGGCATAGCAAGAAACAAAATAGTGTGGCATTGTCTACAAATGAAAATTTGAATATGTTGCTATAAATGTTGGGAGTTGTTGTGCTCAAATACTTTGGATGAAGCAACAACTCTTGGACTATGGTCTTGAGCTTGATCACATGCCCATAAGATGTGATAATACTAGTGCAATTAATTTGTCCAAAAATCCCATCTTGCATTCTAGGACTAAACATATTGAAATAAGATATCATTTCATTAGAGACCATGTTCAAAAGGGTGATTGTATGCTTGAATTTATAGAAACCACTAAGCAATTAGCTGACATCTTCACTAAGCCCTTAGCAAAAGAAGTATTTTTCTATATAAGAAATGAACTTGGTATTTTGGATCAATCATGCATAAATTGACTATTTGATGCATAATCCTAAAACTAATGCATAACATGTTGCTTTCTGCATAATCATGCCATTTTGCTGCATAATCTCTGAGTTCTTAATCATATTTAAAACCAATACTGACTTAACCGTCGGAGATTTCCCCTAAGTTATTTTGCAGTTGCTCCCTCATGTCAAAGACTTCCAAGCAACTCAACAACTTCACAATTTCACCAAAAATGGTGTAATTCTTAGTAAAAATAGTAATTTTGAACAATTAGGTGATTTGAATCATAATATGATTGGATTATATATTTGCATGATGATTTGAATTGATTTAAGATGCTCTGGAATTGATTTGAATGGTTTAAAATTGATTATATGCTGTTTGGAATACAAAATCTGAGTTTAAGTGTGCTGGTAATTGATTGCAATGCCTTTGTAATCGATTACAAAGGTTTTATCAAGCATGTAATCGATTACACAACTTTTGTAATCGATTACAATCAACTCAGAACTCAGGTAATCGATTACACTAACCATGTAATCGATTACAAGGTTCCCCAGAAGCATGGTAATCGATTACACCAAAAATGTAATCGATTGCATGAGAAACAGAAGGCTTGTAATTGATTACAAAACCAATGTAATCGATTACACAGGGTTTTTAAAAGGTTTTCTGACGCGCGCAGGCTTCATTTCTTAAAAACTTTTCAGTTACTTCGTCTTCCTCCTTTGCTCCCACGAAGACCCAACCTCCCAATCTCTCTTTTCTCACTCAAATCCCTCCATTTCACCTCCCTATCACTCAAAAATCCCCTCTCTACACAACCTTTCTGCCAAATTCCATCACATTACATCACCCAAATCTCCCCATCACCTCTCATGAGCACTCTCTCCTTCTCTGCCCTAATCTGTCTCTCTCTCATCCCTCTCTCTCTCTCCTCATTCATCTCTTAACACTTTCCCCTCATCCCATTCTCTTCTTCCTCTTCAAATGGCAGAATCTTTTCATCGTTCAAAATGCCCAAGAACAGGGGTTGTCAATGGAGAGTCTTCACATGCAGCTCCGTGCAATATTTCTGGCCTGGACCTTACTCGCCATTTCTCCACCATGAAGAAAGCTGAGTTGTTCTGGAAAAACTTCCAACTACGCAAGATAATTTCCCCCAGGTATCTTCCTATAACCTTCTGTGAGAGTGAGCCCCTAGAAAGTTTTAGAACCATTGAAAACTTAGGACTGCTAGGATTCCTTAGCATTGAGAAGGCCATCTATCCAAATTTAGTGAGGGTATTTTATGCCAATCTAAAGTATGAGGATGATTGCTTAATCTCTAAGGTGAAGAAACAATAGATCAAGATCACTATGGCTAAATGGTATAGGCTGACCAAACTCACTCCTGATGGAGCAAACTTCTGTGGGAATGCTAACATTTGGGGTCATGAATTTGAGCATAAGGCTGCTCTTTTTTCTGTAATAAGGACAAGATACTATCCCCCGAGTGATCCCAAGAAAAAGATCATGGCCATTGGCCTAACCATGGAGAACATGGTACTCCACTATCTTCTGGTCAGAGGGTTGATTCCCAGGGGAGGGAATTACTCTTAGGTTCTTAAGGATAACGTGGTGTCCTTATGGGCAATGACCACTGGGAGACTAATCAACTGAGGTTTCTACATCATAGAGCACATGTTGGACGTAAAGAAAAAGAAAAACTCTACTGTACTATTTGCTATACTGGTGACAGCAATCTTGGAACACTATCGCATTTCCTTGGCTGAGGAGTCCAAGGACACCAGATCAAAAGGACCACAATCCATTGGCTTGCATACCTTGAAGAAGCTTCAGCTCTACAAAGTCGATGATAGGTGGCACTACATTGCCCATGGTAGCTTTGGGCATATCCATCATGATCCAGATAGTGGTGACAATGAACTCAGCATCCTACTCCTACTTCTGCTCCTGCTCCAGCTACAACCACACTAGACCTCCTGCTCCAAGAGATGTGAAACCTGAGCACTACCGTGGACACACGCATGGATCGAATTGAGCAGAAGGTAGATCACCTTGAGCTGAGGATGGATTACTCAGATCAGGAGCTTGCCTCCATTTGATCCCTCCTGACTAGACCTCATTTTACTCCGAGTGCTACTGCTGCACCTCCTACATGCTCTGCTTCTCCTATTCCCCTATCCTTTGTTGGTCCCTCTGGCATCCCTACTGATGATGAGGAGCTCCTCGGTTCTAAGGACGATCTTGAGCCCGGTGATGATAATGTTGATCTAGGAGACATCACTGCGGATGCGAACAGTGACAGCGAGGCTACTGATAGTGATCATGCCCATTGCCCTGATGTTTTCATTATTATTTTCTTATGACTACTTTGTACTTTTCCTTTTTGGCTCAGTTATATAACATTAGTATACATTTTTGGTGATATTGGTTATTGGTTATATTGACTATGATGGGTTACATTGTATATATTTTTTTATGATATATGAACTTGAATCAGCTTTGATTATATTCTTTGAATGTTTGGTTTTTGAATATTGGTTATATTGAATATTCTCTTGATCTGAATTTACTGGCTTCATTATATTCTCTTTGGATTTCTTATTTTGGCAATACTTGGAAAATCATAAAATACAGCTGAAATACTATCCATTTTTTTCTTAAATGCTTATGTCTTTTTGATAATGCCAACGTGGGAGAGAATAGTGAAAAATGAAATAATGATGCATATGTACGGGGGAGCTTTTGAGCTCTTGAGCTTTTTACATTAAAAATCTAACTCAATATCATGCATAAACTCCGGGGAAGCATTGCGCCTAAATCTCTGTTATATACAAATACAAAAACTCTCTCTTTTTCCTATGATCAGTTTGTCATCATCAAAAAGGGGGAGAATATGAATGCTTATGTCCTTAAAGCATGTCAAATGGTTTTTGATGATAACAAAGTCAAAGATGAAGATCAAGTGCAAAAGAAAAGATCAAGATCAAAGAAAGAAGTCAAGAGGTTTATTTAGTCATAAGACTTAGAACATTAATGTTAAATACTCTCAAGATTTCTCAAATGGTTTTTCAATATATCATTTCCAAAATAAGTGTGAAAATTTCAAAGCTAAACATGTTTTTCAAAGAAACTTGAGTTTCAATCTTAGATTTAGCACTCATGAAAGGATTTATGTTTAATCAAATGTCTTGAAGTGTTAGAAATGACTTACAAGCTTAATTGGACTTGAAAAATATGTTCAAAGGCCAATGTAATCGATTACATGGTATTTGTAATCGATTACACAGCAAACAGAGGCCTTGTAATCAATTACATGAACAATGTAATTGATTACAAGCAAGTCAGAGGCCTTGTAATCGATTACACTAAGTTGGTAATCGATTACAATGAGCACAGAAAGGCAAGAACACGTTCAAGGAGTCATGTAATCGATTACAATGATATTGTAATCGATTACAAAGCAAGTCAGAAGCCTTGTAATCGATTATACCGAGAATGTAATCAATTACACAGAGCCCAGAAAGCCAAGAACACATTAGAACAACAATGTAATCGATTACATTTGTTGTGTAATCGATTACAAGCAACGTGACAGTGTCCAATGGCTATATTAATGGCATTTAATGCTTGGCTAAAAGTCTCCAATGGCTCCATTTATTACAAAACTTATAAATACCAATGTTGGGACTTCATTAGAGGTTGACCTTGAACCAAAAACTCATTGCCAATACTTCAAAACGTGATTTAATCTTCAAATCCATTCTTACTCTGTTTTTGTGAAAAACTTAAGTTATTCTTTGAGAGCATATTAGAGCTTCAATTTGTAATCGTCTACTCTTATGAGAGTTTCATTTATCAATCTATATTACTTTGTAAAGAGGGTGAGGCATCCCTTAGTTGAAAAGACTCAAGCTCCAAGGGTGAGGTATCCCAAAGTATTGAGTGCTCAAGGTTGTAAAGGTTGTAAAGTACCTATTGAAGCTTGAAGATATAGTGGAAAATCTCTAGCAGTGGCTTGAGGACTGGATATAGATCACAAGTGGATTGGTGATCGAACCAGGATAAATCATTGTGTTTGTTTTCTCTAAACCCTTCTCTTTACATTGAGTACTATTTTATTGAATTGCTTAAATATTCTTCCCTTTGGCTATTACTTTTATAAGTAAAAGTGTTTATCTCATATATCCAATCATCTCTAATCATTGAATAGCTTCAACGAAAATTGTTTATCAAACGTTTTGTGAAAGATTTACGAACTTGTTTTACATACTCAATTCACCCCCTCTTGAGTATTGAGGCCACTTGGTAACAATTTTGTCCTCAAAATTTAGTCTATCTTAGAACACATACGAATATTGTTCCTTGTAGAATGTTTTCCAAATCTTTAACGTAATCCCAACGACTAACTTTGAGTTTTTGTGTATAGTAACTCTTCTCATGTGCTTTCAGTTGTCTTGAAGCATACGCTACGAGTCCTTCGATCCGCACAAGCTCATGTTCCAAATTCTAATGTGAAGCATCAATAAGTATCTCAAAAGGTTCGTTGAGACTAGGCAGAATCATCATTGGTGAAGTAGTTGAGTGTTTTTTCAACACTTGAAAATTTCCACGTATGCATCGGTCCATACAAAACTTGACTTTCTCGTATGAGTTAGATGAGAAGTCTTGTCACATTGGAAAAATTTGTGACGAGTCTCCCGTATTAACCAACTAATCCCATATGGCTACGAATCTCTGTTACGGTCGTCGGTCTTTCTCATTGAAGAACTACTTCAATTTTTTACGGATCCATAGCAACTCCTTCCTTTGAGATCATGTGACCCGAAAGTTAAATTGCCTCTAACCAAAATTCACACTTGGACAATTCATGCATATCTTTTTCTCCTTCTTCAAGATTTGAAGAATCACAATAACAGGTTTGGTACGTTCCTCCAAACGTTAAGAATAGATCAGAATGTCACCAACAAAGTGTTGGTGTATGCCCTAGAGGCTAATAAATTTTTTGTATTTACATACATTCTATTATGCTATTTTATATATGAGGCATTTCATTTATTGTGTTCTTTTTTTGATAAATATAATAAAGTCCTTAGAATAGTAAGTTTGATGCCATAGGACATTAAGTGGATGACTTGATCGTGAGATCCTTTTGATTACAATACTATTCTTAAATGTCCCTAGTCAAGTATTATTGTTAATTAGGACAACAATAATACATTGAGACTAGTATGTGTAGAGACTGATGACCGCATCTCACGGGTCATGGATATGAGATATCAAGTCTTCACATTGGTACATATTAGAGTAATGATGTACTGGACTGACCCACCATGAGAACGCTACATGGATCGTTACGTGAGTGTCATAAGCGATTCTCATAGTGATAAATGGTGTTTGTGGTCCTTTGACCTGAAATCACTACGATTCCTACATGAGGAGTTGTGTGTTTTAATGCCATCAAACGTCATCTGTAACAAGGTGATTATAAAGTTAGTTATTGGACATACCGCAAATTATGCAGAGGGATGTGAGTGACCTAGATGGAATTTGTCACTCCTACATAACAGGAGCGATATCTTCTGGCCCCCTGATTGAGTGAGACTGCGAAATGCATGGCCATGCTCAAATGAGTCAATATGAGATATTGATCTCATTTGTTGTTATAAAGTCTACTCGAGTATCAGGAAACGAATGATTGGACTATACAAGGGTGACGCATTCCATGCCTTGTGTTCAATCTAGATATCTTGACAAAGGGACTAAACGACATGGAAACATTGGTCACGGAAATGTTATGTCAAATCACTGGCATTCTTATTACTTGGGTAGCAGCGACATGTTGCTAGATACCACTCACTGCTTGTAATATTAAAATGAGATTTTAATATTACTGCCAATGTAATAAGAACCTGCAGGGTCACACACATAGAGCAGACTAAAATTGGAGCAATGGATCCAAGTTGGACTCGGATTCAAATATGGGCCAGACTCATAACAGATGGGTCTAGGGTTGCACAGCTTACCTTGCTGCTGCTCATACTCACTTAAGGCAATTACTATTATAAATAGTACTACTAAAGGGGCTGCTTTGAGATACAATTCTGAACCCTAGCCGCACCTACAGAATAGTGAGTGAGAGAGCGACAGATTTCTTCTCTTCTCTTCGCAGCTAGCACTGTGTGAGAGACGTGAGGCTCCTCTTTGCAGACGTTGGACGTTCGTGAGTCTGTTCGTGTGGATACTGCAGAGATATCGTTTCTATTACGGTGTTAGTGATTCACGCTTCAAGAGGTAAATCATTTAAAAACTCGGATTATGGCTTTTTCGCATGGATCCTCGGTGGGAATCCCTGTTTTCCGCTGCGTGTTGTATCCGCAAAAAATTCCCAACAGTGGTATCAGAGAGTCTTGTGAAACCATGATTCGGTTTTCTATTTTCGTTTACATGAGATAACATGTTTTCTGTTCTTGTTTTTGACAAAAGATATGGTATTTAATATGTTATTTCTGAAAACCGTATGAAACCCTTTGCGAAAACATATTCTGTTTCTTACGTTGTATGCAAAGCCGTGATGTTGTTTTCAAAACTTCATGAAGATGTTCATATGTTCTGTGAAAACCGTTTTGTATTAAGATATATGTTTTTGCGAAGCTTTCTGGTATGTATGTGATACAAACAGCATTATGGAATCCTTATTCTTAATGCGCGGCGCAAGGGTTTAGGAAACCTTGTTCTTGGCTTGCGGTGGCAGGGGTTATGGAATCCTTGTTACTGTACAAGAGCCGCAGCGCAAGGGGTTTTGGAAACCCTATTCTTGTTTTGCGGCAGCAGCATCAAGTGTTGACGTCAAGCCGCCAACGAGGCGCCTGAAGTTCAAGTGTTGAACGACGGCGCAAGGGTTCCCTGCGGCACATGAAGTGTTCATGTTGTTCGGGCTTAGGGTTTCGCGCGGCACATGCTGCACCAAGGGAGGCGCAAGAGATTCAGCTCTGCGTAGTGTGTTATTCGAAAGCGCAATATTTTCTATCTTTTTATAACTCACGAAAAATAATTATGTATTATTGTTATGAGTTTATATGTTCTTTGTGGTGCATGGTGCATGGTTATGGCCTTAGTCCTCTCTTTTATGCCTTTTGGTTTTAATAAATACGACCTGCGTGTCGTGCCTTTCTCTCTACATTCTGATTGTACATTCTCTTCTCACCTAACTCCCCTCGAATGTAAAAGAGGTTTCTATATAATGTAATTATGATGTGGAGACAAGAAGGCAGCATCAAGTGAGGACGTTGGTGGGAGATGCTTGATGAAGTGGCTTAGTTAATGCTACTCTCTTAGGGGCCATAACCATGTCACTTTTATTATATGCTTTTTATGTATGAGATGCATGGATGTTGTTTATGGTATGATAAACAATTTAATAAATGGTGAGATCTAATAATAATAATAATAATAATAATTCCCTCAAAGCAAATATTAAGTCATTATGTGATGCCTTCCAATGTGTGGCACTCGTCAAGACTAGTATCGATCAAGTGCAGGTCTGCCAAAGCAGGATGCCTTTATCTATATTAGTAAGACACGATAGGATAAAGGTAATATCCAACTGCCAACCATTGGGTCTGACTTAACTAGGCCATTTCAATAGGATTGAAGGCTTAGAGGCATGAAGTTGGGCTTTGGTCCATTAGATGGACTTGAATAAGTGTTATTCACCCAACTATCCAAGAATTACATGTGATGTAATTGGAAAGTGTTTCCTACCTAAATAACTGAATTTTGGGTGATCAGCCAAAGCTGACTCAAAACTAGGTGAAATATGGATCTTGGCCTACTAGGAAATCTTACGATGGGATTTTCCGAGTCAATGCTGAGGGTCATTGACTTGAATAAAATAGTGGGAGGCATATTTAATTAAAAGACCTCATTAAATATGTTTATGGCATGATACTTATATTTTACATGTTTCTGTTAATAGATAACTATGGCAACAAACACATCGGGTACTTTATCATTGCGATCCGTCCTTGAGAAGGACAAGTTGTCTGGAACGAACTTTCTAGACTGGTACAGGAATTTGAGGATTGTCCTCAAGCAAGAGAAAAAGCTGTATGTTTTGGAACATCCTATTCCTGAGCCAGCTGCTCCTAATGCCCCTAGAATTGAAAGAGATGCTTATAAGAAGTATCAAGATGATGCCTTGGACATTGGATGTCTAATGCTAGCCACCATGAACTCTGAGCTCTAAAAGCAACATGAGAACATGGATGCATACGATATGATCGTACACCTTAAGAAGCTCTATCAAGAGCAGGCCAGGCATGAGAGATTTGAGGTCTCTAAAGCACTGTTTCAGTGCAAGCTGGTAGAAGGAAGCCCTGTTGGTGCTCATGTACTCAAGATGATTGGGTACATTGAAAACCTAGAGAGACTTGGTTTTCCTTTGGGCCAAGAGTTGGCCACTGACTTAGTCCTGCAATCGTTGCCAGAAAGTTTCAGTCAATTTGTCATGAACTACAATATGAATGAGATTGACAAATCACTACCAGAGCTGCTAGGAATGTTGAGAACTGCTAAGCAGAACATTAACAAAGGCAAAGGGAAGGCCATAATGATGGTCCAAAAGAATAAGGGCAAGAAACAGCAAAAAAGGCCCAAGGACAACTGGAAGGGCAAGGGCAAGGATAAGTCCAAGCCTAGCACTTCTGGCTTGAAACCAGTGGGTGGAATGGCTAAGGAAGGTACATGCTTCCATTGTGGTCAGACCGAACATTGGAAGAGGAACGTGCCAAGTTCCTAGAGGAGCTCAAAAGAAGAAGGAAGTGAGACTTCTACTTCAGGTATTTTTGTTATTGAAGTCAATTTATCTACTTACGCATCATGGGTATTAGATCTTGGATGTGGATCTCACATTTGTGTAAATGTGCGAGGATCTAAAGAGATAAACCATTGACGAAAGGCGAAGTCGACCTACGAGTTGGAAATGGAGCAAAGGTTGCTTTGCATTAGCTGTAGGGACTTATTTATTATCTTTGCCCCTTTGGGCTTGTAATAGAGTTAGAGAACTACTATTTTGTGCCTGCTATTAGTAGGAATATCATTTCTATTTCTTGTTTGGACAAGAAAGGTTTTTCTTTTATAATAAAAGACAAGTGTTATTCTATTTATATGAATGATATTTTTTATAGTAGTGCACAATTGAGTAATGGACTTTATGTACTTGATCTCGAAACGCCCATTTATAACATAAATACAAAGAGGTTTAAATCAAACTATCTGAACCCAACTTTTCTCTGGCATTGTCGTTTGGGCCACATAAATGAGAAACGCATCTCCAAACTCCATAAAGATGGATTCTTGGACTCATTTGATTTTGAACCATATGAGATATGTGAATCTTGTTTATTGGGGAAGATGACAAAGGCCCCATTTACTGGACAAGGTGAAAGGGCTAGTGATCTTTTAGGCCTTATACATAGTGATGTATGTGGGCCACTAAACACAGTCGCTAGAGGCGATTTTCAATACTTCATTACATTTACTGATGATTTCAGTAGATATAGATTTGTATATCTTATAAAGCACAAATCAGAATCCTTTGAAAAGTTCAAAGAGTTCAAGAATGAAGTACAAAACCAAGTTGGCAAGAGTATTAAAATCCTTCGATCAGATCGAGGAGGAGAATACTTAAGCCAACAGTTTGATGATCATCTGAAAGAGTGTGGGATAATATCTCAACTCACTCCACCAGGAACACCACAATGGAATGGTGTCTCTAAAGGAGGAACCAGGACCTTGTTGGACATGGTCCGATCCATGATGAGTCATGCAAACCTTCCAGGCTCCTTCTGGGGTCATGCTCTGTTAACAGCAGCTTTCACACTTAACCGTGTTCCATCTAAGACAGTTCAAAAGACACCATATAAGATATGGACTGGGAGACGGCCCAGTATGTCTTTCTTGAAGATTTGGGGCTGCGAAGCTTACGTGAAACGTCAAGTTTCTGATAAGCTTGGACCTAAATCAGATAAATGCTTCTTTGTGGGGTATCCAAAGGAAACTAAGGGATACTTTTTCTATAATCCTACTGAGGGCAAAGTGTTTGTCGCACGGACAGCTGTGTTTCTAGAAAGGGAGTTTATCTCCAAAGGAACTAGTGGGAGAAAAGTAGAACTTGAAGAAGTTCAAGTTTTACAAAGCAGCAATGAACCAATGGTGGAAATAGAGCAGCCTCCACAAAATATTGTGGAATAGCAACCTACTCTAGTAGCACAAGACCTGCGTAGGTCTAATAGGATACGTCATCAACCAGAGAGATAAGGATTTCTCATGACCCAACAAGGTGACGTATTGCTCATGGATCAAGATGACCCTGTGACTTACCAGGAAGCCATTATTGGCCCAGAATCTGAGAAATGGCTTGAGGCCATGAGATCTGAAATGGATTCCATGTATGCCAATCAGGTATGGACCTTGGTTGACCCACTTGAAGGGGTAAAACCCATTGGGTGCAAGTGGGTTTTCAAGAAGAAAACTGACATGGATGGTGATGTGCATACCTTTAAGGCACAATTGGTGGCTAAAGGTTTCAAACAAATTCATGGTGTAGACTATGATGAGACTTTTTCCCCAGTTGCGATGCTTAAATTCGTTTGGATTTTGCTTGCTGTTGCAGCATACCATGATTATGAAATCTGGCAAATGGATGTCAAAACTGCTTTCCTTAATGGAAATCTCCTCAAAGATGTGTACATGACACAACCTGAGGGTTTTGCCACTCCAGAGGATGCTAGAAAAGTATGCAAGTTGTAACGATCTATTTATGGATTAAAGCAAGCTTCCAGAAGCTGGAATCTTCGTTTTGATGATACAATAAAATAGCTTGATTTTATCAAGAATGAAGAAGAATCTTGTGTCTACAAGAAGGTTAGTGGGAGCACTATTGTCTTTCTGGTATTGTATATTGATGACATACTACTTATTGAAAATGAATTCCCTACCCTACAGTCCGTAAAGACTTGGTTAGGGAACTGCTTCTCTATGAAGGACTTGGGCGAAGCCACCTATGTATTAGGTATCAAGATCTACAGAGATAGATCACTGAGACTGCTTGGCCTAAGTCAGAGTACATACATAGACAAAGTGTTAAGACGATTTAACATGTATGAATCCAAGAAAGGACTCTTGCCTATGTCACATGGTGTAAGCCTATCTAAGGCTCAATCCCCTTCTACAATGCATCTGCAATTGGATCTATCATGTATGCCATGTTATGTACTCGACCAGACATCTCGTATGCTTTGAGCATGACGAGTGGGTACCAGTCTGATCCCGGTGAAAGTCACTGGACTGCTATCAAGAACATCCTTACGTACTTGAGAAGGACTAAGGATTCGTTCTTGGTATATGGAGGTGAGGAAAAGCTAGTTGTAAAAGGTTACACTGATGCTAGCTTCCAAACCGATAAGGACGACTCTAGATCGCAATCAGGTTATGTTTTTTGCCTAAATGGTGGGGCTGTGAGCTGGAAGAGTTCAAAGCAGGAGACAGTCACCGATTCTACCATAGAGGCTGAGTATATTGCTACCTCCAATGCAGCAAAGGAGGCCGTTTGGATCAGGAAGTTCATTACTGAACTTGGCACTATTCCTAGCATTGTGGACCCAGTGGACCTCTATTGTGATAACAATGGAGCTATTGCACAAGCTAAGGAACCTAGATCTCACCAGCGATCCAAACATATACTTAGGCGCTTCCATCTCATTCGAGAGATCATCGATAGAGGAGATGTCAAGATATGCAGAGTACCAACAGATGATAACATTGTTGATCCACTGACGAAGCCTCTTGCACAGCAGAAGCATGAGGGTCACACTAGGTCTTTAGGCATTAGATATATTCCTGATTGGCTCTAGTGCAAGTGGGAGATTGTTGGTGTATGCCCTAGAGGCTAATACATTTTTTGTATTTACATACATTCTATTATGCTATTTTATATATGAGGCATTTCATTTATTGTGTTCTTTTTTGATAAACATAATAAAGTCCTTAGAATAGTAAGTTTGATGCCATAGGACATTAAGTGGATGACTTGATCGTGAGATCCTTTTGGTTACAACACTATTCTTAAATGTCCCTAGTCAAGTATTATTGTTAATTAGGACAACAATAATACATTGAGACTAGTATATGTAGAGACTGATGACCGCATCTCACGGGTCATGGATATGAGATATCAAGTCTTCACATTAGTACATATTAGAGTAATGATGTACTGGACTGACCCACCATGAGAACGCTACATGGATCGTTACGTGAGTGTCATAAGCGATTCTCATAGTGACAATGGTGTTTGTGGTCCTTTGACCTCAAATCACTACGATTCCTACATGAGGAGTTGTGTGTTTTAATGCCATCAAACGTCATCTGTAACAAGGTGATTATAAAGTTGGTTATTGGACATACCGCAAATTATGCAGAAGGATGTGAGTGACCTAGATGGAATTTGTCACTCCTACATAACAGGAGCGATATCTTCGGGCCCCCTGATTGAGTGAGACTGTGAAATGCATGGCCATGCTCAAATGAGTCAATATGAGATATTGATCTCATTTATTGTTACAAAGTCTACTCGAGTATTAGGAAACGAATGATTGGACTATACAAGGGTGACACATTCCATACCTTGTGTTCAATCTAGATATCTTGACAAAGGGACTAAACGACACAAAAACATTGGTCACGGAAAGGTTATGTCAAATCACTGGCATTCTTATTACTTGGGTAGCAGCGACGTGTTGCTAGATACCGCTCACTGCTTGTAATATTAAAATGAGATTTTAATATTACTGCCAACGTAATAAGAACCTGCAGGGTCACACACATAGAGCAGACTAAAATTGGAGCAATGGATCCAAGTTGGACTCGGATTCAAATATGGGCCGGACTCATAACGGATGGGTCTAGGGTTGCACTGACTTACCTTCTTGTCGCTTTGCTCACACTCACTTAAGGCAGTTACTATTATAAATAGTACTGCTAAGGGGGTTGCTTTGAGATACAATTCTGAACCCTAGCCGCACCTACAGAATAGTGAGTGAGAGAGCGACAGGTTTCTTCTCTTCTCTTCACAGCTAGCACTGTGTGAGAGACGTGAGGCTCCTCTTTGCAGACATTGGATGTTCGTGAGTCTGTTCGTGTGGATACTTCAGAGACATCGTTTCTCTTACAGTGTTAGTGATTCACGCTTCAAGAGGTAAATCATTTAAAAACTCGGATTATGGCTTTTTGGCATGGATCCTCGGTGGGAATCCCTGTTTTTCGCTGCGTGTTGTATCCGCAAAAATTCCCAACACAAAGACAACGACAAATCTATTTTCAACAGGGAAGAAGATCCTATTCACGAAATCGATGAATGTTATCGAAGTGTTCGTTGCACGAAACGGCGCTACCAAACGCTTGTAGTGCCCATAACGTGTCCGAAAAGCTGTCTTAGAAACGTTCTTCTACCTTCAAATGAACTTGATGATAGTCTAGAACACAAGCTGATCTTGGAGAAAACAGCAACTTCCTTCGGTTGATTTATCATACCATCTATCCTCGATCTTATGGGAAATGTCTCATAGGCCAAGTTCTTACCTAATTGTAGCATATTCGGCATTATTTTAAGGTTTGAATTCAGGAACACATTTCCTCAATTGAAGCACACTAGAAACATTATAAAGGTTAGGAGGAAAAGATAGTGAAGCCACTTAGTATACTACCGGACCCTTCCGACGAAGAATTTGACATGGTTTAATAAAATTTAGGACTGAGCTTCATGGATCCAAATCCAGAAATCTCTGTCTAAAAAAACACTAAAGTTTGATTGGACCAATTTAACAGGATATGGTTGGAAAACAACCAATTCCTTTTCAAAATCACATCAAATTTACGAAGAAAGTAAACAAATCCAATCAACAGAAAAGATCCAATCTTTAACAAGTCATAGGATAATTTAAATGACTTGGTTATCGTCAATAGGACCTTTGTAGCCAAAGTAGAGATAACTTAGTCAAAAGATGACGAAGACACAAACGACCCTAACGGACTCATACAGTCATGTGTCATAAAGGAATGGGTTACCCCCAGAATTATGCAATAAAATCACAAGGTCACCTATTGTAGTATAATCTTCCTCGTTTAGGCCTTTAGTCTGGGATGCTTTTACCCCACTTGAGGAATTAACTCTCCCTTCTTCATGAGATTTTGAAGCACATACATCTCTAACGGAAGGCTTCGTCCTACGCAAGGTACAATTCCTAGCCACATACCCTAATTTTCTGCATTTGAAACAAATTATTGCCTCAATCATACAGTGCCTTGTTAAGTGGCCCTTTCTGCACTTCTTACATTTTGGTAAAGATACCACGGTCGGATTGGATTGATTACCGCTCGCACTTCCTTCATGCATTTCTTGTTGTTGTCGCTCCTTCAGTCGTCGCGAATACGGTTTTCACTTAAACTGATTAACCTTTCTATTATTCCTCTTTTGGAACTTTGGCAATCCAGAGTTTCTCCAAAATTGACTTTCTTCCAACAATTCTAAACCTCGACTTCTGATTCCTGCTGCTGTGCGGCCCTCTGATCTTGGTGTGTTGTTACATCAACCATCCTTTGCATTACTTTAGATGCCGCAGTCGTATCATCATCGTCATTCCCCGCATTCACATGCTTACGTCTACCCTGAGCCATTGCCTCCCTTCAAGGACAAACGAATCAAAACCTAAGGAAAATCAAAAGTAATCAATTCAAACATTATTGTTTCCTTTCAGAAACCAAACACAAAGAGTCACACAATACAACAAGACAAACCTAACCACCAAACCCAAAAGACTCTAACTTGAGCTCCTCCATTCTGCCTTCAATGGTGCGATCTCCTATAAGTCTTTAACTCCCAAGCAGCTCCTCGAACCAAACTTACGCCAGATACTCTTTTCCCAACACCTCTTGGATGTCTCAATCCACAAACCTTGCAAGTCCTATTTAACTACCCTTTTTCTAACCCATGGGCTCAAAAAATTCTAGAGGTAACATAACAAGGGTGTAAATACAAACAAACCCTAAACAAGTTCAGCCATACCAGTTGAGCTTCTTACTAAAAGAACTCCTATTCCCTTAATACGCCTAGGTGAAGTCATAGTTTCCTATCCACACAGAACATTACACATTGAGTGGGCCAATACTCAATATCATGTAATTATGCAGCAGTCTACCAACATTCAACCTATGGCAAGCCATGCCTTCCTTTCCCAAACATATCAATCAAGAGACAAGTAAGTGCACAACATACAAAGAAACTTCTAACATGTCTAAGCATAGTCAGTACATACCCCGGCTCAACAGGATGAACTGCTCTGATACCACCTAATGTAACACCCCTCAATTCAGTAACTATGGCACAATCGTCATTATACCACGGTCACTAAATTTTTGGTATGCTACAACTTAAATAAAAATTTACCAAATTTAATTATTGTGCATATAAAGAAATTACGAGCCATGAATGAATAGTTACACGTACTGTCATAAAAAAATATACAATTAAAATTCAATGAGACCTACTAAAAAATATAGCATATAAGATGGGATAATTACCTTAAAACATACATATACGCTAAAGAACCCTTATACCGATAATGCAAAAGAAACCCAAACTACCCATAACAATGCCATGACTAAGGAGTTGGGCACTCCATCAGATCCACCTCGGGATCCTTCCCCGGTTCATCTGAAGACACAAAGACTAGACAGAGTGCGGTCTCACGGGCAGGTGCCCTAGTAGCTGATGCCATAGAATCCTCGTCCTCTCTAGGGGTGTGAAGCGGATCACTTCACAGATCCCGAATGGATAAGGTAAACTTTAGATGCACTGATGTGGTGAAAGTCAAGATATGATCTCAGTCGCGGGTCCTCCTCATGGTGAAGATCAGATCCCCAACAAACCGTATACGCTCGCCGGCCCAGTCAACTCGCCAAGCATTGACATCCCCGGTGATCACAATCCTGAGGAAACCAATAGAACCCCTTCTTGTCGCCATCACCAAACGCAAGAGATTAAACTAAGTCAAATCTGAGAGACTCAACCCCGTCCCCCCTATAGTCTTTAACCAAAATCACATAGAATAGAATAGTACAAAGAAGAGGTGAGATATCCTACATCATTACCAACATGGCAGTGAAGGAAAAATAATACGAATGACAAAGCCATTCCATACATATAGATATTGCAGATATGTTCAAGTTATCAATTTCACAGATATCATCAGGAAGTATATCCCACAATAATATAAACATTAACAGCACTATGACAACAAATATTCACCATAGATTTATAATTAACGATTTTTGCCACCACAATAAATATGTTGACCATGCCATGATAATATGCGTCTGACAATGCATATGCACAATGCGTATGTTGACCATCTTTGTGCACAATGTACTCAATTCCTACTCCATGGAGCTAAACACATATCAGAGATGAGCGTTCCAGAAGATCTATCCCCCCTCAAAAAAAAAGTTTACACCGGACCACGAAAAGTAATAGTGTTTGTCGGGTCCTCGTTGTGCATTATAATGGATCACCATGGCTAGGGGTACATAATGTGATAACATAATCACTAAGTGGATCACCACACACGGACACCCCCTAAGATCCATCATGGATCGCACTATCTTGTAAGTTCTAGCTCACTTCTTAGGAAAAAAATGCCACAAACTGTACGATACTCGAATGCATATTCAATGGAATCAAATTACTGTTGTACCATTCCCAATGGTATTAAAGCAACCGTCCATACAATTATTCAATACCATTTTCATCAGTGATATTATATAACCGTCCATATGACTACATAGTACCACTGTTATCTGGGTTTCCCCTGATAACCAGTCCCATCTGACTCGTTCGTCTATTTGACGTTTCTGGTTATAAAGGCAAGCCACATCTGACTAAATCGTCCATCTGATGTTTTTGGGTCTGGTATTTTGATTCCAACAGCACAATGACAAATGCATGCTATCACAAAGGATTTAAATCATGCATTTCATAACCAGAAGTCAAAACAGTCATTAACAGATTTGGGTCCCACTCATGGGCCCGATAACAAAGTTGTCATTCATAATTAATTTTGGACATATCATTATCTCATCAGGTTTTATCATTGTTCTCCTTGTCCTTAATAAAATTCATCTAAAATAAGTATTTTTATATTTCTCAAGTCTTCCCTTACACTCTTAATCCTTGTTTCTCTAATTCAATTAGTCCTTCTCCTCACTCTTAATAAAGCTTATTTAATTAAATGTCTTATGATTCTTAAAGTCTCATTTTCATTCATTTTTCTTTAGAGGTCAAGATGAACTCACAGTTTTATGGTAAATCTTCATTTCCTTTCTCTTTCCATCTTATAAATCCTAAATTAATTTCTAATTATCCAATTATCTAAGTTTAATTTCAATTTAGCATTTCTTATAAAATCCTCCCTTAGAGGAATTCTCTTGATTTGTTAAGTTCCCTACTTTAAATTTATGCATATTCACTTATAAAATTATTCTAAGGTTCTCCAAGTCTCACACACTCTTGTCCTTCCTTTAATTAAAATTATTCTAAGTTTTAGGACAAAATCTCATTCTTGGTTCCTTCCATTTTATGAATCCTTAATTAATTTCTAATTATCCAATTAACTAGGTCTCCATCTTAACATAACATGTTTTCCTTCAATTCCCTAAGAGGCCGTGAACCCTCTAGTGAACTAGGGACCCAAATTTCTCATTACTCCATTAATTATCACTCACTAACAATTATATTTCCAAATTGCTATACAATGTTTCATCAAGGACCCATCATGGGGCCATTTGGCTGTGAGCCTCCACAAAGAGGGCAAGAGCCCTTGCTTTCCATACATAGCTTCAATCCATTCAAATAATTTAGGATCCATCACATTTTACATTAGAAATTAGTAAAATCATACAAAATCAAATAACCATAATCTCAAACATCAAGAATCATACAATAAAGTGAGCAACTCTAACTTGGATTTTCTCACTATTAACACAAAATCATTGTCCCTCACCACCAATATAGGTCGAAGAAAATTATCTCCCTCTTACCTAAGAGAAAACAAGCAAAGAAACTCCCTTGAAGCTCCTTGTAAAATTTGACCTCCACCCTCAAGAAAACCCTAAGGACATCAAACTCACAAGAAGCACAATCAAAGCTTGAAAAAGGCATCCATGATCACCAAAGTGATCATGGATCACGAAAATAAGATGGAAAGATGAGAAAGCTATAAACTTTTACCTCAAAGTCTCCAACTTTAGGGCTTGATGGAGGAAAACAAAAATGGTGGATTTTGGTGGTGGTCACAAAAGAGAAAAAGGTAATGGTGATGAGAAGGTTTAAGAAAGGTGATTAGTTGGAGCAAACAAAAGAAAAATGGAGGGTTGATGGTGGAGTGTGGCCAGCAGTTTTGGAGAGAAAAGGAGGAGAGGAAAGTTGAGTTCTTTGTAGGAGATTTAAACAAGAAGAGAAAAGCTTTAATGGAGAGGTGGATTCAAGCAAAGTGGTTCCTTGAAATCAAGCAATAATAGGGGAGGAAAGGAGTGGTGCAGCCGTGGAAGAGAAGAGAAAGAGGAGAAAATGGTTGAGAGAAAAGAGTATAGAGAGAGAAAGTGATAGTAGAATGAAATGAAGTTTTTAGGGTTTGAAATTAGAAATGAAAACTAATTAAGTGAAAAGCAAATTTTGGCTCCTAACTAGCCTCTTGGCCGTGGAGTGTGGGAGGGAAAGGGAGGGAAAAGTGTGTTCCAAAATTAAGGTAAAGCTTATTAAATTTTCAAAAGCAAATATGATTTGACATAAACTGGATTTCCTTTCGATAAGATGATTAGATGATAAGGTGGTAAATGATAAAATAATAAGGTGATTAGAATTTTAACTACAAGTTATTACCCAATGGACAATTGTTATAGTGTACAAAGCCAGTGTTTATTGTCCAACGGATAATAGAGCGCATCGTAGAATTTTACTTAATCGTACGTACTGAGATTTTATTTATCAAATAAATCTCAAAAAATATAAACCTCGTAAACTGTGCCCGACCTCGAGTTTTGTAAGATCCCCCGTCGACATTTTCACAGTTCAAAGTTTACCAGTCTCGGGAAAAATATTCCATTTTCCCGGCTCCGCTCAACGTACACTCAAATTGAAAAATATATTAAAATAATCAATATTTCTAAAAAATCCAGAAAAATTCTCAAAAGTCACAAATATTAGAAAATGACTATTTATCATGAAATAAATAATTTTTGAGGTGTTACACAAACTCTGTTCAGTGTACACTTAAAATAAGGAATATATTAAAATATTCAACATTCCCAAAAAAATCCAAAAAATTTTCCAAAAATCATAAATATTATTAAATAACTAGTTATGATAAAATGAATAATTTTCGGGGTGTTACAACTCTCCCCTTCTAAAAAAAATGTGTCCTCCAAATTTAGTCTATCTTAGAACAGATGCAGATATTGTCCCTTGTAGAATGTTTTTCTAGGTCTTTAACGTAATCCCAACGACTAACTTTGAGTTTTTGTGTAGAGTAACTCTTCTCATGTGCTTTCAGTTGTCTTGAAGCATACGCTACGAGTCCATCGATCCGCACAAGCTCACGTTCTACATTCTAATGCAAAGCATCAATAGGTATCTCAAAAGGTTCGTTAAGACTAGGTAGAATCATCATTGGTGAAGTAGTTGAGTGTTTCTTCAACCCTTGAAAATTTCCTAGTATGCATCGGTCCATACAAAACGTAACTTTCTCTTATGAGTTAGATGAGAAGTCTTGCCATATTGGAAAAATTTACGATGAGTCTCCCGTATTAACCAAATAATCCTATATGGCTACGAATCTCCGTTACGGTCATCGATTTTTCTCATTGAAGAACTACTTTGACTTTCGACGGATCCATAGCAACTCCTTCCTTTGAGATCATGTGACCCGAAAGTTGAATTACCACTAACCAAAATTCACACTTTTTACAACTTCATGCATATCTTCTTCTCTTTCTTCAGGAATTGAAGAATCACAGCGAGAGGTTTGGTACATTCCTCCGAATGTTAAGAATAGATTAGAATGTTGCCAACAAAGACAATGACAAATCTATTTTCAACAGGGAAGAAGATCCTATTCACAAAATTGATGAATATTATCGAAGTGTTCGTTGAATGGAACGGTGCTACCAAACACTTGTAGTGCCCATAGCTTGTCCGAAAAGCTGTCTTGGAAACATTCTTTTACCTTCAAATGAACTTGATGATAGTCCAGAACACAAGCTGATCTTGGAGAAAACAACGGCTTCCTTCGGTTGATCAATCATACCATCTATCTTCGATCTTAATAGGAAATGTCTCATAAGGCAAGTTCTTACCTAATTGTACCGTATTCGGCACTATTTTATGGTTTGAATTCAGGAACACATTTCCTCAATCGAAGCACACAAGAAACATTATAAAGGTTAGGAGGAAAAGATAGTGAAACCACTTGGTATACAACCGGACCCTTCCGATGAAGAATTTGGCATAGTTTAATAAAATTTTGGACTGAGCTTCATGGATCCAAATCCAGAAATCTCTGTCTAAAAAAGAAACATTAAAGTTTGATTGGAACAATTTAATAGGAGATGGTTAGAAAATAACCAATCCCTTTTCAAAATCACATCAAATTTACGAAGAAGGTAAACAAATTCAATCAATAGAAAAGATTCAATCTTTAATAGGTCATAGGATAATTTAAATGACTTGGCTATCATCAATAGGTTCTTAATAGCTGAAGTAGAGATAACTTAGTCAAAAGATGACGAAGACACAAACGACCCTAATGGACTCATACAGTCATGTGTCATAAAGGAATGGGTTACCCCCAGAATTATACAATAAAATCACAAGGTCATCTATTGTAGTACAATCTCCCTCGTTTAGGTCTACAGTCTGGGATGCTTTTACCCAACTTGAGGAATTAACTCTCCCTTCTTCGTGAGATTTTGAAGCACATACATCTCTAATGAAAGGCTTCATCCTATGCAAGGTACAACTCCTAGCCACATGTCCTAGTTTTCTGCATTTGAAACAAATTATTGCCTCAATTGTACAGTGCCTTGTTAAGTGGCCCTTTCCGCACTTCTTATATTTTGGTAAAGATACCACGGTCAGATTGGATTGATTACCACTCGCACTTCCTTCATGCGTTGGTTACTGCTGTCGCTCCTTCAGTCGTCGCAAATACGATTTCCACTTAAACTGATTAACCTTTCTATTATTCCTCCTTTAGAACTTTGGCAATCCAGAGTTTCCCCAAAATTGACTTTCTTCCAACAATTCTAAACCTCGACTTCCAATTCCTACTGCTGTGCGGCCCTCTGATCTTGGTGTGTTGTTACATCAACTATCCTTTGCATTACTTTAGATACCGCAGTCGTATCATCATCGTCATTCCCCGCATTCACATGCTTACGTCTACCCTGAGCCATTGCCTCACTTCGAGGACAAACAAATCAAAACCTAAGGAAAATCAAAAGTAATCAATTTAAACATTATTGTCTCCTTTTGGAAACCAAACACAAAGAGTCATACAATACAACAAGATAAACCTAACCACTAAACCGAAAAGACTCTAACTTGAGCTCCTCCATTCTGCCTTCAATGGCGCGATCTCCTATAAGTCTTTAACTCCCAAGCAACTCCTCGAACCAAACTTACGCCAGATATTCTTTTCCTAAGAAAATCAATTTTCTAACACCTTTTGGACGTCTCAGTCCATAAACCTTGCAAGTCCTATTTAACTACCTTTTTTATAACGTATGGGCTCAAAAAATTCTAGAGGCAACATAACAAGGGTGTAAATGCAAACAAACGCTAAACAAGTTCAGCCATACTAGCTGAGCTTCTTACTAAAAGAACTCCTATTCCCTTAATACGCCTAGGTGAAGTCATAGTTTCCCGTCCACACAGAACATTACATATTGAGTGGGCCAATACTCAATATCATGTAACTATGCAGCATTAGCTACCAACATTAAACCTATGGCAAGCCATGCCTTCCCTTCCCAAACATCTCAATCAAGAGACAAGCAAGTGCACAACATACAAAGAAACTTCTAACATATCTAAGCATAGTCAGTACATACCCCGGCTCAATAAGATGAACTGCTCTGATACCACCTAATGTAACACCCCTCAATTTAGTAACTACGGAAAAATTCTCATTATACCACGGTCACTAAATTTTTAGTGTGCTACAACTCAAATAATAATTTACCAAATTTATTCATTGTGCATATAAAGAAATTACGAGCCATGAATGAATAGTTACATATACTGTCATAAAAAAATATATAATTACAATTCAACGAGACCTACTAAAAAATATAGCATATAAGATGAGATAATTACCTTAAAACATACATATAAGCTAAAGAACTCTTATACTGATAATGCAAAATAAACCCAAACTACCCATAACAATGCCACGACTAAGGAGTTGGGCACTCCATCGGATCCACCTTGGGATCCTTCCCTGGTTCATCTGAAGACACAAAGACTAGACAGACCGTGATCTCACAGGAAGGTGCCCTAGCAGTTGATGCCATCGAATCCTCGTCCTCCCTAGGGGTGTGACGTGAATCACTCCACAGATCTCGAATGGATAAGGTAAACTTCAGATGCACTAATGTGGTGAAAGTCAGGATGTGATCTCTATCGCAGGTCCTCCTCATGGTCAAGATCAGATCCCCAACAAATCGTATACGCTCACCGGCACAGTCGACTCGCCAAGCATTGACGCCTCCGGTGAACATAATCCTATCGAAACCAATAGAACCCCTTCTTGTCGCCATCACCAAATGCAAGAGATCAAACAGATTTTAGCATTTTCAAAAAAAAAAATTTCTTAATTTCAAAAAAAAAAAAAAGGTTCATTGCATGATTGAATAACGTTTCTCCCTTCTTGAACTGATATGCTTGGTTATGGATGATTGAATTGATGAATTGAGTTTGATGGATGCATACCTTGTGAGATTTTGAGCCTAATGGATGGATTCAACATTTATGCCATTCTCTTCTTTCTTGTGTGATTTTCACTCATGTTAATGATCACTCTAGAACTTGCTTTGATTCTTTTTGAGGCTACATTTCACTTGCATGCATGAACATGATTGAGGCCCTCTTTCTTAGCTAGTTTAACCAAATAGCCAACCTTGTTTTCAATATGATATCAAGCACTCTTTTGACTTCTTGAAAATTTTCTGATTCTTGCCAACCTTGTATATTTTCCTTTACTTAACCCCTTTGAGCTTATTTGACCATTCCTTGTTTCTAGCTCATTATGTGCCTTAAATGAAAAATCGTGTTCTTACTTTACCTTAGGGAATAAAAGAACATTAGCTTGGTTAATGGATGAGTTTTTGAACAAGTGTGGGGGTGTGTGTACAAAATGGTTGTTAAAAAAAGAAAGAGTTCCTAAAAAAAAACACAAAAAGAGAAAAAAAAATGTATGTATATAGTTATGTTCATATATATATATAAAAAAAAAAAGGATTGAGAAATGAATATGTAAAGGGTTATACATTAGAGTTGGGATGAACTTTTATGCTTGTTATTTGAACTCAGCTCTCATTTGCTTTTATTCTCTTTGGTATTTATCCTCTCATATCCATTTTACCCTCTTATGTTACCTTGACCTCACTACAACCTTGAATAAAGTCCTCATGATTTGTGTATGCATGTGTTTTGAGTAGTGGAGAAGTAGAAGATAAGCAAGCTTATGGTAGTGCAATTTTCATGGTTGAATTGAGTGAAATACCTACCTTTTAAATACTTGAGAGATTGAGAGTGAATTCTGTGAGGATTTATCATTCTTTACTCATGCTTTTCAATTGAAGTATCCTTGCTTGTTGATTTGAGATGTGAAGATGTGTTACCTCATGAATGTTTTGATTACTTGAATTATTAATTGCTCTTCATTCTAAATGTTCTATTTTGCCCGAGGACGTGCAAAAGAGTAAGTGTGGGGGTATTTGATAATTATGATTTTTAACATATTAATTATCCACACAATTACCTTATTAATGATGTCCAGATTGTAATTAAGTGATCTTAGCACTCATTTAGATCATTGGGTTGAATTGGGCTTTAAAGCAAAATTTTCGGATTTTAATGCATATTGACAGTGGTTCAGTATTTTAACCATAACTTAAGTTGTAGATCTCTGATTTTGATGTTCTTTATATGCTAGGAAAGATGAGAAAAAGATCTACAAGTTTTATGAAATGTCAAATTGGAAGATTCGGATGTTTACATTGTCAAATACAGCCTTGAAGTTGGACCAGCGGTACTGTTACAAATTCTGGACACATCTTCACTATTTTGGGCATATCTCACTCATTTCAAGCCCAAATTAAGCATATGAGTACTCATTGGAAAGCTTACTTCAAAGGCTATCTGATGGACTTGATTTGAATTTGAGATTATGATAGAAATTGAAAAGATAGCAATATGGAAAAAGTGGAGGAATCATTGGAAGGTGGAAGACACACTTTCATAATGAGAAAATAATTCAATGGAAGGTGGGAGACATGCTTTGATAATGGATGAATAATTAACAAGAGTGGATGAACTACTTTTGACTCTTTGTGAATGATTAAGAGGAGAGCAATCAGATTTGTAAAGATATAGGGGAGAGCTTCTACGGAGGATGTGAAAATTGTAGTTGGTCATTGTAGTTTTAGTTTTTCATTTTGTGGAGACTTCTCCTCTTCTCTTCCTCTCCTCCTCTCTCTTTGTTATTTTCATTTTTGTATGGTTCTTGAAGGTTCTCCAATGGTGATGGCTATGGAGAGCTAAACTTCTTTAATCAATCCAAGAGATTGATAAGCTTGATGATTAATCTTGAGATCTTGTTTTAATTGTTATACGTTCATCTATTAATCAAGTTTCTCTTTCTCTTCTTCTCTTGTTTAAATTCTGATTTAATGCTTAATTTGATTGAGATTTGCATATGTTAATTGCGTAATTATCATGTGCTAAGAGATGAATTCAGAGGTTAAATAATGCATCAAAGGTGTTTGATGAAATATTTAGCTTGGTTGGATCTTGGTTTTTAAGTTAATTTAGGTTTTGGATGGATGCTTAATTTGTCTAACCTTAATTAATTAAATTCTAGAAGCATTTCTAGTAGAAGATCCATGGATCATTGAGAGGCGTCTTGATGTGATCTAAGATCAAGGATTTGGTTGATAGTTGAACGGATCTATAAAGATCAAGGATGGATTAAAATCAAGATTGGTTAATTCTCTTGGATTGGTTGTTTTCCTAATCTTGTTTACTCTTTTTAATTGCTCTTTGTTGTTTAATTTTCCAAAACTTTTCCCCCCTGTTTATTAACCTCTTAATCTGACTTCATAATTAGAATGATCTACGGGCTCGACCCGGTGTTACCTTATGCTACAAGTAGTTTTGGTAAATCGGTTAGTTATTGATTTAAATTTGGTAATCTCGACAGTTGTCAAATTTTTGGCGCCGTTGCCGGGGAATACAGTTATGTTCATATAGTTATGTTCATATATATATATAAAAAAAGAAAAGGATTGAGAAATGAATATGTAAAGGGTTATACATTAGAGTTGGGATGAACTTTTATGCTTGTTATTTGAACTCAGCTCTCATTTGCTTTTATTCTCTTTGGTATTTATCCTCTCATATCCATTTTACCCTCTTCTGTTACCTTGACCTCACTACAACCTTGAATAAAGTCCTCATGATTTGTGTATGCATGTGTTTTGAGTAGTGGAGAAGTAGAAGATAAGCAAGCTTATGGTAGTGCAATTTTCATGGTTGAATTGAGTGAAATACCTACCTTTTAAATACTTGAGAGATTGAGAGTGAATTCTGTGAGGATCTATCATTCTTTACTCATGCTTTTCAATTGAAGTATCCTTGCTTGTTGATTTGAGATGTGAAGATGTGTTACCTCATGAATGTTTTGATTACTTGAATTATTAATTGCTCTTCATTCTAAATGTTCTGTTTTGCCCGAGGACGTGCAAAAGAGTAAGTGTGGGGGTATTTGATAATTAATGGTATTTTTAATGTTTTTCTATAAATATTGTTCATTTTAACCTTACCCATTTTTTACATCTTGAAACTTGCCAACGCGCTTCAAAACTCATAGAGTGAGCTCTATGTTATTATTTTTCAAGTGTTCTCTTCAATTATTGCTTAAGATAAATTCTGCTAATTTAGAATTCTAGAACTAAGTTCATTCATTTTATTTCTCAAAGATTCATCGGAATCAAATTCTTTTGTAAATTAATTACTCAACCTATCTTAGAAAATAAAATGGCATGTTGGCCAAAATTAATCTAAATCATTCTCAAATTTATTATTTTACCTAGATTCTTTAAATCATTGATTTAGAAAATAGTTGAGAACATTTTGGTTCTCTGTTTAATGGTAAGGCCGTGAGCCTCAGTGTATTCTTTGGAACACTCATACAATCGTTACATGTTATTCACATCCTATATTAATAATCATATGTCTATAAACACATGCAATATATATTAAAGCTATAAACATGCTTGCAGATAAAATCAATCACAAATAAGAAAATAATAAACAACCACACAAATGAATCCTTATGGATTCTTCACACACAATTCCATTTTCTCATCACCATACAAGGTTGATGAGATTAAATCTCCCTCTTACCTCTTAAAGACAAAGATCCTTTAGTCTCCTCCTTCTCCTTGCTTTCTTGAAAACCAACACAAAACCCTAATAATTCTTAAATAATTAGTAAAATCACATACAAGGCTCAATATTGAAAAACCATGGAACAATCATGGTTTAGAAAATCACAAATCAAACTTTAAACCAAAGAATCAAAAACTTACCCTTAGGGAAGTGAACAAAAGCTTTGATTTTGAACTAGAACGAGTAGGTTTTTGACAAAACCTTGTGAAGGAAAAGTGTTTAGAATATAGTTTTGGTTTAGGAAATGTGAAGAGGTAGAATTATAGAAGATTGATTGTGGTGTTTAGGTGCTTGGCCGAAATCTAGGGAGAAAATAGAAGAGAAAAGTTGCTTGGGTTCTTGAGATTTTTGGAGAGAATAGAAAGCTTAGATTTAGATAAGTGTTAAAATGAATATTGAGTGTAAAATATGGAGGGGCTGCCATGTGAGTGTTGTGGGAGAGGTTGAGTGTTTAACTTGGATAGTAAATATCCATTTGTGTTCACACTTTGAAGCACGTGACTTATGTCACTTGGATGGTTCAAGAACCTTGTAGAACTTGTGAGAACTTGGCCATCTAGCCTCCTTTGGCCATGGGGCTCCTTGGGGTTTAGGGGACTTAATTTGATTTTAATTGCAAGCTAATTACATACTAATTAAATGGCTAATTAGTTAGGTTAAATCTCCTATTAACACTTAATTAACATTCTAATTATATAACTAATTAGTTTAATATATATTAGCATATATCATAGCTCCTAAACATAATTAGGATATCTAATTAGTATTTAGATTATAACTAATTAATAACTAGGTTAGCTTACTTAGTTTGTTAATTAGGCAATTAGAATAACCAAATTAGGTTTAATTAGTTACTAAGCAAAGTCAAGCCACTATGTTTGACTCAATCTCAACCTTTGATTTTAACTTTAATTCCTAACCTTTGATTTGATCTAAGGTGGATATTGCTTAGTGATTAAACTAGAATTGTTCTTACACCATTGATTTGATCAACGATTAAGATCAAAGCTTCCAAAACAAGCTTCTACATCTAACGGTCCACAAAGAAGTCTTTGCCTCTTTGTTTGACTACTTTGTTGGTGTAAGCCCTAGAGGCCAATACATTTTATGTATTTACATACATTCTATTATGCTATATTATATATCAGGCATTTCATTTATTGTGTTCTTTTTGATAAACATAACAAAGTCCTTAGAATAGTAAGTTTAATGCCATAGGACATCAAGTGGACGACTTGATTGTAAGATCCTTTTGGTTACAACACTATTCTTAAATGTCCCTAGTCAAGTATTATTGTTAATTCGGACAACAATAATACATTGAGACTAGTATGTGCATAGACTGAAGACCACTTCTCACGGGTCATGGATATAAGATATCAAGTCTTCACATGGGTACATATTAGAGTAATGATGTACTGGACTGACCCACCATGAGAACACTATATGGATCGTTACGTGAGTGTCATAAGTGATTCTCATAGTGATAATGGTGTCTGTGGTCCTTTGACCTGAACTCACTACGATTTCTACATGAGGAGTTGTGTGTTTTAATGCCATCAAACGTCATTTGTAACAAGGTGATTATAAAGTTGGTTATTGGACATATCGTGAAGCATGCAGAGGGATGTGAGTGACCTAGATGGGATTTATCACTCCTACATAATAGGAGCGATATCTTCGGGCTCCCTGATTGAGTAAGGCTGCGAAATGCATGGCCATGCTCAAATGAGTCAATTTGATATATTAATCTCATTTGTTGTTACAAAGTCTACTCGAATATCAAGAAACGAATGATTGGACTATATAAGGGTGACGCATTCCATGCCTTGTGTTCAATCTAGATATCTTGACAAAGGGACTAAACGACAAGGAAACATTGGTCATGGAAAGGTTATGTCAAATCACTGACATTCTTATTACTTGGGTAGCAGCGATGTGTTGCTAGATACCACTCACTACTTGTAATATTAAAATGGGATTTTAATATTACTGCCAACGTAATAAGAACCTGTAGGGTCACACATATAGAGCAAACCAAAATTAGAGCAATGGATCGAAGTTGGACTCGGATTCAAATATGGGCCAGACTCATAACAAATGGGTCTAGGGTTGCACAGCTTACCCTGCTGCTGCTCACACTCACTTAAGGCAGTCACTATTATAAATAGTACTGCTAAGGGGCTGCTAAGATAGATAATTTCAGAACCCTAGTCCCACCTACAGAAACGTAAGTGAGAGAGCGGCATATTTCTTCTCTTCTCTTCGCAGCTAGCACTGTGTGAGAGACGTGAGGCTCCTCTTTGCGGACGTTGGACGTTCGTGAGTCTATTCGTGTGGATACCGCAGAGACATTGTTTCTATTACGGTATTGGTGATTCACGCTTCATGAGGTAAATTATTTAAAAACTCAGATTATGGCTTTTTCGCATGGATCCTCGGTGGAATCCCTATTTTTCACTGCGTGATGTATCCGCAAAATTCCCAACAGTGGTATCAGAGTGTCTTATGAAACCATGATTCGGTTTTCTATTTTCGTTTACGTGAGATAACATGTTTTCTGTTCTTATTTTTGACAAAAGATATGATCTTTAATATGTTATTTCTAAAAATCGTATGAAACTCTTTGAGAAAACATATTCTGTTTCTTATGTTGTATGCAAAACCGTGATGTTGTTTTCAAAAACCCATGAAGATGTTCATATGTTCTGTGAAAACCATTTTGTATTAAGATGTATGTTTTTGCGAAGCTTTCTAGTATGTATGTGATATGTATAGCGTTATGGAATCCTTCTTCTCAATGCGCGGCGCAAGAGTTTAGGAAACTTTGTTCTTGGTTTGCGGCAGCAGGGGTTATGGAATCCTTGTTTCTACACAAAAGGCGCAGCGCAAGGGGTTTTGGAAACCCTATTCTTGTTTTGCGGCAACAGCATCAAGTGTTGATGTGAAGCCGTCAAGGAGGCGCCTAAGGTTCAAGTGTTGAACAACGACGCAAGGATTCCCCGCGGCACATGAAGTGTTCATGTTGTTCAGGCTTAGGGTTTCGCGTGGTACAAAAGCTCAAGGGAGGCGCAAGAGATTCAGCTCTTGTTTATGGTCAAGTGCTCAGCAGGACCCCCGTGCTACCTCTGCGTAGGGTGTTTTTCGAAAACGCGATATTTTATATCCAATTTTATGACTCGTGAAAATAATAATGTATTATTGTTATGAGTTTATATGTTTTTGTGATGCATGGTGCATGGTTATGGCCTTAGTCCTCTTTTTATGCTTTTTGGTTTTAATAAATATGACCTGCGTGTCGTGCCTTTCTCTCTACATTCTGATTGTACATTCTCTTCTCACCTAACTCCCCTCGAATGTAAAAGAGGTTTCTATATAATGTAATCTTGATGTGGAGGCAAGAAGACGGCATCAAGTGAGGACGTTGATGAGAGATGCTTGGTGAAGCTGGCTTAGTTAATGCTACTCTCTTAGGGGCCATAACCATGTCACTTTTATTATATACTTTTATGTATGAGATGCATGAATAATGTTTATGGTATGATAAACAGTTTAATAAATGGTGAGATCTAGTAATAATAATAATAATAATAATAATAATAATAATAATAATAATTAATAATAAAAGGAAATATTAAGTCATTATGTGATGCCATCTAATGTGTGGCACTCGTCAAGACTAGTATCGATCAAGTACAGGTCTGCCAAAGCAGGATGCCTTTATCTATATTAGTAAGACACAATGGGATAAAGGTAATATCCAACTGCCAACCATTAGGTCTGACTTAACTAGGCCATTTCAATAGGATTAAAGGCTTAGAGGCATGAAGTTGGGCTTTAGTCCATTAGATGGATTAGAATAAGTGTTATTCACACAACTATCCAAGAGTTACATGTGATGTAATTGGAAACTATTTCCTACCTAAATAACTAAATTTTGGGTGATCAGCCAAAGCTGACTCAAAACTAGGTGAAATATAGATCTTGGCCCACTAGGAAATCTTACGATGGGATTTTCCGAGTCAATGCTGAGGGTCATTGACTTGAATAAAATAGTAGGAGGCATATTTAATTAAAAGACCTCATTAAATATGTTTATGGCATGATACTTATATTTTGCATATTTCTGTTAATAGATTACCATGGCAACAAACACATCGGGTACTTTATCATTGCGATCCGTCCTTGAGAATGACAAGTTGTCTGGAATGAATTTTCTAGACTGGTACGGGAATTTGAGGATTGTCGTCAAGCAAGAGAAAAAGCTGTATGTTTTGGAACAACCTATTCCTAAGCCACCTGCTACTAATGCCCCTAGAACTAAAAGAGATGCTTATAAGAAGCATCAAGATGATGCCTTGGACATTGGATGTCTAATACTGGCCACCACGAACTCTGAGCTCCAAAAGCAACATGAGAACATGGATGCATACAATATGATCATACACCTTAAGAAGCTCTATCAAGAGCAGGCTAGGCATGAGAGATTCGAGGTCTCTAAAGCACTATTTCAGTGTAAGCTGGTAGAAGGAACCCCTGTTGGTGCTCATGTACTCAAGATGATTGGGTACATTGAAAACCTAGAGAGACTCGATTTTCCTTTGGGCCAAGAGTTGGCCACAGACTTAGTCCTGTAATCTTTGTCGGAAAGTTTCAATTAATTTGTCATGAACTACAACATAAATGAGATTGACAAATCACTACCAGAGCTGTTAGGCATGTTGAGAACTACTGAGCAGAACATTAACAAAGCCAAAGGGAAGGCCATAATGATGGTCCAAAAGAATAAGGGCAAGAAACAGCAGAAAAAGCCTAAGGACAACTGGAAGGGCAAGGGCAAGGATAAGTCCAAGCCCAGCACTTCTGGCTTGAAACCAGTGGGTGGAGTGGCTAAGGAAGGTACATGCTTCCATTATGGTCAGACTAGACATTAGAAGAGGAACTGTGCCAAGTTCCTGGAGGAGCTCAAAAAGAAAAAGGGAAATGAGACTTCCACTTCAGGTATTTTTGTTATTGAAGTCAATTTATCTACTTCTGCATCATGGGTATTAGATACTGGATATGGATCTCACGTTTGTGTAAATGTGCAGGATCTAAAGAGCAGTAGACCATTGACGAAGGGCGAAGTTGACCTACGAGTAGGAAATGGAGCAAAGGTTGTTGCATTAGCTGTACGGACTTATTTATTATCTTTACCCACTGGGCTTGTAATAGAGTTAGAGAACTGCTATTTTGTGCCTGCTATTAGTAGGAATATCATTTCTGTTTCTTGTTTAGACAAGAAAGGTTTTTCTTTTATTATAAAGGACAAGTGTTGTTCTATTTATATGAATGATATTTTTTATGGTAGTGCACAATTGAGTAATGGACTTTATGTACTTGATCTTGAAACGCCCGTCTATAACATAAACACAAAGAGGTTTAAATCAAACGATTTGAACCCAACTTTTCTCTGGCATTGTCGTTTGGGCACATAAATGAGAAACGCATCTCCAAACTCTATAAAGATGGATTCTTGGACTCGTTTGATTTCGAATCATATGAGACATGTGAATCTTGTTTATTGGGGAAGATGACAAAGGCCCCATTCACTAGACAAGGTGAAAGGGCTAGTGATCTTTTAGGCCTTATACATAGTGATGTATGTGGGCCACTAAACACACTCACTAGAGGCGATTTTCAATACTTCATTACATTTACTGATGATTTCAATAGATATGGATTTATATATCTTATGAAGCAAAAATCAGAATCCTTTGAAAAGTTCAAAAAGCTCAAGAATGAAGTACAAAACTAACTTGGCAAGAGTATTAAAATCCTTCAATCAGATCGAGGAGGAGAATACTTAAGCCAACAGTTTGATGATCATCTGAAAGAGTGTAGGATAATATCTCAAATCACTCCGCCAGGAACACCACAATGGAATGATGTCTCTGAAAGGAGGAACTAGACCTTGTTGGACATGGTCCGATCCATGATGAGTCATGCAAACCTTCCAGGCTCCTTCTAGGGATATGCTCTGTTAACAGCAGCTTTCACACTTAATCGTGTTCCATCTAAGACGGTTCAAAAGATACCATATGAGATATGGACTGGGAGACGGCCCAGTATATCTTTCTTGAAGATTTGGGGCTGCGAAGCTTGTGTGAAACGTCAAGTTTCTGATAAGCTTGGATTTAAATTAGATAAATGCTTCTTTGTGGGGTATCCAAAGGAAACCATTGGATACTTTTTCTATAATCCTACCGAGGGCAAAGTGTTTGTCTCACGGACAGCTGTGTTTCTAGAAAGGGAGTTTATCTCTAAAGGAACCAGTGGGAGAAAAGTAGAACTTGAAGAAATTCAAGTTTCACAAAGCAGCAATGAACCAATGGTGGAATTAGAACAGCCTCCACAAAATGTTGTGGAACAGCAACCTGCTCTAGTAGCACAAAACCTGCGTAGGTCTAATAGGATACATCATCAACTAGAGAGATATGGATTTCTCATGACCCAACAAGGTGACGTATTGCTCATGGATCAAGATGAGCCTGTGACTTACCAGGAAGCCATTATTGGCCCAGAATTTGAGAAATGGCTTGAGGCCATGAGATCTGAAATGGATTCCATGTATGCCAACTAGGTATGGACCTTGGTTGACCCACCTGAAGGGGTAAAACCCATTGGGTGCAAGTGGGTTTTGAAGAAGAAAACTGACATGGATGGTAATGTGCATACCTTTAAGGCGCGATTGGTGTCTAAAGGTTTCAAACAAATTCATGGTGTAGACTATGATGAAACTTTTTTCCCAGTTGTGATGCTTAAATTCGTTCAGATCTTGCTTACTGTTGCAGCGTACTATGATTATGAAATCTGGCAAATAGATGTCAAAACTGCTTTCCTTAATGGAAATCTTCTCGAAGATGTGTACATGACACAACCTGAGGGTTTTGTCACTCCAGAGGATGCTAGAAAAGTATGCAAGTTGTAACGATCTATTTATGGATTGAAGCAAGCTTCTAGAAGCTGGAATCTTCATTTTGATGATACAATAAAACAGTTTGGTTTCATCAAGAATAAAGAAGAATCTTGTGTCTACAAGAAGGTTAGTGGGAGCACTATTGTCTTTCTGGTATTATATGTAGATGACATACTATTTATTGGAAATGACATCCCTACCTTACAGTCTGTAAAGACTTGGTTAGGGAACTGCTTCTCTGTGAAGGACTTGGGCGAAGCCACCTATGTATTAGGTATCAGGATCTATAGAGATAGATCACTGAGACTGCTTGGCCTAAGTCAGAGTACATACATAGACAAAGTGTTAAGACGATTTAACATGCATGAATCCAAGAAAGGACTCTTGCCTATGTCACATGGTGTAAGCCTATCTAAGGCTCAATCCCCTTCCACCCAGGATGAGAGGGATTGCATGAACAAGATTCCATATGCATCTGCAATTGGATCTATCATGTATGCCATGTTATGTAATCAACCAGACATCTCGTATGCTTTGAGCATGACGAGTAGGTACTAGTCTGATCCCGGTGAAAGTCACTAGACTGCTATCAAGAACATCCTTAAGTACTTGAGAAGGACTAATGATTCGTTCTTGGTATATGGAGGCGAGGAAGAGCTAGTTGTAAAAGGTTACATTGATGCTAGCTTCCAAACCGATAAGGACGACTACAGATCGTAATCGAGTTATGTTTTTTGCCTAAATGGTGGGGCTGTGAGCTGGAAAAGTTCAAAGCAGGAGACAGTCGCCGATTCTACCACAGAGGCTGAGTATATTACTGCCTCCAATGCAGCAAAGGAGGCCGTTTGGATCAGGAAGTTCATTACTGAACTTGGCGCTATTCCTAGCATTGTGGACCCAATGGACCTCTATTGTGATAATAATGGAGCCATTGCACAAGTTAAGGAGCCTAGATTTCACCAGCGATCCAAACATATATTTAGGCGCTTCCATCTCATTCGAGAGATCATCGATAGAGGAGATGGGAAGATATGCAGAGTACCAACAGATGATAACATTGCTGATCCACTGACGAAGCCTCTTGCAATGTGCCAGAAGCATGAGGGTCACACTAGGTCTTTAGGCATTAGATATATGCCTGATTGGCTCTAGTGCAAGTGGGAGATTGTTGGTGTATGCCCTAGAGGCCAATACATTTTCTGTATTTACATACATTCTATTATGATATTTTATATATGAGGCATTTCATTTATTATGTTCTTTTTTTATAAACATAATAAAGTCCTTAGAATAGTAAGTTTAATGCCATAGGACATCAAGTGGATGACTTGATCGTGATATCCTTTTGGTTACAACACTATTCTTAAATGTCCTTAGTCAAGTATTATTGTTAATTAGGACAACAATAATACATTGAGACTAGTATGTGCATAGACTGATGACCACATCTCACGGGTCATGGATATGATATATCAAGGCTTCACATGGGTACATATTAGAGTAATGATGTACTGGACTGACCTAGCATGAGAACACTACATGGATCATTATGTAAGTGTCATAAGTGATTCTCATAGTGACAATGGTGTCTGTGGTCCTTTGACCTGAACTCACTACGATTCCTACATGAGGAGTTGTGTGTTTTAATGCCATCAAACATCATCTGTAACAAGGTGATTATAAAGTTAGTTATTGGATATACCACGAATCATGCAGAGGGATGTGAGTGACCTAGATGGGATTTGTCACTCCTACATAACAAGAGCGATATCTTCGGGCCCCCTGATTAAGTGAGACTGCGAAATGCATGGTCATGCTCAAATGAGTCAATATGAGATATTGATCTCATTTGTTGTTACAAAGCTACTCAAATATCAGGAAATGAATGATTGGATTATACAAGGGTGACGCATTCCATGCCTTGTGTTCAATCTAGATATCTTGACAAAGGGACTAAATGACACGGAAACATTGGTCACGGAAAGGTTATGTCAAATCACTGACATTCTTATTACTTGGGTAGCAGCAATGTGTTGCTTGATACCACTCACTGCTTGTAATATTAAAATGGAATTTTAATATTACTGCCAATGTAATAAGAACCTGCAGGGTCATATACATAGAGCAGACTAAAATTGGAGCAATGGATCCAAGTTGAACTCGGATTCAAATATGGGCCAGACTCATAACAGATGGGTCTAGGATTGCACAGCTTACCTTGCTGCTACTCACACTCACTTAAGGCAGTCACTATTATAAATAGTACTGCTAAGGGGCTGCTAAGATAGATAATTTCAGAACCCTAGCCCCACCTATAGAAAAGTGAGTGAGAGAGCGACATGTTTCTTCTCTTCTCTTCACAGCTAGCACTGTGTGAGAGACGTGAGGCTCCTCTTTGCAGACGTTGGACGTTTGTGAGTCTGTTCGTGTGGATACCGCAGAGACATCGTTTTTATTACGGTATTGGTGATTCACGCTTCAAGTGGTAAATCATTTAAAAACTTAGATTATGACTTTTTCGCATGGATCCTCGGTGGGAATCCCTGTTTTCTGCTGCGTGATGTATCCGTAAAATTCGCAACATACTTCTTATTAGTTAGAAAATTCAAGCCACTTTCGTTGACTTGTTCCTATTGGCTTAGAATTTGGTCAGTCAGAATCGTTGACTGCTTTTCTAAACGTGTGTCTCACAGACTTTTTAAAGGTCATGGTCATTTTGAAGCAAATTTCTACTATTTTTGAGACAGTAGGTACTGTTAAATAAAATAATATTATAATAATATAAAATTATTTTATTGCATAGTTAAGTTCTAAAAATTAAAAGATTAATATATATATCAATCAGAATTAGATTTAGTAAAATCCCTCAGCTCTAATTAATTAAAATAAGATTTTTTCAGCCAGAAAATTATTATTTCCCTGGCTCGGAGCAAATTATATACAATAATCAAATGCACTCACGAAATAGTCAAATTCATTTTAATACTCACAGAAATTACAAAACAGTACATTTTAGGACTATATTGTAATTATTCCAAAAGTTAGGGTATTACAGGCTGAATTTTGCAAAGAGCTTCAAGGGGGTTTCTTTGCTTGTTTTCTCTTAGGTAAGAGGGAGATAATCTTCTTCAACCTATATTGGTGGTGAGGGACAATGATTTTGTGTTGATAGTGAGAAAATCCAAGTTAAGGTTGCTTACTTTGTTGCATGATTCTTGATGTTTGAGATTGTGGTTATATGATTTTACTAATTTCTAATATAAAATATGATGGATCCTAAATTATTTGAATGGATTGAAGCTATGTATGGAAAGCAAGGGCTCTTGCCCTCTTTGTGGAGGCTCACGGCCAAATGGCCCCATGATGGGTCCTTGATGAAACCTTGTGTAATAATTTAGGAATATAAATGTTAGTGAATGATAATTAATGGAGTAATAGAAATTTGGGTCCCTAGTTCATTAGATGGTTCATGGCCCCTTAGGGAATTGAAGGCAAAAATGTTGTGTTAAGATGCAAACCTAGTTAATTGGATAATTAAAAATTAATTAAGGATTCATAAAATGGAAGGAACCAATAATGAGATTTTGTCCTAAAACTTAGAATAATTTTAATTAAAGGAAGGACAAGAGTGTGTGAGACTTGGAGAACCTTAGAATAATTTCCTAAGTGAGTATGCATAAATTTAAAGTAGGAAACTTAACAAATCAAGAGAATTCCTCTAGGGGAGGATTTTATAAGAAATGCTAAATTAAAGTGAAACTTAGATAATTGGATAATTAGAAATTAATTAGGGATTCATAAGATCGAAAGAGAAATGAAATGAAGTTTTACCATAAAACTATGAGTAGATCTTGACCTCTAAAGAAAAATAAGTGAAAATAAGACTTTGAGAATCATAAGACATTTAATTAAATAAGCTTTATTAAGAGTGAAGAGAAGGACAAATTGAATTAGAGAAACAAGGATTAGGAGTGTAAGGAAAGACTTGAGAAATATAAAAATACTTATTTTAGATGAATTTTATTAAGGACAAAGAGAAGAACAATGATAAAACCTGATGAGATAATGATATGTCCAAAATTAATTATGAATGACAACTTTGTTATTGGGCCCATGAGTGGGACCCAAATCTGCTGATGACTATTTTGGCTTCTGGTTATGAAATGCACGATTTAAATCCTCTGTGATAGCATGCATTAGGCATTGTGCTGTTGGAACCAAAATACCAAACCCAAAAACATTAGATAGAAGATTTAGTCAAATGTGGCTTGCCTTTATAACCAGAAACGTTAGATAGATGAACGAGACAGATGGGATTGATTATCAGTGGAAACCCAGATAACAGTGGTACTATGTAGTCGTATGGATGGTTATATAATATCACTGATGAAAATGGTATTGAACAATTGTCTAGACAGTTGCTTTAATACCATTGGGAATGGTACAACGCTAATTTGATTCCATTGAATATGCATTCGAGTATCGTACAGTTTGTGGCGTTTTATGCCTAAGGAGTGAGCGAGAACTTATAGGATAATGCGATCCATGATGGATCTCAGGGGGCGTCCGTGTGTGGTGAACCACTTAGTGATTATGTTATCACATTATGTACCCCTGGCCATGGTGATATGTTGCAATGCCCGACGAGGACCCAATAAATACTATTGCTTTTCGTGGTCCAGTGTAGACTATCTTTTGAGGGGAGATAAATCTTCTGGAACGCTTATCTCTAATTATGTGTTTAGCTCCATGGAGTAGGAATTAAGTACATTGTGCACAAAGATGGTCAGCATACGTATTGTGCATATGCATTGTCAGTCGCATATTATCATGGCATAGTCAACATATATATTGTGGTGGCAAAAATTGTTAATTATATATCTATGGTGAATATTTGTTGTCATAATGTTGTTAATGTTTATATTATTGTGGGATATACTTTCTGATGATATCTATGAAATTGATAACTTGAACATATCTACAATATCTGTATGTATGGAATGGCTTTGTCATTCGTATTATTTTTCCTTCACTACCGTGTTAGTAATGATGTAGGATATCTCACCTCTTCTTTATACTATTTTGTTCTATGTGACTTTGGTTAAAGACTGTAGGAGGGACAGGGTTGAGTCTCTTAGAGTTGACTTAGTTTGATATCTTGCATTTGGTGATGGCGACAAGAAGGGGTTCTATTGGTTTCGTCAGGATTGTGATCACCGGGGGTGTTAATGCTTGGCGAGTCGACTGGGCCAGCGAGAGTATACGGTATGTTGGGGATCTGATCTTGACCGTGAGGAGGACCCGTGACGGAGATCATATCCTGACTCTCATCACCTCAGTGCATCTGAAGTTTACCTTATCCATTCGGGAGGTATGGAGTGATCCGCTTCACACCCCTAGAGAGGACGAGGATTCTATGACATCAGCTGCTAGGGCACCTACCCGTGAGACCACACTCTGTCCAGTCTTTGTGTTTTCAGATGAACTAGGGAAGGATCCCGAGGTGGATCCGATGGAGTTCCCAACTCCTTAGTCATGGAGTTGTTATGGGTAGTTTGTGTTTCTTTTGCATGCGTATATATATGTTTTAAGGTAATTATCCTGTCTTATATGCTGTATTTTTTAGTAGGTCTCATTGAATTATAATTATATATTTTTTATGACAGTATGTGTAACTATTTATTCGTGGCTCTTATCTTCTTTATATGCACAATGATTAAATTTGGTAAATTGTTATTTGAGTTGTAGCACGCCAAAAATTTAGTGACCGTGGTATAATGACGATTGTGGTATAGTTACTAAATCGAGGGGTGTTACACCCATCACAAAATCCATGGTGATCTTATCCCATTTCCATTCTAGAATACTTAAGGGTTGAATAGGTCATAAAGGCTACTGGTGCTCTATTTTTACTTTTTGACAAGTCAAACATGAGGCCACATACTTTGCTATATCTATTTTCAACTTAGGCCACCAAAATCTTTTCTTAAGATTTCTATACATCTTATTTGCATTAGGATGAATAGTCAATTTACTCCTACGGGCTTCCTCTAAGATTTTCTGCTTTAACCCTAGCTCATTGGGTATGCACAAACGGTCATCAAACTTGAGCATGCCTTCTAGGGTTTGACTAAACCTTGTTTGAATGTTTTCCTGAATTTGCTTCCTGATGGGCTCCAAAGAGGCATCTTTTTATTGAGTTTCTATGATTTGCGAAAACAATTCATTTTCTATGGTCATAGCACTCAATCTGAAGTTGTCAGCAGTGGGTTCTACAGAATATCCCAAGTCTCTAAAATCCTCAAGAAGCTTCATCTCCTACATTATAAGGGTAGCCATATGTAATGATTTTCTACTTAGAGTATCAGCTACTACATTTGCCTTTCCAGGATGGTATTTTAATTCAAAATCATAATCCTTTAAAAACTCCATCCATCTACGTTACCTCATATTCAATTCCTTCTGATTAAACAAATATTTCAAACTCTTATGGTCACTGTATACCTCAAATTTGACTCCATAAAGAAAATATCTCCATACTTTTAATGCAAAAACTACACTTGCCAATTCCAGATCATGGATGGGGTAATTTTCCTCATGGGGTCATAATTATGTAGAGGCATAGGCAACTACTCATTTGTTCTGCATTAGAACACATCCTAGTCCAATCTTAGATGCAATATAGTACACTTCAAAGGGTCTTTGTGGATTAGGAAGAACTAATACTAGAGTGGTAGTAAGTCTACCTTTCAATTCTTGAAAACTTTTCTCATAACTAGAGGTCTATTCAAAGGGTTTTCCTTTCCTAGTTAGTCTGGTCAAAGGTAAAGCTAATTGGGAAAATCCTCTAATAAACCTCTAATAGTATCCAACCAATCCTACAAAACTTCTTACTTCAGTAACTATCTTAGGTTTCTACCATCGTACCACAACCTCTATTTTACTTCGATCCACTGAAATTCCCACCTGTGATACAACATGTCCTGAAGCTTTCACCTCTTTGAGCCAAAATTCACACTTAGATAGCTTGACATATAGTTTCTTTTCCCTAAGAACCTCAAGCATAATCCTAAGGTGTTGGGCATGTTCTTCCATGGTTCTAGAGTAAATTAAAATATCATCTATTAAGACCACAACTAATCGATCAAGATATAGTCTAAAAATTCTATTCATATAATCCATAAAAAATTGCTGGAGCATTTGTAAGACCAAAGGGCATCACCTGAAATTCGTAATGTCTATACCTAATTCTAAAAGCGATTTTGGGAACATCTTCTAGTTTCACTCAAATATGATGATATCCAGACCTAAGATCTATCTATGAAAACACAGAGGCTCCTCTCAATTGATCCATTAAATCTTCAATCCTAAGTAACATATATTTATTCTTAATGGTCTCTTTGTTTAACTGACGATAATATATGCATAACCTCATACTACCGTCTTTCTTCTTAACCAAAAGAACAAAAGATCCCCAAGGAGACATACTTCGATGAATGAACTATTTTTCTAGCAATTCTTCTAGTTGTTTCTTTAATTCACTTAGTTCCATGGGTGACATCCTATAGGATGCTATGGAAATAGGACCTGTCCCAGGTATCGAGTCTATACAAAACTCTATCTCATGCTCAGGTGGTAATCCTGGAATATCATTAGGGAATACATCAGGGTAATCCCTTACGAAGGAAATATCTTCTAAATACTACTTCGACTCTACAGCAGATGAAAAGAAAAACATGTATTCTTGAATTTTCTCTGGTGGTTCGGTACAAGAGGAAGAAGTAAAAGTAGATGATGAGGGAGAGAGATTGGAAAACTACAATCCTATCAGAATAATTTAGGAGTACCTTATTTTTGGAGAGCCAATCCATCCCCAAAATGATGTCGAGATGACTCAAAGGCAAACAAACAAACTCCTGATTGAATTTCCCGTCTCCGATTTCAAAAGGACAATTTAAACATACTTGGGGAGTCAACACTAATTTATGGGTAGGAGTAGACACATTTAGGTGATCGGGTAAAGAAGACACAAGTAAGTGTAATCGCTTCACACAATCATGAAAGATAAAAGAATGAGTAACTCCTAAATCAAATAACACATTTAAAACATGCACTTATGTTGTATGAGATCATTTGACTTAGCTGTTTCTTCGCCACTAAGGGTAAAGACTCTTCTGATGGTCTTTGGTTTGGGGTTGTAGGAAGTAGCAACATTCCCCTGATTACGCAGATAGTTGTTCCGGTAGTATCCAAATTCTCCATATGTATAACATATCAAGCAAGATTTTCCTTCTTGACTTTTGCTACACTTTCCACATGGTGGTCCAAACGTCTGTGGTTGGTGCGGTCGATTTCTTTCCTGTGAAAACTTAAACTTGGTGTTTTTGTTTCCTTAGTTAAGAGTGAATTTCATTTTTTGTTGATAGGAACTTGTTCGAAGTAGCTCAACTTGAGCAGTATACCCTTATATAATTTGACAATTATTAACAAGTGTCGAAAAGTCACTAATCTCCATGGGTCCCATGACTTTCAAGATTTTCGGGCGTAAACTAGCTTCAAACTTAGTGCACTTCTACTTCTCATCAGGATGATGCGTTTAATAAGTAGAGAATTTAGATAGCTCTTCAAACTTTGATACATACTGACCTACTGTCATGCTTCCCTGCTCAAGGCGTAGAAATTCTAACTCTCGAGCATTCCTTAGATTTTCTGGAAAATATTTATTGAAAAAGGTGGCTTTAATTATTTCCCAAGAAATCAGAGTTCCGTCTACCTCCACAAATTTGCGGGTACTGTTCCACCAGTGTTCAGCCTCACCCACAAGCATATAAGTAGCAAAAAGTATCTTTTGGGTGTCATTGCAATCCATGACCCTAAATATGCTCTCCATCTCTTTTATCCATAACTCAGCCTTAATCTGATTTGGAATTCCTTGAAAAGATGAAGGTTTGACATTCTTAAATTCTGTTAGGCCGAAGTATTCATCTCTTCCATGATAAGGCTCGGCTACATTTTGGTGCTGATTTCCTTGTAGCTATTTTAGAATTCTGTTTGTTTTTTCTGCTTGTGCTTGCAAGGTGTTGGCCATGTCTCTAATTGTTCCCACTGGGTTCTCCATGTCCAGATCGGCATTCTTTCTTGCAATTAATTATTACACAAGAAAAGTAGCATTTATCACTATAATATCAAAGGTAAACCAATTCTCACCTAGAGTCCTCATAAGCATTAGTCAGTCCATACCCTAGGCTGTAGCAGGACGAACTGCTCTGATACCACCAAAAATGTAATGTCCTAATTAAGGCGTTCCTTCTAAATATATTTTCTTCTTAGTTTGCCGTAATTATTATAAAAACAAGAGATTCAAACTAAATAAACATAATTACAAAATAAAATTTTTATAAAGAGAGTTCGTTTTTGTCAACCATGGTTAGAGTTACAAACAACCAAAATTTAACCCTAGAAGGTCACTTACAACCACTAAGAGAACCATCACAAACAACAACAACTATAAAACATTTCCTCCCTTCAAGTAGTACATAACGAGGAAAATGAAACCTGAGATTATTAACACACATGTCTCAACACCGCCAAATAAGGGATCACCACGGGGTTAGAACCAACTGAAAGGTGAAGTGGCCGGAGATGATGGTAACTGTCCCAAACTCAGGATGGGCTGATACTTGAACTTGGATAGTTATCTATCCAGTAAAAGTGAAGAGTTATGTGTCTTCATCATAAGACCTCCTACCTTCGCCAAGCTAGCTAATAATGGAACTTATAACTACTGGTCTAGAATACCACGACACATTAAATGGGGTAAGAAAAAAGATTTCTAAATAAGAAAAAATTAAAAACAGAACTAATTGCATTCCTAGGGGATCAATTGTTTTTAAAAGAGAAACATTCTTGATAGTAAGAAAATAATTCTTCCTTTGAAAATTTTGATTCCTAAAGTGTTTTATTTTACCTTCCAAAAATTTCTTCTCTACAAGGTAACACAAATGTAAAAATGAACAAAGAGAAGTTAAAATGCACATACATGGACAATCAAGCATACATACATGATACTATCAAGGGGTGGTGAACATGTAGAAGAACAAGCACTTGAATCATAATTAATACAACCACGCTAAGAATCAATAGACTTCAATATAATTGATGGAAACTGAGATCATAAAGAGAATCATAAGCAAAGAGAAATAAGCATAGGGTTTTAAGTGTCTTTTATTCAATACTCCATGAAGTGCTATTCTGGGATAGCGGGTGGTTGAGAGTACACATGCGCCCTCTGCATACTCTCTAATCGCCTGGGAGAAAAAGGGTCTATCGGACGTCACTCCAATTCTGGAAGCCATCTCCACGGCAAAACAAAGTCCTACTCAGACCCGTGAAGTCACAATGGCATGTTACTCCCAAAGGGTTTCCTCCACCTTCCCAATCTACTCCTCATATATCTTAGTGGCAGCTCATCCTAAGGAACTTTGTCTTTAATGTTTTATCTTATGTTAGGATTAAACATTATCAAAATGTTCCAAGGCTCAAGGCCATCATCAAAAGGACATGTCAATTTAGTTCAAGGAGCCTCTAAGGCTCATGGCTACATCATCATCATGTCCATGTGTCCATATGTTTAATCCAAGCATAGGTAAACAAGTCCAAAGAGTCCCAAATCAAGCGTAGGTATCAAGTCCAAAGAGTTCCAAATCAAGCATAGGTAAAAAATCCAAGAACTCTAAATCAAGCATTGGTATACAAGTCCAAGAACTCCAAGTCCAAATAATTGACATTATCAATACCTTAATCTTTATGTTACTATTAAGGGTATTCTCTTAATCCAACTTAAAGTCATTTACTTGAAAGTGTAAATTAATTAACGTAATGAAAGAACAAAGTAGGATAAGATTAGTTTTTCTTTGAAAAATAATTACCCAAGCTGGAAATATGTTCATATCCTTATTTCTATTCATATCAAGATAAAAACACAACCCGGTTAGTAATGCAAAACATCTCTAGGTTAATTTAACAAACAAAAATAGTGACCATACTTGAGAGAGAAAAGAAGGAGTAGAGGTAGAAAGAAAGAAAATAAAGTTCCAAGTTAAAGAAAAGAAGTAGAGAAGCTTTGCCCCCATTTTCCTACCATGATTATCCTTCTAACACGAGAGGATATTGATCTACTACCTCCAAGGGATCACGAACCAAGTTGAAGGAGATGATGAGAGGTAGAGGAAAGGAATGGGAGGTGAAACTCTAGGTGTCTTGTGGTTTGGAAAGGGTTCAAGGACCTGCACATGAATTGCTTTAGAAGCTTCAAACTCTTTAATATGATATCTTCCACCATGATCACATTCTTCTTTGGAAGAACCGTGGCTGCCATGATTACCAAGGAGGCTAGGGTAGGCTTAGGCTTGATGTGGTGGCCATTTGCATGAAGGGATTTGTGTCCAAGCTTGCTAACTTGAGGGTACAGCATTGAGACATCACAATTGTCTCTCAAATATTGAAATGAAATGAAGGATGTGTGGTGAAAGAAGAGAGCAGCTCGGCGACCCCCTTCCTTATAGGTTAGGAATGATTTCACTTAGACTTTAGGTGTCACTTTGCATGGCTAAAAAACATGTAGTTGCATACTTATCTTGGCCATGTGAGGTGTCATTTTGCATGTCTTAGAGATGCACAAGTGTCCTAGTTATGTGATCTTGCATAGAGGAAAGTGTGCATGCTGCACACTTGTCTTGGCATCTCTAAGTGTTTAGAAAGGTGTCATTTACATGCTTGAAAGTGTGCATGCAGCTGCACATCTGTTTCAACCATGATTCTCTTGGAATTTGAAGGAATATATTCCTTATTCAATTCTTGACAAGTGTAAAACTTTAGGTGCATGAAATCCAATTGTCCATTCTTTCTGCTCCTCTTGTAGCCGTGTGCATCTGTTGAAGAAGCCACTTAATATTTAATTCTAATCCTTGCATTAGTTTACTAGTCATTTTACTTTGTTTGCTAATTTTCGGGTTGTATAAATTTTCTCTTCTTATTATGTTATGATTAATCTTTGACACTTAGCTTTCTAATGATCACCTTATATCAACCTTTACTAAACAGATGACACTTAGCCATTTAGCATACATGCCACCACATGTCTTCTTGCATAGAGCCTTCTTTCTTTCTTTGCCAAGTCGTGTAGCACATGATGATATTCCTCTTCCATGTTTGAAAATGTGTCTTGAAACCATGAAACTAAGTGGCTGCCTTCTTGGTCTTGTCGTGAACTCCCTAATGGTTATTTGGGAAACTTTAATTGAATTAAAGCTTCTTAATCACCTTAATTTAATTTTTTCTTGATAGCTACTAAATTTTAATTCAATCTTAATTCTTTAAATAAGTTAATTTAAGAATTCTTAAGATTATTAAATCACAATTTAAGGTAATAAGAATTTTAGGATGTTACATTTCTCCCCCACTAGGAAAAAGTTTGCCCTCAAAATTTTACGTACCTTGAAATAAAAAGGGGTGTTCCTTCTTCATAGAAGTCTCAAGTTCCTATGTGGCTTCTTGGATATCCACTCCTTCCCACAACATGTTGACCAATGAAATTGTCTTGCCCCAAAGTTTCATTTCACGGCTGTCTATGATTTACACTAGGCTAATTTCATAAGATAAATTCTCTTTCATTGTTATAGATTTAGTTGTTAGCATATGAGAAGAATCAAGAATGTATTTCTAGAGTTTAGAAACATAGAACACATTATGAACGTTAGAAAGTTGTGGTGGTACAGCGACATGATAAGAAACTAGTCCGATTCGATTTATGATCTGGCACGAACCAAAAAATTGAGGACTTAGTTTATTTACTTTCAAGACCCGACGAAGTCCGGTCACTGGAGAAATTTGAATGAAGACAAGTTCTCTTTTTTGGAATTCTAGTGGTTTTCTTCTGCAATCAACATAACTCTTTTGTTGACTCTGAGCAGTTTTCAATTTCTTTTGAATTATTTTGATTTGTTCCGTAGTTTGTTGTACTAATTCAGGTCCCAAAAAAAGTTCTTTCTCCAGTTTCACACCACCAGAGTGGCGATCTATATTTCCTTCAATACAGGGCCTCGTAAGGGGCCATTCCTATGCTAGATTGAAAGCTATTATTATAGGTAAATTCCACTAATGGTAGATGCTTGTCCCAACTTCCTCCTTGTTCAAGAATGCACACTCTCAACATATCTTCTAAGGTTTGAATGGTCCTTTTAGATTATTGATCTGTTAATAATTTCAGTATCTTAAATGCCTTTTGTTTGATCTAATTGGACTCCATATGTGCTAAATTATTGACATTTAGCTAAGTTTCTGATATAAAGCTTAATCGGATATGTATTGTGAAACTATGCTTAAATGTGGTTATAAACACTCATAAAATGAATTATGTTTTTCAGGAGATCTTTTAGTTTTTGAGTCCATTAGCATCAAACCAAGCTTGATGACTATTTAAGGAGAGAGATGAATACTTAAGAAGATTAGTTTTATCCTTAGAGGCAAAGGAAAAAGAGCATTCGTGAAGAATCAAGGTTGCATTTGAAGAAAGTGAGTAACACGGCCCGTGTCATCTGACACGGGGTGGGCCGTGTACTCCTCTGACTATCTCAAGGCTAGAGTTAAATTCTATTTTTTTTGTCAACACGGCCCATGTCATCTGACATGGGGTAGGCCGTGTACGTGTTTGTATTCACAAGGGAATTCAATTTTAAGCCTTGACCAATAACACGGCTTGTGTCATATGACACGGGCTAGGCTGTGTTCTTCTCTGACTTTGAAATTAGCTGGAAGTGTGTTACCAGATTCAGACACGGGTAGGGCCGTGTTGTATGACACAACCTATGTCATCGGTTCAGAAACTTAAATTCAAATTTTAATGCTGAATTAGGTATCCAAACATATAAATAGAGATACCTAGAGCCCCTAAAGAGTGTTGAACTGAAAACCGTCAAGAAACTAAATGAATTACAAAGACCAAGAAAGAAAGAGATTCGATTGAGGATTGGAGACTCGGATTCGAGCGATCGAAGATCAATCAATCTCAAACCTTGGAAACTAGTTTGATCTTTAGTTTTCTTTTCTTCTTTTATTCTGAACAATGTCTTTCTTTAATTTTTCTTCTATTTTTGAATTTGCCATGTATGGCTAAACTTCTTGATTAGTTAAGAGAAGATGAAACCCTAGTTTTAATTATGTGAATCTTGTATATTTCTTTATATCAATACAAGTATGTTTTTATTCATATGTTTCTGATCTTAAATCAATATAAAGGTCTTTATATTCTTGTCAAATTTCAAAAGTGATAAAATTAGGATTACTATACGTGGTTGCGGTGGTAGAACTAGTGAAACATATGATCTAAGTAATTTAATCCTGGTGTGTGATTAGATCTTAGTGTGATTGCTTTACTAATTCTTAATGCAATCATTAGGTAGGTGTAAGAGCGGTTGCTTTACAAATAACTAATCGTTAGGGTTTGATTTGAGCGGTTGCTGAATTAAGCAAAACTTAAGGAAAACAGGGGATTTATCTCACAATCACATAAGAACATAATTGATCATATTGATATAAAGAGTATGTAAGTTAGCATAATCATATAAATCTAATGGTGGATTCCATCTCTTAACCAATATCTTTAATTTGGTATTTAATTTGTGTTTACTATTTTTGTTCTAAGTTTAATTTCTATTTTTAATTTTAATTAACAAAAAACCCCTTTTTATACTTTTTACTATTTTTTTTAGAGTCTAAATTAGGAATCTGTTTATAGTGTCAATTGAATTAGTTCTCCATGGATTGACCTTTACTCATTACAACGGGTTGCAAGGTTTTTATATTTTTTTTATGGAACTTGGCAACTATTTTTGATATTCTTTTCAACTATTTTGTAGGTGTTCATGTCCAGTGGAGAAGTGAACGAGTACTTGAGAAATTTAAGGCATTACTTTGAACAAGTCAGCTCATAGTTTCCTCTTCGATTTACACCTGCTGACGTCGAAGCTGCCCACCATATAGATTTATCCAGTTCTGAGATATCTTCTTAAATATTTGAAGAAGTGGCAATGACAGAATCTACTCTAAGGGTGTTGGGTGCTCCAGACTTGGACCAACAACCTCTGTACATAGAGATTCTTGAGAATGAGGAGGCATTTGAGTTAAAATCTGGTCTAATCCATCTAATTCCATCTTTCAATGAATTAGACGGAGAAACATTCAAGAGCATTGAGCGTAATATGATTGAACAAAATCAAAGATCCACACAAACTCAGAGAAGAACAAATCATTAATATTAATAAAAGGATTCAAAGTCATCCCTAAATAAAGCTCAGCTATACAATGAACATGAGAACAAATTACAAAATACATGTTCAAGAAATGAGGAAGAGAAAGGAGAAAAGAGAGAAGGAGAAAGCTTATGGATTTCGCCATTGAAGCTCAGATCCTCCTCCAAGAGAAAGAGGGCTTCCATCCTTAGCTCCCCAAGCTCCATCTCCACCTCCAATGGAGGTTTAGCCGTAGCCTCTAACCCAGAAAACTAAAAACCTAAAAGAGAGAAACTGAGAGAGCTCCGGGAAAGGGCGTGAAAAACAAAATAAATAGGCTCAGTTCGCTGACGCGCGCCGCGGCGTGGGAAAGTCTACGCCTCGGCGCAGAGCTCTCTGCCCTATCAGTATATGGCTGGCTGAGGCCTTCACGCCGCGGCGTGCACATTTTTGCGCCGCGGCGTGGACACCAAGAATGCTTCCTTGGCTTCTTTCCTCCAATGCTGGGCCTTGGCTTGCATCAATTTGTCTCTTTTGAGCCCTTCCTACATTAGAGAAAGCACCAAATTAAATATAATTACAAATCTACTTAATCAATCAACAAATATGCACAACTTGCTCAAAAACATAAAGGAAGGTATCCAAATGACATTTAACAAGTATGAGCACAAAACCTTCCAAATATGCATAAGAACAAGGACTAAGCATGCCATGAAGCACAATTATGGGGCATAAATAACTACATTTCATGGAGTTATCAAGGACCCTATCAAGCATCTGAAGGAAATCCATATGGTGTGTTTTAGTATGAAGCCCACACGAATTTCAATGAAGCAAGTCAAGTTGATAGCTTTTTCATTTTCCCTAAAAGACTCTACAAAGGAATGACTATACTATTTGCCGCCCGGATCCATCCAGTCATGGCAGGACATAGCTTGAGCTTTCCTGGATAGGTATTTCCCTGCTTCAAAGGTCACCACTATCAGAAAAGAAATTTGCGGCATCCAACAAAGGCATGGGGAATCACTTCATGAGTACTGGGAGAGATTTAAGAGATTATGTGCTAGTTGTCCTCAACATCAAATCAGTGAATAACTTATGATACAGTATTTCTATGAAGGTTTGCTAGTGATGGACCGCAACATGAGTGATGCTGCTAGTGGAGGAGCTTTGGTTGATAAGACTCCTCGAGAAGCTAGAAAGTTGATATCTAGAATGGATGCAAACAATCAACAATTTTTCACTTGGAATGACATAGGAGTGAGAGCAGTTAAAGAGACCGACATAACTAGTTTGCAGCAACACATAATCCAGTTGACTGCCATGGTTCAAAAGCTGATGGACAATAGGAAAGCACTGGTACAGGCTAGTGGGATTTGTTGCTCTTGAGGACATCCCATCGATATGTGTCCCACTCTACAAGAGGACACAAATAAGGAGACCAAGGCAGTGGGGGGATTTTCTACACCATCCAAGAATTGCAACCCCTACTCCAACACATATAATCTAGAATGGAGAGATCATCCCAACTTTAGCTATGTAAAGCAACCCCAAGCTCAACCTCAAGCTTATGGACCTCCAGGGTTTTAGCAAAGGCAAACACCTTTTCCTCAGAGACAATAATAAGTTCAAGCTCCTAGGCAACCTGAGCCTTCATTAGAAGAGTTAATGAGACAAAGGATCACCAATAATATTTAGTTTCAACAAAAAACAAGGGCCATCATCAGTACCTTACAAAACTAAGTGGGACAGTTGGCCACTGAGATCAACAAGGTTCAGAGTTAAATTTTTGGGAAACTTCCCTCACAGCCAGAGGTGAATCCAAGAGAAAATGTTAGTGCTGTCACCTTATGAAGTGGGAAGACACTAGATGAACCCACATTTTCCTAAGTCACTAAAGACAAAGCTCAAAAGCCTAAGGAGGTAGAAGAGAAGGGGTTCAATTCTAAGAACCTTAAGGTAAGGGTTTCTAAACCACTCCCTAAATATGTCACTAGGGCCCCTTTTTCGAGTAGGTTGGTTAAAAATAAGAAAGAAGAGGCGGATAAAGAGATCTTAGAGACTTTTAGGAAAGTGAAAGTTAACATTCCTTTGTTAGATGCCATTAAGCAAGTGCCTAGATATGCTAAGTTCTTAAAAGAATTATGCACTAAAAAAAGGAAGTTAAAAGGTAATGAAAGGGTCTAGGTGGGAGCAAATGTTTCAGCTATTTTTAATAAGAAACTCCCAACTAAGTGTAAGGATCCTGACACATTCACTATACCATGCACTATAGGTAACACCAGGTTTAAAAGGGCAATGCTAGATTTAGGTGCATCCATTAATGTCATGCCCTTTTTTATTTATGCATCTTTACATCTAGGACCTTTAGAACTAACTGGAGTTATCATTCAATTGGAAGACAGGTCTAACGCATACCCTAAGGGGGTTGTTGAAGATGTTTTGGTGTAGGTAAATGAATTGGTATTTCCGGAAGACTTCTATGTGCTGGACATGAAGGAGGATAAATCCCCTAACTCTGCTCCTATTCTATTAGGGAAACCATTCCTAAAAACTGCACGGACTAAAATTGATGTGCATTCGGGGACATTGACCATGGAATTTGATGGAAAGTTGATTAAAGTCAATATCTTCGAAGCCATAAGATACCCGAGTGATGTGTACTTCGCTTATGTTATTGATTCCTTGGATGTTTTTGAGTCTTTAATTTCTGCTATTTTTGAGTCTGATCATTTTGATGCCCTTAATACAGTTATGACTCACAGCTTAGATTCCCAGGAATCAAAGAAGGATGACAAAGAAGAGCCATGGAGCGAGGAGGTTGATGAAGTAGTAGTTGCCTTGCATAAGCTCTCTTCCACTTCAGAAGGATATGAAGTATCACATGTTGAGCTACCTATTACCACTGATATACCTAAACTTTCTGTTGTGCAGGCACCAGAATTAGAATTGAAGGAATTGCCTACCCATTTGAAATACATTTTTCTAGGGGAAAGGGAGATATTTTTAGTGATAATTGCTAAATCCTTTACCTAAGAGAAAAAGGATAAATTAGTGTCTGTGTTGAAAGAACATAAGACAGCCATTGGATGGACTATTGTGGACATCAAGGGTATTAGCCCCTCCGTTTGCATGCACAGAATCTTAATGGAGGAGGGGCTAAGCCAGTGAGAGAACCCCAGAGGAGGTTGAATCCTCCGATGATGGAGGTTGTGAAGAAAGAGATACTGATGCTCCTAAGTGTGGGGGTCATCTATCCCATTTTTGACAGCAAGTGGGTAAGTGCGGTCCAAGTAGTACCAAAGAAATCTGGCATTACTATGGTAAGAAATACTGAGAATGAGCTTATTCCCACTAGGTTACAGACAAGGTGGCGTGTTTGTATAGATTATAGATAATTGAATGCCGCCACCAGAAAAGACCATTTCCCTTTACCCTTTATTGATCAAATGTTAGAGAGATTAGCTGGTTATTCTTATTATTATTTTCTGGATGGATTTTCAGGTTATAACCAGATTGCTATCACTCTGGAAGATCAGGACAATACCACTTTTACTTGTCGTTTTGGCACCTATACTTATAGGTGAATGCCTTTTGCACTTTGCAATGTGCCAGGGACTTTTCAGAGATGTATGGTGACTCTATTTTTCGATTATATAGAGAACATCATTGAGGTTTTCATGGATGACTTTAGTGTTTTTGGGAATAGCTTTGAGAATTGTTTGGAACATTTAGCTTTGATTTTAAAAAGATGCATTTACACTAACCTTGTTTTAAATTAGGAAAAATATCATTTCATGGTAGAAGAAGGTATTGTGTTAGGTCATATAATCTCTGCTAAGGGCATTGAAGTTGATAAAGCTAAGGTAGAACTTGTGCGTTCATTACCCCCGCCTACTAGTGTGTGGGACATTCATTCTTTTCTTGGTCATGCAGGTTTCTATCGGTGATTCATCAAAGACTTCTCTAAGATATCATTGCCCCTCTACACACTTCTCCAAAAGGATATGCCATTCCATTTTAATTAGAAGTGTATGGAGGCTTTCACCAAGCTTAAGGAGTTGATGACCGAGGCATCTATCATTAGGCCACCAAATTAGGAGCTTCCATTTGAGTTAATGTGTGATGTCAATGACTTTGCGATAGAGGCTGTCTTAGGACAGCGAGTTGATAGGGTTCCTTATACTATTTACTATGCATCAAGAACCCTAAATGATGCTCAACGAAACTATTCCACAACTGAAAAAGAGCTTCTTGCTGTAGTTTTTGCTTTAGAGAAATTTAGATCATATTTAATTAGTTCTAAAGTAATTATTTTTCTGATCATGCAGCATTGAAGTACCTATTACAAAGAATGAGGTGAAGCCAAGATTGCTCTGATGGATTTTATTACTCCAAGAGTTTGACTTAGAGATTAAAGATAAAAACAGGAGCGAAAACCTAGCGGCAGACCATTTGAGCAGGTTGGTGACTGAGGAGGAGGATATATCTATCCAAGAGACCTTTCAAGACGAGCATTTAATGGTCATCACAACCATCATTCCGTGGTATACTGATATTGCTAATTACTTGGCCACCAAGGACTTTCCGGAAGGCCTAAACAAGGCGCAACGAGATAAGCTGAGGAGTGATTGCAAGTATTACATCTGGGATGATCCTTACCTTTGGAAGCAATGTGCGAATCAAGTGATTCAGAGATGCATTCCAGATTTAGAGACTCACTCCATTCTCTCTTTTTGTCATACCTATGCCTGTGGAAGACATTTCAGCATGAAGAGGACAACCAATAAAGTACTTGATAATGGTTTCTACTGGCCCATGATCTTTAAGGATGCTTATAACTTCTGTAAGTCATGTGACCACTGTCAAAGAACAGGTAATATTGGTTCAAGAAATCAAATGCCTCAAACTCCAATAATCTTTGTGGAAATCTTTTATGTTTGGGACATTGACTTCATGGGACCATTCCCTCCCTCTTTTGGTTTCTCCTATATTCTTTTAGTTATGGATTATGTTTCAAAATGGGTAGAAGTTAAGGTCACTAAATCTGATGATTCTAAGACTGCTGTGAATTTTATGAAGTCTTATATTTTTTCCAGGTTTGGTACTCCCAGAGCCATCATTAGTGACTAAGGGACACATTTTTGCAATAGAATCTTTGAGGTTCTTTTGAAGAAATATGGTGTGGTGCACTGGACTTCTACTCCCTATCATCCACAGATGAATAGCCAGACTAAAGTGTCCAATCAAGAGATCAAGTCTATCCTTGAAAAGACTATGAATCTAACGCGCAAGGATTGGAGTACTAGACTTGCTGATGCTTTATGGGCTTATAGGACTGCATATAGGACCCCGACTGGCATGTCCCCATTCTGATTAGTGTATAGGAAGCCTTGTCACTTGCCAGTGGAGCAGGAACATCGATCTTACTGGGCTATCAAGCAAGTTAACTAGAACTTGGAAGGTGCTGGAAAACAAAGAAAGCTCTAAATAGAGGAGTTGGAAGAATTACGAAATGAGGCCTTTAAGAGTGCCCTTATTTACAAGGCCAAAACCAAAGCATTCTATGATCACATGATCTCCAGGAAAAGCTTCAACAAAGGCCAAAGAGTGTTGCTATACTAATCCAGACTCAAATTATTTCCAGGTAAGCTATGTTCTAAATGGATTGGACCATTTATAGTAACTATTGTTTCTCTTTCTGGTGCAGTAGAGATCATGAATGAGGCGTCTAGAAAGACAATCAAGGTCAATGGATATCATCTCAAGCCTTACCATAAGCTTCTGGAGAATGCAGAAGTTGAGGACATGCCTCTTCTCCATCCATCTTATGCAGAACATTGAGGAGTCTCACAATGTCTGACTGAGGACAATAAACCAAGTGCTTATTGGGAGGCAACCCAACCAGATTTGCTTTCTTTTCCCTTTCTATTTTATGTTGTTTAGCTTCATAGTTTAGCCCATTTTGATGTGTTTCTTGCCTGATGATACCTGTATCTTTGTCACTATTTGTGTTTTAAATTGCTCAATTTTGGTTTGATTGCATGAGTTAATGGTTTGTTCAGTGCGTGTAGTCATTATGAGCAAATTAGAGTGATTTTCTAAGTCAGAAGCCAACACGGGGTGGGCCGTGTCAAGTGACATGGCCCATGTTCCCATGACAGTAACCCCAGCTACTCACAGAGAGGTACACAGGGTGGGTGTCACCTGACACGGCCCTTGTTTTCGTAGGCAGCAAGCCTTGTTTTCTCACAGAAAAGTGACACGGCTCGTGTCCTTATACACCCAGGGGCTATTCTTTACAAAGGAGACCACGGAGTGGGCTGTGTCATATGACATGGCCCGTGTTATCATTCCAGCAGCTCTAAAACCCTGACTTAGGGTTTTTTTCCCAAATTTTCCCTAAATCTTCTTCTCCCACGCAGCCATCATGCAGCCCCCATCCTCTTCCACCTTCTCCTCTTCCAAATCTTCCATTTTCACTACCCACATCCACCATTTTCAACCATTTTTCACTTTCAATCTCTCAAATCTCTCCTCCCTCTTCCTTTCATCTTCCACTTTCCCACCATTTTTTTCTATTTTTCTCATCACCCATGCGCCCACCATAGCCACCACCACAATCTTCCATTGTTCTTCCATTTCCAAGCTCCAACCCCACACCCACTCTACGATTCCCTTCTTCCAAAATTTCTTCTCACTCAACCACCTCCTTTACATACCCTTTTCTTCAAACCCCTTATCTCCACACCTCTCTACCATTCCTAAGTTCACAGTACCACTCCACTCTCTCCTTTTCTCTATTTTTTTTTATTTCATCAGTAATGGGTCCCAAGAAGCGCATGAAGGTCACCGTTGCTTCCTATTCACATCACCCCCATCATACCTCCTCTAGGCACGCAAGGTCTTCTCCACCACCCCCATGTGAGCCATCACCACCTCAGGTACCAGTCAATCCCATAGATAGAAAAGTAGTGGTTCCCACCCAATTCTTGGATGTAAATACCCTTAAGGCTATAGGGTTGCATGATGAAGTTTTTGTTTTGTTAAATAAGATTGCTGGGTAGAGTTTGCACACTTGAATAGGCCTACATATGCTGAGCTGACTAGGGAATTCATTTCTAGTTTTAACTGTATGTTGTATCCACTGTGTGACCAGGAAAGATGGCCTAGTGAGATCACATTTAGGATGTTAGGCAATCCTCATACCATTGACATTCACCTATTTCATGCTATTTTTGGCTTTCCTGAGGGGCACAATATGCTGCCCTATAGTTTTAATCCTTATAATGTGCAGACTGCTCTGACTGTGGTTGGGTCAGATAGTTACGACCCTAAGATGTCTAAGGCCTCTCGGCTTAGGTGTTCTGCACATAGATATATTCAGAAATGGTTGGCTAATACAATTTGTGGTAGTGGAAAGCCAAAGCACCATTAGTCGATCTGAATTATTTTTCCTACATTGCATGATTGAGGGGGAACCCATAAATGGGGGGGATTGGGGGGTATGTCTCTGTTATTGCTTCCTATTATGATTATCTGGACCTGCTAGAGGAGGCTCCGATCCAGGGTCCCAGTACTATTGATGGGGCCATTCTGGTGTCCATGAAGTTGTGCACTTGTCAACATGGTGCTCTCCTCTTGATCGGAGCTGATGGAGTTGCCCTACCTAAGCCAACTCCAATTCCTAAGCCTCATAAGGATGCTGCAATCTCACCACCTCCAGCTTTTGCTGATGATGCAGGTCCCTCCACTCAGCCTGGTGCTGCTTCATATGATGATGTTTTGGCTCGCATTGACCATCTAGAGCTGGACTATGTTGCTTGCTTCCAGAGATTAGAAGACTGGTTTCAGCAATTTGATGACCGTTTTCAGGCATTGGAGGCCTCTCGTGATCAGAGGATGGATGCCATTGATGACAAACTTGATCTATTGCTTCAATGTTTCTCCTATCCCCTCCCCCATCTTGATGTATCTCTATTTTCTTCTGAGATATTGTATTTGATTTTGACTGGCTTAGTGGACATTGTATTGTTCTTATTTTGGATTTGACTGGGCTTCATGATATTGGAATCAGTTTCTTCCTATGTTTTTGCATATGCTCTGTTGATTTACTCGTGTTCATGTTCTCTGTTGTATGCTTTGACATTGAGGACACTGTCTGTTTTAAGTGTAGGGGGTCTGGGTCTGACCTTAATTGCACATTCTGATCTTAATTGCATATCTTGCACTTGTCTTTCCAATCAATTTTTAGAGTGAGTTGAGCAGTGAGCAAATGATTGATTTTTTTTATTGATAGGTTTTTAAGCCTAAAGGAGCTGACTTTCTTGCTTCTAAACCCGCGTTGAGAGGTCTTGAAAATTGAAAGGGTTGATTCACAAATAAGATAAAATTTTAACCTAGTGAGTTTTTGGGCCTTGATGTGAATGGCTAGTTTTAAGTCATTTCTGTTCTTTGTTGTGTGATTTTCACTTCTGATTATATGCTCTTCAGAACTTGATTTGACTCTCTTTTAAACTGTAAATGATCACTACATATTTTTGGGATGATAAAGGTATTTCTTTCTTTCAGCTACAGGCTAAATAGCTATCCTTGCATTTTGATCCATTGTTTAACCCCTTTGAACCTAAATGGCGTCTTTTCTTTTTATTATAGCTCAATACAAGCCTAGAAGTGAAAAACCATTGCTACCCTACCTTAGGGAGTGGAAGAGCTCGATAATTATGTTGGGAATTGTATTTGAATAAGTGTGGGGGTGATTACACAATCATATTTATTCATTAAAAAAATAAAAAAATAAAAAAATATAATTAAAAAAAAAGGACTCTCAAAAGAGAAAAGAAAGAAATGAAAAAGAGAATGGTAGAGTTGATCGTTGAATGGAGAAAGTCAAGAAAAAGATGAAGATGGATTGAAAAGTGCTGGGCTGATTGTGCAAAAGCATTTGAATTTTATATTCCCTTTTACTCTTCTATTTCCGATCGTCTAACTTTCTTTATCCTTGATATATCCTACCTTGACCTTGACCCAATCACAACCTAATTAAGGACCTTTTGATCTTTGTATGCATATGGCTTAGGCGGTGGAGAAGTAGAGGCTTGTCAAGGCTATGATAGGGCATGTTTTCATGAGTTGGTTGAAAGTAAATATAAGCCTAAAACACCTGAGTGAAAGAAAGTATATCAGTGAAGATTTATCATGTTGATTTAACCCTGATATTTGATTGACCAAACTTGCTGATTTGGACTGTTGAGAGAAGAAATTCCTGATTGCATAGATTCCTTGAAAGGACTAATATGTGTAGATCTTTGCTCATTATTTAGTACTTTCATTACTTTTTGGGAAGCATGTGCTTGATTCTATGTTTTTACCTAGGAGTACAAAAAGTTAAGTGTGGGGGTATTTGATCTGTTAATAATTTCAGTATCTTAAATGCCTTTTGTTTGATCTAATTGGACTCCATATGTGCTCAATTGTTGATATTTGGCTAAGTTTCTGATAAAAACCTTAATCGGATGTTTATTGTGAAACTATGCTTAAATGTGGTTATAAACACTCGTAAATAAATTATGCTTTTCAGGAGATCTTTGAGTGTTTGAGTCCATTAGCATCAAACCAAGGTTGATGACCATTTAAGGAGAGAGATGAATACCTAAGAAGATCAGTTTTATCCCTAGAGGCAAAGGAAGAAAAGCATTCACGAAGAATCAAGGTTGCATTTGAACAAAATGAGTAACACAGCCCATGTCATCTGACATGGGGTGGGTCGTGTACTCCTCTGACTATCTTAAGGCTGGGGTCAAATTCTATTTTTTTTGGTCAACATAGCCCATGTCATCTGACACGGGGTAGGTCGTGTACGTCTCTGTATTCACAAAGGAATTCAGTTCTAAGCCTTGACCAATAACACGGCCCGTGTCACATGACATGGGCTAGGCCGTGTTCTTCTCTGACTTTGAAATTAGTTGGAAGTGTGTTACCAGATTCAAATATGGGTAGGGCCATGTTTATGACATGGACCGTGTCATTGGTTCAGAATAGAGGTTATTGGTCCAAGTCTGGAGCACCTAACACCCTTAGAGTAGATTCTGCCATCGCCACTTCTTCAGATATTTCAGAAGATATCTCAAAACTAGATAAATCTATATGGCGGGCAGCTTCGATGTCAGCAGGTGTAAATCGAAGAGGAAACTATGAGCTAACATGTTCAAAGTAGTGCCTTAAATTTCTCAAGTGGTCGTTCACTTCTCCACTAGATATGAACACCTACAAAACAATAGGAAAGAATGAATAGAAGTATTAAAAACTTAAAACAAAAATAGAGTGAAAAATAGGAAACAAATTAATAATGCAATTAGAAATTTAGTTCCCCAGCAACGGCGCTAAAATTTGGTGTGATGTGGAATATAATTAAAAATTAATATCAATTATCCATCTGTTTGGGGGTAATAAGTTGTGCTAAGTTGAATCCTCATCCGAAAATATTTCTTAAGCGTGCTCCAAAATCTAGAAGTAAAATGGGGGTCCTTATTTGATGTTATGTTGCAAGCCATGCCACGTAGTCTCAATATCTCTTGAATATAGGTTTGGGCTAATCTTTCTAGGGAATAGTTTGACCTAATAGGCAGAAAATGAGCACTCTTGTTAAGTTGGTCCACTATAACTTAGATCGAATCATGACCTAGTGGCGTTCTAGGTAATCCTATCACAAAATCCATGGTGATCTTATCCCATTTCCATTCTGGGATAGTTAATGGTTGAAGAGGTCATGAAGGCTTCTGGTGTTCTATTTTCACTTTTTGACAAGTCAAATATGAGACCTCATACCTTGCTATATCTATTTTCAACTTAGGCCACTAGAATCTTTTCATAAGATCTCTATACATCTTATTTGCACCAGGATGAATAGTGAATTTACTCCTATGAGCTTCCTCTAAGATTTTATGCCTTAACCCTAACTCATTGGGTATGCAAAAACGGTCATCAAACTTAAGCATGCCTTCTAGGGTTTGACTAAACCTTGTTAGAATGTTTTCCCGAATTTGTTTCCTGATGGGTTCCAAAGAGGCATCTTTTTGTTGAGCTTATATGATTTGCTAAAATAATTTGTTTTCTATGGTTATAACACTCAATCTTAAGCTGTCAAGAGTGGGTTCTATAGAATATCCCAAGTCTCTAAAATCCTCAAGAAACTTCATCTCCTGCATCCAAAGGGTAGCCATATGTAATGATTTCCTACTTAGAACATCGGCTACTACGTTTGCCTTTCCAGGATGGTATTTTAATTCAAAATCATAATCCTTTAAAAATTACATCCATCTACGGTGCCTCATATTCAATTCCTTCTATTCAAACAAATATTTTAAACTCTTATAGTCACTATATACCTCAAATTTGACTCCATAAAGATAATGTCTCCATACCTTTAACGTAAAAACTATACTTGCCAATTCCAAATCATGGATGGGGTAATTTTCCTCATGAGGTCATAATTGTCAAGAGGCATAGGAAACTACTCCTTTGTTCTGTAGTAGAACACATCCCAGTCCAATCCTAGATGCATCACAGTACACTTCAAATGGTCCTTGTGGATCGAGAAAAACTAATACTAGAGTGGTAGTAAGTCTACCTTTCAATTCTTGAAAACCTTTCTCATTACTAGGGGTCCATTCAAAGGGTTTTCCTTTCCTAGTTAGTGTAGTCAAAGGTAAAGCTAATTGGGAAAATCCTCTAATAAGCCTCCAATAGTATCCAGTCAATCCTACAAAACTTCTTACTTCAGTAACTATCTTAGGTTTCTCTCATCATACCACAACCTCTATTTTACTTGGATCCATTGAAATTCCTACCTGTGATATAACATGTCTTAAGAATTTCACTTCTTTGAGCCAAAATTCACATTTAGATAGCTTGACATATAGTTTCTTCTCCCTAAGAACCTCAAGCACAATCCTAAGGTGTTGGGCATTTTATTCCATGGTTCTAGAGTAAGTTAAAATATCATCAAAAAACACCACAACAAATTGCTCAAGATATGGTCTAAAAATTATATTCATGTAATCCATAAAAAATTGCTAGAGCATTTGTAAGACCAAAAGGCATCACCTGAAATTCATAATGTCTATACCTAGTTCTAAAAATAGTTTTGGGAATATCATCTGGTTTCACTCTAATTTGATGATATCCAAACCTAAGAACTATCTTTGAAAACATAGAAGCTCCTCCCAATTGATCCATTAAATCATCAGTCCTGTTAGCCATGGCAAGCATTACCCAAGAGGGGGGTGAATTGGGTAATTATTAATTTTGATGCAACTTTGTCAAATTATGCATTTTGATATTTTCAATCAACACATGCAGCGGAATAAGTCTAAAAAATGTGCAATTATTAGAGATTTCACAAATACCACTTAGGCTTATAGGATAAATCAAGTAAATAAGCTAGATATTAAATTCAACTCAATCATATATAATTAAAGCACAAATGTAAAGGAGATAGAGTTGAGAAAAACAAACACTAAGATTTATCCTGGTTCAGCCACCAACCACTTGTGGCCTACATCCAGTTCTCAAGTGAACCACCTGAGATTTTTCACTAAACCTTCAAGCTTGAACAGGTGCTTGAAAACCTTTACAAAGAGGAGCACTCAACACACCTTGGGATACCTCATCCTTTATAATTTTTGAGAGATACCTCACTCTCTAAGGGATACCTCACCTTTTACACTAGAGGGATACATTGTAACACCCTTGTGGGAATGTCACATTTATGAATGCAATAAAATAAAATAAAATAAAACTCTTACCCAAGTTGTAAAACAATTGATACTTACATAATATTTGTGGTGATATATTTTTTTTCCTTTTATAATTATAACATTAAATAAAATAACACGAAACACAAAATATTACAAACGTAAACTCACCATAATATACATATGATTCTCTTTTAGTACACACATAATTTACAACTACATGTATTTAATAAAGCAGTAAAGAGTTGACACAAAGCTAAAACATAGTACTGCCCAAGTGCATCTCGGTAGATATCAAACCCTCCGATGGATCATCGTCCAGAACCTCCAGAATAACCATCGAAAAGTTCACATCTAGGAGATCTCACAAAGACGACGGACACGAGTCCGAGTCGTTGACTCGCTCATCGAGCTCACTAGGCGCATGGAATATTCCCCGCCGTAACGCCTAATGGTCGAGGTAACTCTAAATGTAAATAAAGCATAGTAGTGAATATGACCTCTCCGTCATACTCTCTACATAGGGACACGGTCAAACGTCCCACATAAGCAACTGTCCCTCGGTCCACATGCATACGCCATGCCTCGGAACCCCCATGAAACTCCAGTCTCACAAACCCGAAGAATCCTGGCAATGCCATGATCTCAAGATCAGTCTTGACGATCAGTGTGATCTACCGGCTCCTCCTCCTCGTATAATTCGCCCGACTATTGCTCGTCAGGATACTGTACCTCAAGAGGCTGATCTTCTTCTTCCACAAACTCTTTACGGAAACAATATAGTAATATCGAGAAAACATATAGAGAGGTGAGACAATCTACATCACTACCCGCATGGCAGTAAAGAAAATGATAGTACAAAATAGTTGTCACATCAGTAAATACCAATATATCATGCATAATATATCAAGCAATATATATAACAATAATACATACCATTATATCATGCATAATATATTAAAGCAATAAATCATACAATTTATCACAGATTATGATAAGCAATAAAATGCAGGTAATGCATGAACACACACCGACTCGTTCCTACTCCATGGAGCTAAACACGGATATCTGAGAGAATGATCCGATTAGAAACTAATAATACTTTATGGTGCCCAACCAAACTATTGCCTTGTCAATCTTTGTGTCTATAGCCCATGAGTCAAAACATCATGTAGCAAGTACACAGTCCAATATCGTGTACCACAGGCATAGTACTTAATAGTCCCCTCAAGATCTCGACTAAGAATAGTGCTTGTCAAGATCATTAGTGTGTTGCCCGTTACCATGGCCCAAAGGAGCAACCCACTGTCCGCATGTAGAATTCTCTGCACACTAATGCCTCCAAGTTCATAAATGAACCACACTACGCTTATCACACCAAACACGGTGTAATTCGCCTCATCAATCAATCACCAATTATAAACCAAATTGGCACAACACTCTAAACATGATCTAAAATTACAAAAATACCATTATTATCCAAATTTTATCATAATTATAAAAAATTACCAAAATACCCTTAGTCACAAAATGACAGAGTATAGTACGTCCCACCTAACAGTACTACATTACAATATGTCTGGGTCCACCACTTTGGCCCGATAGCAAAACTCACAGTATTGTTCAATCGCGTAGGAATTTTATCGCGTTTTCACAATCTCATCGTTTTCACAAACGTTTTTTAAATTGTGTAAAGATATTTTGACGTTTTTAAATATAGCAAAATGTTTTTAAATCATTTTCTCAATCGCGTAAGATTTTTAATTCATTTTCTTAATCGAATAGCTTAAAATCATCATTTCTGCTAAGTGTAAAACTATATCTAGTACTTTTAAAATACGTAGAGTATTTTCCTTATGTTCTAAATATAGTATGGAATCTTTTCATTTTATGCGTCTGATTTTGATAAATTTCGGTAACATTTTACCTATAAAATCAGTATAAGGTATTTTCAACATTTTCCACTAAATATAGTTCATTTTATTTTTTACCCAATAATTACGCTTTGAAACTTGCTAACGCACTTCAAAATTTATAAAATGAGCTTTACGTTAGTATTTTTCAAGCGTCTATTTTATTTCTTACTTAAACTAAATTCTGCTAAGTTAAATTTCTAGAACTGAATTTATTCCTTTTATTTTTCTCAATGAATCATTGGAATCCATTTATGTTGTAAATCACTTACCTAACCTATCTTAGAAAATAAAATGGCATGTTGGCCAAATCAAAAATAAAATGGTATTTGATTTTACTCTAAATGGCATATTGGCCACAATTAACTTAAATCATTTTCAAATCCATTATTTTACCTAGGTTCATTAAATCATTGATTTAGAAAATTGTGGAGAACATTTTGGTTCTCTAATTTCATGAGAAGGCCGTGAGCCTCAATGTGTTCTTTGGAACACTCATGCAAATCGTTACATGTTATTCACATCCTACTTTAATAATTATACAGTTATAGACACATACAATTATTTAATCACATATAATATACATACAATATATTTAAAGCCATAAACATGCATAACAAAAGTAATAATAACTATAAACATGCATAGCAAATTAAATCACAAATAGGAAAACATTTAAACAATCACAAAAATAATAAAAACCATAAACAATCACACAAATCGAATCCTTATGGATTCTTCATACACAATCAATCCATTTTCTCATCACCACTTAGGGTTGATGAGATTAAATCTCCCTCTTACCTCTTGTAGACAATTTAATCGGTTAGTTTTCCTCCTTTCCTTCAAATTCGTACAAGCTCCAAAACAATTCCTAAAATTCTTAAACAATTAGTAAAAACACATACAAGGTTTATTATTGAAAAACCATGGAACAATCATGGTTAGAAAAATTAAAAATCCAATATTGAACCATAGAAACAAAACTTACCCTTAAGTAAGTAAGCAAAAGGTTGGATTTTGGACAAGATAGAGTAGGAGTTTGGAAAAACTTTGTGAACAAAAAGTGTTTAGAATGGGATTTGGGTTTAGGAAATATGATGAGATGAAATTATGAAGGTTTGGTTGTGTGGGTGTGCGTGGTGGCCGAAACTAGGGAGAGAAAGTGAAAGAGAAGTGTGCTGGAGTTTTTGGTATTTTAGAGAGAGAAAAGATGACTTTGATTTGTGATAAGTGAAAAGTAAATATTGAATGTGTAATTTGAGGGGTTGCAGCCGTGAGGTTGAGTGTGTAGGGAGTTTGAGTGTTTGATTTTGCATGTAAATATCCTAAAGTGTTCACACTAGTTAAGCACATGGCTTAGGTCATTGGATGGTTCAAGAACCATGTAGAACCAAGCCACCTTGCCTCCTTATTTGCAGCCCAAAACCGTGTGCTCCTTCATCTTTTTAGGGGTTTAATTGCTTTCCAATTACTCCTAATTACATGCTAACTAATTAGGGAATTAGTTAGGTTAATTATCCTAACCAATCTTAATTAACATACTAATAATATAACTAATTAATTTAACATATATGAACATATATTATAACCTTTAATCAATATTAATATATCTAATTAGTATTTAGATTATACTTAATTAATAACTAAGCTAGTTCACTTAGTTTGTTAATTAAGTAATTAGATTAGTCAAATTAAGCTTAATTAGGTTACTAACCAAATTCAAGCCTACAATTTTTGACTTAATTCTAACCATTGATTCATCTTTAATTCTTAGCCCTAGATTAGATCTAAGGTAGATATCAATTAGTCATAAAACTATCATTCTAATCTCACCATTGATTAGATCAACGACTTAGGTTAAAGGCTTCCTAACTAAGTCTTCATCCAACGGTCCAAACGAAAGTCTATGCTCCCTTCGTTGACCAATTCCTATTGGTTTAGAAAGTCAAGCCACTTTTGTTGACTTGCTCTCATTGGCTAGAATTTGTACAGTCAGCACAGTTGACTGTTTTTCCTAAACGCGGGTCCTATAGTACTTTTAAAGATCGTGGTCAAATTGAAGCGATTTTTACTATTTTTGAGACAGTAGGTACTGTAATCTAAAATAATATTATAATAATATAAAATTATTTTATTACATAGTTAAATCTAAAAAATTACGAGATTAATATATATATCAATCAGAATTGGGTTTAGTAAGATCTCCCAGCTCCAATTAATTAAAATAAGATTTATCCGGCCAGAAAATTATTATTTCCCTAGGTCGGAGCAAATCACATACCACAGTTAAGTACACTCATGAAACAGTCAAATTAAATTTACTGCTCACAGAATTCACAAAACAGTAAATTTCAGGACTATATTATAATTATCCCAAAAGTTGGGGTGTTACATACATCACCCTCTCTTTTCAGAGTATACAAAGATGTAGATGATAGAAACTCTCTCAAAGAGTAGATAATACAAATTGAAGCACTATGGATATCAAGGTTTCACACTTTTAAGCTCAAAACAGAGTTTTGGAGAAATAGATAGTGAAAAATGAATTTAACGCTCAAAAGTGATTTTCAGATTATTCTCTAACATTTCTTTGATGCCCAAAAACTTTTATTTATAGCCCAATAATATTTAGAGTCATTGGGTAAAGTTTGGAAATGATTAATTAAGAAAACTAGTCGTTTTATGACCGTTAGGAGCATTTCTGGTTTGCAACTAATCGGTTAGGACATTGTCCTAATCGGTTAGGCCTTTTAGGAAAAGCCTTCTGACTTATCAAATAACCGGTTAGGCATTTGGTCTAATTGGTTAGGCTACTTTAAAGTGCTTTTCATGATCATTTTAAACACATACTAACCGGTTAGGGAGTTACCCTAATCGGTTAGGCTATTTTGATAGCCAAATTGTATTTCACTTAAAAACATGTGCTAACCGGTTAGCAAAGCTTCCTAATCGGTTAGGAAGCCATTTAAATCATGAAAAATGGTCATTTATATCATCCTAATCGGTTAGGACAAGTTCCTAATTGGTTAGGACATTTCAGAAACGTGAAAATGGCTTCTGGTAAAGTGAATAATCGGTTAGGGAAAGTCCCTAATCGGTTAGGAGACTCTGGTTTTGAAAACTGACTTTAAATGGTCATAATTTCTTTGTTTCTTATCAGTTTAAAGCAAATGACCACTCATTGGAAAGATCTTTGAGTCTGTTTTCATATAAGATAAGTTTCAAGCAAAAATCAAAGTATTTTAAAAGATATGATCAAAATAGCAACCAAAGGTCAGTTTTACAAAACACAAACTTGACTATTTGTCATAGAAATGAACTACCACCATGACTAGCTTTCCAAAAAATAGTTTGTTGGGCATTTAAACATTTTAGAAATATTTTTAAAGATGTTTAAAATATATTTTGAGCTTAGTGTGAATCTCATTTACCTTTACACAAGATCTAAGTCCTATAAACTATTCTTGAAGATGTTGGACTAGATCTTTTGCCACCATCACTTCTTGATGTAATCTAAGCTTCCAAAGAAAATCTTCTATTCAAGACTTGCAAATGCTTAGAACATGTTTTCATTTTCATTGTCCTTAAGTTGAGCATAGTTGTGATCTTTTACTTTCTTATTGCAATGCTCACTCTTGGTACTTGGACTATCCTACAAAGTATTGCTCACTTAACCAAACATAGTTAGTCTAAATTCATAACTCAATATCTTCATATACATGATTCATAAATGTATAACTCTAGTTAGTCTAACATGCATACAAGACTTTCATATACATATCCAATATTAATTCATTTATAACTCATATAAAGTATTATTGGATATATTATATGATGAATGTTACATATATCTCATTGAATGATGATTAAATGTAATATAACTAGATAGAGTACATAATCATGCATGATATAATATATCACATTAAGTACATCTATGTAACATGATCAATATTCTTTTGTGATGCATTTGCCATCTATAAAGCACATCTATCAAGCATAAGCATCATTCTTTTTGTTTTGTATTTGTCATCATCAAAACTCAACATATTATGTTAGTCATGGCAACCATCACCCAAGAGGGGGGTGAATTAGGTATGAACAACTTTTCACAAAAGCTCTTAAAATAAACACAAATATTTAAGCTGTTAAATAAAAGAGAAAGAATTGCGAGAAGAAGAATAAAAGCTTTAAGGATAGCAAATAAATAAATGTGCAATAATATAACATTATGTAAAATAAAGAGATTGAGAAGAGAAAAGCAGGCACGATATTTATCCTGGTTCGACCACTAACCCACTTGTGGTCTACGTCCAATCCTCGAAAATAATTCGAGATTTTTCATTATGTATACAAGTTTCAATAGATGCTTGCAACCGTTACATAAAAGAGCACTTTTCACACACAGGGAAACTCTACCCTTGTGCTAAAGTCTCAGCCTACGGGGATACCTCACCCTTATACAAACCTTGAAGGGATACCTCACCCTTATACAAATCTTGAAGGATACCTCACCTTCAATATAGAAGAATAGAAATATAGATGAAGAGAAACTCTCACTCAGAGCAAATAATACAAATTGAAGTGCTAAGAGGCTCTCAAAGGATATCTCAAAGTTTCAGCAAAAAAAGCACAGAAAATAGGCGTAAATTATAAATCACATTTTTCAGAGCAAGCGTAAATTAAACAAATAGCTGGGCTACTTGCAGATGAGACCCACGGTCTTTATTTATAGAGTTAGATAGAAAATTAGCTATTGTAGTAATTAATTCCATGAAAATATGTCCGTTAGTTTCTATATCCGGAACTGTGTTTACCGTGTTTATTCGAATAAGCCTTCTGCTATTCGAATAACACGTTCTCTTAAATATGTTTCTGAAACTGGTTATTCGAATAACCTTTGTGTTATTCGAATAACGCTACCACAAAGGCTTTCTTTAGAAAACTGGTTATTCGAATAACTCTAAGTTTATTCGAATAATATTTGTTAAGATAGACTTCTGGGAAAAGGTTCTATTCGAATAACTGATGAGTTATTCGAATAGCTGATATAAAACAAGCTATTTAGAAAACTTTTATTCAAATAACAGGAGTGTTATTCGAATAACACTTTAAAGCACAGAGTCTCGCAACAACCAAATTTAAAGCTTTATTCGAATAACCAATGAGTTATTCGAATAAATCAGTTTGTAAAATAGTTATAAATGTTTGAAAAACATCCCAGAAAGTTTATCAAAAACACCAAAATATTTTTAAGTTATTTTCAAGATCAAAACAATTTTGGTATAAGTTTAAGAAAGCATTTTTGTTTTATCTGAATGCACTAAGAGATATCCAAAGAGATCCTCAAACAAAGAGACTCAAAGTCCTAAAGCTATTTGTATAAGATCTTAGACTTGGTCTTCCCATCATGTGTGTTATCATCAAGACAAATCTTCAAAGACATATCTTTAATCACATTCTCCTTGTGTTGAGCTTAATAGATATCTCTTGCTTTCTTGTTGCAATGTTCACTCTTGGTTCTTGGACTATCCTACAAAATATTGCTTACTTAAATAAGTATAGTTAGTCCAAATTCATAATTCAATATCTTCATATGCATGATTCATAAATGTATAACTCTAGTTAGTTTAACATGCATATAAAACTTTCATATACACATCCAAATAAGATATTTATCAATTATTAATGGATATGCTCTATATAGAATGCAACAAAGAACATATGCAACATGTTCTTTTTGTCTTGTATTTGTCATCATCAAAATTTAACATATTAAACCATTTGGGATAAACTTATTTCCACATATTAAACCATTTGGAGCAAGCTTATTTTCATAATTTCTCCCTTTTTGATGATGACAAATCACCAAAGAAAAATATGTTTATCAATATACAAGGATAGATATTCATGTAAGCATATTAAGCAACAAGCACAAGAACATATTTTTTTTCAATTTTCTCTCCCCCTATTTGACATCAACAAAAAGGCTTAGGAATGAAAGATAATATTTTTCTCTCCCCCAATAAATAGAACTTATGTTGTCAAAGAGATGAAACAAGCATGCTTTCAAGATATAAAAGATTATTCGTACAATACTTGTCATATTTTGGTACATCAACATTTAGCATATGATAGTAATAAGCTTAAGAAATTATGTCTAGCATATAATATTTTGCATACCACATGATAAATAAGTTTTACTTGATATGACTTGTTAGGAGTTACAAAATATTCGTGTAAGATCATGAAATTGAGGTTTTCAAATAAAGGATCATACAACTTGTCACATATCAAGCATTTCTCAATGAAAGAATCAAAAGATATGAAGTTTAAGAATATTTACCTTCTTTCATTGATATAGGGAAAGAGAATAAGAGAGGATCTTTGTTGACATGTTGATAGTATTAACAATAAAACACTTCATGTCAAATAAGAATATAAGCCAAGAGTTATAAACAACAATTTAAGTGCTAGGCTCCCCCTCAAAATATGCATATTATTAAAAAATAAAACATAATAGTTCAACATAGATATGCATATATTTTTAGTCAACAAGGACATGGAAAAAAATATGTAAGATAAGTAAGATAAGCTCCCCCTTATTGAAGCACAAGATAGATAAAGGGAAGTATGCATGCCAAGATCATGTAAGCACATTATCAAAAAGCAAGGCAATGATACATATTCTTCATCCATCAATCAAAAACCATTTTTAAGACTTCTCCCCCTTTCAAAAAGAATTTTATAATAACACATTACATTTCCAAAAGCATTTTAGAAGGGTAGAAAGATTTTATATTAAACCACATATTCCTTGAGAATGATCAAATCCAAATCAAAAGAACATTTGAAAGTACATCTCATCTCTTTCTTATTAAACAAGAGCCTTGAAAAGATAAAATACTTTTGAAGAACAAGGCTTATCTTTTGAAGTATCAAGATGAGCTCTATAGAACATTTCAAAAAATCTATTTAGAAACTTAAGCATTCTCTCAAGATTTAATAACACTTTTCAAAGCAAAAGAAAAGAATACTACATTTATAGCACAAATCAAGTGATTTTTAAATTTTTAAGATAATTAGGAGATGATAATACTTTCAAGGTCTTAAGACAAGTTCAAAGGATTCTCAAGGATATGAAACTTTAAAAGCTTCTTTTAAATATGATAGGAGATTTTGCCTTTAAAAAACTTTTTAATTAACCAAGAAAATCTTTTCAAAAGAAGAGCATGATTCTCATAGGTGTTATACCACTAAAAAAACATAGATCAAGAGAATCATATATATCAAATATTCACCTTGATGAAATATGCTATAGGGATCAAAGCATGTATAAAACTAATATCATCCACCCTATATGCAATGACAAAATTAGTAAGTTAATATCCAATTAAGCACTTTATCAATGCTAAGCATACTTCTCATGTAAGGAAAACATCTAATCTTTTAAAATCAATTTATTAACAAGTATCATATAATCCATAGCATATAGAATACCACAATAGTTTAGGGATAGAGATACTTATTGGGTTAGATAGAGAGTGATGCTCCTTTAGAATGTTCTTCATTTATAGGTCATTTGAGTTTGTACTTTCTTCCATTGAGTATTTCATTCCATTACACTTGAAGAAAGTCTCCTCATGTCCCTTTTCATTCAACTCTTTTCATTTATCCACATATGCTTGACACTTTAATATTTGATTGCTATACTTGAAGCACATAAAGATACTTGCAAAGCTAACTTTAAAAATTCTCTAAAACATAGGTTAGCATCAAATATCATTGAATCTCATTTACAAGCATAATTTAGATTGATATATAATGTAAAACATGTATCACATTATCAACCATGCAATGTTAGCTCTTACAGGAATAAAGGAAGAACATATACACTTGAATTTAAAAGCATAGTTTAAGCATTTTCGAAGCAAGATTCAAGTTTATCAAGAAAAGCTTGATCATCATCAAAATATAAATAAACAATTTGGGGCAAACAATGATCATGCAAGACATGTAGTATCAAGTATAAAATTCTAGTATGTACACATGCTAATCAAGAACAAAAAGAATTCTATTATTGTAATGCAAGAAATGAAAAACCTTGGAATTGTAAATTTTAAAACCATTTATAATTCATTTTAAGATATACTTCAATGTAAGAATAATTAACATTCAAAGGCAAGTTAAAGATAAAATAGATCCAAAAACTTAAATGACATATTGTGCAACAAAAGAGGATTATGCATCAAACATCAAATGGTATAACAAATGAAGTTATGCAGTAAAATTGGTCATTATGCAGCAAAGAAAACATATTATGCAGAAAAATGTGACTTTGTGCAGCAAGAGAGAATTGTGTGCAACAAGATAGAATTATGCATTAAGAGTTTAGATGCATTCGATTGAGGAAGGCCAGTCCAAACTCGTGGTGAGTGGTGGTATGGATGATTTGAGAGGAGAAGGATGGCTATAGAAATGGAGGGGGTGCATAAATGGAGATGAAGGTTACTGGGAGGTGTTTATTTGGGTTGTCCTAACAGGTTAGGCAAAGTAAGTAATTGGTTAGGTGTTTTGTGCTAACTGGTTAGGGCTATTGGAGTTAAGCCACTATTTTCTCCAATAACCGGTTAGGATGGTAGGCTAATCGGTTATTGTGCTAAGTCAGAGCATACAAAATGAAATCCAGAAACAAGGTAACCGATTAGGGATTTTTTAATAACCGGTTAGGCAAATCAATTTGGAGGTCACGGTTTGAGCTAACCGATTAGGGACAATTAGCTAACCGGTTATTTTGCTTGACAGAGAGCACAAAATTGCTTCCAAATACAGGGTAACCGGTTAGAGGCTTGGCCTAACCAATTATTTTGGCTTGACAAAGACACATTCAATGTACCAGAAATTTTCAAAGGCCAAAACCAAATTGTTCCATTCTTGGATTGATTGTTTCACTTCCATAGCCATTGAACTTTCATGAAAACATCACTTAAACAAACCAAATCATGTCTCCTTGAAGATCATTCTTTAGATTAGCTTTTTTTTTCATTTACTCAAACCATAAATGTAACTCAACATGACAAGTTATGCAAAAAAATATTTTTAGCAGAAGGTAGATACATGATTTATTCAATATGCCAAGATCAAGGATATTTTCATCAAATATGTTATTTCAAACAAGAATCAAACTAATCTAGCATATGTAAAGATGTGTTCAAGAAATTAAGCTAGAGAAGCATAAACCAAGTCTCTATTTTACCAAAGGTTGCAAGTCCAAGCTTCTTGGAGCCAAGGAAGAGAGCTTGAAGTATTTTCTAGTTTTGTGCTTAGAGCAGCCACTTTTCAAGATATCCCAAGTCAAATTTTGGCCTTTAAGCATACCTACAACATACTTCAATTTTTGGTTTTTGGTACTCAAATTTTCTTGGGTCCTTATGTGTTAGTTTTTGAATATTAATCTATTGTACTCTCATAATGATCAATTTTCTTTATAGTATATAAATTGAGTACAATAAATCAAATAATCAATTACCATTAAGCACATAGCTTATAGCATACTAACTTTCATGATATATAGACAATTCAAATCATAGCAAGCATACCTAGGAATTGTAGAACCTCATGTACCATGATATATAACAAATTAATGAGTTATGGTACAATAAGAATAAACATAATCATGTGCTAAACATAGTATTCAAATTTTACCAAGCACACATGATTTTATCCTTTACCTAAGACCTATAAGGAATAAACCTCAAATTCATTGACTTTACAAGTGAATGTGCATAAGAGGTAGAAACGTTTGATACCTTGGCCTTGGTAATCAAGGAAACTCTTTTCCTTACCCATTGCTTCACTTTTGGTGTTTTGAACTTTGCAAGTTCCACATTTTGTACTTGAAAAGCTTTGGTTGAAGCTGACTTCCTTCTTTGACCAAAACTTATATCACTGGGCTTTGGAAGCATTTCCCTTGATGATTCCTTTTCATTTGACCAATTTGTCCATCCTTTTAAGAAATTTTCTGCATAATTGAAATACTAGGAGGACATTTTGGTACCCATTTCATCTTGGGTCCTTGAATGTTAGTATTAGGACATTTAAGATCTTTAGGAACCCATACCATACTATTTCTCATATAAGGATTTCTTCTATAATTGTATAAATGAGAAATATGTCCTAGATGTCCACAAAAATTATAAACAAATGAATTTAATGATGGTTTGGTCCTTTGAAGATCATCTTTGGAAAACTTAAGCTTTTTGTTGTTAATACATTCTATGTTATTTTTGTCACAAGCCTTACTTGAATTTTCATGTGAAATAACATCAATTGTATTCTTATTAACACATATGGATTGTAAGCAAATAGAATCATTAGCTTTGACAAATTCAAAAGATAAGTCCTCAACTTGATTTTCTAAATTAATGTATTTTTCACAAGAGGTTGAGGTTTCACATTTCAAAGGCATTTCCTCATCAAGAAAAACATATTCATTTTTCAAAATCTTAATTTCATTTTCAATGAAGGAAATGTTTGCCAAACAAGATGAGTTTTTCTTTTCTAAAAGTAACAAACCATCATGCAATTCATCATATGCACATTTTAACTCATCATAGGAGGAACTATAATATAGTTTAGCATTATTTACCTCAAGGTCCTTTTTAAGGGAATCACTATTTTTCTCATTGTTGTCCATCAAGAATTCGAGAATATCTTCTTTCTCAATTTTGTTTTGCTTTGCCTCTTCTTCAAATTGAGCACCATCATCTTCAAGAGGCATTGTGCTCATTTTCTTGCTTTGAATGTATTCTTAAGGACATTTTTCAATGTTGTCTTCCTCTAGAAGTTTTTGCTCTTCTTGCTCTCTATATACAACTTTATATACAAAATCATTATTAGCAAGATAAATAAAATCAAGAGCATCCCATATATCTTTAGCACTAGAGCAATTCTTAATTTTAATATAAGCATCATCATTTAAACCACTTCTCAAAATTTGCATAACTCTAATGTTAAAAGAAAAGCATTTCTTTTCATAGGCATTCCAAGTTTGTTTTGATTTGCAAGTAAATCCATCAAGCACAATATCCCACAAATCTATATCAATAGATTGCATATAAATTTTCATTCTAACTTTCCAATAAACAAAATTCACATCATCAAAGAATGGCAGTTTATTAATTTCAAAACCTTCCATTTAAAAAGCTTTTAATAGTTGCCAAATAAATAAGGATCTTTAACTCCAAGCAGTTAAGCTTTTACCAGAGCACGAAGCTCTGATACCACTTGTTACCCATGGCAAGCATTACCAAAGAGGGGGGGTGAATTGGGTAATTATTAATTTTGATGCAACTTTGTCAAATTATGCATTTTGATATTTTCAATCAACACATGCAGCGGAATAAGTCTAACAAATGTACAATTATTAGAGATTTCACAAATACCACTTGGGCTTATAGGATAAATCAAATAAATAAGCTAGATATTAAATTCAACTCAATCATATATAATTAAAGCATAAATGTAAAGGAGATAGAGTTGAGAAATTAAACACTGAGATTTATCTTTGTTCAGCCACCAACCACTTGTGGCCTACGTCCAGTCCTCAAGTGAACCACCCGAGATTTTTCACTAAACCTTCAAGTTTGAACGGGTGCTTGAAAACTTTTATAAAGAGGAGCACTCAACACACCTTGGGATACCTCACCCTTGTGCTTGAGCCTCAAATAGGGATACCTCATCCTTTATAATTTTTGAGAGATACCTCAATCTCTAAGGGATACCTCACCCTTTACACTAGAGGGGTACATCACCCTCTCTTTTCAGAGTATACAAAGAAGTAGATGATAGAAACTCTCTCAAAGAGTAGATAATACAAATTAAAGCACTATGGATATCATAGTTTCACACTTTTAAGCTCAAAACAGAGTTTTGGAGAAATAGATAGTGAAAAATGAATTTAATGCTCAAGAGTGATTTTCAGATTGTTCTCCAACATTTCTTTAATGCCTAAAAACTTGTATTTATAGCCCAATAATATTTAGAGTCATTGGGTAAAGTTTGGAAATGATTAATTAAGAAAACTAGTCGTTTTATGACCGTTATGAGCGTTTCTGGTTTGCAACTAATCAGTTAGGACATTGTCCTAATCGGTTAGGCCTTTGAGGAAAAGCCTTCTGACTTATCAAATAACCGTTTAGGCATTTGGCCTAATCGGTTAGGCCATTTTAAAGTGCTTTTCACGAACATTTTAAACACATACTAATCGGTTAGGGAGTTACCCTAATCGGTTAGGCTATTTTGATAGCCAAATTGTATTTCACTTAAAAACATGTGCTAACCGGTTAGCAAAGCTTCTTAATCAGTTAGGAAGCCATTTAAATCATGAAAAATGGTCATTTATATCATCCTAATCGATTAGGATAAGTTCCTAATCGGTTAGGACATTTCAGAAATGTGAAAATGGCTTCTGGTAGAGTGAATAATCGGTTAGGGAAAGTCCCTAATAGGTTAGGAGATTCTAGTTTTGAAAACTAACTTTAAATGGTCATAACTTCTTTGTTTCTTATCTGTTTAAAGCGACACTCATTGGAAAGATCTTTGAGTCTATTATCATATGAGATAAGTTTCAAAGCAAAACTCAAAGTATTTTAGAAGATATGATCAAAATAGCAACTAAAGGTCAGTTTTATAAAACACAAACTTGACTATTTTTTACAGAAATGAACTACCACCATGACTAGCTTTCCAAAAAATAGTTTGTTGGGCGTTTAAACATTTTAGAAATACTTTTAAAGATGTTTAAAATATATTTTGAGCTAGTGTGAATCTCATTTACCTTTACACAAGATCTAAGTCCTATAAGTTATTCTTGAAGATGTTGGACTAGATCTTTTGCCACCATCACTTCTTGATGTAATCTAAGTTTCCAAAGAAAATCTTCTATTCAAGACTTGCAAATGCTTAGAACATCTTTTCATTTTCATTCTCCTTAAGTTGAGCATAGTTGTGATCTTTTACTTTCTTGTTACAATGCTCACTCTTGGTACTTGGATTATCCTACAAAGTATTGCTCACTTAACCAAACATAGTTAGTCCAAATTCATAACTCAATATCTTCATATACATGATTCATAAATGTATAACTCTAGTTAGTCTAACATGTATACAAGACTTTCATAGACATATCTAGTATTAATTCATTTATAACTCATATAAAGCATTATTGGATATATTATATGATGAATGTTACATATATCTCATTGCATGATAATTACGTGAAATATAACTAGATAGAGTACATAATCATGCATGATATAATATATCACATTAAGTACATCTATGTAACATGATCAATATTCTTTTGTGATGCATTTGTCATCTATCAAGCATAAGCATCATTCTTTTTGTCTTGTATTTGTCATCATCAAAACTTAACATATTAAACCATTTGGAGCAAGCTTATTTTCACAAATCCTAGGTAACATATATTTATTCTTAATGATCACTTTGTTTAACTGACGATAATCATAACATCATACTACTGCCTTTCTTCTTAACTAAAAGAACAGGAGATCCACAGGGAGACACACTTGGACAAATGAATTGTTTTTCTAGTAATTCTTCTAGTTCTTTCTTTAATTCACTCAGTTCCATAGGTGACATCCTGTAGGGTGCTATGGAAATAGGACCTGTCCTAAGTACCAAGTCTATACAAAACTCTATCTCATGCTTAGGTGGTAATCCAGAATATCATTAGGGAATACATCAGGGTAATCCCTTACCACAAAAATATCTTCTAAAGACTACTCTGACTCTACACCAGATGAAAAGAAAAACATGTATTCTTATATTTTCTCTGGTGGTTTAGTACAAGAGGAAGAAGGAAAAGTTTATGATGAGGGAGAGAGAGAATGGAAAACTACAGTCCTATCAGAATAATTTAGGAGTACCTTATTCTTGGAGAGCCAATCCATCCCCAAAATATTGTCGAGATGACTCAAAGGCAAACTAACAAAATCCTGACTGAATTTCCTGTCTTCGATTTCAAAAGGACAATTTAAACATACTTGGGAAGTCAACACAGATTTATGGGTAGAAGTAGACACAATTAGGTCATAGGATAAAGAAGACACAGGTAAGTGTAATCGCTTCACATAATCATGAGACATACAAGAATGAGTAGCTCTTGAATCAAATAACACATTTAAAACATGCACTTACCCTATATGAGATCAATTAACTTAGCCACTTCTTCGCCACTAAAGGTAAAGACTCTTCTGGTCGTCTTTGGTTTAGGGTTAGAGGAAGTAGCAGCATTCCTCAATTATGCAGACAATTCTTCTAGTAGTGTCCGAATTCTCTACATCCATAACATATCAAGCAATATCTTTCTTCATGACTTTTGCCACACTTTCCACATGGTGGTCCAAACCTCTGTGGTTGGTGTGGTTGGTTTCTTTCCTAAGAAACCTTAAACTTGGTGTTTTTATTCCTTGGTTAAGAGTGAATTTCCTTTTTTGTTGATAGTAACTTGTCCGAAGTGGCTCAGCTCGAGCATTGTACCCTTCTATAATTTGACACTTATTAACAAGTGTCGAAAAGTCATGAATCTCCATGGGTCCCATAACTTTCAAGATTTTCGGGTGTAAACCAACTTCAAACTTAATGCACTTCCACTTCCCATCAAGATGATGCATGAAATAAGTAGAGAATTTAGATAACTCTTCAAACTTTGATACATACTGACCTACTGTCATGCTTCCCTACTCAAGACATAGAAATTCTAGCTCTCGAGCATTTCTCATATTTTCTGGAAAATATTTATTGAAAACGGTGGTTTTAAATATTTCCTAAGAAATCAGAGTTCCGTCTACCTCCACAAATCTGCGGGTACTGTTCCACCAGTGTTCAGCCTCACCCACAACCATAAAATTAGCAAAAAATACCTTTTAGGTGTCATTGCAATCCATGATGCTAAATATCCTCTCCATCTCTTTTATCCATAACTTAGCCTTAATCTGATCAGGATCACCTTGGAAAGATGAGGTTTTGGCCTTCAAAAATTCGGTTAGGCTGAAGTATTCATCTCTTCCATGATAAGGCTCGACAACGTTTTAGTGCTGATTTCCTTGCAGCTATTCTAAAATTTTGTTTGTCTTTTCTGCCAATACTTGCTTGGCGTTGGCCATGTCTCTAATTGTTCCCACCAAGTTCTCCATGTCCCAACTGGCGTTCCTTCTTGCCATTAATTACTACACAAGAAAGTTAGCATTTATCACTATAATATCAAAAGTAAACCAATTCTCACCTCGAGTCCTCATAAGCACTGGTCAGTCCATACCCTAGGCTATAGTAGGATGAACTACTCTGATATCACAAAAAATGTAACGTCCTAATTAAGGCGTTCCTTCTAAATATAGTTTCTTCTTAGTTTTCCATAATTATTATAAAAACCAGATATTCAAACCAAATAAACATAATTACAAAACAAATTTTTATAGAGAGAGTTCATTTTTGTCAACCATGGTTAGAGTTACAAATAACCAAAATTTGACCCTAGAAGGTCATTTATAACCGCTAAGAGAAACATCATAAACAACAACAACTATAAAACATTTCCTCCCTTCAAGTAGTACATAAGGAGGAAAATGAAGCTGGAGATTATCAACGCACATGTCTCAACATCACCAATCAGGGGATCACTATAGGCGTAGAACCAATTGAAAGATGAAGTTGCCAGAGATCGTAACTGTCCTAAACACAAGATGGGCTAATACTTGAACTTGGATGGTTATTTGTCTAGTAAAAGTGAAGAGTTGTGTGTCTTAATCATAGGACCTCCTGCCTTCGCCAAGCCAGCCAATAATAGAACTCATAACTACTAGTCTGGAATACCATGATACATTAAAGGGGGTGAAAAAAAGATTTCTCAGTACGAAAGAATTAAAAATAGAACTAATGGCATTCTAGGGGAATCAGTAGTTTTTAAAAGAAAAATGTTCTTGATAGTAAGAAAATAATTCTGCCTTTGAAAATTTCGATTCCCAAAATGTTTTATTTTTACCTTCCAAAAATTTCTTCTCTACAAGGTAACACAAATGTAAAAATGAATAAGGAGAAGTTAAAGTGCACATACATGGACAACAGAGAATACATACATGATACTATCAAGGGGTGGTGAACATGTAGAAGGACAAGCACTTGAATCATAATTAATGCAATAGTGATTACAATCAATAGACTTCAATATAATAGATGGAAACTAAGATCACAAAGAGAATCATAAGCAAAAAGAAATAAGCATAGGGTTTTAAGTGTCTTTTACTCAATACTCCATGGAGTACTCCTCTAGGATAGCAGGTGGTTGAGAGTACACAAGCGTCCTCTGCATGCGCTCCGATCGCTAGGGAGAAAATGGGTCTATCGAATGTAACTCCATTTCTGGAAGCTATCTCCTCGACAAAACACGGTCCTACTCAGACCCGTGAAGTCACAATGGCATGTTACTCCTAAAGGCCTCCACTCTCCCAATCTACTCCTCACATATCTTAGTGGCAACTTATCCCAAGGAACTTTGTCTTTAAAGTTTTATTTTATCTTAGGATTAAACATTTTCAAATGTTCCAAGGCGCAAGGTCATCATCAAAAGGACATGTCAATTTAGTTCAAGGAGAATCTAAGGCTCACGGCCTCCATCATCATCATGTCCAAATGTCCATATGTTTAATCCAAGCATAGGTAAACAAGTCCAAAGAGTTCCAAATCAAGCATAGGTTAGAAGTCCAAAGAGTTCCAAATCAAGCATAGGTGAAAAAATCCAAGAACTCTAAATCAAGCATTGGTGAACAAGTCCAAGAACTCCAAGTCCAAATAATTGACATTATCAATACCATAATCTTTATGTTACTATCAAGGGTATCCTCTTAATCCAACTTAAAGTCACTTACATTAAAGTATAAATTAATTAACTTAGTGAAAGAATAAAGTAGGACAATAGTAGTTTTTCATTCAAAAACAATTACCCAAGTAGGAAATATGTTCATATCCTTGTTTCTATTCATATCAAGATGAAAACATAACATGGTTAGTAATGCAAAACATCTCTAGGCTAATTTAACTAACAAAATAGTAGCTATACTTGAGAGAGAAAGGAAGGAGTAAAGGTAGAAAGAAAGAAAATAAATTTCTAAGTTAAAGAAAAGAAGTAGAGAAGCTTTGACCTTATTTTTGTACCTTGATTGTCCTTCTAACACGAGAGGAGATTGATCTACTACCTCCAAAGGATGATGACCCAAGTTGAAGGAGATGATGAGAGATAGAGGAAAAGGAAAGGCAGGTGAAACTCTAGGTGTCTTGCAGTTTGGAAAGGGTTCAAGGACAAAGTAGGTGCTGCACATGAATTGCTTTAGAAGCTTCAAACTCTTTAATATGATGTCTCCCACCCGATCAAATTCTTCTTAGATAAAACTATGGCTGCTATGATTACCAAGGAGGATAGGCTAGGCTTAGGCTTGATGTGGTGGCCATTTGTATGAAGGATTTGTGTCCAAGCTTGCTAACTTGAGGGGACGGCACTGAGACATCACAATTGTCTCTCAAATCTTGAAATGAAACGAAGGATGTGAGATGAAAGAAAAGAGCAGCTCGGCAACCCCCTTCCTTATAGGTTAGGAATGATTTCACTTAGACTTGAGGTGTCACCTTGCATGGCTAAAAAGCATGCAGCTGCATACTTATCTTGGCCATGTGAGGTGTCATTTTACATGTCTTGGAGATGCACAAGTGTCCTAGTCGTGTCATCTTGCATGGAGGAAAGTGTGCATGCTACACACTTGTCTTGGCATCTCCAAGTGTTTAGAAAGGTGTCATTTGCCTGCTTGAAAGTGTGCACGCAGTTGCATATCTGTTCCAGCCATGATTCTCTTGGAATTTGAAGGAATATATTCTTTATTCCTTTCTTGACAAGTGTAAAACTTTAGGTGCATGAAGTCCATATGTCCATTCTTGCTTCTCCTTTTATAGTCGTGTGCATTTATTGGAGATGCCACCTAATTTTTAATTCTAATCCTTTCATTAGTTTACTAATCATTTTACCTTGTTTACTAATTTTTAGGTTACATAAAATTTCTTTTCTTACTATGTTATGATTAATCTTTGAGACTTAGCTTCCTAATGATCACCTTCTTATATCAACCTTTACTAAAGAGATGACACTTAGCCATTTAGCAAACAAGCTGCCACATGTCTTCTTGAATGGAGCCTTCTTTCTTTCTTTGCCAAGTCGTGTAGCACATGATGATATTCCTCTTCCATGTTTGAAAATGTGTCTTGAAACCATGAAACCAAGTGGCTGCCTTCTTGGTCTTGCCGTGAACTCCTTAATGGTTATTTAGGAAACTTTAATTGAATTAAAGCTTCTTAATCACCTTAATATAATCTTTGCTTGCTAGCTATTATATCTTAATTCTTAAATAAGCTAATCTAAGAATTCTTAAGATTATTAAATCACAATTTAAGGTAATAAGAATTTTTGGATATTACAAGGTTATACTAAGGGATTAGTTCATTCGAAACAGCGTAAAAGGATTAATATACCAATGGATTGAATATTAATTAATTTTAGGAATTGACCATAAATCATTGAAATAGAATATAGTTAAACTAATATTTGAATATGTATTTAAAGAGTTCAAGTGAAGTCTGAACCCTAACGCTTTTTAATACTATTATTTTTCACCCCTTTCATTCATTGTTTTGCTTATTTATATTTCTTTTTAATTGAATTTGGATAACTCTCTTTCTTAATTCTCGTGGGACAATACTCTTACTTACTTTTTGTTACTTTTACGATTCAGTGCACTTACCGATTTCACAACACCAACTGATAGAAAACTCCATTTCTCCAAGATAACAATCTTGTGAAATCCTGGAACAGATGCTCAAGCGCTCAACCCAGGGTGCTTAGCCGCTTGTGTAGCAGAGTGTCTCCCCTATTTTTCCCAGCAATGGTCACTTTGGCGCTCTTATAAGGTCGCTCAGGCGCCTCCCGCACAGTATCACGCATAACCTTCCTGGGCTAAGGGCGCACAGGCACTCTACTCAGGGTGCCTAGGCTCTGGTCACCTAAAACAGAATTTGTAGAATTCTGTAAAAGTTATTACTGTTCCATTAAGGAACTAAACAAGATTTAGCTAACCATAGCTAAAATTTAGGTGATTTCTAATCCCTATCATGCTCTCTAACATGTTAGAATCATAAATCACTAACTCAACTCATCAAACATGGATTTAAATTAAATCAAGTCATGGAATCATCCAAAACCTAAAAGCCCACAACTAGGAACATGAACATCCATCAAGCAAAACAAGCTTCCATGGTTTCCAATGAGTTTAAAACACTTTAACTCAACTCTTGGGTGTGAATGCTTATGTCTCTAAGGCATGTCAAAAGGTTTTTGATGATAACAAAAGCAAAAGAGAAGATCAAGCACAAAAGGAAAAATCAAGATCAAAGAAAGAAGATAGAAGGTTTATTTAGTTATAAGACTTAGGATTTTAATGTTAAATGCTCTCAAGATTTCTCAAATGGTTTTTCAATATATATGATTTCAAAATAAATGCGAAATTTCAAAGATAAACATGGCTTTCAATAAAACCTGAGTTTCAACTTTAAATCTAACACTCTTAAAAAGGATTTATGTTTAAACAAGTATCTTGAGGTGTTGGAAATGACTTACAAGCATTATTAGACTTAAAAAATGTGTTCAAAGGCTAATGTAATCGATTACATAATGTTTGTAATCGATTACACATCAAACAGAAAGCATATAATCGATTACATGAACAATGTAATCGATTATAAGCAAGTCAGAGGCCATGTAATCGATTACACAATATATGTAATCGATTACACAAAGCCCAGAAAGGCAAAGAACACGTTCGACGAGTAATGTAATCGATTACATTGATGTTGTAATCGATTACATACAAAGTCAGAAGCCATGTAATCGATTACACTAATAATGTAATCGATTACACAAAACCCAGAAACTCAAAGAACACGTTCGACGAGCCATGTAATCGATTACATGGATATTGTAATCGATTACACAGCAAGTCAGAAGTCATGTAATCGATTACATGGGCATTGTAATCGATTACAAGCAAAGTCAAAAGCCATGTAATCGATTACACCAAGAATGTAATCGATTACACAGAGCCCAGAAAGTACAGAAAACTTTGGAACAATAATGTAATCGATTACCTGAGATATGTAATCGATTACACGCATCCTGACAACGTCCAACGGCTATATTAAATGCATTAAATGCATGCCCAACTACCTCCAACGGCTCTATTAATTGAGAAACTTATAAATACCAAAGTTGGGTTCTTATTTGCGGTTGACCTTGAACCAAAAACTGATCATCATACTTAAAAACGTGAATCAATCCTTAAAATCATTTCTTGCTCTGTTTTCTGATTAAAAACGTGAAAAATCCTTGAGAGCATATTAGAGCTTCAATTTGTAAACACTTGCTCTAGAGAGAGTTTCTTCTATTTCAATCTTATATATTCTGATTAGTGAGGGTGAGGTATCCCTCAAGTATTGTAAGGGTGAGGTATCCCTTGGAAAATAGAGGCTCAAGCTTTTGGGTGAGGTATCCCATATTGTTGAGTGCTCAAGGTTGTAGTGGTTTTTCAAGCACCCATTGAAGCTTGAAGATATAGTGGAAAATCTCAAGGTGTTGCTTGGAGACTGGACGTAGATCACAAGTGGAGTGGTGATCGAACCAGGATAAACTACTGTGTTTGTTTTCTCTAAACCCTCCTCTGTTTATTTCTGTACACTGTTTCATTGGTTTGCTTGGATATTGTCTTCTTGGCTGATACAGTTATTAGTAAAAATATTTATCTCATCTATCTAATTATTTCTAACCATTCAATAGCTTCAACGAAAATTGATTGTCAGACGATTTGCGAAATATTTGTGAACTTATTTTTAACTACTCAATTCACCCCCCCTCTTGAGTATTGAGGCCACTTGGCAACATTGGGATCAAGAACTAAGTTAAGAACTAGGATTTGGCTTACTAAACCAAAAATCCATCTATGAACCCTAAAATCATTCAACATGAACAAAAGAGACTCAATGGATAGAAAACCCCTGTCTCTTTGATCAAAGATGAAGAAGATGATGAAGCCTTAGTTTTCCCCTTCTTTTTTCTTTCCTTTTTTTCCTCCTTCTTTGCTTGCCTTTCCTTTTCCTCTCTTTTGGCAGTTGCAGCTGTTAGATAAGATGAGAGAAAAAAGTGAAAATGAGATAAAATATCTCATCTCAAGCCTTTAAGTAACAAGGTTGAAACACTTGGTCGTGAGTGACTTTGGTCACTTAAGTGGCCATGTGATATATCCCGATCTTCTAAGAACACTTAAATTTCACCAAATCCAGTTTTTTCAAAGCCAAAAAGTTTAAAATAAATCATAGAATTCATAAAAAATTACTATTGCACCAAAACCACAATTTTTCATATCAGTTACTAGTCAACCCAACATTAAAACACACAACCAGTATGCTTAAAAATGCCAACCTAGCTTTGATTATCCTCAGATTTTAACTGTAGCATAGTTCACACATTTGTGACCTAGAACTAAATTCTTCGCATTTAATTCCATTAACTGAGTAGTTTAAGCCATTTTTGGAGCTAATAACTATTATTTCTCACACCTAGTGTTACAACAAAGTGACCAAGCATGCTCAGATAGCCATAAAAATTCAACAGACATGTTAAGCAAGTATTAGACTACCTCTGTAACCATTTACAAGACTAACATGATTATATAGGGTGTTACATTTCTCCCCTCCATTTTAGAATTTTTTCCCCAAAATTTAGTCTCCCAAAACTAACAATTATGATGTATCAAACAAATATAAACTCATATTCAAAAGTTACCTAGCATAGGGTAGAAGGTTACACCTCTTCGTCCCCTCTCAGAATATACACCCTTCCTTGAGCTTGTGGTCTAGAACTGGGTGTATCCCCCTATTTGGGTGCATATTTCCCTACAAAGTGTCCCAATTGACCGCACACATAGCAAACTGCATAAAGTTTGTCATCGTGTGGTCTTCCGCACTTAGGACATTCAGGCTCCACTGCCTCCACCAAAACTTGCTTACCTTTTACTTGTGGGTAACTAGATTTAGAAATGCCTTTTCTAGATCCATTATCCACCTTTTTCTCCTTCTGAAGATTTTGTGATTTTTGCTCAGCTTGAAACTGGAGGTTGTCAAACTCCACGATTCTGCACTTATTCACCAAGGATCAAAAATCTCTAATATCCAAAGGCCTCACTGCTCTTTTAACACTTCCTCTCAATCCGGACTCAAACTTGACACACTTCCAGTTCTCATTCAGATTGAGCCTCATTTGAGAAGAGAACTTGGATAACTCCTGAAATTTCACCTCATATTGCCCAATTGTCATGTCTCCTTGTTGAAGACCAAGGAACTCCATCTCTTTGTCATCCTATAGGCTTTTGGGAAAATATTTCTTCAGAAATATGTTCTGAAATACTTCCCATGTAATCAGCGTCCCTGCTCTTGTAGTCTTCTTGTACCTCGCCACCATTGCTCCGCTTCTCCCCCTAAAATAAAGGAAGTGAAGGATACTCTTTACTCATCCGAGCAGAACATGACCTCAAAGATCTTTTCTATCTATTCCAACCATTCTTTAGCTTTGATAGGATCGTGGTCGCCCTTGAACATCGGAGGTTCCATCTTTCTAAACTCTAAAATATCAAGAAAATTTTGATTTCTCCTAACTGGAAGCTCTTGTGCTGGTGGTGGTACTAGTTGTTAAAGTCCTAAACTTTCTAGTACTCTAGCAGTTACTGCTTCCTGATCTCTCATTGCGTTGGCGGTAGCGGTTGCCTACTCTGTTTGCTGCCTTATAGCATTGGTCATTACCATCATAGTTACGGCTATCTCGGTGCCTTCACCAGGTCTATTCTTGGTTTCTTTGGTTCACCTTTTGGGTGCCATAACTTCCTGTACACATAAAAATAACACATATTGAGCTGCAGTCTCAATACTATGTAATCATGCAACAGTAGCTAACAACACACAATACAAGGCAAGTCATGCAATTTCACTCAAACATCACATGTAAGAAACAAGAAATGCACAACCAACACTAAACATACCTAAGCATAGTCAGTCCAAATCTCAGCTCAACCGGATGAACGACTCTGATACCAAAATGTAACTTCCTAATATTTCTATTTCGATATATCTGACATATTTGAGAATAACAAATACTAATTTTGCTACTTCAAAACATATATCAACTAAACCCATAACATTTATACAAAATAATTATGGAGAGCCACGTTAACAAAAGTTATATATACATCACTACCTCAAAAGGCGTATAGTCATACATAACTTTAAACAACTTAAGCAAATATAAAATATTTACAAGCTCAGTCTAAAAGAGCATTTATACTATGTATCTTCAAAAGCCTTTCTCTTTCCTTTTGATACAGTTCCACCTGAATTTACATGAAAACACAATCGGGGTGAGAAATCACAATTTTTTAGTATAATTATTTCAAAACTAGCATTTATTCATTCAAAAAGAATAAACTAACAACTAGCATCAGGAATAAGTTCACAACATATATAAGATTCACTACTTATTACCAAAAGAATAACTCACATAATAACCCTATGCATTATTCTCAAGCAAACCATATTCCTAAACATGGCACTAGAAGAAAAGTATCAATGATATTATATAACTGCCCATGCAATCGCAAACATCATTGATTAAGGTAACTGCCCACACAATTACCAGGCAAATGCAATGCTTGTTATGTTGCATGTTTATGCCTAACATGTCCTAAGACAGTGGATGTGCAATGAAGTAAAATAGTGTTAGTTCAATGTCATGAAACTCGATTATTCCCAGGAACTCCATTCCTTGTTTTCTCTAAGTAGTATGGCTACAACTATTTAACACTACTTGGGAATGAATGGACTATTCCACCCCATAACAATGAATGTACTATTACCATCTTATATACCACCTGGTAATGAATGGACTATTCTACCCTATAACTATGAGTGTACTATTACCATCTCACATACCATTCGCATATACGTGGAAATAGTAAGTGTGTGAAAAAATATGCAAAGTGATATTTAATACACATTCAACATCATATCGGATACTCTCCTACAAGAGATCATAACCAATGCCCTTAAACATGTTTTTCCTCCTCCACGAGATTTTCCAACTTCAAATTAGGAATACTCACATACTTACACTATGTGTCATCCCCATCACATCACAACATCATAAATGATACTAAATCAATCCCACATGGATCAAGAGTTTAGGTGTTAGCCTATGGCATTCCCAAACTATTAGTTGCCTAAGTTTTCACACTTTTCTCATATATACTAGGTAGTGATTTCCTCCTTGAAATACACTCATTAATGCAATAACACACTTAAAAGGACATATAAGAATAGTTCCAGCTGATACAAAACTCCATTTCTCAATGAAAATAATCTTGTGCAATCTTGGACTAAACGCTCAGGCGCTTAACCTAGGGTGCTTAGGCGCTCGTGTGGCAGAGTGTCTCCCTTGTTCTTCCCAGCGATAGGCCCTCAGGTGCTCTTACAAGGGCGCTTAGGTGCTTCCCGAACAGCATCACACATAACCTCCCTAGGCTGAGGGCACTCAGGCGCTCTACTAAGGGTGCCTAGGCACTGGTTGCCCAGAATAGAATCTGTAGAATTCTGTAGAAGCTGTTGCTATTCCATTGAGGAAATAAATGAGATTTAGCCAACCATAGCCAAATATTAGGTGATTTCTAATCCCTATCATGCTCTCTAACATGTTGGAATCATAAATCACTAACTCAACTTACCAAACATGTAATTAAACTAAATCAAGCCATGGAATCATCCAAAACCTAAAAGCTCCACTACTAGGCACATGAACATTCATTAAGCAAGATAAGCTTCCATGGTTTCCAATGAGTTGAAAACACTCTAACTCAACTCTTGGGATCAAGAATTAAGTTAAGAACTAGGATTTGGCTTACCAAACCAAAAATCCATCCATGAATCCTCTAATCATTCAACATGAACAAAAGAGACTTACTGGATAGAAAACCCCCTACTTCTTGAATCAAAGATGAAGAAGATGATGAAGCCTTAGCTATCCCCTTCTTTTTCCTTTCCTCTTGTTCCTCCTTCTGTGCTTGCCTTTCCTTTTCCTCTCCTTTGACAACTACAATCGTGAGAGAAGACAAGAGAAAAGAGTGAAAATGAGATGAAATATCTCATCTCAAGCCTTTAAGTAACAAGGATGAAACACTAGGTAGTGAGTGACTTTGGTCACTTAAGTGGCCATGTGATATATCCTGATCTGCTAAGAACACTTAGATTTCACCAAATCTAGTTTTCTTAAAGCCAACAAGTTTTAAATAAGTCACAGGATTCATAAAATAATCTTGTTGCACTGAAACCATCATTTTCATATCAGTTGCTAGTCAAATCAGCATTAAAACACACAACCAGTATGCTTAAAAATGTCATGCTAGCTCTGATTATCCTCAGATTTTAACTGTAGCGCAGTTCACACATTTGTGACCTAGAACTAAATTCTTCACATTTAATTCCATTAACTGAGCAGTTTAAGTCATTTCTGGAGCTAATAATAGCTATTTCTCAAACCTAGTGTTACAGCAAAGTGACCATACATGCTCAGATAGCCATAAAATTTTACCAAACATGTTAAGAAAGTATGAGGCTACCTCTGTAACCATTTACAAGTCTAACATAATTATCTAGGGTATTGTAACACCCTGAATTTTGTTTTTTTTTTAATATATATGAGTTTTATAATTTTTATAATTTTTGTGAATTTTATGCATTTTTCTGAATTTTTGATTATTTTAATATTATTTTAGGCTTTATGTGGGCCCGGAAAAATAAAAATTTTTTTAGGGCCGAAAAGTTTCAAAATGTTGATACGGGGTCAAAAGAACTTACTAAACCCGAAACCGAGAACAGTTGATGAATTTTTTTATCTGAGTTTTTATTATCCATTGGATAAAGCTATTATCCATTGTGTAATGTTATTATCCATTGGACAATAACTAGTAGTAACTATTATCCATTGGGTAATAATTTATGAAAATATCTAGAAATATCTACCTTGGTCAAATACGGTGGTTATGATGACTTTATGAAGAACCAATAGAAAGGAAGCTTACTTGTGAAGCTAACTAATGGAAAGAAAGTTTAATTGTGAAGCTAGTTGAAGTCAACAAAGAGGGCTTGACTTTGGTTTGAACTATTGGATGGCAAGACTTGGAGGAGAAGCTTTGCATATCAACCCTTGATCTAATCAATAGTTGTGAGAGCAAACTTAGTAAGGAAGCTTTGGATGTTCACCATTGATCTAATCGATGGTTGTAAAGGCAAGCTCAATGAGGAAGATTAAGATATCCCTTGATTAAATTAATGGTTGAAAATGGTCAAAATTGTCACATTATTCTCTCTCCTACCTAACGGCCATGTAGCTCTCAAATTGGCTAAGTGTTCATTTTCCATTTCATTCAAGAAAACTATCATCTTTTCTCTCAAAAACTACACACCGTTTTCTCTCTTCTAGCTCACGGTTTCCTTCACCCAAAATACATTCCAATCACTCATAAATTAAATAAAGTTTACTACTTAGTCCTAAACATCATTCCAAATAACTTTGAAGTTGTGATCAAGCCTTGATTCCATCATCTTCAAGCTTGATTTTTGGATTCAAATTCTAGGGTTTCAAGGTAAAATTCTTGAAACTTGGTTTCTTAATTGATTCTTGAAATTCTAAGACCATATTTGATCTATGATTGTCTTTTCTTAGCTTTGGATGATAATAAGTTTGTGTTTGCTTTGGTTTTAAGAATCACTTGGTGAAGAAAGTTGATAGAAAAGATCAAATAAAGAGTTTGGGAAACTACATATAATGTAAGAAGGAGATTAACCTCATCAACCATTTGTGGTGGTGAGGGACATGAAATTTGATGTGCTTGTGTGATTGTAATTATTTATCCTATGTGATTTATTGCTTTGATATTATGCATGAACTTGTTAAAGTAGGATTTTTTATGTTTAAACATGTTGTATGCTATGATTTAAGCTTGAAAGGAAAGAAATTTTGGCTCCAATGGCCAAGTGAAGCTCACGGCCTCTAAGCTCTTCAAAGGGGTATCCATTTCAAAAATGTTTTACTAAATGGTAATCTAGAGGATTAGTGATAATAAACCTAATTAAGAATTTATAAAATGAAAATGGAAATGAATATATTTTTATTACTACTAAAGAAATTGATTTTTGGCCATATAGTGAATTTAGGAGTAAAATGTAATTTGGAGACTTTAAAATAATTTATTTATGATGATATAAATAAATTAAAAGGAAAAGGATTTTTATTTAAAATTAAGATAATATGGATTTTTAGAAAAATGGTAGAAATATTGTTTAAAGGGGATTTAATAGGGAAATAATGGAAATAAAGTCTAATTTTGATATTAAATAAGAAAAGTTTTAATTTAAGCTTAGAATATGGAGAAAATGTTTTACGCAATTGAGAATACGTAGAAGAACTTCTACGCGATTTAAAAATGGTAATTTTTAATTACGCGATTGAGAAAATGTTTTAAAATCCCTACGCGATTGAGAAAATGTTAAAAAATCTTTACGTGATTTGAAAACCTAACAAAAAAGTTATGCGATTGTGAAAACATGATAAAAAGGCAACGCGATTAAGAAGAACAACAAGTTTTGTTGTCGGGCCAATATAATGGACTCGGATATATCACTATGTGTTTGTGGCCAATAGTGGCCTATATTATGTATTAAGTCATTGGACATGCATTTATCAAACAGACGATGTCTGGTAAGGCAATTATTGCCTAGGAGTTGAATTACACCTAACTGCTGGTGCGAATTGCGTAGTGTTGTTCACTTGTTGAACTAGGAGGTATAGGAGCACAGGGATTCCATAAATGGATAGTAGGTAGCTCCACCGGGCCGTGGTAACTGAGCAATGCTCCGATGATCTTGACTAAACACTATTCTATTCATGATTTGGCGTAGAATGTCATGTATAATGTCTGATGTGCACTTTGAGAAATTATAACACTTGATCTGAGGCGGCCGATATGCTGACATATCTTCTGGATCATTCTCTTTGAAATTGAGTTTAGCTCCATGGAGTAGGAAATTGGTTCATCATAGATATGCATAGTCAATCATCATTCCGCTGTGATATATATATGCGTTGTGTTAATTATTTGCTATTTGATACTATGATCATATAATGCTATGAATTTATTTGTTAAATGTTGTGTATGAATAGTAGGTTATTTTACTGTCTTTTACTGCCATGATGGTATTGATGTAGGGGATCTCACCTCTTTACTATGTTATTCTGTTTATTTGTATGATTGTTTTAGAGGGTGAAGAAAAAGAGCGAATCGTCTCATTTCTGTCTAGGTTAGTTTGTTGTTGTGGTTACGGCGTCGAGGAGTTTTTTGGGATATGTGAATGTTTTGTTTAGAGGTGGTATGAAAGCTTGGTGCTATGATGCTGATGAGGATCGCACAGTATATATTGGGGTAGTATCTATGAATGTTAGTAGGACTTTCCATGGGGATCCTATGTTTACTTTTCGCGCTTTTGTGCATTTACGTTTTTCTATGCCTATAGAGTTTTTGTGGAGTACTCGTCATGCTACTCCTATGGAGGATTCAGTTGTTTCTTCTGCGTGGACTCCTATTCGTAGCCCTGCGACTCATCAAGGGTTATTGTCTTCTGAGGAGTCAGAGAAAGATCCAGAGGAGGATACGGATGAGTATCCTTTTGACTAGATGTGAGTACTAGGTTAGTTTATATTTGGGCTGTAGTACCTATATAGTTATTTTGAGAACAAAATTGGATGTTTTAAAGTTTTAGATCTTGGTATGTATGTAATGTAAATTATTTTAATTTGGTATATTTTGTAATTTATTTAATTTGTCAGTTTTAATTATCTGCAAAGAAAAAAAATATATTTCAAAAATGTACAAATAATATCATTAATTTTTATAACTTGGTAAATTTTGGTAAGTGAAAATCCGTAAATATGATGCCCTAAAGGGGGTGTTGCAAGTGTTACATTGATTTTTAGTTCTTTAAAAACTATGATACTTGCTCATTCTTAGGAACCGCGTCCCCTTGTATATATTAGGTAGAATAGGCATAAAAGCCCTGACACTACTTGGTGATGTGTGGAATCGTTCCCCTCACAAAGGTAAGAGTACTAATACCAACTGTAACATCCTCTTTTTAGCATGTTAGGCTAGTTTATGGCTACAAAGGAAGCATAATTCTTGATTGACATGTTTGCTTATTTTAATGACAAACTGAGTTAATTTAGGCACTTTGTTGTAACATTGAATGCAAAAAGTAACTTAAAATGACTCAGAAAGTGGAATAAACTGCCTATTTGAGTGAAATAAAAATAAAAATTTTATTTATAAGTTACAAATAAGTGCAAGACGATGTAGTAAAATTTTTAGAGCAAACTAAGTTGATTTGGTTTTTTTAAGCATACTGCGAGTATGCTTTAATGCCGGATTGACCAGTAGCAGATATGAAAATTTGAGAAAATGGTGAAATAATAATTTAGATGAATCCTAGAATTTATTCTAAAGTTGTTGGAAACTTAAAAACTTGATTTAGCAAAATCTAAGTGTTCTTAGCATATATGGAATTTACAGTACATGGTTAAGTGACTTAGGCCTTGTCTTAACCCTGATTTTTATTTCCTTTTCTCTCACGTTTCTGGTCAGATACAGAAATATAAAACCACAATAGACAAAGGAAAAACAAGGAGAAAGGGCAGAAGGAGAAGAGGGAAGAGAAAAAGACAAAGGGCCAGTTGAGGATTGAAGCTCATCATCCAACCTTTGAGGTAGGGGAGTTCCTTCTAAACTTAATTTTCCTCTCCATTTCTTGTGACTTTTAATGTAAGAATGGTTTTGGAAAATAGGTTTAAAGAGTAAAGGTTTGTTTTCTTGGCTTGATACTTATTTTCAATGTTTGAAATCAAATAATTCAGTTCATTGAGATCAAGATGGTTGAGTTTATGCTTTGGTAAAGCTAGAAAGTTGTTTGAGTTGTGGTGTGAAGCGGATAGTGATTAAAAATTTAAGATAAAAATCAATTGTCAGGCCCACCAGAAAATAAAAATCTTACAACTAGTTGTAGCTAGTAAGGGTTGATCCACAGAGAACCAATTCAATCAACACTATTAAACAATTCCCAATTTAAACTCTGATTAACAATAAACAGTAAAAAGGGGGGTTTTGGAGTTTTGATGAACAATGAACAATTTCAAAAACAATAACAATAAATAAACTGAAATCAACAATATAAGAAAATTGGTTAAGAGATTGAATCCACTACTAGATTTATATGATGATGTAAATCCACATATCCTTTTATTCCAACATGCTCAGTTATGTTTTTATGCAATTGTGAGAGTAAATCTCTGTTTTCTTTACATGTTGTCCAATTCAGCAACCGCTCAAATCAACTCCTAATCCCTGATTAGTCATAAAGCAACCGCTCTTACAACTATCCAACAATTACATTAAGATTTAGCAAACCAATCACATTAAGATCTAATCACACACTGGGATTAAATTACTTAGAACATATATTTCTCTAGATCTATTACCGCAAGCACGCATAATAAACCCAGATCTACCACTTTTATAACAGGTAAATAGTACAAAGATAATTATACCCACATGAATATCATACATTCCACTAGATGTACTACTGCAACTGCGCATAATAAACCCAGATCTACCACTTTGAAAGTGGGAACAAGTATAAAAACCTTCATACCAATAATAGATTCAGAAATATATGAATAAAAACATAATTGTGCTGAAATAATCAAATATGCAAGATTCACAACATCAAAACTAGTGGTTTCATCAGCCCCTTAACCAAGGGAGGTTTAGTTACACATAGCTAGAATAAAATCACAAGAAAATTTGAGAAAGAACAACATAAGAAACAAAGTGCAGAAGAAAAACTAAACAGCAAATGAGTTTCTGAGGATTGAGGATGATGGATCTCTGATTGCTCGAACCCGAGACTCCAATCATTGATCCAAGCCTCCCCTCTCCATTCCTTAGGGTTTACAGCTACTTCCCAAGGTCAGAACTCCCTTCAAGACATGCTAAGAGTGTGTTTTTATAGGCCTCAGGGCTTAACTTCTTCAAGAAGGGTCCAAACTTCTCGCAGAAGTTTCAATAATTCATCTACTAGAGCGAATGCACGATCGTGCATGAATACACGGCCTAGGCCGTGCATGGCTCTTTTTGAGTGATCAAAATTCTATTTCAAAAGTCAGATAAGTACACGGCCTAGGCCCTGTACTTTTGCTTGGCCCTGTACTTTTGCACGGCCTAGGCCCTGCAATTTTACGCAAGCCCTGTAATTTGGCTCCTTCATTTTCGGCACCGAATCTTCACAGAAACTTTTCTTTCACTACTTCAAGGGGTGATATTGATCTTCATGAATCCTCAACTCCTTCTTCAAGTGAATACAAAACCTTGTTTAAGGCTAATGAACTACGTCATCCAAAGGTTTCCTGAAAAGTTTAATTCAATTATCAGCTTCTAAAAACACATTTAAGCAAAGTTTCACACTAATGTTCTAACTAGAATTTGATATTAGAAACTTAGCTAAATTATAACAATTAAGCACAAATGGAGTCCAATGAATTAATTGCAAGGCATCTAAGATATAAGAATAATCAACAGATCAATTACCCCCACACTTAGCCTTTTGCACTTCTGGGCAAAAATGTGCAGTTAAACACAGTTTCCCAATAAGCTATACAAATGCAGAACAGTGAACAAAGACCTTTATGTATTCAGTTCTTTAAAGAATTTGAGCAATCAAGAATTCCCTTTCTTAGCAATCCAAATTGGCAAGCAAAATCAATCCAATATCAGGGTTTAATCATTATGACAAATCCTCATTGATAAGCTCTCTCACTCAAGTGTTTCAGGCTTGAATTTTCACTTAACACACTCATGAAAACATGTTCTACCATAGGCTTGTCAAGCCTCTACTTTTCCACCACTTAGACCACATGCATACAGAGATTAAAAGGGCTTTATTCAGGTTGTAATGGGGTCAGGGTCAAGGTAGGATACATCAAAGATAAACAGAGCTAAACCATAGGAATTAGAAGAGCAAAAAAGGAAATATTTTTCAATCGTTACACAAAGAATTTCCCAACAATCTTCAAGTTCAATTTACTTTTCTGTGCCTTTTCCTTTTTCTGACTTTTTTTTTTTACAAACACCTTACATCCTATTCACAATGATATTTTGCCAACATGAAACTTTTTTATATACAAAGTTAGGCAAACACATCATTAATTCAAATACCCCCACACTTATTTAAGAACCAATTTCTAATACAATCATTAGGCTCTTCTACTCCCTAAGGTAAGGTAGCAAAATGGTTTTTCATTTTTTGGCTTAAATTGAGCTTAGATCAAAAGAAAGAAGGTCAATTAGGCTCAAAGGGGTTAAACAAAGGATAAAATGCAAGGATGACTATTTGGCCAGTAGTAATTTAAAAGAAATGTCTTTTTTCATTTCAATTGCATGCAGTGGTCATTAGCAGCTTAAAAGAGAACCAAGACAAGTTCTGAAGAACACATAATCATGAGTAGAATCACACAATCAAAGAATCAAAATAGCCTAAAATTAGCCATTCACAACAAGGCTCAAAAACTCACTAGGTTTTGATTCATCATTTTTAATTAAACCCTTTAATTTTTCAGAATCTCACTCGACAAAATCGATAACCAGAAAGTTCATTCGATCAAGCTCAAAGGTTTATTTTTTTTTTCAAAAATTTGGGTCAATTGCTCAATAATCACAATATTTAAAAGCTCATCAGAAACTTAAAAGCCCAATGGAAAGTACCCACAAGAAAAATTACACAATTAAGATCACATGCACTCATTCTAAGAAAGGCAATTTAGTTTAATCAGTCATTCAATCCCCAGCCATTCAAAACATCAAAAGTATCCATAATAGAACATTAAAGTATCTACACCCCCACACTTAAACTAGGCATTGTCCTCAATGCTACACATATCTAGAAAAAGAAAAATAAACAACAAAGAAGAATGCTACATATATCCAGAAAAAGAAAATAATCAACAAAGTTAAAACATAAACACACGAAATGAAAATGAACAACTATAACCCATAAATCAACAACCAACAGTACTGTTTAAATCAAATCCCAAATGTATAAAATACTGCAAATGTACAATACAATTAAAACTATTGGGATACATCAATGGGGAAATAAGGGGAAATCTACTGTATGCGCCAGAGAATGTCATCCATCTTGCTGTGAAGGGAGGCCATACTCTGGGTGTTAAACTCCTCCCAAACGTGAAATCTATCATCGAGGCTCTGGATGCGTGAGGCATGATCTATCTGTAGGGCATCGACACATGCTATGACATCATGTAGAGTAGTGGGTCGTGCCCTAGAAGAAGACGGACCAGCCTCACCATCAAAATGAGAAGCAGATTCCTGATGTGCAGGCTCATCATCATCATCGCGGTGCTCTGACTGTCATTCTCTCCTCGGAATGGCCTGATTATCGGCTCCCACCGAAAACAGTGCTCCATTCCGATTCTCACATAGGCCCATGTGAATCAGACTGGAGCCATCAATAGCAGAGGAACCCGAAATAGGACTCTCATCAAGAATATCAGCGTCTAAATCAAAGAATTCAACAATAATAGTAACCAATCCCTTTACTAGGATACGACTAGTCAAAGCTATCTCTAGGTGTTTAAATAGGTTACACAACCAATATGACCCATTTACAAGCTCCCCATTAATCATGCAATGTAAGAATAATAATTCAGCTCGACTAATGGTGCCTTGGCTCTCGCCCCTAGCACAGATTGTGTTTGCAAGCCATTTTTGAATGTACCTATGGGCAGTAGACCTAAGTTTGGAAGCTTTGGACTTTCTAGGATCATAATTACTAGAATCAGCAACAGTTAGTGTAGTCCAAACTCTATCAGGCCTAAAATCATTAGGGAGCTAGTTGTGACCTATTGGGAAGTTAAAAATGGCACTAAATTGGTGAACATCTAACTGGTGAGGAATATCAAAATGTTCAAAAGTAATGTCACCTAGCCATCTATCCTGATTACTAAGCGGATACAACTTACGGTTAAAACTAATGATGAATTCTCTAGTTAAGGTAGCGTAGGTCAGTGCACACATTCTAGCAAAGGCACCCCAACCTATGCCATTCAACAATTAAAACACTTCATCATACAGTCCTATTTGCCTAAGTGTATCTGAATCTAAAAATTTTGTGGGAACAACATCCTTAGTCAAGACAGGATGGATATTTACCTCAGGCGGAGGAGATGATTCACGTGGAGGAGGTGAAGGTTGAATAGAAGAACGGTTGAACCCTTGACCACTACTGGCGGTTTGCTTCACACGCTTCCTTAGAGGCATTTTTGAGGATTCTTAACAAGTAGGAATTATTCACAGAGAGGGAGAGGTGGTCACGGTGGTGGAGACAAGGAGAGTGTTTGGGTTTAAAGAAATGGTGAAGAGAGGGGGTTTGTTTAGTGAAAATGGAGTTTAGAAAAGAAGAAATAAAGGATTAGGTAGTGATTTTAAGGTAAAAGATTGAAAAAAAATGGAAGTGGTGATTATGGAGGTGAGTGGTGTGTATGTGGAGAGAGAGAGAAGGTGGTTTGGTGAAAATGGTGAGAAAAATGAAGAAAAATGTAAGAAAAATGAGAGATTGGAGTGATTTGTGAGTGAAAAATGATTGGAAATGGTGGATTTTGCTAGTTGGAATGATGGATTTGAAAGGGAAGAGGGTGGAGGAGATCGAGGGCTACATGGGAAAGGAGAAAGAAATGGGAGAAGAAGGGAAGAAGAAGCCCTAAAATGGGCTCTGGTGAGAATACACAGCCGTGTATACATACACGCCTAGGTTGTGTATAATTATGGTTTTGGGGGCTTTGCTGCGCACGAGCACACGACTGTGTATTGGTACATAGCCTAGGCCGTGTACTTCACTGAGTTTTGATTTTTTTTTTCACACAACTTATGAGTACATGGCCTCCCCTGCTTCTTTTCTATCAAAGACTTATAAGAATACTTCCCCAGATGACTTGTTTCACTTTGAAATGAATTGGAAACTCTTATGCAATGTTGTTCTTTGAAGAATAATCAAAAACGCAGGTCAGGGTCTTTTAAAGTCAGATTCCCAAGACTAAAACTTATCATGCTTGAGGGAATTCCAAAAATCGATGAAGTTCATAAGGCACATATTCATAAGAATGCGTCTCAAGAGATTGACTCTTTACTCAGTCCATTAATCATGAAATACAATTTAACTTTTCAATTGAAGGAAATCATCCCCAAAGAACATGATACAGCATTCAGAAGAACAAAATAACAACACCACAAAAAAAGTAATTTCTAAAGTTTCGCTTGATTTCCATCAAATTCAGTCCACACAATTATCATTTAATCAATCAATGCATTCAAACACATACTCAGCAATCCAAATCTCAATGATTTCTAAAAGTTCTCATGCTCACAATCACAAACAGATCAAGATATATTCTAAGAAACTAATAAAACACAAGATACAAGGGATAAAGAAATCAGATCTGGTTTTCTTGACGATGGGTTGCGTCCCATTGAGCACTTAGTTTATTATCCTCAGCCTGACATGATGATGCTCTCAATGATCTTCATACTGTGGAAGGAGAAGGGTCTTCACTTCCACTTCTGCACTGTCAGGAAGTTCATGATATGGTTTGAGATGGTGCCCATTGACCTTAAATGCTTTGCCAGATATTTCACTCATTATCTCTACTGCACCAAAAGGAAAGACATTAGTTACCACAAATGATCCAATCCATTTAGAACGCAATTTACCTGAAAACAGTTTGAGTTTGAATTAGTATAGCAGCACTTTTTGTCCTTTGTGGAATTCTTTCCTAGAGATCAAGTGGTCATGGAATGCCTTAGTTTTGGTTTTATAAATCAGGGCATTCTTAAAGGCTTCATTTCTCAATTCTTCCAGTTCCAATAACTGGAACTTCCTCTGCTTCCCAGTACCTTCCAAGTCCAGATTGACTTGCTTAATGGCCCAATAAGAGCGATATTGCAGCTCTACAGGTAGATGATAGGGCTTTCCATACACCAACCGAAATGGTGACATGCCAATAGGAGTCTTATAGGCAGTCCTATAAGCCCATAACGTATCCTCAAGTCTCATACTCCAATCTTTATGTGAGGGATTCACCATCTTTTCCAAAATTGATTTTATTTCTCGGTTGGATACTTCGGTTTACCCATTTGTCTGTGGATGATAAGGTGTGGAAATTCTGTGCATCACTCCATATTTCCTTAAAAGAGCATCACATGTTCTGTTGTAGAAATGAGTCCCTTGCTCACTGATGATAGCCCTTGGGGTCCCAAACTTGGAGAAAATATGTGATTTAATAAAATCTGTAACAGTTTTAGAATCATCAGATCAGGTGGCTTTTGCTTCCACCTATTTAGGCACATAATCAACAGATAAGAGAATGTATGAGAAACCAAATGAAAGGGGAAATGGTCCCATGAAATCAATACCCCACACATCAAAAACTTCCACAAAAATGATCAGAGTTTGAGCCATTTAATTCCGAGGACCAATGTTACCTGTTCTTTGACAGCGGCCACAGGACTTATAAAAATTGTAGGCATCTTTAAAGATTGTGGGCCAATCGAAACCACTGTCAAGCACCTTGTTGCCTGTTTTTTTATTGCCGAAATGTCCTGCACAAGCATAGGTGTGACAAAAGGAGAGAATAGAGTGTGTCTCAAAATCAGGAATGCACCTCCTAATGACCTGATCTGCACAATGCTACTAGAGGTACGGGTCATCCCAGATGTAATACTTATAGTCACTCCTTAATTTATCTCTTTGGGCCTTGTTCAAACCCTCCGAAAAGTCCTTAGTAACTAGGTAGTTAACAATGTCAGCATACCAAGGGATTATGGCCTTAACAGCCATCAAATACTCATCCGAAAAAGTCTCCATGATAGGCATTTCTTCCTCTTCAGTTACCAACCTACTCAAATGATCGGCCACCAAGTTTTCACTCCCTTTCTTATCTTTAATCTCCAAGTCAAATTCCTAGAGCAATAAAATCCATCGGAGCAATGTAGGCTTTGTTTCTTTCTTTATCAGAAGATACTTCAAAGCTGCATGATCTGAAAACATAATTACTTTAGAACCAATGAGATATGATTTAAATTTTTCTAAAGTAAAAACAACAGCTAGAAGTTCTTTTTCAGTTGTTGAATAATTGAGTTGAGCATCATTTGGAGTCCTTGATGCATAATAAATGGCATAAGGAACTCTATCAACTCGCTGTCCTCAGACAGCCCCTACCGCGAAGTCACTGGCATCACACATCAGTTCAAATGGTAGTTCCCAGTTAGGTGGCCTAATGATAGGCACAACAGTCAACAATTTCTTGAGCTTAGTAAAAGCTTCCATACAATTCTCATCAAAGTTGAATTGCACATCTTTTTAGAGTAGCTTGCAAAGGGGCAATGAGATTTTAGAGAAATCTTTGATAAATCACCGGTAAAAACCTGCATGGCCAATAAAAGAATGAATTTCCCGCACACTAGTGGGTGGGGGCAAAGAATGCATGACTTCTACCTTAGCCTTATCTACCTCAATTCTCCTAGCAGAAATTACATAACCTAACACAATACCTTCCTCTACCATGAAATGGCATTTTTCCCAATTCAGTACAAAGTTAGTGTTAATGCATCTTTTAAGCACCAATGTTAAATGTTCCAAACAATTTTCAAAACCATTCCCAAAGACACTAAAGTCATCTATAAAAACTTCAATAATATTTTCAATGTAATCAGAGAATATACTCATCATGTATCTTTGGAAAGGTCCCGGTGCATTACAGAGTCCAAAGGGCATTCGCCTGTAAGTAAATGTACCGAATGGACAAGTGAAGGTAGTTTTATCCTGGTCTTCTGGAGCAATAGCAATATGATTATAACCTGAAAAGCCATCCAGAAAATAATAATGAGAATGACCAGCTAATCTTTTTAATATTTGATTAATGAAAGGCATAGGAAAGTGGTTTTTTCTAGTGGCGGCATTCAACGTTCTGTAATCAATGCAGACATGCCACCCTGTTTGTAACCTAGTGGGAATGAGCTCATTTTTAGCATTTTTTCCACACTAATTCCAGATTTCTTTAGTACTACCTGGATCGGGCTTACCTACTTGTTGTCAGAAATGGGGTAGATCATCCCCACACTTAGGAGCTTCAATATCTCCTTTTTCACAACCTCCATCATAGGAGGATTCAACCTCCTCTGTGGGTCTCTCATAGGTTTAGCACCCTCCTCCATTAAGATTCTGTGCATACAAATAGAGGGACTAATACCCTTGATGTCAGCTATTGACCAACCAATGGCTGTCTTATGTTCCTGAACAGTCACCAATTTCTCTTCTTGCTCTTGGGTGAGTGACTTTGCAATTGTTACTGGAAGAGTGTCTTTCTCCCCCAAGAAGATGCATTTAAGATGATCAGGCAGTGCTTTCATTTCCAATTTAGGTGCCTACATAATGGAAGGTTGAGGTATATCAGTAGTAACAGGTAAATTAACAAAAGTTACCTCATGCTCTTCTGGAGTAGAAGAGAGCTCTTATAAGGCAGCAACAATTTCATCAATGTCTTCACTCCATGGCTCTTCTTCATCCTTCTTCTTTTCCTCCTGTACATCTAAGCTCTGAGTTAGAATTGTATCAAGAGCATCAGAATGGTCAGAATCAAAAGCTGTAGAAATTAAAGAATCAAAAGGATCAAAAGAATCAATTAAACAAGCAGAGTGCATATCACTTGGGTATCTCATAGCTTCAAAAATATTGAATCTAATTAATTCCCCATCAAATTCCATTGTTAGAGTTCCTGAATGCACATCAATTTTGTCCACGCAGTCTTCAAAAATAGTCTCCCCAACAAGATTGGAGTAGAGTTGGGAGACTTGTCCTCTTCCATGTCCAATACATAGAAGTCTGCTGGAAACACTAATTCATTCACCTGCACTAAAACATCTTCAACCACACCTTTTGGGTATGCATTAGATCTATCAACCAATTGAATAATAACACCAGTAAGTTCTAAAGGACCCAAGTATAAAGATGCATAAATAGAATATGACATGACATTTATAGATGCACCTAAATCAAGCATTACCCTCTCAAACCTTGTGTTACCTATAGTGCATGGTATGGTGAATGTGCCAGGATCCTTACATTTAGTTGGGAGTTTCTTTTTTATCATAGCTGAAACATTTTCTCCCACTTGGACCCTTTCATTTCCTTTCAATTTCCTCTTGTTAGTACAAAATTCTTTCAAAAATTTTGTATACCTAGGTACTTGCTTAATTGCATCTAACAAAGGGATATTAACTTCTACCTTCCTAAAAGTCTCCAGGATCTCTTTTTCTGCTTCTTCTTTCTTAGTCTTTGCCAACCTACTAGGAAAAGGAGCTTTAGTAACATATTTAGGAGGGGTTCAGAATTACTTACCTTAGGGGCTTTGGAGCTTTGCCCCTTTTCATTTGCTTCCTTAGGTGGTTCATCTTTCTTTTGAATGTTGGGTAGAACAGATGTAGGCTCATCCATTATCTTTCCGCTTCTCAATGTGACAACACTAGCATTTTCCCTTGGATTCACTTCTGGCTGTGAGGGTAGTTTCCCTGAAGCTTGGCTTTGAAACTTGTTGAATTTCGTGGACAACTGCCCTATCTGATTTTATAAGATATTGATTGCAGTCCTTGTTTCTTACCAGAATTGCATGTTATCGGTGGCCATCTCTTTCACCAGTTCCTCTAGTGAAGGCTCAGGTTGCTTGGGAGCTTGAACTTGCTACTGTCTCTGAAGGAAAGGTGCTTGCGTTTGTTGGAATCCTGGAGGTCCATAAGCTGGAGGTTGATTCTAAGGTTGCTTTTCATAACTGAAATTAGGATGATCTTTCTAACCCGGATTATATGTGTTTAAGTAGGGGTTGTAATTTTTTGAGAGTCTAGCATATCCCCCTACTACTCTTACCTCCTCATTTATGTCCTCTTGGAGAGTGGGACACATATCAGTGGGATGTCCAGATAAACAATAAATCCCATAAACATGAACTGGTTCTTTCCCTTTATCCATTAACCGCTGAACCATAGTAGTCAATTGAGTCATTTGCTGCTGTAGACTGGTTTTCTCTACTTCTTTCACTTCTCTTATTCCAATGTTATTTCTAGAGTAGAACTGTTGAGTATTAGCAGCCATTCTTGAGATCAAGTTTCTAGCTTCTTGAGGAATTTTATCAACCAATGCTCCTCTGCTAGCAGCATCAATCATGTTGAGATCCATCACTTGTAAACCTTCATAGAAATGCTAAATTAAGAGCTGTTCACTTATTTGATGATGAGGGCAGTTGAAACATAGCTTCTTAAATCTCTCCCAGTAGTCATAAAGTGATTCCCTATGCCTTTGTTGAATACCACAGATTTATTTTCTGATTGTTGCGACTTTTGAGGCTGGGAAGTATCTGTCTAAGAAAGCTCGAGCCATGTCTTGCCATGATTGGATGGATCCAGGTGGCAAATAGTAAAGCCACTCATTAGCAGAATCTTTTAGTGAGAATGGAAAAGCTCTTAGCTTGACTTGCTCTACATGAATTCCTACAGGCTTTATTCTAGAACATACCACATGAATTTCCTTCAAGTGCTTGTTGGGGTCCTCTCCTAGTAATGCATTGAAAGATGGTAAGAGATGGATTAAGCCTGATTTCAATTCAAATGCCTCTTCATTTTCAAGAATGTCTATGCATAGAGGCTGTTGATCCAGATCTGGAGCACCCAATGCCCTTAAAGTGTTTTCTGCCATTGTCACCTCTTCAAATATTTCAAATAGCTCAAATGTCTCTGAACTCGATAGATCAATGTAACGGGCAGCTTTAATGTCAGCAGATGTGAGTTAGAAATTAGTTGGATAGAAGGCAAATTGAGCATGTGAGTTGAGTTGATCAATATAATTCCTCAAATTCTGCAATCCCTCATCTAACCTTTCAATGGACATCAACACCTACAAAACACTCAGAAAGAAAGAATCAAAAACTAAAAATAAAATAAAAACAGAGTAAAAATAGGAAATAAATTAACAGTGTAATTGAAAAATTGGTTCCCCGGCAACAATGCCAAAATTCTTGGTGTGACGCGGATAGTGATTAAAAATTTAAGATAAAAATCGGTTGTCAGGCCCACCAGAAAATAAAAACCTTACAACTAGCTGTAGTTAGTAAGGGTCGATCAACAGAGAACCAATTCAATTAACACTATTAAACAATTCCCAATTTAAACTCTGATTAACAATAAACAATAAAAAGGGGGGCTTTTGGAGTTTTGATGAACAATGAACAGTTTCAAAAATAATAACAATAAATAAACTGAAATCAATAATATAAGAAAATTGGTTAAGAGATTGAATCCACCACTAGATTTATATGATGTAAATCCACATATCCTTTTATTCCAACATGCTCAGTTATGTTTTTATGCAATTGTGAGAGTAAATCTCTGTTTTCCTTACATGTTGGCTGTAACACCCCAACTTTTGGGATAATTACAATATAGTCTTGAAATGTACTGTTTTGTGAATTCTGTGAGTAGTAAATTAAATTTGACTGTTTCGTGAGTGTATTTGATTGTTGTATGTGAATTGCTCCGAGCTAGGAAAATAATAATTTTTTGACCGGTAAAATCTTATTTTAATTAATTGGAGCTAAGGGATCTTACTAAATCCAATTCTGATTTATATATATATTAATCTCTTAATTTTTAGAATTTAACTGTGTAATAAAATAATTTTATATTATTATAATATTATTTTATGTTACAGTACCTACTGTCTCAAAAATAGTAGAAAACTGCTTCAAAATGACCATGGACCCTTAAAAGTCTGTGGGACCCGCGTTTAGAAAAGCAATCAACGATTCTGACTGGACAAATTTCTAAGCTAATGGGAGCAAGTCAACGAAAGTGGCTTGACTAATTTGAACCAATAGGAATAGGTCAACGAAAGAGGCGTAGACTTTAATATGGACCATCGGATGAAAACTTAGTTGGGAAGCCTTTAACCTTAACCGTTGATCAAATCAATGATGAGATGAGAATTCAAGTTTTATGACTAATCAATATCCACCTTAGATTACTTCTAGGGCTAAGAATTAAAGTTGAAATCAATGGTTAAGATTAAGTCAAACATAGTGGCTTGAATTTGATTAGTAGCTAATTAAACCTAATTTGGTTAATCTAATTACCTAATTAGCAAACTAAGTAAACTAACTTAGCTATTAATTAGTTAAAATCTAAATACTAATTAGATATCCTAATATTGTTTAGAGATTATAATATATGCTAATATATATTAAACTAATTAGTTATATGATTAGAATGTTACTTAAGTGTTATTAGGAGATTTAACCTAATTAATTTCCTATTTAATTAGCATCTACTTAGCTTGTAATTAAAACCAATCCAAGCCCCCTAAACCCAATGAGCCCCACGGCCATGATGGCTAAATGGGTAAGCTTTCACAAGTTCTACATGGTTCTTGAACCATCCATGACATAAGCCATGTGCTTGCTTAATGTGAACACAATTAGATATTTATCTATTCAAATTAAACACTCAACCTCACCCACACTCACCTCATGGCAGCCCCTCCCTTTTGTCTCTCAATATTTACTTTTTACATTTATCACAATTCAAGCTTTCATTTCTCTCAAAACACCAAAAAAACCCAAGCAAACTTTCTCTTTCATTTTCCTCTCTATATTCGGCCAACACCCAAAACCATACAACCAATCTTCTATAATTTTACCTCTTCACTCTTCTTAGACCAAAATCATATTCTAAACACTTTTCCTTCACAAGGTTTTGCCAAAAACCTACTCTATTTAGTTCAAAATCCAACCTTTTGTTCACTTTCCTAAGGGTAAGTTTTGATTCTTTGGTTTAAAGTTTGGTTTTTGATTATCTAAACCATGATTGTTCCATGGTTTTTTAATCTTGATCCTTATATGTGTTTTTACTAATTATTTAAAGATTATTAGGATTTTGTGTTGATTTTAAAGAAAGCAAGGAGAAGGAGAAGACTAGCCAATCTTTGTCTTCAAGAGGTAAGAGGGAGATTTAATCTCATCAACCCTAAGTGGTGATGGAAAAATGGATTGTTTGTGTATAAAGAATGCATAAGGATTCATTTGTGTGGTTGTTTATTGTTTTTATTATTTGTGTGATTGTTTAAGTGCTTTCCTATTTGTGATTTATTTTTGCTATGCATGTCTATAGCTTTAAAATATATTGTATGTGTTTATAATTGTATATTTATTAAAATAGGATGTGAATAACATGTAACGATTTGCATGAGTGTTCCAAAGAACACATTGAGGCTCACGGCCTTACCATCAAACAGAGAACCAAAATGTTCTCAACCATTTTCCAAATCCATGATTTAAAGAATCTAGGTAAAATAATAAATTTAAAATGATTTAGATTAATTATGGCCAACATGCCATTCCACGTAAAATTGAATGCCATTTTATTATCTAAGATATGTTAGATAATTGATTTACAAAAGAATTTGATTCCAATGAATCTTTGAGAAAATAAAAGGAATGAACTTAGTTCTAGAATTCTAAAATTAGCAGAATATGTAATTAGCAGAATTCATTATAAGTAAGAAATAAAGCGAACGCTTGAAAAATATTAACGTAGAGCTCACTCTCTAAGTTTTGAAGCGCGTTAGCAAGTTTCAAAGTGTAACTGATGGGTAATATTAAAATAAACAGAATTTAGAGGAAAACGTTAAAAATACCTTATACTGATTTTATAGGCAAAATGCTACCAAAATTTACTAAAATTAGACGAATAAAATGAAAAGATATCATACTATATTTATAACATAAGGAAAATACTCTACGTATTTTAAATGTATTAGATATAGTTTACACATATTTAAATGATGATTTTAAGCTATTCAGTTAAGAAAATAATTCAAAAATCTTACGCGATTGAGAAAATGATTTAAAAACATTACACGATGTTCAAAAAATGTCAAAATATATTTACGCAATTTTAAAACGTTTGTGAAAATAACACGATTATGAAAATGCGATAAAATTTCTACGCGATTAAATGATACAGTGAGTTTTACTGTCGGGCCAAAGTGGTGGACCCGGACATGTGAGATAGTACTGTCAGGTGGGATAGGCTATATTTTGGAATATTGTGACTAAGGGAATTTTCGTAAATATGGTAAAATCTGGATATAAAGGGTATTTTTATAATTTTAAATCATGCTTAGAGTGTTATGTCAATTTGGTTGATAATTGGCGATTGATTGATGAGGCGAATTACACCGGGTTGTGGTGTGATAGGCGTAGTGTGGTTCATTATAAGAACTTGGAGACATTAGTGTGCGGAGAATTCCACATGGGTACAGTGGGTTGCTCCTCTGGGCCGTGGTAACGGGCAACACACTAATGATCTTGACAAGCACTGTTCTTAATCAAGGTTTTGAGAAGACTATTATGTACAATGCCTGTAGTACACGATGTTTGGACTGTGTACTGCTACACGATGTTTGGACTGTGGGCTATAGACACAACGTTAGACAGTGCAATAGTTTGGTTGGGCAGCCATAAGTACTATTAGTTCTTTTTGGATCATTCTCTCAGATATCCGTGTTTAGTTCCATGGAGTAGGAACGAGTCGGTGTGTGTTCATGCATTATCTGCATTTTACTGTTTACCATAATCTGTGATAAAATGTATGATCTATTGCTTTGATATATTATGCATGATATATTGGTATGTGTTATTTTAATATTTGTTGTATTATCGTTTTCTTTATTGCCATGCGAGTAATGATGTAGATTGTCTCACCTCTCTATATGCTTTTCTCGATGTTATTATATTATTTTCGTAAAGAGTTTGAGGAAGAAGAGGAACAGCCTCTTGAGATACAGTATCCGGACGAGCGACAGTCGGGCGAGTTGTACGAGGAAGAAGAGCCAGTAGATCATTTTCACCATCAAGACTGATCTTGAGATCATGGCATTGCCGGGATTTTTCGGGTTTGTGAGACTTGAGTTTCACGGAGGTTTCGAGGCCTAGCGTATGCGAGTGGATAGAGGAACAATTGTCTACGTGGGGCGTTTGACTGTGTCCCTATGCCACTGACTCTTAGGCATTACTGGCAAGGAATCTTTCATGCGCCTAGTGAGCTCAGTAGTGAGTCAACAGCCCGGACTCGTGTCCGTGGAGCAGTAGGACCTCCAGGAGTTCTGTCTTTCGATGATCTTTCTGAGGATAATCCATCGGAGGGTTAGAAATCTTTAAGGTGCACTTGGGCAATACTATGTTTTAGTTTTATGTCAACTCTTTACTGCTTTGTTAAATATTTGTAGATGTAAATTACTTGTATAATTAAGACAAATCATATGTATATTATGGGTGATTATACTTTGTTTTATTTTGTGCTCTGTGTTATTTATTTAATGCTATAAGTATAAAAGGAGAAAAAAAATTTACCACTAATATTAATTACGTATCAAAAGTTTTATAACTTGGGTAAGAATTTTATTTTATTTTATTGCATCATAAATGTGACACTCCCACAAGGGTGTTACATTGGCCAATTCAGCAACCGCTCAAATCAACTCCTAATCACTGATTAGTTATAAAGCAACCGCTCTTACAACTATCTAACAATTGCATTAAGATTTAGAAAACCAATGACACTAAGATCTAATCACACACTGGGATTAAATTACTTAGAATATATATTTCTCTAGATCTATTACCGCAACCGCGCATAATAAACCCAGATCTACCACTTTTATAACTAGAAAATAGTACAAAGATAATTATACCCACATGAACATCATACATTCCACTAGATCTACTACCGCAATCGCGCATAATAAACCCAGATCTACCGCTTTGAAAGTGGGAACAAGTATAAAAACCTTCATACCAATAATAGATTTAGAAATATATGAATAAAAACATAACTGTGTTGAAATAATCAAATATGCAAGATTCACAATATCAAAACTAGTGGTTTCATCACCCCCTTAACCAAGGGAGGTTTAGTTACACATAGCTAGAACAAAATCACAAGAAAAATTGAGAAAGAACAACATAAAAAGCAAAGTGTAGAAGAAAACTAAAGAACAAACGAGTTTCTGAGGATTGAGGATGATGGATCTCCGATTGCTTGAACCCGAGACTCCAATCTTTGATCCAAGCCTCCCCTCTCTGTTCCCTAGGGTTTACAACTGCTCCCAAGGTCAAAACTCCCTTTAAGACGTGCTAAGAGTGTATTTTTATAGGCCTCATGGCTTAACTTCTTCAAGAAGGGTCCAAACTTCTCGCAGAAATTTTAATAATTCATCTACTGGAATGAATGCACGGCCATGCATGAATACAGGGCCTAGGCCGTGCAAAAGTACAGGGCCTAGGCCATGTACTTCTCTGACTTTTGAAATAGAATTTTGATCACTCATACAGAGCGATGCACGAAAATTCTTGGTGTGAGGAGGATAGTGATTAAAAATTGAAGATAAAAATCAGTTGTTAGGCCCACCAAAAAATAAAAACCTTACAACTAGTTGTAGTTAGTAAGGGTCGATCCATAGAGAACCAATTCAATCAACACTATTAAACAATTCCCAATTTAAACTCCGATTAACAATAAATAGTAAAAAGGGAGGTTTTTGGAGTTTTGATGAACAATGAACAGCTTGAAAAATAATAACAATAAATAAATTGAAATCAATAATATAAGAAAATTGGTTAAGAGATTGAATCCACCACTAGATTTATATGATGATGTAAATCCACATATCATTTTATTCCAACATGTTTAGTTATGTTTTTATGCAATTGTGAGAGTAAACCTCTGTTTTCCTTACATGTTGGCCAATTCAGCAACCGCTCAAATTAACTCATAATCATTGATTAGTCATAAAGCAACCGCTCTTTCAACTATCCAACAATTGCATTAAGATTTAGAAAACCAATAACACTATGATCTAATCACACACCAGGATTAAATTACTTAGAACATATATTTCTCTAGATCTATTACCGCAATCGCGCATAATAAACCTAGATCTACAACTTTTATAACTGACAAATAGTATAAAGATAATTATACCCACACGAATATCATACATTCCACTAGATCTACTACCACAACCGTGCATAATAAACCCAGATCTACCACTTTGAAAGTGGGAACAAGTATAAAAACCTTCATACCAATAATAGATTCAGAAATATATAAATAAAAACATAACTGTGTTAAAATAATTAAATATGCAAGATTCATAACATTAAAACTAGTGATTTCATCACCCCTTTAACTAAGGGAGGTTTAGTTACACATAGCTAGAACAAAATTAAAAGAAAAAATAAGAAAGAACAACATAAGAAACAAAGTGCAGAAGAAAAACTAAAGAGCAAATGAGTTTATGAGGATTGAGGATGATGGATCTCCGATTGCTCGAACCCGAGACTCCAATCTTTGATCCAAGCCTCCCCTCTCTGTTCCCTAGGTTTTATAGCTGCTTCCCAAGGTCAGAACTCCCTTCAAGACATGCTAAGAGTGTGCTTTTATAGGCCTCACGGCTTAACTTCTTCATGAAGCATCCAAACTTCTTGCGGATGTTTCAATAATTCATCTACTGGAGTGAATGCACGGCCGTGCATGAATACAGGGCCTAGGCCATGCAAAAGTACACGGTCATGCAAAAGTACAGGGCCTAGGCCGTGTACTTCTCTGACTTTTGAAATAGAATTTTGATCACTCAAACAGAGCCATGCACGAAAATTCTTGGTGTGAGGTGGATAGTGATTAAAAATTAAGATAAAAATCAGTTGTCAAGCCCACCAGAAAATAAAAACCTTACAACTAGTTGTAGTTAGTAAGGATCGATCCACAGAGAACCAATTTATTCAACACTATTAAACAATTCCCAATTTAAACTCTGATTAACATTAAACAGTAAAAAGGGGGTTTTTGGAGTTTTGATGAACAATGAACAGTTTCAAAAACAATAACAATAAATAAACTGAAATCAACAATATAAGAAAATTGGTTAAGAGATTGAATCCACCACTAGATTTATATGATGATGTAAATCCACATATCCTTTTATTCCAACATGCTCGTTATGTTTTAATGTAATTATGAGAGTAAATCTCTATTTTCCTTACATGTTGGCCAATTCAGCAACTGCTCAAATCAATTCCTAATCACTGATTAGTCATAAAGCAACCGCTCTTACAACTATCCAACAATTGCTTTAAGATTTAAAAAACCAATTACACTAAGATCTAATCACACACCGAGATTAAATTATTTAGAACATATATTTCTCTAGATCTATTACCGCAACCGCGCATAATAAACCTAGATCTACCACTTTTATAACTGGAAAATAGTACAAAGATAATTATACCCACATGAACATCATACATTCCACTAGATCTACTACCCCAAATGCGCATAATAAACCTAGATCTACCACTTTGAAAGTGGGAACAAGTATAAAAACCTCCATACCAATAATAGATTAAGAAATATATGAATAAAAGCATAACTGTGTTGAAATAATCAAATTTGCAAGAATCACAACATCAAAACTAGTGGTTTCATCACCCCCCTTAACCAAGGGAGGTTTAGTTACACATTGCTAGAACAAAATCACAAGAAAACTGAGAAAGAACAATATAAGAAACAAAGTGCAGAAGAAAAACTAAAGAGCAAACAAGTTTCTGAGGATTGAGGATGATGGATCTCCGATTGCTCGAACCTGAGACTCCAATCTTTGATCCAAGCCTCCCCTCTCCATTCCTTAAGGTTTATAGCTACTTCCCAAGGTCAGAACTCCCTTTAAGACGTGTTAAGAATGTGTTTTTATAGGCCTCAGGGCTTAACTTCTTCAAGAAGGGTCCAAACTTCTCGCAGAAATTTCAATAATTCATCTACTGGAGCGAATGCACGGTCGTGCATGAATACACGGCCTTGGCCATGCATGGCTCTGTTTGAGTGATCAAAATTCTGTTTCAAAAGTCAAAGAAGTACATGGCCTAGGCCTTGTACTTTTGCACCGCCGTGTACTTTTGCACGGCCTAGGCTCTGCAATTTTACACAAGCCTTGTAATTTGGCTCCTTCATTTTTGGCACCGAATCTTCGCATAAACTCTTCTTTCACTACTTTAAGGGGCGATATTGATCTTCATGAATCCTCAACTCCTTCTTCAAGTGAATACCAAGCCTTGTTTAAGGCTAATGAACTCCGTCATCTAAAGGTTTTCTAAAAGTTTAGTTCAATTACCAGCTTCTAAAAACACATTTAAGAAAAGTTTCACATTAATGTTCTAACTAGAGTTTGATATTAGAAACTTAGCTAAATGATAACAATTAAGCACAAATAAAGTCCAATGAATCAATTACAAGGCATCTAAGATATAGGAATAATCAACAGATCAAGTTGATGTTTAGGTTTAGAGTAAGTGAGTATGAGAATTTCATCATTGATTCAAAATTAAGTGAATCATTAAGATGTATGAGTCTTGTTTTTCTTTTTGGTTTAGGGGCGCTACCCAGAGCCTCGCCCATTGATCGAGCAGCGGGACCCCCATGGTCGAGGCGCTGCCATGAACCTCGATCCCCTTTGCGTCGTGTGTGTTATTTGAAAATGTGATATTCTATTTTATTTTTATGATTCATAAAATAATAATGTATTATTGTTTAGAGTTTATATGTTCTTTGTGGTTTATGGTGCATGGTTATGGCCTTAGCCCTCTTTTTATGCTTTTTTTTTATTAATTTTAAAACAAGGCCTGTGTGTCGTGCCTTTCTCTCTACATTCTGGTTGTACATTCTCTTCTCACCTAACTCCCCTTGTATGCAAATTGAGGTTTCTTTATAATTTGTAATGTAGTCTTGATGTGGAGGCAAGAAGGTGGTATCAAATGAGGACATTGGTGAGAGGCGCTTAGTGAAGCTGTTTGCTCTCTATGTTTAGTTAATGATACTCTCATTGTCTTGGGAGAATCATTGCATTAGGGGCCATAACCATGTCACTTTTATTATATGCTTTCTATGTATGAGATGTATGGATGATGTTTATGGTATGTTAAATAGTTTAATAAATGGTGAGATCTAATAATAATTATAAAATTCCTTCAAAACAAACATTAAGTTATTATTTGATGCCTTCCAATGGGTGATACTCATTAAGACTAGTATTGATTAAGTGTATGTCTGCCAAATCAAGATGCCTTTATCTATATTAGTAAGACGCAATGCGATAAAGGTAATATCCAATTGTCAACCATTGGGTCCGACTTAACTAGGCCATTTCAATAGGATTGAAGTCTTAGAGGCATGAAATTGAGCTTTAGTCCATTAGATAGATTAGAATAAATGTTATTCACCTAACAATCCAAGAGTTGCATGTGATGTAATTGGAAAGTGTTTCCTACCTAAATAACCAAATTTTAGATATAGATCACAGAGACTGCTTGGCCTAAATCAGAGTATATACATAGACAAATTATTAAGATGATTTAATATACATGAATCCAAGAAAGGACTCTTACTTATGTCACATGGTGTAAGCCTATCTAAGGTTCAATCCCCTTCCATCCAGGATGAGAGGGATCATATGAGCGAGATTCCATATGCATCTGCAATTGGATCTATCATGTATGCCATGTTATGAACTCGACTAAACATCTCGTATGCTTTGAGCATGACAAGCAGGTACTAGTCTGATCCCGGTGAAAGTCACTGGACTGCTGTCAAGAACATCCTTAAGTATTTAAGAAGGACTAAGGATTCATTCTTGGAATATGGAGTCAAAAAAGAGCTAGTTATAAAGGGTTACACTGATGCTAGCTTCCAAGCTGATAAGGACGACTACATATCGCAATCAGGTTATGTTTTTTGCCTAAATGGTAAGGCTGTGAGGTGGAAGAGTTCAAAGCAGGAGATAGTCGCCGATTCTACCACATGGGCTGAGTATATTACTGCTTCCAATGTAGGAAAGGAGGTTATTTGGATCCGGAAGTTCATTGCTGAGCTTGGCGCAATTCCTAGCATTATGGACCCAGTGGACCTCTATTGTGATAATAATGGAGCCATTGAACAAGTTAAGGAGCCTAGATCTCACCAACGATCCAAACATATACTTAGGCGCTTCCATCTCATTTGAGAGATCATCGATAGAGGAGATGTGAAGATATGCAGAGTACCAACAGATGATAACTTAGGCTCTAGTGCAAGTAGGAGATTATTGGTGTTTGCCCTAGAGGCCGATATATTTTGATGGTACTTATATACATTGTATTATGCTATTTTTTTTAATATATGAGATATTTCATTTATTGTGTTATTTATGATAAACATAATAAAGTCCTTAGAATAGTAAATTTGATGCCATAGGACTTCAAGTGGAAGACTTGAACATGAGATCCTATTGGATAAAATTAGAACACTATTCTTAAATGTCCCTAGTCAAGTATTATTGTTAATTAGGAAAACAATAATGCATTGAGATTAGTATGTGCGTAGATGATGACCACATTTCACGGGTCATGGATATAAGATATCAAGTCTTCACATGGGTACATATTAGAGTAATGATGTATTGGACTGACCCGCCATGAGAATGCTACACGGATCCTTACATAAGTGTCATAAGCGATTCTCATAGTGATAATGGTGTATGTGGTCCTTTGACCTGAAATCACTGTGATTCCTACATAAGGGGTTATGTATTTTAATGCCATCAAATGTCATATGTAACAAGGTAATTATAAAGTTAGTTATTGTTATACTGCGAATCATGCAGAAGGATATGAGTGACCTAGATGGGATTTGTCATTCCTACATAACAGGAGCAATATCTTCGGGGCCCCTGATTGAGTGAGACTGCGAAATGTATGGCCACGCTCAAATGAGTCAATATAAGATATTGATCTCATTTGTTGTTACAAAATTTACTTAAGTACTAGGAAACAAAGGATTGAATTATACAAGGGTGACGCATTCCATGCCTTGTGTTCAATCTAGATATCTTGACAAAGGGACTAAACTACATGGAAACATTAGTCACAAAAAGGTTATGCCAAATCATTGACATTCTCATTACTTGGGTAGTAGCGATGTGTTGCTAGATACCGCTCACTGCTTGTAATATTAAAATGGAATTTTAATATTACTACTAATGTAATGAGAACCTATAGGGTCACACACATAGAGCGGACTAAATTGGAGCAATAAGAATTCAAGTTGGACTCAGATTCCATCATGGGCGTAACTCATAACAGATGAGTCCAAAGGCTGCACAGCTAACCCTATTGCTACTCATACTCACTTAAGGCAATCACTATTATAAATAGTACTAATAAAGGGGCTGCCAAGCACGCATAACAGAACCCTAGCCACACCTACAGAAACAGTGAGCGAGAGAGTGATAGGTTTTTCTTCTCTTTGCAGCTAGCGCTATGTCAGAGACGTGAGACTCCTTTTTGTGGACGTTGGATGTTCGTGAGTCCGTTCGTGTGTATACTGCAGAGACATCATCGTTGTTACGATGTTAGTGATTCACGTTGTTTGTTTTTCATCTCGCTTCAAGAGGTAAACTCAAAAACACGGATCATGGTCTCTTTTCGCATGAATCCTTGGTGGCATTTTCTTTTGTTCCGTTGCGTTATGTATCTATAATTCCCAACAAGAACTTCTTCAATCCTTGGAAATTCTTGAGTAGAAATGGATTTTGTGATGGATTACAAGGACTCAGTCAGGCCACGATGCCATTTGGGTTATAGTGGACAGATTGATGAAATCTACACACTTTTTAGCTATAAAAGCTAATTGGCCATTAGATAGATTAGCCCAGTTAAATCTCCAAGAGAGAGTCAGATTGCATAGAATTCCCTTTAGTATAATATCAGATAGAGACCTTAGATTCACATCTAGATTTTGGGGAATATTGTAAAAAGTTTTTGGGATAAAGTTAAAGTTTAGCACAGCCTACCATCCATAGACAGATGGCCAAACTGAGATAACCATCTAGACTCTAGAAGATATATTGAGAGCATATGTGCTCGACCAACAAGGAAGTTGGGATAGGATTTTACCCTTAATAGAGTTTTCCTACAACAATAGTTACCATACCAGTATAGGAATGTCACCTTATGAAGTATTGTATGGCAGAAAATGTAGATCACCCTTATGTTAGTATGAAGCAGGGGAACAAACTATCCTAGGACTAAACTTAGTACAATAGACCATAAGGCATGTTAAGATGATCAAGGATAGAATGTGAGCAACCCAAAGTAAGTAGAAAAGTTATGCAAATGAGAGAAGGAGACCCTTGGAATTCAATGAAGGAGAACATGTGTTCCTTAGAGGCACTCCTACTATAAGAGTTAGTAAAACCAGAAAGTTGACTCCTCAATTTCTCGGTCTCTTCCAAATTCTGAAAAGAATCGGACTGGTTATTACTAATTATCTTTACCCCAGTTTGTCAAACCTCTATAATGTTTTCCATGTTCCCTAACTCCGAAAGTATAATTCGAATCCTTCACACATTCTGAAAAATGAATCAATATAGTTAAAAGATAATTTAACTTATGTGGTTAAACTTGTAAGGATCATGGATAGGGCTATGAAAGAACCTAGAGGGAAACAAATTCCTTTAGTAAAGGTGTTATAAGAGGGAGGTGACTCAGAAGAGGCCACATGGGAGCTCGAATCCCATGTGATAAAAGATCTCATATGGAGCTTTTTGAATGAGGTAAGCAAATTTTAAAGACAAAATTTATAAATAAGGAGGGATTATAACATTCTCTCTAACCTAATATACTTAATCAGGGTTATGGAAGCTCATTAATATTGGTACAGGTCACTTGTTAATTATAGAAATTATTTGGATTAGTTTGAGCATAAAACTATAACATTGAATGTGAGAAATAACTCATTTAAATCTGGATTCTTGAGTAAATAACTGAAGAAATAGAAATAAATAAGGAATATTTATGTCTAAGCTATGAATAATTAGAATGGATATCTGAAAGCTTCTTAATTCAATTCTATAGGTTTAATTCAACCCAGGAAAGAATAATGAAGCTTAGAGACTGATATTGTAATATAAGAAAAGTGGTGGAACAATAATATAGAAAATAGAATGAAATCCTATAATTTTCTATGATACCTATGAAGGTTAGAAAATTTGTTTCTGAAAGACTAAAGTGTTTTTAGTAAATATAAGATTTACAATTGGATTTCATTTTTATGATACTCTCCCCATGTCCACCACTATTTCATTCTGATGCATATTACTTACTATGTTGACTATGGGAGGTTGCTTATTATTCACATTTTCCTTCTCTCACGTTTCCATATTCCCATCTTCTCATTCTCTCACTTTTCATTCTCACTCTCTCTATTCTTTCATTCCCATGTCTGCCCACAGAAGAGAGAAAGGGGAACAAGGAAAATAAGGAAAGAACATGAGAAGGAGAAGGAGAAGGAGGAAGCAGCCGAGAAAAAAGAAAAAGAAAAGGGAAGAAGAAGGTATTAAGTTGAGGTAAGGGTTTTTCTTAACTTTGTTCATCTTTTCCTAACTTTTTGAGAATGATGAATTGATGACTTTGTTGATATTTTGAGTTGATAAATAAAGATGATGCTCTTTTGTTTTGATTATGAGTTTAAGATTCAAACTTTGATCTTGATTCTTGAGGAATCTTGAGCTTGTTTGAAACCCGTATTTGGTTTGTTGTTTGCAAGTGTTTTGGATGCTTGAATATGAATAATTTGATGTTATTAATGATGTTTGTTGGATTAGTTTGGATTGAAATCTGGTTTCAAACCAAAGAAATTAAGATTTTGGCTTCTGGTGTTCTAGCGCCTAGGCGCCCAAAGCCCAAAAATCTTCTGTTTCAAGATGCACGCAGGGCACCTAGGTGCCATATATGGAGTGCCTGAGCACCCGTGGAGCACTTGAGCACAAGAGCTGAGGGCTTGAGCGCCAGTGCCTGGGAAAAATAGAGTAAAGTCTCTGGTTCCTGGAGCCTGAGTGCCTAGTGCCCAGTGCCCACCACTCAGGCATGACCAGGAAGTTTTGGGTAGTGCTCTGCCATCCTAGCTTCTAGGTGCCCAGAGCAGATTTTTCCAAGTTGATTGTTTCGATAAAATGAAGTCCTCTACTTATTAAATTTGCTTATGTATGCTTTTTAAGGAGTATCAAGATACTAGTAGGGGTATTTCATAGAAGAATTAATCACTTGAATTTATGAAATTCTAATTATGAGATCTTTACTATGAAATGCATAATGTCATTACATGAGATGATATGATGGACTATTCTATTGCATGATTAATGAGATATTGATGCATTATGCTATGATATGAGATGATCTGATGAAATACTTTATTACTTCTATGTTGAGAATGTTGATTAAGATAATACCTGATTTTATGAGTAACCCATTATCTACGATATCCTTGGTCCTAACGTAAGACTTGGAAATAGTGGTTGAGGAGGGACATGCCCTTACCACTTGAGTTATTAAGGTTGAGGATGGATAATTCCTTCCCTTTTTACCTAAGTTCTCCCTGGATGGAATGTAGTTGAGGATGGATAATTCCGTCTCTACTTGAGGTATTCCTAAATTAGAGATAGTGTGAGTAAGGATGATACCCTCCCTATCAAAGTAGTTGAGGATGGATAATTCCCTCTCTACTCATAACTTTGTATGAGGATGGATAATTCCCTCATATGTTGTGGATTGATTGGGTTACTCAGAGTAGTTCTGTGTAACAAGAGAGACTGTTACAGATAGGTTGAAGTGTACCAATGTGAATGCAAACTACTACCAAGTGAACGGTATTGTGAGGACGGATAGTTCCCTCCATACCATTTTGATAAGAGATGAATTATTATTATTGATTATTTATACATGATGATTCTTGATGGATAACCATTACAAAATAGTTTATTGCATAAGTTTATCTTGAATGGATTTCGGAATATGATTTTGAGATTTTGATATGATTTGATGATTGATTTGATTACTCAAAGATTTTTTTTATAAATGATATAAAATGAACCACTGTTTTGGGAAGAGAAAGGACTTGATTTTGCTCTAGCCACCTTTCTACGCATTATGTATTAATGATTTGAAATGATTTCCCCCCGAAATAGCTAGAATGATTATGATGACACTATTTTAAAATGATTACTGAGAATTGTGAGATTCTCACCCAATTGTTTATTTTCCATAACGATTCCAGGATATCCTCGTATAGACTACAGAGGTGAAGGAGGATTTGATCTTATAGATCTTTTGTTCTCTTTATGTTTTGACTTTTGTACATGATTGTATACCATTTTTGTGCCTTAGTGGCCTACAATGTATTTGATGTACTTGACGTATTATTTGTATATGACTCAGTTCTACAAACCTGTATTATGTACTTTAGCTTTAGGCTCATATTTTGTATAAAATATATGTATTTCTTCAGAAAATTTGATATTGATCTAAGTGACGTACTCTAATATGATTGCTAATGCATAATTTTGGATATGTCATTAGTTTAAATATTAAGACATTACGTATTCTGCTTCTGTGTAGTTCTTGTGAATATTGTTTGGCATTCTAAAATTAATTGTAATAAGGATTGGCTGTTTAAAATAAAATTTTGCCTCGGGGATAATTAATTGTTTTGGCCTATGCCACTTAGTTTATTATCTGTAAAAGTTTACAAAAACCTTACAATAGTTGGAATAATCATGATGATGCTTATGTGTTAGTATTATTGAGAATTCTTAAAATTCTAACCCATTTGTGTTTCCGTGATATTTTAACCCCTTCTGCTATAGATTGAAGATGTCGTTGTTGTTAGTCTACTAGTAGCCGAAGGAGTAGTGGTGGGTGTATGACCCAGCGACCAACTCTTATATAGCATGCATGAATGTGAGGTTGTATCTGAGTTACTCGCCAAGGGTCCTCATCCTATTCTCTCCTGTTTGACATCACTCTTGGAGGACTATTCATTTTGTGATAAGCTACACCTAGGATGTGGTTATTTTGATATTGTATAGTGTACCATGTAACATCCTCCCAAACCTAATGGTCCTAATCAGTATTATAAAAGCTCAGTAATATTGGTAAGTGTTATCTATTAATTCGAGTAATTTTCTAAACCAGTTTGAGTGTAATTCTGTAACACTGAATATAAGAGAATAACTAAAGTTTTTGCATAAATAGTTGATATGATGGAAACAAACTTGGAAAACTTATTTCTTGGTTATAAATGGATGATAAGAGTTGTAAAAAAATTTGGAGAATCAACTGACACAGTTTGGTATTTTTAAGGATACCAAAAAGGAATTAAGGAAACAATAATGGAATATTTAAGTAACTCAGAAAATTATGAAATTTCTTGGAGATGATAAGTAAGATATGGAGAATAATTTGCTATAAAATACCAACTAAGATAAGTATTAGTAAGCATATTTACCTAATTCTTAAGTTTAACTTAACTTGGGATCGAGTAATGAAGCTTAACTGATAAATAGTAGTATATAGAAAATTTATGAAAAAATGGAACCAAGGACTAAGTTGAGTTCTAAAATTTTCCATAACACTTATGGTAACTTGAAAAGTCAACTTTGAAAGATTAAAATATATTTAACAGATCGAAAAGTTCCAGCACCATAATTTTGGTTGAACTTTTGACTATTCCACCACAGGATAACTCTCTCAGTTTCTCTAGAATTCTCTTAATTTTGTGCATCCTTTCTTATGGCCAAAATAGTCCAAAACTGGGCAGAAAAATAGAGCAAGAAACCACCATATGGTTACTTATTTTTTTCACTTCATCTTCTATTTTCATCCTTCCATTTCCAACTAAATCTAACTTTCTTCTTTCTCCATTAATTACACGGCTATTCAACTCCAAAAATAGCACCAGAAATAGCAAAAGAAAAGCAAAGATACAAAGAAAAACAAGAAGGAAGAAAGAGCCAAGAGGAAAAAGAAAACAAAGGCAAGAAAGGGAAGAACAAAGTAGCAAACTAGTGGAGCCAAGGTAGGGGTTCTTTGCCTTTAATTTGTAACTTCCTCCTTGACCTAATAAATTTTAATTAGTGTTATAGAAGCTCAATAATGGGGATGTAAATTCTAGGATGTAGATATTTGGCATGAGCCATAGTAAATTCTAGAAGACCAAATGAATTAGTTTGATATTTTTCATAACACTGAGAAAGTGTTTAATGGTCAAATTAAATAGCTAGAGAGCTCAGAAAATTATGAAACTACTTGTAGATGATAAGTAGAATATAAAGAATATTTTGGTATGAAAAATAAGTTAAGGCGGGTATGTTTACTTACTTCATAAGTTTGATTTAATTTAAGAAAAGTAGTACAGTTTACCTGATGAATGGCAGTGTATGAAAAATTATGAAAATTTGGATGTAAGAATTTATTTAAGACCTATGATTTTCCAGAATACTTATGGAAGTTGGAAAACTTGGTTTTTAAAAAATAAAGTGTTCCTAAGAGATATAGAAGTTTCAGCAAGAATTTTAATATCATCTTTCTCATTTTCATTCACCACCTTTACCCATTTCTTTTTATTTCATTTCTTGACCTTCGTGGATATTTTTCTCATCACTCATTTCATCTCTCTCTCTCGTTTAGGTTGAGAATCAACAGCCATTAAAGAAAAGAAAATGAGAGAAAGAAAAAGGGAGCCAAGGGGATAAGAAGAAAAGTAAGGAAATAGCAAAAAAAAGAAGGAAAAAGGGAAGAACCAAGCTTCAAGGAGCTAAGGAGTTAAGGTAGGGAAAACTTGTTTTCTTGAAGCTTGTTTGTGTAATCTTTGTATGGAATTTCCTACATAAAATTCTATGGAAGTTATATGTGTATAGTTATATATAGTTGAAGCTTGAACTTTGTGTTTTACGAAAAGCTTAAAATAGTATAGGAATGTATATTATTGCATATGGTTGAAGTTGACGATTTATTAGTTATTTTCTTGCTTGTTTTAAAGAATGAATACGTGTGGATATAAAGAAGTTTGATTGGGATGGAGAAAATGGGAAAAAACAGCAAGAAAAGGTTACATAAAACTGGTTCTGTATGGTCTTATTCGAATAACACCCTTGTTATTCGAATAACACAAACCAAAAACATTGGAAACTTATGTGTTATTCGAATAAGACTATCCTTATTCGAATAACAAGACACAGGAAGCATAAAAACAAACTGTTATTCGAATAACAACACATGTTATTTAAATAACAGAGTCCTATTTTCAATATTTGGACATCTTCAAGAGTATTATTTGGTATGATTTCAAATGTTTTCACTATGATTAGTGATTTAAATTATGAATGGAAACTTTATGTCAACATTATGCATAGATAAAGTTTCAGAATTCAAGTTATGATATGAATTGAGAATAAATGCTGAATTAAATTATTTGTGTTGTGAATTCTTGTACATTCCTTGTATAGAATGAATGATAAACAAGATGAGTTTGGTATAAGTATGATATTGAAAACCATATTAATGTATAAGGTAGAGAATTATGTTAATATATGTATGATGAATTTGATAAGCAAGACATGAAATAGAAACATATTGAATGAGAATAAAGGTAACCCATTATCTAGGATTAACCTTATACCTATAGTGAAACTTAGAGAATAGTGGTTAAGGATGGTATTTCCCTTACCACTAGAGTTATTAAGGTTAAGGATGGACATTTCCTCTTTTTTTTACCTGAGTTTTCTCCCTAGGTGAAAGATAATCTAGGATAGACACTTCCTCTTCTACTGGAGGTGATCTTAGATGGATGACAGAATAAGGAAAGAATCCTCATCCTAGGTTAGAATGGAAAGTTGAGGATGGATATTCCTTCCCTTCTGGAGTAGTTGAGTGTAACACCCTGAAATTTCTTTTCCTTTTATTTAGGATTTTTCTATGTTTTTTATGATTTTTGTGAATTATTTAATTTAATTTATTATTATTTTTAGACTTCTATGTGTTTGATGTGGTGCTGGAAAAAAAAAATTTTCGGGGCCGAAAAATTTTTGACAATTAACGCAGAGCCAGGGGAGCTTACTAAACCCGAAACCAGGAATATATTTCAAAGTTTTTCTTTTTTTGAGATTTTATCTGACTAATGAAATCTAAGTACATTTTATTATCCATTAGACAATAACCACTGATTTTGCTAGCAGTAGCCTATATCCATTAGTTAATAGCTATCGATAAATATCTAGTTGGATGACTACTCATAAGCCTAGTCATATCTTTTCATCATTTCCACTCATGACTCACTTTGTTTTGAGCCAATAGGAGGAAAGCTTCCAAGAGAAGTTTGTACGGAGTCAAGTATAGTGGCTATGACTCACAAAGGTGAACCAATGAGGAGCAAGCTTGAAAACAAGCTTGGAGGAGAAGCTTTGACCACTCTACACCATGAAGAGTGCATAACCAAGGGAGGACTTCTAGGACAAGCTTAGGAGACCAAATTGGTTACTTAACACTCATAAGTTTATCTTGTCTTGTTTTAGGAACCAAACTATCAAAACTCTCTCATTTTCTCTCTTTGCAAATTTTGGCCAACCTCTTTGAAATACTCTCCAACCTTGTTCAATCTAAACTAACCTTATATCTTGATTCTAAACACCATTTGATGACACCTTCATGTTGTAAGTTTCTTCAAATTCATCCATCTTCAATCTCTTTCTCAAAGCCAAAGTTTGAAGGTTTTTAGGTGAAGTTTTTGATCTTCACTTCTAAATTTCATTCTCAAAGTTCTAGACCATAATCTTGATCCATGGTCATCTTATTTCAAGCTTTAGAATTTAAAAATTATATGTTTGAATTTGTTTTAAGGATCCTTTTGGAGGTAGAAGTTGTTTCAAGAAGGCAATAAAGGAGTCTTTGATCATCACTTAAGGTAAGAGGGAGATTAACCTCATCAACCAACTTAGTGGTGAGAAACGAAATTTGTGGTTTGTTGGTAAAAAATTCATGTGAGGATTTATTCACTTGATTGTGTGTATTTAATGGTTTGTGCTTGTTTGGCTATATGTGATTATATGATTTTTATAGTATGCATGAGATTGCTATGGTAGAAATTGATGATTGAAATGCTTTACATGCTTTGAATCACGTATGAAAGACAATATTTTTGGTCCCAAAGACCACTTATGGCTCACAAGCATTTAGCCCAAAAAGGAGGTATTGAAGGCAAAATTATTTTATGAAGTGAAAACCTAGATGATTAGGTGATAAGAATACGATTTAAGTATTTACAAGTTAAAAAAGAGATGAACAAAATTTTATTATTTGAGAAGGAATGATTTTCGGTCATGATAATAAGAAATAATTTTGAAAGATGGTTTGAAATTTAAAGTATTTTATTTAAGAAAGTTTTTGATAAAAGTAATGGAAAATGATTTTTGAAATGACTTGATTTAATTAAAATAATATAGTTTTTTATGAAAAACATTAGAAAATATCACTTAGAAGAGATTTGGTAAGAAAATATTGGAATTAAGGTTCAAATTTTATATTAAATAAGGAAAGTCTCAAAAAGTATGTTTAGAATGTTTTATGTGATTGAAAAATATCGATAAAACCTTATGCGATTTAAAAACATTGATTTTGAGTTACGCGATTAAGAAAATGTTTTAAAATTTGTACGCAATTGAAAAATGATGTAAATTGTTACGTGATTTAGTGACGTAACCAGAAGTGTTACGCATTTGTAATAATATTATAAAAATACTTCGCATTTGAGAAAAACAACAGATTACTGTTGGGCAGACATACTGGACCCAGAGATGTCAGTTGAAGGCTTAAGGCCAATGATGGCTTGTTTTATGTAGTTAATGATTATTGATTTGTTACGTCATTCATCATGTATTGTGAAAGTCGTGGTGACTTTGTTTATTAAGGCTGAATGCCTAGGAGATTGAATTACACCTTTGTGCGGGTGCAAATTGCGTAGTGAAGGTCAATTACTAATCTTGGGGGCATCGGGGCGCGAGTATCCCACAAGTGGCCAGTTAGTAGCTCTATTGTGCCATGGTGACTGATGCAAATGCACCGACGATCTCGATGAGATACTATTCCTATTCACGATCTAGTGTAGAATGTCTTGTATAAGCCATGATGCGTACGCTGATAAATTTGAAGCATTTGAATTGAGGCTGGCAATATATGGACATATCTCCTGATCATTCTCTCTGATGTTTGGTTTTAGCTCCATGGAGTAGGGGTCGGTTCATTGTACTTATGCATAGCCCATAGACATGTTGTGGTAATATATATATATATATATATATATATATATATATATATATATATATATATATATATATATATATATATATATATATATATTGTGTTGAATTATCTGTTGATAAATATCATGACTGTAATTGTTAATTTTGTACTATATGATTTTATTGTTATTACTATTTCTTTGCCGCCATATTGGTATGTGATGTAGGGGATCTCACCTCTTTATGTATTATTTTGTCTGTTCTGTTTTATGTTTATGTTTTATGAAGACTGTGATGGCAACAAGGAGGGATCTGTTGGATTTCGTTAGAGTGCAGTTTCATGGAGGCACTAATGCCTAACGCGTCCATTGGGATACAGAGCGCATAGAGTATTATGGAGATATTACTCTATCTTTGAGTAGGACCCGCCATGGGGTTACTACTTTTTCTTTTAATGCTACTATATGTTTAGAGTTTTATATGCCTGTAAGGGATTTATGGGATGATCTTCATTACACTCCCAGGGAGGATTCCAAGGTATCTTCTGCTCGGACTCCCGTTCGTCGAGACATACCCCAGCTGGGGAATTTGTCTGAGGAGGAGTCGGAGGAGGATCTAGTGTAGGACCCTTCCCTTTAGGTGTTTGAACTTGGGCCCGTTTAGGTTTGTTATGATAACTGTATTTCTGCTTTTTGGTATGTAAGTCTTATGTATTTTTTTTCAGTAAACTCTGTATATATATGTAGAGTGTATTATTCAGTTCCTTATATCTTGTGTTCTCTATATTCTGTTAAGTTCATGCTATCCGTGAAAAGAAATTTTAAAACCCATATATTATAATATCAAATCTTTTATGACTTGGGTTTAATTTCCAATTTGTTGGTCTAAAATGTAATTCCCTAAGAAGGGTGTTACATTATTTTGTATTAGAGCCCAAGTTTAGTCTATTGGGTTTGTGGTTAAGTTTGTCTTATTTATGTTGTGTGTTTCTCTGTGTTTGGTTTCCGAAGGAGACAATATTGCTTAAAATGATTATACTTAGTTTTCATTATTTTTTGTTTAGTATAATGTTGAAGAAAGGCAATGGCTCGTGATAGAGGTGCGCATGTGGACACGGGACATAACAATGATAGTATGGCTGCAGGTGCTGTAACACCCTCTGTAGGGAATTACATTTCAAAAACAACTCTTTTAAAACTAAACCCAAGTCATGATTGATTTGATATTATAATATACGAATTTTAAAATTTCTTTTCACGGATAACATAAACTTAATAGTATATAGGTAACACAATATATAAAGAACTGAATAATACACTCTACATATATACACATAGTTTACAGAAAACAAAAGTACATAATACTTACATACCAAAAAATAATAAATATAACTATCATAACAAACTTAAACTAGCCCAAGTTCATAACACCTGAGGGAAGGGTCCTCCACTGGATCCTTCTCCGGATCCTCCTCAGAATCCTCACTAGACAAATTCTCTAGCTGGGGAATGTCTCGACGAATAGGAGTCTGAGCAGATAATACCTCGGAATCCTCCCCAGGAGTATATTGAAGATATCACCCCATAAATCCCTTACAGACATATAAAACTCTAGATAAACAGTAGCATTAAAAGAAAAAATAGTAACCCCATGGCGGGTCCTACTCAAAGATAGAGTAATATCTCCGTAACACTCTATATGCTCTATATCCAACTGGACACGCCAGGCATCAGTGCCTCCATGAAACTGCATTATAACGTAACCCAACAGATCTCTCCTTGTCGCCATCATAGTCTTTATAGAGCATAAACATAAAACAAAACAGACAGAACAAAACCATAAAGAAGTGAGATCCCCTACATCATGTACCAGTATGGCAGCAAAGAAACAATAATAACAATAAAGCCATATAGTACAGAATTAACAATTATAGTCATGATATTTATCAGCAGATAATTCAATAATATATATATCACAACAACATGTCTACTGACTATGCAAATGTATACTGAACCGACCCCTACTCCATGGAGCTAAAACCAAACATCAGACAAAATGATCGAGAGATATGTCCGTATATCGTCAACCTCAAATCAAGTGCTTCAATGTTTTCACAGCGTACACATCATGGCTTATATAAGACATTCTACACTGGATCGTGAGTAGGAATAGTGTCTCATCGAAATCAGCAGTGCGTTTGCAATAGTCACCATGGCACAGTAGAGCTACTAACTAGCCACTTGTGGGATACTCGTGCCCCGATGCCTCCAAGATCAGTAATTGACCTTCACTATGCAATTCGCACCCGCACAAAGGTATAATTCATCTCCTAGGCATACACCCTTAACAAACAAAGTCACCACAACTTTCACAATGCATTATCAAATGACTTAATAAATCAATAATCATTAACTTCATAAATTCCATGAAAAATAAGCCACCACTGGGCTTAAGTCATCAACTAACGTCTCCGGGTTCAGTACGTCGTCCCGACAGTAAACTATTATTTTTCTCAAATGCAAAGTATTTTTATTGAAATTTTACAAATGCGTAACACTTCTTGTTACATCTTTAAATCACGTAACACTTTTACATCATTTTTCAATCATGTAAACATTTTAAAACATTTTCTTAATCACGTAAGGGTTCATCAATATTTTTCAATCCCATAAAACGTTCTAAGCTTACTTTTTGAAACTTTCCATGTTTAATATAAAGTTTGAACCTTAATTCCAATATATTCTTACCAAATCTCTTCTAAGTGATATTTCTAACATTTTTCATAAAAAACTATATTATTTTAATTAAATCAAGATATTATAAAAAACTTTTTCCGTTATTTTTACTAAAAAATCACTTAAACAAAATACCTTAAATTTCAAATTATCCTTCAAAACTTATTTCCATTATCATGACCAAAAATTAATTCTTTTCAAGTAACAAAATTTTGTTCATCTTCTTTTTAACTTATAAATCCTTAAATCCTATTCTAGTCCCCTAATAATCTAAGTTCTCAATTAATAACATATTTTTTCCTTGGATACTCCATTTTAGCCTAAATGGTCGTGAGCCATAAGTGGTCTTTGGGACCAAAAAGCTTGCCTTTCACGCATGATTTAAAGCATGTAAAGCATTTCAATCATTAATTCATGCAATAGCAATTTCATGCATACTATAAAAATCATACAATCACATATAGCCAAACAAACATAAACCATTAAATTCACACAATCAAGTGAAAAAAATCCTCACGTGGATTTTTCGACAACAAACCACAAATTTCGTTCCTCACCACCAAATTAGTTGATGAGGTTAATCTCCCTCTTACTTTAGATGATGATCAAAACTCCTTGTTGTCTTCTTGAAATAGCTTTTACTTCCAAAAGATCCTTAAAACAAATCAAACATATAATTATTAAAATCTAGGGCTTGAGAATAAAATTTAGAAGTGAAGATAAAGAACTTCGCCTAGAACCTTCAAATGTTAAGCTTTGAGAAAGAGATTGAAGATGGTTGAATTTGAAGAAACTCACAACATGAGAGTATCTCCAAATGATGTTTAGATTCAAGATATGTGATTATTTTGAATTGATCAAGATTTGGGAGTGATTTAGAGGTGTTAGCCAAAACTCACAAAGGAGAGAAAAAGATAGAATTTTGATAGTTTGTTTCTCCAAAACAAGACAAGATAAACTTAAGAGAGTTAAGTAACCATTTTGGTCACATAAACTTGTCCTAGAAGCTACCCTTTGGCTGTGAGCCCTTCATGGTGTTGGTGGTCAAAGCTTCTCCTCCAAGCTTGCCTTGAAAGCTTTCCTCCTATTGGTGCAACACTATGAGTCAAAGCCACTAAACTTGACTCCATTAAGCTTCCCTTGGAAGGTTTCTTCTCATTGGATCAAAAACAAGTGAGGCATGAAAAGAAATGATGAAAGGTTATGACTAGGCTCATGACTAGTCATCTAACTAGATATTTACCGGTAGATATTAACCAATGGACAAAGGCTCCTGCTAGTAAAACTAGTAGTTATTGTCCAATGGATAATAGAACGTACCTAGATTTCATCAATCGGATAAAATCTCAAAAAAAGAAAAATTTTGAAATCTATTCCCGGTTTTGGGTTTAGTAAGCTCCCCTGACCCTGAGTGAACAGTCAAAATTTTTTTGGCCCCGAAATATTTTTATTTTTCCGGCATCACCTAAAAAACACAGAAGTTAAAAAATAATAATAAAATAATCAAAATAAATTAAATAATTCACAAAAATCACAAAAGTTATATAAAAACCACAATTAACAGGAAAAGAAATTTCGGGGTGTAACACCCCAATTTTTCATTTTTCTTGATATTTATGAGTTTTATAATATTTGGAAATTTTTGTGAATTTTTAGAAATTTTTTATTTATTTTGATTATTTTAATATTATTTTGGACTATATGTGTGTTGAGGCGAGCCCAAAAAAATAAAAAATTTTCCTGGACCAGAAAGTTTCTGACTGTTAATGCGGGGCCGAGGGATCTTACTAAATCAAAAATCGGGAACAGTTGACAAAAATTTTCTGTATCTGAGTTTTCTATTATCCATTGGATAATATTATTATTCATTGGATAATGTTATTATCAGTTGAGTAATGTTATTATCCATTGGGTATCAATAGCAGTAGCTATTGTCCATTGGGTAATATATTTTGGAAAATATCTTTTAAAAAATATCTTGAAATTAGTCAACTAAAGAGGCTATGACTTTTGTGAAGGACCAGCTAGAAACAAGCTTGGAGGAGAAGCTTTGCATATCCACCATTGATTTAATCAATGGTTGTGAGGGCAAGCTTAGTGAAGAAGCTTAGAATACCTACCCTTGATCAAATCGATGGATGAGATGAGTTGAGTGTAACCTTAGTGGAGAAGTTTTGGATATCCACATTTGATTTAACCAATGATTGTGATGGCTTGTAGTAAAACAAAATATCTCTCACTCTCTCCATGAAGCCTCACAGCCACTTAGTCTCTAAAGTGACTAAGTTTCATTTTTCTATCACATTCAAGAAGCTATCATCTTTTCTCTCAAAGTTAAACATCATTTTCTCTCGCTTTCTCTCGTTTTCTCTCCTTTAGCTCACGACCTTGGTGCCTAAAAACACCTTCCAATCACTTATAATTTAAACCAACCATACTTCTTGATCCTAAACACCATTCTAAGCAACTTTCATGTTGTGATCAAGACTTAATTCCATCATCTTCAAGCTTGATTTTTAGATTCAAGTTCTAGGGTTCTAAGGTGAAGTTCATGATTTTTCATTTCTTATTTGATTCTTGAGATTCTAAGACCATATTTGATCTATGGTTACCTTAATCAACCTTTAAATGTTAATTTTTATGTGTTTGTTTGGATTTCAAAAGACTACTTGGTGGTGGAAGTTGATACAAAGGGCTATACAAGGAGCTTAGGAAGCTATATCTAAGGTAATAGGGAGATTAACCTTATCAACCAATTATGGTGGTGAGGAACGAAATTTGTATGAAGGTGATGAATCCATGTGATGATTATTGACCTTGTTTGTATGATTTTTTGATTTGTGTTTAATTGCTTTATGTGATTTTATTGCTTTGATATTATGCATGAATTTGATATAGTAGGATTATGATGTTTTATGCATGTTGTATGATATAAATTATGATTGAGAGGAAAGGAATTTTTGGTTCCAAAGACCAAGAGGCTCACGGCCACTTTGCCCACAAATGGGTAATTTTATGCAAAAATAGCTTATTATATGTTAACCTAGATGATTAAGGGAGTAAATAAAGTTTAAGGATTTTGCAAGTTAAAAAGTTGATGAACAAACTTTATTATTCATAAAGGAATCAATTTTTGACTTCAATTATAGAAATAAGTTAGAAAGATGATTTTAAATTTGAAGCATTTTATTTAATAGAGTTTTAGTTGGAATAATGAAAATTATTTATTACTTGTGAATTTAGTTGTTTATTGATAATTAATTTGATTAAGGAATTACAAAATTAAAATAGAAATGAAAATATTTTTATCACTAATTAAGAAATGATTTCTAGCCATTATAGTGAATTTAGGACTAAGGAGTAATTTTGGAATTTCAAGTATTTTATAGTTAAATGGATTTTTAATAAATTAAATGGAAAAGAATTTGATTCAAAATTAAAATAATATAGATTTTGAGAATAATGTAAGTTTTGGAAAAATATTAGAAAATATTATTCAAAAGAGTTTTAGCAAGAAAATAATTTTTAAGGATATTTTGGAGTTTAAAATATTTTATTTAAGAGAGTTTTATTAAGAGTAAAGAAAACATATTTTGAGATATCTTGAATTAATTTAGTTAGTTTTAGGGCGATCATATTTTGGATCAGCAAGAAATTATTGAGCATCATGTACTGCATTATTATAAGACCTTATTTGCCTCTGAAAGTAATTGTTCCTCCAATGACTTGATAAATTCTGTTATATCTCCAATGGTCAGTGTAGAAGATAATTTCATGCTTACTAATCTTCCTACCCGTGAAGAAGTTAGAAATGCTTTTTTTTCTATTGTGGCTCCTAAAATCATTTCTGAAAACCAAAGAGGGTTCCTTAAGGGCAGGAAAATATCAGAATGTGTTTGCATAGCTTCTGAAGCTGTTAACTTGCTAGACAACAAGGATTTTGGAGGTAATTTAGCTTTGAAGATTGACATTAAAAAGGCCTTTGATACTTTGGATTGGGACTTCTTAATCAAAGTTCTTAGTGCTTTTGGCTTTGATGATAAATTTTGTAATTAGATCAAGGTTATCTTGCATTCAGCTAAGCTTTCCATTTCTATTAATGGTCATTCAGTTGGTTATTTCAGTTGCACGAAGGGGGTTAGATAAGGGGACCCTTTGCCTCATCTTCTCTTTTGTATTACAGAAGAGGTTCTTAGCAGAGGTATTTCTAAACTGGTGTACAGTGGCCAACTCCAACATATGATAGGTCCTAAGGGTTGCCATACTCCTAGCCATGTTCTTTTTGTTGATAATATTATGATTTTCTGTAGAGGGACCAAGAAAAATTTGCTAAACATTATGAATTTATTTAAAGAATATGGAGAAGACTCGGGTCAAGTTATCAGTCCTGACAAGTGTAAGTTCTATGCTGGTTCAGTTTCCTCTAGAAGATTAGCTTTAATATCTTCTGTCCTTGGGTTTTCTGCTGGGAGGCTTCCTTTTACTTACCTTGGTGTGCCTCTTTTCAAGGGCAAGCCAAAAGTTTTACATTTGCAGCCTATAGCAGATAGGATAAAAGTGAAGCTGGCAGCTTGGAAAGGGTCTTTATTATCCATTATGGGAAGAACTCAGCTTGTCAAATCCGTTATACATGGTTCTCTTATTTACAGTTTTCATGTTTACTCATGGCCTATTTCTCTTCTGAAAAATATTAATAAATGGATTCGTAATTTCATTTGGTCTGGGGATATTATGTCTAGGAAAAGTGTGATTGTTGCTTAGAACAAAGTTTGCTCTTCTTTTTCAGAAGGTGGTTTGGGAGTTAGACCTGTTCATGCTATTAATGAAGCTGCAGCATTGAAACTTTACTGGGATTTCTTCACTTCTAAATGCCAATGGGCTTGCTTCCTCAGAGCTAGATTCTTAAAAAATAAAAGACAAAAATCATCCTATATAAAATCTTCAATTTGGCCTGCTTTAAAAAGATGCTTGCCCACAATTGCTGACAACACTGTTTAGCTATTAGGTAATGGCTCTGATATTAATTTTTGGACAGATAAGTGGCTTCCAAGCATTATTGTGAATTTGCTAAATATTCCTTCCAATGTTCACCAATCTCTTCACTCTCGAGTAAGTGACTTTATTGAAAATCACTCGTGGTCCATCCCTTCTTCAATGGCTTCAAAGTATCCTGCTATTGTTGCTAACATTGAGAAGATCATAATACCAAAATCTTTTGCTCTAGATCAGCTTGTTTGGATTCACTCAGATACAGGTTTGCTAACCTTTAAAGAAGCTTTTATGTTTTTAAATCCTAGAGGGCAGGTTGACCCTTGGTGCAATGTTCTTTGGAACCAATCCATCCCTCCTTCTAGATCTTTTTTATGTTGGAGACTTCTTCCTAATAAAATACCAACGGATGAGAATTTATAGTCTAGAGGTTGTGTTACGGTTTCAATGTGCAGCCTCTGCAAAATGGATTATGAGTCTTCTAAGAATCTCTTCCTGCAATGCAAGTTTGCTAAGGATATCTGGAATTGGCTAAGTAATATTATTCAATGTTCTTTGATCTTACCTCATTCCAGTCAATTCTTTCAGTGTGCAATAGAAGCTGGAGCTCTCAATTGCATGACATCATTCTGGCAGCTGTCATTAATGTAATCTGGGTCATTTGGCATTCCAGAAATAAGCTTAGATTTGATAACAAAATTATTTCTTGCTTTCAGGCTATTAATTTGGTCCTTGCTGCAACATCATTAATTGGGAATCTCTCTAAGGGATCCATGCGTTCTTCTATTTTTGAGTTCACCATCTTGAAGGCTTTTTCTATTGCTGGGCATCCCTATAAAGCTCCACTCATTATACAAGTAAACTGGTTTCCTCCTCTGTGTCATTGGGTTAAATGTAATACAGATGGGGCAGTTAAAGGAGCTCCGGGGTGGTCAGCCTGTGGGGATCTCTTTAGAGATTCAAGGGCTGCATTTCTAGGTTATTTTGCAGCTAATCTTGGTATTTCTTATTCCCTTCATGCCGAGTTCATTGGAGTAATGTTTGCCATTGAATTGGCTTTTAAAAGAGGATGGCACAACTTGTGGTTAGAATTTGATTCCCAACTAGTTGTTGCTACCTTCAAATGTGCAAAAGGGGTTCCTTGGAAGCTTAGAAACCGATCGAATAATTGTTTACTTTTAACTAGGCAAATGAATTTTGTAGTTTCTCACATTTTTAGAGAAGGCAATTCTTGTGCAGATAAATTAGCCTCGCAAGATCTGTCCGTTTAGGATTTCTTTTGGTGGGACTCAATTCCTATTTTTATTAGTGAGGACTTTATCCGTAATAGATTTGGTCTCCCACATTATAGGTTCAAATAATTGGCCTTTTTACATGGGTTTGGTTTATGCCCCCCCATGTTTTTGTTTTCTCGTTTCTTTTTTTATATATTTTGATATGCTGTAGATGATTGGTTGGGTCTGGGGTGCCAGCATGCTGGGATGCCTTTCCCTACAGTGATGCCTTTGCATATCCTCTTTTGACTCAAAAAAAAGTTTTTGTGAAAAACATTAGGAAATACTATTTAGAGAAGGTTTAGTATAAAAATGTTAGAAATATTATTTAAAGGTGATTTATTAAGAAAATAATGGAATTAAAGTTCAATTTTTGATATTAAATGAGAAAAGTTTTAATTTGTGTTTAGAATATTGAGAAGATGTTTTACGCAATTGAAAATACGTAGAAAAACTTTTATGCGATTTAAAAATGATGATTTTTAGCTAAGCAATTAAGAAAACGTTTTAAAATCTCTATGCGATTGAGAAAACGTTAAAAAATTGTTATGCGATTTGAAAACATAACAAAAGTATTACACGATTGTGAAAATGTGATAAAAATGTTACGGGATTGAGAAATATAGTAATTTGCTGTCGGGCTAATATATTGAACCCAGATATATCAACGTATGGTTATAGCTGGTAAAGACTTGTAATACACATAGAGTCATTGATTATGCATTATTTGTCAATCAGTGTCTGTTAAGGCTATTGTTGCCTAGGAGTTGAATTACACCTTGTGCGGGTGCGAATTGCATAGTGAAGGTCTATAATGGATCTTGGAGGCATCGAGATGCGAGATTCCACATATGGTCAGTTAGAAAGTGCTACTGTGCCGTGGCAACTGATGCAAACGTACCGACAATCTCAACGAATCACTATTCCTATTCCCGATCTGGCGTAGAATGTCTTGTATAATGCCTGATGTACACATTGAGAAATTATAGTACTTGGCCTGAGGCAGCCGACATACAGATATGTCTTCTAGATCATTCTTTCTGAAATTTTGTTTAGCTCTATGGAGTAGAAAATTAGTTCATTGTGTATGTGCATAGTCAGTCCTCATATTGTTGTGATATATATATATATATATATGTATTCGTGGTAATTATCTATTATTTGATGAAATGATTTTATGATGTCATGAATATGTTGTTAATGTTGTATATGTATAGTATGATTGTTGTTATTGTTCTTTACTACCAAGATGGTATTGATGTAGGGGATCTCACCTCTTTATTGTATTGTTATGTCTGTTTCTGTTTTATGCTTACGTCTGTGAAGACTGCGATAGCGGCAAGGAAGGATCTGCTAAGTTTGTTTAGACTACAGTTTCTCAAAGGTGCTAATGCTTAGCGTGTCCATTGGGACACGGAGCATATAGAATATTATTGTGACATTACTCTATCTGTAAGTAGGACCCGACATGGAGTCATTACTTCTTCTTTTACTGTTGTATATGTAGAGTTTGTTTTACCTATCAAGGAGTTGTGGAATGATCTTCACTATACCCCTAGGGCAGGACTCCGAGATATCTTTTGCTTGGATTTTTATCTGTCGAGACATTCTCGAATAGGGAATTTGTATTTTGAGGAGGACCCTTTTCTTTAGATGTTATGAATTTGGGCCAGTCTAGGTTAGTTATGTTAGACATTTAATGTTTTGGGTATATAAGTATAATGTACGTATAGTTGTAGTAAACATTGTTTATATGTAAAGTATATTATTCAGTTCTTATGTCTTGTGTTTTTCAAATTCGGTAAGTTTATATTATTCACGAAAAAGAAATTTTGAAACCATTATTACTATAATATTAAATAATTTATAACTTGGATAAAGATTTAAAAGGAATTGGTCTGAAATGTGATACCCTAAGGAGGGTGTTACACGGGGAGTTACAACTCTTCCCCTCTAAAAAGAATTTCATCCCCGAAATTATCATACCTCAGAACAACTGCAGATATTGCTCTTTCATTTTGTCTTCTAGTTCCCAAGTTGCATCTCCAGTCACATCATTCCATATTACCTTTACTAAGGCAAATTCTTTTCCTCTGAGTTGTTTAACTCGCCTATCTTCGATCTTAGCCAGAAGTGTCTCATAGGACAAGTTCTCTTTTAATTGTACTATATCTAGTTCTATGACATGGTTTGGATCAAGAATATATTTTCATAATTGCGATACATGGAAGACATTATGAAGGTTAGAAAGAAAAGGTGGTAAAGTTATTTGATATGTTTCCGGACCTATCCGACGAAGAATTTGATATGGCATAATGAATTTAGGAGTGAGCTTTCTGTATTTAATAACACGACTAACCCCAGTCATGGGTGTGACTCTCAAAAACACATGTTCATGTAACACCCCTTTTTGGGAGGGAACATCACATTGTCATTTACAATGCGAAAAATAAAATTTATAAATCAAGACCCGGTTCTTTTGATTATTTCAATTTATCTGGTTAAAGCTGCATAAATAAAATGGCGATAATATTGTTTTTTATAATTAGATAAAATAGTGATAAGACATAATTGTAATGAATAGTAAAATGGAAATAAAGAGCAAGACAAAAGTAAAGCATACATTTGATCAACATTGCATAATCATATATATATATAATTATACCAAATCTGTTTAGTTATAAAGCCCGATGTACAAAAAGCAAAATTATACCTGCCCAAAGGATTATACATATATATCCCCAAGATATCAGAAATATACAGCCCACCAAAATAAAGACACATCAGGCCCCTAAAATAAAACACTGGTAGTCATCAGTAGCTACTAACTATATCAATCCCTGAGATGAGGGGGAATTGTGTCGTGATCCTCTTCAGGATCCTCTGCGAGATCCCCCATGGGAACCTCCTCGGGGTCTTCCTCATCCGAGGAAACCTCCATAGGAGCCATAGAGCCACGGGCTGGAGCTTGAGCAGTGGAATCAAAAGAATCCTCCTATGGGGTGTAGTAGCGGTCACCCCACATCTCTCGGATGGGCAGATAAAACTCCAAACGTAGGCTGATACAATAGGTAAAGATCGGCGGCTCATGACGCCTCCAGGCCAAAGAGATCGACACGTCTCCCAAGTAAACACAGCGATCGGAATTTAGGTTGATGTGCCAGCAGTCTGGCTCTCCAAGGAAGGTTAGACACACATCACCTAGAAATCCGCGTGAGCGTGCCTCCATGCTCCACAGTAGATGCTAGTCACGATCAGGCCAGAAGCCGGGGAAATCGAGAGCTCCAACCTCCTTGCCATCATCTTCGATGGGACACAATATACCGATAGAAAATAATAGAAACACAGGAAAGAGGTAAGAAATCCTACCATCATTACCAGTTATAGCAGCAAGAAACAAAATGATGCAAGGTGCCCACATAGTATTTCAATAGTAATAATAATAATAAGCATTTAATAACAGTAATAACAACCAAGCAGTTTCAGGCAGTACATATCAATAATACAATAATTCCATTTATAAAAATAAACAGATGCCAGATAATACATGGACTCACTAAGCACATGCATATAAAGTCAAAATCCTACTCCATAGAGCTAGACACAAATAGTCGGAGAAAAAGATCAAGAGACACGTCTGTAACTCAGCTACCGCGGTCAAAGTGCTATAATTCATCAGTTTATCCACGTGCACATCATGGCATTGTATAGACAGTCTATGCTAGATCACGATATAGGACAGTGCTCGGTCAGGATCGTCAGTGCATTTGCATCATTTTGCCTCACAGACAGAAGAGCTACCAACTGTCCATTACGGGTACTCGCACCCCGACGCCCCCATTGTCAACAGTATGACCTACACTAGTCTACTCGCACCCGCACTATGGTGTGTTCATCTCCTAGGCAACTCGGCCTTAACAATAGTCCAACGGACATTCACAATCCATGATAACTCTATGCATAAACATGTATGTTCATCATTACATACTTTTCCACAATATGCCAGAATTGGCCAACCTAAGTATCAATACATCATTGGTTACTCACATGGACCAACAATATCATAATATTGGAATTAAATGAATTAATACATTTTTAAGGTTTATTATGAATTCTTACTTAGATTTAGCCTTTCTTACAAAGTTCGTCTCTAGAGGAATTCTCTTGATTAATTAAATTCTCTAAGGTAATTTATTCTCATACACTTAGAAAATCATTCTAAGGGTCTCAAAGTCTCACACTCTCTTGTTCTTTCCCTAATTAAAATTACCCTAAGTCTTATGATAAATTTTATTCTTGGTTCTTTAAAATTTATGAATCTCAAAGTTTATCCTAGTCTTTCAATTTTACTAATTTTCTATCCTATTACCATTAATTTAATCACTTGATTATTTAAGTTCAAAGGTTACCAAGGTTGCATAATCAAGCCCTAAATGGCCCTAGAGGCTGTGCCTCCCTAGGGAATTAAGTTCCCAAATTTTTCATTCCATTAATTACACATTGTACACTTGATTAATTATGTCTTTCACTTATTACAATTGTTCATCAAGAACCCTAATTTTGGGCCCCCAAAACCGTAGCCATTCAAGAGGGAATCCAAAATTATTTCCTTCCATTTCATGCCTTCTAATCCATTCGAACATATCAATATGCATAATCAATCAATCCAATAGCTTAAATAAATTACAAACAACATGTAAACATACCAATCATACAAACAAAGAATAACCCTCAATAGGGTTTTCTCACAATCAAACACAAACAAGGTTTCTTATTGCTAATAGAGGTTGAGAAGGAGTGTCTTCCTCTTACCTAAGAGAAGAAAACCAGAGAAGCCTCCTAGAATTTCCTTGCAATTTTCGGATTGGACACCACCAAGAACCCTAAAATTTCAATCTCATCAAAACAACACCAATGCTTGAAAAATAAAGCATGGATGGTCACAAAGGAGACCATAGAAACGAAAATGAGTAAAAGGAAGTGAAGAATCAAGAAGCTTACCCAAAAACCCTAAGCTTGAAGCTTGAAGAAAATGGTGAAGATGAAGGTTTTTCAAAGAACCACCAATTAGAGAAGTGTTTAGGTGATGGAGAGGATTAAGAAAATGGGGTTGGTTAAATTTTTAGTGATGGGTGAGGCAAAAGAGGGCTGCTGGCCATGAGCTTGGGTAGAGAGAAAGAGGAGAAAAATTCAAATGAAGAAGAAGGTAGAAAGAGAAAGTTTATAGGAAAATAAAGATGATAGCTTTTTAGGTTTTTGAACTTAATGTAGTATAATTAATTGTGTGAAAGCACAAATTCTCCCCCCCCCAAAAGTGTGCAGCAGTTGTGAGTGTGGAGAGAGGAGAGAGGGAGTGCATGGCTTCCTTGGGAAGCTTGGAGGAAATTTTTTAGAAGCTTCATTGAAGCTTCCTTGAAAAGCTTCACATGTTTCTCAATAAAATGCAAAGTAAGCTTGTCTCCTTAATTAAATACTCTTGAACAGATGATTAATTACATTGTTGGAATTATTTTTCCAGTGAATAAAAGTTATAATTGATGAAAATAATATTTTATTATTCATGGAATAATTTTATGATATAGCGATTTTATTTATTAGATAAAACCTTGGAAAACGCAAACCTCGTAAACTATGCCTAGCCTCGGGTTTAGTAAGATCCCCCATCGACACGTTGACAGTTCAAGGTTTACCAGCCTCAGGGAAAACATTTTGTTATCCCTGCTCCACTCAGCGCACACGCAAAATGAGGAATATATTAAAATATTCAGCATTTCTAGAAAATTCCAGAAAAATCTCCAAAAATCACGAATATTGAGAAATGACTATTCATGATGAAACAAATTATTTCTGGTGTGTTACACTGACTCTGCTCGGTATGTATGCAAAATGAGAAATATATTAAAATATTCAACATTTTAAAAAAATTCCAAAAAAATTTTAAAAAATTATAAATATTATAAAATGATAATAAATGATAAAATAAATAATTTTTGAGGTGTTATAGTTCACCTTCCTCAAACTCAAGGGGTTTTCTTCTCTTATTAGCATAACTCTTCTGTCAACTCTGAGTTGTCCATATTTTTTCCTGGATCACCTTAACTTTTTCTATTGTTTGTTGTACAAGTTCGGGTCCTAACACAAGATTTTCCCCATCTTGGTACCAGCACAAAGGCATTCTACACCTTCATTCATATAATGCCTTATAGGGAGCCATCCTTATACTTGACTGAAAACTATTGTTATAGGTGAATTCTATTAAAGGTAAGAATTCATCCCAACTTTCAGTTTGTTCCAAAACATAAGCTCTTAACAGATCTTCTAACGATTGAATTGTCCTCTCTGATTGGCCATCTGTTTTTGGATGATAAGCAGAACTTAAATGAAGTTTTATCCCCATTACTTCTTGCAGACTCTACCAAAACCTTGATGTAAATCTTGGGTCTCAATCAGAAATAATACTAGAAGGTACACCATGAAGTCTAACAATTTCACCAATATACACTTGGGTTAACCTCTCCATTGAATACCTTATGTTAATAGGTAAGAAGTGTGCTGACTTCGTAAGCCGATCAATGATCACCAATGTGGAATCATAACCCTTTTGAGTCTTTCACAGTCCAACAACAAAGTCCATTGCAATGCCATCCTATTTCCATTCAGGAATAGCCAGAGGTTGTAACATTTCTGAAGGTTTTTGATATTCAACTTTAGCTTTCTGACAAACTAGGCAGGATGCTACATACTTGGCTACATCCCTCTTCATTCCTTGCCACCAATATAACTACTTCAAATCCTGATATATCATGGTCGCTCCTGGATGCATACTCAACTTGCTTTTGTGGGCTTCGTCGAGAATCAACCTTCTAAGCTCTGGATTACTTGGTATACAAACTCTATCTCAGAACCTTAGAATTCCATCTAGTCCTTCCTTAAATTCTGACACAGCGCCTTGCTTCAATAGCTCCCTCTCATCTTGCAAGTATTGATCACTTCTTTGTTTATCTCGAATTTCTTCCATAGACCCATTTGAAATAGTAACCATGTTCAAGCTAAGTATTCTCGATGACGATTCTACAGATAACCACATATCCCTGAATTGTTCTATCAATTCTCTTTCCTTAATCATCGTAGTAGAGACACTAAGTATCTTCCTACTCAAAGCATCTGCTACAACATTCACTTTTTCAGGATGATACTGAAGTTGGAAATGATAATCTTTCAAAATTTCTAACCACCTCCTTTGCCTCATATTCAACTCATTCTGGTCAACCAGGTACTTCAGACTCTTATGATCACTGAAAATGTTGAATGTTGCTCCATACAAAAAATGTCTCCAAATCTTCAATGCAAACACAAAAGCAAATAACTCCAAATCATGAGTAGGGTAGTTCTTCTCATGCGTCTTCAATTGTCTCGAAGCGTATGCCACTGTATTTTTGTCCTGCATAAGTACACAACCTAAACTCTAGTGCAAAGCATCACAATATACCTCAAAAGGTTTATTAGGATCAAGTAAAATCAATAATGGGGAAGTAGTCAATCGTCTTTTCAATTCTTAAAAATTCTCTTCACATGCATCAGTCCATGCAAAAGTTTGATTCTTTCATGTGAGTTGGGTAAGAGGTCTTGCTATCTTAGAAAATCCCTCGATGAATCTTTGATAATAATCGGCTAGCCCCACAAAACAACGGATCTCTATTACGGTCTTTAGTCTTTCCCATTTAAGAACTGTTTCAACTTTCAATGGATCCACCACAATTCCTTCCCTTGAAATTACGTGACCCAAAAATTGAACTTCCTTCAACCAAAACTCGCACTTTGATAACTTAGCATACAACTGCTTCTCTTTTAGAATCTGGAGAACCACACTGAGATGTTCAACATATTCCTCTTGACTTCTAGAATATATCAGAATGTCATCAATAAAAATAACGACAAATTTGTCTAGATAAGGATGAAAGATCCTATTCATGTAATCCATGAATATTGCAAGAGTGTTCGTTACTCCAAATGGCATCACTAGGTATTCATAATGCCCATAGCATGTTCGAAACGTCATCTTGGGAACATCCTCAACTTTTACACGAATCTGGTGATAACCAGAACATAAATCAATATCAGAGAAAACAGCGGCTCCCTTCAATTGATCCATCAAATTGCCTATCCTCGAAAGTGGATATTTGTTCTTGATCGTGATCTTGTTCAACTAGCGATAATCCATACATAAGCAAGAAGTTCCATCTTTCTTCTTAACCAATAACACTGGAGCTCCCTATGGTGATACACTAGGTCTCACAAACTGCTTTCCTAATAGTTCTTCCAACTGCTTCTTTAGTTCAGCTAATTCTGATGGTGACATCTGGTATAGTGCCATGGATATAAGACCAGATCCTGGTACAAGATCGATAGAAAATTCTATCTCTCATTTCGATGGTAGTTCAGGTATATCATTAGGAAAAACTTTAGGAAACTCATTGACTACAGGAATAGTATTCACATTCATCTCACCCTTGACCTCCAAGGAAAACAGTAACATGTATCCTTGAGCTCCTTCTCTCAAAGAAGATTTAACTTGGTTAGCCGTCAAAAATCCAGAAATCTCAGTTTCAGGGAACACTAAAATTTTATTGGAACAATCTAACAAGATATGGTTAGAAGATAACTAATCTATTCCTAAGATCATGTCTATTTGTGAAAGAGATAAACAAATCAAATTAACATAAAAGTTCTGATCTCTAATAGTAATAGGACAATTTAAGCAGACTTGAGTAGCAATAACAGGTTTAGTAGTGGGAGTAGCAATAATCAAGTTAAATGGTAACGAAGACACAAACAACCCTAATTGATCCACACAGTCATAGGCAATAAAAGAATGGGTCGCCCTCGAGTCATACAATACAGTTAAAGGCTTACCTCCTATGACACAATCTCTCTTGATTAGATTTTTAGATTGGGAGGCTTTTGTTCCACTCATGGCATAAACTCTCCCTCTGCTTGAGGTCTTGACGCACGTATATTACTAACGGAAGGCTCTGTCTTTGGTTGAGTACAATCTCTAGAAATGTGTCTGATCTTCCCGCATCTGAAACAAATTATTCCTTTGATCGAACACTCTTTTGTCAAGTGATCATTCCCACACTTCATACATTTTGGTGAAGATGTCATGGCCTGACTGAATCTACTGCCACTAGCACTTCCTCTAACTATTTGTTGTTGCTTTTGATTCCTCGGTGGCCGTGAATACGGTTTCTGGTTGAATCGGTTAACATTACTATTACTCCCCCTTTGGAATCGAGATAGTCAAAACTTACAAGGTCTCGTATCCCAAGATTGATCCAACTCTTCAATCTAGTGACACTTGTCCAACAATGCTAGGAATTGCTCAATCCCCAAAGGTAGCACTGCTCAAGCTTCAAATCATGCCTCAAACCTTCTTCAAATTTTTGGCACTTCCATTACTCATCAGGCTAAAGTTGAAAGTATCTTGAGAATTTTGATAAGCTTTCAAACCTAACAACATATTCACTGACGGTCACTCACCCTTGCTTTAGAACTCCATCTCCTTGACGTGCCTTGTACTAGATGGAAAATACATCTCTAGAAATTTGCTCCGAAAAACTTCCCATGTGATAAATCTTCCTTCAGCTTCCAACAACCGTTGAGTTCCTGCCCACCAATCCACACCGTCTCCAACGAGCATGAAAGTAGCATAGGTTACCTTCCTTTCGTCTATGGATCCCATTCCTATAAAGATTTTCTCCAACTCCTTGATCCAAAGGTCTGCTTTCTCTAGATCAAATTCACTTTTAAATTATGGCAGATTGTTGCTGTGAAACTTTGACAAATTCTAAGCCTCAACTGTCGCTTCCTACTATTGAGCATCCCTCTGATTTTGTTGTATTATTACCTCAGCTATTCTCTGCATTGCTACTGTAGCTGCAACTATACTATCATTGTCACGTCCCATGTCCACATGCGCACCTCTACCACGAGCCATTGCCTTTCTTCAATGTTAAACTAAACAAAATACAATGAAAACTAAGTATAATCATTTCGAACAATATTGTCTCCTTTCGGAAACCAAACACAGAGAAACACACACTACAAACAAGACAGACCTAATCACAAACCCGACAAACTAAACTTGGGCTCTGATACCAACTAATGTAACACCTTCTGTGGGGAATTACATTTCAAAAATAACTCTTTTAAAACTAAACCCAAGTCATGATTGATTTAATATTATATTATGCGGGTTTTAAAATTTCTTTTCATGGATAACATAAACTTAACAAAATATTGGTAACATAAGATATAAATAACTGAATAATACACTCTACATATATACACATAGTTTACAGAAAACAAAAGTACATAATACTTACATACCAAAAAGACATAAATACAACTATCATAACAAACCTAAACTGGCCCAAGTTCATAATACCTAAAGGAAGGGTCTTCCACTGGATCCTCCTCAGAATCCTCACTAGACAAATTCCCTAGCCGAGGAATGTCTCAACAAACGGGAGTCCGAGCAGAAGATACCTTGGAATCCTCCCTAGGAGTATAGTGAATATCACCCTATAAATCCCTTATAGGCATATAAAACTCTAGATAAACAGTAGCATTAAAAGAAAAAGTAGTAACCCCATGGCGGGTCTTACTCAAAGATAGAGTAATATCTCCATAATACTCTATGCGCTCCATATCCAAATGGACACGTCAGGCATCAGTGCCTCTATGAAACTACACTCTAACGTAACCTAGCATATCTCTCTTTGCTGCCATCATAGTCTTCATAGAGCATAAACATAAAACAGAACAAAACCATAAAGAGGTGAGATCTCCTACATCACATACCAGTATGGCAGCAGAGAAATAATAATAACAATAAAGCCACATAGTACAAAATTAACAATTACAGTCATGATATTTATCAGCAGATAATTCAATATATTATATATATATATATATATATATATATAATCACAACAACATGTCTACTGACTATGCAAATGTATACTGAACCAACCCCTACTCCATGGAGATAAAACCAAACATTGAAGAGAATGATCGGGAGATATGTCCGTATATCGTCAGCCTCAAATCAAGTGCTTCAATGTTTTCACAGCATACACATCATGACTTATACAAGACATTCTACACTGGATCGTGAATAGGAATAATGTCTCATCGAGATCGTCGGTGCATTTGTAACAGTCACCACGACACAGTAGAGTTACTAACTGGCCACTTGTGGGATACCCACGCCCCAACACCTCTAAGATCAGTAATTGACCTTCACTACGTAATTCGCACCTGCACAAAGGTGTAATTCATCTCCTAGGCATACAGCCTTAACAAACAAAGCCATCACGAATTTCACAATGCATGATCAAATGACTTAATAAATCAATAATCATGAACTTCATAAATTCCATGAAAAATAAGCCACCACTGGGCTTTAGCCGTCAACTGACATCTCTGGGTCTAATACATTGACCCGATAATAAACTATTATTTTTCTCAAACGCAAAGTATTTTTACTGAATTTTTACAAATGCGTAACACTTCTTGTTACGTCTTTAAATCAAGTAGCACTTTTACAACATTTTTCAGTCGTGTAAACATTTTAAAACATTTTCTTAATCGCGTAAGGGTTTATCAATATTTTTCAATCCCATAAAACGTTCTAAGCTTACTTTTTGAAACTTTCCAAGTTTGATATAAAGTTTGAACCTTAATTCCAATATATTCTTATCAAATCTCCTCTAATTGATATTTCTAAAATTTCTCATAAAAATTTATATTATTTAAATTAAATCAAGACATTACAAAAAAAATTTCCATTACTTTTACTAAAAACTCACTTAAGCAAAATACTTTAAATTTCAAATCATCCTTCAAAACCTATTTCCATTATCATGACCAAAAATTAATTCTTTTCAAATAACAAAATTTTGTTCATCTTCTTTTTAACTTATAAATCCTTAAATCCTATTCTAGTTCCCTAATCATCTAAGTTCTCAATTAATAACATATTTTTGCCTTGGATACTCCATTTTAGGCTAAATGGCCGTGAGCCATAAGTGATTTTTGGGACCAAAAAGCTTGCCTTTCACACGTGATTCAAAGCATGTAAAGCATTCTAATCATCAATTCATGCAATAATAATTTCATGCATACTATAAAAATCATATAATCACATATAGCCACACAAACATAAACCATTAAATTCACACAATCAAGTGAAAAAATCCTTACATGAATTTTTCACCAACAAACCACAAATTTTATTCCTCACCACTAAATTGGTTGACGAGGTTAATCTCCCTCTTACCTTAGATGATGATCAAAACTCCTTGTTGTGAAATAGCTTCTACTTCTAAAAAATCCTTATAACAAATCAAACATATAATTATTATAATCTAGGGCTTGAAACAAGATGACCATGAATCTAGATTATGGTCTAGAACTTGAGAATAAAATTTAGAAGTGAAGATAAAGAACTTCACCTAGAACCTTCAAGTTAAGCTTTGAGAAATAGATTGAAGATGGTTGAATTAGAAGAAACTCACAACATGAGAGTATCTCCAAATGGTGTTTAGATTCAAGATATGTGGTTGTTTTTAATTGATCAAGATTTGAGAGTGACTTAGAGGTGTTGGTCGAAACTCACAAAAGAGAGAAAAAGATAGAGTTTTGATAGTTTGGTTCTCCAAAACAAGACAAGATAAACTTAAGAGAGTTAAGTAACCATTTTGGTCACATAAATTTATCCTAGAAGCTCCCCTTTGGTCATGAGCCCTTCATGGTGTTGTTGGTCAAAGCTTCTCCTTCAAGCTTGCCTTGAAAGCTTTCCTCCTATTGGTGCAACACTATGAGTCAAAGCCACTAAACTTGACTCCATCAAGCTTCTCTTGGAAGCTTTTTTCTCATTGGCTCAAAAACAAGTAAGTCATGAAAAGAAATGATGAAAGGTTATGACTAGGCTCATGACTAGTCATCTAACTAGATATTTACCGGTAGCTATTAACTAATGGACAAAGGCTACTGCCAGCAAAACCAATAGTTATTGTCTAATAGATAATAGAACGTACCTAGATTTCATCAGTAAGATAAAATCTCAGGAAAAGAAAAATTTTGAAATCTATTCCCAGTTTTGTGTTTTATAAGTTCCCCCGGCCCTGAGTTAATAGTCAAAAATTTTTCGGCCCCAAAAAATTTTTATTTTTTCGACACCACCTCAAACACACAGAAGTCCCAAAATAATAATAAAATAATCAAAATAAATTAAATAATTTATAAAAATCACAAAAGTCATATAAAAACCATAATTAATAGGACAATAAATTTTGAGGTGTTACAATTGCCGTAGTAATGCAGAGAATGTTGGGAATTTTTGCGGATACATCACGTAGCAGAAAATAGGGATTCCCATCGGGGATCCATGCGAAAAAGCCATAATCTGAGTTTTTAAATGATTTACCTCTTGAAGCATGAATCACTAACACTGTAATAGAAACGATGTCTCTGCGGTATCCACACGAACAGACTCACGAACGTCCAACGTCCGCAAAGAGAAGTCTCACGTCTCTCACACAATGCTAGCTGCGTATAGAAGGGAATAAACCTATCACTCTCTCACTCACTTTTCTGTAGGTGCGGCTAGGGTTCTGAAATTATCTATCTTAGTAGCCCCTTAGCAATACTATTTATAATAGTAACTGCCTTAAGTGAGTGTGAGCAGCAGCAAGGTAAGCTGTGCAACCCTAGACCTATCTGTTATGAGTTTGGCCCATATTTGAATCCGAATCCAACTTGGATCCATTGCTCCAGTTTTAGTCTGCTCTATGTGTGTGACCCTGCAGGTTCTTATTACGTTGGCAGTAATATTGAAATCCCATTTTAATATTATAAGCAGTGAGTGGTATCTAGCAACACATCGCTGCTACCCAAGTAATAAGAATGTTAGTGATTTGACATAACCTTTCTGTGACCAATGTTTCCGTGTCATTTAGTCCCTTTGTCAAGATATCTAGATTGAACACAAGGCATGGAATGCGTCACCCTTGTATAGTCTAATCATTTGTTTCCTGATATTCGAGTAGACTTTGTAACAACAAATGATATTAATATCTCATATTGACTTATTTGAGCATGGCCATGCATTTCGCAGTCTCACTCAATCAGGGGGCTCGAAGATATTGCTCCTGTTATATAGGAGTGACAAATCCCATCTAGGTCACTCACATCCCTCTACATGATTCGCGGTATGTCTAATAACCAACTTTATAATCACCTTGTTATAAATGACGTTTGATGGCATTAAAACACACAACTCCTTATGTAGGAATCGTAGTGATTTCAGGTCAAAGAACCACAAACACCATTGTCACTATGAGAATCACTTATGACACTCACGTAACGATCCATGTAGTGTTCTCATGGTGGGTCAGTCCAATACATCATTACTCTAATATGTACCCATATGAAGACTTGATATCTCATATCCATGACCCGTGAGATGTGGTCATCAGTCTATGCACATACTAGTCTCAATGTATTATTGTTGTCCTAATTAACAATAATACTTGACTAGGGACATTTAAGAATAATGTTGTGACCAAAAGGATCTCACGATCAAGTCATCCACCTGATGGCCTATGGCATCAAACTTACTATTCTAAGGACTTTATTATGTTTATCAAAAAGAACACAATAAATGAAATGCCCATATATAAAATAGCATAATAGAATGTATGTAAATATAGAAAATGTATTGGCCTCTAGGGCATACACCAACAGAGAATGCTGATGTTATAGTGCAACAAAATCAAAGGGCTGCTCAACAGCAGGAAGCGACAGCCGAGGCTCAGAATTTGTTAGAGTTTCATCACAACAATCCGCCATAGTTTAAAAGTGAGTTTGATCCAGAGAAAGCAGACTTTTGGATCAAGGAGTTGGAAAAAATCTTTAGAGGAATGGGATGCACGGATGAAAGGAAGGTAACTTATGCTACTTTCATGCTCGTTGGAGACGGTGTGGACTTGTGGGTAGGAACTCAAAGGTTGTTGGAAGCTGAAGGAAGATTTATCACATGGGAAGTCTTCTGGAGCAAATTTCTGGAGAAGTATTTTCCAGCTAGCACGAGGCACACAAAGGAGATGGAATTCCTTAGACTAAAGCAAGAGGAATGACCATCAGTGAATATGCTGCTAGGTTTGAAAGCCTATCAAAATTCTCACAATACTTTCAACTCTAGCTTGATGAGGAATGGAAGTGTTGAAAATTCAAAGAAGGTTTGAGGCATGATTTGATGCGAGCAGTACTACCTTTGGCGATTGAGCAATTCCCAGCTTTGTTGGACAAGTGCCGATGGATTGAAGAGTTAGATCAGTCTCGGGATATGAGACCTTATAACTTTGGACCATCTCGGTTCCAAAGGGGGAGTAATAGTAATGCCAACTGATTCAACCAAAAATCATATTCACGGCCACTGGGGAATCAACAGCTACAGCAAACAGTTAGATGAAGTAATAGTGGCAATAGATTCAGTCAGACAGTGACATCTGCATCAAAATGTATGAAGTGTGAAAAAAATCACTTGATAAAGTAGTGTGCGAATAAGGGGATAGTCTGTTTCAAGTGTGAAAAGCCTAGACACATTTCTAGAGATTGTACTCAACCAAAGATGGAGCCTTCTGTTAGTAATGTACATGCGTCAAGGCCTTAAACAGGAGGGAGAGTCTATACCATGAGTGGAGTAGAAGCCTCCCAATCCGAAGATCTAATCAAGCGAGATTGTGTCATAGGAGGTAAGCCTTTAACTGTATTGTATGACTCGGGGTGACTCGTTCTTTTATTGCCTATGAAAGTCGTGTGGATCAATTGGGGTTGTCTGTGTCGTCATTACCTTTTGACTTGATAATTACTACTCCCACTGCTAAACCTGTTATTACTACTCAAGTCTGCTTAAACTGCCCTGTTACTATTAGAGATTGAAACTTTTCTGTTAATTTGATTTGTTTGCCTCTTTCACAAATAGACGTGATCTTAGGAATGGATTGGTTATCTTCTAACCATATCCTATTAGATTATTCCAATAAAACTTTAGTGTTCCTTAAAACTGAGATTTTTGGATTTTTGACAACCAACCAAGTTAAAGCTTCTTTGAGGGAAAAAACTCAAGGACACATGTTACTGTTTTCCTTTGAAGTCAAGGGTGAGACCAATGTGAATACTATTCTTGTAGTCAATGAGTTTCCTGATGTTTTTCCTGATGATATACCTAGACTACCACCAGAACGAGAGATAGAATTTTCTATCGATCTTGTACTAGGATCTGGTCCTATATCCATGGCATCATACTGGATGTCACCATCAGAATTAGCTAAGCTAAAGAAGCAGTTGGAGGAACTATTAGGAAAGTAGTTTGTGAGACCTAGTGTATTACCATGGGGAGCACCAGTGCTGTTAGTTAAGAAGAAGGATGGAACTTCTTGCATATGTGTAGATTATCGCCAGTTAAACAAGATCACGATCAAAAATAAATATCCACTTCCGAGGATAGACAATTTGATGGATCAACTGAAAGGAGCCGCTGTTTTCTCCAAGATTGATTTACGTTCTGGTTATCATCAAATTCGCATAAAAGTTGAGGATGTTCTTAAGACGTCGTTTCAAATGCATTATGTGTTGGGAATCGCAGATACATCACACAGCAAAAAATAGAATTCCCACCAAGGATCAATATGAAAAAGCCATAATCTGAGTTTTAAAAAAATGTTTACCTCTTGAAGCATGAGCAAATGAAGTAACGTGAATCACCAACACCATAATAGTAACTATGTCTCTGCGATATCTATATGAACAGACTCACAAAAGTCCAACATTCATAAAAGGAGACTCACGTCTCTCATACAATGCTAGTTGCGAAGAGAAGAGAAGAAACCTATCACTCTCTCACTTACTCTTTCTGAAGGTGATAACTCTATGAAATGTAGTTATTTGTGCCCTATAATTGTGCTTTATAGAATGCTATGTCCTTGTTATTTTATGCATATAAAGGAGATTTTATACTTTTATTGGTTAAATTTCCTTTGGACGTCTCTCTATATGATAATGAGCAATTTGTGAGTATTTATTAAACGATTAAGTGGATTTATAATTTATATTTAACTTGGTGATTTTCCTAATGTAGGATAGGCTTAAAACAAAGGAATTGGAGAGATTCAAGGCTCAAAAGTCCAAGAGAAAGCCAAGGAGGGATTCCAGGAGAGAGCGCTGTGGCACAGGCTGTGTGCGCCGTGGCACAAAAATGCATCATCAAGATTGCCATACTGAGACCCGAGGCTAGAGCGTCACAGTACAAAAGAGTGTGCGCCGCGGCTAGGGGTAGAAATAGGTCAGGCTGCCTATCAGGGGCCTATGGCCTGGCCTACCTGAGGCCTGGCCTGGCCTAACTTGTTTACTAAACAAGCTAGGCCAAGACTTTTTTAAAAGCTTGTTTAACAAAAAAGGTCAGGCCTTAGGCTATCTAATAGGCCTTTTAAGCCTGGCAGGCTGGCCTGACCTATTTAGTTATATATAATATAATATATACTATTATAATAATTATAAATTATAATTATAATTACTAATTTATTATAATATATTAATATATTTTTTAATTAAATTTTAATAAAAGTCAATAACAAAAAATTAAGTTAGTAAGTTAGAATAAAAATAAAATATTTATTAATATATTTAATGTAATATATTTATTAGATTGAAAATAATAAGTTAACACTCATCCTCTACTTTTATAGATGCTCACTACTTTCTTACTCTAATCTTTGGTCGATGTGGGACTTGAAAGATTAGAGTAAGAAAATGAGCAACTTGGTATATCTCTAAGTCCCACATCGACTAAAGACTAGAGTAAGAAAGTGATGAGCATCTATAAAATTAAAAGGTGAGTGTTAAATTGTAACAAAAACCTATTGGCTTTGAGTAGGCCCATTGACTTATTTTAAAGCTTAGGCATGTTAGCCTATGTAAAGACATATTGACTTATTTAAATATAGGTCTGTTAGTCTATATAAGGCATGTTGACCTATTTAAAAGTAGGTCTGTTAGCCTATGTAAAGGTTTATTGACCTATTTAAAGGTAGGTCTCTTAGTTTATTTAAAGACCTCATTGCAAAGTAGGCCTTTAAATAGGCTTTCAGGCCAGGCCAGACTTTTAAAAAGGCCAAGCCAGGCCTTTAAAATTGGCCTATTACAGGCTCACAGGCTAGGCTCAGGCCTTATAATTGGGATACAGGCCAGACCTATTTAAGGCAAAGTCTGGCCTGGCCTAGCCTATTTCCACCAGTAGCCATGGCCCTTTGCAACCAACTCAATGCGCATCGCATCAGGAAGTAGTGTGTGTCGCAGCGTGAGGTGTAAAACTGAGCCTATATATAGATTTTTAGCAGATTTTCAATGAGAGTTTTTTTTTTTAGGTTTTAGAGAAAGTTGTGGCTAGGGTTCGCTTGTGGAGGCTGAGGAGGCCAAAGGACCCAAGGATGGAGGTCTTCTTCCTTAGGGAAGTTGATTGGAGCTTCAAGGATCACATCTAATGAGATTCCTCCTTCCCTTTTCTCTTTCTCTTGTTTTCCTTATCTTTTGAGTATGGTTTTTGGTTGTAATTTGTGTTCTAGATTAGCTGAGTTATATTCGGGGATACTTTGAATCCTTTCTATGATTATTAATGAGTTTGTTATCTTTTGAGTATATATTGATGTTTAGTTATATTCAATCATATGGTTCTTAATGTTTTTGGAAGTTTGATAATCTTTTGAATGATTTGTTAAAGCCTGATGAATCTAGATATAGGAATTTAGATTTTAGATTTAATGTATGATTGATGCATGTTCAATTCTATTCCAATGACGGGATGAGTTGATTTGCTAACTAGATAGAAATATACCTTTTAGCCATGTATAGTGTGTGATTAGGAATAGACCATTCAAGAGTGGAGTTTGCACTAGTTTTCATGGAAACATAGTGAATTGGGTAAATGAAACTATTGTTGATTGACCTAGACATAGGTTTTTAACTAAATCAGATCCTCAATCTAACTTAATTACTCATTGATGTTGCTTATAAGGGTTGCAAGTCATTTGTATGAAATAGGAGGTGAAGAAGGATTCCCTATATCTCTAAACCATTATCTTTATTACTTTTGTAGATTAGATTTAGTTTATTTATTGCTTTACTCTATTTTTATGTTCTTGTCTAGAATTAGGTAAGCTATTGGTTTATACTTAACATTAGAAGTAGACTTATCCTAGAGGGAATGATTTTTATTTTTCCACTTTATTACTTGGATGACCCATGCACTTGTGGCCTATTTTGGGACAAACAAGTTTTTGGCGCCGTTGCCGAATAAGACATTATTTCTATATTACTAATATTGACAATGAGTTTGTTTAGTTCTAATTCAAGTTTTTATGTTTTGTTGTTGTGAATAGTTTTATTTTTCAGTTTTTATGTTTTTGTTGTTGATTTGCTTAAATATGTAGTTATAGTTTGATTTTGTGTTTTTGTTATATTTTTGTTATACAATCTGTGTTTTAAGTTTGTAGGCACATTTTGTTGGTGTTGGAGGCCATATTGAAGCAGAAATGGTAGTAGAAACCATTTCCCTACAGAATTATGTAGGTTGAGTTCTGAGCATCGCGGCTCAGGTTATTGAGCACCGCAGTGCACAGGCACATTTTTTGTAGAATTCTTCAATTTTTTACTCAGGCCGCAGCCCAGTCATGGTTGCGCTGTGACGCAGCGCCTTGTTTTTGCCTTTTTCTATTTATTTTCTTTGTTTAGTATGCTCAGTGTTAAGTTGGTTGCTATTTTGATGTGCTGAGGTACCTTATAGACCATGTGCAGCAAAGAACACATTCACTTTGGTTTAGGGGAGTATCTTTATATGTTTTCACCCTTAATGCTTAATGTTTACACATATTTTAATATTTTAAGTATGTGCTAGTGATAGTCAGCATGCTTTAATAATTATATCCTATTTTGGCTATTACTAGTGAGCTGTTGATGTAAATTTTAATTTTCCACACTTTAAACATGTTGTTATGCAACCTTGAATGATAAATGATGGATCTTTGGAATGCATGACATATTTCTATTTTCTAGTGTGTGATGGTTGGACAATGATATAAATGGTTGAAAATTGCCTTCTGTTTTATAAAACCATTCGTGATCTTGAAGCATGTCAATGTAATCTGGTTTGTTTTTATGCATACTGTGTTTTTTCACTTAGATGCTTGTTTAACTTTAGAAAGATATGAGCATTTGTTTAGAGAATGTTTATGAATTGTGCATGTGGATGATTTCTTTTATCCTTAAAGTTGTTCTCCAACCCTCTTGAGGTAAAATCCTAAATTATGCATGATTGAGGATATGATTAGGACATTGTTTGGATCGATTGAGCCTTTTCAAACTTACCCTAACATGATTTTATCATAGGCCCCTTTTTGAAGCCTTATACTGTTTGGCCTTATTTATTTTTCACCACCATTGTGTTCGTTAACCTATTAACCATTCTAATGCATATGAAAACATTACATTTTCTTCCTACCCTTATTGTTTGTTGAGTTCATGAAATGTTATTTCTTGAAGTGAGTTCAGTGATTAGGGGTATTAATGAATATTCAATACAAAATAAGCCTGAAGGAACCAGATGTAGTCAAAGAAAAATCATTGCTTTGCAAAAGAAAAAGACAAAAAGAGAAAAAGAAATAGAAAGAAAGAAAAACAAAGCATAAGTAAAGTAAAGTGTGAAAAGCATCAAAAATGGTTCTGGCGAGTTTTCTAAATACATTGTTGAATACCCTGCTAATATCATGTATTGGTTCGTGACTTGAAATACCATGATTATGTTTCTCAATGTTTGTTGTATATCCTTTCCTTTTATTTTGTTACCCCACTACCCTTGGCCTTACATTATAAGCTATGAAAGTCCCTCTTGATCCTCAGTTATGTGTGATTTACATTAGTGGAGAGAGGGTTGGATTAGAATTTTGTGGATTCTTTGATTTGTATCCATGTGTAGGTTCATAAACTTGTCTGAATGAGCATGATTTGAAAAAGATAAGTTTGACTTGCATGTTTGTGGAAAATGTCATGTGCATGATTAGACGCTAGATTGAGGGCATGTTTAGGATTGTATATGTGTTAAGCTTAATTGTGAGGCATGTGCATCTTTTGAGGGCTTAAACAATCAGTGTGCACTGGTTGTGGTTAAATGAAAATTGAAGTGTTGAATGTATATGAGCATGAATTGATAAATGTAAGTTTACTTGATCATACTTTGTGTTACTGGAGGACTAGCAACAACTTAGGTTTGGGGTGTGATAACTCCGTGAAATGTAGTTATTTGGGCCCCATAATTGTACTTCATAGAATGCTATATCCTTGTTATTTTATGCATATAAGGGAGATTTTATACTTTTATTGGTTAAATTTCATTTGGATGTCTCACTATATAATAATGACCAATTTGTGAGTATTTGTTAAATGATTAAATGGATTTATAATTTATATTTAACTTGGTGATTTTCCTCACGTAGGATGGGCTTAAAACAAAGGAATTGGAGCAATTCAAGGCTCAAAAGCCCAAGAGAAAGCCAAGAAGGCATTCCGGGAGAGAGCGTCGCGGCACAGGCTATGTACGCCATGGCGCAAAAATGCATGATCAAGATTGCCATACTGAGACCCGAGGCTAGAGCGGCGCGATACAAAAGAGTGTGCGCCGCGACCCATTGGAAGCAACTCAATGCACACCACGGCACGAGCTGCGGCTCGAGGTGCAAAACTGAACCTATATATAGATTTTTAGCAGATTTTCAATGAGAGTTTTTTTTTAGGTTTTAGAGAAAACTTTGGCTAAGGTTCGTTTGTGGAGGCTGAGGAGGCCAAATGAGTAAAGGATGGAGGTCTTTTTCCTTAAGGAAGTTGATTGGAGCTTCAAGGATCACATCTAATGAGATTCCTCCTTCTCCTTTATCTTTCTCTTGTTTTCCTTATCTTTTGAGCATGGTTTTTGGTTGTAATTTGTGTTCATAGATTAGTTGAGCTGTATTTAGGGATACTTTGAATCCTTTCTATGATTATTGATGAGTTTGTTATCTTTTGAGCATATATTGATGTTTAGTTATGTTCAATCATATGGTTCTTAATGCTTTTGGAGGTTTGATCAGCTTTTGAATGATTTGTTGAAGTCTGATGAACCTAGACATAGCAAGTTAGATTTTAGATCTAATGTATGGTTGATGCATGTTCAATTTTATTCCAATGGCGGGATGAGTTGATTCGCTAATTGGATAGAAATATACTTTTTAGCAATGTATAGTGTATGATTGAGAATAGACCGTTTAAGAGTAGAGTTTGCACTAGTTCTCATGGAAACATAGTGAATTGGGTAAATGAAACTATAGTTGATTGACCTAGACATAGGCTTTTAACTAAATCAAATTCTCAAGCTAACTTAATTACTCATTGATGTTGCCTATAAGGGTTGCAAGTTTTGTATGAAATAGGAGGTGAAGAAGGATTCCCTAGATCTCTAAACCATTATCTTTATTGCTTTTGTAAATTAGATTTAGTTTATTTATTACTTTGCTCTATTTTTATGTTCTTGTCTAGAATTAGGTAAGCTATTTGTTAATACTTAGCATTGGAAGTAAACTTATCCTCAAGGGAACGATATTTACTTTTCACTTTATTACTTGGATGACCCGTGCACTTGCGGCCTATTTTGCAACAAATAACTTATTTATCCCAAAATAGGCCGGAAGTGCACGGGTCACCCAAGTAATACAGATACAGAGTATAAGTTTCTTCCCTTGAGGATAAGTTTACTTCCAATGCTAAGTATTAACCAATAGCTTACCTAATTCTATTCAAGAATATATGAAATAGAAAAAACATAAACTAAACTAAATCTAATCTACAAAAGCAATAAAGATAATGGTTTAAAGATCTAGGGAATCTTTCTTCACATCCTATTTCATACTAATGACTTGCAACCCTTATAAGCAACATCAATGAGTAATTAAGTTAGCTTAAGAATTTGATTTAGTTAAAAGCCTATGAATAGGTCAATTAATCATAGTTTCATTTACCCAATTTACTATATTTCCATGAGAACTAGTGCAAACTCCACTCTTGAATGGTCTATTCTCAATCACACACTATACATGGATAAAAGATATATTTCTATCCAGTTAGTAAATTAAATCATCCCGCCATTGGAATAGAATTGAACATGCATCAACTATACATTAAATCTAAAATTCAAATTCCTATGTCTAGGTTCATCAGCCTCCACAAACGAACCTTAGCCACAATTTTCTCTAAAACCTAAAAAAAACTCTCATTGAAAATCTATTAAAAATCTATATATAGGCTCAGTTTTGCACCTCGCGCCACGGTGCACACTATTTTGTGCTGCAGCGTGCATTGAGTCGGTTGCAAAGGGCTGCGGCGCATACTCTTTTGTGCTGCGGCACTCTAGCCTCGGGTCTCAGTATGACAATCTTGATGAGGCACTTTTGCACCGCGGCGCACACAGCCTGTGCGGCGGCGCTCTCTCCGGGAATGCCTCCTTGGCTTTCTCTTGGGCTTTTGAGCCTTGAATCGCTCTAATTTCTCTGTTTTAAGCCCATCCTACATTAGGAAAATCATAAAGTTAGATATAAATTATAAATCCACTTAATCATTTAACAAATACTCACAAATTGCTTATTATCATATAGAGAGACATCCAAAGGAAATTTAAACAATAAAAGCATAAAAACTCCCTTATATGCATAAAATAACAAGGACATAGCATTCTATGAAGCACAAGTAAGGGACACAAATAACTACATTTTATGAAGTTATCAATAGGTGCGGCTGGGGTTTTTTTTGCACCTCATAGTAGCCCCCTTAGCAATAAAATTTATAATAGTGACTGCCTTAAGTGAGTGTGAGCAACAGCAAAGTAAGCTGTGTAACCCTAGACTCATCTGTTATGAGTTTGGCCCACATTTGAATCCGAGTCCAACTTAGATATATTGCTTCAATTTGGTCTGCTTTATGTGTGTGACCCTACAGGTTCTCATAACATTGGCAGTAATATTAAAATCTCATTTTAATATTACAAGCAGTGAGCGGTATCTAGTAACACATCGTTGCTATCCAAGTAATGAGAATGTTAGTGATTTGACATAACCTTTCCATGACCAATGTTTCTGTGTCGTTTAGTCCCTTTGTCAAGATATCTAGATTGAATACAAGGTATGAAATGCATTACCCTTGTATAGTCCAATCCTTCGTTTCCTGATACTCGAGTAGACTTTGTAATAACAAATGAAATCAATATCTCATATTGACTCATTTGAGCATAGCCATGCATTTTACAGTTTTACTCAATTAGAGGCCCCGAAGATATCACTCCTGTTATGTAGGAGTGACAAATCCCATCTAGGTCACTCACATCCCTCTGCATGATTCACAGTATATCCAATAACCAACTTTGTAATCACCTTGTTATAGATGACGTTTGATGGCATTAAAACACACAACTCCTCATGTAGGAATCGTAGTGATTTCAGGTCAAAGGACCACAGACACCATTGTCACTATGAGAATCACTTATGACACTCACATAATGATTCACGTAACGTTCTCATGGTGGGTCAGTCCAGTACATCATTACTCGAATATATACCCATGTGACGACTTGATATCTTATATCTATGACCTGTGAGATGTGGTCATCAGTCTACGCACATACTAGTCTCAATGCATTACTGTTGTCCTAATTAACAATAATCTTTGACTAGGGACATTTAAAAATAGTGTTCTGATTTTATCCAATAGTATCTTACAATCAAGTCAATCACTTGATGTCTTATGACATCAAACTTACTATTCTAAGGACTTTATTATATTTATCATAAATAACACAACGAAAGAAATGCCTCATATATTAAAGAATAACATAATACAATGTATGTAAATACAAATAAAATGTATCGGCCTCTGGGGCATACACCAACATTATGAGCATTATGAATACCTAGTGATGCCGTTTGGAGTAACGAACACTCCTGCAATAGTCATGGATTACATGAATAGGATCTTTCATCCCTATCTAGACAGATTTATCATTATTTTTATTGACGACATTCTGATATATTCTCAAAGTCAGGAGGAACATGCTGAACATCTCAATGTAGTTCTCCAGATTCTGAAAGAGAAGCAGTTGTATGCTAAGCTGTCAAAGTGCGAGTTTTGGTTGAAGGAAGTTTAATTTTTGGGGCATGTAATTTCAAAGGAAAGAATTGTGGTGGATCCATTGAAAGTATAAACAGTTCTTCAATAGGAGAGACCGAAGACCATAACGGAGATTCATATTTTTGTGGGGTTAGCCGGTTATTACCAAAGATTCATCGAGGCATTTTCTAAGATAGCAGGACCTCTTACCTAGCTTACACAAAAGAATCAAACTTTTGCATGGACTGATGCATGTGAGGAGAGTTTTCAAGAATTGAAAAGATGATTGACTACTTCACCAGTATTGATTTTACCTAATCCCAATGAACCTTTTAAGGTATATTATGATGCTTCGCATTAGGGTTTAGGAAGCATCAGGGTTTAGGCAGTGTGCTTCTACAGAATAGAAAGGTAGTAGTATATGCTTTGAGGTAATTGAAAACGCATGAGAAGAACTACCCTACCCATGATTTGGAGTTAGCTGCTATTGTGTTTGCATTGAAGATCTGCAGACATTTTCTGTATGGAGCAACATTCAACATTTTCAGCAATCATAAGAGTCTGAAGTACTTGTTTGACCAAAATGAGCTGAATATGAGATAAATGAGGTGGTTAGAATGTTTGAAAGATTATGATTTCTAACTTCAGTATCATCCCAGAAAAGCAAACTTTATAGCAGATGCTTTGAGTAGGAAGATACTCAGTGTCTCTGCTATGATGATCAAGGAAAGAGAATTGATAGAGCAATTTAGGGATATGCGGTTGTCTATAGAATCAACACTGGGAAGACTTTGCTTGAACATGATTACTATTTCGAATGGATTCATGGAAGAAATTCAAGATAAACTTAGGAGTGATCAATACTTATAGGACTCAAGGAGCTAGTGAAGCAGGGCACTGTATCAGAATTCGAGGAAGGACTGAATGGAATTCTAAGGTTTAGAGATAGAATTTGTATACTAAGTGATCTAGAGCTTAGAAGATTGATTCTCGATGAAGCCCACAAAATTAAGTTGAGCATGCATCCCGGAGCGACCAAGATGTATCAGGATTTGAAGCAGTTATACTGGTGGCAAGGAATAAAGAGGGATGTAGCCAAGTACGTAGTATCTTGTCTAGTTTGTCAGAAAGCTAAATTTGAACATCAAAAACCTTCAGGAATGTTACAACCTCTGGCTATTCTCGAATGGAAATGGGATGGCATTGCAATAGACTTTGTTGTTGGACTTCCAAAGACACGAAAAGGTTATGATTCCATATGGGTGATCGTTGATCAGCTTACGAAGTCAGCACATTTCTTACCCATTAACATAAGGTATTCAATGGAGAGATTGACCCAGGTGTATATTGGTGAAATTGTTAGACTTCACAGTATACCCTCTAGTATTATTTCTGATTGAGACCTAAGATTTACGTCAAGATTTTGTCAGAGTCTACAAGAAGCGATGGGGATGAAACTTCATTTAAGTTCTGCTTATCATCCATAAACAGATGGCTAATTAGAGAGAACAATTTAATCGTTGGAAGATCTATTAAGAGTTTGTGTTTTGGAACAGACTAGGAGTTGGAATGAATTCTTACCTCTGATAGAATTCAACTATAACAATAGTTTTCACTCAAGCATAGAGATGGCACCCTATGAGGTGTTGTATGGACGAAGGTGTAGAATGCCTTTGTGCTGGTACCAAGATAGGGGAAATTTTGTGTTAGGACCCGAACTTGTACAGCAAACGACGAAAAAAGTTAAGGTGATTTAGGAAAAAATGCGAGCAACTCAGAGTCAACAGAAGAGTTATGCTGATAAGAGAAGGAGACCTCTTGAGTTTGAGGAAGGTGAACATGTGTTTTTTAGAGTCACACCCATAACTAGGGTCGGTTGTGTTATTAAATCCAGAAAGCTCACTCCTAAATGCATCCGACCATATCAAATTCTTTGTCAGATAGGTCCGATAGCATATCAGATAGCTTTACCACCTTTTCTTTCTAACCTTCATAATGTCTTCCATGTATCACAATTGCAAAAATATATTCCTGATCCAAACCATGTCATAGGACTAGATACAATATAATTAAAAGAGAACTTGACCTATGAGACACTTCCTGTTAAGATCGAAGATAGGAGAGTGAAACAACTCTGAGGAAAAAAAATTGCCTTAGTAAAGGTAATATGAAATGATGTGACTGGAGATGCAACTTGGAAACTGGAAGACAGAATGAAAGAACAGTATCCGCAGTTATTCTAAGGTATGATAATTTCGAGGATGAAATTCTTTTTAAAGAGGAAAAGTTGTAACACCCCAAAATTTCTTTTCCTGTTATTTGTGATTTTTCTATGATTTTTATGATTTTTGTGAATTATTTAATTTATTTTGATTATTTTATTATTTGTTTGGACTTCTGTGTGTTTGATGCGGTGCCGGAAAAAAAAATTTTGCAAAAAAATTTTTGATTGTTAATGCGAGGTCGGGGGAGCTTTCTAAACCCGAAACTAGGAATAGATTTCAAAGTTTTTCTTTTTCTGAGATTTTATCTGACTAATGAAATCTAGGTATGTTCTATTATCCATTGGACAATAACCACTAATTTTACTAGTAGTAGCTTTTGTCCATTGGTTAATAGCTACCGATAAATATCTAGTTGGATGACTAGTCATGAACCTAGTCATATCTTTTCATCATTTCCACTTATGACTCACATTGTTTTGAGCCAATGGGAGGAAAGCTTCCAAGAGAACTTTGTATGGAGTCAAGTATAGTGGCTTTGACTCACAAAGGTGAACCAATGAGGATAAGCTTGAAAACAAGCTTGGAGGAGAAGCTTTAACCACTCTACACCATGAAGAGTGCACAGCCAAGGGGGGAGCATCTAGGACAAGGTTAGGAGACCAAATTGGTTACTTAACTCTCTTGAGTTTATCTTGTCTTGTTTTAGGAAACAAACTATCAAAACTCTCTCATTTTCTCTTTTTACAAATTTCGGCCAACCTCTTTAAAATACTCTCCAACCTTGTTCAATCTAAACTAACCTTATATGTTGATTCCAAACACCATTTGAAGACACTTTCATGTTGTGAGTTTCTTCAAATTCATCCATCTTCAATCTCTTTCTCAAAGCCAAAGGTTAAAGGTTTTTAGGTGATGTTTTTTATTTTCACTTCTAAATTTCATTCTCAAAGTTCTAGACCATAATCTTGATTCATGGTCATCTTATTTCAAGCTTTAGAAATTAATAATTATATATTTGAATTTGTTTTAAGCATCCTTTTGGAGGTAGAAGTTGTTTCAAGAAGGCAACAAAGGAGTCTTTGATCATCACTTAAGGTAAGATGGAGATTAACCTCATCAACCAACATGGTGGTGAGAAACGAAATTTGTGGTTTGTTGGTGAAAAATTCATGTGAGGATTTATTTACTTGATTGTGTATATTTAATGGTTTGTGCTTGTTTGGCTATATGTGATTATACGATTTTTATAGTATGCATGAGATTGCTATTGTAGGAATTGATGATTGAAATGCTTTACATGCTTTGAATCATGTACGAAAGACAAGATTTTTGGTTCCAAAAACCATTTATGGTTCACGACCATTTAGCCCAAAAAGGAGGTATCCAAGGCAAAAATATTTTATGAAGTGAAAAGCTAGATGATTAGGTGATAAGAATATGTTTTAAGTATTTACCAATTAAAAAGGAGATGAACAAAATTTTATTATTTGAGAAGGAATGATTTTTGGTCATGATAATAAGAAATAAGTTTGAAAGATGGTTTGAAATTTAAAGTATTTTATTTTAAAAAGTTTTAATAAAAGTAATGGAAAATGATTTTTGAAATGACTTGATTTAATTAAAATAATATAGTTTTTTATGAAAAACGTTAGAAAATATCACTTAGAAGAGATTTGGTAAGAAAATATTGAAATTAAGGTTCAAATTTTATATTAAACATGGAAAGTCTCAAAAAGTAAGCTTAGAACGTTTTATGTGATTGAAATATATTGATAAAACCTTATGCGATTTAAAACATTGATTTTGAGGTACACAATTGAGAAAAAGTTTTAAAATTTATACGCGATTGAAAAATTACGTAAACTGTTACATGATTTAGTGATGTAACCAGAAGTGTTAAGCGTTTGAAATAATACAGTAAAAATACTTTATGTTTCAGAAAAATAACAGATTACTGTCGGGCCGACATACTGGGCCCTGAGACATTAGTTGACGGGTTAAGCCCAGTGGTGGCTTGTTTTATGTAGTTAATGATTATTGATTTATTAAGTCATTCGATCATGCATTGTGAAAGTTGTGATGACTTTGTTTTGTTAAGGCTGTATGCCTAGGAAATTGAATTACACCTTTGTGTGGGTGCAAATTGCGTAGTGAAGGTCAATTACTGATCTTGGGGGCATTAGGGTGTGGGTATCCCACAAGTGGCCAGTTAGTAGCTCAACTGTGCCGTGGTAATTAATGCAAATGCATCGACGATCTCGGTAAGACACTATTCGTATTCAAGATCTGGTATAGAATGTCTTATATAAGTCATGATGCGTACGCTGATAAATTTGAAGCACTTGAAATGAGGCTGACAATATATTGACATATCTCTGATTCTCTTCGATGTTTGGTTTTAGCTCCATGGAGTAGGGGTCGGTTCATTGTACTTATGCATAGTCCGTAGACATGTTGTGGTGATATATATATATATATTATTGAATTATCTATTGATAAATATCATGACTGTAATTGTTAATTCTGTACTATATGGTTTTATTGTTATTACTATTTCTTTGCTGCCATATTGGTATGTGACATAAGGGATCTAACCTCTTTATGGTATTGTTTTGTCTGTTCTATTTTATGTTTATGTTTTATGAAGATTGTGATGGAAACAAGAAGGGATCTGTTGGGTTTCATTAGAGTGCAGTTTCATGGAGACACTGATGCCTAGTGCGTCCATTGGGATATGGAGCGCATAGAGTATTATGGAGATATTACTCTATCTTCGAGTAAGACATACCATGGGATTACTACTTTTTCTTTTAATGCTACTATATGTTTAGAGTTTTATATGCCTGTAAGGGATTTATGGGGTGATCTTCACTGCACTCCTAGGGAGGATTCCAAGGTATCTTCTGCTCAGACTCCCGTTTGTCGAGACATGCCCCGGCTGAGGAATTTGTCTGAGGAGGAGTCAGAGGAGGATCCAGTGGAGGACCCTTCCCTTTATGTGTTTGAACTTGGGCCAATTTAGGTTTGTTATGATAGTTGTATTTATGCTTTTTGGTATGTAAGTCTTATGTATTTTTTTTTCAGTAAACTCTGTATATATATATAGAGTGTATTATGCAGTTCCTTATGTCTTGTATTCTCTATCTTTTGTTAAGTTTATGTTATCCGCGAAAAGAAATTTTAAAACTTGTATATTATAATATCAAAGCTTTTTTGACTTGGGTTTAGTTTCCAATTTGTTGGTCTGAAATGTAATTCCCTAAGAAGGGTGTTGCATTGAGGATTGAGGATGGATGATGCCCTCTTCCTCTTTGCTCAAGTTATTCTTAGTTGGCAGAGGAGATCCTAGTTTGAATAGTATATGAGGATGGTTCCCTCACACCCACAACTCTAAAATAAGGATAGTATTTTCCTTATAAGTTGTAGATTAGGTTACCCTGAATGTGGATTTGCTTTGAAAAGGTTGAAGTGCACCAACCTGAAAGCATACTACTACCATTGAATATGAATGAGAATGAAATGATAATTTGAGGATGGTTTTTCCTTTCTTATCATAGTAAATGAGAATTAGATATAACCTTAAGTATGAGAGTATCTAAAATGGAATAGGATATAATCTCGATCATGAGAGTATCCAGAATTGAATGGGATATAACCTCAAGCATGAGAGTATCCCAAATGAATGAGAATTGGATATAACCTCGAGTATGTGAGTATCCAGAATAGAATGAGATATAACCTCGAGCATGAGAGTATCTCGAATAAATAAGAATTGGATATAACCTCGAGTATGAGAGTATCCAGAATAGAATGGGATATAACCTCGAGCATGAGAGTATCCCAAATGAATGAAAATTGGATATAACCTCAAGTATGAGAGTATCCATAATAGAATGGGATATAACCTTGAGTATGAGAGTATCCCGAATGAATGAGATATAATGATTTATAATACTAGAGGAATAATGAAAAGAGATACAATGATCGATCAATGAATGATAAATATAAAATGTGATGAAATATCTGACTTGTATAGAATATTGAAGGAAGATGAAAAAATATTTGTGAGTTATCTTGAGATATGATATTTAATTTGATTTGTTATATTATGTTTTATCATGAAAGATGATTATGAATGATGAATATTTTATATGACCGTTATTAATACTTGTTTTGATTTTGATAAAGAACTAGATTTGATAATGAATGTATAATTTGATTGTGCAAATGTTTTCATAAAGAATAATAATTGAACCTCTGTTTCAAAAAGAGAAAGGACAAAATTTGATAGTTTGCCACTTTTCTAACTTGTGAATATATATATATATATATATTGAGTTTTAAATGAAAATGTGTTTTTTCCTGAAATAGCTACAAGTATTACAATGACATGTTTTTATAAAACTACTGAGAATTCTTTGAATTCTCACCCCCGCATATTTGCATTTCCAAAATATTTCCAGGGACTATGAAGGCATCAACCAGCAAGTAGAAGAGAAGATCAGAGTCGTGAACAAAGAGTTTAGCTGTAGATACTAGAAAAGTATTGTGTAGAATTTGTATAGGTAATGCCATGGAGGCATATATTTTAGAATTTCTATTATGATGAATGTATTTGTATAATAATCTTTTCGATATATGTATATTATTACACTCATATCAAGCTTATATTTTCATATATGTTATAAATATTTTTACGAATTTGTGATTAGAATTTCAGTGACATCACTAATGCTAACTACTAAGGCATGATCCTGAACATGTCATTAGTATTAGTATTAGGGTGTTACACAATCTACACTTTCTTTTCTATTAATTTTGAACTTAAAATCTGGTTACTGGCGTCAAGAGGGCTACGGCCAGACCATACAAAAAAATTTTGGTTGTATTTGTGATTTTATTCCTCACTTTCACTTAGTTCATTCTTTCTTATAGATGCTTGAATAAAAATTCTACTTTGGTTATGATTTTTTATGATGAAAGCTCACGGCCAAGCATGATTTATTATGGGTTACTTTGCTAAAATTTGTTCCTCTCCTACTATTGTATCTTGTGTTGAATTGTGATGTTGATTTTTATGAGAAAATGGTTGTTTTTGGACTGAATATGTAAAGGCAGAATGCTGTTCTGTTTCTAACCAGAAATTTGATGCTTTGTTGTTTGAAATTGTGACTTGAATTGTGGTAGAAAATCAAGGTTACAAGCTGCCCTATTTTAGGCAGAAATTTTGATGCTCTTATGCTTAGAATTGTGACTTGTATGGTGAATGAAAATGATGGCAGAATGTTGCCTTATTTATGGCTGAATTTTGAATGCATTTGTACATGAATTTTGTGGCTTGAATGATGATTAATAACTAAGGCAAAAGGCTTCCTAGTTTTATCTATAATTTTTGTTGTTTTAGTATGAGAATTTGTTACTTAAAAAGGGCTGTATTGGCCTTGGTAGCATGCTGCCCATTTGTGACCCAAGTATTGATGTTTTGTGCATGAAAATATTGCTTGAATAATGATGAAAAGGGTCACGACAATGGCTGCCTTGTGGTGACCAGAATTTGTGTGTATAAATATCATGCATTAGTGTTAAATGTTGATTAAAAATGCCAATAAGGTATTACAACCAACACTTAAAGATTAGATGAGCAAATGTCATTGATAAAATTTACTTGTTAAGAGTTTTTGAAATGTAATGGATGATATAGTATTGTGCACTAGATGTGCAATAGAAATTGTATTACTCCTTGATTTGTCAAGTTGAGTTTGAATGTGAATTTGTATTTCTTCTTGAATGCAAAGTTGAGTTAAGCACTTTGAATTTGCCTAGCTCCCTTAATTCATAAGGTTGATCTTGGATGTATGATTGAATGTTCAGTGCTCCTGGTATTTGAATTTGAATTGTATATGAGAATTTTGGGACATTTATCCTTAAATAGGAAGGAAAATGGTCCTGATATGATTTTTCCACTCAGAGTATCTTTGTTATGTGAATTGTTGTTTCACTGGGTATAATGGATTTTGGAGTTGATCTTTTATGAGGGAAGGGTATCCAAAATTTCATTAGAATCATGGAGATGATCCTCCGTGAGGAAGGGGATCCTGTATTCTTGAAAATTCCTCATTATGTTTCCTCACTACGTTTCCCTCATAGGATACTAGTGGTAGTGTGAGGCCCTAATTCACTCCCTACCAAGAGTATATAGAAGCCGAGCTATATGAGGTGACTCTCACCTATTATGGTGCATATGATATGGGTTTTGTGGGAAAGAGCGGATATTATGAGTATATAGAACTCAAGCTATATGAGATGACTCTCACCTATTATGGTGCATGTGATATGGGTTCTATGGAAATAAGTGAGTATTTGAATGAGCACTGAGATGAATTTAAATTTGTATGTCATATTTTGACTTAATCATATTATAAGAACCATCGAATGAATCAGAGATTACGAATTCTGTTTAGAAATTATTTCTGATAAGTATTATGAATATAAATTGCTATGTATTTGAATTTAATGCTATATTATGACTTAATTGTGCCATAAGAACCATTACATAAGTTTAAGACTATGGCTCTTGATTGAAGACTAATTTTTGAAATTACTTATGAATGTAAATTGTGTTGCTTGATAATAATTGTTTTTGGAAACTATTAATAAATGTAATTCTGTTTCGAAAAGAGGAAGGACTAGATTTGACACCTTCCTACATTATAAAAATGAATTTTTAAAATAATTTTTCCCCGAAACAGCTAGAAGTATTGTGATGACACCATTTTTTATTAAAACTACTGAAAATTCTTAGAATTCTCACCCCTGTTGTATTATTTCCATGATATTTCTAGGAGAAGTGACAGGAGCTAGAAGATGACACACAGAGACAGAGTTTAGTGAGAGATATTCATTTTTGAAATCATTAATATTTTGGAATGTATTTATGAGAATTTAGAAATATTAAATGTAAATTGTACGTTTATATGTATAAGTTTAGTGCCTAAATTTGTACTCTTGTATAATAAAATGTATAATATATGTATGATATCCCAACCTCTACAAGCTCATATTTTGTATATCTCTTATATTTATTTTCAAATATATTATGATAATTATTAGTCACATGTTTAATTCTAATTACTAATATATAATTCCGGATATGTTATTGGCAATAGTATTAAGGATGTTACATACCATATTGGATATATGTATGTATGAAAGTTATGTGTAGGCCTATCAGTACATCTTTTGTATAGCTAACTTAGATACTGATTTGAATTACTATAGTTCTGATGTATAGGGGCACTGATGCCCATAGCTTTAGTACTTTTACTTTTGATATATGTATGTATGGCTTGAGGCCAAACTGATGACAGCATAGGTGTAGGTATTGATGCCTGCACGGTAGATTATATATACATGCGTATATGATGTTTAGTATCTATGTTGTTTGGTTTACTAAGTAGAGCTAAGCTATTAGTTTTTGATTGCATGGTAATACCTGCTAGAGTTCTCCAAAGAGGATTCATACGTACTTAAAATGGAACTCATGATGGATTAGTAATCTTAATAGGTGAACTTGTTAATTAAAAGGCAATCGGCCTTGCCTATGCAGGATAGGAAAGACAAATCCCTCACAAGGCTTATTAGAAGTATACTTATATTCTATGAACAAAGTTAACCGTATTAAAAAAAGTTCACTTTTAGCTTGCTTGATAGTAATATGTGACGTGCCTATGTTAATTACTTCAACTTAGGTCTCGGGAATTAGAGAGGTAATTATACTTAGGGTGTTACATAGGCCACACTCCATAATTCCCTCTTCTTACCCAATTCGTCAATCCATTCTCTGTCATTTGATTTCCATTCACCGTCAATTTCTCCCAAGCTTCATCGAACTTCTCCTTCTCAACAACATTAAGTATCAAGTAGGCAAAGACCTTGGTGAACCCTAGTTATCCAGACTTAGCTTGAACATTACGTTCCAAGTGCCATTACTGTAACATCCTAAATTTAGTAACAATAACATAATTCGTATTATACCATGGTAATTAGATCTAGGCATGCTACTTACTACACAAATAATTTCGATATAATACAACACATTATATGAGAAAATGTGAGCCACGAATCATCAAATTTATACATAAAGTTGGTATCTCTCAAAATACAAACTATGTACAAATATCTACAACTAAGCCTCTCAAGGTACAAAAGTTACAAACTTTATCCAGTTAAAACATAAAAAAAAAGAAACTATACTAATCATTATATATCTTCTCTTTGGCTTTTGTAGAACCTGCACATGGATTTATATGGCAACATAAAAGGGATGAGAAATCATAATTCTCAGTAGTAGTATTCCAATATCAGTATTTTACACAATTATCACAAATACATAACTGTCCATACAATTGCAATGCATGTATATGTTATGATTAGCAACCGCCCTTACAATTGCCATGCTATGCCAATTTATGCCTTATGTTCATGCCTATGCAGTATCCTAAAATGAATGGAGATAATGATATGGTTCATCAGAAATAGTTAGGGAACTCATCCTAACCACTATGGAATTGTTATGTATGCATAAATCTTGGTCAAAGCAAAGATACCCGGTTCCATAAGTTATAAGCAAGCACTGGAACCCAATTCCAAACAATTCATAGGGTGTGAGGGAATAAACCATCCCCAGCTCATCACTATGATATGGAAGGTATGCTACCTCTTCACTTACAATCATGTATGATCACCCTAAAACACATGAGCATGAAAAAACAATGATGCCAATTACCATAATAACTAGCATACCAATTGGTTTACAATCCATAAACATCAACATAGTTATGAAAAACAATGATGCCAATTACTACAATAACTATCATACTAATTGGTTTACATTCATACCCATCAGTGTGAAATACAATGATGGTAATTATTATAATAAATAGCATACCAATTGAATTACATTTATTATCTCAAAATGAATAACAATGATGCTAAATCTCATAATAAATCACATACCAATTGATTTATATTCACCACACAACCACTTCAGTAAACACTCCTTTTAGAGTCTCAACACTCATAAAGAAGCATATAAGAAGGAACTAGACCAATAGAAGACTCTATTGCATCACTCCACATTTTTGCCCAATTCTGGAGCTCACGCGGCGGCACAAACACAGTCACGCCATGGCACCATCCTCTCAGGTTTTCATTACTGGATGTAGCATCACACACATGCCGTAGCGGGCACACCCTGGCTGCGGCGCAAGCTACAGAACATTGATTCTGTAGAATTTTACAGATCCGAGTACAGTTTTATTGGAACAAAACCCTCCCCCAATTACTGAAAACATAATTACAAGTGATTTCCAACCTTACACAAGGTCCAATTACACATTTCAACTCTAAAAACCATTTTGGAAACAAGCCACATGCATCAATGCATCATCCATCACCATAAAAACCTAAAACCCTATTTTTAACTCAAATGAGATTATGAGTGTTTAAGAGATGAAAAATGCATCAGCATGCAATCAATAACTCAAAAACAAGCTATCCCCTAGTTCTCTAACAAGAATCAAGCTTAAACCCCAAAAATCACCCTAGAAATCCCCTTCTCACATCAAGAACTCTCAAGAACCAAATGAAGAATATGGAAGAAAAGAGTGAAAACAAGGTTCCCCCTACCTAAATGGCCAGAAATGAAGTCACTTAGCAGCTCTTTACCACCTCTATCTTCTTCTTCCTCTTTGGTTGATACTTGCCTTCCTTTTGCTTCTTTCTTGGATCTCCTTTTTGTTTCTCTAGCTGCACCCGTGAAAGAGAAGAGAAAATAAGACAAAATATCTCATTTTAGCCTTAAATAGATCAAGGCAACATAAAAGGGTGAGAACTGTGCCTCACTTTGTCACTTAAGTGACTCACCATAAGTCTTAATATGTTTTTACCAAATCCAATTTTCTAAATTCCAACAAGTTTAAAATAAATCTTAAGATTCATAAAAGTCTTGTTTCACCATTTCCATATCTGCTAGTAGTCAATCCGACATTAAAACACACTCCATATGCTTAAAAATGCCAAACCAACTCTGATTTACCTCAAATTTTAACCACATCTTCCTCCGCACATTAGTGACCTACAAATAAACTCTCCACATTTATTTCCATTAACTGAGTAGTTTAAGCTAATTCTAGGGCTAATAACAGTTATATTTCACGTATAGTATTACAACGAAGTGAGTAAACGTGCTCAGAAGGTCACAGAATTACACAAGCATGACAAACTAATATTAGACTACCTTTGTAACCTTATACAAGTCTATCATGTTTTCCACGAGTGTTACAAGTACCACAATCGATGGTGCACATTAGGGTACACCTCTTTTATAGCTCCCCTCATTAATTTCTGACTATCTGTGACCACAGATATAGGCATCTTGTTCATCATTGCATCCAAGAATTGTCTTAATAGCCATCTGTATGTCTATTGGGAATTTTTTGCGGATACATCACGTAGCGAAAAATAGGCATTCCCATCGAGGATCTATGCGAAAAAGCCATAATTCGAGTTTTTAAATTATTTACCTTTTGAAGCGTGAATCACCAACACCGTAATAGAAATGATGTCTCTGCAGTATCCACACGAACAGACTCATGAACGTCCAACGTCTGGAAAGAGAAGCCTCACGTCTCTCACACAGTGCTAGCTGCGTAGAGAAGAGAATAAACCTGTCACTCTCTCACTCACTTTTCTGTAGGTGCAGCTAGGGTTCTGAATTGTGTGTCTTAGCAGCCCCCTTAGCAGTACTATTTATAATAGTGACTGCCTTAAGTGAGTGTGAGCAGTAGCAAGGTAAGCTATGCAACCCGAGACCTATTTGTTATGAGTCTGGCCCATATTTGAATCCGAGTCCAACATGGATCCATTGCTCCAATTTTAGTCTGCTCTATGTGTGTGACCCTACAGGTTCTTATTACGTTAGCAGTAATATTAAAATCTCATTTTAATATTACAAGCAATGAGTGGTATCTAGCAACACATCGCTGCTACCCAAGTAATAAGAATGTCAGTGATTTGACATAACCTTTCCGTGACCAATGTTTCCGTGTCGTTTAGTCCCTTTGTCAAGATATCTAGATTGAACACAAGGCATGGAATGCGTCACCCTTGTATAGTCCAATCATTCATTTCCTGATATTCGAGTAGACTTTGTAACAACAAATGAGATCAATATCTCATATTGACTCATTTGAGCATGGCCATGTATTTAACAGTCTCACTCAATCAGGGGCCTGAAGATATCGCTCCTGTTATGTAGAAGTGACAAATCCCATCTAGGTCACTCACATCCCTCAGCATGATTTGCGATATGTCACATAACCAACTTTATAATCACCTTGTTACAGATGATGTTTGATGGCATTAAAACACACAACTTCTCATGTAAGAATCGTAGTGATTTCAGGTCAAAGGACCACAAACACCATTGTCACTATGAGAATCACTTATGATACTCACGTAACGATCTATATAGCGTTCTCATGGTGGGTCAGTCCAGTACATCATTACTCTAATATGTACCCATATGAAGACTTCATATCTTATATCCATGACCCGTGAGATATGGTCATCAGTCTATGCACATACTAGTCTCAATGTATTATTGTTGTCCTAATTAACAATAATACTTGACTAGGGACATTTAAGAATAGTGTTGTAACCAAAAGGATCTCACGATCAAGTCATCCACTTGATGTCTTATGGCATCAAATTTACAATGCTAAGGACTTTATTATGTTTATCAAAAAAGAACACAATAAATGAAATGCCTCATATATAAAATAGCATAATAGAATGTATGTAAATACAGAAAATGTATTGGCCTCTAGGGCATACACCAACAATCTCCTACTTGCACTAGAGCCAATCAGGCATATATCTAATGCCTAAAGACCTAGTGCGACCCTCATGCTTCTGCTATGCAAGAGGCTTCGTCAGTGGATCAGCAATGTTATCATCTGTTGGTACTCTGCATATCTTCACATTTCCTCTATCGATAATCTCTCGAATGAGATGGAAGCGCCGAAGTATATGTTTGGATCACTGGTGAGATCTAGGCTCCTTAGCTTGTGCAATGGCTCCATTATTATCACAATAGAGGTCCACTGGGTCCACAATGCTAAGAATAGCGCCAAGTTTAGTAATGAACTTCCTGATCCAAATGGCCTCCTTTGCTGCATTGGAGGTAGCAATATACTTAGCCTCTGTGGTAGAATCGATGACTGTCTTCTGCTTTGAACTTTTCCAGCTCATAGCCCCACCATTTAGGCAAAAAACATAACCCAATTGTGATCTGGAGTTGTCTTTATCAGTTTGGAAGCTAGCATCAGTGTAACCTTTTACAACTAGCTCTTCCTCGCCTCCATATACCAAGAACGAATCATTAGTCTTTCTCAAGTACTTAAGGATGTTCTTGATAGCAGTCCAGTGACTCTCACCGGGATCAGACTGGTACCTACTCGTCATGCTCAAAGCATACAAGATGTCTGGTCGAGTACATAACATGGCATACATGATAGATCCAATTGCAGATGCATATGGAATCTTGCTCATGTGATCCCTCTCATCCTGGGTGGAAGGGGATTGAGCCTTAGATAGGCTTACACTATGTGACATAAGCAAGAGTCCTTTCTTAGATTCATGCATGTTAAATCGTCTTAACACTTTGTCTATGTATGTACTCTGACTTAGGCCAAGCAGTCTCAGTGATCTATCTCTATAGATCCTGATACCTAATACATAGGTGGCTTCGCCCAAGTCCTTCATAGAGAAGCAGTTCCCTAACCAAGTCTTTATAGACTATAGGATAGGGATGTCATTTCCAATAAGTAGTATATCATCTACATACAATACCAGAAAGACAATAGTGCTCCCACTAACCTTCTTGTAGACACAAGATTCTTCTTCATTCTTGATGAAACCAAACTTGCATACTTTTCTTGTAACACCCTAGCTCTGATACCAACTAATTGTAACACCCTAGCTAGGGCATCACATTTCTGACTCCCGACTCATAATCTGAAAAGAAGTTCGCACAAAGTTTGAGTTATAAAAGATGAGTTTCAAAATTTCTTCTTTACTGAAACGTAAATTTACTGAAAATATTAGGTAATATGAAAAATCATATTTTAACTATTCATTATGCAATATTGACACCAATTAATATCATAATTTAAAGAGAAATATAAAATTAACAGACTTATTTTTTTTTAATAGTAGAAAATCCCATGACGAGTCCTACTTAACAGCACGGTAGAACACTAACATTAAATCTTAACATACTCATTCCTTCTCTTGTATCAACTTGATGCATCAGAACTTTACTCCCTGTCTACCTGGCACATCTTCGAACTTGAGACAGTCACTTTTCAATGTTTCCATCAATCTCTGAGTATCTACCACTCGTTATGTCTAAGACAACTCATTCCTTCTACTGTATAATTTTAACAATACAGACAAAGCAAAATAATATAACAAAAAGGTGAGATCACCTACACCAGTACCAACATGGCAGCACAGAGATAACACAAACAGCAATATCATACAGATAGATCATACCGCAATTATGATCATGCCATCAACATTAATCAACTATCATCATCCAATCATTTATCAATTCAATTGTCATCCAAGTATTCAAAACAATTGTCATAACCAATAACCAATATTCCTCAATTAATATATCACACAGATATAAATGCTCAGATTTATGCATATGCACAAAGACTCATTTTATTAAAAATAAATCCATGGAGGTTTTCACAATTTCGAGAAGAATGCTCTGGTTAATTGCCAGCCTTAGCCCAAAGACAATCTCCCAGTCGTTGAAAAGAATCGTGTTCTTGTCAGGTATCGTCAATGCGTTGCAACGGACTGCATCACCAAGTGGCACAGGGTACTCGACAACTGTCCACTGGTCGACCGCCGCGCCTCGACGCCCCCAAGATCCATCATAGACCTCACTATCAATTCTCATTCCCTCTTCAACCACAAGGGCCATAATAGCTATTAGCTATATTTTATACAATGCACGAATATATCAGTGCAAGTCCAACCCCAAAGGGCCAAATCTTTTCAATTTCATTTGTTCAATGTAATCATATGCTTCAACGCATAATTTTCCAATGCACGTATAATGCACCAATTCTAATCACAGACATATCTTTCCAATGCATGTATAATGCACCAAATGCCAATCACAGGCAAAACATGTCATTTTCTCACACAATATCCATATACTGGTTCTACAGTATTTATACTGTATTTTCAACAGGAAAATCATATTATCACATTTTCATAGTTATAAAACTCTTTCGTCGTGTTTTCACAAAATTATGCAACATTTTCATTTTGTTTTCACAATTCCAAAACGTTTCTGTTACGTTTTCACAATACTGCAACTCTTTTGTTGCACCTTTAAATCACGTATTAAATTTTTCAATATTTTTCTTAATCACATAAAAATATACGTTTCTCAAATCGCATAATGATTTTTCATCGTTTTCAAAATTGCGTAACTTAAAAATCATTATTTTAAGTTGCGTAAATCATTTTTCATCATTCTCAAAATATTTAAAACACTTTCCAAATCACATAAGATTTTGTCATTTTCACAATTACGTAAAAATATTCTATCATTATTTAATCACGTAGTGATTTTTCAATAATATTTTCAATAGTGTAAAATATTTAAACGCTTTCCAAATCGTGTAGAAATATTTTAACATTTTTCAAATTGTGTAGAAATATTTTACTATATTTCAAATCGTTTTTAAGATACGTAAAATATTTTTCAATATTTTACAATTACGTAAAATATTCCTCAATATTCCAAACATTATTTTGGACTTAAATAAATCAATCTTAATTCAAGAAATCCTTTTCCAAAATATAATTCACAAAATCACTTTTCCATTGATATAAATCAACGTTTCAAAACTTAGCATTTTCTAACGTACTTCAAAACTCAAAAATAAGTTATACGTTAGTAAATTTTTAAAATACCATTATATTCTCTATTTTTCCCAAATCATTTCCAAATCAACATTCCTCAAAATAATATAACTTTCTACTTCATTTAATATATCTTCTTATTCAAGAAAATCCTTTTTCATAGTATGTTTACCAAATTCACAATTCCATTGAATTAAATCAATGTTTCTAACTTTAAAAATTACTAACGCTTTCCAAAATCCAACTGGATTTTAATAAATTCTTTTTAAAACAAAATGCGGCTCACTTGCAACCTCTCTTTTCCATTTACATAAAAATTCATTTCTCAAGTGCTAAAATACTCTGATTCCCTTTTCAATTTTCTTGTATTAAATTAATTATATTTTCACTTGGAAAATCACTTTGTTTCATCAAAATCAATGCATTACAAGCCTTCGAAAACGTGGACATGACTATTGAAACCATCAAATATTTTTCTTTCTAAATTGATATGGTTTTACACAAACAAAACCATTAAAAATTTTGTTTTCAAAATCGTAAGACTTATGGTTATAAAACCAAACCCATTTGTTCAAATCCCTTTTCACTTTCTTTGCAAATCCTTTTTCACTTTCTTTACAAATTCTTAAAATCATCATTACTATTTTTATTTAAATCTCATGTTTTGTAAAATACTTAGAAACTTTTTACACAAAATAAATCAAGAAAAATTCCTAAAAAACCATGTTCTTGTACTCTTTGAAAAATAAACTCTTTGTTTATTTTTCTTGTTTTTCTAAACATCCATTTTCATCATTCATGAAAATATTCATTTATGAACACCTATCTTGAGTGTCTTAACCGATATTCACCATGTTTCTAGGGACCAAAAATTAATTCCCTTGTTCTTGAAAAATTTTAATATGAACCCTAATCAAGGGCATCAAAACCGTAGTCCTTCCTTGGCCATTGGGACCAAAATTAATTTTCTTTCCATCACCAAATCATGGCATACACATACATACACATCATATATATATATATCAAAAGCATGCCATATTATCATTATGCATAGTATAAGCATACCATCAAAATCATAAACTCATGCAAAATATATATTAAGCATAGGCAATTAATCAAAGCTCATAAACACATATAAATTATTGCATGACCATGGATATGAATCCTCACATGGATTCACTATCCATCAAATATAAGACCATCTCTCAACGCCATGCTTGGTTGGTGAGATGGATCTCCCTCTTACCTCTTGAAGATCCTCAAAAACTCTTTGTTTTGCTTCTCTTTCCAAGTCCTTCACCACCAAGGGCTTCTCAAATACAAAACAAAATACATAGAAATTAGTATACTAAGCTTGATTAAGAGGAACCATGGATCAAACATGGTTTAGATCATGAAAAAGAAGAGAAGAAATGAAGTCTTCTTATACTTCACCTCAAAAATCCCATAACTTTGTTCTTGAAGAAAGTCCATGAAGATGAATGATTTAGAGAAAGTCTCCAACATGAAAGTTGCTTAGAATATCATGTAGATTCAAGATCTATGGTTGGATGAAATTAAAAGTGATGGGTGGTGCTTTTGGTGGTCATGGCCGAACCATTTGGTGAGAAAATGAAGGAAAATGGTTGTTTTGTGTTCTTGGCTTGGTTGAGTGATGAAGATGAATGATTTAGAGAAAGTCTCCAACATGAAAGTGTTTTGAATTGATGAGAGGATTCAAGATATGTAGCTAGATAAAATTATGGAAGATTGAAAGTGGTTCCATGGGTGGTGATCGAATGCTTAAGGAAGGAAAGAAAATGGTGTTGTTCTTGGTGTTCTTGACAAATTGGAAGAGAGAGAAGAGAGAGAATAAGTTAAGTGTTATAAAATGTGATACAAATGAAATCAAATGGCTAAATTGAAGTGGGCAGCCGTAGCATTGCATGGAGAGAAAGAAGAAAATAATTTTGCTTTAGGAAAATGACCAATAATTGGTCAAGACATATAATTAATGTCTTCAAGCTTTTTCTTTGGCCTAAAAAGGCTACTCCAACATGTCTCAACATGTCTCTTCTTCTTTCTTGCTTCTCCAACCGTCCCCCCCTTCATCATGCAATCCAAAGGAAGCAAACAAAACAATAATGGTCATATTGACCATGACAAACAATGATGGTCATTAATTTAGTTTGCATGGCTATTATTGGTGGTTCAAGAACCATGTAAAAGTCTCCCCAAGCTGCATGAAAATCGTGTGGCTCCTTGAGTATTTTAGGGAATTAATTGTTCTCAATTTTCACCTAATTGCATGCTAATTAATTAGGTAATTAGTTAGGTTAAATTTCCTAACCAATCTTAACTAACATTCTAACTATATAACTAATTAATTAAACATATTATTTCATATATTATAATCTCTAATTAAAATTAGGATATCTAATTAAGAATTAGATTATAACAATTTAACATTTAATTTAGTTTACTTAACTTGTTAATTAGGCCATTAGATTAATCAAATTAGGCTTAATTAGTTACTAATCAAATCATTGTTGACTTCATCATTTCTTTAGCCTAAAAAGGCTGCTAAAAAAAATTGTCTCCTCCTTGTCCAAGCACTCCAAAACCGTCCCCCCTTCCATAATGCATGAAGTTGTCATCTTTTTTTTTTTTATACAATTATTTGAAGCATTCTTAGCCATTGATTAATTCAATGGTTAGGATTTAGGTAGACTTTTAATTTAGAAGACTTAATCTAAGCCATTGGATCCTTCTCCTTTAAATTCTAGCCATTAGATGTGTCTCCAAAATAAAGGGTCAAGATTACTTCTTCTTACTTTTAATCCAAGGGTCATAATTAGTCTTTGCTACTTTTTAAGACCAAATCTCTATCCTTGATTAATTCTTCATCCAATGGTTGTAAATGGTAACTTTATATAATTAATTTTACACCATTGATTAAATCTACGGTTGATATTGAAGCTTGCCTAACTAAGTTTATTTTCACACCATTGATTAAATCAATGATGATTATCTTATGTTTCTTTATTAAATTTATTTCTTAACCGTTAATTGAATCAATAGTGGATATCCAAACCACCAATGTTGACTTAAGCAATAAAATTTTTATTTTTATCTGCTAAAACCCCATGAAAGAATATATTTACTGTATTTTTATCATCCGATAAATTAAATACAGTACAAAACATAGTACAAGAAATTTTCTAAAACTGTTTCCAGATTCAGGTTTAGTAAGATCCCCTGTCTCCGTCTAAACAGTACAAATTTTTCTATGCGTAGAAAAATTTTCACTTTGCGGGACCCACCTGGGCCCACGTATGGTCACCTGGGCCCACAAATAGAAAAAAATTCAAAATCACACATAAAATCACAAAAATTAGAAAATGTATGAAAATTAAGTCAGATTGTTAAAAATAATTAACAGTCAAGAGAAATAAATACAGAAAGATTTTTCCTACCCAAAAAATTATTTTTTTCGACACGAGTAAATTACTCAAAACGATCAAATACGCTGACGGAATAAACAAAATAATTTTACAGTATCCAGAAATTACTAAACAGTAAAATTCTGTTAACTGTCAAAATTACTATTTAAGATATAGGAAATTTGGGGTGTTACATTTCTAGCATCCTCTGGAGTGGCAAAACCCTCAGGTTGTGTCATGTACACATCTTCGAGAATATTTTCATTAAGGAAAGCAGTTTTGACATCCATTTTCCAGATTTCATAATCATGGTATACTGCAACAGCAAGCAAGATCCGAACGGATTTAAGCATCGCAACTGGGGAAAAAGTCTCATCATAGTCTACACCATGAATTTGTTTGAAACCTTTAGCCACCAATCGCGCCTTAAAGGTATAAACATTACCATCCATGTCGATTTTCTTCTTGAAAACCCACTTGCACCCAATGGGTTTTACCCCTTCAGGTGGGTCAACCAAGGTCCATACCTGTTTGGCATACATGGAATCCATTTCAGATCTCATGGTCTCATGCCATTTCTCATATTCTGGGCCAATAATGGCTTCCTGGTAAGTCATAGGCTCATCTTGATCCATGAGCAATACGTCACCTTGTTGGGTCATGAGAAATCCATATCTCTCTGGTTGATGACGTATCCTGTTAGACCTACGCAGGTCTTGTGCTACTAGAGCAGATTACTGTTCCACAACATTTTGTGGAGGCTGCTCTATTTCCATCATTGGTTCATTGCTACTTTGTGAAACTTGAATTTCTTCAAGTTTTACTTTTCTCCTACTGGTTCCTTTGGAGATAAACTCCCTTTCTAGAAACACAGTTGTCCGTGCGACAAACACTTTGCCTTCGGTAGGATTATAGAAAAAGTATCCCTTGGTTTCCTTTGGATACCCTACAAAGAAGCATTTATCTGATTTAGGTCCAAGCTTATCAGAAACTTGACGTTTCACATAAGCTTCGCAGCCCCAAATCTTCAAGAAAGACATACTGGGCTGTCTCCCAGTCCATATCTCATATGGTGTCTTTTGAACCGTCTTAGATAGAACACGATTAAGTGTGAAAGCTGCTGTTAATAGAGCATGTCCCCAGATGGAGCTTGGAAGGTTTGCATGACTCATCATGGATCAGACCATGTCCAACAAGGTCCGGTTCCTCCTTTCAGAGACACCATTCCATTGTGGTGTCCCTGGTGGAGTGAGTTGAGATATTATCCCACACTCTTTCAGATGATCATCAAATTGCTGGCTTAAGTATTCTCCTCCTCGATCTGATTGAAGGATTTTAATACACTTGCCAAGTTGGTTTTGTACTTCATTCTTGAACTCTTTGAACTTTTCAAAGGATTTTGATTTGTGCTTCATAAGATATATAAATCCATATCTACTGAAATCATCAGTAAATGTAATGAAGTATTGAAAACCGCCTCTAGCGACTGTGTTTAGTGGCCCACATACATCACTATGTATAAGGCCTAAAAGATCACTAGCCCTTTCACCTTGTTCAGTGAATGAGGCCTTTGTCATCTTCCCCAATAAATAAGAGTCACATGTCTCATATGATTTGAAATCAAACGAGTCCAAGAATCTATCTTTATGGAGTTTGGAGATGCATTTCTCATTTATGTGGCCCAAATGACAATGCTAGAGAAAGGTTGGGTTCAGGTCGTTTGATTTAAACCTCTTTGTATTTATGTTATAGACGGGCGTTTCGAGATCAAGTACATAAAGTCCATTACTCAGTTGTGCACTACCATAAAAAATATCATTCATATAAATGGAACAACACTTGTCCTTTATAATAAAAGAAAAACCTTTCTTATCCAAACAAGAAACAGAAATGATATTCCTACTAATAGCAGGCACAAAATAGCAGTTCTCTAACTCTATTACAAGCCCAGTGGGCAAAGATAATAAATAAGTTCCTACAGCTAATGCAACAACCTTTGCTCCATTTCCCACTCGTAGGTCGACTTTGCCCTTGGTCAATGGTCTACTGCTCTTTAGATCCTGCACATTTATACAAATGTGAGATCCACATCCAGTATCTAATACCCATGATGCAGAAGTAGATAAATTGACTTCAATAACAAAAATACCTAAAGTGGAAGTCTCACTTCCCTTCTTCTTTTTAAGCTCCTCCAAGAACTTGGCACAGTTCCTCTTCCAATGTCCGGTCTGACCACAATGGAAGCACATACCTTCCTTAGCCACTCCACCCACTGGTTTCAAGCCAAAAGTGCTGGGCTTGGACTTATCCTTGTCCTTGCCCTTCCAGTTGTCCTTGGGCTTTTTCTGGTATTTCTTGCCCTTATTCTTTTGGACCATCATTATGGCCTTCCCTTTGCCTTTGTTAATGTTCTGCTCAACAGTTCTCAACATGCCTAGCAGCTCTGGTAGTGATTTGTCAATCTTATTTATATTGTAGTTCATGACAAATTGACTAAAACTTTCCGGCAACGATTGCAGTACTAAGTCAGTGGCCAACTCTTGGCCCAAAGGAAAACCAAGTCTCTCTAGGTTTTCAATGTACCCAATCATCTTGAGTACATGAGCACCAATAGGGCTTCCCTCTACCAGCTTGCATTGAAACAGTGCTTTAGAGACCTCGAATCTTTCATGCCTGGCCTGCTCTTGATAGAGCTTCTTAAGGTGTACGATCATATCGTATGCATCCATGTTCTCATGTTGCTTTTAGAGCTCAGAGTTCATGATGGCCAGCATTAGACATCCAATGTCCAAGGCATCATCTTGATGCTTCTTATAAGCATCTCTTTCAGTTCTAGGGCCATTAGCAGCAGGTGGCTCAGGAATAGGTTGTTCCAAAACATATAGTTTTTTCTCTTGCTTGAGGACAATCCTCAAATTCCTGTACCAGTCTAGAAAATTCGTTCTAGACAACTTGTCATTCTCAAGGATGGATCGCAATGATAAAGTACCCGATATGTTTGTTGCCATGGTAATCTATTAACAGAAATATGTAAAATGTAAGTATTATGCCATAAACATATTTAATAAGGTCTTTTTAATTAAATATGTCTCCCACTATTTTATTCAAGTCAATGACCCTCAGCATTGACTTGAAAAATCCCATCGTAAGATTTCCTAGTGGGCCAAGATCCATATTTCACCTAGTTTTGAGTCAGCTTTGGCGGATTACCCAAAATTCAGTTATTTAGGTAGGAAACACTTTCCAATTACATCACATGTAACTCTTAGATAGTTAGGTGAATAACACTTATTCTAATCCATCTAATCGACTAAGGCCCAACTTCATGCCTCTAAGCCTTCAATCCTATTGAAATGGCCTAGTTAAGTCAGACCCAATGGTTGGCAGTTGGATATTACCTTTATCCCATCACGTCTTACTAATATAGATAAAGGCATCCTGCTTTGGCAGACCTGCACTTGATCGATACTAGTCTTGACGAGTGCCACATATTGGAAGGCATCACATAATGACTTAATATTTGTTTTGAGGGAATTTTTATTATTATTATTACTAGATCTCACCATTTATTAAACTGTTTATCATACCATAAACATTATCCATGCATCTCATACATAAAAGCATATAATAAAAGTGACATCGTTATGGCCCCTAAGAGAGTAGCATTAACTAAGCCAGCTTCACCAAGCATCTCCCATCAACGTCCTCACTTGATGCCGTCTTCTTGCCTCCACATCGTAATTACATTATACAGAAACCTCTTTTACATTCGAGGGGAATCAGGTGAGAAGAGAATGTACAATCAGAATGTAGAGAGAAAGGCACGACACGCAGGTCGTATTTATTAAAACAAAAAAGCATAAAAAGAGGACTAAGGCCATAACCATGCACTATGCATCACAAAAACATATAAACTCATAACAATAATACATTATTATTTTCACGAGTCATAAAATTGGATATAAAATATCGTGTTTTTGAAAAACACCATACGCAGAGGTAGCACGGGGGTCCTTGCGCCTCCCTTGAGCCTTTGTGCCACGCGGAACCCTAAGCCTGAACAAAACACTTCATGTGCCGCGGGGAATCCTTGTGCCGTCGTTCAACAATTGAACCTCAGGCGTCTCCTTGACGGCTTCATATCAATACTTGATGCTGCTGCCGCAAAACAAGAATAGGGTTTCCAAAAACCCCTTGCGCTGCGCCTCTTGTGCAGAAACAAGGATTCCATAACCCCTGCTGCCGCAAACCAAGAACAACGTTTCCTAAACCCTTGCACTGCGCATTGAGAATAAGGATTCCATAACGCTGTACATATCATATACATACCAGAAAGCTTTACAAAAACACACATCTTAATACAAAACGGTTTTCACAGAACATATGAACATCTTCATGGGTTATTGAAAACAACATCACAGTTTTGCATACAACATAAGAAACAGAATATGTTTTCACAAAGAGTTTCATACGATTTTTGGAAATAACATATTAAAGATCATATCTTTTGTCAAAAACAAAAACAGAAAACATGTTATCTCACATAAACGAAAATTGAAAACCGAATCATGGTTTTGCAGGATGCTTTGATACCACTGTTGGGAATTACAGATACAACATGCAGCGAAAAACAGGGATTCCCACTGAGGATCCATGCAAAAAAGTCGTAATCTGAGTTTTTAAATGATTTACCTCTTGAAGCGTGAATCACCAACACCATAATAGAAATGATGTCTCTGCGGTATCCATGCGAACAGACTCATGAACGTCTAACATCCGTAAAGAGGAGTCTCTCGTCTCTCACACAGTGCTAGCTACGAAGAGAAGAGAAGAAACCTGTCGCTCTCTCACTCACTTTTTCTGTAGGTGCGGCTAGGGTTCTGAATTGTGTATCTTAGCAGCCCCTTTAGCAGTACTATTTATAATAGTGATTGCCTTAAGTGAGTGTGAGCAGTAGCAAGGTAAGTTGTGCAACCCTAGACCCATTCCTCCAATTTTAGTCTGCTCTATGTATGTGACCCTATAGGTTCTTATTACGTTGGCAGTAATATTAAAATCCCATTTTAATATTACAAGCAATGAGCGGTATCTAGCAACACATCGCTGCTACCCAAGTAATAAGAATGTCAGTGATTTGACATAACCTTTCCATGACTAATGTTTTCGTGTTGTTTAGTCCCTTTGTCAAGATATCTAGATTGAACACAAGGCATGGAATGCATCACCCTTGTATAGTCCAATCATTGGTTTCATGATACTAGAGTAGACTTTGTAATAACAAATGAGATCAATATCTCATATTGACTTATTTGAGCATGGCCATGCATTTTGCAGTCTCACTCAATCAGGGGGCTCGAAGATATCACTCCTGTTATGTAGGAGTGACAAATCCCATCTAGGTCACTCACATCCCTCTGCATGATTCGTGGTATGTCCAATAACTAACTTTATAATCACTTTGTTACAGATGATATTTGATGGCATTAAAACACATAACTCCTCATGTAGGAATTGTAGTGAGTTCAGGTCAAAGGACCACAGACACCATTGTCACTATGAGAATCACTTATGACACTCACGTAACAATCCATGTAGTGTTCTCATGGTGGGTCAGTCCAGTACATCATTACTCTAATATATACCCATGTGAAGACTTGATATCTCATATCCATGGCCCGTGAGATGTGGTCATCAGTCTATGCACATACTAGTCTCAATGTATTATTGTTGTCCTAATTAACAATAATACTTGACTAGGGACATTTAAGAATAATGTTGTAACCAAAAGGATCTCACGATCAAGTCATCCACTTGATGTCCTATGGCATCAAACTTACTATTCTAAGGACTTTATTATGTTTATCAGAAAGAACACAATAAATGAAATGCCTCATATACAAAATAGCATAATAGAATGTATGTAAATACAGAAAATGTATTGGCCTCTAGGGCATACACCAACACCGTTATCCGCCACTTAACTGGGGTCACAAAGAACTGCAAAAAGAAAGCAACAAAATTAAAATAAATTCTTCTCATAACATGGATTAGAAAAGGGAGATGAATTCTACCTCAACAACTTGGTTTTCCAGAAATGGTTTGAGTCTTTGTCCATTGACCTTAAACACATTACCATTCCTAGTGTTCTCAATGTCTATGGCCCTATGAGAATACACATGTTTGACAATAAAAGGGTCAGTCCACCTAGATCTCAATTTTCCAGGGAATATGTGAAGACGAGAATTATAAAACAGAACTTTTTAACCAATTTCAAAAGATTTCCTCAAAATTGATTTGTCATGAAAAGCTTTTGTTCTAACTTTATAAATTTTTGAGTTTTCATATGCATCATTTCTTAATCCTCAAGTTCATTTAATTGTAATTTGCGTAACTTGCAAGCATCATTAAGATTTAAGTTGAAAGCTTTAATGGTCCAAAATGCTTTATGCTCGAGTTCTACTAGCAAGTGATAAGGTTTTTCAAAGACTAATTGATATAGTGACATGCCTAAAAATATTTTGAAAGCAGTACGGTAGGCCCAAAGTGCATCGTTTAGTCTTAAAGACTAATTTTTATGATTTGGGTTAACCGTTTTTTCTAAAATATATTTAATCTCCTTATTTGCTAATTTTGCTTGTCCACTTATCTTAGGATGATAAGGGGTGGCAATTTTGTGGGTAATGTCATATTTCTTTATTAATGATTCAAATGATTTATTGCAAAAATGTGTTCCCCTATCACTGATGATAGCTCAAAGGATTCCAAATCGACTTAAAATATTTTCTTTTAAAAATTTAAGAATAGTTTTATGATCATTGTGTCGACATGGAATCACCTCAATCCATTTTTAGACATATTCAACTGTAATCAAAATATACAGAAATCTAAATGATGATGGAAATGGACCCATGAAATCAATTCCCCAACAATAAAATTTTTTAATGATAATGATAGGGTTCAGAGGCATCATGTCTCATTTAGAAATGGAATCCAATTTCTAACAATTTTCATAACTTTTGTAAAAAGTATAGTTATCATTAATTAAAGTGGGCAAATAAAATTCACACTGTAAGATTTTGGCATCTGTTTTCTTTAAAGAAAAATGACCTCCACATGCTTCTAAGTGACAAAATTTAATGACACTACTTACCTCACTGTCGAGTATACATCTCCGAAAGATTTGATCAAGATAATATTTAAGCAAATATAGGTTATCCCAATAAATTTTTTTCACTTCAGTCAAAAATTTCTTTCTGTCTTAGCGTGTCCACTAAGGCAGCATCTTTCCTATTACAAGAAAATTAATAATGTTAGCAAACCAAGGCATGGAATTGACAGAAAATAAAAATTCATCAGGAAAAGAATCATTGATAGGTGTGTTATCAAAAGGTGAGCTTGTTATAAGTCTGGACAAATGATCTGCAACAACATTTTTAGTTCATTTCTTATCTTTTATTGTGATGTTGAATTCTTAAAACAATAAGATCCACCATATCAACTTAGGTTTGGCATCCTGCTTAGATATTAAATATCTAACAGCAGCATGATCGGTGAAAACAATAGTAGAAGAACCAATTAAATAAGCTCAAAATTTATCCAATGCAAAATTACAGCAAGTAGTTCTTTTCAGTAGTGGTGTAATTCATTTGTGCACTATTCAAAATTTGACTTGCGTAATAAATTACATGAGGCTTACCTTCCTTTCTCTAGCCTAAAACAGTGCCAACAACAAAATCACTAGCATCACACATCAACTGAAAAGGCAAAGACCAGTCAAGGGATTGCATGATAGGAGCATATGTCAAAAGACTGATTAATTTTTTAAACAATTTCTGAAAATATTGAGTCCAATCAAATGGTGCATCTTTCGTTAGAAGATTACATAATAATCTAAATATGACATTAAAGTCCTTAATGAATCTTTTGTAAAATCCTATATGTCCTAAAAAGGAACGAACTTCTCTGACTATTTTTAGGGAAGGCAAATGAACAATTAATTTAACTTTAGCCTTATCAACTTCAATTCCCTTAGAAGATATCATATAACCTAACATTATTCCTGAGGTAATCATGTAATGAAATTTTTTCCAGTTTAACACAAATCCTTATTCTTCACATCTTTTAAGAACTTTTTCCAAATTATCAAGACAATTTTTAAAAGAATTTCCAAAAACTATCAGGTCATTCATGAAAACCTCTAAATAATGCTCAATCATGTCACTAAAAATACTTGGCATGCATCTTTGAAAAGTTAGGGGAGCATTACAAAGGCCAAAAGACATTCTTCTATATGCAAAAGTGTCAAAATGGCACGTAAAAGTGGTATTTTCTTGATCCTCTAATGTTATTGGTATTTGATTATACCTTGAATAACTATTAAGAAAGTAGTAGTAGGGATGCCCTGCTACTCTTTCTAGAATATGATCAAGAAATGGCAAAGGAAAATGATCTTTCCTAGTGACTGCATTTAATTTTCTAAAATCAATACACATACGCCAACTGGATGAGACTCGCGTAGGTATTAATTCATATTTTTTTATTTTCAACCACCATTATTCTAGATTTCTTAGGCACAACTTGTGTAGGGCTTACCCACTGGTTGTCAGAGATAGGGTAGATAATTCCAACATCAAGTAATTTGATAACTTCAGCTCTAACTACCTCTTTCATGTGTGGATTTAATCTTCTTTGAGGTTGTTGAGATGTTTTAGCATTATCCTCTAAATGTATTCTATGTGTACAAATTAATAGATTAATGCATTTTATGTCCTTCATTGTCCATCCAATTGCACTTTATGCTTTTTAAATTTTTTTATCAACATACCTTCTTATTCTTTAGTAAGGGATGAGGCAATTACCACTGAAAAGCTTTGTTCTTCTCCCAAAAATGTGTGCTTCAACCCAGTAGGTAATGACTCTAGTTCCATTGTGAGTACTTCTTCATGGGCATTATCATTCATGGGTTTTAGCTCTTCAAATCTCAACTTCCATCCTTTGTATTCCATTACTTGTGTACAATCAAGCAAAGAGTATACTTCAAAAATATCATCATTTAATTGCGTATATAAATCAAATGAATTAATTAAACAAATTTCTAATAGGTCAGAAGTACTCTTGGTTTGAAGATGATCATCTATAATAGCCTAAATCCCTTCAACTTCCTCCTTTTCGTCATAAACTTCCTATGGTTGCTAGCACATGTTGAAAATATTATGCTCTAGTGTCATATTTCTAAATGTTAGCTTCAGCACTCCATTTCTGTAATTTATCAAAGCATTAGATGTTGTTAAAAATGGGCGACCTAAAATAACATGAATTGACTTGCAACTATTAACCATAGGTTCATTTTCCAAGATAATAAAATCCATAAGATATATGAATTTATCAAATTGAACTAACACATATTCCACTATTCCTTTTGGATTAACTGATCTATCGGTAAGTGGAAGAGTTACAAAAGTCAGTTTTAACTCACCCAGGTTGAGTTGCTGATAAGTAAATTATGAACCTACAATACCCACATCTTCCTCAGTAACATCATCACCATCTCTTCCACCTTTGCTCTTCATTGTGAACCTACAATACCCACATCTTCATTAATAGGTGGAAGTGAAAGTTGATGGTGGTTATTTACAAATGACTTAGAGTTAAGGGGGCTTGTATACATTTTTTCCTAAAAATTTCAACACTTTTACTCTATGAAGCATACACATGGACACAGACAAGGGACATGACACGGACACAGACACGGAGACACACCAAATTCAAAAAACTGTAGGACACGGACAAAAACACACACACACACACATCTATATATATATATATATATATATATATATATATATATATATATATATATATATATGTATGTATGTATAAGTAAATTAAAGAACTTGGTTTATGTGTGTGTATATATATATAATTGTAAAATTTAAGAAAAAAGATTCATAATTCATTAATATCATTTTTATAAACTTGAAGATTTTTCATATCTTAATATATGTCATATGTGTTAAAATTTGCTACCTAATAAGCCCCTCTAAAAAAAATGTAGCACAATTTCTATTGCCATTTTTAAAAAAATCTCCTAAACCAACTTCTCCTAATAGAACTAACATTGTACAAGTAGATGTGCATCCAAAAAAACTTAATTGAGGCAAGCTTCGGTGACGATGAAGTGGATGATTTGGTACAAGCAGAGGTAGAAAAAGCAGATGAAAATAATAGTGTGTGAAAAGATAAAACTTAAAAGCCTAATAGTGGCATGTGAAAATATAAAACTTAAAATATTAGCATGAGAAAATAATAGTTTGGGACGTCAATCATATAATTGGGCTTGAGTGGGTTACGAGTTTACTAATTGGACGTTAGTCATGGAAACTAATTTTTTTTAAAATATTAATGGGTCATTTTCAAGCCGTATCCTAGACGTGTCTAAGCGTGTCCGAGATGTGTTCAAGCGTGTCCGAGACGTGTCCAAACCTTAAAAAAATAATCTTTTTAATTAGATACTTTTGGACACGTAGGACACGTGTGACATACGCACGTCCCTATGTTTCTGACACGAACACGTGTCCGTGCTTCATAGCTTTTACTCAATATTTTATTTTATTTTATTTGTGTTATTGTTTTTTGTGAGCAATCTTACAAGTTATTTATTTGCCCTTGATATTTCAAGTGTAGAAATAATAAAAAGTAACTGTTGTATCTTATGGAATATTAATTATGAAATCTTTATACCAAAAAATCTTATCACAATGGTAAAATACTTTTAAGTTTTAAGTTTACTACACTTATACACCTTAACTAATATTTATAATAAGTTATTTTATTTAAAAATTTTAATTTTAACATTCATCTAATTATTTCTATTATTTTTTCCTATATGTGGATTCAATTTCCCAGTATGCACTCTCCCCCTTTTCCATCCCCTCCTCCCTCCCTATGGAGTCCTTTGTGGGTTTACTTTAGGACTCCAATGGATTGGGTCGAGTGAGAAATAGTACTAGAAAAAAAAACCTTACATAACATGTAATAGAAATAGAATATTAAACTAAAAAGTGACCACTAAATTTCTTGTCTTCATTGATTTTAAAGAAAATGTTTTAAAATTAAAAATTAACTTAAAATGAAATATATAACTACTCTAAGAGTGCTAATAAATTTGTTTTGTTGATCACAAAAACCATGATATTTAAGTCTTTGTAATTATTGTATTTATCACTCTCATCTTATCAGATAGTTCTTATTCATACTATATATCATTTAGAAAAATATAATATTTTACATAAATAATTATATGATTCGTTCACTCCCTAATTACCCCATTGAAAGTGTTTTGAAGTGGATTCAGAGGGATACCTGTGAAAGGTATGATGTGGTGGTTTCCTCCTTGCACAGCCGCACTCGAGCGTATTGAACCAGTGAGGGTGGTACCTGCAAAAGGACTCCAACGCCCAAGTCAGGTCGTGCACTAGTAGGGTTTATGTTGTAAGATCACAGTTACCTCATTAGGTTGATTTAGCCTAGTCTTTATGGAGCATGATTGGAATCGTGATATTAAGTACAGGTATTATTGGGATGTAGACGTTACAGTTATTTATTACAAGGGGACGTTACAGAGTCTTTAATCTCGTAAGATCCTGATTGGCAGTTACAAAAGTCTGCGCTGATTCAGGGATCCTCACCATATAGTCCAATGTTGTAATCCGGAGTCTTACAGATCTTTCCGGGGTATTAATGGAGGAGTATGGTGGAGCATGCGCTAAGTTGATTCTTCTGAATAGGATCCCAGACCACGGTCTAGAACAGTTGCCCCCAGCTTGGCACTTTGATAGGACAGCTAAGTGTCAAGGTATAAGCTTTATTAGGACAAAGTTCAGTGGACTACGCCTCAGCTTTAAAGCCAAGTTTTGTGATGTCTCATGCTGAGGCCGACATCCATTGTACTAAAAATACCTCCGGGGTTGGAATGTGGTAAAAATTCATATTCCTTATTCCAGGGTTTGGTTCTTGTTGCCTCCTTGGGTTGCTGGGGCCTTTTTCGATGATGTTCCCTACAACTTACACAGATCTGAGTCCTATCTTTAGAAACTGTTGCTTCTGACTTAATTGGGAGATAAGGATCTTTTTAAGAGGATCAATTTCAATGTTTCCCAAGCACCCGTTGCTCTCATAACCAATAGGAAAGGGAGAGCATTAAATGCAACTGATTTTTGATTTGTGGGGCTAGTCAAAGCTTTTCATTCTATTAATATGGAAGATTCACATTTGATACTGTCATTCCTTCCTTTTATTTTCCAAAATGGTTTTGTTGTTTCTCTTATGCCTATGCTCATGCTCAAAGAGAGCTAGAGCTTTGTCCTTCGTAAAGGCCACCATTTTTCTGTTCCTCCTAAAATCTTTGAAGATACTTCCTTTCTTGCTAACAACCTTTTTTCATTAGGAACTTTTCTTTCCCAGCATAGTAACAGCAGGAACTTTGCTTTCCCAGCGTACGATGGAGGGTCTAATTCATACTCTGTCACTGGGGAGCTCTGTAATTTCTGTTGTGTTGGATGGAGGTAATTAGAGAAACAAAGCCCTTCTTGGTCCTCCTTTTAAATAAGCAGGGGGAACTATTGAGGTGGCTGCTTTCAAGCAATCTGGAATGATCATGAAACTGGTTGGGTTCCAGTGGAATGAGCTTCTTCATGAATAACCCATGCCCCATCTAGCAGAGGAGAGCACACCCCGACCTTTTCTTATCATTGTGAGTGGCATCGAAGAGTGGTGTGGCTAAATTTTCCTGATCTGGTAGCAGTGTTCTGTTTCAGTTATCATTGGTTTTTCAAAGCCTACCCACTTTTTTAAAAGGTCGCTATACAGGGAAAAGACCGGTGTGGATTCCAGAAGAACTGGGTGTGACGCACCTGAGTAGGAGGCTAGTGTTGGTGATCTTCTTCCGGGTTCATCAGTGCTGCTCTATAGTTATACATTTCATGTCTCTTCTTTTCCCTCTTGTATTGATATATGACGATGTATGGAATGAAATAAAATACTTGAATATTACTTTTCTTCTGAACTTTTTATTCTGAAAATCGGTGATATTTATAATGTGCCAGGGTGAGTCCAACGCTCACCTCGTTATAACATAACGAGTTGCCCCCAGCTTGGTACTCAGTCGAGACTGGAGGAGTGCTAAGCTTAAGCCATAGATCCGAGGTCTTCATACCTTAGAGGATTTCTCTAGGGTATGTAATTTTTCGGGGTTGAAAAAGTTTTGTGAATGTTGTACACGCTAGGGTTGTCTCCTGGTCTGCTGAGTAACCATCCCCTCAACTGCCATGACAGCTACGTGGGTCACGTGACATGCTACGATTGAGTGGACGTGTATAGTACTTTACGCGCCATAATGAATATCTTTTCAAATCCAGACTGGCCAGACGGGAATACCCCCTAACTGTAGCCTCTATAAATAGGGTTTTACCCTTTCCCTTTTTGCATTTCGCTATTCCTTCCCTGAAAACTGGTGGTCTGAGGAGAATTTCAACCAGCTTGACGACGGAGAGAGGTGGTTCTGGCATTTTCGAAGATTCAAAAGCTTGATTTCTTTTATTCTCTAATTTTTTGCAAGGTATTCTTCTCTCTTTAACTCAGTCACTTTTTTTGTGAAGTATTTTTTCCTTTTCTTTTCTGGGAACAAGATTGGGGATACTGCTTTTTTCCTCCTTTCAATGGTGATACCTTATGGAGCACCTCCTCCATTACACTGTGTGCAGCGGGGGTGTCCCTCTAAAGCTTTAGCCTAGGTGGGTATGGAGGCCAGCGCGTGGGTGCTCAATTTTCTCTGCTCGCCCATTGCCATGTTTAGATCTTCGAACTTAACTGGTTCTGACCCTAGGCCTTTGTGTGTCTTCCAATAAACCAAATGGCTAGAAGGAGGAGGCCAAGAGCTGAAGCGCCTGCCCTAGTTCCTGAAGTTTGAGAGCCGGATCTACAGGCCGAGGAGCAGGCAATTAGGATCCACTGAGGTCTGCTGTTACCCTGCACGTGGGTTGTTGATGATGCCTATGATAGGATATCTTGCTACGAGTCTGGGGTGAAATTGGATACGCTGAAGGAGTATTTGGAGCTCACCGAGGGGGGTGAAAGGGATAATGAATTCGTGATTTTGTCCCTGGGGAGAGAACGGGTGTGTTGGACCCGAGAAGCAGGAGAACACTTCATGTATCTCTACGAGGACTTTTTCACGAGGTTCAAACTTCGGCTTCCTTTGAACAACTTCCATATTTCTATTCTCTGAACTCTTCACACTGCCCCTAGTCAGATCCATCCCAATGGTTGGATGAACATCCTGGCCTTCGAAAGAATATGCCGGGTGGTGAGGTTGTGATGCTCCGATGGGGCATTTTTCTATTTCCACACATGGTATTCAGTCCATGGATCCTACGCTCGTCAGCAGTCCTAGCTGTCAGTTCAATCTCGGCTAGGGAAGATTGTGTTCTATCCATACTTAGAGAGCTGCAAAGACTTTAAGGAGAAGTTCTTCAAGTTGATGGTGGCTAGCGGCACTCATCCTTTCTGGTTGGGTAGTGATGAGGAAACAACATTCAGCCTATATTAGAACCCGGCGACGTGCAGCATCCCCACTCGATCATTCGAGAGGGAGATAGCCAACTTACTGATGAAGAGGTCGAGTGTGTGAACTTCTTCGAAATGTGGGTTGACTAGGTCGGCAAGATCTGACCTAAAGATATATTAGACAGCCCAGATGACGATGAGCTCTGGACCGTGCTAGGTAGTGTTGACCGTCATGTATTTATTTAAATACCTGATTTTTTCATGCCACATGACAACTTGTTTTTATGCTATGCAGAGAGCTTAGTCGAGATGGAGGATGGTGATTCTTTAGTGATTTTGGAGGCCTTGAGGGAAAGGAATGCTGATGTCCCGATGGGCCCCCAGTAGAGTTCGCTCCGGCTCTTATGACCCCGGTGTCCGAGTTTCCTTCCATGGTGATGGAGCCTATTAAGGTGGATGACTCTCCTGAATCACCTCGAGGGCGTAAGAGGAAGGCGGCGGAGGAAGGTCAGTCCAGTGGCTGAGGTAAAAGGAAGGCAGTTTCTGGGCCAATGAAGCTGTTTCGTGAGGAAGCGGATCCCAAGGAGTTTATCGACTTCAACATTTTAGATGAAGAAGTTATGGATTACTTTACCCGACGTAGCACAAAGGAGACTTTGTTGGCTTTCCAAAATATGAGAATCCATATTGCTGCTGAGGCTCATTTCTTAGAGCAAGTCCTCGAAGAACATGAATAAGAAATGACGGACAAGGTGGCGGCGGCCAAGCGGGGTGAAAACAAAGCTCTCAAGGCCATGGAAGATGCTGTCAAGGCCAAGAATGAGGCCTCATCTTTGGTCCAGGAGCTGGAGATTGAAGTGGCGACTTTGAAGGATGCTGGGAAGGCAAAAGATGCTACCGTGGCTGAGCAACAGAAACAAATCACCGTACTCCGGACTGAGAGTGACAATTTTCGTGCCAAGTCCCAGTGGTGTGAGGGTAAAATTACCTCTCTATAGGCCGACGTTAATCAGCTGATAACCCTGTGCACCAACATAAAAGAAGATCAGTTCCGCAACGCAGTTAGCCAAGTTCAACACTTAAATCCTGGGGTTGCCCTGGTGTTGGATGCGCTAGATTCTGGGAAGGTGGTCTTAGAAGGGTCTCTTGTAGCTCCTCGTGTTGCCTCTTCAAGTTCGGTTGGTAGAGATTCTTCTGTTAATGCCTGTGGTTCAGACTCCGCTGCAGTGTAGTTTTTCTTAACCCCCTGCGTGGGGTTTGTGCTTTTGTAAGAACGTTACCCTATATTTGGGGCTTTATTAACTTCTTTCTTATTTATTTCGGGGTGCAAATTCTTTACCCTTTGCATTATTTGAGAACCTTGGCTTTGGATCCGATGTCAAAAATGGTTTGGCATTTTAAAAATTGTGCCTAAGGTAAGAAACTTTGTCTAGGGTTCGTTACCATTTAGTTTGGTGTTTTAGGATACCACGTGATGTTAGGTTAAGAGGCTGGTCCTTGCCGGGGTCTTTCTGTGCTTATGGTTTACTGCAAGAATTTTCCCAAAGTAGAAATTTTCAACTGCACGACCTATCTAGCACAAGACACCTCGATTGGTACCATGAAGTTGGGATTTCATAATATTTCTTAAAAGCTTTTGAATACTTTGGTAGAAAATCCTTAATACTTCATTGAATAGGTAACGAGTCCATATAATGTGCTCCTATAATTGGGGAAGATCAAACATAAAGTAAACTAGGAGACTAGGCCTTAGGAGGCACTTAGCTGTAGTACTTTTTGAGTTTTTCTGCATTCCAAAAAATTTTTACCAGCTTTCCTGCCAAAGTTTCTAGAGTATAAGCTCCTTTATCGGTGCTAATCACGATACGGTAGGAGCCTTCCCAGTTGGGGGCTACTTTCCACTAGGAGGCATTTCTTCCGCCAATGTCAACCCTGCAAAGCACCAAGTCGCTCAGTTGGAATCTTCTTGGAATGATCTTCAAGTTATACCAGGATGTCATTCTCTGCTTGATCGCAGTTTCACATATGTGGGCAATGCGTCTCTTTTCTTCCAGTAAATCCAAGTCTTCTTTAATTAACCCGGGGTTATTATCAGGTAAGAAGTTCTGAAGACGCCAGCTTGGTTCTCCTATCTCTACTAGGATCATGGCCTCACATCCATAGGTGAGCTTAAACAAAGTTTCACCTGTTGAGGAATGGGGAGTTGTTCGGTAGGCCCATAGAACATGGTCCAACTGCTCAGCCTAGTTTCCTTTTGCTTCGTCCAGTCTTCTTTTCAGTCCATGGATGATAATATGGATCGTCGCTTCGGCTTATCCGTTTATCCTAGGGTTTTTGACGGCACTACAATGGTGTTTGATCTTCAGCCCGGCAAGTAGTTCTTCAAACCCCTTGTCTTTGAACTGCGTTCCATTGTCTGTCATAATTGACTTCGGGATCCCAAATCTGGTAATAATATGACGCCAAGTAAATTTTTGAATCCTGGCCGAGGTGATGGTGACCAGGGGCTCGGCCTCAATTTAGTTAGTAAAGTAATCCACGACCATAACCAAAAATTTCAAGTGCCCAGGTGCTTGAGGGAATAGACCCAAGATATCCATTCCCCATTGATAGAAAGGTCAGGGCATGGACATCGTGGATAGTTCTTATGGTGGGGAATTGATAGTGGTATGAATGCCATTGGCATTTGTCGCATATTTGAACATGCGCAAGAGATTCTGCTTCCATTGTCGGCCAGTAGTAACCCGCCCTGAGTGCTTTCGAAGCTAGGACCTTGCCTCGGACATGATGTCCACAACTTCCTTCATGGACCTTGACCAAGACATATTCAACTTCTTTCAGCGTAAGGCATTTGAGGAGGGGTAAGGACAATCCACGCTGGTATAACTATCCACTGTAGATGGTTGGTGTGGTTTGGATTATGATTAAAAATTAATATAAAAAATAGTTGCCAAGTTCCACCAAAAATATAAAAACCTTGCAACCAGTTGTAGTTAGCAAGGGTCGATCCACAGAGAACTAATTCAATTGACACTATAAACCAATTCCTAATTTAAACTCTAAAGAAAACAGTAAAAAAGTAAAAAAGGGGGGTTTGTTAATTAAAATTGAAAATAGAAATTAAACTTAAAACAAAAACAGTAAACACAAATTGAATTACTAAATTAAAGATATTGGTTAAGAGATGAAATCCACTACTAGATTTATAAGATTATGCTAACTTACATACTCTTCCTACCAACATAATCAATTATGTTCTTATGTGATTGTGAGATAAATCCCCTGTTTTCCTTAAGTTTCGCTTAATTCAGTAACCGCTCAAATCAAACCCTAACCATTAGTTATTTGTAAAGCAACTGCTCTTACACCTACCTAATGATTGCATTAAAAATTAGAAAACTAATTACACTAAGATCTAATCACACACAGGGATTAAATTACTTAGATCATATGTTTTACTAGTTTTACCACCATAACCGTATATAGCAATCATAGTTTTACTACTCTCAAAATTTGGCAATAATATAAAGACCTTTATATTGATTTAAGATCAGAAACATATGAATAAAAACATAACAGTATTGATATAAAGAAATATGCAAGATTTACATAATCAAAACCTGGGTTTCATCTTCCCTTAACCAATCAAGAAGCTTAGCCACACATGGCAAATTCAAAAATAGAGGAAGAATTAAAGAAAGACATTGTTCAGAATAAAAGAAGAAAAGAAAACTAAAGATCAAACTAGTTTCCAAGGTTTGAGAATGATTGATCTTTGATCGCTCAAATCCAAGTCTCCAATCCTCAATCAAATCTCTCTCTTTCTTGGTCTTTGTGTTTCCTTCGATTCCCTTGACCGCTCTCTGTCCAGATATCTTTTAGGGGCTCTAGGAAACCCTATTTATAAGTTTGGATACCTAATTCAACATTAAAATTTGAATTTAAGTTTCTGAACCGATGATATGGGTCGTGTCATAAAACACGGCCCTACCCGTGTCTGAATCTGGTAACGCACTTCCATCTAATTTCAAAGTCAAAGAAGAACACAGCCTAGTGACACGGGCTGTGTTATTGGTCAAGGCTTAAACTGAATTCCCTTGTGAAGACAGAGACGTATATGGCCTATCCTGTGTCAGATGACAGGGGCTGTTGACTGAAAAATAGAATTTTACCCCAGCCTTGAGATAGTCAGAGGAGTACACGGCCTACCCTGTGTCATATGATATGGGTCGTGTCACTTACTTTCTTCAAATACAACCTTGATTCTTCACGAATGCTCTTCTTCTTTTGCCTCTAGGGATAAAACTGATCTTCTTAAGTATTCATCTCTCTCCTTAAATGGCCATCAAGCTTGGTTTGATGCTAATAGACTCAAACACTCAAAGATCTCCTAAAAAGCGTAATTCATTTATGAGTGTTTATAACCACATTTAAGCATAGTTTTATAATAAACATTCGATTAAGCTCTAAATCAGAAACTTAGCTAAATGTCAACAATTGAGCACATATGGAGTCCAATTAGATCAAACATAAGACACTCAAGATATGAAAATAATCGACAGATCAAATACCCTCACACTTAGCCTTTTGCACTCCTGGGCAAAACATAAGACCAAACCAAGAAACAAGGAAAAACAAAACAAATTCAAAAGCTTAAAACTTTAAAGGACTCAATTTCCAATGATATTCTAGAAAAGAAAAAGTTTGTAAGCAAGAAGAGCAAGAAAAGATTCAAAGGATCAAAACATTCAAGAGATAACAATTTTTCATATTTCCAACCAACAAGCAAGGTATCTTCAATTTGAAAAGCATGAATTAAGAATAATAGATCCTTACAAGGTACACTCTCAATCTCTCAAGTGTTTACAAGGTAAGTATTTCACTCAATTCAACCCATGAAAAAAATGCACTACCATAAGCTTGCTTATCTTTTAGTTCTCCACTACTTAAACACGTGCACACACAAATCAAGAGGACTTTATTTAAGATTGTAATGGGGCCAAGGTAAATGAAAGAAATAATATGGGTATGGTAAGATGAGCACCCAAGAGAATACAAGAACATTGGAGAGAAACTCAATTGACAACCATGAAATTTTTATCCCTTCAATATATATAATACACATTCTCTTTACATATTCCTTTCCTTTTTCTTTTTTTCTTTTTTTTACAACCTTTCTTGATTTTTTTTTCTTTGCATATTTTTTTTTTCACCAACACCTTACATATTACACATCAACTTGCACAACCCCCAAACTTGTCCTATTAAATACTTGTAAGCAAAAGAGCTCCTCTAATGAAAATGAATCAATGCTCTCTTATTCCCTAAGGTAAGGTAAAATCATGGTTTTTCACATAAGGCATATAATGAGGTAAGACAAAGAATAGGCAAATAGGCTTAAGAGGCTAATCAAAGGGAAATAATGTAAGGTTGACTATTTAGCCAAAGTAGTTAATCACAAAAGAATGCCTCAATCATGTTCATGTATGCAAGTGAAAATGTAGCCTCAAAAAGAATCAAAGCAAGTTCTAGAGTGATCAATATGACATGAGTGAAAATCACACAAGAAAGAAGAGAATTGCATAAATGCTAAATCCATCCATCAAAAGGCTCAAAATCTTACCAGGTATTCATCTATCAAACTCAATTCATCAATCAAACATTTAAAACTAAGCATGCCAAATTCAAGATGAAAGAAGAAATTTATAAATTATAACCTTGAATTTCAATTGCTTCAAACTCATAGACTTCACAAATCTCAAAACATCATTAGAAATCAAATAAAAACACAATTTTTTTCAAAAATAGAAAACCAAAATTAAAATAAATATAGAAATAAAATAGAAAATAAAATGTCAATTCCTCCCCCACACTTAAATTCTACATTATCCTCAATATAAACCTCAATAATAAACAATCATTAATAAATCTAGGACAAGTAAGATAACAGAGAGGGAAGAAACATCATTATCAACTAAAGTAACAGAGGTAGATGAAGAGATTTCCACTAGGATCCCATTGGCGAAGCAGAATAACCAATTTATGCTTGAAATAACATAAGAGCTTCCACCAGGGTTCCATTGACCTTCCTTAATTTCCTTGGCTTCACCACTGGAATGCAGTATATTTACTTTAGCAACTCCATTTTCATTGGTTATGTTGGACCATGGTCCAAAAACAAAATCCACCATAGTAGTGATCATCATCCGATGCTCTTTTCCCTTCCCTGAAAACTCTTTAGTGGCCTGCAATTCGATCTCTCCTTGTATCTTAGATCCTGCAACTGCATCAAAAGTATTGTTGATAGATCCTTCAACAACATCAGTGTCTGCATAAACATAATCATCAACTCTCAAGCATGTAGAAATCTCAGCACAAATAGTGCATATCATATCACCATCACAATCAGTACATGAGTGGCAATTGATAGAATCATTAAAACCAATTAAATCAGGAAATTCAACACACAATTCATCATCAATTTCCTCAACTAAATTAGTAAGTAAATCAATATGAAAAATAGAATACTCCTCCATGGGATGCTTCATAGCATGAAAAATATTAAACTGAACAATCGAGTCTCTAAACTCCATGGATAAAGTTCTTGCATGCACATCTATTTTGGCCCTCACTGTTTTGAGGAATGACCTTCTTAAAATGAGTGGAGCCTTGCTGGATGGTGACTCCTCCTCCATCTCCAGAATATAGAAATCTGTAGGAAAAATCAGCTTATCAATCTTTATCAATACATCCTCAATCAACCCGGCTGGATACGCATTGCTTCTATTAGGAAACTAAATCACAACATCTGTAGAATGCAAAGGGCCAAGTCCAAGAGAGTTAAAAACAAACATAGGCATTAAGCACCTAAATCTAGCATGGCATGCTCAAATTTGTAATTGCCTATAACACATGGAATTGTAAAAGTCCTTGGATTTTTGCATTTCTGAGTCATAGGCTAAATGAGGGCGGAAGCATTTTGGCTCGTACTGATCCTCTCATTACCCTTCAATCTCCTCTTGTGGGTGCATAATTCCTTAAGAAACTTGGCATATTTCGGGATTTGCTTGATTGCATCCAACAATAGAATATTGACTTCCACTTTCCTAAAGGTTTCTAAGATCTCTGTTTCTTCTTCATCTTTCTTATTCCTAACCAACCTACTAGGGAATGGGGCCCTAGTGACATACTTAGGAATTGAATCAGGAATACTTACCTTAGAGCCTTTGAGTTTTGCCCCTCCTCAACTACCTCCTTAGGTTCTTGAGATTTCTCTTCAATGGCTAGTGGGGGAGATATAGATTCATCTAACCTATTCCCACTTCACAATATGATAATACTAGCATTTTCCCTCGGATTCACTTCTGGTTGTGAGGGGAGTTTCTCAAAAAGTTGGCTCTAAACCTTATTGATTTTAGTGGCTAACTGCCCCACTTGGTTCTGCAAGTTACTGATGGTGACCTTTATTTCTTGTTGAAACTGAATGTTATTAGTGGCCATTTGTCTCATCAACTCTTCCAATGAGGGCTCAGGTTGCCTAAAAGCTTGAGATTGTTGTTGCCTCTGAGGAAAAAGTCCTTGCCTTTGCTGAAACCCTAGAGGTCCATAAGCTTGAGGTTGAACTTGGAGCTGCTTTGCATAGCTAAAGTTGGGATGATCTCTCCACCCCGGATTATGTGTTGGAGTAGGGGTTGTAATTCTTGGAAGGTCCATCATATCCCCCTACTATTTTTATCTTTGCAGGTGTGTCCTCATGTAAAGTGGTACACATATCAGTGGGATGGCCAGGAGAACAACAAATCCCATAAGCATGTACTGGTACTTTCCAATTATCCATTAATTTCTGAACCATGGCAGTTAATTGGATTATTTGCTGCTACAAACTAGTTGTTTTGGCCTCTTTAACAACTCTCACTCCAGTGTCATTCTTGGTGAAGAATTGTTGAGTGTTAGTAGCCACCCTTGAGATCAAATTCCTAGCTTCTTAGGGAGTTTTGTCAACCAAAGTTCCTCCACTAGCAGTATCTATCATGTTACAGTCCATAACTAGTAAACCCTCATAGAAGTACTGAATCAAAAGCTATTCACTGATTTGGTGTTGAGGGCAACTAGCACATAGCCTCTTAAACCGCTCCTAGTAATCATGAAGTGATTTCCCATGCCTCTGTTGGATGCCGTAAATTTCTTTTCTGATGGTTACAGCCTTTGAAACAAGAAAATATCTATCTAGGAAAACTCGAGTCATGTCCTGCCATGTCTGAATGGATTCGGGTGGCAAGTAGTATAGCCACTCCTTTGCAGAATCTTTTAGGGAAAATGAAAAAGCTCTCAACTTGACTTGCTCCACTAAAATCCCTGTGGGCTTCATGCTAGAACACACCACATGGATTTCCTTCAGATACTTGTTAGGGTCCTCTCCGGCTAATCCATTGAAAGATGGCAAAAGATGGATTAGACCAGATTTCAACTCAAATGCCTCCTCATTCTCAGGAATCTCTATGCATAGAGGTTGTTGGTCCAAGTCTAGAGCACCCAACATCCTTAACGTATTTTCTGCCATCACTACTTCTTCAGGTGTCTCAGATATCTCAGATGCCTCAGAACTTGAAAGGTCTATGTGACGGGCAGCTTCAACGTCAGCAGGTGTGAATTGGAGGGGGATTTGATGTTACGAGCTGATTTGTTCAAATTATTGCCTTAAATTTCTCAATTGCTCATTCACCTCTTCACCGAACATGAACACTTGCAAGACAGTTGAAAAGAACGACTGAAACTATTAAAACTAAAATAAAAATAGAGAGAAAATTACGAAACAAGTTAATAGCACAATTGGACAATTAGTTCCCTGGCAATGGCACTAAAATTTGGTGTGGTGTGGATTGTGATTAAAAATTAATATAAAAAATAGTTGCCAAGTTCTACCAAAAATATAAAAACCTTGCAACCAGTTGTAGTTAGCAAGGGTCGATCCACAGAGAACTAATTCAATTGACACTATAACCTGATTCCTAATTTAAACTCTAAAAAAAAGAAAAAAAAATAAAAAAGGAGGTTTTGTTAATTAAAATTGAAAATAGAAATTAAACTTAAAAAAATAGTAAACACAACTTGAATTACTAAATTAAAGATCTTGGTTAAGAGATGGAATCCACCACTAGATTTATATGATTATGCTAACTTACATACTCTTTATACCAACATGATCAATTATGTTCTTATGTGATTGTGAGATAAATCCCCTATTTTCCTTAAGTTTCGCTTAATTCAGCAACCGCTCAAATCAAACCCTAACCATTAGTTATTTGTAAAGCAACCGCTCTTACACCTACCTAATGATTACATTAAAATTTAGAAAATCAATCACACTAAGATCTAATCACACACCAGGATTAAATTACTTAGATCATATGTTTCACTAGTTTTACCACCATAATAGTGCATAGCAATCCTAGTTTCACTACTCTCAAAATTTGGTAAGAATATAAAGACCTTTATATTGACTTAAGATCAGAAACATATGAATAAAAACAAAATTGTATTCATATAAATAAATATACAAGATTCACATAATCAAAACTAGGGTTTCATCTTCCCTTAACTAATCAAGAAGTTTAGCTACATATAGCAAATTCAAAAACAAAAGAAGAATTAAAGAAAGACATTGTTCAGAATAAAAGAAGAAAAGAAAACTAAAGATCAAACTAGTTTCCAATGTTTAAGATTAATTGATCTTCGATCTCTCGAATTTGACTCTCTAATCCTCAATCAAATCTTTCTCTTTCTTGGTCTTTGTGTTTCCCTCAGTTCCCTTGATGACTCTCTGTCCAGATATCTTTTAGGGGCTCTAGGCAACCCTATTTATAAGTTTGGATACCTAATTCAGCATTAAAATTTGAATTTAAGTTTCTGAACTAATGACACGGGTCGTGTCATAAAACACGGCCCTACTCGTGTCTGAATCTGGTAGCACACTTCCATCTAATTTCAAGGTCAGAGAAGAACACGGCCTAGCACATGTCATATGACACGGGCCGTGTTATTAGTCAAGGCTTAAAACTGAATTCCGTTGTGAAGACAGAGACGTACACAGCCTACCCTGTGTCAGATGACACGGGCTGTGTTAACCAAAAAATATAAAAATTTGACCCCAGCCTTGAGATAGTCAGAGGAGTACACAGCCCACCCCGTATCATATGACACAGGTCGTGTCACTCACTTTCTTCAAATGCAACATTGATTCTTCACGAATGCTCTTCTTCCTTTGCCTTTAGGGATAAAATTGATATTCTTAAGTATTTGATAATCACATATTTTATTTATTAAGAAACCCTTATGTTTAGTCATTTACACTCTCCATATTCTTAATTGATTGAGTTTGGTATGATTTTGTGAGTTTGAGCTCAAATTGGTCCTAATTGAATATTTTTAGCATTATTGAGATTTTACACTGTTTCTGTATTTTGGCCATAACTTGAGTTCCTGATATCTGATAATCATGAATTTTATCTTGTAGGAAATCTAAGAGGAAGCTCTACAACTTTGATGAAGAGCTTGAAGTCCTAAACAGATGTCTAAGGGACCTAAGTTTACATGGAAGTCAGAATACGGGTTCTGTCACTAGAATCCGAATGGTGTGCACTCATAAAATGATATCTCAAGATGTAATAATGAAAATGGGCTGAAATTTTGATAGTTGATAGTCAAGACCCAAATAAACAACTTTCATGAAGAACACCTTTTGAAAGAATGAAGTCTAATGGGTCAGTTTGGGCTTGCAAGTCAGAACAGAGGTGCTGAAGATGGGTTTGAGCAACCTATGGTATTTGGGTCATATCTTAGGCTGTAGGAAGCCAAATTGGACGATCCAGATATGCATGTTATAGCCAAGACAAAGATCTACAACTTTCATGAAGAGTACTTTTCATGAATCTGAAGTTTAGTCAGTCGTTTTTGGCTTCCAAGTCAGACCAAGGAATTTTCACACTCAACCACTCCACTCCACTCCACTCACCCACTCAACTAACCCACTCAATCAACCCACTCAACCACTCATCCACTAAATCAATCCACTCAACTACTCATCCACTAAATCAATCCACTCAACTACTCAACCACTCCACTCCACTCATCCACTCATCCACTCAACCACTCCACTCCACTCCCTCTCCACTCCACTCAACCACTCCACTCCACTCAACCACAACCACTCCACTCATCCACTCATCCACTTAACCATTCAACCACTCATCCACTAAATCAATCCACTCACCCACTCAACCACTCCACTCATCCACTCATCCACTCAACCACTCAACCACTCCACTCCACTCACCCACTCAACCAACCCACTCATCCATCCACTCCCCTTTGTCATTTTGTTACCCTAGACTTCTATAAAAGGCACCATTGGTTATCATGAAAGGAGTTGGACTCTCCTTCATTTCTCTCATAGTTTCTTCTTGTTTCTTCATAGTTTTTCTTGTGATTTCCTTCTAGCTATGTGTAACTAAACCTCCCTTGGTTAAGGGGGTGATGAAACCACTAGTATTGATGTTGTGAATCTTGCATATTTGATTATTTCAATACAGTTATGTTTTTATTCATATATTTCTGAATCTATTGTTGGTATGAAGGTTTTTGTACTTGTTCCCACTTTCAAAGTGGTAGATCTGGGTTTTTTATGCGCGATTGCGGTAGTAGATCTAGCAGAATGTATGATGTTCATGTGGGTACAATTATCTTTGTGTTATTTGCTAATTATAAAAGTGGTAGATCTGGGTTTATTATGCGCGGTTGTGGTAGTAGATCTAGAGAAATATATGTTCTAAGTAATTTAATCCCAGTGTGTGATTAGATCTTAGTGTAATTGGTTTTCTAAATCTTAATGCAATTGTTGGATAGTTGTAAGAGTGATTGCTTTATGACTAATCAGTGATTAGGAGTTGATTTGAGCGGTTGCTAAATTGGCCAACACGTAAGGAAAACAGAGATTTACTCTCACAATTGCGTAAGAACATAATTGAGCATGTTGGAATAAAATGATATGTGAATTTACATTATCATATAAATCTAGTGGTGGATTCAATCTCTTAACCAATTTTCTTATATTGTTGATTTCAGTTCATTTATTGTTATTGTCTTTGAAGCTGTTCATTATTCATCAAAACTCCAAAACCCCCTTTTTTACTATTTATTGTTAATCAGAGTCTAAATTGGGAATTGTTTAATAGTGTTAATTGAATTGGTTCTCTGTGGATCGACCCTTACTAACAACAACTAGTTGTAAGGTTTTTATTTTCTGGTGGGCCTAACAACTGATTTTTATCTAAATTTTAATCACTACATCCGCACGCACCAGTATTCATCTCTCTCCTTAAATGGTCATCAAGCTTGGTTTGATGCTAATGGACTCAAATACTCAAAGATCTCCTGAAAAGCATAATTCATTTATGAGTGTTTATAACCACATTTAAGTATAGTTTCACAATAAACATCCGATTAAGCTCTAAATCAGAAACTTAGCTAAATGTTAATAATTGAGCACATATAGAGTCCAATTAGATCAAACATAAGACACACAAGGTATGAAAATAATCAACAGATCAATGGTATATCTAACTGTGATTTTCTTTAGCTTGGAGGCTTCCTTCGGGTCCTCGGAGAGGCTGCCGGACTGTAAATATTCCACCAATGGCGTAATCCAGTTACGCTCTTGTTCGTTGACCTGGAAGATTGTTATGTTCGTAACTGAGGGTTGCAGGAGGGTCTCTTGGATTACTGAACGGTTATTACCTGGACTCTTAGTGCTGGCCAACTTAGATAAGAGGTCGGCCCTCAAGTTACACTCCCGTAGGATGTGTTCTACCTGTACTGACTGAAAACTTATGAGCAGTTCTTGTACTCTTGCCAGATATTTTTGCAGGAGTGGCTCTTTAGCTTGATAATCACCTCGGATCTGGGAGGTCATGAGCTGGGAATCACTACCAAGTTTAAGTCTAGTGGCCCCCAAGTCTCTGGCCATTGTTAGTCTGGCGATGAACACTTCGTATTCTGCCTGATTGTTCGAGGTAGGGAATTCAAACCTAAGGGAGTTTTCTATGGTAACTCCCTTAGGGTTCTCACCACTTCCCTTTGGGTTTGAAGATCCATTAACAAACACAGTCCACTGTGTTTCCTTGGAGTCACCGGTTTCTGAAGTGAGTTCGGCTACGAAGTCCGAAAGTGCTTGTGCCTTTATGGCTACTCTGGGTTTGTAGGTAATCTTGAACTCAGAGAGTTCAATAGAACATGCAATCATCCTCCCTGCTAAGTCTAGTTTGTGCAATATCTACCGGATAGGCTGATCTGTCCTTACCACAACTGGATGACACTGGAAATATTATCGTAGTCTTCTAGCTGTGATGATGAGTGTGAATGCAACCTTCTCGATTTCCTGATATCGAAGCTCAGGGCCTTGCAGCACCTTGCTCACAAAGTACACCGACTTCTGACCCTCGACAGTTTCTCTGACAAGTACTAGGCTTACGGCCTCCTCGTGGACAGAGAGGTACACGTACAGCGTTTCACCCAACTCCGGTCTTATGAGGATAGGAGGGCACGACAAAATATATTTTAGGGACATGAAAGCATCCTCACATTCCTGCGTCCACTTGAATCCTGTCCCATTTTTCAATAACTTGAAGAGTGGGAGGGATTTGTGAGCGGCTCTAGCTAGGAATTGTGTGAGAGTCGCAATCCGTCCATTTAACTACTGTACTTCTTTCCCATTTTTTGGACTGTGCATCCCAAGTACAGCTTTACACTTGTCGGGTTTGCCTTAATTCCCCTTTGAGTTAGCATGAACCCCAAAAACTTTCCAGCCTGAACCCCGAATGCACATTTTTCTAAATTAAGCCTCATGTTATGCGCTTTCAGCTGCGCAAACATTTCCTCGAGGTCCGAGGTGTATGATCCTGCTGATGGGATCTTGACTATCATATCGTCAATGTAGACTTCTAGCATTTTTCCTATCTGCTCTTCAAAGACCCTGTTCATCATTCTCTGGTAAATGGCTCCGACATTCTTCAAACCAAAAGGCATTACCTTGTAGCAATAACTCGCCCTTTCAGTGATGAATGCGATTTTATCTTTGTCTCTGGGGTACATCAGAATTTGATAATACCCGGAGTAAGCATCCATTAAAGGTAATAGCCGAAAACCAGACGAGCTATCAACTAACCTGTCAACATTTAGGATGGGGTAAGGATCTTTAGGACACGCCTTGTTTAAGTCGGTGTTGTAACACCCCGATTTTTTGTTTTTCTTGAAATAAATAAGTTTTATAATATTTAAGAGTTTTTGTGAATTTTTGGGAATTTTTAATTATTTTAAATATTTTAATATTATTTTGATTATTTTCATATTATTTTTGAAATATATGCCCAAATTTCATTTTTTTTTTAAAATATGTGAGTTTTATAATTTTTATGATTTTTGAAAATTTTTGCAGAATTTTCTGAGATTGTGATTATTTTAATATTATTTTAAGCTGTATATATTTGAAGTAGACTCGGAAAAATAAAAAATTTTCCTGGACCAGAAAATTTCAGACTATCAAGGCAGGATCGGGGGATCTTACTAAACCCGAAATCGAGAACAGTTGACAGAGATTTTCTATATCTAAGTTTTCTATTACCCATTGTGTAATAATAGCAGTAGTTATTGTCCATTGGGTAATATCTATCAGAAAAATATCTTCATGACTCAGCTGGTGACTCAGCACTACAACTCACCATGCTGATTCAGCTATTCTAGAAGATTCTATGATGACTCACCTAGTAAATATATAGGAATAAATATCTACCGAAAAAATATCTTAAAAAAAAATATCTCAAGTGTAATCATGAAAGATGAAAATATCTAAGTTAAATATCTTAAGGGTAATCATGAACCATTACTATTAAACTTTATGACTAACCAATAGGAATTAGTCAAACATAGTGGCTTAGACTTTGCTATGAACCATTGGATGAAAAACTTGATGAAGAGGCCCTAGATCATCACCATTGATCTGATCAATGGTGTGAGAGCAATCTTGATAAAGAAGCTTATGATATCCACCTTAGATTTAATCAATGGTTAGGAGATGAAGTTAATTTTAATGATTAGATTTGTTAGTTGAGAAACTAGATAATCTAACTTAGTTACCCTAATAGCTTAATTAGTAACTAAATGAACTAATTTACTTGCTAAATAATTAGAAGCTAGTTACTAGATAAATATCTATTATCAAGAAACATGACATAATCATGACCTATACAATGACGTAATAATGTAACTAACTAATTAGAATGTAATTAGAAATCCTAACTAAATTAGTTTAAGAAAAACTAGATGAACTAACTATTTAATTAAGGTGTAACTAAGGAATTAAAATAGAACTAATTTAGTTCCATTCTCCTACGACTCACACGGCCACAAGGCCTTCTCAAAGGTTCTTGAATAGTCTTTTATGACCAATGGATGACACCAAGTGACATAAGCCATGTGAAATGTAATAGATCTTTTTATTACATTGATTAAATTATAGTTTCTCCTATATACTAACCACACACTACACATTTGGCTATTTCATTTTCATTTCCTATCAACTTTGAGACTTAAACTTTTCTATCTATTCTCTCTCATCCAAAGAAAACCAAAGAACTCCATCCTTTTTCTCTAGTGAAGCTCACGGCCTCCACCCACCAAACTAACCTCCACACTTCTATAATTTCATCTCTTCATACTTTCTAAAACCAAGCATCATTCTAAACATTTTTCCTTTAGTGAGTTTTGTCTAAATCTCTCTCTAAGTGCTTCAAAAATCAACCTTTGATTTCCTACATCAAAGGTAATTTCTTAAATCTTTGATCCTAAGTTGGATTTTTTATTTTCTAGACCATGATTGATCCATGGTTTATTGTTTTCAAGCCTTGTTTATGACTTTTAAATTTGTTTAAGATTGCTTAAGATTTTTCTTGGTGCCACACGAATTCAAGAGGAAGGAGGAACTTGAAGTTATTGTCTTCCTTGAGATAAGAGGGAGATTAACCTCATCAACCAAGTGTTGGTGGTGGGGGAATGGCTTGTTTATGGTGAAAAATCCATAAGGATTTATGCACTTACTTGTTTAAGCTCTCTTTGTTTATGCTTGTTATGTTTATAGTTTTGAAATTATGCTAGCATATGTGTTAGTATGATTATAGCTTTGATAATATGCTTGTATGTGTGAATTATAAAGCAAGCAAATTTATGTGTAATTTAGGATGTGAATAACATGATGAGGAAAATTATGTGAACGCCCAAAGAGCCTAGAGGCACACGGCCTCATCACCACCAAGGGGACCAATAGTCCTAAATTATTTTCTTAATTGAGGATTAAAGGATTTTATGACAAGAAATTTAATTAAGTGAGTTTATAAGAAGTAAAGTGTTAGAAAATGATATATATATGAATTTTGAAGCACTATATGAATTTGGCCAACATGCCAATTTTTGATGATCAAGATCCAAAATTATTTCACTAAGTGTAAAATTAAGTATTTTAATAGTAAGAACTCAATTTGGTAAGTTTTGGAATTTGAATGAAAGTAATTTAATTTTTAGAATTAAAATTGGCTTAATTAAGCTATGTAGTGAAATAAAAGTAAATACTTGAAATTTACTACGTATAGCTCACCCTATGGGTTTTGAAGCGCGTTTGGAAATTTTAAACCGCAATATCACAAGTAAATTAAAGAAACGCAATTTTTTAGGAAACAAAAGAAATATTGATTTTTAGAGGGACTGTATTGAAAATATTATTTAAAGAGGGACTATATTGAAAATATTCTTTAAAAATGGACTTTATTACAAATATTATTTAAAGAAGAATTATTTTAGAAATATTATTTAATGAGGGACTATAATGTAAATATTATTTTATAGAAAGACTACTATGCAAATAATGAAAATAAAGTTAATTTTTGGTATTAAAATGAGAAAAATCTTATTTTGGATTTAAAACATGTTAGAAATATTTTACGCGATTAAAATATGTTGAAAAATCTTTATGTGACTCAAAAATAGTAATTTTTGGCTACGCTATTGAGAAAATGTGATAAAATATTTACGCGATTTAGAAAATGATAGAAAATATTTATGCGATTTGAAAACGTAACAAAAATGTTACGCGATTATGAAAATGCGATAATATCGCTACATGATTGAGAGGAACAATGAGTTTTGCTGTAGGGTCAAGGTACTGGACCCGAGTGGATTACTAGTATTATATAATTGTGTGGGTGGTTATATAATATCATTAATACTAATAGCATTAGACAATTGTATGGGCGGTTGATTTAATACCATTGGGAACGGTTCAACGGTGATTGACCCAATTATGTTGAAAAATGATATCGCCAAGTAACGGTGTGTGAATACAAAATATTATGTGATTAATGACAGTATTTGGATTTGAATCATACGTCATGCAAAGAAAAGCGTATTCGCTTATTTATTAAGGCTATATGCCTAAGAGATTGATTTACACCTAAAGTGTAGGTGCGAGTAGACAAGTGAAGGTCACTCGTTGACCTTGGGGGCGTCGGGGTGTGGGTACCTCAGAATGGGTAGTTGGTAGCTCTCCTGTCTGTGGGGCAAACCGATGCAAACGTACTGACGATCCGGACTGAGACACTGTCCTATATCATGATCTAATGTAGAATGTCTTATCCAATGCCTGATGTACATTTTGATAAATTGATAAATTATAGCACTTTTAGCAACGGCAGCCGAGTGACAGACATATCTTCTGGATCTTCTCTCCGACATTGTGTATTAGCTCCGTGGACTAGGACTGAGTCTCTGTGCATATGCATTATTGGTCAGCATCTTGACATGACGATTATAATTATCTGATATTTTATCTGTGGTATGATTGTTAATCTGTGAGATGACAATATGATTCACTATGAAATTATAATATGATTTAATATGCTAATATTATATTTGTTTGACTGCTGTCATTTTCTATACTGCCATACTGGTATTGATGTAGGGGATCTCACCTCTTTATTGTATTGTTTGTCTATTATTTTTTTATGTTTATGTATGTTCGATAAAGACTGTAATAAGGACGAGGTTGGATTGCTTAGGTCTGTGTTGCTTGACTTTGTTTGATCGGTCTGTAATGGCTACAATGAGGAATTTCTTTGATTATATGCAAGCACAGTTCCACGATGGCATTGATGCCTGGCATGTCGATTCAGACACTGAACGTTTTAGTTATATAGGAGAGGTGACTCTATCTCAGAGTGATACCTACCATGGAAACCCTACTATTACATATAATGCTGCTTGTGTATATGTAGAGTTTTCCATGCCTATCGTAGAACTATGGGACATTGCTCACCGTTTGCCTAGTGAAGACTCTATGGAGTCAACTGCTCGGACTCCTGTCTAAAGAGACACGTTCCGACTAGAGAATGTGCCTTTAGAGGATCCAAGAGAGGATCAGGTTCAGAACCTTACTCTCTAGGTGTTTTGGCTTGGGCCAGGTCAAGTTTATATGTGGTAATTAAATATTGCCTAGAGTATATAAGTTTTATGTAATGAAGACGTCATGAATCTATGTTATATGCGAGAGATGTATTTTATTCAGTTCCTATATTTTGTGTTTTACTAATTTATTAAAGTTTTTGTTATCCGCAAAAAAGAAATTTTAAAAAACCCGTGTTTAAATAATATTAAATGTTTTACAACTTGGTTAATTAATTATAAAGAGTTAGTTTGAATTGTGATACCCTTCAGAAGGGGTGTTACATTAGTTGGTATCAAGGCCCAAGTTAGAGTCTTTTGGGTTTGTCGGTAGGTTTGTCTTGTTTATGCTGTGTGAATCTCTGACACTGAACATAGAGATATTATTTGGTTTCCAAAAGGAGACGATGTTGTTGGAAATGTTTACGTTTGGTTTCTTAGTGTTTTGATTTGTCTGTTTTTGAAGAAAAGGAAATGGCTCACAGTAGACGTAAGCATGTGGATGCGAGACTTGACAATGAGCGTATGGTCGCAGCTAGGAGTGTAATGCAGAGGATGATTAAAGTAGCGGTACAACAGAGTCAAAAGATTATTCAGCAGCTGAAACTGATAATCGAACTTCAGAACTTGTTAGAGTTGAATCAATTTCAGAGTACAAGACCCCGTAACTTTGGACTAACTAGGTTCCAAAAAGGAAGGAAACGTAAGGTCAATTGTTTTTAGCAAAAGCTGAATACACGATCACCGGGGAAGCAACAACAAAATGGAGGAAGTAGTAGTAATAATCGTTTTGGTTAGATTGTGGCATTGTCACCAAAATGCTTCAAGTGTGGAAAAGACCACTTAACGAAGGAATGTACGATCAAAGGAATTATTTGTTTTAGATGCGGGAAGCCCGGACACATTTCTAAAAATTGTACACAACTGGAGGTGAAATTTTCTGTTAGTGATTTACTTGTTTCAAAATCTCAAGCTGAAGAAAGAGTCAATACAAAAAGCGGAATAGAAGCATTCAAATATAAGGACTTAAGAAATAAGGAAGTTGTACCATAGAAAGTGATCCTAAAACTGTACTGTATAATTCGCCAAGTAACCCATTCTTTTGTAGTCTGTGACTGTATGAACCATTTGAGTTTATCTGTGTTTTTAATTCCTTTTGAATAGAATAGTGTTACTTCAACTTCTGAACTTGTTATCATTACTCGGCCTGTTTAAAACTATCCTATTACTATTTTTGATTGGAACTTTTCAGTTGATTTGGTTTGTCTATTTCTCTCACAAATAGACTGAGTAAATCAATTCAGGTTATGCATGATGCATTTATTATCTTTTGATCTAAGTATTTCTACTCTTGTTGGTAAACTTGTTATTGCTATTCCAGTTTGATTGATCTACCTATTTCTATCAAAGATTGAATCTTTTTTGTTGGTTTGATTTGTTTCTTTAAAATTCACATCTATTTGAGCTTGACTTTATAAATGGATTGGTTATCTTCCAACCATATCCTACTATAATGTTTCAATACAACCTTAGCGTTTCTTGAGACTGAGATTTTTGGATTTGAATCCAAAAAAGTTCATTTCTAAATTTATTAGACCATATTAAATTCTTTGTTGGATAAATTTAGTAATCTACCAAATAGCCTTGTTATTTTCTTTCTAACTTTTAGAGTGTCTTCCATGAATCCTAATTAAGAAAATATATTTTGACTCAAATTATGTCATAGTACCAGATACAGTATAATTAGAAGAAAACTTGATCTATGAGACATTTTTTGCTAAGATTAAGAATAAGCAAGTGAAACAACTTACCTTGGAGAAGGAAAATCTGGAACGATGTGACGAGAAATACAACATGATAACTAGAAGACCAAATGAAGGAAGTCACCATTTTTTTAAGATCGATTTACGTGTTGGTTATCATCAGATTCGCATGAAAGTAGAGGATATTCCAAGATAGTTTTTCGGACGCATTATAGGCATTATGAGTATTTAGTAATACCATTTGAGGTAAAGAATGTTTCTGTGATATTCACGAATTATATGAATAGGATCTTTCTTCCCTATTTAGACAGATTTGTCATTGTTTTAGTTGGCAATATTCTGATCTATTCTCGAAGTCTAAAGGAGCATGCTGAACATCTCAATGCGGTTTTTCAAATTCTGAAGAAGAAGAAAAGTTTATATGCAAAGCTGGTCAAGTGTGAATTTTGATTTAAGGAACGATAATAATGTATACTTCAAGGCAGTGGAACATACATAAGAAGAGTTATATTATTCACGTTTTAGATTTTACGATAGCTATTTTGCATTGAAGATCTAAAGATGTTTTCCTTATAGATTAACTAGGGTTGCACACGGGTCGGGTTGGTTTGGGTTTAGGGAGAAAAAAAATCCAAACCAATTAATTGAGGTTGGGTTGGGTTGGGTCGGTTTTGGAAAAAAAAAATCGGGTAACCCGAACCGAACCGAACTAACCCGATATGTAGACGGGTTGGTTCGGGTTAGGTAATCGGGTTGTGTCTTCTGCTCTTTCTATCAAGTATCAACCCACATAGGCACAAAGAGACATAGGATAACTCAAAAAATGTAAAAAAAAAATTAAATAAAAATATGAAGAGTAAGAATGGCAGAAGGCAGTAGCACGGTTGAGATTTTACAAGGGTTACTCCTTCAACAGGTTCCTCAACCCACAACCATCAGCTTCTCCACTACCTCAGCCACCACCAGAAGCAAGGAAAGGAAACTTGTTGAAATTTATTCATATCACAGACAAAGCACAATAGCCCCAGAAAAAGGCCTCCAAATATAATAGAATCAATCAGCCAAAACTGTAACGTAACGTTGTAACCAAAGACCTCAGGCATGAACTATGTCGGCCAAGAACAAACCCGGAGCCTCACATCCAACCAGATCTGGACCTCACCAACATGGCCACCACCAGTTGCAACCTAACAACCCAGCGAGGTCGCATCAGAGCTCCAATGCTAGTCCTGACGAATTTGGTCTTCGCGGTGCTGGTCTTGACAAATCTGGTCTTCACAGAGATGAAGTCACACATACCAAGGATCTGGTCTTGACGGTCCGACAGATCTACACGAGGGGGTCGCTACTCGTGGGTTGGTTTTTTGATTATGGGAGGCGGGTTGAGAGCAACGAGAGGAGAAGAGAGGAGGAGCAAAGCAAAGACTGAGAGAGAGAGGATTAAGAGCTTAAAATTGAGGAGCAACAGCCAACAGAAATGAAGAGAAAGAAGAGATTGACACTTAGGGTTAGGGGATGGGAGGGATTTGGAATAAGAAAGAAAAGTGGAAGACCTAAAAGGAGAGAAATTGAGAAAATGAAAATGAGAGATGATGTAGAAACGAAGGTGATATTTAGGGATTGCACAAAATGAGATCATTTTTGTTCAAGCCATCGGGTCATCAGGTTGGTTTACTAAACCCGTCACCCGAACCAATAAGTGATGGGTTAATCGGGTTTAACCCGATTTGACCCGATGACCCGAACCAACCCGGATATTTTATATCGGGTTGAGTCAGGTTGATCTGGTTCTCGGGTTATTAGGTTGGGTTGTGCACCCCTAGGATTAACCTACAATGTTTACAGTGATTTCAAGAGCTTGGAGTACCTGTTCAATCAAGAAGGACTTGGATACGAGGAAGAGACGATAGTTAGAATTTTCAAAGGGCTACGATTTTCAACTTCAATGTTATTCCAGAAAGGTGAATGTCGTGGCAAATACCCTAAGTAGAAAATGTGTTTAGTATATTTGCTACAATGGTTAAGGAGAATCTGTTTGACTACGATTACGATTCGAATAATTTGATGGAGGAATTTAAGAAAAGTTGGAGGATCATTTGAAATGACGTAATTGGAGATGCTACGTGGGAGCTGGTAGACTAGATAAAGACGTAATATCCTTTTTGTTTTTCTATATATAAGAGAAATTTTGAGGACAAAATTTTTTTTAGAGGGAGAGAGTTGTAACACCCCGATTTTTTATTTTTCTTGAAATAAATAAGTTTTATAATATTTAAGAGTTTTTGTGAATTTTTGAAAATTTTTAATTATTTTGAATATTTTAATATTATTTTGATTATTTTAATATTATTTTTGAAATACATACCCAAATTTCATTTTTTCTAAAAATATGTGAGTTTTATAATTTTTATGATTCTTGAGAATTTTTGTAGAATTTCCTGAGGTTGTCATTATTTTAATATTATTTTAAGCTGTATGTGTGTTTGAGGCGAGTTCAGAAAAATAAAAAATTTTCCTGGACTAAAAAATTTCATACTATTAAGGCAGGATCGAGGGATCTTACTAAACCCGATACTGGGAACAGTTGACAGAGATTTTATGTATCTAAGTTTTCTATTACCCATTGTGGAATAATAACAGTAGCTATTGTCCATTGGGTAATATCTCTTAGAAAAATATCTTCATGACTCAGCTGGTGACTCAGCACTACGACTCACCATGCTAATTCAGTTGTTCTACAAGATTCTATGATGACTCACCTAGTAAATATCTAAGAATAAATATCTACCAGGAAAATATCTTAATAAAATATCTCAAGTGTAATCATGAAAGCTAAAAATATCTAAGTTAAATATCTTAAGGGTAATCATGAACCATCATTACTAAGGTTTATGACTAACCAATAGGAATTGGTCAAACATAGTGGCCTGGACTTTGCTATGAACTGTTGGATGGAAAACTTGATGAAGAAGCCTTAGATCATCACCATTGATCTAATCAATAGTGTGAGAGCAATCTTGATAAAGAAGCTTATGATATCCACCTTAGATTTAATCAATGGTTAGGAGATGAAGTTAATTTTAATGGTTAGATTTGTTAGTTGAGAAACTAGATAATCTAACTTAGTTACCCTAATAGCTTAATTAGTAACTAAATGAACTAATTTAGTTGCTAAATAATTAGAAGCTAGTTACTAGATAAATATCTATTATCTAGAAACATGATATAATCATGACCTATACAATGACATAATAATGTAACTAACTAATTAAAATGTAATTAGAAATCCTAACTAAATTAGTTTAAGAAAAACTAGATGAACTAACTATTTAATTAAGGTGTAACTAAGGAATTAAAATAGAACCAATTTAGTTCCATTCTCCTATGACTCACACAGCCACAAGGCCTTCTCAAAGGTTCTTGAATGGTCTTTTATGACCAAAGGACGACGCCAAGTGACATAAGCCATGTGAAATGTAATAGATCTTTTTATTACATTGATTAAACTATAGTTTCTCCTATATACTAACCACACGGCCATGCACTACACATTTGGCTATTTCAGTTTCATTTCCTATCAACTTTGAGACTTAAACTTTTCTATCTATTCTCTTTCATCCAAAGAAAAAAAAAAAGAACTCCATCCTTTTTCTCTAGTGAAGCTCACAGCCTCCACCCACCAAACTAACCTCCACACTTCTATAATTTCATCTCTTCATACTTTCTAAAACCAAACATCATTCTAAACACTTTTCCTTTAGTGAGTTTTGTCTAAATCTCTCTCTAAGTGCTTCAAAAATCAAGCTTTGATTTCCTACATGAAAAGTAATTTCTTGAATCTTTGATCCTAAGTTGGATTTTTGATTTTCTAGACCATGATTGATCTATGGTTTATTGTTTTCAAGCCTTGTTTATGACTTTTAAATTTATTTAAGATTGCTTAGGATTTTTCTCGGTGCCACACGAATTCAAGAGGAATGAGGAACTTGAAGTTATTGTCTTCCTTGAGGTAAAAGGGAGATTAACATCATCCACCAAGTGTTGGTGGTGAGGCAATGGCTTGTTTGTGATGAAAAATCCATAAAGATTTATTCACTTGCTTGTTTAAGCTCTCTTTGTTTATGCTTGTTATGTTTATAGTTTTGAAATTATGCTTCCATATGTGTTGGTATGATTAAAGCTTTGATAATATGCTTGCATGTGTGAATTATAAAGCATGCAGATTTATGTGTAATTTAGGATGTGAATAACATGATGAGAAAAATTATGTGAAGGCCCAAAGAGCCTAGAGGCACATGGCCTCATCACCACCAAGGGGACCAAGAGTCCTAAATTATTTTCTTAATTGAGGATTAAAGGATTTTATGACAAGAAATTTAATTAAGTGAGTTTATAAGAATTAAAGTGTTAGAAAATGACATATATATGAATTTTGAAGCACTATATGAATTTGGCCAACATGCCAATTTTTGATGATCAAGATCCAAAATTATTTTACTAAGTGTAAAATTAAGTATTTTAATAGTAAGAACTCAATTTGGTAAGTTTTGGAATTTGAATGAAAGTAATTTAATTTTTAGAATTAAAATTGGCTTAATTAAGCTATGTAGTGAAATAAAAGTGAATACTTGAAATTTATCGACGTATAGTTCACCTTATGGGTTTTGAAGCGCGTTAGGAAATTTTAAACTGTAATATCCCAAGTAAATTAAAGAAACACAATTTTTTTGGGAAACAGAAGAAATACTAATTTTTAGAGGGACTATATTGAAAATATTATTTAAAGAGGAACTATATTGAAAATATTCTTTAAAATGGACTTTATTACAAATATTATTTAAAGAAGGACTATTTTAGAAATATTATTTAATGAGAGACTGTAATGTAAATATTATTTTATAGAAGGACTATTATGCAAATAATGAAAATAAAGTTAATTTTTGGTATTAAATGAGAAAAATCTTATTTTGGATTTAAAACATGTTAAAAATATTTTATGCGATTGAAAATACGTTGAAAAATCTTTATGTGACTCAAAAATAGTAATTTTTGGCTACGCGATTGAGAAAATGCGATAAAATATTTATGCGATTTAGAAAACGATGGAAAATCTTTATGCGATTTGAAAATGTAACAAAAATGTTACGCGGTTGTGAAAATGTGATAATATCGCTACGCAATTAAGAGGAACAACGAGTTTTGCTGTAGGGTCGAGGTATTGGACCCGAGTGGATCATTGGTATTATGTAATTGTATGGGCGGTTATATAATATCATTGATACTAGTGGCATTAGACAATTGTATGGGCAGTTGATTTAATACCATTGGGAACGGTTCAATGGTGATTGACCTAGTTATGTTGAAAAATGATATCGCCAAGTAACGATGTGTGAATACAAAATACTGTGTGATTAATGACAGTATTTGGATTTGAGTCATACATCATGCATAGAAAAGCGTATTCGCTTATTGATTAAGGCTATATGCCTAGGAAATTGATTTACACCTAAAATGCGGGTGCGAGTAGATAAGTGTAGGTCACTCGTTGACCTTGGGGGCGTCGGGGTGCGGGTACCTCACAATGGGTAGTTGGTAGCTTTCCTGTTCGTGGGGCAGACCAATGCAAATGCACCGTGATTCGGATCGAGACACTATCCTATATCATGGTCTAATGTAGAATGTCATGTCCAATGCCTAATGTACATTTTGAAAAATTGATAAATTATTACACTTTTGGCCATGGTAGCCGAGTGACAGACATATCTTCTGGATCTTCTCTCCGACATTGTGTATTTGCTCCATAGAGTAGGACTGAGTCTCTGTGCATATGCATTATTGGTCAACATCTTGACATGATGATTATAATTATCTGATATTTTATCTGTGGTACGATTATTAATCTGTGAGATGATAATATGATTCACTGTGAAATTATAATATGATTTAATATGTTGATATTATATCTGTTTGACTGCTGTTATTTTCTATACTGTCATACTAGTATTGATGTAGGGGATCTCACCTCTTTACTATATTATTTATCTGTTAGGTTTTTATGTTTATGTATGTTCAATAAAGACTGTAAGAAGGATGAGGTTGGATCTCTTAGGTCTATTGATGCGTGAAATTCACAAGTGTACGGTTTCGTCGTCAAGTAATAAAAAGATCGAATCCGCAGGGACTGTGTCTATGAATACCAATTAATTAATTAATTCAATTCAATTAAACAAAAGGGAATATGATTGTTGATTAAGAAGAACGTAGTAACAATGCAATTAAATAAAAATCAAAGTGCAGAATTTAGAACAAAAATAGCAAGTTATCAAGAAATGTATTCAGAATCAAGAAAGCTTCCAAGATTGGGATACCATAATGATACAAGATAAATCCTAATTGACAACCCTTTTATTAAATCTGAAATTCAATTGAAGGTGAATTATGTAACACCCCAAAATTTCCTATCTTGTAAACAGTAATTTTGACAGTTAACAAAATTTTACTGTTTAGTAATTTTTGGATGTTGTAAAATTATTTTGATTATTCCGTCAGCGTATTTGATCGTTTTGAGTGATTTACTCCATGACAGGAAAAAAAAAATTTGGGCCAGGAAAAACTTTACGTAAATTAATTTTTACCATTAAGTTTTAATTATTTTACGTGATCTGATTTGATATTTGTGAGTTTTCTAATATTTGTGATTTTTGTGAATGATTATAAAATTTTTTACTGTTTGTGGGCCTAGGGGTGTATGTGGGCCCAGGTGGCCATACGTGGGCCTAGGTAGGTCCCACAAAGTGAAAAAATTTTCTACGCATAGAAAAATTTGTACTGTTTAGACGGAGACAGGGGATCTTACTAAACCTGAATCCGGAAACAGTTTTAGAAAATTTTCTTTACTGTATTTTGTACTATATTTAATTATCGGACGATAAAAATACAGTAAATATATTTTTTCGTGGGGTTATAACAGATAAAAATAAAATTCTATACTGTTAAGTCAATATTGGTGGTTTGGATATCCACCATCAATTTAATCACCATTGGAGATTTAATTTTGATTTAATCAACGGTGGAGATTTGATCTTAAAAGTGAATAGGATCAATTATAACCGTTGGATGGAAATTAAATCAAGGGTAGAGATTTAGTCTTATAAATGGTTATGACCATTATCAACCATTGGATGTAGATTTAATCAATGGTGGAGATGAATCATTAATGACCATTGGATTTAGAATTGATCAAGGGTGGAGATTTAGTCTTAAAAAGTGACAAAGACCATTTATGACCATTGGATGAAGAATTAATCAAGGGTGGAGATTTGGTCTTCTAAAATGGTTAAGACTAATTAGGACCCTTGGATTTAAAGTTTGAAGGAGTAATCTTGACCCTTAATTTTGGAGACACATCTAATGGCTAGGATTTAAAAGAGAAAGATCCAATGGCCTAGATTTAGTCTTCTAAAAATCAAAAGTCTACCTAAATCCTAACCATTGAATTAATCAATGGTTAGGAATGCTTCAAATAATGGCTTAAAAAATATGACAATATTATTGCATGCATAATGCAAGGAGGGGACGGTTTTTGTAGTATTTTGGAGCTAAACGTGATTTGATGACCATTATTGCTTGTCATGGTCAATATTACATCATTATTGACCATTATTACTTTGTTTGCTTCCTTAGGAGAATACTTGGAGGGGGGCACGGTTTTGGTGGCTTAATAGCTTAGCCAAGTTTCAAGACATCAATTATATGTTGTCTTGTCATTATTGATTAGTAACTAATTAAATCTAATTTGGTTAATCGAATAGCCTAATTAGCAAGTTAAGTAAACTAAGTTAATAATTAATTAGTTATAATTTAATTCTTAATTAGATATCCTAAATTTAATTAGAAGATATAATATATGTAATTATATGTTTAATTAATTAGTTATATAGTTAGTGTAACACCCTCCTTAGGGCGTCACACTTCGTGTTACTCAATTATCATATCGCCCCTTCGTTATGAAATCGTGCTTGTAATATAAATACGAGTTGTAAAATTTCTTGGTGATAGTAAGATAAACTTAGCGAAAATTAAAACATTACAGCATCATTACAATAAAATTTTACATTATATATACATAAGTCGTAGTACTGTCACACTTTAATATTTACAAATTGGACCCTAAAAATATTCATACATTAATTAAATTACATAATGCCCAAGTAACTCTAAACATGCAGAACCCTCAAACGGGTCCTCCTCAGACTCCTCAACGGGGAGGAATCCAACTTGACACAAAATATACAATACTAACCGTACCAGGAGTACAGTAGTAAGCTCCCTATTACTGTTTATGTGAGAAATACATTTTCCAGCAAGCTCGACGCACTATGCCTCCGGTTCCCATAAACCTTACGAAAACTCAGCATCTCCATCTCTTTAGAACTCAACTTCGTTCTTGAAAATCTGATCTTCCTTGCGTTCTCACTCAACGTCTTGCTCAATCTCTTTACAATTATAAATACAATACAGAAATAGACAGACAAAGAGGTGAGATCACCTACGCCAATACCAGTATGGTAGCAATGAAGATAAACACATACTAACATATCATACATAATTACAATTATCCCACCAACATCATTTATCTAACACATATCATTTATCATCATAATTCATACCATAATTCATAATTACATCCATGTCCTTATCAATATTCACTTATTCAATAATTTAGTTATCATAAACAATAATGATGATAATGCCCTCAGCATTATCATCATCATCATCTTCCAAGTATTCAAAACAATTGTCATAACTTATAATCAATATTCCTCAATTATTATATCACACAGATGTAAATGCTCAGATTTATGCATATGTACAAAGGCTCAGTTTATCAAAACAATTCTATGGAGGTTTTTCACAATTTCGAGGAGAATGCTTTGGTTAATTATTCAGCCTTAGCCCACAGACAATCTCCAGTCTTCTGGTTAATTGTCCAGCCTTAGCCCACAGACAATCTCCAGTCTTCTGGTTAATTGTCCAGCCTTAGCCCACAGACAATCTCCGTCTTCTGGTTAATTGTCCACCTTAGCCCACAGACAATCTCCAGTCTTCTGGTTAATTGTCCAGCCTTAGTCCACAGACAATCTCCGGTCTTACGGTTAATTGTCGATCTTAGCCCACAGACAATCTCGGTCTTACGGTTAATTGTCTAGCCTTATTCAAATTTATCGGACTTTTTCAATGCACATTCAAATGCACCATGTACAGCTTCATTTTCTTTATCTCATATTCTCAATTCATTTTCTTTATCTCATATTCTCAATTCATTTTCTTTATCTCATATTCGGGGTCCTCAAAATTGGCCCAACAATATTATTACAGTAATTTCATCGCGAAACCATATTTTTTTGCATTTTCTCAAATCACGTATCAATTTTTCATCATTCCTCAATCACGTAAAATACTCTTCACACGTTTTAAATCAAGAATACTAGTTTCCTCAGTTAACACCAAAACTCAACTTCATTTTTCATATTTGCATAATAACTCCTCAAAACATAATATTTGCATTATAATCATCATCCAAATAATATTTTTACAACAGTCCCTCATAAAAGTCACACTTACGAAATAGTCCCTTGAAAAATTCATATTTTACGAATTCATCCCTCATAAAATTCATATTTACAAAATAGTCCCTCAAAAATTCATATTTACAAAATGGTTTTTCATAAAATTCCTTTTTACGAAATAATCTTTCATAAAATTCATAATTTACAACATAGTCCCTCATAAAAATCCTATTGACGAAATAGTCCTTCATAAAATCACATTTACGAAATAGTTTCTCATACAAATTATATTTATGAAATAGTCCCTCAAAACCATATTTACTAAATAGTCCCTTATAAAAATTATATTTACAATATAACCATTCAAAAATCAATAGTTACAACATGTCTCCATTAAACACAAAAATTACAATATTGCTCCTATAAAATCATAATCAGTATTGTTTCTCCAAAATCATTTCATCTTCTTTGTATTCGACTCTTCCAAATTCAATTCCTTTTCTTTCAAATTCTAAATTATCAGTTTAATCCATCATATTATTCACATCCTAATTTACACATACACTTACATGCATTCGGTTTCATACATACCAAATATTTATCAAAACAATAAACATATTATCACATATGCAATCATAATTTCAAAGCCATAAACACCACAATCACAAACATAAAATCACCAACAACACAATCACAACTAAAGAAGTAATTAAACAATAAGTGAATAAACCCTTAGGGGTTTTTCACCAGACACAACCATCTCCACACCACCAAAACTTGGTTGGTGAGGTTAAATCTCCCTCTTACCTCTTGAAGAACCTCCAAAGCTCTTTGTATGTCTCCTTCAAGCAAACTCCCTCCACCAAGAGCTTCTTCAAGGCTTCAAACTTGAGCTTTGAAGAACAAGATAGAAAATAGATGATTCAAGCTTTTTAAGCTCTTCTCCTTCTCCTTGTTTTCGTATAAGCCACAACAATTCCTCCAAGGAAGTAAGATAGAAATTGGATTTTGAAGCACTTAGAGTGGGATTTTGTGAAAACTTTCTAAATGAAAGTGTTTAGAATGGTGTTTGGCTTTAGGAAGTGGTGAGAATGAAAATTATAGATGATGGATAGTGTTCGTAGGATACCTGGCCGAACCAAAGAAGAGAGAAAGAAGAAAATGATGCTCGGGTTCGTAGGATTTACGAGAGAAAAAGATGAATCTTGTTTTTGATGTGAGAGAAAATGTAATTTATGAGAGTGAAATTATGAGGCGGTTGCTTAGTGGGATAAGTATAGGAATATTAGGATTTACTTGAAGTAAAATATCTTATTCTCGAATGCACGTGGTGATGTCATTTATTTGACTTTCAAGGTTATTGGATTGTTCAAGAACCTTGTAGAACCTCCTTCAAGCCGCTACGTGGCCGACGTAGAACCCCTCCAAATTGCTTTGCATGAACGTGAGTTTCAAGGAAATTTTTGATGAAAAATGACATAACAACATTCGGTAGATGGGAGAACATCATTTCCCAAGAATGGTTAAAATCAAGTGTTGTCGGATGAGAACTCGTCGAATGTTGATTTGTCAAATGAAATGAAAGGTTTGTCGGATGAACTTGAAAAGGTCAACAAATATCCTAATTCGTCGGACAGATGTTGATGTTGGAGAAATCTTCCAATTGTCGAATCGACGAAATACTATATGGTCAGAAGATCAAATTCGACGGATTTTGACATTAGAGAAGTTTTTCTACTGAAATCAGGAATTCTTACTCGATGGTCGTTAGCACCATAATTCGACGAACATTATCATTCAAATTCGACGGACATTGGTATCCCCACTCGACGGAAATTGACATTCTAACTCAACAGACATGAGCATCCTCACTCGACGAATATTGACATTTTCACTTAACTGATACTAGCATCTCACTCGACAGATTTTAACTTGGTACCTAATAATTAAAAGATCCAATTCGACGGATTTTAACATGGTACCAAATAGTAAAAAGATGAAATTCGACGTATTTGGATAGAAGTCCAAATTCGATGGATATGACATTGTCTTAAATGATCAGAGGATCAAATTCGACAGATATTAACATTGTCCTAAATGGTCTGAAGATAAAATTCGACGATAAGTGTTTGTCCAACAATGAGCAACCTTCGACATAAAATAGTGTTCGACAACGAATAGTAGTACTATTTATGATCATTAGGTCGATTACATAGCAGTCATCTTCATTTTGATTTACAAAATCGTCCGACAAGATTGAGGGAAAAGGAGAACCATATTGTTCTTTAACTGATTCTTTGCTAACCGAACGTCCATCGCTTTGTCGAACCTGAGGACTTCTCCCATGTTTTGAATAGATGGTCTTCTGTCGGAAAGATGGTCTTGGTCAGAATAGATGGTCTTTGTCGGAAGAGACAGCCATAACAGCTAAAATCTTTGATTTCTGATTTAATGAATTGAGAATCAGTTTCATCCAGTCTTGAGGTATTTTGGGTTTTGTCGAACTACCGATTGATGTTGTCGGGAAATGCTCTGGAAGTGTCGAATTCAACTCACTATTTAACTTATGCTTACATTCAGTAATTAAATCCGACGGGATCAAAATGTTAGGAAAATTTCTTCAAGTGTTTGGATCTTGTCCAAATTCTGTCGATGTCAAGACCTTCAAAAATCTTGGATTGTCGAATGAGTTACGTGAGATTGATCTTTTGGATCCCTATAAGGCTTGAGAAAGACCGAGTCTATCGACAGGAGTATATTCATAAAACTGTCGAGCTTTGTTTGTCGGAATAGGCTTGAAATGAAGTCAGTATCGACAAGAATCTATTCTCAAAAGAAATTGTCAAATTCGGTTTGTCGAAACAGGTTTTGAAATGAAAACCATTTGGGAAAATGTTGAGGAACTTCTGTCGGATTGGGATTTCCAGAATTTTGGTCGAATTAGAATTCCAGAATTTTGGTCGGTTAAGTATAATGGCAAATTAAACTATCTTAGGGTCAAAATAATTCATAGCAATAACAAACTATGCATCAAGCAACATATATTTATCAGTAAAATAGAATTATTTTACAGATAAATTCTAAAAATTAATAGATTCTTTTCTGTGTTACTCAGATTCGGGTTAAGTAAGATCCCCCATCTCTAAATAATCAGACAAGAATTTCCCCGGCCAGAAAATTATTATTTTCTTGACCAGGAGCAAATCACACAGAATAATCACAAATAGTATCGAAATAATCAAATTATTTTTATAATGCACAGAAAACACAAAGTAGTGTAATTCTGTCAGCTCTTGCAACATAGTCTAAAATTTGGGGTGTTACAACTCTCCCCCTCTAAAATAAGTTTCGTCCTCGAAACTTGACACACTTGAAATAAAAATGGATACTACTCTCTTATCTTATCTTCTAATTCCCATGTTGCTTCACCACGTATATTGTTCCAGACCACTGTAACCAATGCGATTTCATTATCTCGAAGTTACTTTGTCCTTTGATCTTCAATCTTGACTAGAAACGTCTCGTAGGTTGAATTTTCCTTCATTTGTACGATGTCCAATGAGTATTCGATACGGTCTAATAAACTTTGAGTGGGTTTCCTCGACTTAATCTCTTGTCCATCTCTTGTCATAGGTGTCACACATAGAGACACATGGTCACCTTCTTCAAATTCAAGCGGTCTTCATCTTTTATCTTCATAACTCTTTTGTCGTGTCTGAATTGTCCTTATTTTGCCTTAGATCGTCTTTACTTTCTCGTAGTTTTTGCACAATTTCTGGTCCTACCTCTGTACTTTCAACATCATGATGCTAACACAATGATGTTCTACATCGTCACTCATACAATGTCTCATAGGGTAGGTACCCTATATTCGAACGAAAACTATTGTTGTATGTGAATTCTATCAATGGTAGAAATTCACCCCAATAACTAGCTTGTTCTAGAACACAAGCTCTCAACAAATCCTTTGAAAATTCTATCTACCGTCTTTTCCTTATATCCTAGCCCCTCTTGATTGTACAGGTACTTCAAACCCTTGAAATTATGGTAGACTTTATAGGAAAGAACATATCTTCAAATTTTTGTGACAAAACAACTATCGCATATTCTAAAATGTAAATCGAATGATTCTTCTCATGTACGTTCCACTGCCTTGAAGTATACGTCACCATCTTTCTATTTTATCTTAACACTCAATCTAAATTCACAAGTTGAACTTCTAACAGAAGTTGCATTCGATTAGTTTTACGCATAACTCTTTCTTAATTGAGATACATGAAAGACACTTTGAAAGTGATAGGGAAAAGTAACAAGACTATTCGGTAGGTTACTAGATTAGTCCAACAAGAATTTGAAATGGTCTAATAGATTTCGAAATGAACATGGTCCAAAAATTTTAGAAATGAACTTTCTGGATTCAAATCCAAAAATCTCAGGTCAAGGAAACACTAAGGTTACCTTGTATCAATCTAGTAGGATATGGTTGGAAAATAACCAATCCATTTATAAAGTCAGATTCTCAAATAGATGTAATTTTAGATAAACAAATCAAATCAACAGAAAAGATTTGATATTCAATAGGTATAGGATAAAGTTAGAAAACTTGAGTATAAACAACAAGTTTAACAAGAAGAGTAGAAATACTCTGATCACACTATAACGAAGACATGGATAAGTCGAATTAATTCACTCAGTCTATTTAAAAAAAACAATAGACAAACCAGATCAATAGAAAAACTTCAAACAAACTCGAGTAGTAATAACAAGTTTAGAAATTGAAGTAGTATTATGAAAAGAAACAAAACACAGATAACCCCAAAAGATTCACACAATCATAGATCACAAGAGACTGGGTTACCTTATAGATTATACAGCACAATTTTAAGACTACCCTCTATGGCACAACTTCCTCGCTCGTTAAGTTTTGTATTTGAACGTTCTCACTACACTCTTTGCACCAGCTCTTTCTTCTTCTTCTTCTTGAGATTTTGAATTACGTGCATCACTAATGGAAAGTTCCATCTTCAATTGATCACAATCTTTGGAGAAATGTCCAAGCTTCCCACATCAATAACAAATAAACCCTTTATGCTGACAATCTTTGGTAATATGATTTTTTTTTCCACACTTGAAACATTTCAGTGATGATGCCACAGTCTAACCAAAATCGTTGCCACTAGTACTCCCCCTCTTTGTTCGTTGTTGCTTCCTCAATGGTCGTACACACTGCTTTTGCTAGACACAGTCGACTTTACGCTTCCTTCCATCTTGGATTATCGAAGATTCCAAGTTACAGCTTCTCACATCAGATGGCTGCTCCAATTCTAGTAAGCTATGAAGTTCGATTATCAGTTCCTGTTGCTGAGTCATCATTTGTCTCTGTTGTACTGCTACTTCAATAATCTTTTGCATCACACTTCTAGCTGCGGCTATACAATTTTCATCACGTCTCGCGTCCACATGCTCATGTTCGCTTCGTTCCATTATCTTTCTTCAAAGATAAACAAAATCAAAAACACGTCAAATTAAATGTAATTATTTCACACAACTTTGTCTCCTTTCGAAAACCAAAACAAATCTCTGTATTCAACATCAGAGATTCACACAACACAAACAAGACAAACCTACCCACAAACCCAAAAGACTCTAACTTGGGCTCTGATACCACCTAATGTAACACCCTCCTTAGGGCGTCACACTTTGTGTTACTCAATTATCATATCGCCCCTTCGTTATGAAATCGTGCTTGTAATATAAATACGAGTTGTAAAATTTTTTGGTGATAGTAAGATAAACTTAGCGGAAATTAAAACATTACAGCATCATTACAAATAAAATTTTACATTATATATACATAAGTCGTAGTACTGTCACACTTTAATATTTACAAATTGGACCCTAAAAATATTCACACATTAATTAAATTACATAATGCCCAAGTAACTCTAAACATGCAGAACCCTCAAACGGGTCCTCCTCAGACTCCTCAACAGGGAGGAATCCAACTTGACACAAAATATACAATACTAACCGTACCAGGAGTACAGTAGTAAGCTCCCTATTACTGTTTATGTGAGGAATACATTTTCCAGCAAGCTCAACGCACTATGCCTCCGGTTCCCATAAACCTTACGAAAACTCAGCATCTCCATCTCTTTAGAACTCAACTTCGTTCTTGAAAATCTGATCTTCCTTGCGTTCTCACTCAACGTCTTGCTCAATCTCTTTACAATTATAAATACAATACAGAAATAGACAGACAAAGAGGTGAGATCACCTATGCCAATACCAGTATGGTAGCAATGAAGATAAACACATACTAACACATCATACATAATTACAATTATGCCACCAACATCATTTATCTAACACATATCATTTATCATCATAATTCATACTATAATTCATAATTACATCCATGTCCTTATCAATATTCACTTATTCAATAATTTAGTTATCATAAACAATAATGATGATAATGCCCTCAGCATTATCATCATCATCATCTTCCAAGTATTCAAAACAATTGTCATAACTTATAATCAATATTCCTCAATTATTATATCACACAGATGTAAATGCTCAGATTTATGCATATGTACAAAGGCTCAGTTTATCAAAACAATTCTATGGAGGTTTTTCACAATTTCGAGGAGAATGCTTTGGTTAATTATTCAACCTTAGCCCACAGACAATCTCCAGTCTGGTTAATTGTCCAGCCTTAGCCCACAGACAATCTCCAGTCTTCTGGTTAATTGTCCAGCCTTAGCCCACAGACAATCTCCAGTCTTCTGGTTAATTGTCCAGCCTTAGCCCACAGACAATCTCCAGTCTTCTGGTTAATTGTCCAGCCTTATTCAGCCTATCGGACTTTTTCAATGCACATTCAAATGCACCATGCACAGTTCATTTTCTTTATCTCATATTCTCAATTCATTTTCTTTATCTCATATTCTCAATTCATTTTCTTTATCTCATATTCGGGGTCCTCAAAATTGGCCCAACAATATTATTACAGTAATTTCATCGCGAAACCATATTTTTTTGCATTTTCTCAAATCACGTATCAATTTTTCATCATTCCTCAATCACGTAAAATACTCTTCACACGTTTTAAATCAAGAATACTAGTTTCCTCAGTTAACACCAAAACTCAACTTCATTTTTCATATTTGCATAATAACTCCTCAAAACATAATATTTGCATTATAATCCTCATCCAAATAATATTTTCATAACAGTCCCTCATAAAAGTCACACTTACGAAATAGTCCCTTGAAAAATTCATATTTTACGAATTCATCCCTCATAAAATTCATATTTACAAAATAGTCCCTCAAAAATTCATATTTACAAAATGGTTTTTCATAAAATTCCTTTTTACGAAATAATCTTTCATAAAATTCATAATTTACAACATAGTCCCTCATAAAAATCCTATTGACGAAATAGTCCTTCATAAAATCACATTTACGAAATAGTTTCTCATACAAATTATATTTATGAAATAGTCCCTCAAAACCATATTTACTAAATAGTCCCTTATAAAAATTATATTTACAATATAACCATTCAAAAATCAATAGTTACAACATGTCTCCATTAAACACAAAAATTACAATATTGCTCCTATAAAATCATAATCTGTATTGTTTCTCCAAAATCATTTCATCATGCTGTATTCGACTCTTCCAAATTCAATTCCTTTTCTTTCAAATTCTAAATTATCAGTTTAATCCATCATATTATTCACATCCTAATTTACACATACACTTACATGCATTCAGTTTCATACATACCAAATATTTATCAAAACAATAAACATATTATCACACATGCAATCATAATTTCAAAGCCATAAACACCACAATCACAAACATAAAATCACCAACAACACAATCACAACTAAAGAAGTAATTAAACAATAAGTGAATAAATCCTTAGGGGTTTTTCACCAGACACAACCATCTCCACACCACCAAAACTTGGTTGGTGAGGTTAAATCTCCCTCTTACCTCTTGAAGAACCTCCAAAGCTCTTTGTATGTCTCCTTCAAGCAAACTCCCTCCACCAAGAGCTTCTTCAAGGCTTCAAACTTGAGCTTTGAAGAACAAGATAGAAAATAGATGATTCAAGCTTTTTAAGCTCTTCTCCTTCTCCTTGTTTTCGTATAAGCCACAACAATTCCTCCATGGAAGTAAGATAGAAATTGGATTTTGAAGCACTTAGAGTGGGATTTTGTGAAAACTTTCTAAATGAAAGTGTTTAGAATGGTGTTTGGCTTTAGGAAGTGGTGAGAATGAAAATTACAGATGATGGATAGTGTTCGTAGGATACCTGGCCGAACCAAAGAAGAGAGAAAGAAGAAAATGATGCTCAGGTTCGTGGGATTTCTGAGAGAAAAAGATGAATACTGTTTTTGATGTGAGAGAAAATGTAATTTATGAGAGTGAAATTATGAGGCGGTTGCCGTGGGATAAGTATAGGAATATTAGGATTTACTTGAAGTAAAATATCTTATTCTGAATGCACGTGGCTGATGTCATTTATTTGACTTTCAAGGTTATTGGATTGTTCAAGAACCTTGTAGAACCTCCTTCAAGCTGCTACGTGGCCGACGTAGAACCCCTCCAAATTGCTGCATGAATGTGAGTTTCCAAGGAAATTTTTGACAAAAAATGACATAACAACATTCGGTAGATGGGAGAACATCATTTCCCCAAGAATGGTTAAAATCAAGTGTTGTCGGATGAGAACTCTGTCGAATGTTGATTCTGTCAAACGAAATGAAAGGCTGTCGGATGAACTTGAAAAGGTCAACAAATATCCTAATTCGTCGGACAGATGTTGATGTTGGAGAAATCTTCCAATTATCGAATCGACGAAATACTATATGGTCAGAAGATCAAATTCGACGGATTTTGACATTAGAGAAGTTTTTCTACTAAAATCAGGAATTCTTACTCGACGGTCGTTAAGACCATAATTCGACGAACATTATCATTCAAATTCGACGGACATTGGTATCCCCACTCGACGGAAATTGACATTCTAACTCAACAAACATGAGCATCCTCACTCGACGAATATTGACATTTTCACTTAACTAATACTAGCATCTCACTCGACAGATTTTAACTTGGTACCTAATAATTAAAAGATCCAATTCGACGAATTTTAACATGGTACCAAATAGTAAAAAGATGAAATTCGACGTATTTGGATAGAAGTCCAAATTCGATGGATATGACATTGTCTTAAATGATCGAGAGGATCAAATTCGACAGATATTAACATTGTCCTAAATGGTCTGAAGATAAAATTCAACGATAAGTGTTTGTCCAACAATGAGCAACCTTCGACATAAAATAGTGTTCGACAACGAATAGTAGTACTATTTATGATCAGTTAGGTTGATTACATAGCAGTCATCTTCATTTTGATTTACAAAATCGTCCGACAAGATTGAGGGAAAAGGAGAACCATATTGTTCTTTAACTGATTCTTTGCTAACCGAACGTCCATCGCTTTGTCGAACCTGAGAACTTCTCCCATGTTTTGAATAGATGGTCTTCTGTCGGAAAGATGGTCTTGGTCGGAATAGATGGTCTTTGTCGGAAGAGACAGCCATAACAGCCAAAATCTTTGATTTCTGATTTAATGAATTGAGAATCAGTTTCATCCAGTCTTGAGGTATTTTGGGTTTTGTCGAACTACCGATTGATGTTGTCGGGAAATGCTCTGGAAGTGTCGAATTCAACTCACTATTTAACTTATGCTTACATTCAGTAATTAAATCCGACGGGATCAAAATGTTAGGAAAATTTCTTCAAGTGTTTGGATCTTGTCCAAATTCTGTCAATGTCAAGACCTTCAAAAATCTTGGATTATCGAATGAGTTTCGTGAGATTGATCTTTTGGATCCCTATAAGGCTTGAGAAAGACCGAGTCTATCGACAGGAGTATATTCATAAAACTGTCGAGCTTTGTTTGTCGGAATAGGCTTGAAATGAAGTCAGTATCGACAAGAATCTATTCTCAAAAGAAATTGTCAAATTCGGTTTGTCGAAACAGGTTTTGAAATGAAAACCATTTGGGAAAATGTTGAGGAACTTCTATCGGATTGGGATTTCCGAATTTTGGTCGAATTAGAATTCGAATTTTGGTCGGTTGAGTATAATGGCAAATTAAACTATACCTAGGGTCAAAATAATTCATAGCAATAACAACTATGCATCAAGCAACATATATTTATCAAGTAAAATAGAATTATTTTACAGATAAATTCTAAAAATTAATAGATTCTTTTACGTGTTACTTAGATTCGGGTTAAGTAAGATCCCCCATCTCTAAATAATCGACAAGAATTTCCCTACTTGAAAATTATTATTTTCTTGACCAGAGCAAATCACACAGAATAATCACAAATAGTATCGAAATAATCAAATTATTTTTATAATGCACAGAAAACACAAAGTAGTGTAATTCTGTCAGCTCTTGCAACATAGTCTAAAATTTGGGGTGTTACAGTTAGAATGTTAATTAAGATTGATTAGAAAATTTAACCTAATTAATTAACTAATTAATTAGCATACAATTAGGTTTTAATTGAAAACAATTAAGTCCCTAATCCTATGAAGAGCCACACGGTCATGCAGCTTGGAGAGCTTCTCCAAGGTTCTTGAATGGACTTTTATGACCAATGGATGGCATTTAGTGACTTAGACCATGTGAAGACCATGTGCATGCATGTGGAAGCATTCAATTATGCTAAATAAATTTTTATCTCTCCATTCTTTCACTCCTACGACTGCCCACTTCAAATTCAGCCTTCTATTTTTATTTTTATCACACTTAGAAACACAAAGACCATTCTCTCTCTTCCAATTGTTCAAGAACACCAAGAGCAAATACAAAGAACACCATCTTCTCTATTCTTTGAGCTATTCGGTCACCACCCATAGAACCACTTCTAATCTTTCATAATTTTATCTAGCTACATATCTTGAATCCTCTCATCAATCCAAAACACTTTCATGTTAGGAACTTCTCAAAATTCTATCATCTACAACCTTGTCCTTCAAGTTAAAGATCAAAAAGCTTATGTTTTCCTTCTTGTGAGGAATTCGGTTAGCCACCCTAAGACCACCTTTCAAGTTTGTTTAATTTAATCCAACCATAGATCTTGAATCTACATGATATTCTAAGCAACTTTCATGTTAGAGACTTTCTCTAAATCATTCATCTTCATGGACTTTCTTCAAGATCAAAGTTATTGGGTTTTTGATGTGAAGTGTAAGGAAACTTCATTTCTTCTCTATTTTTCATGTTCTAAACCATGTTTGATCCATGGTTCCTCTTAATCAAGCTTAGTATACTAATTTCTATGTATTATGTTTTGTATTTGAGAAGCCTTTGGTGGTGAAGGACTTGGAAAAAGAAGCAAATCAAGAAGCTTTTGAGGATCTTCAAGAGGTAAGAGGGAGATCCATCTCACCAACCAAGTATGGTGGTGAGAGATGGTCTTATATTTGATGGATGGTGAATCCATGTGAGGATTCCAATCCATGGTCATGTAATAATTTATGTATGTTTATGAGCTTTGATTTATTTGCTTATGCTTGATATGCTTTGTATGATTTTATGGCTTTAATGATATGCTTATATTATGCATGATAAGTATATAGCATGCTTATAGTATTTATGATGAAATATATATATATGTGTATGTCATGATGTGGTGATGAAAAGGAAATTCAATTTTTGGCTCCAATAGCCAAAGGAGAGGGTTCGATTTTTGATGCCCTTGATTTGAGTTTTTGTTTAAATTTTTCAAGAATAAGGGAATTAATTTTTGGTCCCTAGAACTTAGTGAATTTCGGCCAAGACACCTCAAAATAGGTGTTCACAAATTAATATTTTCATGAAAAATGAAAATGGATGATTTGAAGAGTATGGAAAATAAACGAAGGGTTTGTTTTTCAAGAAAACAAGAATACGGTCTTTGAGGAATTTTTATTAATTTATTTTATGTAAAAAGATCCTAAATGTTTTTTTAAATATGAGTTTTGAATGAAACGGACAAACATTGATTTTAAGGATTTGCAAAGAAAGTGAACAAGGATTTGCAAAGAAAGTGAAAAATGATTTGTAAAGAAAGTGAAAAGGATTTGAACACATGGGTTTGGTTTTTATAACCATCGGTACTTCGGTTTTGAAAATAAAATTTTAATGATTTTGTTTGTGTAAAACCATATCAATTTAGAAGGAAAAATGTTTTGATAATTTTCAATAGTCATGTCCACGTTTTTGAAGGCTAGTAATGCCTAGATTTTGATGAAACAAAGTAATTTTCCAAGTGAAAATATAATTAATTTAATACAAGAAATTTGAAAAGGGAATCAGAGTATTTTAGCACTTGAGAAATGAATTTTTATATAAATGGAAAAGAGAGGTTGCAAGTGAGCCTCGATTTGTTTTAAAAAAAAATTATTTTTGTTAAAATCCCATTAGATTTTGGAAAGCGTTAGTAATTTTTAAAGTTAGAAACATTGATTTAATTCAATGGAATTGTGAATTTGTGAATTTGTGAAATATACTGTGAAAAAGGATTTTCTTGAATAAGAAGATATATTAAATGAAGTATAAAGTTATATTATTTTGAGGAAAGTTGATTTGGAAATGATTTGGGAAAAATAGAGAATATAATGGTATTTTGAAAATTTACTAACGTATAACTTATTTTCGAGTTTTGAAGTACGTTACAAAATGTTAAGTTTTGAAACGTTGATTTATATCAATGGAAAAGTGATTTTATGAATTATATTTTGGAAAAGGATTTCTTGAGTAAAGAAATATGGAAAAAGATTTTCTTGAGTAAAGAAAATGTGTTAAATAAAGTATAAAGTCATATTATTTTGAGAAAAATGGAAATGGAATTTTTGAAGAAATGAGAAATATTTTCTGTAATGGAATTGTGGTGAAAAAATTATTTACATATCTTAAAAACATAATTTTTAAAGTATGTGGTTTGAAATACAGTAAAATATTTCTAAGTGTTTGGAAATGCAATAAAATATTTTTTACGTGATTTGAAATATGATAAGATATTATTACGTAATTGGAGATGAGTTGAAACATTTTAAGTGATTTGAATTACGTTTAAATATTTTACATAATTTGAACTACTGTTGAAAAATCACTATATGATTTAAAAGTGTTTTAAATATTTTGAGAATGATGGAAAATGTTTTATGCAACTTAAAAGAATGATTTTTAAGTTACGTGATTTTGAAAATGATGGAAAATCATTACGCGATTTGAGAAACATATATTTTTATGCGATTGAGAAAAATGTTAAAAAATTTTAATACGTGATTTAAAGGTAATGCACAATTTTTAGTTTCAAACAAGTCTACAAACTTGATGCGGGATTAATTGTTGCTTTGTGAACCCAAGTGCAGGTTGTCTCAAGTAATAAATTTCTCAGGAGTCCGAGGTCGATCCACAGGGAATTGTTGAAGATTAATTAAGGTGAAGTAAATATTTTGTTATTATGGTAAAAATTATTTACTTGAGTTAAAAGATCCACTCTTAGTAAATAAAGTAAATATAAGATTAATTTCTTTTATAACTCAATTAGAATCCTCGCAACATGGAGGTTCCAATAGAAAAATACAACATTAAAAGTCCATTTAAAATAATATACGTAATTATATTATGTTTCCTAAAAATATTACCACCACTTATAAATGGGTTAAAGCATTCATTGTGCCAATATTTTGTCTACAACAAATCAAGAACTCCTCTTTACAAAGATGGTTTCTAAATTATAAGAAACAAATTATAATACGTATAATGGTTATTAGAAAATATAAATCATTTAAGCACAAGAGAAGAATAAATCTAACCTTACTTTATTACCAAGAGCTTCACCTTTTCACCCAAGTAAAATGAAACTTAATTGCTCATCGATAAGAAGAAAGAAAGAGAGAAGAAGAAGAAGAAGAAGAAGAACATGACTTTAATTTAGAATAAAGAAAAATTACTACAAGAAAACCTAGTAACAAAATGGCATCATTTTGGTAATTGACACCTAACACCCTCAATGATCTGCTAAGGCCTCCTTTTATAGAGGTTTAGAGATACAAAATGACAAGGGGGCTGAGTCATTAGTGGGTGAATGAGTAGAAAATGAGTGGAAAATGCCAAATGACTTTTGGTGAGTGAAAAATTATGAAGATTCCTTGTCTCCGAAATCATGCAGCTCTGAAGTCATTACATTCGTCATTTTTGAACCAAGTAGTCTTCATGAAAGTTGTAGGCCTGGATCTTAGCTTTCAAATAGCTTTGGTTTGAGTCCAATATCATTTCTATAACTCTAGATACGTTCAAATTACTGCACACTACCTAGGCCCAGTCACAGCTCATATGTTCTGACTTCCAAGCCCAATATCACCTTCAAGGACTCTGATTCTGGAAAAGTGTTCAACATGAAAGTTGTAGATATGGGTCTTAGCTATTCAGCATCCAAATTTCAGTCCATTTGACAACCTTGAGCCTGAAAACTGTGATGAACAGTATACGTAGGTTAAGCTGTCAGGAAAAGCACTCTGGTTCTTGCTTCAACCCCAATTTGAGTTATCTACTCATGTGATTGGGCCTTTGAGGTCTTCATGAAAGTTATAGAACTCTCTCTTATCTTTCAAATTCCACTAGAATCACCTCCAAATATCACCTACATCCCAAGATATAGCCCAAATACAGAAACAATATAAGACGTAAATTATGCTAAAAAATTCAATTAAGTCCAATTTGAGTCCAAACTTACAAAACATAATCAAAATCAATCAATTAAGTACATGGAAAGTGTAAATGACTAAAAATGAAGGCTTATTAATGTATCAAATATGTGATCATCAAATTCTCCCACACTTAGCTTTTTGCACTCTTGGGCAAAACACAAGACCAAAACTAAAAAAAAAAACAAAACAGACTCAAAAGTTAAACACTCTAAAAGACTTAATTTAAAAATGAAGAGCAACCAATCATTCAAGTAATCAAAACATTCATTAGGTAACATATCTTCACATCTCAAACCAGCAAGCAAGGAAACTTCAATTGAAAAACATGAGTCAAGAATGATAGATTTTCACAAGATTCACTCTCAATCCCTCAAGTGTTTAAAAAGTAAGTATTTCACTCAATTCAACCCATGAAAATTGTACTACCATAAGCTTGCTTATCTTCTACTTCTCCACTACTCAGAACACATGCACACACAAATCATGAGGACTTTATTCAAGGTTGTAATGGAGTCAAGGTAAAGGAGGAGGTAATATGGATATGACAAGTTAAATACCAGAGAATAAAAGAGCATGAGAGCTGAGTTCAATTAACAAGCATGAAAGTTTTTCCCAACTCTACCTATTACAAATTCCTTTTACATATTCTTTTCTTTTCCTTTATTACCTTGTTGACCCTCTTCTCTTTACATTTTTTTTATTGATTTTTTTTTATTTTTGATTTTTTTTTACAAAAAGAACATCATATATACATTTTTTTAACCATTCTGCACACACACCCCCACACTTGTTCAAGAACTCATCGAATGACAAAAGTACTGTTCTCTTATTCCCTAAGGTCAAGTAAGAACATGGTTTTTCATTTAAGGCACATAATGAGTTTGAAACAAAGAATAGTCAAATAAGCTCAAAGGGGTTAAGCAAGGGAAAATAGGTCATTTCTAATGCTTTATGTTGGCAGGAATCAGAGAATTTCCAAGAAGTCATAAGAGTGCTTGATATCATATTGAGACATCATGCTGCTAAACAAGGCTGGCTATTTGATTAAAGTAGCTATTTCAAGAAAAATTCCTCAATCATATTTATGTATGCATATGAAAATGTAGTCTCAAAAAGAATCAAAGCAAGTTTTAGAGTAACAATTCCATGAGTGAAATTCACACAAGAAAGAAAAGAATGGTACAAATGTTCAATCCATTCATCAATAGGCTCAAAATCTCACAAGGCATAATTCTATCATTCTCAGTCCACCAATTCAACATCCATAACCAAGCATGTGAATTTTAAGAAAGAAAATAATTTACTCAATCATGCAAATTTTCCTGAATTTGAATTGCTACTTCCACATAAACTAGTTACTACCCCAACTAAGATGCGTCTCAAGAGTAAAATTTACTCCTTACTCTACCATCCTTCACTGGTTTAGTAAGTTACTGACAAACATATAAACACAACAAACATATTAATACACACACTTCTTAATTTTTTTTATTTTTTTTTATTTTTTTTATTTTTAGTTTTACACAACTATCCTTCCCCCCAACCAGATCACAACATTGTCCTCAATGTTAACAATTAAATTCAGATTGAAGAAATAATCATCAATATACATCAAAGAAATTATTGGGACAAAATTAAACAAAGTAATGAGGAGAAGTCACATACCCGAAATGCTTAGACGAGAAGAGAATAACTACATCTTGACAATGGTTAGCAATGACAAAAATAAAATAAAATGAAATAAACAAGCATGCAAAGAAATTTTTTTTTTGGTTTTTTTTTGTTTTATATTTTTTTTTGTTGGCCGACACTATTTACATCCCCATACAAAGGCTCCGAAATCTAGGAGGCACTTAAGCCGACTCAATAAAAATATGAAATACTAAAAAGTTACCTCAGCTTTGGTAGACAGGATCGTCTACCAAAGTTTTTGCTACATCTGGATCCTTCAACTCAAGTTATAGCTTCAACCGCTGACCATTTACCTTCTTCCAAATTAATTTTATAAGAACAGACCAAGGGAAGAACACCTTTTTTTATCAATAATGCTCCAACCTTTCATAAGAAACTCTTTAAACTTTGGTTGCCATGCCTGAGTGTCATGATCTTGAGTTTTATCAAAAATAGCAGAAATATCAACTACATCAGAAGGATAACTGATAGAATCAAACTCAAAATTGCCAAGAAAATTCTCAAAGGGATCAAAATTATGGGTTATAGAAACTCCCCTATCCATGATTGAGTCAATTATGTATGTCTGGTGGCCCTTATCATCATTTTTTGGCTTAACAAGACTTTTTATCACCTCAGGTTCCTTTGGTAACTCAGCATTACTACTATCTTGATTCTTTTCCACATCCTCTAGCTCATTCATACTCAAGGAGTTCATCACTTTGGACACTTGGATCTTTATCTCCTTACTTTCTTCAACAACTTTTCTATTCCTAAGGGTTATCACTGACTTGACTTGATCTATTTGTTGGTTTTCTGAATTACCATCATTTAGACTGTATTGACCATTGGAATTTAGTTGAGATTGAGAAGAAAATTTTTCTTTCTCGTGAATGGTGAGTGCAGAAGAAAGTTTAGCAAGAATGTCTTTTATATCAATCATGACTTGAGTGCTTTGATTAATAATGACATCTTGCTTTTCCATGAATGCATGCAATGTTTCTTCAAAGTTATTCCTGTATGATGGGGCAAAAGGTGCATATCCTTAAGAATTTTGAGAGCCCTGTTGTGCCTGAGGAGGTGGTGGTTGCATAAATTATGCGTGATTGTTGGTCCTCCAACTGAAGTTCGGGTGATTTCTCCATCCCAGATTATATGTATGCATGGTTCGCAATAGTTGATTTTCATGTTCATCATGCACACTTTCATTTTCAGCCATTATGTTTCATGTGTGTGATTGTGATCCAGACAAATCAATATATAAAGTACTAGGATAAACTTTAAACAAACGACCAGAATTTGAATCACGATACTAATTAAGCATAAACAAGTAACTTAAAATATAAAATAAAATGTACAAGCTAGCAGTATAAATCGTCCATTAAATATTAACAAAGGTGTGGTATAAACCAACAACCAAATAAGTTAATAAATAGAAAAATTAAAAAGTTAGTATGCAGATAAATTAAAATGTTAGAAGCAAGTAAATTTAAAAGTTAGATAGCTGAGAAAGTAAAAAGTTAGATAGTTAGTAAGTTAGTAATAAAATATAAAAGTAAAGTACAGAAAAAAAAATAAAAGGGAGAGTTACCCCTACTAAGTTAATATGTACAAAAAAATAAAAGGGAGAATTACCCCCACTGTACAGAAATTAAAATACAGAAAATAAAGTGCAGAAAGTAAATTTAAAATATGAAAACTGGAGAATCGGCAAGCCGATTTTTTGCTCCAGCGAGAGAGGAGAGAAGAAGAAAGATTATTTCATTAATGATTAAATATTATAGAGAAATTAGGGAGAGGTTCCCTCACAAGTTAGTATGCACATAAATTAAAAAGGGAGAGGTTCCCCCACTAGTTAGTATGTTAGTATATATACAAAATTTTTTACACCAGAAATTCAATATTCAAATCAAGTTCCCGGCAACGGCGCCAAAAACTTGATGCACAATTTTTAGTTTCAAACAAGTCTACAAACTTGATGCAGGATTAATTGTTGCTTTGCAAACCCAAGTGCAGGTTGTCTCAAGTAATAAATTTCTCGGGAGTCCGACGTCGATCCACAGGGAATTGTTGAAGATTAATTAAGGTGAAGTAAATATTTTGTTACTATGGTAAAAATTATTTACTTGAGTTAAAAGATCCATTCTTGGTAAATAAAGTAAAGGTAAGATTAATTTCTTTTATAACTCAATTAGAATCCTCGCAACATGGAGGTTCCAATCAAAAAATACAACATTAAAAGTCCATTTAAAATAATATACGTAATTATATTATGTTTCCTAAAAATATTACCATCACTTATAAATGGGTTAAAGCATTCATTGTGCCAATATTTTGTCTACAACAAATCAAGAACTCCTCTTTACAAAGATGGTTTCTAAATTATAAGAAACAAATTATAATACGTATAATGGTTACTAGAAAATATAAATCATTTAAGCACAAGAGAAGAATAAATCTAACCTTACTTTATTACCAAGAGCTTCACCCTTTCACCTAAGTAAAATGAAACTTAGTTACTCATAGATAAGAAGAAAGACAGAGAGAAGAAGAAGAAGAAGAAGAAGAATATGACTTTAATTTAGAACAAAGGAAAATTACTACAAGAAAACTTAGTAACAAAATGGCATCATTTTGGTAACTAACACCTAACACCCTCAATGATCTGCTAAGGCCTCCTTTTATAGAGGTTTAGAGATACAAAATGACAAGGGGGCTGAGTCATTAGTGGGTGGATGAGTGAAAAATGAGTGGAAAATGCCAAATGACTTTTGGTGAGTGAAAAATTATGAAGATTCCTTGTCTCCGAAATCATGCAGCTCTGAAGTCATTGCATTCGTCATTTTTGAACCAAGTAGTCTTCATGAAAGTTGTAGGCCTGGATCTTAGCTTTCAAATAGCTTTGGTTTGAGTCCAATATCATTTCTATAAGTCCAGATACGTTCAAATTACTGCACACAACCTAGGCCCAGTCACGGCTCCTTTGTTCTGACTTCCAAGCCCTACATCACCTTCAAGGAGTCCGATTCTAGAAAAGTGTTCAACATGAAAGTTGTAGATATTGGTCTTAACTATTAAGCATCCAAATTTCAGCCCATTTGACAACATCTAGCCCAAAAACTGTGATGAACAGCATACATAGGTTAAGCTATCAAGAAAAGCACTCTGATTTTTGCTTCAACTCCAATTTGAGTTATCTACTCGTCTGATTGGGCCTTTGCGGTCTTCATGAAAGTTATATAACTCTCTCTTATCTTTCAAATTCCACTACAATCACCTCCAAATACCACCTACATCCCAAGATATAACCCAAATACAGAAATAATGTAAGACGTAAATTATGCTAAAAAATTCAATTAAGTCCAATTTGAGTCCAAACTTACAAAACATAATCAAAATCAATCAATTAAGTACATGGAGAGTGTAAATGACTAAAAATGAAGGCTTATTAATGTATCAAATATGTGATCATCAAAAGGTGCAACAGAAGAGTTACAGTATTGTGAAGACGTAATAGAAACGTTTTGGAATTGTGAAAATGAAATGGAACTGTTGCGCAAATTTGTGAAAACACGACGAAAGAGTTTTATAACAATGAAAATGTGATAATATGATTTTCCTATTGAAAATACAGTATAAATACTGTAGAATCAGTATAAGAATACTGTGTGAGAAAATGACATGTTTTGCTTGTGATTGGCATTTGGTGCAATATACATGCATTGGAAAGATATGTCTGTGATTGGATTTGGTGCATTATACGTGTATTGGAAAAATATGCGTTGAAGCATATGATTACATTGAACAAATAAAATTGAAAAGATTTGGCCCTTTGGGGTTGGACTTGCACTGATATATTCGTGCATTGTATAAAATATAGCTAATAACTATTATGGCCCTTGTGGTTGAAGAGGGAATGAGAATTGATAGTGAGGTCTATGATGGATCTTGGGGGCGTCGAGGCGTGGCGGTCGACCAGTGGACAGTTGGCGAGTACCCTATGCCACTTGGCGATGCAGTCCGTTGCAACGCATTGACGATACCCGATAAGAACACAATTCTTTTCAACGACTAGGAGATTGTCTTTGGGCTAAGGCTGACAATTAACCAGAGCATTCTTCTCGAAATTGTGAAAACCTCCATGGAGTTGTTTTTGATAAATTGAGTCTTGGTGCATATGCATAAATCTGAGCATTTATATCTGTATGATATATTAATTGAGGAATGTTGGCTATGACAATTGTTTTGAGTACTTGGATGATGATTGAACTGATAAACGATTAGATGATGATAGTTGATTAATGATGATAGCATGATTATGGTATGATCTATCTATATGATATTGTTGTTTGTGTTATCTCTATGCTGCCATGTTGGTATTGGTGTAGGTGATCTCACCTCTTTGTTATATTGTTTTGCTTTGGCTGTATTGTTAAAATTATACAGTAGAAGGAATGAGTTGTCTTAGACATAACGGGTGGTAGATACTCATAAATTGATGGAAACATTGAAAAGTGACTATCTCAAGTTTGAAGATGTGCTAGGTAGACAAGGAGTAAAGTCTGATGCATCAAGATGGACAGAAAAAGGAATAAGTATGTTAAAGTTTCTCGTTAGTGTTGTACCGTGCTATTAAGTAGGACCCATCATGGGGTTTGTTACTGTTAAAAAAAAATAAGTCTGTTAATTTTATATTTCTCTTTAAATTGTGATATTAATTGGTGTCAATATTGCATAATGAATAGTTGAAATATGATTTTCAATATTACCTAATATTTTCAGTAAATTTACGTTTCAGTAAAGAAGAAATTTTGAAACTCATCTTTTATAACTCAAATTTTGTGCAAACTTCTTTTCAGATTATGAGTCGGGAGTCAGAAATGTGATGCCCTAAGGAGGGTGTTACATTAGTTGGTATCAAAGCACGGTTTGAGTCTTTTGGGGTTTGTGGTTAGGTCTATTTTGCTTGTGTTGTATTCTCTGTGTTTGTTTTTTGAAAGGAAATAATGTTATTTATAATGGATATTAGATCCATTGTATTTCGATCCACACGCCTCAGGATAGTTATACTTGTGTCGAAGTGGAACATGTTACTAGTAATGCAGTTGCAGCTACGGGAGCAACGGGAGTAACGTGGAAAGACGACTGCATGAACAAAGGACCGCTGTTTAGTGGAAACTGGAAGTTGAAGTTTAGGATCTGATGGAAGAGAATCAGTCTTGGAATATAAGATTTCGTAATTTTGGAACCTGGTATTTTTTTTAGGATATTGAGAAAGTAATTGATTTCGATGGAAGATGTATTTACAACCATTGAGGAAACCAAAAGCAGTAAGTGATGTGAAAGAAGGTACTTAATGAAGGAATGTACGTCAAGGAAACAATTTGTGGAAAAGTTGGACACATTTTCCCAGAGATTATGCTCTTGGAAAATAGAGTTTTCTATTAGTAAAATTTTAGATAGTAAGGGAAGTTGTTACTTTGAATAGAACGGGAGTGTTCTGAGCAGAAGATTTAAACAATGGAGATTGTGTCATTGGAGCTAATCCTATAAACCATATTGAATATTTCTGTGAGTGACCTATTCTTTATAACATATGATTGAGTAGATCAATTATATGTTAGAGTTATTCGTTATCCTCTAATTTGTTTACTTCTATTTCTATTCTTAGCTAATCGAGCTATTCAAGTTATTCAAATTGTTGTTATAGATCAAAACTTTGTGTTAGTTTGATCTGTTTCATAAACAGACATGGTCTTTGAAAATGGATTGGTTATTTTCCAACCATATCTAATGAGATTATTTCAACAGACTGTGAGTAATCTAGAGAAAATTCATTTTTGAAAATCGGGTTACATCCAATTCTTTGCTAGATATGTTCGATAACAGGTTCGATTCATTTTGTTATCTTCCATGATGTTTTCTTTCATCTCCTGCAATTGAACGAACAAGAAACGATATTCCTATTTAACTCTATGTCATAGTATTTTGTATAGTGCTGTGGAAAGGAGAACTCGGTTAGTGAGACATTTCCTGTTAAGAGCAAAAATCTAGAATATGTAGTGATACGAGGATAAGGAAATTTTAAGTAATACATTACATTAGTTGGAAGTTATCTAAGAAAAAAAAAACTATTCTAGGCATGAATGAAGATTGGTTGTTGTTATGTTGGTATCAGAGATATGAAAATTCTTTCTTTCTGCAGTAACATTCAACATCTTCAGTAATTATAGGAGTCTGAGATATCTGTTTGATCAGGAGAAGTTGAACATCAGCAAAGAGATTTTGTTGGTTAGAATAGTATAGCAAGATGTAAGAGACGAAGCTTAATGAGAATTGGAAAATAAGATAAAAGAGTAATATTCATATTTATTCTGAGGGTATGAAATCATGGTTATTAAATTTCGAGGACAAAATTTCTTTTTAGAGGGGGAGTAATGTAACACCCCAAAATTTCTTATCTTGTAAACAGTAATTTTGACAGTTAACAGAATTTTACTGTTTAGTAATTTTTGGATGCTGTAAAATTATTTTGATTATCCCGTCAGCGTATTTGATCGTTTTGAGTGATTTACTCCGTGACAGGAAAATAAAAATTTTCGGGCCAAGAAAAACTTTACGTAATTTAATTTTTACTATTAGGTTTTAATTATTTAACGTGATCTGATTTGATATTTGTGAGTTTTCAAATATTTGTGATTTTTGTGAATGATTATGAAATTTTTTACTGTTTGTGGGCCCAGGGGGTGTATGTGGGCCCAGGTGGCCATACGTGAGCCCAGGTGGGTCCCGCAAAGTGAAAAAATTTTCTATGCATAAAAAAATTTGTACTGTTTAGACGGAGACAGGGGATCTTACTAAACCTGAATCCGGAAATAGTTTTAGAAAATTTTTTTACTGTATTTTGTATTGTATTTAATTATCGGATGATAAAAATACAGTAAATATATTCTTTCGTGGGGTTATAACAGATAAAAATAAAATTCTATACTGTTAAGTCAATATTGGTGGTTTGGATATCCACCATCGATTTAATCACCATTGGAGATTTAATTTTGATTTAATCAACGGTAGAGATTTGATCTTAAAAGTGAATAGGATCAATTATAACCGTTGGATGGAAATTAAATCAAGGGTAGAGATTTAGTCTTGTAAATGGCTATGACCATTATCAACCCTTGGATGTAGATTTAATCAATTGTGGAGATGAATCATTAATGACCATTGGATTTAGAATTGATCAAGGGTGGAGATTTAGTCTTAAAAAGTGACAAAGATCATTTATGACTATTGGATGAAGAATTAATCAAGGGTGGAGATTTGGTCTTCTAAAATGGTTAAGACTAATTAGGACCCTTGGATTTAAAGTTTGAAGGAGTAATCTTGACCCTTAATTTTGGAGACACATCTAATGGCTAGGATTTAAAGGAGAAAGATCCAATGACCTAGATTTAGTCTTCTAAAAATCAAAAGTCTACCTAAATCCTAACAATTGAATTAATCAATGGTTAGGAATGCTTCAAATAATGGCTTGAAAAAGATGATAATATTATTGCATGCATAATGCAAGGAGGGGATGATTTTTGTAGTATTTTGGAGCTGAAGGTGATTTGATGACCATTATTGCTTGTCATGGTCAATATTACATCATTATTGACCATTATTACTTTGTTTGCTTCCTTAGGAGAATGCTTGGAGGGGGGGCACGGTTTTGGTGGCTTAATAGCTTAGCCAAGTTTCAAGACATCAATTATATGTTGTCTTGGTCATTATTGATTAGTAACTAATTAAACCTAATTTGGTTAATCGAATAGCCTAATTAGCAAGTTAAGTAAACTAAGTTAATAATTGATTAGTTATAATTTAATTCTTAATTAGATATCCTAAATTTAATTAGAAGATATAATATATGTAATTATATGTTTAATTAATTAGTTATATAGTTAGAATGTTAATTAAGATTGATTAGAAAATTTAACCTAATTAATTAACTAATTAATTAGCATACAATTAGGTTTTAATTGAAAACAATTAAGTCCCTAATCCTATGAAGAGCCACACGGTCATGCAGATTGGAGAGCTTCTCCAAGGTTCTTGAATGGACTTTTATGACCAATGGATGGCATTTAGTGACTTAGACCATGTGAAGACCATGTGCATGCATATGAAAGCATTCAATTATGCTAAATAAATTTTTATCTCTCCATTCTTTCACTCCTACGGCTGCCCACTTCAAATTCAGCCTTCTATTTTTATTTTTATCACACTTAGCAACACAAAGACCATTCTCTCTCTTCTCTCTCTTCCAATTGTTCAAGAACACCAAGAACAAATACAAAGAACACCATCTTCTCTATTCTTTGAGCTATTCGGTCACCACCCATAGAACCACTTCCAATCTTCCATAATTTTATCTAGCTACATATCTTGAATCCTCTCATCAATCCAAAACACTTTTATGTTAGGAACTTCTCAAAATTCTATCATCTACAACTTTGTCCTTCAAGTTAAAGATCAAAAAGCTTATGTTTTCCTTCTTGTGAGGAATTCGGTCAACCACCCTAAGACCACCCTTCAAGTTTGTTTAATTTAATCCAACCAGAGATATTGAATCTACATCATATTCTAAGCAACTTTCATGTTGGAGACTTTCTCTAAATCATTCATCTTCATGGACTTTCTTCAAGATCAAAGTTATTGGGTTTTTGAGGTGAAGTGTAAGGAAACTTCATTTCTTCTCTATTTTTCATGCTCTAAACCATGTTTGATCCATGGTTCCTCTTAATCAAGCTTAGTATACTAATTTCTATGTATTTTGTTTTGTATTTGAAAAGCCTTTGGTAGTGAAAGACTTGGAAAAAGAAGCAAATCAAGAAGCTTTTGAGGATCTTCAAGAGGTAAGAGGGAGGTCCATCTCACCAACCAAGTATGGTGGTGAGAGATGGTCTTATATTTGATGGATGGTGAATCCATGTGAGGATTCCAATCCATGGTCATGTAATAATTTATGTGTGTTTATGAGCTTTGATTTATTTGCTTATGATTGATATGCTTTGTATGATTTTTTATGGCTTTGATGATATGCTTATATTATGCATGATAAGTATATGGCATGCTTATAGTATTTATGATGAAATATATATATGTGTATGTCATGATGTGGTAATGAAAAGGAAATTCAATTTTTGGCTCCAATAGCCAAAGGAGAGGGTTCGATTTTTGATGCCCTTGATTTGAGTTCATGTTGAAATTTTTCAAGAATAAGGGAATTAATTTTTGGTCCCTAGAACTTAGTGAATTTCGGCCAAGACACCTCAAAATAGGTGTTCACAAATTAATATTTTCATGAAAAATGAAAATGGATGATTTGAAGAGTATGGAAAATAAACAAAGGGTTTATTTTTCAAGAAAACAAGAATACGGTCTTTGAGGAATTTTTATTGATTTATTTTGTGTAAAAGGATCCTAAGTGTTTTTCTAAATATGAGTTTTGAATGAAATGGACAAACATTGATTTTAAGGATTTGCAAAGAAAGTGAACAAGGATTTGTAAAGAAAGTGAAAAAGGATTTGAACAAATGGGTTTGGTTTTTATAACCATCGGTGCTTCGGTTTTGAAAATAAAATTTTAATGATTTTGTTTGTGTAAAACCATATCAATTTAGAAGGAAAAATATTATGATAATTTTCAATAGTCATGTCCACGTTTTTGAAGGCTTGTAATGCCTAGATTTTGATGAAACAAAGTAATTTTCTAAGTGAAAAGATAATTAATTTAATACAAGGAATTTGAAAATGGAATCAAAGTATTTTAACACTTGAGAAATGAATTTTTATGTAAATAGAAAAGAGAGGTTGCAAGTGAGCCTCAATTTGTTTTAAAAAGAATTTATTTTTGTTAATATCCCATTGGATTTTGGAAAGCGTTAGTAATTTTTAAAGTTAGAAACATTGATTTAATTCAATGGAATTGTGAATTTGTGAAATATATTGTGAAAAAGAATTTTCTTGAATAAGAAGATATATTAAATGAAGTATAAAGTTATATTATTTTGAGGAATGTTGATTTGGAAATGATTTGGAAAAAATGAAGAATATAATGGTATTTTGAAAATTTACTAACGTATAACTTATTTTCGAGTTTTGAAGTACGTTAGAAAATGTTAAGTTTTGAAACGTTGATTTATATCAATGGAAAAGTGATTTTATGAATTATATTTTGGAAAAGAATTTCTTGAGTAAAGAAATGTGAAAAAAGATTTTCTTGAGTAAAGAAAATGTGTTAAATAAAGTATAAAGTCATATTATTTTGAGAAAAGTGGAAATGAAATTTTTGAAGAAATGAGAAATATTTTCTGTAATGGAATTGTGGTGAAAAAATTATTTACATATCTTAAAAATGTAATTTTTAAAGTACGTGGTTTGAAATACAGTAAAATATTTCTAAGTGTTTGAAAATGCAGTAAAATATTTTTTACGCAATTTGAAATATGATAAGATATTACTACGCGATTGGAGATGAGTTGAAACATTTTAAGTGATTTGAATTATGTTTAAATATTTTACGTAATTTGAACTACTGTTGAAAAATCACTATATGATTTAAAAGTGATAGAATATTTTTCCGTGATTGTGAAAATGATGGAAAATCATTATGTGATTTGGAAAGTGTTTTAAATATTTTGAGAATGATGGAAAATGTTTTATCCAACTTAAAAGAATGATTTTTAAGTTACGCGATTTTAAAAATGATGAAAAATCATTACGTGATTTGAGAAACGTATATTTTTATGCGATTGAGAAAAATGTTAAAAAATTTTAATACGTGATTTAAAGGTGCAACAGAAGAGTTGCAGTATTGTGAAAACGTAACAGAAACGTTTTGGAATTGTGAAAATGAAATGGAAATGTTGCGCAATTTTGTGAAAACACGACGACAGAGTTTTATAACTATGAAAATGTGATAATATGATTTTCCTATTGAAAATACAGTATAAATACTATAGAACAAGTATAAGAATACTGTATGAGAAAATGACATGTTTTGCCTATGATTGGCATTTGGTGCATTATACATGCATTGGAAAGACATGTCTGTGATTGGATTTGGTGCATTATACGTGCATTGGAAAAATATGCGTTGAAGCATATGATTACATTGAACAAATGAAATTGAAAAGATTTGGCCCTTTGGGGTTGAACTTGTACTGATATATTCGTGCATTGTATAAAATATAGCTAATAGCTATTATGGCCCTTGTGGTTGAAGAGAGAATGAGAATTGATAGTGAGGTCTATGATGGATCTTGGGGGCGTCGGTAGCGGTGGTCGACCAGTGGACAGTTAGCGAGTACCCTGTGCCACTTGGCGATGCAGTCCGTTGCAACGCATTGACGATACCCGACAAGAACACGATTCTTTTCAACGACTGGGAGATTGTCTTTGGGCTAAGGGTGACAATTAGTTTTAGTATTCTTCTCGAAATTGTGAAAACCTGCATGGAGTTGTTTTTGATAAACTGAGTCTTTGTGCATATGCATAAATCTGAGCATTTATATCTGTATGATATATTAATTGAGGAATGTTGGCTATGATAATTGTTTTGAGTACTTGGATGATGATTGAACTGATAAACGATTAGATGATGATAGTTGATTAATGATGATAGCATGATTATGGTATGATCTATCTGTATGATATTACTATTTGTGTTATCTCTGTGCTGCCATGTTGGTATTGGTGTAGGTGATCACACCTCTTTGTTATATTGTTTTGCTTTGTCTGTATTGTTAAAATTATATAGTAGAAGGAATGAGTTGTCTTAGACAAAACGGGTGGTAGATACTCAGAAATTGATGGAAACATTGAAAAGTGACTGTCTCAAGTTCAAAGATGTGCCAGGTAGACAAGGAGTAAAGTGTGATGCATCAAGATGGACAGAAAAAGGAATAAGTATATTAAAGTTTCTCGTTAGTGTTGTACCGTGCTATTAAGTAGGACCCGTCATGGGGTTTGCTACTGTTAAAAAAAATAAGTCTATTAATTTTATATTTCTCTTTAAATTGTGATATTAATTGGTGTCAATATTGCATAATGAATAGTTGAAATATGATTTTCAATATTACCTAATATTTTCAGTAAATTTACGTTTCAGTAAGAAGAAATTTTGAAACCCATCTTTTATAACTCAAACTTTGTGTGAACTTCTTTTCAGATTATGAGTTGGGAGTCGGAAATATGATGCCCTAAGGAGGGTGTTACAAATTACCCTAAATTAGTTAATGTTCTTTCTCAAGATACAAGATTCGTGCCCAATTAAACTAATTCCTACTCTCGTGGTAATTAAATTTAAATTGAACCCATTACGCTTTGTGGTAATTCATTGAATCCTCAAAAGGCTAAAACTATTCTCGTGATTTAGACCTTAAGTTCAATTCTTATAGTTCCAACACCTAGGTTCACCTCTCAGTACGTCCCTAAATGCCTATGAGATGCAAATAAGTGGCCAGCAAATTCACATGAATAAAAGTAATAAGAATTGAATCAAAGAATATTCAAGATCAATAAAAGAGGAAACAACGTCAATTAATCATTATCAATGTATGAAAGGGCATTGTCCAATCCTAGAAACAAAAGAAACTACTTAGACATGGAGAAGAAGGAATCAGAAATCATGTTCTTAAACATCCAAACCCTTAATCCAAGAGAGAAGAGGGAAGAAAGACCAAGAACCAAAGCCTCCAATGTGCCTCCTTGAAACCAAATTAGAACCTCCTAATTGTATTCAAAACATCTATTTATAACCTAGGGTTTTAATTGGCTAAAAAGCCCCCAAAAGAAATTAAAAAAAAACTTAAAAACTGTTGTGCACTGCGATCCACGGCCGTGGATCATTCCACAGGCTAGCCGTGGATCTTGCTGTCAAAATTCCATGGCCATGGATCATTCCATGGTCAGGCCGTGGATCATTCCACGGCCAGGCCGTGGAACTCCCTGGAATCTCTCTTTTCCTCCTTCAAGTTGCTGCTCAATCCATGGCCATGGTTTAATCCACGGGCAGGCCGTGGATCCCTCTGGAATGGTCTTTTTGCACCTTTTTGCTATCCATTCAGCTCCAACTTCAAACATGCAAGCATTCCATTCAATCCAAGGCCAATTCAACATTAATCCTGCACAGGAACACCAAAAACACCATAGTTATCCAAACTAAGGGAAAAACTAACTAAAAAGGGAAACTAAAATGCCTAAAATGCTCAAGAATACATGCAAAACAAGAACAAAACATGATGTTGTTTCACACACATCAAATCCCCCCAAGCTTAAGATTATGCTTATCCCCAAGCAATAACCAATGTCAAACCAAGAAGTGGGATCAAAAGACAATAAAGAATAAGGAACCCGAGAAAACAATATCCAAGCAATAGGATAAGGCAACCTAAGAATTTGAGAGGTAATCAAAATCAAGTCCAATTAGAGGCTAAGTTCTCAGAAATCATACATCATCACTGATTGAATCAAGTTCACTCTACTAACCACACTCAAAGTGTTTAAGGGTGGAAACTATACGCTCAAAATCCATCAAAGAAAATGCACTTCCATATGCTTGATAAGAAACCAAATTTTCACTAATAATCAGCATGCATGCAAGAATCAAAAGGTCTTTCAAGGGTTGTAATGGGGCCATGGGAATGATGTTAGGTAAGGAAGAGAAAGGAAGGTATGACAAGGGCTAACCAATTTTTCAATAAGCACCAGAAATACAATAGAACATAAATGGAGCAAAGGTAATTCATTTTTGTTTTCAATCAAAAACATAACTCCACAATTCCAAACTTTTTTTTCTTTACTTTTCTTTCCTTTCTTTCTCTTAATCCTTTTCAACCTTTTATCTCATGATTTTCTCTTCTTCTTTTTTTTCACTTGAGAAAAGGAAAGGTCAAAAACATATGATTCCCAACACAACTTCACAACTTTCAAACCCAATTCGCTCCATTTAATATTCTAAATGATAACCAACAATGTTTCAACATAGGTATCAAGAAAACAAGTATGCAATAGGCTCAAAATGGGCAACTAGAGGATGAAAGTGTAACAATTTCAGAAGGCCAGAAAAATACGTAAAATGCCTTAATCACATTCAAGCATGCAACCAAAAATTTTGCCTCAAAAAGGTTTCAAATCAAGTTCTAGAGCACAAGATCAATGAGGAATATCACTCAACACAAAGAATGGGAACAAAAATAATACAGTGCATAAGTCCCAAATAGGCTCAAAATTCACATTTAGAGGTTTAAAAATTCAATAAGAAGCACAAATTTAGAGAACATTATGCTAATTATCAACTATCAAAAGATCACCTCTACTATCAAATTAAAACAATGCCTGTAGCCTATCACAAGAATCAACAATTGGGTTCCAAATCAATACCATCTCAAAATCCTCAAAAGAGAGGGGCACAAGTTCAATCAAAAACCCAAGAGATATGATGAATGAGAAAATGCAATGCAAAATAAGGCATGAAAATGCATAAGACTCTAAATGACAATACCAATTATCTAAAATGAAAATGAAAATATGAAAATATCCCCCCAAGCTTAGAACCTACATTGTCCCCAATGTAAAAATCTAAAACAAGAGAAGGGATAAAAGAAAAGAACTCACTGCGGTGGTGGGAAATCTTCTAGTGTTCAATCCATGGCCATGGAATTTTCCATGGGCTGAGTGTGGAACCTTCTGACTTCACTCTTCTTCTAAATTTAGCTTTAAAAAGGGTCAAACCTAGACAAAATCCATGAGATAAAGATCAAACCAACAATTCAACACACAAAATCAAAAAAGAGAGAAGAAATTAAAAGGAAAAACAAAAACAAAGAAACTTGGGTTGCCTCCCAAGAAGCGCTTGTTTAAAGTTATTAGCTCGACTCTGGTCTGGTTTTTGTGCTCAGGTGATGTCAATAGAGTAGTGCTCAGTCCCCATTCCTTCAAAGTGTTTCATTCTCTGGCTATTTATCATGAAAGGCTTATGACCTTCTTTCTGCACCTCAAGCACACCGTAGGATAAAACTCGAACAATCTCATATGGTCCTGACCATTTCGACCATAACTTACTAGGACAGAAACGTAGAAGCGAGTTATTAACAAGAACTTTATCCCCAAGTTTAAATTCACGCTTCTCAACACACTTGTCATTCTGCTTCTTAGGTCCTTTCTTGCAGGGCATAGCATCAGTCACTGATTCCTGTATACCTGAAAGCACAACATTATCTACAACTTTAGTAGCATCAATGCGATTAAATGAATTTAAGGAATTAGAATTATTTTCAGATTTAAAAACATCAAAAACTACTTCCTCATCATTCAATCGCAAAATCAATTTTCCTTCATGGACATCAATGATCGCCCTTCCAGTGGCAAGGAATGGACGCCCAAGTATGATCGGCATTGTAGCATCAGCTTCCATGTCAAGCACAACAAAATCCACTGGCATATAAAACTTATCAACCTTAATAGGAACATCCTCCAAGATGCCTATGGGGTACTTGACAGACCGATCCGCCAATTGAAGTAAGATAGTTGTGGGTTTCAGCTCACCCACCTCCAACTTCTTACACACCGAAAGAGGCATAAGACTAACACTAGCTCCCAAATCACACAAAGCTTTATCAAAACTAGTGTTACCAATCAAACAAGGAATAGAGAAGCTACCTAGATCTTTTAACTTAGGAGGCAATTTGTTTTGAATTAAAGCACTACACTCCTCAGTTAAAGCTACTGTCTCATATTCCTCAAGCTTCTTCTTGTTAGACAAGATGTCCTTAAGAAATTTAGCATAGGTAGGCATTTGTTTTAATGCCTCAGTGAAGGGTACATTAATGTACAATTTCTTAAGAACCTCTAAGAACTTCCCAAACTGCCTGTCTAACTTTGCCTTAGCAAGTCTTTGAGGGAAGGGAACTGGTGGTTGGTATGGCTCAAGGGGTACATACTTAGACATTTTCTCATTAGTTTCCTCCTCACCTAAGGGCTGTGTCTTAGTCTCTTTTTCCTCAGTCCCCTCATCTTTGTCACTCTCCCCCTTACCTTTAGAATCCTCTAATTTCTTTCCACTCCTCAAACTCACAGCTTTACAATGTTCATTCCCTGGGTTTATTTCTGGTTGACCAGGAAACTTACCTTGTTGCCTATGTGAAGTGCTCGCTTGTTGGGCAATCTGGGTTTCCAACATCTTATTATGAATGGCCAAATTGTCAACCTTAGCTGACAACTCTTCTAATGGCCTCAGTCACAACTTACCCATGTTGCCTAAACTCCTCATTCTGCTTAGATTGGCTTTCAACAAAATTCTCAAGAAGAGACTCAAGTCTAGATTTTTGTACCTGTTGAAATCTAGAAGAAGGTTGAGTACTACCTTGCCCAGCTTGATATTGACTATTTCGGTAAGAGAAGTTAGGATGTGACCTCCAACAGGGGTTGTAAGTTTGAGAATACGGATCATTCCTCCCCTTTTGGTTGAAGTCATGGAAATTGTGGCATGATTCCACTTGCTCCACTGGTGCACCATGTGAGGATCCAATTCCAACTTGGCATTCAGCACCAATATGTCCCTGTGCTCCACAAATCTCACAAAAATTATTAGAGGCACCTATGGCATTAACATGAGCTTTCTCAAGCATGTCAAAACGTTTATTCAAAGAATCAAACTATGACATAATTAAATCAACAACATCTACCTCAAACTTACCTCCCGAGAGCTTTCTCGGGTTGTGCCCTCTTTCATTGGCCCATTGGTGATGATTTGAAGCTACGCTCTCAATTATCTCATAAGCCTCTGTGAGTCTCCTATTCATCAGAGCTCCACCAGCTGCGGAGTTAAGAGACACCTTCGAAGAATATTCTAAACCATTGTAGAAGGTGTGGACGATCAACCACTTCTCTAACCCGTGGTGTGGGCAAGCTTCCAGCAAAGCCTTATATCTATCCCAAGCTTCTGACAATGACTCGCCATTTTTCTGAACAAAGCATGTGATTTGGGTCCTTAGGTGAGCAGTCTTGGAAGGTGGAAAGAATTTGTCCAAAAAGGCTTGCTCCAATTGGTCCTAAGTAGTTATCGTCTCAGCCGGAACGGACTTCAACCAAGCTTTAGCTCGATCTCTCAACGATAGAGGAAACAGGCGGAGACGAATAGCATCAACAGAGGCGCCTTCGATCTTGAGGGTCTCACAGAATTCCAAGAACATATCCACATGATCATTAGGATCCTCTGACGGCAATCCTCCAAACTGGTTCTAACTTATCATAGACAGTAAGGTAGGAGGTATGGTGAAGTGCCTGGCTTCAATGTCTGGCCGAGCAATTCCAGATCGCAAACCTCGAGCATTAGGGGCTACATACTCTTTTAACGGTTTATTATCCTCAGCTGCTGCCATGACAAGTATTGGTTCAGATATTTCTTTGACTCTTTGCCTATGTTGTCTTCTCCTTCTTCGTAAAGTTCTTTCAATTTCAGGATCTGCTTCAACAAGAATCCCGGAACGTTTAGTACTTTGCATAAACAAAAGAAATTACCTGCAGAGAGTCAAAGAGAAATCAAGAACGTAAGAACCAAATAAAAGAAAAAGGTTTAAAATAATTAAATTAAAAATTAAATTAATATTCAAGAAAAACACAGTCCCCGGCAATGGTGCCAAAAACTTGATGTGTGAAATCCACAAGTGTACGGTTTCGTCGTCAAGTAATAAAAAGATCGAATCCACAGGGACTGTGTCTATGAATACCAATTAATTAATTAATTCAATTAAATTAAACAAAAGGGAATATGATTATTGATTAAGAAGAACGTAGTAACAAAGCAATTAAATAAAAATCAAAGTGCAGAATTTAGAACAAAAATAGCAAGTTATCAAGAAAGGTATTCAGATTCAAGAAAGCTTCCAAGATTAGGATACCACAATGATACAAGATAAATCCTAATTGACAACCCTTTTATTAAATCTGAAATTCAATTGAAGGTGAATTACCCTAAATTAGTTAATGTTCTTTCTTAAGATACAAGATCCATGCCCAATTAAACCAATTCCTACTCTCGTGGTAATTGAATTTAAATTGAACCCATTACACTTTGTGGTAATTCATTGAATCCTCGAAAGACTAAAACTACTCTCGTGATTTAGACCTTAAGTTCAATTCTTATAGTTCCAACACCTAGGTTCACCTCTCAGTACGTCCCTAAATGCCTATGAGATACAAATAAGTGGCCAGCAAATTCACATGAATAAAAGTAATAAAAATTGAATCAAAGAATATTCAAGATCAATAAAAGGGGAAACAACGTCAATTAATCATTATCAATGTATCAAAGGGCATTGCCCAATCCTAAAAATAAAAGAAACTACTCAGACATGGAGAAGAAGGAATTAGAAATCATGTTCTTAAACATCCAAACCTGTAATCCAAAAGAGAAGAGGGAAGAAAGACCAAGAACCAAAGCCTCCAATGTGCCTCCTTGAAACCAAATTAGAACCTCCTAATTATATTCAGAACATCTATTTATAACCTAGGGTTTTAATTGGCTAAAAAGCCCCCAAAAGAAATAAAAATAAAAACGCAAAAACTGCTGTGCACTGCGATCCACGGCCGTGGATCATTCCACGAGCTGGCCATGGATCTTGCTGTCAGAATTCCATGGCCATGGATCATTCCATGGCCAGGCCGTGGATCATTCCACGGCCAGGCCGTGGAACTCCTTAGAATCTCTCTTTTCCTCCTTCAAGTTGCTGCTCGATCCATGACCATGGTTTAATCCACGGGCAGGCCGTGGATCCCTCTGGAATGGTCTTTTTGCACCTTTTTGCTATCCATTCAGCTCCAACTTCAAACATGCAAGCATTCCATTCAATCCAAGGCCAATTCAACATTAATCCTGCACAGGAACACCAAAAACATCGCAGTTATCTGAACTAAGGGAAAAACTAACTAAAAAGGGAAACTAAAATGCCTAAAATGCTCAAGAATGCATGCAAAACAAGAACAAAACATGATGTTGTTTCACATACATCATCTATGTTGCTTGACTTTGTTTGATCAATCTGCAATGGCTGCAATGAGGAATTTCTCTGATTATATGCAAGCCCAGTTCCACGATGGCATTGATGCCTGGCATGACGATTTAGACATTGAACATTTTAGTTATATAGGAGAGGTGACTCTATCTCAGAGTGATACCTACCATGGAAACCCTACTATTAAATATAATACTGCTTGTGTACATGTAGAGTTTTCCATGCCTATTGTAGAACTATGGGACATTGCTCACCGTTTGCCTAGTGAAGACTCTATGGAGTCAACTGCTCGAACTCCTGTCCAAAGATACACGTCCTGACTAGAGAATGTGCCTTTAGAGGATCTGGGAGAGGATCAGGTTCAGAACCTTACTCTCCAGGTGTTTTGACTTGGGCCAGGTCAAGTTTATATGTGGGAATTAAATATTGCCTAGAGTATATAAGTTTTATGTAATGAAGACTTCATGAATCTTTGTTATATGTGAGAGATGTATTTTATTCAGTTCCTATATTTTGTGTTTTACTAATTCAGTAAAGTTTTTGTTATCCGCAAAAAAGAAATTTTGAAACCCGTGTTTAAATAATATTAAATGTTTTACAACTTGGTTAATTAATTATGAAGAGTTAGTTTGAAATGTGATACCCTTCGGAGAGGGTGTTAAAGGTGTAGTCCACACACATCCTCCACTTGCCGTTTGATTTTTTAACCAAGACAACATTCGAGAGCCATGTGGTATACGAGATCTCCCTAATGAAGCCAACATTTAACAGTTCTTTGACTTGCTCCTCAATAACCTGTTGCCTCTCTGGTCAACTTTCCTTTTCTTCTGGGAGACCGGCTTTGCATCTCGCTTAATAAATAAGCGATGGCAGATGAAAGCGGGGTCAAGCCCAAGCATATCAGGGGATGTTATCAGGGGATGTCCAGGCGAAGAGGTCCTTATTTTCTTGCAAAAGCTTTACCAACTAAAGCATCTCTTATTCTTCAAGGGTTGCACCTATCTTGGTGATTTGGTTGGGTTTATCACCAAGCTGCAGCAGGATCAATTCCCCTTCAGGCTGGGGTCTTGTACCTCAGATTTCCTCGCGTGCATCCAACTTGGTCATTAAGATGTTGACTTGATCGTGAGCCGAGATGGATGTGCGCATCTTTGTTTTTCTAGAAGCCTTACTGATTTTCAAACTATCATTATAATATTTGCATGCTGCAATCTGATCGCCCCTAACCGTGACCACTTTATTATCCTGGTTAAGGAATTTCATGGCCTGGTGGGCAATGGAGACTACAGCGGTAATACCAGTCAATGTAGGACGTCCCAGAATAATGTTGTAAGCCAAGGGATAATCCACCACCAAGAATCTCACCTTTACAGTTCTGTACACGCTGTCATCACCCCAAGGTCAGGAAAATTTCAAAATATCCTACCTGGGTAACCTTTTCTCCAGAGAAGCCGGTAAATTCACCTTCATATGGTGTTAATGTGGACAAAGGGAACTCCAACCTTTCGAAGGCGTCCATGAACATAATATCTGCCGAACTCCTCTAGTCCACAAAGATACGATGGACTTCGACATTGGATATTATTTCGGATATGACTAGTGGGTCGTCATGATCTCGGATAATATCGTCGTAGTCTTTTTTCGAGAAGGAAATGGATGGTGCATCACTGTCTTCGACATGTGGTCTCCACGAGGAACCTGATACGCTTAAGACTGCTGTCCAGAGTGCTTTGTTCTAGGAATTATTAGATAAACCTCCGCCTGCAAACCCTCCGGAGATGGTACTGATAAGCCTATCTTTTCTGTACCCCCGCCTTGGGTATCCCGGCCTTGATCCTGCCTATTTTCAACATCGCGATATGGCGGGGTCTGGGATCTCTTGAGGGGGCTCCGGATTCTTTTTTTATGTTGGTTTGGACTCTGCCGTAGGCTATGGCTTCGTTTCCGATCCCTATGTCTTCTGCGATCCTCATTACCTCAGAAACCACTGATGTACTTTTGCAAATGCCCCTCTTTGATCAGGGACTCGATAACATCTCGAAGTTGAAAACAGCCTTCTATTTCGTGGCCGTAGCTATTATGCCACCTGCAATGTTTCGAATGATCTCTCTGTGATTACTTTTTTATGGGTGGTGGCCTCTTGATATCCTGGAACTCGATTTGAAGGACCTCCTTCAAGATTATCTCTCGAGGGGTGTTCAAAGGAGTATACTCAGAATACTTGGGCCTATACCGCTCACTCTTGGAGGAATCCCGGGGTTAGTTGGAGTTCTGATTCTTTTTTTGGTGAACTGATTCACCTTTTTTTTGGATCTCTTTAGCCCTGGTAATTTCCTCCAGTTCAACATATTTGTCTGCCCTCAAGTAGAATTCATCTAAATTGGCCAGCTTCTTTTTGGCAAGTGACTGGAAGAAATTTAAATAAGTCCAGAGACCGTTCCTAGCGTAATGGAGGGCTATCCTGTCATCAAGGCTCTCTATACCCACACAAGCATGACTGAACCTCTTAATGTACTTGCGCAAAGATTCACTACTTCCTTGGCAGATTCCAGAAAGAGAATCAGTCGACTTCAGTCGTTCCTTAGCAGTAGTATAGTGTAGCAAGAAACATTGTGTGAGATCTTCCCATCCTGTAATTTTCATTCGTAAAGTAACGAACTAGCGGAGAGCATCCTTCTTCAAAAAGAGAGGGAAAACACGGCACAACAATTCTGGGGTGTACCCGTAAAGCTGCATGGATTAAGTATAGGCATCCAAATGCTCCTGTGGATCCATGGTCCCATCATAAGGCTCCAAATTGCTTGGGGGTTTGAAGTTTCTTGGGACCCTGTACACCATTAGAGCGTCTGAGAATTGCTGCTGGCAGCCGGGGACTGGGTCATTGTTTCTAATGATCCCGGCGCCGGCATGCTAGACTTCTCTGTTGTTATTAATCGTGATTCACTTTCTGCCCTCATTGTCAGCACGCACAGATCTTTCTAAATTTTTTAAGCGACGATGTTGTTCTTCCAATTGACACCATTAGTTGTCTATCAACGCAGTCTGTTGACGTAGTAGTTCTCGAAGATCGTTCCTCGCCATTGCGGATTGCGAGTTGTCTTCATAATGAGACACATAGTCAGCATCCACATTTGAAATTCCTAGGCAGGCATGTGCTGGGATCCTCGTTCCTTGATTCGCGTTATTCTCTCCACCAGCAGGGGAAAAGATAAGTCTATCCCGGACAGAGACCCTATGCGAGGGGACTGGGTTTTCAGCTGATGCTGAGGTTTCGTGCCCCTCGTTGAGTGTCTCTACCAAGACAGGCCTGCTTCTAGCGGTGGAGGTTTCTGGTGGTGCAACAAAAAGAGGATCGGGTTGAGCTGCTGGGCCTTGTCCGTGGGCAGGGGCAGCATGTGCAGCACTTCCTCTTTTTTTGGTTTTGCCTTGTGCTCACCATGGTTGATGTGGGAGTGGTAGTTTATTAGTTTTCCACAGACAGCGCCAATGTTCTGAAGTGGATTCAGAGGGATACCTGTGAGAGGTATGATGTGGTGGTTTCCTCCTTGCGCAGCCGCACTCGAGCATATTGAACTGGTGGGGGTGGTACCTGCAAAAGGACTCCAACGCCCAAGTCAGGCCATGCATTAGTAGTGTTTATGTTGTAAGATCATAGTTACCTCATTAGGTTGATTTAGCCTGGTCTTTATGGAGCATGATTGGAATCATGATATTAAGTGCAGGTATTATTGGGATGTGGATGGTATGGTTATTTATTATGAGGGGAGGTTACAGAGCCTTTAATCTCGTAAGATCCTGATTTGAAGTTATAAAAGTCTGCGTTGATTTAGGGATCCTCACCATATAGTCCAATGTCGTAATCTGGAGTCTTACAGACCTTTCCGGGGTATTAATGGAGGAGTCTGATGGAGCGTGCACCGGGTTGATTCTTTCGAATAGGATCCCGGATCATGGTCCAGAATAGAAAGAAATCCAAAACCATGAAAGCAGGTTTTGCATCATAAAATACAAGTTCACAGAGTTTGTACCATAGCACATTAATATCTATCACAATTAGCAAGTAGTATTTATTTATTTATTGCTGAAATGTTAATCTTAATAATTTTATATTGTTTCCTTGAACACAAATTATTGAAGAGGGGAAAAGTGCATTTCTATTTGGCCAATCCTTTTTTCAACCTCATATATGCAAGAACAATAATGAAAATCAACTCTTTACTAAAGAGTAGAGATCAAGTGGCAAGTGAGTTATAGTAAGACATACTAACAAAATGTTGTCTAGAGTCAAATCTTTGATTGGCATTGTTAGAGGTAGAAATAGGTTAAGCCCCTGAGATGATCTGTGTAACATCCCGAAAATTCATTATTTTGTTAAAAACGATCATTTTATAATATTTGCAATTTTTAAGAATTTTTGTGGAATTTTCTGGAGATGATGAATATTTTAATATATTCTTCGTTTTATGTGTGTGTTGAGTGGAGTAGGAGAATAAAATATTTTCCCGAGGTAGGTAAACCTTGGACTGTCAACGTGTCAACGGGGGATCTTACTAAACCCGAGTCCAGGGCACGTTTACGAGGTCTACATTTTGAGGTTTTATCTGCTAGTGTAATAAATCATCCGTCGAGGTATTTAATCAAGGAGACAAGCTTACTATGCACTTCGTAGAGAAGCGTGCGAAGCTTCTCAAGGAAGCTTCTTTGAATCATTTTTTTAATATTCTCTCTCCTCCCATTTTTGTGTCTTTGCACATTTGAATTAAGGGACTTAATTCATTCTTCAATCCCCACATTTTCCTCCTCCGTACGTAGCACTCATCTTTCTTTCTTTCCATTTCTCCTTCCAGCAGCACCATCCACCCACCTTCATATTTTCATCCTCCAATACCGTCACACTCCAGCACCATTCCGTGTTTGGAGAAACACCATAACTGAGGGGAATCATCTTCAAAGCTCTACGTTTTCTTCATCTTCTTTTCCTCCACGGTTGAAGCTTAAAGGTTGGAACTTTAAGGTAAAGTCCTTAGCTTTTTCTCATCTCTCCTCATTTTCGTAACCCACTGTCATTTTGATGACCATGGGTATCCATTTCAACACTTGATTCTGATTTTGGTGAGCTTGAATATTCAAGGATTTCGGGAGCCGAAAATATAATTTCGACCAAAAGGAGTGACCTTTCTTTGTGCTTCTCTAAGGTAAGAGGAAGACACTCCTCCTCAACCTCTCTTAGCATTTAGGAACGTCTGTGATTTTGTTGAGGGTCTTTTCGCTTTTGTATGTTGTTTGTATGGTATATGTGTTATTTGATTGTTTGAGTTTGAATGTACATATATATATATATATATATAACTCGGATGTCTTGGAATGTGTAATATTGAAGGGAATGAGTTCCAATTTGTTCTCGGATAGTTACGATGTTGAGCCCTGAATGTGGAAACTTCATGTGGAAATTAGTAATAGTATGAAATCTGGCCAAACTCGTCGAATACAATAACCTGATCTTTTGGTGATATGTCAAAATCCGTCGAATGAAGATTTCTGACCATTTCGTCGAATGATAAAACCTGTCGAACGTGATAACCCAAAACCTGTCGAACGTGATAGCCCAAAACCTGTCGAACGTGATAACCCAAAGCCTGTCGAACGTGATAACCCAAAACCTGTCGAACGTGATAACCCAAAACCTGTCAAACGTGATAACCTAAAACCTGTCGAACGTGATAACCTAATTACTTAATAAAATGTTAAAATCCGTCGAGTTTGGATCTTCGACCACTAAACACAATGTCAATATCCGTCGAGTATGAACCTCGATCATGCCCGTCGAGATTGATCTTCCGACCAAAAACCCGTCGAATAGAGTCCCTGGACACTTACAAGAAAATGCCCCAAAGTCAATAATCGTCGAAATTGAGAGACAATGCCTGTCGAGTAGATGAATTTCTCCGAACCGTCGAAATTGGAGATTTCGACCAGTGTTCGTCGGTTCGACACTTGGGAGATTTTCTCCAACGTCGACACCTATACCCGTCGAATTGAGGCTTTTGCTGACCACCTGGGGGGTTCGACAGTTTTGATCTTCGTCCGACAGAACCCCCATCCGACAGCAAATTATTTCTTCGTCCGACAGAACCCCCATCCGACAGAAAAATGTTTTCCCCATTCTTTCCTCCTCCTGTTACATTATTTTTCGTCGAATAGCAACTTCAATTATTCATAAAACGTAGTCTCTGTCGAATTCAAATGTATACCTATCACCCAACACCTAGTAATTGAAATCTGTGACTCAATTTGTGATTCCGACCGTGTAGTTTCCTGGACCTAAAACCTTGGGACTAATAGAGAAATATTGATCATAAATAAATGGGATGACTAGGAATTACTTAGGGATGCATAAACAGGGAAGAACCTGAGAGTGTGAGATTTTGAGATCTTAAAATAACCTTCTAAGGGAATATGAATAAATTACCTAAGAGGACTTAAGTTAACTAAGAGAATTCCTTTAGAGACAAACCTCGTAAGTAAAGCTAAACCTAAGCAAGAATTCATAATACGTTTTGAAAAGGTATTGATCCATTTAATGACAATATTATGCTATCGTGGGTCCATGTGAGAGACCATTGATTTCGGTATTAATTCTTACTTTGGCAAATTGTGACATATGATGGAATAGTATGTAATAATGATCATACATGATTATGCATAGAGTCGTATGCATTGTGATTTGTCCGTTGGATTTGTCGAAGTGCCTAGTTGCCTAGGAGTTGAACACACCTTAGTGCGGGTGCGAATAGACAAGTGGGGTCCCGTAGTTGGCCTTGAGGGCGTTGGGGCGCGGGTGTTTCACAAAGGGCGGTGGTAGCCCCTCTCGGGACCGTGAGACAAACCGATGCAAACGCACCAACGATCCGACCGGGTCCTATATCGAGATCTTGTGAGAATGTTGTATAAAGCCTTGTTGCGCAAAATGACCGATTATTTTAGGAAAGCACTTGTTTTTATGGTGACGAGATACGGCATGTCTCCCCGATCATTCTCTCCGAATGTTTTGTGTCTAGCTCCATGGAGTAGGATCTTGGTTATTGAGGGCTCATGTGTATAGAGTCCGTGCATTATTTGCATCTATCATTATTATGGTCTGGCATTGATATATTGTTGATATACCTATGACCGCTGGAATCATTTACTTGATCATAACCGCTCTTGAATGTCTATTACTATTACCGTTGTTGTAAATGCTATGTGGGCGCTTTGCGCCGTTTGGTTTCTTGATGCTATAATTGGTAATGACGGAAGGATGTCTTACCTCTTTTCCTTTGTCTCTCCATTTCTGTTTATCCGTACATTGCGTCTCATCGAAGACAACCGTGAGGAACCGTAAGCTCCCAACTTTTTTGGCCTTATCTTGACCGAGCAACCACGAAGACTATGGAGCCCCGTACACACGTATTTTTGGGAGATGTACGTCCGACATTCTTAGGAGGGCCGAGTGCTTTGGTATATTAACTACGCTTCAACGCCGTGTCTACACGGGAGATGTCTCGATATCACTAGCCCGGAGACGCCACGAACCACTGTCTTCACCCGCCGCATTAGCCTACGTTTGGAGTTTCAAACCGATACGTGAGATGTGGGATCGTTACTTCACTCCGAGAGAGGACTCTTTTCGTTCTACGCCTCGAGCCCCGTCCCGTGTCTCTGCTATTCCTATGGTGATTTCTCTCGATGATGAGGAAGATCCCGAGGAAGATCCCAAGGAAGTCCCCGAGGACGACCCCGAAGAGGACCCCGAAGAGGATCCCGACACGATTCCTCCTCACTTGAGGGATTGATGTTACTCGTAGCTACCGAAGGCTACCAAGTATTTTATTTTGGGGGCCCGATGTTTTGTTTGTAGTAAATTCGATACCGTGGGGATGTGTATGTAATATTTTAAAGGTATAGCTTTGCTTTTGATGTACCAGGCTTGTAACTAAATGCTTTGATAAACTTATATATATATATATGATGATGAGATGTTAATTTCTATGCATATTTTACTTCTAGATTTGATCTTTTATTCCATTGATGTCTCGTCAACATGGTTACTAATTATAATTAAAAAGGAAAAAATAAAAAGTATATATATAACCTAACCGCCAATTAAAATACCCAACTATAATCTAGTGAATATACGCGTCTTATTAAAACGAACCGGGTCTCAACTCACCTAACTTTATTTCCGCATTGTAATTGACCATGTGGCGTTCCCTTGGAAGAGGGGCGCTACAATCTGGTCTGCCTTAAGTTTGACCTATTTATTAAGTTGGACTAAGACTTTTTTAGAAACTTGTTTAACTAAAAAAGTCAAGTTCAAGTTATCCAAAAGACTTTGTAAACTTGACGAATTGACATGTTTAAATATATATATATATATATATATAATATTATTATAATTTTTAAAATTATTAATATATTATAATTTATAACTGTAGTACTTTATATTTTAGTTTAATTTTAATATTTTAATACTAACACAATAACACTAAACTAAAAGAACCATAACTCTTTTTCCCAATAAGCAGGCACCAGAATAAGAAATTTGGGAATTAGCAACGGAAGCATCCCTCGCTAATCCCTCGCAACGGATTAGCGAGGGATACATCCATCGATTTTTTTATCTCTAATTCGTTGCTAAGTACGAGAATTTTTCTCGCTAATCCGTCGCTAACCCTTCACAAATTTTTTTAAAAAATGGTGCATGTTTCCCTTACAATTCAGCGAGAAAAATTCTGTCGCTATTCTGTTGCTATAGTTTGGAAATCCGTATCGATTTTGGATGTATATCCATCGCTATTCCCTGGTAAATCCCTCACTATTTGCCCTTGTTATTCCCTCGCAAATCCCTCGCTATTCCCTCGTAAATTTCTTTATTATGATTCCCTCGCCATTCCTTTGCTAATCTCTTGCAAATTAGTTTAATTTTTTATAAAAAAAACTTAATATCCAAAATACACTTGTATCTCAATCAAGACAAAAATTTAGCAAATAAATTAACGAAAAGCTACAAAATTATTATACAAATAATTCAAAATAAGGCTACTAATGATTCAAAGTTATATAAATAGTTCAAAGTTTTACAAATAGTCCATAAAATGTCATACAAAACAAGAATAAAAAGAACGAAAAGGAGACAAAGGACACAACACATGCTAGTATGACAACAAAGCAAAATCCCAAACATAAGGACACCATAAAACATAAAGACAGAAATAGTACTATATAAATGTTTACAAGTATGGAAAATCAACCAATAAGTTGATTCACGACACTGACAAATTATTGATGTAATTCTACTGACCCATACTACATGGGGCTTCTTAGATGTAGATGGATCATCATTCTCCAATTCAACATAACTTCTTTACTTCGGTTAAACCTTGCCTTATCAAGAAGCTCACCACAAAGATCCTGCAATGTTTAAAAGTTTCCCTGCTCTGCTCTTGTTCAAGTACTTCCATTCCAACAAGGAAATTGACAGATAAGGAATGTAACTTCCATGTCAATGATACATGCTGAATAGGAGAAGGAATGTCAGTGCCTTAAAAATTAGACATTACTTCAACAACTAAAAACCCTTGCTGAAAGGAAGAATATTAGAAGGTTTTGCACTGTACTTCCAAAAACCCCTGTGAAGGAATCCAAGATCAATATCTGGTCTGCTCCTAAAAATAAGAGTTATGCAACTATCTTTGTCACAAGTTGCTATCTTCCAGAAGTAAAAAAATAACACATGAATCTAATTTGAAACATAGAATAATAGTATAAGATTAAAGATAATAAATATAGATGAGCAATGCTGTTACCTCAGAGATATCGAAGTAGTTCTCATTCACATCACAACTCAATACACAATGAACAACCTTTGCACAGGCCAGAATTATAGAATTGTGGTTATCATCAAGACATATCCTAAGAAAAATCAAAAAGTATACTTCTGTCACAAGAGGCCCAGACAATGGGAAAAATAATTATAAGCCAATATGATTTGAAAGATATGAAGTATTCATCAAGTAGCTATTAATCACAAGCTAGCCAAAATAGCATATGGATCACAATATAATACCATCTATTGGCAAAATCTAAAAATAAATGATAAGATGGATATTTACTTATTTGGGATAACATCTTTTTGCATTTATAATTTATGATAAAAGACATTTATAGTTTCACCAACATGTCTCCTTATTTAACTACAAGAGAACAAAATGTACATGAGTCAAGTAAACAATATAGATTCTCACTCTTCCAATTAAATTTTATACACTAGTAGCTTATGCGAATTATGAGTTGTAAACCCAAGTGCAAGTTGTTTCAAGTAATAAATTTTCGGGAGTCCAAGGTCGATCCATAGTGAATTGATGAAGAAAAATTCTTTGAGGTAAGGAAAAGATTTGTCACAACAATAAAGGTGATAAAAGTTGTTCACAAATGAAAAAAGATTTGCTTGGGCTAGAAGATCCACTCTTGGTAATAAATTAAATACAGGATTATTTCTTTTTATAACTCAATTGAAATCCATACATAACAGAGATTCTAATCGAAAAATACAACATTTAAAGTTCAATTAAGATTATATATGTAATTATATTATAGTTCCTTAAATTATTCATTAACGCCAACACTTGTAAATGAGCTTAAGCATTCATTGTGTCAACTTCTTGTCTACAATGAATCAAGATCTCCCTCCACTTGACAAGGAGGGTTTCTAAATTGATTGGAAATAAAATACAACACATATAATGACCACTTGATAATACATCATTCAAGCACAAGAAAGAAATTAATCTAACCTTAATTTATTACCAAAAGCGTTACCCTTTCACCCAAACAAAATGAAAATTAGTTACTCATGAACAAGAAGAAAGAAAGAGAGAAGAAGAAGGAGATGAACATAACTTCTATTTATAATAAAAGAAAACTACCACAAGAGAAACAAATAACACAATTATATGATCTTGATCTCTAAGCCAAGATGCCTAAAATGAGCAGCCAATGCTCCCTTTTATAGAGCTTGAGGGAAACAAAATAACAATGGAGTTGTTTGATAATGAGTCGAAAATGCCAAGGGAGTTGTTTGATAATTGTGAATGAGTGAAAATTTATTTTGATACTTGTCTCCTAAATGATTCGGTGTTGAACTCATGGCTGCCTTTAGAATATGGAAAAATGGTCTTCATGAGAGTTGTAGGCTTTTGTCTTAGCTTTCTAATGCCACTGGTGTTAGCCCAATATCACTCCTATAGCTCATGATATTTGCACATTGTTCAGGCCTAGCTATATCTCTTCTATTCTGATTTCCAAGCCCAATCTGACTTCCAAGCTATCCAAACTAACTCTTGTGTTCTTCATGAAAGTTGTAGATTTGGATCTTAACTTTCCAATGCACTGGTTTCACCCCAATATCACTCCTATAGGTCAAGATATAGGCTGATGAGTGCACAGAGGTTAAGCTATCAGGATCAGCACTCTGGATCTTGCTTCAACTCCAATTTAAATTATCCAAACGTATGATTTGGCTCTTGAAGTCTTCATGAAAGTTGTAGAAAATTATCTTAACTTTCCTATAAGACTAGAATCATATCAACCATATGTTTGTAACTCAAATTATAGTTAGTTTACTGAACGCTACTAAATAAACAAATTAAAGTCAATTCAAACAATAATTCCTTTAATGATTTAATTAAGCTCAATATCATAAAATGTAACAAAACTTGCCTAATTAAGCCTAATTGAACCTTAAGAAGTCCAGTGAAAGAGTTATAAAATGAATAAAATATATTACTATTAAATTCCCCCACACTTAACTTTTGCATTCCCAGGTAAAACACATAAGACCAAAGTTAGGGAACAAAGAAAAACAACACAAATTCAAAAGCTAAAAATTATAAAAGACTCAATTTCCAATAATATTCGAGAATGCAAAAGTTGATAAGCAAGAAAAGCAGCCAAAGATTCAAGGGGTCAAAACATTTATGAGATAACGTTTCTTTACATCTCAAACCAACAAGCAAGGAAACTTAAATTGAAAAGCATGAGTCAAGAGTGATAGATCCTCACAAGTTTCATTCTCAATCCCTCAAGTGTTTAAAAGGTAGGTATTTGACTCAATTCAACCCATGAAAAATTACACCACTATAAGCTTGCTTATCTTCTACTTCTCCACTACTCAAAACATATGCACACACAAATCAAGAGGACTTTATTCAAGATTGTAATGGGGTCAAGGTAAAAGAAGGGGTAAATATGGATATGAGAAGTTAAATATCAAAGAGAATAAAAGAGCATTAGGGTTGAGTTAAAATAATATACATGAAAAGTTTATCCCAACATAATGCAAATTCCCTTTACATATTCTTTTCGCTTCCCCTTTCTACCTTGTTGACCTTTCTTTACACTTTGTTTTTTTTTTTAGGAGATGGCTACTCTTTCCTTTTTCATCAACTGTTTTGCATATACACTCCTACACTTGTTCAAGAACTCATCCAATGTCAATGCTCTCTTATTCCCTAAGGTTAGGTAAGAACATTTTTTTTTTTAGGCATGTAATGAGCTAAAAACAAGGAATGGTTGAATAAGCCCAAATGGGTTAAGCAAGGGAAAATATACAAGGTTAACTATTTGGTTAAAGTAGTTATTTCAAGAAAAATGCCTTATCATGTTTATGCATGCATGTAAAAATATAGCCTCAAATAGAGTCAAAACAAGTTCTAGAGTAATAATTCCATGAGTGAAAATCATACAAGAAAGAAAAGAATGATGCAAATGTTCAATCATTCATCAATAGGCTCAAAATCTCACAAGACATATTTCTATCATTCTCAATCCACTAATTCAACATCCATAACTAAGCATGTGATTTTTAAGAAAGAAGACAATTTATTCAATCATGCTATGTTCCCTGAATTTGAATTACTATTTCTACACAAAATAGTTATCTACCTAATTACTCTTTACTCTGCCACCAATTCAGATGCATCTCAAGAGTAAATTTACCTCAAGGGCATAATTTACTCTTTACTTTGTCATCCTTAATTAGTTTTGTTGTTAGTAAACATATCAATAAGCATACTTCCTTAAATTTTTTTTTCAACTATCCTTCCCCCCAACCAGATCACAACATTGTCTTCAATGTCAAAACATAAGTAGGTAAATGATAGAAGATATTACCTATAACATCCTAATAACAGTATCTCAGTATATATATCACACAAAGAGATACTTAACATTACAATGTCACTACATACTTATTAATCATATACTACATCCATAATGTTTGTTAGAAACACTATAGAGGGCCATATGAAATGCGGAACTACAATATTTATACCATAATGCATCAAGTACATATATATCATTAGCCTTAGCAAAGGCTTGAAGTAATACATAAGTCTATACATTTCAAATGGAATACTATTAAGTACAATAATTTGAAAACATAATACATAATTTAATCTAATCTTTAGCCTCTTTCTTCTTCTTACCCTTGGAAGAAGATTCACCTGGAATTATATGATACACAGTGGGGTGAGAAACTACAATCTCAGTATGAGTAATCCAAACTAGCATACAAACATAATAAACATAATATTTACACATGCTAAGTAAGATATGTTTAAAGCATCTATAAGGTCTAACTATAGCAATTAGATAAACTAAGTTAACATACATTTCATACATACATACTTAGTCCAACTTAGAACCAAGATGTTAAACTTAGGAATTACTAGTTTCATGTGTTATATTGTCGTAAGTAGAGGTATCTCCTTACACTACACATATCCTGGCATATGAGAAGTTCAGTCTAAATCCTGATTTCGAAGAATCTTATGGACCCTTACTTATCTCTTCTGGCCTTGGCACTATCGAATTATCAGGGTTATGTCCTTCCTCCATTGAGTCTATCAGAAACCCTTTCGATTTCTCTTAGCCTTCATGAATGCTGTCAAAGGATATTCACAAAAATAACACTACCAATTATCCTTATCATATTTATATCTAAACACTAACTCATCACTCATTACTCTCAAGTGACATACCTTACCACAAAAGTGGCCTATGGTGCTAGATACTTACCTAAGGTAAACTATAACTCTTGAATGCTCAAAGGTTTAAACATTCTCATGCTTGTTAGGTGATAGTTGCTCTCTTGAAAATATCCCTATTTATGCCTTAACACTCCTTAGAAACCATACATAAAAGATTTCAACTAGTCAAGGACTTCAAAACATAAAAACAACTCTTCGTTGAATTCTATAGTAGGCGCCTAAGCACTTTTTTCTTGAGTGTTTGGGTGCTCACTAGGCAGAGAACAATTGTGTGTTGTCTCTCGTCGTGCACCTAGGCGCTATGGACTGAGGGTCTAAGTGCTCTGCGCTCTAATGCACATAAAACTTCTTGGATAATGAGCATCTGAGCGCTTGAGAACTCTGTGCCCTGCTATGCAAACTTTTATCCCTATTACAGGAGCATCTAAGAGCTCGGTGTAGGGCTTCTAGGCACTCTTTGTATGACAGCAAATCTACACAATGTTGCAGAGTTGTGCCACTGTTCCATTGGAACTATTCTTGGATTTTGGTCATCCCGAATCAGTTTCTAAGTGATTCTAAGAATCTAATTAGTTCTTAAACACATAGAAATCATCAATCACAAACTTAAACCTTTTGATTTGGATTAAAACACCAAAATCACCTATAGGGTGACCTAACCTTTCTTTTGTGAATCTAAGACCCAAATGAGACATTCAGAGCCTCTAACTTCAATTTATGCTATGAACAAGTCATAAATGATCAAAGAAACTCAATCATACAATTAAAGCTCATCAAACACCTCAAGAACACAAAATATCCTATTAAGCACCAAAGTGCATCAATGGTGAAAAAGGTGAAAAGAAGTGAAGATTAACTTAAAAACCCTACCTTTGGAGTTGTTTTGATGAATCAAACTTGGTTGGATCCTCAAGCCTTGGCTTTACCATTGGCTTTCCTCTTTCTCTCTTCCTCTTACTTAGTCTTTCTTGTTAGGAATCACGGACACATCACATAGTGAAAAACAGAATTACCACCAAGGATCCATCCAAAAAAGCTATAATATGAGTTTTAAAAAAGTTTACCTCTTGAAGCGTGATCAAAGGAAGTGACTTGAATCACCAACACCATAACAGTGACGATGTCTCTGCGGTATCCACACGAACAGACTCACAAATAGGCTCATGAATGTCCAACATTCACAAAAAAGAGCCTCACATCTCTCACACAGTGCTAGCTGGGAAGAGAATAGAAGAAACCTGTCACTTTCTCACTCACTTTTCTGTAGGTGCGGCTAGGGTTTTGTAATGCATGTTATAGCAGCCCCCGTAACAGTATTATTTATAATAGTGACTGCCTTAAGTGAGTATGAGCAGTAGCAAGGTAAGCTGTGTAACCCTAGACCCAGCTGCTATGAGTCTGGCCCACATTTGAATCCGAGTCCAACTTGGATCTATTGCTCTAATTTTAGTCTGCTCTATGTGTGACCCTGTAGGTTCTCATTATGTTAGTAGTAATATTAAAATCTCATTTTAATATTGTTGGTGTATGCCCTAGAGGCTAATACATTTTCTGTATTTACATATATTCTATTATGCTATTTTATATATGAGACATTTCATTTATTGTATTCTTTTTTGATAAACATAATAAAGTCCTTAGAATAGTAAGTTTGATGCCATAGGACATCAAGTGGATGACTTGATCGTGAGATCCTTTTGGTTACAACACTATTCTTAAATGTCCCTAGTCAAGTATTATTATTAATTAGGACAATAATAATACATTAAGACTAGTATGTGCAGAGACTGATGACCACATCTCACGGGTCATGGATATGAGATATCAAGTCTTCACATGGGTACATATTAGACGTAATGATGTACTGGACTGACCCACCATGAGAACGCTACATGGATCGTTACGTGAGTGTCATAAGCGATTCTCATAGTGACAATGGTGTTTGTGGTCCTTTGACCTGAAATCACTACGATTCCTACATGAGGAGTTGTGTGTTTTAATGCCATCAAACGTCATCTGTAACAAGGTGATTATAAAGTTAGTTATTGGACATACCGCAAATCATGTAGAGGGATGTGAGTGATCTAGATAGGATTTGTCACTCCTACATAACAGGAGTGATATCTTCGGGCCCCCTGATTGAGTGAGACTGTGAAATGCATGGCCATGCTCAAATGAGTCAATATGAGATATTGATCTCATTTGTTGTTACAAAGTCTGCTCGAGTATCAGGAAACGAATGGTTGGACTATACAAGGGTGACGCATTCCATGCCTTGTGTTCAATCTAGATATCTTGACAAAGGCACTAAACGACACGAAAACATTGGTCACGAAAAGATTATGTCAAATCACTGACATTCTTATTACTTGAGTAGCAGTAATGTGTTGCTAGATACCGCTCACTGCTTGTAATATTAAAATGGGATTTTAATATTATTGCCAACGTAATAAGAACCTGCAGGGTCACACACATAGAGCAGACTAAAATTGGAGCAATGGATCCAAGTTGGACTCAGATTCAAATATGGGTCAGACTCATAACAGATGGGTCTAGGGTTGCACAGCTTACCTTGCTGCTGCTCACACTCACTTTAGGCAATCACTATTATAAATAGTACTGCTAAGGGGGCTGCTAAAGGACATAATTCTGAACCCTGGCCGCACCTACAGAAAAGTGAGTGAGTGAGCGATAGGTTTCTTCTCTTCTCTTCGCAGCTAGCACTGTGTGAAAGACGTAAGGCTCCTCTTTGCGAACGTTGGACGTTCGTGAGTCTGTTAGTGTGGATACCGCAGAGACATCATTTCTATTACAGTGTTAGTGATTCACGCTTCAAGAGGTAAATCATTTAAAACTCAGATTATGACTTTTTCGCATGGATCCTCGGTGGGAATCCCTATTTTCCGCTACGTGTTGTATCCGCAAAATTCCCAACAGTGGTATCAGAGAGTCTTGCGAAACCATGATTCGGTTTTTTGTTTTCGTTTACATGAGATAACATGTTTTCTGTTCTTGTTTTGACAAAAGATATGATCTTTAATATGTTATTTCTGAAAACCGTATGAAACCCTTTGCGAAAACATATTCTGTTTCTTATATTGTATGCAAAACCGTGATATTGTTTTCAAAACTTCATGAAGATGTTCATATGTTCTGTGAAAACCGTTTTGTATTAAGATATATGTTTTTGTGAAGCTTTCTGGTATGTATGTGATACAAACAGCATTATGGAATCCTTATTCTCAATGCGGGGCGCAAGGGTTTAGGAAACCTTGTTCTTGGCTTGCGGCGGCAGGGGTTATGGAATCCTTGTTTCTGCACAAGAGGCGCAGCGCAAGGGGTTTTGGAAACCCTATTCTTATTTTGTGGTAGCAGCATCAAGTGTTGATGTCAAGCCGCCAACGAGGCGCCTGAGGTTCAAGTGTTGAACGACAGCGCAAGGGTTCCCTGCGGCACCTGAAGTGTTCATGTTGTTCGGGCTTAGGGTTTCACGCGACACATGCTATACCAAGTGAGGCGCAAGAGATTCAGCTCTTGTTTTTGGTCCCTGAGGTTCAAGTGTTGAACGACGGCGCAAGGGTTTCGCGCGGAACCCCTGTGCTGCCTCTGCGTAGTGTGTTATTCGAAAGCGCAATATTTTCTATCCTTTTATAACTCACAAAAAATAATTATGTATTATTGTTATGAGTTTATATGTTCTTTGTGATGCATGGTGCATGGTTATGGCCTTAATCCTCTCTTTATGCCTTTTGGTTTTAATAAATACGACCTGCGTGTCGTGCCTTTCTCTCTACATTTTGATTGTGCATTCTCTTCTCACCTAACTCCCCTCGAATGTAAAAGAGGTTTCTATATAATATAATTATGATGTGGAGACAAGAAGGCAGCATCAAGTGAGGACGTTGGTGGGAGATGCTTGATGAAGCTGGCTTAGTTAATACTACTCTCTTAGGGGCCATAACCATGTCACTTTTATTATATGCCTTTTATGTATGAGATGCATGGATATTGTTTATGGTATGATAAACAGTTTAATAAATGGTGAGATCTAATAATAATAATAAAAATTCCCTCAAAGCAAATATTAAGTCATTATGTGATGCCTTCCAATGTGTGGCATTCATCAAGACTAGTATCGATCAAGTGCAGGTCTGCCAAAGCAGGATGCCTTTATCTATATTAGCAAAACGCGATAGGATAAAGGTAATATCCAACTGCCAACCATTGGGTCTGACTTAACTAGGCCATTTCAATAGGATTGAAGGCTGAGGGGCATGAAGTTGGGCTTTGGTCCATTAGATGGACTTGAATAAGTGTTATTCACCCAACTATCCAAGAGTTACATGTGATGTAATTGGAAAGTGTTTCCTACCTAAATAACTGAATTTTGGGTGATCAGCCAAAGCTGACTCAAAACTAGGTGAAATATGGATCTTGGCCTACTAGGAAATCTTACGATAGGATTTTTCGAGTCAATGCTGAGGGTCATTGACTTGAATAAAATAGTGGGAGGCATATTTAATTAAAAGACCTCATTAAATATGTTTATGGCAATATACTTATATTTTACATATTTCTGTTAATAGATTACCATGGCAACAAACACATCGGGTACTTTATCATTACGATCCGTCCTTGAGAAGGACAAGTTGTCTAGAACGAATTTTCTAGACTGGTACAGGAATTTGAGGATTATCCTCAAGCAAGAGAAAAAGTCTGTATGTTTTGGAAAAGACTATTCTTGAGCCACTCTTTGCTAAATCCCCTAGAACTGAAAGAGATGCTTATAAGAAGCATCAAGATGATGCCTTGGACATTGGATGTCTAATGCTGGCCACCATGAACTCTGAGCTCCAAAAGCAACATGAGAACATGGATGCATACGATATGATCGTACACCTTAAGAAGCTCTATCAAGAGCGAGGCCGAGCATGAGAGATTTGAGGTCTCTAAAGCACTTTTTTCAAAGGCAAGCCGGTAGAAGGAAGCCCTATTGGTGCTCATGTACTCAAGATGATTGGGTACATTGAAAACCTAGGAGACTCGGTTTTCCTTTGGGCCAAGAGTTGGCCACCGACTTAGTCCTACAATCGTTGCTCGAAAAGTTTCGATCAATTTGTCATGAACTACAATATGAATGAGATTGACAAATCACTACCAGAGTGCTAGGCATGTTGAGAGCTCGCCGAGCGAGAACATTAACAAAGGCAAAGGGAAGGCCATAATGATGGTCCAAAAGAATAAGGGCAAGAAACAAGAGAAAAAGCCCAAGGACAACTGGAAGGGCAAGGGCAAGGATAAGTCCAAGCCTAGCACTTCTGGCTTGAAACCAGTGGGTGGAGTGGCTAAGGAAGGTACATGCTTCCATTGTGGTCAGACCGGACATTGGAAGAGGAACTGTGCCAAGTTCCTAGAGGAGCTCAAAAAGAAGAAGGGAAGTGAGACTTCCACTTCAGGTATTTTTGTTATTGAAGTCAATTTATCTACTTTTGCATCATGGGTATTAGATACTGGATATGGATCTCACATTTGTGTAAATGTGCAGGATCTAAAGAGCAGTAGACCATTGACGAAGGGCGAAGTCGACCTACGAGTTGGAAATGGAGCAAAGGTTGCTGCATTAGCTGTAAGGACTTATTTATTATCTTTGCACACTGGGCTTGTAATAGAGTTAGAGAACTGCTATTTTGTGTCTGCTATTAGTAGGAATATCATTTCTGTTTCTTGTTTGGACAAGAAAGGTTTTTCTTTTATAATAAAGGACAAGTGTTGTTCTATTTATATGAATGATATTTTTTATGGTAGTGCACAATTGAGTAATGGACTTTATGTACTTGATCTCGAAACGCCCGTCTATAACATAAATACAAAGAGATTTAAATCAAATGATCTGAACCCAACTTTTCTCTGGCATTGTCGTTTAAGTCATATAAATGAGAAACGCATCTCCAAACTCCATAAAGATGGATTCTTGGACTCGTTTGATTTCGAATCATATGAGACATGTGAATCTTGTTTATTGGGGAAGATGACAAAGGCCCCATTCACTGGACCAGGTGAAAGGGCTAGTGATCTTTTAGGCCTTATACATAGTGATGTATATGGGCCACTAAACACACTCGCTAGGGGCGGTTTTCAATACTTCATTACATTTACTGATGATTTCAGTAGATATGGATTTGTATATCTTATGAAGCACAAATCAGAATCCTTTGAAAAGTTCAAAGAGTTCAAGAATGAAGTACAAAACCAACTTGGCAAGAGTATTAAAATCCTTTGATCAGATCGAGGAGGAGAATACTTAAGCTAACAGTTTGATGATCATCTGAAAGAGTGTGGGATAATATCTCAACTCACTCCACCAGGAACACCACAATGGAATGGTGTCTCTAAAAGGAGGAATCGGACCTTGTTGGACATGGTCCGATCCATGATGAGTCATGCAAACATTCTAGGCTCCTTCTGGGGACATGCTCTGTTAACAGCAGCTTTCACACTTAACCGTGTTCCATCTAAGACGGTTCAAAAGACACCATATGAGATATAGACTGGGAGACGGCCCAGTATGTCTTTCTTGAAGATTTGGGGCTGCGAAGCTTACGTGAAACGTCAAGTTTCTGATAAGCTTGGACCTAAATCAAATAAATGCTTCTTTGTGGGGTATCCAAAGGAAACCAAGGGAAACTTTTTCTATAATCCTACCGAGGGCAAAGTGTTTGTCGCACGGACAACTGTGTTTCTAGAAAGGGAGTTTATCTCCAAAAGAACCAATGGGAGAAAAATAGAACTTGAAGAAGTTCAAGTTTCACAAAGCAACAATGAACCAATGGTGGAAATAGAGCAGCCTCCACAAAATGTTGTGGAACAGCAACCTGCTCTAGTAGCACAAGACCTGCGTAGGTCTAACAGGACACGTCATCAACCAGAGAGATATGGATTTCTCATGGCCCAACAAGGTGACGTATTGCTCATGGATCAAGATGAGCCTGTGACTTACCAGGAAGCCATTATTGCCCAGATCCGAGAAATGGCTTGAGGCCATGAGATCTCGAAATGGATTCCATGTATGCCAACCAGGTATGGACCTTGGTTGACCCCCCTGAAGGGTAAAACCCATTAGGTGCAAGTGGGTTTTCAAGAAGAAAACCGACATGGATGGTAATGTGCATACCTTTAAGGCGCAATTGGTGGCTAAAGGTTTCAAACAAATTCATGGTGTAGACTATGATGAGACTTTTTCCCTGGGTTGCGATGCTTAAATCCGTTCGGATCTTGCTTGTTGTTGCAAAGATACCATGATTATGAAATCTGGAAAATGGATGTCAAAACTGCTTTCCTTAATGGAAATCTTCTCGAAGATGTGTACATGACACAACCGAGGGTTTTGCCACCCAGAGGATGCTAGAAAAGTATGCAAGTTGCAACGATCTATTTATGGATTAAAGCAAGCTTCCAGAAAATTTGGAATCTTCATTCTTGATGATACAATAAAACAGTTTGGTTTCATCAAGAATGAAGAAGAATCTTGTGTCTACAAGAAGGTTAGTGGGAGCACTATTGTCTTTCTGGTATTGTATGTTGATGACATACTACTTATTGGAAATGACATCCCTACCCTACAGTCTGTAAAGACTTGGTTAGGGAACTGTTTCTCTATGAAAGACTTGGGCGAAGCCACCTATGTATTAGGTATCAGGATCTATAGAGATAGATCACTGAGACTGCTTGGCCTAAGTCAGAGTACATACATAGACAAAGTGTTAAGACGATTTAACATGCATGAATCCAAGAAAGGACTCTTGCCTATGTCACATGGTGTAAGCCTATCTAAGGCTCAATTCCCTTCCACCCAGGATGAGAAGGATCGCATGAGCAAGATTCCATATGCATCTGCAATTGGATCTAATGTATGCCATGTTATGTACTCGACCAGACATCTCGTATGCTTTGAGCATGACGAGTAGGTACCAGTCTGATCCCGGTGAAAGTCACGGACTGCTATCAAGAACATCCTTAAGTACTTGAGAAGGACTAAGGATTCGTTCTTGGTATATGGAGGCGAGGAAGAGCTAGTTGTAAAAGGTTACACTGATGCTAGCTTCCAAACTGATAAAGACGACTCCAGATCGCAATCAGGTTATGTTTTTTGCCTAAATGGTGGGGCTGTGAGCTGGAAGAGTTCAAAGCAGGAGACAGTCGCCGATTCTACCATAGAGGCTGAGTATATTGCTGCCTCCAATGCAGCAAAGGAGGTCATTTGGATCAGGAAGTTCATTACTGAACTTGGCACTATTCCTAGCATTGTGGACCCAGTGGACCTCTATTGTGATAATAATGGAGCCATTGCACAAGCTAAGGAGCCTAGATCTCACCAGCGATCCAAACATATACTTAGGCGCTTCCATCTCATTCGAGAGATCATCGATAGAGGAGATGTGAAGATATGCAGAGTACCAACAGATGATAACATTACTGATCCACTGACGAAGCCTCTTGCACAGCAGAAGCATGAGGGTCACACTAGGTCTTTAGGCATTAGATATATGCCTGATTGGCTCTAGTGCAAGTGGGAGATTGTTGGTGTATGCCCTAGAGGCTAATACATTTTTTGTATTTACATATATTCTATTATGCTATTTTATATATGAGGCATTTCATTTATTGTGTTCTTTTTTTATAAATATAATAAAGTCCTTAGAATAGTAAGTTTGATGCCATAGGACATCAAGTGGATGACTTGATCGTGAGATCCTTTTGGTTACAACACTATTCTTAAATGTCCCTAGTCAAGTATTATTGTTAATTAGGACAATAATAATACATTGAGACTAGTATGTGCAGAGACTAATGACCATATCTCACGGGTCATGGATATGAGATATCAAGTCTTCACATGGGTACATATTAGAGTAATGATGTACTGAACTGACCCACCATGAGAACGCTACATGGATCATTACGTGAGTGTCATAAGCGATTCTCTTAGTGACAATGGTGTTTGTGGTCCTTTGACCTGAAATCAGTACGATTCTTATATGAGGAGTTGTGTGTTTTAATGCCATCAAACGTCATCTGTAACAAGGTAATTATAAAGTTAGTTATTGGACATACCGCAAATCATGCAGAGGGATGTGAGTGACCTAGATGGGATTTGTCACTCCTACATAACAAGAGCGATATCTTCGGGCCCCCTGATTGAGTGAGACTGCGAAATGCATGGCCATGCTCAAATGAGTCAATATGAGATATTGATCTCATTTGTTGTTACAAAGTCTGCTCGAGTATCAGGAAACGAATGATTAGACTATACAAGGGTGACGCATTCCATGCCTTGTGTTCAATCTAGATATCTTGACAAAGGGACTAAACGACACGAAAATATTGGTCACGAAAAGGTTATGTCAAATCACTGACATTCTTATTACTTGGGTAGTAGTGATGTGTTGCTAGATACCGCTCACTGCTTGGAATATTAAAATGGGATTTTAATATTACTGCCAACATAATAAGAACCTGCAGGGTCACACACATAGAGCAGACTAAAATTGGAGTAATGGATCCAAGTTGGACTCGGATTCAAATATGGGCCAGACTCATAACAAATGGGTCTAGGGTTGCACAGCCTTACCTTCTTGCTTGCTCACACTCACTTTAGGCGTACTCACTATTATAAATAATCGCTAAGGGGCTGCTAAGGGACATAATTCTGAACCCTAGCCGCACCTACAGAAAAGTGAGTGAGAGAGCGACAGGTTTCTTCTCTTCCCTTCGTAGCTAGCACTGTGTGAGAGACGTGAGGCTCCTCTTTGCGGACGTTGGACATTCGTGAGTCTATTCGTGTGGATACCGCAGAGACATCGTTTCTATTACGGTGTTAGTGATTCACGCTTCAAGAGGTAAATCATTTAAAACTCAGATTATGACTTTTTCGCATGGATCCTTAGTGGGAATCCCTGTTTTCCGCTGCGTGTTGTATCCGCAAAATTCCCAACAAATATTACAAGCAGTGAGCGGTATCTAGCAACACGTCACTACTACCCAAGTAATGAGAATGTCAGCGATTTGACATAACCTTTCCATGATCAATGTTTCCGTGTCGTTTAGTCCATTTGTCAACATATGTAGATTGAACACGAGGCATAGAATGCGTCACCCTTGTATAGTCCAATCTTTCGTTTCCTGATACTCGAGTAGACATTGTAACAATAAATAAAATCAATATATCATATTGACTCATTTGAGCATGGCCATGCATTTCGCAGTCTTACTCAATCAGGGGGCCTAAAGATATCACTCCTGTTATGTGGGAGTGATAAATCCCATCTAGCTCGCTCACATCTCTCTACATGATTCACGATATGTCCAATATCTAACTTTATACTCACCTTGTTACAGATGACGTTTGATGACATTAAAACACTTAACTCCTCATGTAGGAATCATAGTGATTTTAGGTCAAAGGACAACAAACACCATTGTCACTATAAGAATCACTTATGACACTCACGTAATGATCCATGTAGCATTTTCATGGTGGGTCAGTCTAGTACATCACTACTCTTAATATATATACCCATGTAAAGACTTGATATCTCATATCCATGACCCATGAGATGTGGCCATCAGTCTATGCACATATTAGTCTCAATGCATTATTGTTGTCCTAATTAACAATAATACTTGACTAGGGACATTTAAGAATAATGTTCTAATTTTATCCAATAGGATATCATGATCAAGTCATCCACTTGATGTCCTATGGCAGCAAACTTACTATTCTAAGGACTTTATTATGTTTATCATAAATAACACAATAAATGAAATGCCTCATATAAAAAATAGCATAATACAATGTATATAATTATAGACGAAATATATCGGCCTCTAGGGCATACACCAACATTTCTTTCCTCTTCCTTTCTCTCTTCTCTCATGTTTTCTATTTCTGTGTTTTTAAGCAAAAATAGTCGTGAATGAAGCTTATAAAAGAGAAACTAAATATTTATATAGCCCTTAGGCCATAACTGATAAAATCTGATCTGCTAAAAATACTCAGATTTAGCTAAATCCAGATTTCCAGCTTCCAAACTTTAAAATAAATACTAAGATTCATATAAAAAGTTGTTTTGACATTATTTGATATTTTTATATTTGGTACTAGTCAAATCGGCTAAAATTAGACAACCAGTATGCCTAAAAATGTCAAACTAGCTCAGTTTACCTTGAAACTTTAACTGTAACTTATTCTTCATATTTGTGACTTAGAAATAAATTATCTATATTTATTTTCCCTCTCCTAATCAATTTAAGCCGTTAACTGAGTCATTTTAAGCTACTTTTCAAAGTTTGATTTGTAACTAAGTACCTAAACTAACTCAAATTGTCACAAAAATAAACATACATGCTAAACAAGCCCTATGCTACCTTTTGAACACATAAACAATTCTAACATGCCCTATAGAGTATTACATTACCTAATGTGGCAATTATTGAAATGAGAAACCATACACAAATTTAAATAGAAATAAAGTATGATGAATAAAATCAAAGGTAAAGGAAAGTTATAGATGAAGTGTCAGATCAAACCCATGTTCCTTGCGGCTTCCCTTACTGCTTCCTTCTGACTAATCTATATGAGTTATTATTAGATCAGGTTCATAAACAAAAGTTTATAATTTATCAATTAATTCATCAACAGTGGAAACAGAGATAAGGAATTGTCTCGCCGAAGGTGTGATAAAGTTCTGTTCCACAGCATGGTCAAGAAAAGATAACAAATTATTAAAGAAATTATTAACATTCAACAAACCTATGAGTTTATGGTGGATGTTCAGTTGGGCCTAAGAGATAATTTGAAAAACTTCTTCCAAAGTACCAAAACCACCTGGTAAGGCAATGAATGTATCAGAGTTTTTAAGCATTATCCTCATTCGTTCATGCATATATGATACTTGAAGTTCCTGCCCATTTTTTAATCCAATGATGTTCTTTTGAGTTAAATGTCCAGGAATGATACCTAAAACCTGACCGCCTCTTAGATGTGTAGAGAGTGATACAACTCCCATTAACCTAATGTTACCTCCCCTATATACTACACGAATGTTCCTCGTAGCAAGTGTTTGACCAATAGTGCTTGTGCGTCTATAAACTCTAAACCCTTCCCATAACTTGACCCACAAATTATACAGATATTTGTAAGTCTACGAACAGAAACTGCCTCCATTTCTATATTCACACTCCTTTTGAATGATTAAGTTAAATGAATGTGAAAGGAAAAGAATGGAAAATGTAATAATAGCACCTATATGGGTAGGTTGGCTGCTGTTAGAAAAGTTTGAATTTAAGAAACTTTAATTTTTTTCAGACTTCAAGAAAACCATCAGGATAAAGAAGTCTAGAAACCTTTGAAGGATCCCATCCAAAGAATCGTCTATCCAAAACTAAAATACAACAAAATCATACAAAGATAAAAGAAATAAACATTATATTAACAAATGGTGGTATATCTTTGAATTGCGTCTCACCAGGGCAATAAACACTCATACCTATTTATTTGAAGAAAAAAAAAAAGAAGAAAGAAACCATTGAAGGTTTTCATCCTAGGTCTAGAACTTGGAGCACTCACACTTGGGTTTGCAACATCAGCAAAGATGCTAAAATCTAAAACCCACAATGTCCAAGATCCAAAACGCCCCATCCCAAGGCGCTAAGAGCCCCTTCTAATAAAAGAGAGGATCAACCTCATATGCCTCATATGCTTTGGCAGCCGCAGGTTATTTTTCACTAATAACCAGAGTGGGATGCTACTGTCTGTCTATAAACTCCATAGTGCCTAGATGGTGAACATTGGGTTGTGGAGTGCAACTCTCTATAGAGCATGGTACACGAACCTTATTTATGGACCGACGTGCAAAGGTCCACTCGAGTCAATGATAGGTCTATCACTAGCAGGGGCTCCACACTCAATTAAGAGCATGGTACTCTTTCGATAGCCCCCCCTTTTTTAAGAGATGAACAAAATAATATATACATGTTGTTGTGATTGTGTCTCACATCTTCCTCTGGTTTTACGTCTAATAATGGATTAAACACCTTCTATGAATCGAGGATAAGCTTCCCGTCCAATTTTCTTATAAATTAGCAAACAGGGTCTTTTGGAGTCAGATTCCCAAGACTGTAATGCATTTGCTTATCCTTGAAGAGATTCCACTAATTAAGAAGTTCACGATGTACAACTCCACAAGAATGCATCTCAAGAGTTAATAAGATATCATCTAATGACTCTGTACTCAGTTCATTCTTAATAAAGTATATTTTATCTTCTTGGTTTGCGAAAACCATCCCCAAAGAATGACATTACGTGTTACAATCCTATCGCACACATTTGTGATAAACTTGCATTCTTTTCACTCTTTTCCTTTTAAAATACAAACTTTTACCGAGACTTGGCATGTATGAGGCAAATGAATTGGAAGATTCACATGCTAAATGGACCTTCGCTTCGATTATCCAGTGATAATCACATATTTTATTCATTAAGAAACCCTTATATTTAGTCATTTACACTCTCCATATTCTTAATTGATTGAGTTTGGTATGATTTTGTGAGTTTGAGCTCAAATTGGTCCTAATTGAATATTTTCAGCATTATTGAGATTTGACACTGTTTCTGTATTTTGTCCATAACTTGAGTTCCTGATATCTGATAATCATGAATTTTACCTTGTAGGAAAGCTAAGAGGAAGCTCTACAACTTTGATGAAGAGCTTGAAGTCCTAAACAGATGTCTAAGGGACCTAAGTTTACATGGAATTCAGAACACGGGTTCTGTCACTAGAATCCGAACAGTGTGCACTCATAAAATCATATCTCAAGTTGTAATAATGGAGATGGGCTAAAATTTGTATATTTGATAGTTAAGATCCAAATAAACAACTTTCATGAAGAACACTTTTTGAAAAAATGAAGTCTAATGGGTCAGTTTGAGCTTACAAGTCGGAATAGAGGTGCTGAAGTTGGGTTTGAGTAACCTGTGGTATTTGGGTCATATCTTGGGCTGTAGGAAGCCAAATTAGATGATCCAGATATGCATGTTATAGCCAAGACAAAGATCTACAACTTTCATGAAGAGTACTTTTCATGGGTCTGTAGTATAGTTGGTCGTTTTTGGCTTCCAAGTCAGACAAGAAATTTTTGTACTCACCAACCCTCTCAACTACTTCACTCACCAACCCTCTCAACTACTCTACTCACCAACCCACTCATCCACCCACTCCCCTTTGTCATTTTGTTACCCTAGACTTCTATAAAAGGCACCATTAGTTATCATGAAAGAACAAGTTGTATTCTCCTTCATTTCTCTCATAGTTTCTTCTTGTTTCTTCATAGTTTCTCATAGCTTTTGTATATTTTGATGCTCCCCTTCGTGGTAATGGAGGGCTAAGCTACTTTCAGTCAATTTAGAACTCTTGAAGAGATTGTGGTTTAGATTCTTGAGACCTTGGTTATGTATTGTATTTGATTTGTAATTGAATTCCTCTTTTCTTCTTCTTCTTTCTTCTTCTTGATCTTGAATGCATGAATGATGATTCTATTTATGTTGATCTAATTTGATCTTAGTTTAAGATTGAGATTTGTGATGAAACTTAGAACTGATTGATCTAAACTAATCACATAAATGAAGATTGAGATTTGTGATGAAACTTAGAATTGATTGATCTAAATTAATCACAGAATTGAAAAGGTTAGGTTACTGATTTGTGCCTAAGTTAATTGAATTTGGTATTTGAAATTAACATAGATCTTCATGAATGTTGTGATTGCGGATTCGTGTTTATCACTTGTTAATTGAATTCTAGACGATCGTCTAGTATGAATTCTGGATTTGACGCAGAGATCTCGGTTAGATCCAAATTAACAATTCAATTGCGCTTCAAGTGTTCTATGAAGGGTCTATGATTAAATCCACCCAATCTCGGATAGGTTTCTAAATTGACTGCTCTTTAATTGTTATTTCTTCCTCTAATTTTGTTAAGTGCGATCTTAAACTGTCAAACCCCCTTTGCTAACTTTTCACTTGATTTGATTAAATTGCATCTACAATCCTCGTGGAGACGATCCGGTGTTGTCACTGTGCTACAAGCTTAGGTAATTTTGACTGAGTTCGGCGTTCGTCAAAATTTTGGGGCCGTTGCTGGGGATTAGTAAGTGTAATCTTTTCATTTTAAGTGTTTTTACTAACTTTTGCTTTTTATTAACTTTTCTAACATTTTTATCCATTGTCTAGTATATTTTGCTTATTTATTTGTTTTGTGTGATGCATGACTAGGTCCGAGCCTGATAACTTGGTTGACTTTGATCCTGAGATTGATAGAACCTTGCATAGGTTGATTCGAGCTCGTAGGCTAAGTGCAAGAATTGCTTCTGAATTTGATCTTAATATTGGGAGTAAACTTGAGATCTTGAATAATTCTGAAACCATGGCTAATAACATACAGAATAGAACTCTTAAGGAACTTGCTGTTCCTGATATAATTAACCAGTCTTTGTGTATTCAATACCCAGATCTTGATGCTGATTTTGAGTTAAAATCTGGATTGATACATTTGTTACCCAAGTTTCACGGTTTTGCAGGTGAGGATCCCCATAAGCATCTAAAGGAGTTCCATGTGGTTTGTTCAACCATGAAGCCACATGGGATCTCAAAAGAGCACATCAAGCTGAGGGCATTTCCTTTCTCACTTGCTGATACAGTCAAGGATTGGTTATTTTATCTTTCACCAGGTTCAGTAACAAGTTGGACTGACATGAAGCGGTTGTTCTTAGAGAAATTTTTTCCTACCTCTAGAGCTGCTGCCATTAGAAAAGATATTTGTGGCATAAGACAAATGACAGGAGAGACCTTGCATGAATATTGGGAAAGATTCAAGAAGCTTTGCTCGAGTTGTCCCCACCACCAAATCATCGATCAACTCTTAATTTAATATTTCTATGAAGGCTTGCTGCCAAATGACAGAAGCATGGTGGATGCTGCCTCTAGAGGAGCCTTAGTAGACAAGACCCTTGCAGCAGCAAGAGATTTGATAGCAAACATGGCAGCCAACACCCAACAATTTGGCACACGAATTATTACCTCAACTAGAGGAGTCAATGAGATTCAATCATCTCATGTAGACCAACAGAGAATGGAACACAGACTTGATGAATTGACTTCTTTGGTGAGGCAGTTAGCAGTGGGACAACAAGCACCAATGCAGATGGCTGTAAGTGTGTGTGGCATTTGCACTTGTTCATCTCATCCTACTGATGCATGCCCCACACTTCAGGATGGTGGTTCTATTTTTCCAGACAATCTGTTGTAGCAGCTGGTATTTTTCCTGGTAGACCCCAATATCAGTAATCACAGCAGCAGCCCAGATATGATCCATTTTCTAATACTTATAACCCTGGCTGGAGGGACCATCCTAACTTGAGATATGGGAATTCTGGTCAGCAACAACAACCCCAACAGCAGCAGCAATTTAGATACCAAGCTTTAGGTCCTAGCAACAAATACCAACCACTTGCATTCAGATAACAACAAACTGTGCAGCCACCTGTGCAGCAGCCCCTCATGTTGCCAAGTCCAGCAACCACTCCATCCGAGTCATCATTGGAAGATTTGATGAAACAGGTGGCTACAAATAATGTTCAGTTCCAACAAAATGTCAATGCCACCATTCAGAACCTGCAAACTCAGATTGGGCAGCTAGCCACCACCGTGAGTGAGCTGAAAAGTCAAGGGTCGAACCAATTGCCTTCACAAACAGTCAACAACCCAAGAGGCAATGTAAGTGCCATTAGCTTGAGAAGTGGCAGAGAAGTTTACGGTCCTACTCCACCACAACCTGAACTACAAGTGCAGCAACTAGAAGGTGACCAAAAATAGAAGAAAATGGATAACTCAGTCCAAAAATCTGTGACACAGAAGAAATATGCAGAGAATTCAAATCTGGCCATTCCACTACCTTTTCCAAATAGAGTCACCCAGTCCAAGCATACTGCGCAAACAGAAATAGAAAGAGAAGTCATGGACACATTCAGGAAGGTGGAAATCAATATTCCCCTCCTTGATGCAATCAAGCAGATTCCCAAGTATGCCAAATTCCTCAAAGAGTTGTGTACTCACAAGAGAAGACTTAAGGGTATTAAGAGAATAAGCATGGGCAGAAATGTTTCTGCAATGATTCTACCAACCATGCCACAAAAATGCAAAGATCCTGGAACTTTCACAATTCCTTGCACAATAGGTAACTCCAAATTTGAACATGCAATGCTAGACTTGGGTGCTTCGATTAATGTCATGCCTATGTCAATATATCAGTCCTTGAACATTGGCACTTTGCAACCTACTGGTATAGTGATTCAGTTGGCAAATAGGACCACTTGCTCATCCTGCAGAGTCTTTGGAAGATGTGTTAGTACGGGTGAATGAGCTGATTTTCCCAGTGGACTTCTACATTCTGGACATGGAAGATGAGTCTTCAACAAATCATGCTCCATTGATTCTAGGAAGACCATTCCTCAAAACAACCAAAACCAAGATAGATGTGCATGCTGGCACCCTTTCTATGGAATTTGGTGAAGATGTGGTACAGTTTAACATTTTTGATGCCATGAGACATCCCTTGAGGAGCATTCAGCTTTTTCATGTTGATGTGATTGAAATGCTGGTTGATGATACTTATGCTGATATGAGTGCTGAATTCCCTGATATTGTTAACTTTCTAGATTCTGTCACTTGTGATATATGTGTTAGCTGTGATACTGAACCATGTGCTGCATGTGCTGAGATTTATGCAGTTATGAGTGATGATGCAGGTGCTTATTTGACTGATGTAGCATATGAAAATATGAGTCAAAATTATGTCAAATTTAATGCTGCTGAGTTGCTTGTTTCAAATAGCTTGCTGCCTTCTATTATGCATCCCCCATCCTTAGAGCTAAAGACTTTGCCAGACCACCTTAAATATGCATATTTGGAAGATGGTGAGAAGCTGCCAGTGATTGTCGCTAAGAATCTACAACCTGAACAAAAAGAAAAATTACTGCAAGTTTTGAGGCAGCATAAGTAGGCCATCGGATGGACACTTGCAGACATTCCTGGTATTAGTCCCTCCACATGTATGCATAGGATTTTATTGGAGGAAGGTACCAAGCCAGTGAGGCAACCCCAAAGGAGACTAAATCCCCTTATTCTGGATGTGGTCAAGAAGGAAGTGACCAAGCTGCTACAAGCTGGCATTATTTATCCCATATCTGACAGTAAATGGGTGAGCCCAGTGCAAGTGGTTCCAAAGAAATCTGGAGTCACAGTAATTGCAAATCAGAACAATGAGCTCCTACCCACAAGAATCCAGAACAGTTGGTGGGTGTGCATTGATTATAGGCGGCTTAACCAGGCCACTAGGAAAGATCATTTTCCATTGCCTTTCATTGATCAGATGTTGGAGAGACTAGCTGGCAAGTCGCATTACTGTTTCTTGGATGGATATTCGGGCTATTTTCAGATTCATATAGCCCCAGAAGACCACTTTCACCTATCCATTTGGAACATTTGCATACAGGAGAATGCCCTTTGATCTGTGCAACGCTCCGGGAACCTTTCAAAGGTGTATGGTCAGTATCTTCTCTGAATTTTTAGAGAGTTGCATGGATGTGTTTATGGATGATTTTACTGTCTATGGCTCTTCCTTTGATGCATGTTTGGATAGTTTGGATCGGGTTTTGCATAAGTGCATTGAAACTAACCTTGTCCTGAATTTTGAAAAATGTCATTTCATGGTAGAACAGGGTATAGTTTTAGGGCATATAGTATCTAGCAAGGGTGTTGAGGTAGATCCTGCAAAAATAGATGTCATTTCATGCCTATCTTACCCCACATGCGTGCGGGAGGTTCGTTCTTTCCTTGGTCATGCAGGTTTCTATCGGCGATTTATAAAGGATTTTAGCAAAATTGCCCTTCCACTGTCCAACTTGTTGCAAAAGGATGTAGAGTTTCACTTTGACCAGAGATGTAAGGATGCCTTCAATCACTTGAAGCAAGCATTGACCAGTACACCTATCATCCAGCCACCAGATTGGACACTCCTATTTGAACTCATGTGTGATGCCTCTAATTATGCATTGGGAGCTGTCCTTCACAGAGAGTCGGCAAAGTACCTCATGTCATTTCCTATGCTTCGAGGACTTTAGATGCTGCACAAGCCAACTACACTACAACCGAAAAGGAACTTTTAGCAATTATTTTTGCTTTAGATAAATTTCGATTATATTTGCTTGGTTCTAAAGTGGTTGTATTTTCAGATCATGCAGCTTTGAAGTTTCTCCTGAAAAAGCCCGATGCAAAGCCTAGGTTGATTAGGTGGATGTTGCTCTTACAGGAGTTTGATATTGATATCAGAGATAAGAGTGGAGCAGAGAACCTGGTGGCAGATCACTTGAGTCGAATTGAGAGAGAGGCAGATTCTTCTCCTATCCATGATGTCTTCCCTGATGAGCAACTTTTCAAGCTGCAAGGTAACACTCCTTGGTTTGCTGATTTGATAAATTTCTTAGTTGCTGGTGTTTTCCCTGCACATTTTATTAGGGCTCAGATTGATAAATTGAAGAGTGAATCAAAATATTATGTGTGGGACGACCCTTATCTGTGGAAATTTTGTAGTGATCAAATCATTAGGAGATGCGTGCCTGATAATGAATTCCATTCTATTCTTAGCTTTTGTCATACACTTGCATGTGGCGGTCATTTTGGTCCCCAAAGGACTGCTAGGAAAGTTTTGGAATCTGGATTATATTGGCCCACTCTATTTCATGATGCATATGTGTTTTGTAAATCTTGTGATCAATGCCAAAGAACAGGAAACACTTCTCGAAGGAATGAGATGCCCCAGAAATCCTTATTGTTCTGTGAGATTTTTGATGTATGGGGTATGGATTTTATGGGACCCTTTCCTATTTCTTTTGGTTTTGTTTACATTTTGCTAGCTGTTGATTATGTATCCAAGTGGGTGGAGGCGAAAGCTACTCAAACTGATGATTCCAAAGTTGTTGTGGATTTTGTTAGATCACAGATTTTCTGCAGGTTTGGAGTTCCGAAAGCTATCATTAGTGATCAGGGTTCGCACTTCTGTAATCGGAGCATGGAAGCCTTGATGAAAAAGTATGGAGTCTTACACAGAGTTTCTACACCTTACCATCCCCAAACTAATGGGCAAGCCGAGATTTCCAACAGGGAGATCAAGCAGATACTCCAGAAGACAGTTCAACCTAACAGAAAGGACTGGAGCAAGAGGCTTGAGGATGCTTTATGGGCTTACCGGACTGCTTATAAGACACCAATCGGGATGTCTCCGTATCGGATTGTTTTTGGAAAAGCCTGCCACCTGCCAGTGGAAATTGAGCATCATGCATTCTGGGCGGTGAAAAGGTGCAACTTGGACCCAGATCAAGCGGTATTGAGAGGAAGTTGCAGCTGCAGCAATTGGAGGAGATCCGCTTGGAGGCTTATAAAAGTTCCAAACTTTATAAGGAGAAGACCAAAGCCTTCCATGATAAGTTGATTCTGAGGAAAACATTCAAGATTGGTCAAAAAGTTCTCCTCTACAACTCCCGCCTCCGACTCATGCCTGGCAAATTAAGGTCTAGATGGGATGGACCATTTATTGTTACTAAGATTTTTCCTTCTGGTGCTATTCAGATTAAAAGTGAGGTCACTGCCAAAGCTTTCATCGTAAATGGACACCGCCTCAAACAGTATCATGAACTTCCAGAGAATGCAAAAGTGGAGGTGATGAACCTTCTCCATCCGCATTATGAATAAAAAAAAAGGGGGAAAGAAAAAAAAAGAAAAGAAAGAAAAAAAAAATAGCTGTGTGCCCGACAATGAGGTAGGTAGTGACATTAAATTTTGTCACTCGGAAGCATGTGGAGGTCATTTTTTTTCAGTGACAACAACTGCGAAAATCTTGTAGTATGGATTTTATTGGCCTACTTTATGCAAGGTCTATTACACCTTTTGCAAAAGCTGCGGAAATTGGTCAAAAAAGTTTTGCTTTGAGATTGTCATCTGCACCTACTCTTTGGAAAATTGAGATCTAGGTGGCGCAGTTCTTTTATTATCAAACACGTGTATCCTCTGGGGCTGTAGATATTGAGGATCCTAGGAATGGTAATGCGCTTAAAGTTAATGGACAAAGACTCAACCATTCCTGGAAAACCAAGTTCTTGAGTTCTTTGTGTTACCGGTTAAGTGGCGGATACGGTACTCCGTGACTCTCAAGTCGGTTTATTTTTCAGTTTCCCAAAATAACTGAACCATTCTTCTCCTTCAAAATAGATGTCATTCTTTCAAACCTGAGCAAACATTTTCCTTCTCTTCCTCAAAATGCTCTGAGAAAAATCTACAAAGTTCGATGTGAAAGATTGAGATTGTTAATGCATAAAGGTATGCCAGAAGATGTACGCTGGATAATTGAAGCAAAGGTCCGATTAGCAGGTGAGTCCTCAATTTCATTTGACTCATATATGCTCGGTCTTGGAAGAAGTTCATATTCTAAAAGGAGAAGAGCAAAAAGGTTACAAGTTTGTCACAAATGTGGACGATGGAACTGTAACAAGCGATGTTGTACTTTGGGGATGGTTTCCGCAAATAGAGAAGATAAATTTTTTTTCATTAAGAATGGACTGAGTAAGGAGTCATTAGATGATATCTTATTAACTCTTGAGACGCATTCTTGTGGATTGGTGCATCGTGAAATTCTTAAATTGTGGAATCTCTTCAAGGATGAAGAAAAACGCTACAGTCTTAAGAATCTGACTCTAAAAGACCCTGTTTGCCAATTTATAAGAAAATTGGATGGGAAGCTTGTCCTCGACTCATAGAAGACGTTTAAGCCGTTACTGGACGTTAAACGAGAGGCAGATGTGAGCCATATCCACAAACAATCTGTACGTATCATCCTCTTCTTCTTCTTCATGTCATCTTTCAAATAAAAAAAAAAAAAAAAAAAAAAAAAAAACAAACAAAAAAAAAAATATAAAAAAAAGAAAGAAAAGATTCTGTGTTTCTTAAATTCAACCTTTTCTGACAACCGTCAACCTACCCTTGTAGGTGCAATTATTCCCCTTTCCATTCTTTTTCTTATTTAAACACTCCATTTTCTCTATTTTCCTTCAACTCAGAAATACTCAAAGAGAGGAAGAGTATAGAATGGGGCCTTCTATTCGTAACCTAAAAAATGTCTGTGTTTTTTGTGGGTTGATGCACACTTTTTAATTGTTGCATTGCAAACCTAAGTGCAGGTTGTCTCAAGTAATAAATTTCTCGGTGAGTCCGAGGTCGATCCATAGGGAATTGTTGAAGATTAATGTGAAGTAAATATTTTATTACTATGGTAAAAATTATTTACTTGGGTAAAAAGATCCACTCTTAGTAAATAAAGGAAAAGTAAGATTAATTCATTTTATAACTCAATTAGAATCCTCGCAACATGGAGGTTCCAATCGGAAAATACAACGTTAAAAGTCTATTAAAATAATATACGTAATTATATTATGATTCCTTTAATTATTACTACCACTTGTAAATGGGTTAAAGCATTCACTGTGCCAATATTTTGTCTACAATAAATCAAGAACTCCACTTTACAAGGATGGAATATTCCCGTCTGTCACCCGAGATTTTAAATTATCAGAATCAAAATATAATACGTATAAGAATACTAGAAAAATAAATCATTAAAGCACAAGTGAGGAATAAATCTAACCTTATTTTATTACCAAGAGCTTCACACTTTAACCCAAGTAGACTAGAACTTATTTACATGTAGACTAAAAAACAGAAAAAGAGAAAAAGAGAGATAAAGGAAATTGGAGGGAGGAGGAAATTCCTCAGAATTTCCCCTCCCCCGAGCGTCTCTAATTCTGAATGTCAATTGCCTATTTATAGGCAAATGGAGTTACTGTAGCTTGCAATTTAGAATTGCAAATTGGAGCTATAGTAGCTACAGTGGAATTAATGATTTGATGCACAGGAAAACTTAATTGCTAAGTTTCTGACGTTTTTTTCTTTTTTTTCTTTTTCTTTTAATAATAATTGAGTAAACATGTACAGCCGTGTGTCCAGTCATCTTTTCATTTTTGAGAGAAGAGGTCTTCATGAAAGTTGTAGGCCTGAATATTTTCTTTAAAATGGCTTTAGTTTCAGTCCAAAATCATGCCTAGAACTCAAGATATGGTCTAATTACTGCACAGTGTTTAGGCCCGATTTCAGCTCCTCTATTCTGACTTCAAAGCTCAATATCACCTCCAAGGAGTCTGATTCTGGAAAAGTGTTCAACATGAAAGTTGTAGGGAATTGTCTTAGTTTTCCTACAAGACCAAAATCACATCAATCAGATATTTGAAACTCAAATTATAGCCAGTTTACTAAACATTGCCAAAGAAATAATTACGGTTAATTTATGCAATAATTTATTTAATTATCCAATTTGGCTCAAAATCATAAAATGTGTCAAAACTAACTTAATTAAGCCTAATTGAACCTTAAGAAGCCTAGTGAGAGGATTACAAAATGTATAAAATACAGTATTATCAAATTCCCCCACACTTAACTTTTGCACTCCTGGGCAAAACACAAAAGACAAAAAACCAAGGAATAAAGAAAAACAACACAAACTCAAAAACTAAAAACTCTAAAGGATTCAATGACACAAGAAGAGCAACTAGACAATCAAGGATCAAAACATTCATGAGGTAACATGTCTTCACATCTCAAACTAACAAGCAAGGAAACTTCAGTTGAAAAGAATGAATCAAGAATGATAGATCCTCACAGAATTCACTCTCAATCTCTCAAGTGTTTAAAAGGTAGGTATTTCACTCAATTCAACCCATGAAAATTGCACTACCATAAGCTTGCTTATCTTCTACTTCTTCGCTACTCAAAAACAACATATATACACAAATCATGAGGACTTTATTCAAGGTTATAATGGGGTCAAGGTAAAGGTGGAAGTAATATAGATAAGATAAGTTAAAGACCAAAGAGAATAGAAGAGCATTATGTTACAGTTAGAGTGGAGAAGATGTTTGAGAACATTCAGTCTAAATTTCTCAAGAATTTCTTAGTTTTTCCTCATACAGGACAATGACCAATATCTGACTAATGTTTTGTTGAAGATCAATTGGTAGATTGAATTCCTTTAGGCTTGAACATTCTCCTTCTATTCCTGTTATTTCCAATCATCCACCCTCATTCTAGGTATGAATATATCACATGGTGCATTCTTTTGATTGTAACAATAATCAGCTCTTTTTTTTTATAGAAACATTTTTTCCTATTTTTTTTATATAACCAATCTGCACATGCACCCCCACACTTGTTCAAGAACTCATCAAATAACAAAGTCAATGCTCTCTTATTCCCCAAGGTTGGGTTAGAATATGGTTTTTCATTTAAGGCACGTAATGAGTTAGAAACAAAGAATGGTCAAATAAGCTCAAAGGGGTTAAGCAAAGGAAAATATGTAAGGTTAGCTATTTGGTCAAAGTAGTTAATTCAAGAAAATTTGCCTCAATCATGTTTATGTATGCATGTGAAAATGTAGCCTCAAAAAGAATCAAAACAAGTTCTAGAGTAACAATTCCATGAGTGAAAAAAAAATCACACAAGAAAGAAGAGAATGGTTTCATGTTCAATCCATTCATTTATAGGCTCAAAATCTCACAAGGCATATATCCATCATTCTCAATCCACAAAAATTTTAACATCCATAACTAAGCATGTGATGTTTAAGAAAGAAGACAATTTACTCAATCATGCAAATTTCCCTTAATCCATTTGCTACTTCTACACAAACAAGGTATCTACCCCAATCTAGATGCGTCTCAAGAGTAAAATTACCTCCACAGCAAAATTTACTCATTACTTTGCCATTCTTAACTGGTTTAACTATTAGAAAATTGCTGACAAACATAAAAACACAACAAACATAAACACACTTTCAAATTTTTTTTTTTCAAAATTTTTTTTTATAAATAATTTTTTTTACACATTTATTCACACAACTATTTACACAAGTATCCTTCCTCCCAACCAGAATACAACATTGTCCTCAATGTTAAAAAATAGAAAGGAAAAAGATAGAAGATAGTACCTGTTACCGCAATTACTAAAAAAAGTAACCTCTCACAAATATAAACAGAAACAAAGTATGACCAAAGATTGAAATTATTTATACAGATGAAGTGTCTTGACTGGCTTCATTTTCTTACTGCTTCACACAACATTTCCTTCGGACCACTTCTTGCTCTTTTTTTTTTTTAATTCTATACAAGAAAATATATACATGTAGTTGTGATTGTGGCTCATATCTTCCTCTGGTTTTACGTCCAGTAATGGCTTAAACGCCTTCTATGAGTCGAGGATAGGCTTCCCATTCAATTTTCTTATAAATTGACAAACAGGGTCTTTTTGAGTCAAATTCCCAAGACTTTATTCCACAATATATATATATATATATATATATATATATATATATATATATATATATATATATATATATATATATATTTACTAGTAGTAGGCGGTATAAACCTGTCATTAAATATTAATAAAGGTGTTGTATTAAACCAACCACACAAAAAAAAAAAATTAAATAAAATAAAATAAACGTGTGGTATTAAACCAACCACCAAATAAATAAATAAAATAACAAAGGTGTGGAATAAACCAACCACCAAATAGAAAATTAAAAATAGTGTGGTAGAAACCAACCACCAAATAAAAAATTAAAAATGGTGTGGTAGAAACTAACCACTAAATAAAAAATTAAAAATGGTGTGGTAGAAACCAACCACCAAATAAAGAAAAAATATATAAACAAAGGTGTGGTATGAACCAACCACCAAATAAGTTAATAAGCAAAAAAAAAAAAAAAAGTTAGTATGCGAGATAAATTAAAATGTTAGAAGCGGGTAAAGTAAAAAGTTAGATAGTTAGTAAGAAAGTTAGTAAGTTAGTAAACAAAAATAAATGACAAAAAAAAAAAAAAAAAATAAATAATAAAAATAAATGACAAAAAATAAATGACAGAAAATAAATAACAAAAAAATAAAGTGAGATAATAAAATATAAAAAATAAAGTGTAAAAAGTAAATTTAAAATATGAAAACCAGAGAGTTGGCAGAGTCAATTTTTTGCTCCAGCAAGAGAGAAGAGAAGAAGAAAGATTATTTCATTAATGATTGCAGATTATAGAGAGATTAGGGAGAGTTTCCACTAAGTTAGTATATACAGAAAATAAAAATAAATAAAAGGGAGAGATTTCCCTCACGGAGTTAGGATGTACAAAAACATAAAAGGGAGAGTTTCCCCCACTAATTAGTAAGGACAAAAAATAAATAAATAAAAATAAAAGGGAGAGAATCCCCCCACTGTTAATATGTACAAGAAAAGAAAAGGGGGAGCTTGCCCCACTGAGTTAGTATGTACAAAGAAAATAAAAGGGAGAGGTTCCCCCACTGTTAATATATACAAAGAAAATAAAAGAGAGAATTAACCCCACTGTACAAAAAAAATAAAAGGGAGAATTAACCCCACTATTAATTTGTACAAGAAAAGAAAAGGGAGAGTTTCCCCCACGAAGTTAATATGTACAAAAAATAAAAGGCTTAACTCTTTTTTTTTTGTTTCCTTTTTTTTTTTTGGGTGGTCACGGGTGTAACCACCTTTTTTTTTTTTGGTTTTTTTTTTAATTTTCATTTTTTTTTTTTACTTTTTACTTTTTTTTTACTTTTTTACTATTCACACATTATTTATCCTATTTATACTATTCACACTACTTACCCAAAAAAATTATTTTTTTTATTTTTACTATTTATACTATTCATGTTACTATTTACATACTATTCACACATTATTCACGCACTATTCACACACTATTTACACACTATTCATGCATTATTTATGCACTATTCACACACTATTCACGCACTATTTACACACTATTTACTTTTTACTATGTACAAAAATATTTACACCAGAAATTTATTCTTCAAAACAAGTCCCCGGCAACGGCGCCAAAAACTTAATGCACACTTTTTAATTGTTACATTGCAAACCCAAGTGTAGGTTGTCTCAAGTAATAAATTTCTCGGTGAGTCCGAGGTCAATCCACAGGGAATTGTTGAAGATTAAGGTGAAGTAAATATTTTATTACTACGGTAAAAATTATTTACTTAGGTAAAAAGATCCACTCTTAGTAAATAAACAAAAAGTAAGATTAATTCATTTTATAACTCAATTAGAATCCTCGCAACATGGAGGTTCCAATCGGAAAATACAACGTTAAAAGTCCATTAAAATAATATACGTAATTATATTATGATTCCTTTAATTATTACTACCACTTGTAAATGGGTTAAAGCATTCACTGTGCCAATATTTTGTCTACAATAAATCAAGAACTCCACTTTACAAGGATGGAATATTCCCGTCTGTCACCCGGGATTTTAAATTATCAGAATCAAAATATAATACGTATAAGAATACTAGAAAAATAAATCATTAAAGCACAAGTGAGGAATAAATCTAACCTTATTTTATTACCAAGAGCTTCACACTTTAACCCAAGTAGACTGGAACTTATTTACATGTAGACTAAAAAATAGAAAAAGAGAAAAAGAGAGATAAAGGAAATTGGAGGGAGGAGGAAATTCCTCAGAATTTCCCCTCCCCCGAGCGTCTCCAATTCTGAATGTCAATTGCCTATTTATAGGCAAATGGAGTTACTGTAGCTTGCAATTTAGAATTGCAAATTGGAGCTACAGTAGCTACAGTGGAATTAATGATTTGATGCACAGGAAAACTTAATTGCTAAGTTTCTGACTTTTTTTCTTTTTTTCTTTTTCTTTTAATAATAATTGAGTAAACATGTACAGCCGTGCGTCCAGTCATCTTTTCATTTTTGAGAGAAGAGGTCTTCATGAAAGTTGTAGGCCTGAATATTTGCTTTAAAATGACTTTAGTTTCAGTCCAAAATCATGCCTAGAACTCAAGATATGGTCCAATTACTGCACAGTGTTTAGGCCTAGTTTCAGCTCCTCTATTCTGACTTCAAAGCTCAATATCACCTCCAAGGAGTCTGATTCTGGAAAAGTGTTCAACATGAAAGTTGTAGGGAATTGTCTTAGTTTTCCTACAAGACCAAAATCACATCAATCAGATATTTGAAACTCAAATTATATCCAGTTTACTAAACATTGCCAAAGAGATAATTACGGTTAATTTATGCAATAATTTATTTAATTGTCCAATTTGGCTCAAAATCATAAAATGTGTCAAAACTAACTTAATTAAGCCTAATTGAACCTTAAGAAGCCTAGTGAGAGGATTACAAAATGTATAAAATACAGTGTTATCATGGGTCGAGTTATGGGAAGGGATTAGAGTTTGTAAACGCAGCTAGCACTCTTGGTCGATCACTTGCTGCGAGGAATATTCATCTTGTTTATGGGGGAGGTTGTCGTGGGTTAATGGGGGCTGTATCACTTTCTGCTTTTATAGGAGGCAGTCAGGTTTTAGGTGTTATTCCTAAACCTTTAGCTGAAAATAACATCACTGGAAAGACAGTTGGCGAAGAAATTCAGGTAACATCCATGCATGGACGAATGAAAACAATGGTTGACAATTCTGATGCATTTCTTGTCTTACCAAGTGGTTTTGGTACTTTGAAAGAAATTTTTCAAATTATCTCTTGGGCCAAACTGAACATCCACCATAAACCCATTAGTTTGTTGAATGTTAATAATTTCTTTGATCTTTTGTTATCTTTTCTTGACAAAGCTGTGGAACAGAAATTTATCACTCCTTCGGCAAGACAACTTCTTATCTCTGCTTCTACTATTGATGAGCTCATTGCTAAATTAGAATCTTTTGAGTATGTACCTGATAAGGTATTGGCTCAGATAGATTGGTCAACAGGAGGCAGCGAAGGAAGTAACAAGAAAAGAAAGCCAGATCTGGAACTTCATCTTTAATGGGTTTGATTTTATTGTATTTTGTTTCTGTTTAAATTTGTGTCAGCTTTCTCCAACAGGTAATATCTTCTATCCTTTACTCATCTATATTTTAACATTGAGGACAATGTTGTAATCTAGTTGGGGGGGAAGGATAGTTGACCCACACAAAAAAAATTGTTGTTGTTTTGTTTGGAAAGTATGATATGATTGTCATGGACTTATTAAACCAATTAGTGATGGCAGAGTAAGGAGTAATTTTACTCTTGAGACGCATCTTAATTGGTGGCAGAGTAAGGAGTTTTTTTTTAGGTAGTAATTAATTAGTATTAAATTGTGGAAGTACTAAAATTTTATTATTTGATTTTTTTTTCGAGTGCAGTACGGCTAAGACGACAAGTGTGCTTCTTTTCTGCTTAGCGTTGATTCACTTCTTATCAGGTTGTGTTGCTCTTTTCTATATCTCTCTTTCACATTGAGGGCAATGTTATATTAAGTATGGGGGAGAGATTTTAGCATTTTTTTATTTTTTGTTTTATTTAAAAAAAAAGGTTCATTGCATGATTGAATAACTTTTCTCCCTTCTTGAACTGATATGCTTGGTGATGGATGATTGAATTAATGAATTGAGTTTGATGGATGCATACCTTGTGAGATTTTGAGCCTAATGGATGGATTCAACATTTATGCCATTCTCTTCTTTCTTGTGTGATTTTCACTCATGTTAATGACTACTCTAGAACTTGCTTTGATTCTTTTTGAGGCTACATTTCACTTGCATGCATGAACATGATTGAGGCCCTCTTTCTTAATTAGCTAGTTTAACCGAATAGCCAACCTTGTTTTCAATATGATATCAAGCACTCTTTTGACTTCTTGAAAATTCTCTGATTCCTACCAACCTTGTATATTTTCCTTTACTTAACCCCTTTGAGCTTATTTGACCATTCCTTGTTTCTAGCCCATTATGTGCCTTAAATGAAAAATCGTGTTCTTACTTTACCTTAGGGAATAAAAGAACATTAGCTTGGTTAATGGATGAGTTTTTTTTTTTGAACAAGTGTGGGGGTGCGTATACAAAATGGTTGTTGAAAAAGGAAAGAGTGCCTAAAAAAAAGAAAAAAAAAAGAAAAATGTATGTATATAGTTATGTTCATATATATATATAAAAATAAAAAAAAAAAAAAAGGATTGGAAAATGAATATGTAAAGGGATATACATTAGAGTGGGATGAACTTTTATGCTTGATATTTGAACTCAGCTCTCATTTGCTTTTATTCCCTTTGGTATTTATCTTCTCATATCCATTTTATCCTCTTCTGTTACCTTGACCTCACTACAACCTTGAATAAAGTCTTCATGATTTGTGTGTGCATGTGTTTTGAGTAGTAGAGAAGTAGAAGATAAGCAAGCTTATGGTAGTGCAATTTTCATGGGTTGAATTGAGTGAAATACCTACCTTTTTAAACACTTGAGAGATTGAGAGGGAATCTTGTGAAGATCTATCATTCTCGATTCATGTTGAAGATACCTTGCTTGTTGGTTTGAGATGTGGAGAATTGCTAACTCATGAATGTTTTGATCCCTTGAACCTTTGGTTGTTCTTGATTCTAAAATTTTGGGCTCTTGAATGTCATTGGAATTTAAATTTTTGTTAATCTCTTATGTCCTTGTTTTGGTCTTGAGTTTTGCTCAAGAGTGCAAAAAGCTAAGTGTGGGAGAATTTGATAATCACATATTTATTCATTAAGAAACCCTTATGTTTAGTCATTTACACTCTCCATATTCTTAATTGATTGAGTTTGGTATGATTTTGTGAGTTTGAGCTCAAATTGGTCCTAATTGAATATTTTCAGCATTATTGAGATTTGACACTGTTTCTGTATTTTGTCCATAACTTGAGTTTCTGATATCTGATAATCATGAATTTTACCTTGTAGGAAAGCTAAGAGGAAGCTCTACAACTTTGATGAAGAGCTTGAAGTCCTAAACAGATGTCTAAGGGACCTAAGTTTACATGGAATTCAGAATACGAGTTCTGTCACTAGAATCCGAACGGTATGCACTCATAAAATCATATCTCAAGTTGTAATAATGGAGATGGGCTGAAATTTGGATAGTTGATAGTTAAGATCCAAATAAACAACTTTCATGAAGAACACTTTTTGAAAAAATGAAGTCTAATGGGTCAGTTTGAGCTTACAAGTCGGAACAGAGGTGCTGAAGTTAGGTTTGAGTAACCTGTGGTATTTAGGTTATATCTTGGGCTGTAGGAAGCCAAATTGAACGATCCAGATATGCATGTTATAGCCAAGACAAAGATCTACAACTTTCATGAAGAGTACTTTTCATGGGTCTATAGTATAGTTGGTCGTTTTCGGCTTCCAATTCAGATAAGAAATTTTCGTACTCACCAACCCTCTCATTTACTTCACTCACCAACCCTCTCAACTACTTCACTCACCAACCCTCTCAACTACTTCACTCACCAACCCTCTCAACTACTCTACTCACCAACCCACTCATCCACCCACTCCCCTTTGTCATTTTGTTACCCTAGACTTCTATAAAAGGCACCATTGGTTATCATGAAAGAACAAGTTGTATTCTCCTTCATTTCTCTCATAGTTTCTTCTTGTTTCTTCATAGTTTCTCATAGCTTTTGTATATTTTGATGCTCCCCTTTGTGGTAATGGAGGGCTAAGCTACTTTCGGTCAATTTAGAACTCTTGAAGAGATTGTGGTTTGGATTCTTGAGACCTTGGTTATGTATTGTATTTGATTTGTAATTGAATTCCTTTTTTCTTCTTCTTCTTTCTTCTTCTTGATCTTGAATGCATGAATGGTGATTCTATTTATGTTGATCTGATTTGATCTTGGTTTAAGATTGAGATTTGTGATGAAACTTAGAACTGATTGATCTAAACTAATCACATAAATGAAGATTGAGATTTGTGATGAAACTTAGAACTGATTGATCTAAATTAATCACAGAATTGAAAAGGTTAGGTTATTGATTTGTGCCTAAGTTAATTGAATTTGGTATTTGAAATTAACATAGATCTTCATGAATGTTGTGATTGCAGATTCGTGTTTATCACTTGTTAATTGAATTCTAAACGATCGTCTAGTATGAATTCTGGATTTAATGCAGAGATCTCGGTTAGATCAAAATTAACAATTCAATTGCGCTTCAAGTGTTCTATGAAGGGTCTATGATTGAATCCACCCAATCTCGGATAGGTTTCTAAATTGACTGCTCTTTAATTGATATTTCTTCCTCTAATTTTGTTAAGTGCGATCTTAAACTGTCAAACCCCCTTTGCTAACTTTTCACTTGATTTGATTAAATTGCATCTACAATCCTCGTGGAGACGATCCGGTGTTGTCACTGTGCTACAAGCTTAGGTAATAACTTCGATTATAATTTTGACTGAGTTCGGAGTTCGTCATCCAGCATATATCTTCTGGGATGCCCTTGTGCATTAACATTCTTATTCTTTCACATTTAGTTTTGTAAATTTTTGTTAGAGCATTTTGAGGAAGAGAAGGAAAATATTTTCTTAAATTCGAGAGAATGACATCCATTTTAAAGAAGGAAGAATCAATTATTATAGGAAACTAATAAACAAACTGAATTGAGAGTCACGGAGTACTGTTATCTATCACTTAACCGAGGTCACAAAGAACGGAAAAAAGTGGTAGCCATGGCAACCATTACCCAATAGGGGGGTGAATTGGGTGATGACTAGTTTTAATGCAACTTTGACAAATTATGCATTTTGAATAACTCAATTAATAAATGCAGCGGAATAAGTCTAATAAATGTACAACTATTGAGGATTACTCAAATATAACTTGGGATATATGATGAACTAAGTGAATAAGCTAGATATCAAGTTGTAACAATCAAAACATCAACATATGCAATAAATAAATATATTCTACCAAATACTTGAATTTAAAGAGTGTAGGGAAGAAAGAATCAAACTCAAGAATTTATCCTGGTTCACCACCAACCACTTGTGGCCTACATCCAATCCTCAAGCTTAACTTGAGATTTTCTTCACTATCTCCTAGACTTTACGGGTGCTAGAAAAACCTTTGTACATACAAGAGCACTCCTCACACCTTGGGATACCTCACCCTTGTGCTAGAGCCTCCAATTCTTCAAGCTTCACAGTGCTTGATGACCTTTACAATGAAGAGCACTCACAACACCTTTGGGATACCTCACCCTTTGTGTTTGAGTCTCACTACAAGGGATACCTCACCCTTTTCTCTTTTGAGGGATACCTCACCCTCTTACAATGATTTCAAGGTGAATAAAAAGAATATAAACTCTCTTGAAGAGTAGATATACAACTTGAAGAACAAAGTATAGATGATAGAAAACTCTCTCAAGAGTGGATAATACAAGTTGAAGCTCAATGGGTATAAAGGATTTACACACTTAGCTCAAAACAAAGAATTTAGAGAAAAAGATGATGAATTTCATTTTCAATGCTCAAGGGTAATTTTTAGAATTTTCTCCAACTTGTTTTTGATGCCCAAACACTTTTATTTATAGCCCAATGAGTTTTAGAGCCGTTGGAAGTGTTTAGAAATGATTTTCTATGAAAACTAGCCGTTTATAGCCGTTAGAAACGTTCCTGGGCACTTTGTAATCGATTACAAGCTTCATGTAATCGATTACAAGCTTTCTGGGCACTTTGTAATCGATTACATACTTTGTGTAATCGATTACACGCTTTCTATCAACGTTGTAATCGATTACATGACTTGTGTAATCGATTATACCATTTCTGGTTTTCAAAACCGACTTTAAAAGGTCATAACTTCTTCATTTCTTATCCAATTAAAGCAAATGACCACTCATTGAAAAGCTCTTTGAGTCTACTTTCATATGAAAGAAGTTTCAGAATAAAACGCAAAGTATTTTGAAAGATATGATCAAAATAGTAACCAAAGGTCAGATTTTCAAAACTCAAACTTTAATTGGTCATAACTTTTTCGTTTCTTATCCGTTTAAAGCAAATGACCAGTCATTGGAAAGATCTTTGAGTCTATTTTCAAATGAGATATTTCAAAGTAAAACTCAAAGTATTTTAAAAGTTATGATCAAAAGAGTAACTATATGTCAGTTTTGCAAAACACAAACTTGGCTATTTTTTATAGATTTAAAATATTACCATAACTAGCTTTCCAAAATAGTTTGTTGGGCATATAAACATTTTAGAAACACTTATAAATATGTTTAAAAACTTTTTTGAGCTTAATGTGATTCCTTTTTACCTTTACATAAGATCTAAGTCCTATAAGCTATTCTTAAAGATGTTGGACTAGATCTTTTGCCACCATCACTTCTTGATGTAATCCAAGCTTCCAAAGAAAATCTTCTCTTCAAAACTTGCAAATGCTTGGAACATCTTTTCATTTTCATTCTCCTTGAGTTGAGCATAGTTGTGATCTTTTGCTTTCTTGTTGCAATGCTTACTCTTGGTACTTGGACTATCCTACAAAGTATTACTCACTTAACCAAACATAGTTAGTCCAAATTCATAACTCAATATCTTCATATGCATGATTCATAAATGTATAACTCTAGTTAGTCTAACATGCATACAAGATTTTCATAAACATATCCAATATTAATTCATTTATAACTCATATAAAATATTATTGGATATATTATATGATGAATGTTACATATATCTCATTAAACACATTTATGTAACATGGTCAACATTCTTTTGTGATACATTTGTCATTTATTAAGTACAACTATAAAGCATAAGCATCATTCTTTTTGTCTTGTATTTGTCATCATCAAAACTTAACATATTAATTCATCAGGGCAAACTTATTTCCACAATCTCCCCCTTTTTGATGATGACAAATCACCAAAGAAAAAATATGTTTAGCAATATATAAGGATAAATATTCATGTAGGCATATCAAATAATTAAGCACAAGCACATATTTTTCTTTCCAATTTTCTCTCCCCCTATTTGACATCAACAAAAAGGCTTAGGAAGGAAAGATAATATTTTTCTCTCCCCCTAAAGATAAAAACCATGTTGTCAAAAAGAGTAGGATCATCAAAACCATAAACTTCTTCAAGTTATGCAACTCATCACTATCTCTTCTTATTTAATTATATACCTAATTCAAGAAAGGAGAGATGAAATAAGTATACTTTCAAGATATAAAAGATTATTCATGCAATACTTGTCATATTTTGGTACTTCAACATTTAGCATATGATAGCAATAAGCTTAAGAAATTATGTCTAACATATAATATCTTGCATACCACATCATAAATAAGTACCACTTGATATCACTTGATAGGGGATACAAAATATTCATGTAAGATCATGGAATTAAGGTTTTCAAATAAAAGATCATACAACTTGTCACATATCAAGCATTTCTCAATGAAAGAATCAAAAGATATGAAGTTTAAGAATGTTTACCTTTTTCATTGATATAGGAAAAGAGAATGAACGATGATCTTTGTTGACATGTTGATAGTATTAACAATAAAACACTTCATGTCAAGTAAGGATGTAAGCCAAGAGATATAAGCAATAATCTAATAGCTAGGCTCCCCCTCACAATATGCATGTTATCAAAATATCAAATATAATGGTTTAACATAGTTATGCATATGTTCTTAGTCAACAAGGATATGGAAGAATGATATGTAAGATAAGTTCCCTCTTATTGAAGCACAAGATAGATAAAGGGAAATATGCATGCCAAGATCATATAAGCACATTACTATAAAGAAAAGCAAGGCATAGATATTCTTAATCCCTCAAACAAAATCATTTTAAAAAAAAACTTCTCCTCCTTTCAAAAAGAATTTTATAATAACACATTACATTTTCAAAAGCATTTTAGAAGGGTAGAAGAGATTTATATTGAAATCACATATTCCTTGAGAGTGATCAAATCTAAGTCAAAAGAGTATTTGAAAGTACATATCCTCTTTTTCACATTAAACAAGAGCCTTGAAAAGATAAAAAAAATATATATTTTTTAAACAAGGCTTATCTTTTGAAGTATGAAGATTGATCTCTATAGATCATTTCAAAAAATTTATTTAGAAAACTTTCTTAAATACTCTCTCAAAATTTAATAGACATTTCAAAGCAATGTAGAGAGTACTACATTTATAGCACAAATTGAATGATTTCTAAATTTTCAAGACAATTAGGAGATGATAATACTTTTTAAATCTTAAGACAAGTTCAAAAGATTCTCAAGGATATGGAACTTGAAAAGCTTCTTTTTAAAAGGAATATTAATCAAACTAGAAATTCTTTTCAAAACAAGAGCATGATTCTTATAAGTTTATACCACTAAGAACCATAGATCAAGAGAATCATATATATATCAAACATTTACCTTGATGAAATATGCTATAGGGATTAAAACATGTATAGAACTAATATCATTCACCCTATATGCAATGACAAAATTAGCAATGTAATATCCAATTAAGCACTTTGTCAATGTTAAGCATACTTCTCATGTAAATAAAGCATCTAATCTTTTAAGATCAATTTATCAACAAGTATCATATAATCCATAGCATATAGAATACCACAATAGTTTAGGGATAGAGATACTTATTGGGTTAGATAGAAAGTGATGCTCCTTTAGAATGTTCTTCATTTATAGGTCCTTTAAGTTTGAGCTTTCTTCCATTGAGTATTCTATTCCATTGCTCTTGAAGAAAGTCTCCTCATGTCCCTTTTCATCCAGCTCTTCTCTTTTATCCACATATGCTTGACACTTTAATATTTGATGGCTATACTTGAAGCACATAGAGACACTTGCAAAGCTAACTTTAAAAGTTCTCTAAAACATAGGTTAGCATAAAATATCATTTAATCTTATTTACAAGCATAATTTAGATTGATATATAATGTAAAACATGTATTACATTATCAACCATGTAATATTTGCTCTAACAAGAACAAAAGAAAGTCATATGCACTTGAATCCAAAAATATGATTTAAGCATTTTAAGGCATGATTCAAGTTTGTCAAGAAATACATGATCAACATCAAAACTTATGTAAGCATTTTGGGGCAAACAAAGATCATGTTAGGCATGTAATATCAAGTAAGGAATTTTAGTACGCACACATGCCAAGCAAGAACAAAAAGTCCCTTATTGTAATGAAAGAATTGAAAAATCATGGAACTATAACTTTTGAGACCATTTATGATTCATTTTAAGATATACTTCATTAAAAAGAATATTAAAGTTCAAAGGCAAGTTCAAGGCACAAAAAAAAGAATCATTTACTTCTTGTTTTCAAGATATGAAAATATCAAGCAATTTCAAACAAGAAGACAAATAACTTTTAACTATCCAATCCCCAAGTAAGCATATAAGCAAATTAAGCATCAAAGAGAAAGGATTAGAACTACTTATGAGCAAGTGAATTTACATATTTGAGCAAAGAGAATTGGTCACAAGCTCAAGAATAAAGATATTGTCATAACATGTCATTCCAAGCAAAATGTGTGCATATCTAACATGTTAGCATATATAAAAATATTTTTAAAACATAGTGCTAGAAAAGCACAACTTAAGACATGATAAAGCATAAAAACAAATCTTTACTTATCCAAATATCACATGATATACAATTTAAAGTATAAGTAAGGATAATAAATGGATATCACCAAAAGTGTACTCTTTGAGTTTTTGTAGGTGACTCCAACTTCTATGCCTCAAGGCCTCTTGAGAATGTTGTGGTTCTCCATGTCTTTCTTTTTATGTTTTTCATCACTTTTGGAGAACTTGGATCATTTTAAGTTTTCCCAACCTCAAGTAGCACGATTGTTTTTCACTTCATTTGCATGCTTGAGCTAATGGTCACCCTACAACACAATTCAAAGAAATTTCTTTGGTATCCACCAATTTTGGATCCATAGGGGTTAGTCATTGATTATTAATCCATTATGCTCTCATAAAATTTTTTTTTATAGTATGTAAATTGAGCACAACAAATTAAACAATCAATTACCATTAAGCTCATAGCTAATAATATGCATACATTCATGATATACAGACAATCTTAAGTAAAAATGATCATTTTAGCATTGAAAACCATTTTTAAAGTCTGTGTAATCAATTACAATATGTGTGTAATCGATTACCAGCCCTCTGGAATCCATGTAATCGATTACATGTTTGGTGTAATCGATTACACGAGTTCTGGAGACGTTGTAATCGATTACATAGTATGTGTAATCGATTACATGCTTTCTGACTTTGCTTGGAACGCTTGGCAGAGCCTCTGTAATTGATTACAGAGGTCTTGTAATCGATTACAAGCTTGCTGAATTCAGTTTTTGCATTTCAAACAGTAAGGGTCCGAACTCAAAGCTTTCAAATTAATTCTAAAACTTTCCAAAACAATTCCAAACATCATGTAAGCATAAAAACTGACCAGTTCTTGATCCAAAACTCATGTTTATGCAAAACTATAAATTATGCAGAGAATTGTAACTTTATGCAGTAAGAGTTATGATTTATCCAATATGCCAAGTTCTAAGATATTTTTATCAAATGTGCTTCTTCAAACAAGAAGTGAACTTATCTAGCATATTATCACGAGATATGCAAGGTAGTGAGTAAAGGGTGTAACAATAATATAATCATGTGCTATATATAATATTCAAATTTTACTAAGCACACATGGTTCTATCCTTTACCTAAGGCCTATAAGGAATATACCTCAAATTCATTGACTTTACAAGTGACTGTGCATAAGAGGTAGAAACATTTGATACCTTGGCCTTGCTAATCAAGGAAACTCTTTTCCTTACCCATTGCTTCTCTTTTGGTGTTTTAAACTTTGCAAGTTCTACATTTTGTGCTTGAGAAGCTTTGGTTGAAGCCATCTTCCTTCTTTGATCAAAACTTCTTTCAATGGGCTTTGGAAGCATTTCCCTTGATGAGTCCTTCTTTACTTGACCAATTTGTCTATCCTTTTGAGAAGTTTTCTGCATAATTGAAACACTAGGAGGACTTTTTGGTACCCACTTCATCTTGGGTCCTTGAATATTAGTACTAGAGCATTTAAGATCTTTAGGAACCCATTTCATATTATTTCTCATATAAGAATTTCTTCTATAATTGCATAAATGAGAAATATATCCTAGATGACCACAAAAGTTGCAAACAAGTGAATTCAATGATGGCTTGGTACTTTAAAGATCATTTTTGAAAAACTTGAGCCTTTGGTTATTATTACATTCTAAACTATTTTTACCATAAGCCTTGCTTGAATTTCCATGTGAAATAATATCAATTTCATTCTTATTAATAATCATGGATTGTAAGCAATTAGAATCATTAGCTTTGACAAATTCACAATATAAGTTCTCAACTTGATTTTCTAAATTAATGCATTTTTCACAAGAAGTTGAGGTTTCACATTTTAAAGGCATTTCCTCATCAAGAAAAGCATAATCATTTTTCAAAATCTCAATTTCATTTTCAATGAAGGAAATGTTTTCCAAACAAGATAAATTTTTATTTTCTAAATTCAGTAAATCATCATATAATTCATCATATGCACATTGTAGCTTATCATAAAAAGGACTATAATATGGTTTAGCATTATTTACCTCAAAGTCCTTTTTAGCCATATATGAAGTAGTCTCCATTCTTAGCATACTTGGCTCTTTAAGGAAATAATCATCTTCCTCATTATTGTCTTGCTTTGCCACCTCTTCAAATTGAGCATCATTTTGAGAATATTTTGCACAACAATATTCCTTCAATGACTTTTCCTCTTCTTGCTCTCTATATACAATTTTATGCACAAAATTATTATTAGCAAGATAGATGGAATCAAGAGTATCCCATATATCTTTAGCACTAGAGCAACTCTTAATTTTAGCATAAGCATCATCATTTAAACTACTTCTCAATATTTGCATTGCTCTAATATTCAATGAAAAGCATTTTTTATCATAGTCATTCCAAGTTTGTTTTGATTTGTAAGTAAATCCATCAAGCATAATATCCCACAAATCAATATCAATAGATTGCATATAAATTTCCATTCTAGCTTTCCAATAAACGAAATTCACACCATCAAAGAATGGTGGTTTATCAATTTCAAAACCATTCATTTTGAAAAGCTTTTAATGGTTGCCTTAACAAACAAAGATCTTTAACTCCAAGCTGTTAAGCTTTTACCAGAGCACGAAGCTCTGATACCACTTGTTAGCCATGGCAACCATTACCCAAGAGGGGGGTGAATTGGGTAATGACTAGTTTTAATGCAACTTTGACAAATTATGCATTTTGAATAACTCAATTAATAAATGCAGCGGAATAAGTCTAATAAATGTACAACTATTGAGGATTACTCAAATACAACTTGGGATATATGATGAACTAAGTGAATAAGCTAGATATCAAGTTGTAACAATCAAAACATCAACATATGCAATAAATAAATATATTCTACTAAATATTGAATTTAAAGAGTGTAGGGAAGAGAGAATCAAACTCAAGAATTTATCCTGGTTCAGCCACCAACCACTTGTGGCCTACATCCAGTCCTCAAGCTTAACTTGAGATTTTTTTCACTATCTCCTAGACTTTACGGGTGCTAGAAAAATCTTTGTACATACAAGAGTACTCCTCACACCTTGGGATACCTCACCCTTGTGCTAGAGCCTCCAATTCTTCAAGCTTCACAGGTGCTTGATGACCTTTACAATGAAGAGCACTCACAACACCTTTGGGATACCTCACCCTTTTGTGTTTGAGTCTCACTACAATGGATACCTCACCCTTTTCTCTTTTGAGGGATATCTCACCCTCTTACAATGATTTCAAGGTGAATAGAAAGAATATAAACTCTCTTGAAGAGTAGATATACAATTTGAAGAACAAAGTATAGATGATAGAAAACTCTCTCAAGAGTGGATAATACAAGTTAAAGCTCAATGGGTATAAAGGATTTACACACTTAGCTCAAAACAAAGAATTTAGAGAAAAAGATGATGAATTTCGTTTTCAATGCTCAAGGGTAATTTTCAGAATTTTCTCCAACTTGTTTTTGATGCCCAAACACTTTTATTTATAGCCCAATGAGTTTTAGAGCCGTTGGAGGTGTTTAGAAATGATTTTCTATGAAAACTAGCTGTTTATAGCCGTTAGAAATGTTCCTGGGCACTTTGTAATCGATTACAAGCTTCATGTAATCGATTAAAAGCTTTCTGGGCACTTTGTAATAGATTACGTACTTTGTGTAATCCATTACACGCTTTCTGTCAACGTTGTAATCGATTACATGACTTGTGTAATCGATTACACCATTTCTGGTTTTCAAAACCGACTTTAAAAGGTCCTAACTTCTTCATTTCTTATCCAATTAAAGCAAATGACCATTAATTGGAAAGCTCTTTGAGTCTACTTTCATATGAAAGAAGTTTCAGAACAAAACTCAAAGTATTTTGAAAGATATGATCAAACTAATAACCAAAGGTCAGATTTTCAAAACTCAAACTTTAATTGGTCATAACTTTTTCGTTTCTTATCCGTTTAAAGCAAATGATCAGTCATTGGAAAGATCTTTGAGTCTATTTTAAAATGAGATATGTTTCAAAGTAAAACTCAAAGTATTTTAAAAGTTATGATCAAAAGAGTAACTATATGTCAGTTTTACAAAACACAAACTTGGCTATTTTTTATAGATTTAAAATATTACCATAACTAGCTTTCCAAAATAGTTTGTTGGGCATACAAACATTTTAGAAACACTTATAAATATGTTTTAAAACTTTTTTGAGCTTAATGTGATTCCTTTTTACCTTTACATAAGATCTAAGTCCTATAAGCTATTCTTAAAGATGTTGGACTAGATCTTTTGCCATCATCACTTCTTGATGTAATCCAAGCTTCCAAAGAAAATCTTCTCTTCAAAACTTGCAAATGCTTGGAACATCTTTTCATTTTCATTCTCCTTGAGTTGAGCATAGTTGTGATCTTTTGCTTTCTTGTTGCAATGCTTACTCTTGGTACTTGAACTATCCTACAAAGTATTACTCACTTAACCAAACATAGTTAGTCCAAATTCATAACTCAATATCTTCATATGCATGATTCATAAATGTATAACTCTAGTTAGTCTAACATGCATACAAGACTTTCATAGACATATCCAATATTAATTCATTTATAACTCATATAAAATATTATTGGATATATTATATGATGAATGTTACATATATCTCATTAAACACATTTATGTAACATGGTCAACATTCTTTTGTGATACATTTGTCATTTATTAAGTACAACTATAAAGCATAAGCATCATTCTTTTTGTCTTGTATTTGTCATCATCAAAACTTAACATATTAATTCATTGGGGCAAACCTATTTCCACAAAAAGAAAGCACCAAAATTAAAATAAATTCTTTTCATAAGATGGATTAGAAAGGGAGATGAATTCTACCTCAACAACTTAGTTTTCTAGAAATGGTTTGAGTCTTTGTCCATTGACCCTAAACACATTATCATTCCTAGGGTTCTCAATGTCTATGGCCCCATGAGGATACACATGTTTGACAATAAAAGGGTCAGTCCACCTAGATCGCAATTTTTCAGAGAATATGTGAAGACGAGAATTATAAAGAAGAACTTTTTGATCAATTTCAAAAGATTTTCTCAAAATTGATTTGTCATGAAAAGCTTTTGTTCTAGTTTTATAAAATTTTGAGTTTTCATATGCATCATTTTTTAATTCCTCGGGTTCATTTAATTGCAATTTGCGTAACTTGCAAGCATCATCAAGATTTAAGTTGAACGCTTTAATGGTCCAAAATGTTTTATGCTCTAGTTCTACAGGCAAGTGACAAAGTTTTCCAAAACTAACCGATAGGATGACATGCCTAAAGATGTTTTGAAAATAGTACGGTAGGCCCAAAGTGCATCATTTAGTCTTAAAGATCAATCTTTACGATTTGGGTTAACCATTTTTTCTAAAATTTGTTTAATCTCCCTATTTGCTAATTCTATTTGTCCAATTATCTGAGGATGATAAGGGGTGGTAATTTTATGGGTAATGTCATATTTCTTCATTAAGGATTCAAATGGTTTATTACAAAAATGTGTTCCCCTATCACTGATGATAGCTCGAGAGATCCCAAATCGACTCAAAACATTTTTTTAAAAAAATTTAAGAATAGTTTTATGATCATTATGTCGACATGGAATCGCCTCAATTCATTTTGAGATATAATCAACTGTAACCAAAATATACACAAATCCAAATGATGATGGAAATAGACCCATGAAATCAATTCCCCAACAATAAAAAATTTCAATGACAATAATAGGGTTCAGAGGTATCATGTCTCGTTTAGAAATAGAACCCAATTTCTAACAATTTTCATAACTTTTGTAAAAAGTATAGTTGTCCTTAAATAAAGTGGGCTAATAAAATCCATACTGCAAGATTTTCACATCTGTTTTCTTTGAGGAAAACTAACCTCCACATGCTTCTGAGTGACAAAATTTAATGACACTACCTACCTCACTGTCAAGTATACATCTCCAAAAGATTTAATCAGGATAATATTTGAGCAAATATGGGTCATCCTAATAAAAAATTTTCACCTCAGTCAAAAACTTCTTTCTGTCTTAGTGTGTCCACTGTGGTGACATCTTTCCTGCTACAAGAAAATTAACAATGTTAGCAAACTAAGGCATGGAATTGATAGAAAATAAAAATTCATCAAGAAAAGAATCATTGATAAGTGCGATATCAAAAAGTGAGCCTGTTGTAAGTCTAGACAAATGATATGCAACAACATTTTTGGCTCATTTCTTATCTTTTATTATGATGTTGAATTCTTGAAGCAACAAGATCCACCATATCAACCTAGGTTTGGCATCTTGCTTAGACATTAAATATCTAATAGCAGCATGATTGGTGAAAACAATAGTAGAAGAACCAATTAAATAAGCTCAAAATTTGTCTAATACAAAAATTACAGCAAGTAGTTCTTTTTCAGTAGTGGTGTAATTCATTTATGCACTATTTAAAGTTTGACTTGCGTAATAAATTATATGAGACTTACTTTCCTTTCTCTAGCCTAAAACAGCGCCAACAGCAAAATCACTAGCATCACACCTCAACTCAAAAGGCAAAGACTAGTCAAGGGATTGCATGATAGGAGTAGATGTCAGAAGACCGATTAATTTTTCAAAAAATTTTTGACAATCTTGAGTCCAATCAAATGGTGCATCTTTTGTTAAAAGATTAAATAATGGTCTAGATATGGCACTAAAGTCCTTAATGAATCTTCTGTAAAATCCTACATGTCCTAAAAAGGAATGAACTTCTCTAACTATTTTTAGGGAAGGCAAATGAGCAATTAATTCAACTTTAACCTTATCAACTTCAATTCTCTTAGAAGATATCACATGATATAACACTATTCCAAAGACAACCATATAATGACATTTTTCCCAATTTAATACAAATCTTTTTTCTTCGCATCTTTTAAGAACTTTTTCCAAATTATCAAGACAATTTTCAAAAGAATTTCCAAAAATTGTCAAGTCATCCATGAAAACCTTGAAATAATGCTCAATCATGTCACTAAAAATACTTGGCATGCATCTTTAGAAAGTTACCGGAGCATTACAAAGGCCAAAAGACATTCTTCTATATGCAAAAGTGCCAAAAGGGTACATAAAAGTGGTCTTTTCTTGATCCTCTAGTGCAATTAATATTTGATTATACCCTGAATAACCATCAAGAAAATAGTAATAGGGATGTACTGCTACTCTTTCCAGAATCTCATCAAGAAATGGCAATAGGAAATGATCTTTCCTAGTGGCAGGTTGCATTTAATTTTCTAAAATTAATACACATACGCCAACTGGATGAGACACACGTAGGTATTAATTCACCTTTTTCATTTTCAATCACTGTTATTCCAGATTTCTTAGGCACAACTTGTGTAGGACTTGCCCACTGGCTATCAAAGATAGGGTAGATAATTTCAACATCAAATAATTTGAGAACTTCAGCTCTAACTACCTCTTTCATATGTGGATTTAATCTTCTTTGAGGTTGTTGAGATGTTTTAGCATTATCCTTTAAATGTATTCTATGTGTACAAATTAATAGATTAATACCTTTTATGTCCTTTAATGTCCATCTAATTGCACTTTTATGCCTTTTAAGTACTTCTATCAACATATCTTCTTGTTCTTTAGTAAGGGATGAGGAAATTACCACTGGAAAGCTTTGTTCTTCTCCCAAAAATGTATACTACAACCCTACAGGTAATGACTTTAGTTCTAGTGTGGGACTTCTTCATGGGTATTATCATTCATCGGTTTTAGCTCTTCAAATCTCAGCTTCCATCCTTTGTATTCCATTACCTGTGTGCAATCAAGCAAATAGCATACTTCAGAAATATCATCATCTAATTGCGTACCTGAATCAAATGAATTAATTAAACAAATTTCTAATAGGTCAGAAGAACTCCTGGTTTGAAGATGATAATCTATAATGGCCTCAATCCCTTCAACTTCCTCCTTTTCGTCATAGACTTCCTGTGGTTGCCTGCACATGTTGAAAACATTAAGCTCCAGTGTAATATTTCCAAATGTTAGCTTCGGCACTTCATTTCTACAATTTATCAAAACATTAGATTTTGATAAAAATAGACGACCTAAAATAACATGAATTGACTTGCAACTATTAGTCATAGGTTCAGTTTTCAAGACAATAAAATTCACAGGATATATGAATTTATCAACTTGAACCAACAAATCTTCTATTATTCCTTTTGTAATTTTAACTAATCTATCGGTAAGTAAAAGAGTTATAGAAGTTGGTTTTAACTCACCCAGGTTGAGTTGCTGATAAACTGAATATGGAAGCAAATTAACACTAGCACCAAGATCAAGTAAAACTCGTTCAATTTTATGTTCTCCAATAACGCATGAAACTGTAGGACAACCAAGGTCTTTATATTTTAACACATTATTGTTCTGAAGAATATAGCTTACTTGTTCAGCCAAAAAGGCTATCTTTTTCACATTTAGTTTCCTTTTAATAGTGCATAAGTCCTTCAAAATTTTGGCATAAGAGGGAACCAATTTAATAGCATCTAATAGAGGAACATTGACCTTCACTTGTTTAAAAATTTTAAAAATTTCAGTGTTATGGTTCAATTTACTTGAATTATTTAATGCTTGAGGATATAAGGGTGAAGGCGAGAGTTTGATCTCCTTTTGGCCAGGTGGCTTATTAACTCCTTCCTTATCTTTGGGAATTGATTCATCATCTTTCTTATAAGGTTCAGGAATATTTTCAACAACCTTTCCACTCATAAGAGTTTTCACTACTAAAAATGCCATCCTTCATCCTTCTTTTTCACTCAAATAATTGGACTACAAAAAGGGGGCTTATACTTGGCCTCATAATTCCAACAATTAACATCTCATCTACCAACTTTTAAATTTCTACTTTTTGATAGTGAGGGTACGTGTATGGGCGTAAATTGGGAATATTGGCCCCTTCTCGTAAGGTGATGGCATGATCATGCCTACGAGCTGGAGGTAAACCTTGCGACTGCTGGAATAGGTCCTCAAAGTCTTGTAAAACTGATGTTATGCCTTCCAGAATCAATGCCTCCTATAACAACAGACTTGTCATTGTCTTATATTCAATGTAAAATTCTTGCCCTTCATACTGTAATGGCTTCAACACTGATTTAAGAGAAGCAATTGTCTTGGACAAAGCTAGTACCCCTTTAATAGTCTAAGTTCTTCTTTTTTCTTCAATTTTCAAGGTAAGGTCCTTGAAATTTGCCCTTATTTCTCCCAATCTCCCTAACCATTCTATGCACAACACCACATCTGCGCCTCCTATGCCAAACAGGAAGAAATCTTGCTTAATCTCCAATCCTTGCGTCATCAATAACAAGCCCTTTTGCACTTCACCTTATGACTATCACCAACCTCCACAAAATATAGTGGAGTCTCCACTACTGGTAGTTGTAGTTCCTACACTATTTTATCATAAATGAAATTATGGGAGGCTCCACAATCCACCAAAATCATAACTTTCTTACCCTCTACTTCTCCCTATAGCTTGAAGGACTTTTTTGAAGTCAAGCTCATGATGCTATGAATTGACAACTGTAATGTTTTGTCCTCCATCTCTAATATTTCTTGAATTTCCAATTCTTCTTGCTAAACCTCATCCTCTGCCTCCTCTCCCATAATCAAGCAATGATGAATGAGATGTTGAGACCATTTTTAAAGGAGGTTCGTGTTAGTTATTTTTTATGATATTCTGGTTGACAACAGGGATGAAGAAGCCCACATTTCTCTTTTGAGGATAGTTTTACAATTGTTGAGGGAACACCAATTATGTGTCAATAAAAAAATGAAGTTTTGGGCAGCTACAGATTGAGTACTTGGGGCATGTTATGTATGGTCAAGGTATTGCAGTAAATCCTAAAAAAATTAAGGGAATGTTGCAGTGGCAGATCCCTATGGATGTGAAAGGGCTGAGAGGTTTTTTTGGATTAACAAGCTATTATAGGAAGTTTGTCAAAGGTTATGGATAGATTGCAAAAAATCTGACTGAGCTTCTGAAGAATGACTATTTTCAGGGGAGTAAGAAGGCATAAACATTTGACACCTTGAGGGTGGCTATGATTACTATTCCTGTTTTAGCAGTACCAAAATTTTCTAATTAATTTGTTCTGGAAACTTATGCTTCACAACAGCATTTAAAGGGTGAAGAACAGTATAAATGGACCTCTAAGCTGCTGGGTTTTGACTTTGAGATCAGGTATAAACCTGGTTGTGCTAATAAGGTGGCTGATGCTCTCTAATAATCACATATTTGATACATTAATAAACCCTTATTTTTAGTCATTTACACTCTCTATGTACTTAATTGATTGAGTTTGGTTATGTTTTGTAAGTTTGGACTCAAATTTGGCTTAATTGATTTTTTTAGCATTATTGAGAGCTTACACTATTTTTGTATTTTAGTCATATCTTGAGTTCTAGATGTCTAATAATTATGTATTCTACCTTATAGGAAAGATAAGAGAGAGATTTATAACTTTTATTAGAACTCTAGGTCAAAATCGAACATCTAGTGGAACTAATTAGGCTTGGAAGTCAAAACACAGGTTTTGTGATTGGAACCTGAATAGTGTACAATAATCAGAGCATAACTCGAGCTAATCTCAAATGAACTTTGAATGTTGTATTTTCTGATTGGAACCTCCATTATGTGTGGATTCTAATTGAGTTATAAAAAGAATTAATCATGTCCTTATTTTACTTACCTAGAGTTGATCTCCTAACCCAAGTAAATCTTTTTTATTTGTGACTAAGTTTTATCACTTTTATTATTGTGACAAAATATTTACTTTACGTCAAAGAATTTTTCTTCACAAATTCCCTGTGAATCGACTTCGGACTCCCGAGAATTTATTACTTGAAATAACCTGCACTTAGGTTTGCAACTTTTAATTTGCATCAAGTTATTGGCACTATTATCGAAGACTTGATTTGAAGAACAAATTTATTGTGTAAATATTATTCCTGTGGATCTTGTATATATATATTTTTTCTACTTTTTTATTTTTTTTCTTTGTACATACTAACGTACTAATTTAGTGAGAGAAACTCTCCATTCTCCCTCTGTAATCTTTAATTATTAATTAAATAATTTTTCTTCTTCTCTTCTCTCTCACTGAAAAAAAATCAGCTTGCTAGTTCTTTAGTTTTCACTTCATGTTCTAATAATATCTCAATCTTGACTCTTCTCTTCTTCCTCTTTCGCCAGCTCTGATGGGGCTCTGCCTCTCTCTTGTTTTCATATTTTAAATTTAATTTCTGTACTTTAGTTTTTGTATTTTATTTTTTACACTTTATTTTCTGTATTTTACTTTTTGTATTTTATTTCTAACTTTCTAACTTACTAACTTACTAACCTTTTAATTTTCTTGCTTACTAACTTACTAACAATCTAACTCTCTTACTAACTACCTAACTTTTTACTTTGTCAACTATCTATCTTTTTAATTTACCTACTTCTAACATTTTAATTTATCTGCTTACTAACTTTTTAATTTATCAGCTTTTTAACTTATTTAGTGATTGGTTTATACCACACCCTTGTTAATATTTATTTACTACATGTTATATATATTTGGTGGCTGGTTTATACCATACCCTTGTTAATATTTAATGGCTGGTTTTTAAAGCCTACTTGTTAATATTTTTTTTTTACCATGGCAGGCTTACCGCCTACTTGTTTTATTTTTATTTTATTCTTCCTATTTCTTCTTCTCTTTTGTTATGTGTAGTTAAATTCATGTGTTTCTAGGGTGAAGATGTAACTTGATTCAATCGACACGTATTAAGATTGGAATTTTAATTAATTTCTTTTTTATTCAATTTGAGTGCTTATTATGATTAGTAATGCTTTTATGAATTGACTACTCATAAATTGATCTAGTGTGGTGTATGTAGAATCGGGAGGTTTGCATATGACCTAGACCATAAATAATGAGTGTCATGATTTATAATCATCTAGGAATAGATGTTATAGGTTGTGTGGGAGAATTGTGGTATTTTCCATGAGAATCCATAGAGCAGAGGTCATGCCTTTAAGAGTTAGGGTTTAGACCAAGGAATTGAGTTTTAATTAATTAAGGGATTCTCCCCATCAATTGAATGATTAGAAATTAATTAGAATGAAGGTTCCAAAGTTACTCTATTGTCTATGATAGATTGTTGAATTAAGTGAAGTCAGATCCCTAGTATTTTAATTTCATGTGTTTACATCTTTAATGTGTTTTGCATTCATGTGCTTTATTTTTTTCCTCTTAATTTCATGCGTTTTAGTGTGTTTTTCCCTCTTAATCATCAATTTTATTACTTTGACAATTCGGTACACTTATCGATTTTCTCAACAAGTTTTTGCAAACCTAAGTTAATACAATGGATTTTTTGCTTCAAGAATTCAACATCACAATAAAAGATAAGAAAAGAGTCAAAAATGTTGTTGTAGATTATTTGTCCATACTTACAACAGGCTCACATTTTGATATCACACCTATCAATGATTTTTTTTTCTTGATGAATTTTTATTTTCTGTAAATTCTAAACCTTAGTTTGCTAACATAATCAATTTTCTTGCAACATGAAAGATCCCGCCTCAATTATCCTGATCAAATCATTCAGAGATGTGTGCCCAACAGTGAGATAGGTAATGTCATTAAATTTTGTCACTCAGAAGCATGTGAAGGTTTCTTTTCTTCAAAGAAAATAGCTGTAAAAATCTTGCAGCGTGGATTTTATTGGCGCACTTTATTTAAACACAGCTATACATTTTGAAAAGGTTATGAAAACTATAAAAAATAGGGCTCCATTTCTAAGCAAAATAGGATGCCTCTGAACCCTATCATTGTCATTGAAATTTTTTATTGTTAAGGAATTAAGAAACGATGCATATGAAAACACAAAGATTTATAAAGCTAGAGGAAAAACTTTTTATGACAAATCAATTTTGAGAAAAAAATTTGAAATTGGTCAAAAAGTTCTGCTTTATAATTCTCGTCTTCACATATTCCCTGAAAAATTGAGATCTAGGTGGCGTGGTCCTTTTATTGTTAAACATATGTATCCTTATAGGGCCATAGACATTGAGAATCCTAGGAATGAAAGTGTATTTAAGGTCAATGGACAAAGACTTAAACATTTTCTAGAAAACTAAGTTGTTGAGTTCTTTGTGTTTCCAGTTAAGTGGCGGATAATGATACTTTGTGACTCTCAAGTCAGTTTGTTTTTCAGTTTTCCCATAATAACTAATTCCTTCTCCTTTAAAATGAATGTCATTCTCTCAAATCTTAGTAAGCATTTTCCTTCTCTTCCTCAAAATGCTCTACAAAAAATCTACAAAGCTAGATGTGAAAGACTGAGACTGTTAATGCACATGGGCATCCCAGAAGATATACGCTGGATAATCGAAGTAAAGGTTCGTTTAGCTAGTGAATCTTCAAATTCATTTGTCCCATACATGTCGGGTCTCAGTAAAAGTTCATATTCTAAAAGGAGAAGAGCAAAAAGAATACAAGTTTGTTACAAATTTGTGCGATGGAATTGCAATACGTGATGTCATTCTTTGAGAACGGTTTATGCAAACCGAGAAGATAAAATATACTTTATTAAGAATGGACTGAGTAAGGAGTCATTAGATGATATCTTATTGACTCTTGAGATGCATTCTTATGGAGTTGTGCATTGAGAACTTCTTAATTTGTGGATTCTTTTCAAGGACGAGCAAAAGCGTTACAGTCTTGGGAATCTGACTCAAAAAGACCCTGTTTGCCAATTTATAAGAAAATTGGATGGGAAGCTTATCCTCAACTCATAGAAGGCGTTTAAGCCATTACTGAACGTAAAACTAGAGAAAGATGTGAGCCACAATCACAACAACATATATATATTATCTTGTACATCTCCTAAAAAATAAAAAAAATAAAAAAAATAAAAAAGGGCGATCAAAAGAGTACTATGCTCTTAATTGAGTGTGGAGCCCCTGCCAGTGCCAGACCCATTATTGACTCAAGTGGACCTTCGCACGTCGATCTCCCGTGTTTGCATTCTCGCGTGACAATGCCTCTGAGCTCAATTCTTGGTATTGATTTATTGGGTTCTTGAGCGTAGCTCCACTGGCTGTGGTCACTGGTCGTTGTATTCAGATTTTCTCTCTTTAACTAGAGGGACGATGCATAGGCTGGGATATCCTACAAGCGGGAGAAGTGCCTTAAGTCTGAAATTCCTTAAGGGAATTCGATGTCTCTTTCAAGGGCAGTAAGATTGTGAAGGCTACTGCACTCATGATGCGCAGTATAAAGATACGCCAAGAAACCTGTACATAAAGATATGTCAGCATTTGTTATTATTATTTTATTTTTGTATGATTTTATTGTATTTTAGTTTTGAATAGACGATCCTTTGGGCGGGGTCCTTCAGGGTTTTTTAGACTTTTTACCCTGATGGTTTTCTTAAGTCTAAAAAAAATAAAAAAATAGAAAATTAAAAAAAATTTCTTAAATTCAAACTTTTCTGACAACAGCCAACCTACCCATACAGGAGCTATTATTACTTTTTCTATTCTCTTCCCTATTTAAACACTCTATTTTCTTCACTTTCCTGTAACTCATAACCATTCAAAGAGTGTGTGAATGTAGAAATAGAGGGAGCTTCTTCTTCGGTTCATAGATTTACCAGTATCTGTGTATTTTATGGGACAAGTTATGGGAATGGTTTAGAGTTTGTAAACGTAGCAAGCATTGTTAGTAGAACACTTGCTGCGAGGGACATTTGTGTACTATATAGGGGAGGTAGCATTGGGTTAATGGGGGCCGTATCACTTTCTGCACATCTAAGAGGTGGTCAAGTTTTAGGTGTCATTCCTGAACCTTTAACTCAAAAGAACATCACTGGAAAGACAATTGGTTTGGAACTTCAAGTATCATCTATGCATGGATAAATGAGGACAATGCTTGAAAACTCCGATGCATTCATTGCTTTACCGGGTGGTTTTAGTATTTTGGAAGAAGTTTTTTAAATTATCTCTTGGGCCCAACTGAACATCCACCATAAGCCCATAGGTTTGTTGAATATTAATAATTTCTTTAATAATTTGTTATCTTTTGTTGACCATGCCATGGAACAGAACTTTATCACGCCTTCGGCAAGACGACTCTTTATATTTGCTTCAACTGTTGATGAACTAATAGATAAATTAAAAATTTTTGTTTATGAACTTGAACTAGTAATAGCTAAGATAAGTCAGTCAGAAGGCAACAACAAGGGAGGCAGCAGCAAGGGAGGTAGCAAGGAACAAGAGTGTGATCTGGCACTTCATCTATAACTTTCCTTTATCTTTGGTTTTATTTATCATACTTTGTTTTTGTTTTAATTTGTGTAAGGTTTCTCTTTTTAGTAATTGCAACAATGGGTATTATCTTTTATTCTTTACCTATCTATGTTTTGACAATGAGAACAATGTTGTGATTTGGTTGGAGGGAAGGATAGTTGTGTTAAAAAATAATTAAAAAAATTAGGAAGTGTGTTTATTAATATGTTTATTGTGTTTATATGTTTGTCAGTAATTTATTAACAATAAAAATAATTAAAGATGACAGAGTGAAGAGTAAATTATTTACTCTTGAGACGCATCAAAATTGATGGCAGAGTAAGGAGTAATTATGTAGATAACTAGTTTATGTGGAAGTAGTAATTCAAATTCAGGAAAATTTGCATGATTGAGTAAATTATCTTTTTTCTTAAAAATCACATGCTTGGTTATAGATGTTGAATTGGTGGACTGAGAATAATAGAATTATGCCTTGTGAGATTTTGAGCCTATTGATGAATGAATTGAATATTTGTACCATTCTCTTCTTTTTTGTGTGATTTTCACTCATGGAATTGTTACTCTAGAACTTGATTTGATTCTTTTTTAGACTACATTTTTACATGCATACGTAAACATGAATGGGGCGTTTTTCTTGAAATAACTACTTTAATAAAATAGCCAAGAATGATTGGCGCACAAATAAGCAGCCTTGCTCAGCAGCATATTGTCTCAATATGATATCAAGTACTCTTATGGCTTCTTAGAAATTATCTGATTCCTGCCAATGTAAGGCATTGGAAATGACCAATTTCCCCTTACTTAATCCATTTGAGCTTATTTGATTATTCTTTGTTTCGGACTCATTATGTGCTTTAAATGAAAAAACATGTTCTTACCCGGCCTTAGGGAATAAGAGAACATTAGCTTTGTTGTTGGATGAGTTCTTGAACAAGTGTAGGGGTATGTGCGCAGAATGGTTGAAAAAAAATTATTTAAATGTATATATTACGTTCATCTTGTAAAAATAAAAAAAAAAACAAAAACAAAAACAAAATGGGTAAAGAAGGGTCAATAAGGTAATAAAGGAAATGAAAAGAATATGTAAAGAGAATTTGTATTAGGTGGAGTTGGGATGAACTTTCATGCTTATTAATTGAACTCAGCTCTCATGCTCTTTTATTCTCTTTGGTATTTAACTTGTCATATCTATATTACCTCCTCCTTTACCTTAACCCCATTACCACTTTGAATAAGATCCTCATGATTTGTGTGTGCATGTGTTCTAAGTAGTGGAGAAGTAGAAGATAAGCAAGCTTATGGTAGTGCAATTTTCATGAGTTGAATTGAGTGAAATGCCTACCTTTTTAAACACTTGAGGGATTGAGAGAGAATCTTGTAAAGATCTATCATTCTTGACTCATGTTTTTCAATTAAAGTTTCCTTACTTGTTGGTTTGAGATGTGAAGAAACATTACCTCATAAATATTTTGATCCCTTGAATGATTGGTTGCTCTTAATTCTTAAATATTATTAGAAATTCAATCTTTTAGAGTGTACAGTAATCAAAGCATAACTCGGGCTGTAAAAACTACATTGGGCTAAAATTTTGGTATCTATAAGTTAAGACATATATCTACAACTTTTATGAAGAACATAAGACTCATTTCAGATTTCTTAGAGGTCATATTGGGCTTGCAAATCAGAATAGAGGAACTATAGCTGGGCCTGAGCAGTGTGTAGTAATCAGACTATATCTCGAGTTGTAGGAATTCTTTTGGGTTGAAACCAATGGCATTTGAAATTTAAGACAAAAAACTACATCTTTCATGAATACTACTTGGTGAGAAAATGACAAATGCAATGATTTCAGCACTGAATGATTTTGGAGATAAAGAATCTCAATAATTTTTCACTCATCAAAAGTCATTTGACATTTTCCACTCATCCACCCACTCATCCACTCACTCATTAATCAACCCCCTTGTCATTTTATATCCCTAATCCTCTATAAAAGGCACCATTGGTTAGTTATTTGGGGATCTTGGTCTTAGAGATCAATATCATGCTATTGTGTTGTTTGTTTATCTTGTTGTAGTTTTCTTTTGTTCTAAATTGAAGTTATGTTCTTCTTCTTCTTCTTCTTCTTCTTCTTCTTCTTCTTCTTCTTCTTCTCTCTTCCTTTCTTCTTGTCTATGAGTAATGATAATCACATATTTTATACATTAATAAATCATCATTTTTAGTCATTAACATTCTCCATGTACTTAATTGATTGAGTTTGGTTATGTTTTATAAGTTTGGACTCAAATTGGACTTAATTGATTTTTTCAGCAAGATTTATGTCTTACACTATTTTTGTATTTTGGCCATATCTTGAGTTCTAGATGACTAATAATTATGTATCTTACCTTGAAGGAAAGATAAGGGAGAGCTCTATAACTTTCATGAAGAGCTCTAGGTCAAAGTCAGACAACTAGTGGAACTAATTGGGCTTGGAAGTCAGAATATGAGTTTTGTGATTGGAACCTAATTAGTGTACAGTAATCAGAGCATAACTCGGGCTGTAAGATCTGCATTGGGCTGAAATTTTGGAATCTGCAAGTTAAGACCCATATATATAATTTTCATAAGAACACAAGACTCAATTTGGAGTCCTTGGAGGTCATATTAGGCTTGGAAGTCAGAACAGAGGAGCTGTAACCTAGCCTGAATACTATGCAGTAATTGGGCTATATCTTGGGCTATAGATGGCCTTTTGAGGTGATTCTGGTGGTATTTGAAAGTAAGATCTAGGCCTACAACTTTTATGAAAACCATATTTCAATATTCTGATGCATTCAATGACTTTAGAATTGAATGATTTCAGAGATAAAGAATCTCTATAATTTTTCACTCATCAAAAGTCATTTGGCATTTTCCACTTATCCACCTAACTCATGAATTAGTCCCCTTATCATTTTGTATCCCTAATCCTCTATAAAAGGGAGCCTTGGCTGATCATTTAGGAGTCTTGGTCCTAGAAGTCAAGATCATGCTATTGTGTTATTTGTTTATCTTGTTGTAGTTTTCCTTGTGTTCTAAACTGAAGTCATGTTCTTCTTATTCTTATTCTTATTCTTATTCTTCTTCTTCTTCTTCTTCTTCTTCTTCTTCTTCTTCTTCTTCTTCTTCTTCTTCTTCTTCTTCTTCTTCTTCTTCTTCTTCTTCTTCTTCTTCTTCTTCTTCTTCTTCTTCTTCTTCTTCTTCTTCTTCTTCTTCTTCTCTCTTCCTTTCTTCTTGCCTATGAGTAACTAAGTTTCATTTGACTTAGGTGAAAGGGTGAAGCTCTTGGTAAGGAAATAAGGTTAGATTCATTTCTTTCTTGTGCTTAAATGATATATTTTCAAGTGATCATTATACGTGTTATATTTTGTTTTCAATCAAATTAGAAACCCTCCTTGTAAAGTGGAGATCTTGATTCATTGTAGGCAAGAGGTTGACACAATGAATGCTTGAGCCCATTTATAAGTGGTGGTGTTAGTAGACGATTAAAGGAATCATAATATAATTGCGTATATAATTTTTAATGAACTTTGAATGTTGTATTTTCCGATTGAGTTATAAAAAGAATTAATCTTATCCTTATTTTATTTACCAAGAGTGGATCTCCTAACCCAAGTAAGTTTTTTTTATTTATGACCAAGTTTTATTACTTTTATTGTTGTGACAAAATATTTACTTTATATCAAAGAATTTTTCTTCATCAATTCCCTGTGGATCGACCTCGGACTCCCGAGAATTTATTACTTGAAATAATCTGCACTTGGGTTTGTAACTTTTAATTCGCATCAAGTTTTTGGCGCCGTTGCCAGGGACTTAATTTGAAGAACAAATTTATGGTGTAAATATTTTGTACATATATATTTATACTTTTTTCCTGTGGATCTTTTATATATATTTTTTCTACTCTTTTAATTTTTTTTTTACTTACTAACGTACTAACTTAGTGGAAAAACTCTCCCTTATCTCTCTGTAATCTTTAATCATTAATGAAATAATCTTTCTTCTTCTCTTCTCTCTCTCCGGAGCAAAAAATTGACTTATCGATTCTCCAATTTTCATATTTTAAATTTACTTTCTGCACTTTATTTTCTCGTATTTTACATTCGTACTTTATTTTTGTATTTTATTTTTTATATTTTAATTTTTGTATTTTATTTCTAACTTTCTAACTTACTAACCTACTAACCTTTTAATTTTCTTGCTTACTAACATACTAACTATCTAACTCTCTTACTAACTTTTTAACTTTCTAACTTTTTAATTTACCTGCTTCTAACATTTTAATTTATCTGCTTACTAACTTTTTAATTTATCAGCTTATTAACTTATTTGGTGGTTGGTTTATACCATACCCTTATGAATATATATTTAGTGGTCGGTTTATACTACACCCTTGTTAATATTTATTTACTACGTGTTAATATATATTTGGTCGTTGGTTTATACCACACCCTTGTTAATATTTATTTGGTGGCTGGTTTATACCACATCCTTGTTAATATTTAATGGTCGGTTTATACCGCCTACTTGTTAATATTATTTTTTTTATCATGGCAAGTTTTCCGCCTACTTGTTAGTATATTTTTTTATGTAAGGTTGAGCTTTGTATATATTTTTATTTTATTCTTCCTATTTCTACTTCTATTTTTTTATGTGTAGTTAAATTCATGTGTTTCTAGGGTAAATATGTAACTTAATTCAATCGACATGTATTAAGATTGGAATTTTAATTAATTTCTTTTTTATTCAATTTGAATGCTTATTATGATTCTTAATATTTTTATGAATTGACCACTCATAAATTGATCTAGTGAGGTGTGTATAGAATTAGAAGGTTTGTATATGACCTAGACCATAAATAATAAATGTCATGATTTATAATCATCTAGGAATGGAGGTTATAGGTTGTGTGGGAGAATTGTGGTATTTTTCATGAGAATTCATACAGTAAAGGTCATACCTTAAAAGTTAAGGTTTAGACCAAGGAATTGAATTTTAATTAATTATTGGATTCTCCCCATCAATTGAATGATTAGAAATTAATTAAAATGCGAGACTCTAAGCTACTCTATTATCTATGATAGATTATTAAATCAAGTGAAGTCAGATCCCTAGTGTTTTAATTTCATGTGTTTACATCCTTAATGTATTTGGCATTCATGTGCTTTGTTCTCTCTTTTTCCTCTTAATTTCGTGCATTTTAGTGTGGTTTTATTTTTGTTTTTGTTTTTTTTTATATATAATTTTGTGTCTTTAATTGTTTTGAATCACTTTTTGTCCATACTTACAATAAGCTCACCTTTTGATATCACACCTATCAATGATTTTTTTTTATGAATTTTTATTTTCTATCAATTTCAAGCCTTGGTTTGCTAACATAATCAATTTTCTTGCAACATGAAAGATCTTGCCTTAATTATCTTGATAAAATAATTCAGAGATGTATGCCCAATAGTGAGGTAGGTAATGTCATTAAATTTTGTCACTCAGAAGCATGTGGAGGTTACTTTTCTTCAAAGAAAACAGTTGCAAAAATTTTGCAGTGTGAATTTTATTGGCCCACTTTATTTAGAGACAGCTATACATTTTGAAAAAGAGTGAAAACTGTCAAAAATAGGGTTCCATTTCTAAGCGAAATAGAATGCCTCTGAACCCTATCATTGTCATTATAATTTTTGATTGTTGAGTAATTGAGAAATGATTCATATGAAAACACAGATTTATAAAGTTAGAGCAAAAGCTTTTCATGAAAAATCAATTTAAAAACTTTTGAAATTGGTCAAAAAGTTCTATTTTATAATTCTCGTCTTCACCTTTTCCTTGGAAAATTGAGATCTAGGTGGCATGGCCCTTTTATTGTCAAACATATGTATCCTCATGGGGCCATAGACATTGAGAACCCTAGGAATGATAGTGTATTTAAGATCAATGGACAAAGACTCAAACCATTTCTGAAAAACCAAGTTTTTGAGTTCTTTGTGCCCCCAGTTAAGTGGCGGATAACGTACTCCGTGACTTTCAAGTCGATTTGTTTTTCAGTTTCCCATAATAACTGATTCCTTCTTTTTCAAAATGGATGTCATTCTCTCAAATCTAAGAAAATATTTCCCTTCTTTTCTTCTAAATGCTCTAACAAAAATCTACAAAATTAGGTGTGAAAGACTGAGATTGTTAATGTACAAAGGCATCCCAGAAGATATACGTTGTATAATCGAAGCAAAGGTTCATTTAGTTGGTGAATCTTCAGATTCATTTGTCCCATACATGTTGGGTCTCAGTAAAAGTTCTTATTCTAAAAAAAGAAGAGTGAAAAGAATGCAAGTTTGTCATAAGTGTGCACGATGGAATTGTAACATGTGATGTTATTCCTTGTGAATGGTTTCTGCAAATTGAGAAGATAGAAGCATCTCATGTTTGCATTCTCGCGTGACAATGCCTCTGAGCTTAATACCTGGTATTGATTTATTGGGTTCCTGAGCGTAGCTCCACTGGCTGTGGTCACTGGTCATTGTATTCAGATTTTCTCTCTTTAACTAGAGGGACGATGCATAGGCTAGGATATCCCACAAGCGAGAGAAGTGCCTTAAGTCTGAAATTCCTTAAAGGAATTTGATGTCTCTTTCAAGGGGTGGTAATATTGTGAAGGCTACTGCATTCATGACGTGCATTATAAAGATACGCCATGAAACCTGTACATAAATGTATATCATCATTCGTTATTATTATTTTATCTTTGTATGATTTTGTTGCATTTTGGTTTTGGACAAGCGATCCTTTGGGCAGGGTCCTTCAGGGGTTTCTAAACTTCTTAACCCTGATGGTTTTCTTGAAATCTAATAATAATAATAATAATAAATAAATAAATAAAAATAAAAAAATAAAAAAATAAAAAAATTTGTGTTTCTTAGTTTCAAACTTTTCTAACAGTAGCCAAGCTACCCATATAAGTGCTATCATTACTTTTTCTATTTTTTTTTCTTATTTAAACACTCTATTTTTTTCACTTTCCTGTAACTTATAATCATTTAAAGGTAGTGTGAGTGTAGAAATGGAGAGAACTTCTTCTTTGGTTCGTAGATTTACTAGTATCGGTGTATTTTGTGGGACAAGTTATGAGAAGGGTTTAGAGTTTGTAAACGCAGTAATATAGGGGAGGTAGCATTGGGTTAATATGGGCTATATCACTTTCTGCACATCTAAGAGGTGGTCAAGATTTAGGTGTCATTCCTGAACCTTTAACTCAAAAGAACATCTCTGGAAAGACAATTGGGCAGGAACTTCAAGTATCATCTATGCATGGACAAATAAGGGCAATGCCCGAAAACTCTGATGCATTCATAGCCTTACCAGGTGGTTTTGGTACTTTGGAAGAAGTTTTTCAAATTATCTCTTGGGCACAATTGAACATCCACCATAAACCCATAGGTTTGTTAAATGTTAATAATTTCTTTGATAATTTGTTATCTTTTGTTGACCATGCTGTGGAATAGAGCTTTATCACACCTTAGGCAAGATGACTCCTTATATCTGCTTCTACTGTTGATGAATTAATTGATAAATTACAAGTTTTTGTTTATGAATCTGAACTAATAATAGTTTAGATAGATTGGTCAGAAGGACGCAGCAAGGAAGGCAGCAAGGAACAAGAGTGTGATTTGACACTTCATCTATAACTTTTCTTTATCTTTGGTTTTATTTATCATACATTGTTTCTATTTAAATTTGTAAAGTTTTTCTTTTCAGTCATTGTAGCAACAGGTAATATCTTCTATCTTTTACCTATCTATATTTTCACATTGAGGACAATGTTGTAATTTGGTTGGGGAGAAGGATGGTTGTAAAAAAAAAACCTAAAAAAAAATTAGGAAGTGTGTTTATTAATATGTTTGTTGTGTTTATATGTTTGTCAGTAATTTATTAACAACAAAAGTAATTATTGGTGGCAGAGTAAGGAGTAATTAGGTAGACGACTAGTTTGTGTGAAAGTAGTAATTCAACTTCAGGAAAATTTGCATGATTGAGTAAATTATCTTCTTTATTAAAAATCACATGCTTGGTTATGAATGTTGAATTGGTGGACTAAGAATGATAGAATTATGCCTTGTGAGATTTTGAGCTTATTGATGAATTGATTAAACATTTGTACCATTCTCTTCTTTCTTGTGTGAATTTCACTCATGAAATTGTTACTCTAGAACTTGTTTTGATTCTTTTTTAGATTATATTTTCATATGCATACATAAATATAATTGAGACATTTTTTTTGAAATAGCTACTTTAACCAAATAACCAAGAATGACTGGTGCACAAATAGGCAAGCCTTGCTCAACAACATATTGTCTCAATATGATATCAAGCACTCTTATGACTTCTTGAAAATTCTCTGATTCCTACCAACGTAAGGCATTGTAAATGACCTATTTCCCTTTGCTTAACCACTTTGAGCTTATTTGACCATTCTTTGTTTCAAACTCATTATGTGCCTTAAAAGAAAAATCATGTTCTTATCCGACCGTTGGGAATAAGAGAACATTAGCTTTATCATTGGATGAGTTCTTGAACAAGTGTGGGGGTGTGTGTGCAGAATGGTTAAAAAAATGTTTACTTACAAAAATGTATATATTATGTTCTTCTTCTTCAAAAAAAATTAAAAAAATGTGTAAATAAGGGCCAACGAGGCAATAAAGGAAAGGAAAAGAATATGTAAAGGGAATTTGTATTAGGTGGTGTTGGGATGAACTCTCATGCTTATTAATTGAACTCAGCTCTCATGCTCCTTTATTTTTTATGGTATTTAACTTGTCATATCCATATTACATTCTTCTTTACCTTGACCTCATTATAACCTTGAATAAAATCCTCATGATTTGTGTGTGCATATGTTCTGAGTAGTGGAGAAGTAGAAGATAAGTAAGCTTATGGTAGTGCAAGTTTCATAGGTTGAATTGAGTGAAATACCTACCTTTTAAACACTTGAGGGATTGAGAGTGAATCTTGTGAAGATCTATCATTTTTGACTCATGCTTTTCAATTGAAGTTTCCTTACTAGTTGGTTTGAGATATGAAGAAACGTTACCTCATAAATGTTTTGATCCCTTAAATGATTGGTTGCTCCTCATTCTTAAATATTATTAGAAATTGAGTCTTTTATAATTTCTAGCTTTTGAGTGTGTGTTGTTTTTCCTTGTTCCTTAGTTTTGGTCTTGTGTGTGTTGTCCAAGAGTGCAAAAAGCTAAGCGTGAGAAAATTTGATAATCACATATTTTATACATTAATAAACCCTTATTTTTAGTCATTTACATTCTTTATGTACTTAATTGATTGAGTTTGGTTATGTTTTGTAAGTTTGGACTCAAATTGGACTTAATTGATTTTTTCAGCAAGATTTACATCTTACACTATTTCTGTATTTTGGCCATATCTTGAGTTCTAAATATCTAATAATTATGTATCTTATCTTGTAGAAAAGATAAGAGAGAGATCTATAATTTTCATGAGAGCTCTAGGTCACAATCAAACATCTAGTAGAACTAATTGGGCTTGGAAGTCAGAATATGAGTTTTACGATTAGAACCTAAATAGTGTACAATAATCAACGCATAAGTTGGGCTATAAGATCTATATTAGGATGAAATTTTGGTATCCGCAAGTTAAGACCCATATCTATAACTTTCATGAAGAATGCAAGACTCAATTTGGACTCCTTGGAGGTCATATTGGGCTTGGAAGTTAGAACAGAGGAGCTGTAACCTGGCCTAAATACTATGCAATAATTGGGCTATATCTCAGGCTGTAGGTGATCTTTTGAGGTGATTCTAGTGGCATTTGAAAGCTAAGATCTAATCCTATAACTTTCATGAAGACCATATTTCAATATTCTGACATATTCAATGACTTCAGAACTAAATGATTTCAGAGACAAAGAATCTCCATAATTTTTCACTCATCAAAAGTCATTTAGTATTTTTCACTCATTTTCTACTCATCCACCAACTCATAAATCAGCCCCCTTATCATTTGGTATCCCTAATCCTCTATAAAAGGGAGCCTTGGCTGAACATTTAGAAATTTTGGTTCTAAAAATTAAGATCATGCTATTGTGTTATTTGTTTATCTTGTAGTTTTTCTTGTGTTCTAAATTGAAGTCATGTTCTTCTTTTTCTTCTTCTCTCTTCCTTTCTTCTTGTCTATGAGTAATTAAGTTTCATTTTACTTGGGTAAAAGGTTGACACTCTTGGTAATGAAGTAATGTTAGATTCATTTCTTTCTTGTGCTTAAATGATATATTTTCAAGTGATCATTATACGTGTTGTATTTTGTTTTCAATCAATTTAGAAACCCTTCTTGTAAAATGGAGATCTTGATTCATTGTAGACAAGAGGTTGGTACAATGATTAAATGAACTTTGAATGTTGTATTTTCTTATTGGAACTTCCAATGTGTGTGGATTCTAATTGAGTTATAAAAAAAATTAATCTTGTCCTTATTTTACTTACCAAGAGTGGATCTCCTAACCCTAGTAAATCCTCTTTAATTGTGACCAAGTTTTATCACTTTTATTATTGTGACAAAATATTTACCTTACGTCAAAGAATTTTTCTTCATCAATTCCCTGTGGATCGACCTCGAACTCTTGAGAATTTATTACTTGAAACAACCTGCACTTGGGTTTGCAACTTTTAATCCGCATCAAGTAACTAATTTTCATATTACTTGGGTGAAATGGTGAAGCTCTTGGTGAAATAAGGTTAGATTAATCTCTTTCTTGTGCTTAAATGATATATTATCAAGTAGTCATTATATGTGTTATATTTTGTTTCCAATCAATTTAGAAACCCTCTTTGTAAAGTGGAGATCTTGATTTGTTATAGACAAGATATTGGCACAATGAATGCTTGAGCTCATTTATAAGTGGTGGTGTTAATAGATGATTAAAGGAATCATAATATAATTATGTATATAATCTTAAATGAACTTTGAATATTGCATTTTCCGATTGGAACCTCTATTATGTGTGGATTCTAATTGAGTTATAAAAAGAATTAATCTTGTCCTTATTTTACTTACCAAGAGTGGATCTCCTAACCCAAGTAAATCTTTTTTATTTGTGACCAAGTTTTATCACTTTTATTGTTGTGACAAAATATTTACCTTACGTCAAAGAATTTTTCTTTATCAATTCCCTGCGGATCGACCTCGGACTCTCGAAAATTTATTACTTGAAATAACCTGCACTTGGGTTTGCAACTTTTTATTTGCATCACTCTCAACAGGAACATGATATTTGCTGCATTGTCCACGGTGCGTTTTAGTGACCTAGATACTTTAGATGAGGAGTTATAGGCTGATAGTAGTCTAAAATGATTCTCACCCAGGCTATCATTGGTTGGGGGCAGACTATTATTTGAAGCGGGACTAGTTTTGCATAAGCACTCCACCATAATTCCTTTAGTTCTGTTTGAGTTTCATAGTTCTTCTTTTGGAGATCATTCTGGTTTTTTTAGGACATATAAGAAGATTGCTAGTTTATTTTATTGGGAAAGGATGCATAAAGATATTCAGAGATATGTGGCTGCTTGTGAGGTGTGTCAGCAGAACAAATATCAAACATTATCTCTAGGGGGTCTTTTACAACCATTACCTATCCCCACTCAGACTTGGGCTGATATTTCAATGGATTTCATTGGAGGACTGCCTAAAGCCCATTGAAAGGACACTATCATCCAAAAGACCTTGTAAACTTGACGAATTGACATGTTAAATATATATATATTATATAATATAATATTATAATAATTAAAATTATTAATATATTATAATTTATAACTGTAATACTTTATATTTTAGTTTAATTTTAATATTTTAATACTAACACAATAACACTAAACTAAAAGAACCATAACTCTTTTTTCCTATAAGCAGGCACCACAACAAAAATTTTAGGAATTAACAACACAAGTATCCCTCGCTAATCCCTCGCAATGGATTAGCAAGGATACGTCCGTCGATTTTTTTCATTCTAAATTCGAGAATTGCTAACCTTTGCGTTGTTAGTTTTTAAAAAAATGGTGCATGTTTCCCTTGCAAATTAGCGAGGAAAATTCTGTTGCTATTCCATTGCTATAGCTTAGAAATTCGTACCAATTTTGGATGTATATCCATCGCTATTCCCTCACAAATCCCTCATTATTTGCCCTCGTTATTCCCTCACTATTTCCTCGTGAATTTCTTTGTTATGATTCCCTCTCTATTCCCTCGCTAATCAGTTTGATTTTTTTTAAAAAATTTAATATCCAAAATACACTTGTATAAATCTCTCAATCAAGACAAAAATTCAGCAAATAAATTATGAAAAGCTACAAAATTGTTATACAAATAATTCTAAATAAGGCTACTAATGATTCAAAATTATATAAATAGTTCAAAGTTACACAAATAGTCCATAAAATGTCATACAAAACAAGAATAAAAAGAACGAAAGAGAGACAAAGGACACAACATATGCTAGTATGACGACAAAGTAAAATCCCAAACATAAGGACACCATAAAACATAAAGATAGAATTAGTACTATATAAATGTTTACAAGTATAGAAAATCAACCAATAAGTTGATTCACAACACTGACAAATTATTAATGCAATTCTACTGACCCACACTACACGGGGCTTCTTAGATGTAGATGGACCATCATTCTCTAATTCAACATAATTCTTTACTTTGGTTAAACCTTGCTTTATCAAGAAGCTCGCCATAAAGATCCTGCAAAGCTTCAAAAATTCCCCTGCTCTGCTCTTGTTCAAGTACTTCCATTCCAACAAGGAAATTGACAGATAAGGAATGTAACTTCCATGTCAATGATACACACTGAATAGGAGAAGGAATGTCAGTGCCTTGAAAATTGGACATTGCTTCAACACCTAAAAACCCTCGCTGAAAAGGAAGAATATTAGAAGGTTTTGCATTGTACTTCCAGAAACCCCCGTGAAGGAATCCAAGATCAATATCTAGTTTGCTCCTAAAAAGCTGTGCAACTATCTTTGTCACAAGTTGCTATCTTCTGGAAGTAAAAAAATAACACATGAATCTAATTTGTAACACAGAATAATAGTATAAGATTAAAGATAATAAATATAGATGAGCAATGCTGTTACCTCGGAGATATCGAAGTAGTTCTCATTCATATCACAACTCAATACACAATGAACAACCTTTGCACAGGCCAAAACTACAGAATTGTGGTTATCATCAAGACATATCCTAAGAAAAATCAGAAAGTATACTTCTGTCACAAGAGGCCTAGACAATCAGAAAAATAATTATAAGCCAATATGATTTGAAAGATATGAAGTATTCATCAAGTAGCTATTAATCACAAGCTAGCCAAAATAGCATATGGATCACAATATAATACCATCTATTGGCAAAATCTAAACATAAATGACAAGATGAATATTAACTCGTTTGGGATAACATCTTTTTTCATTTAGTAATTTATGATAAAAGACATTTATAGTTTCACCAACAAGTCTCCTTGTTTAACTACAAGAGAACAAAAGGTACGTGAGTCAAGTAAACAATCTAGATTCTTACTCTTCCAATTAAATTTTATACACAGGTAGCAATATTACACAAAGGACCAAGGGCCACCAGCATCCATTTTAATGTGTAATTGTATAAAGACCATCAGAGAAGTCACAGCATTATGGAAAGCCAGTGTGCACAAGAGCTCATCCTAAATCATAATAATCGTCACAACTTTAGGGAAAGCCAGTGTACACATGACCTTATCACAAATCAAAATAATCTTAAGAGCATGCAAACAATGTTGGCTTCTATAGTGACCAAACATGTAAATACTAAATAATGAGCAACAGATCTGTGGCTTCTCTGGCTTCATTGGGTCCATGTCACAGGCCAGATGGAAGTGATATACATATAACCAGGCTGGAATTCCACTTACATCTAAACTAATCAATTCACATGCTTAATGATTAACTGCAACATAGACAACAAAATTAATTTTTTGAAAAAAAAAATGCATTTTCACTAAGTCATTGTTGGTAGTTGATAAAACCAACAACTAGGGCCTCAAACAAGATTCACCTAAGTGATAACACGAGCTCAGGTTCTAGACCAAGTGCAAAAGCCCAAATAGCCTCCCAGTCAACTGATTTGTCAACTTTGCTTTCACTTTTCGCCATATGTCCAGTTTTGTCTTTGCAAATATAGTGCAATCCCTTGTCAAGCACAGATGAAAGAAGATGCAATGCAAGGGCCCTTTGCCAGGAACCTGAATAATAACATTTGGTAGATATTGAGTTCCAAAAGGAGAAAATATTATAAATTATCTTAATTTTACATTCATAAATGTAAATTCATCCAAACTGATCCAGGCATCCAAAGTAAAGTTGCATCCAACTAAAAGATTCATCAGTTACAACACGTAACATACCACACTTCTAGTGAGTGCCACTGCTTCTTTGATTGCATAACCAGCTGCACCAGGATCTCCCTCAGTTTGCAGATAGTCGCACTGAGTTACATTATCTGTAGCATTATAGAAAGAATTGACACACAAAGAAAATTCAACATGGCTCAACTAAAGCTCAATACAAAGACGCGCTAAAGCGAGGAAGAATCTCACCTTGGTGTCACTTCACCATCTTTTTTGCTTGCTAAAGCGAGGAAGACGCGCTGTGAGGAAGAATCTCGAATTAAAAATTATTAAAAAAAACAAAAATAAAATCACTGCTATCAGAAGAGAAAGGATTTAATACATCTGCAAAGGTTAAAATCATTAACACACTTTTTCCTTAAGGATTCTCACTCATTGAACTTTTTCCTTCTTGCCATGAGAATTTGTAAAATGAGAAAGTACACTAACTCCTTAGTAAATTGAAAGGAAATAGACTAGAAAGTTGAAACTACAAAACTTGCTCTTATGGTGCAATGCAATTCCACATAATAAATCAACCCAAACATGTACATCACCCATATTAAAACCATATAATCACATGGAAAATTCAGCATTTGCACAAGCTCATTACGAATGATAATCACTTTAAAAAAAAAAAGAGGCAAACAACTGACAATTAACTCAGAGTTGCACAATATTTAGTAAAGGCATCATCAAACTTCACAAAATCAAAGCAGAGCTGAACCTATGCAACTTTGCAACCTATCCCAGTTCTATTGTCTATTTTTTTTTCAACCAATAACCCCAGCTAACTCACCATTGAAACCAGATCAGTTTAACTTCACAAATCAATTTTTAATATAACAAAATAGAAATTTCGCTATATATATCTAGGGCATACACATTATGATGAAGGTAAGAATCGAAGTATGATTCACTCATAATCAAGAGGGGAAAGAGAGAGGATTCTCTCAAATGAACAATCAAATACATAATCGATTGCAATGCTATGTGAATAAGCTGACCTGACTAGAATGACAACAACTAAGAGCGTGAAGGAAGAAAATGATTAAAAGAGAGGATTGCAAAGCATATATCTTTTATAGTTTTTCATTTCAGTTTCTCTGCTTTTCCATGGATTTTTCATATTTTTGTCTATACCGATAAGCATATATCTTTCTTAGTCTATACCTATAAGCATATACCTTTAAGGCCAGACCTTAAAATATGGCCTATGTCAGATTCATAGGTCAGGCTCAGGCCATGCATTTGGGACATAGGCCAGGCCTATTTAAGGTAAAGCCTGACCTGACCTGACCCATTTCCACCCTTAAGCGTAGTACTTTGTGTAAGACCCACCGTAGGGTATCACATTTAAGACTAATCCTAATAAAACTTACCCAAGTTGTAAAAGAATTAATCTTGTAAAAATGTCAATTTTAAAATTCCGTTTGTGAAACAAAATAAAATAAGTAAACTGAATTAAAACATTAGTAAGACTTGCAATGATTACACCAAAAGAAATATATACATTATATTACAAAACTTGTCCAAATAATTTACATAGATACAACCTTGTTCTTATAAGTAAAATACAAACCTAGCTATTATAGGGTACTCTAAAACAAACCTAAGGATTTGGTTCCTCGAAAAGATCCTCCTCCTCCTCTACGTTATCATCAAAGAACCCTGACAGATACAGACGCCTCATAGGGGTTCTAGCAGATGATACGACAGAATCCTCTTGGGGTGTATAGACAAACATCACACCACCCGAGAGTTCATGAAGAGGTATCGTGAATTCCAACCGTACAGTTGCATGCTGTGTTAACACGGAAATCCTATTCAGGGTTCCACTCAAGCTCTTAAGTCCCCTTGTATACACAAAATTATTTAGTCAAACCTCCAAAGCCGAACCCTAACAAAACCTAGGACTTGTCGTCTAGTCGCCATATAACTTTTGTATCGAAAATAAAAGGTCCCTTGCCTCCTTGTTCTCTCGGTCTTCAATCAACATATACAATGAAATAGATACAATATAATAATGAGGTGCGATCCCCTACATCAATACTAGTATGGCAGTAAAGGTAATGACAACAAGTAAACAAGGTATAATAATATTAAGATAATAATCATGTTATCATTTCATGAATAACAAATCATATAATCATGGATCAGTTAATTATAAATTTTATGTTACTATGCTAACCCACTATGCATGTACACACTCAGACTAATTCCTACTCCATGGAGCTAAACACAGTTTTCGGAGAGAGGATCTAGAAGACATGTCTGTCACTCGGCTGTCGTGGCCAAAAGTGCTATAATATATCCATTTTGTCAAAAGTGCACATCAGGTATTGGACAAGACATTCTATACCAGATCACGATATAGGACAGTGTCTCGGTCTGGATCATCGGTGTGTTTGCATCGGTCTACCCCACAAACAGAAAAGCTACCAACCATCCAAGGGACCCGCACCTCGATTCTCGAGGTCAACAAGTGAGGACTTGTAACTCGCATCCGCACTTAGGTGTAAATCATCTCCCTAGCAAGAATTTTAAAGCAAAACTTTTTTATGCATGATATATGATTCAAACACACATATCATTATTTCTATAGCATCTCACATATCCTCACCCTTTCTTGGTGATGTCAAGATTTAACACTACTGGGCCCACCACAACTGCCTAATGACAAATTATTGTTTACGCTTATTCGCGTAGCGATATTATCGCATTTTTTAAATTGAGGAACACTTTTCTTATGTTTTCAAATCGCGTAAGGATTTTTCAAATCGCGTAAATATTTTATTGCTTTTTCTTAATCGCGTAGCCTAAAATTACTATTTTTGAGTAGCGTAAATATTTTTTAATGTATTTTTAATTACGTAAAATATTTCTAACATATTTAAACCAAAAATTATGCTTTTCTAAAAAAATTCAATTTTATTTCTATTATTTGCATAATAGTCCCTCACTGAATAATATTTACATAATAATCCTTATATAAATAATATTTTCATAATAGTCCCTCCTAAAATAATATTTGTAAAATCTTTAAATAATAATTGTAATATAGTCTCTCTAAAAATCTGTATTTCTACTATTTCCCATAAAATTGTAATTCTTTGATTTACTTAAGATATTACAACTCAAATTTCCCTAACGCGCTTCAAAACCCATAGGGTGAGTTATACGTTAGAAAATTTCAAGTATTGACATCTATTTTTATTTCATAACTTAATTATTTAATTATGTCAATTTGTTTCCTGAAAAGTATATTGCTTGCTATTAAATTCAAGCCCTTCCAAAATAATTTCCTTCTCACTTAAACCTTTAAGTCTACACCTAATAAAATAATTTTGATTTTAAGTTATGAGAAATGGCATGTTGGCCGAAATCGACTTAGGGTTTCATAATCCATCATTGAGTTCTTTTTAACATTTAATCCTTGCAAAACCCTTAATTTATTTTTCTTATCATAAAATCATTTGCTTCTTGGATAGGTAAATAATTTAGAACCTTAGGTTCCTTTTGAATGGTGGAGGTTGTGTGCCTCATGGCCCTTTGGGACCTTCATACAACAAATCCTTCATGTGATTCACATCTTACATTACACATAAATTTTTGCATGCTTTCTAAATTACACATACAAGCATATTATCAAAGCTATAAGCATACAAGTACACATGCAATCATAATTTTAAAGCCAAAAGCATAACAAACATAAGCAAAGAAAGCATAGAAAATTAAGTGAATAAATCCTTATGAATTTTCACCACAAACAACCCATTTCCTCACCACCAACACATAGTTGATGAGGTTAATCTCCCTCTTACTTTAAGGGAGACAATATCTTCAAGCTCCTCCTCTCTATTGATTTCGTGTGCTTCAAACAAAAACCCTAAAAATTCTTAAACAAATTCTAAAGTCATAAACAAAGCTTAAGAACAAAGAACCATGGATCAATCATGGTCTAGAAAATTTAAAACCTATCTTAGAATCAAAGAATCAAAAGATTACCTTGAGAGTAGTAAGCTAAAGCTTGAATTTTGGTGTACTTGGAGTAGGATTTTAACAAAACTTACTAAAAGAAAAGTGTTTAGAAGGAGGTTTAGCTTTACAAAGTGTGATAAGATGAAATTTTAAAAGTGGAGAGGTATGATTTAGGGTTGAGGCCATGGGGTTCTCAAGGAAAAAGAGAAGAAAAGAAGCTAAGTGTTCTTGGTTGTTCTTGAATATTTGAGAGAAAAGATGAGAGCTTGATATTTCAAAGTGTAATAAAAATGCAAATGGATAGCCAAATGAAAGTGTGCAGCCGTGTAGTGCATGGAAAATGGCTTAATGTGATAAGAATTTACTCACATGGTCTCACATGGTGCACACATGGCTTAGGTCACAAAATGGTCATCAAGTGGTCATGTGGATGAACCTAGAACATAGTAGAACATGGTGGAAATGGCCTTTATGGCCGTGGGAGTCTAGGGGCTTTAGTAACTAAATTTGACTTCAATTAGGTTTTAGTTACATCCTAATCGATAAGGTTATTTAGTTACAAATTAAACTATTTAAAGTAACTTAGTTAATTATCCTAGTTACTTAGCAACTAGTCCAACCATTTTTATTGACCATTTTCTATTGGTCTAGACAAAGTCTAACCACTAATATTGACTCATTCCTATTAGTTCATTTCAAAATAAATCACAAAAATTATTTTTTTAATCTATTTTCTAACAGATAAAATATACCGGGTCCAATACTCGGTAACAGAAACTGCTATAAATAAAACAGTGGATATTTTTTCGTGAAATATTTTTATTTCACAGATAAATTTTAAAAATTAAAAGATTGGATTTCATGTCTCTCAGATTCGGGTTTAGTAAGATCCCCCGTCTCTGAATAAATCAAATAAGATTTTTCCCGGCCTGAAAATTATTATTTTCCTGACCTGGAGCAAATCTCACACAACGATTAAAAATAGTCTCGGAATAGTCAAAATAATTTTATAGCATACAAAAAATACAAAATAGTAAAATTTAGTCATTACTGTAGAATAGCCAAAATCTAGGGTGTTACACTTTGAGTTAAAAGTACTTACATATTTATGTATAAAAATCTAAAAATGGTGCAAAAGAAATGGCACTAACTTTTGGAAACAATCACAACCTGATTATAAGAAGGCTAATATAATGCAAATGTTGAAACAAAACTTTGACCAATATATTCTACATTGCACTATAGCCAGTTGTTATTTATCATTAGACTATCAAACCAGCTAATAGTCTTTAAAAACTTTAGATAGAAACATAACGGTTCTGTCCTGCCCTAAGGTATTTTCTTTTGGGAATGCCATGAATGTGTGTATAGAGAGTAACCCCCTGTATGGTGGTCATGTGTTACTTTTTATAGGAAGGATTCCATGATTTTACCTCATGATTGCCTATGATTTTCTATTAGGAAAGAACGGAATTGGGGATTGCCAAGTGTCCCCTTTTGTTCTTTTTCTATAACTAATTATAGGATATTTTTAGATGTATGAGCCATGGTGCAAGTCCTAGGGCATATCCTAAAGCCCGTGCAACAGGAATAGCAACTGCATTACCAATTTGACAGTACCTGCACAAAGTATCATAAGAAAAAGAAAGAATACACAGGATTAACTGCATGTAGACTTAGTAAAACGCAGGAAATAATTAGGACAATACCATGCTCAGTATCTGGCTATCATCACAAATTCACAATGTTTTATTGGGGAAACTACAAATCTACTATTGCTTCTACTAATAGATTAACTGAATCTACAAAATGCATCCGTAATATATATATATATATATATATATATATATATATATATATATATATATATATAATGGTTTCATACCTTTCTTTAACAGTCCCGCAGAATCTATAATAATCAGGAAAACCTTGCAGCCTAGCAAATTCTCGTATAGTGAGGACTTAATCCTGCTCTGGATGTAGTACTGCCTACAAGAGTTTGAAATCTATAAGAGATAAATTTATGTGATTTCTATAACAAATCAAAGACTTAGTCAAGACCTGGTTATGACAACTTGGGAAGGTCAGTGCAGTGGGAACCGTCTCATCCCACCACAACCTTGCAAATGGCCTATACATATGCAAATGAAGAGAGTATGAAGAAAGCATAGGAACACTAGCAACAAAGATGAACTCAACCAAGCTTAATAAATTGATTGTAGAACAAATTAAATGCAAACTTTTATTTTCTATATTTTAATATTACAAAATGAATTGAAAGTTAACTATCATAGAGAAATGTTACATTTAACATCAAAACTATACATAACCTCTTTGTTTTTACCTTGAACATTTACCATTTAATTTAATTAACATTAGTGTATATGACTAACTTAATGGCTAGGCTATACCAACTACACAATTGGGTTTCATCACTTAACTATCTAGAATCCAGATAAGATCTAGACATCCTCAAATTCGGTTAGGTTCCTCTACAATTCAGCATATTGCATATATTTTAAGTATCCTATAAAAGAACTTCACTACTTAAGATCGAATATGGGAAACTTATACGATAATTTATTTCAAGCATTCATTTTATTATGTTCCATGAGGACAATTTATAGTAAATTAACAGCACAGAATGAACAAAACTGGCGAGCGAAGTTTTGTTTATATCTTTGAAGTTCTGTTTCTAGAGGATTTTGGTATGACATTTCTTCACAAGTTTCACAATTTGTGACCTATAACATTGAATTATGTTAAAATCACGTTGAAAACTATTAACATAAAAAAACAAGCTATGTAGAACAGTACAGCAGGAAGATCAGAGATGGCATCTTGAATAACAATAGCTTTCTCTAGTTCACGAGGTTGGTCTTCATCATAAGCAACAATATTGTGCTGCAAATAAAAGCCGAAAACCAGTGAAAAAAAGAAAGGACTTCTGATAGAATTATCTTACAATGAAGTGTGCAGATCAATACCTCAAACTCCATTGGAGGCCAGTATCTAACAATAACATCATGTGTAGGCAGTGGAAATTGGGGTAGAACCTCCTAGAGAATAACAAATCATAAAAAGAATAAAATAATTTTTTAGACCCATGAAACTGAAGAAATTTACTTTTTCATACAAGAATTTGAAGATGAACACAAGGGATCAGAGAAGAAAAGACTACCAGTTGAAAAGACATCCAACTTTCATGTTTGGGCTTCAATTCAATCATATGGTCAGTTCAGGGGATCAATTGTATATTTTCTAGACTTGCTATCCAGTTATTCTAAGAGAGTCTAACCTTTTAGGGCTTGTTTGGGAAAGCTAAAAATTATAGATTATGCTGATAATCGATTATTGTTATAATCGATTAATTTTTATGTTTGGATGCATTAGCTATAAAGTGATTTTAAGCTAATATGATTCGTTTTGATATAAAAAAGAATCGCTTTTATGCATTAAATTACTAAAATAGGTATAGAATGATTAAAAAATTATTTGATTGAGGACAAAATAGTATTTACATATCAAAGTGTAAGAAATAATCTATAAGCTAAAATCATAAGCTTCAATCTTTAGCTTATGATTATTAGCTGAAAAAAGTTTTTATTTTGCATTGAATTTATTGTAAAAGCTTTTTTAGAAAATAATCTTTTTATCCAAACATAATAATTATTTCACAAAATAGCTTAATCTTCTAAAAATAGCTGAATGGGAAAGATTTAATCTTTCCCAAACATGCTCTTGGTAGTCTATTTCCTTTTGTTTTGCACTACTACTTCTTGAAGGACAATTTTATGTATGGTGCATTGTAGTTGAGTTCACCTTCATGGCTTTTATTCTTATACAATGGCTATGCATCCAAAATATTTCTATATAAATACATGTATAAAGCAAATGATGGATCTTTTTTCTCTCTTATAATAATGAATGTTAGAAATGATAACAGTTAATGCAAGCTGTTGAAGGCATTGGTGGAAAAAGACATACAAGCTCCCTTAAATTTGGGTTAATTAGTATAGACACAAAACTGTAAAGAGATGTTTGAGAGAGGGAGAGAGGTGTTTGTATTCAGTTCTACATTTATTAACTTAACACCAAATTAAAAAACTGACCTCACTAGGACAAGCACCCCATAAGAAAACACGTGATCGAAATTGTGGAAGACCATAACACCCAGCAGCAACCATTCCCAGTCTAGCTTGGTAATTCATATGTACTTGTTGATAGATCGTGTATATTTATTTTTGATTATGTGGTATATTTGGTTATATTTGATTAGTCAAATTGATAAAGAGTTTTTAGGAATCTATTTTTATTTCCTCTTTATTAGGAAAGATATTGTCCTCTGTATTAGGTAATCTCTTTATTAGGAAGAATATTCTCCTCTTCATTAAGAAGATTAGTTTCCTTTTTTATCTCCTTGATGGGGTCTTTATATCCCAATGTACATTTGTGTATCAAATCAATTCAACATGTTCTCGTTTTTATGGTATCAGAGAGTGAAAAACTAGAATTAGGTTTCGAATTCTCTCCCTATTCCCAAAATGTCTGAAGTTATATCAGGAACTTCCCAGCCATCTCCATCTGACACTCAAGCCACCTGAGGTTCATCTAAAAACCATCTTATTCAAATCACTACGGTTAGACTAAATGGTGACAACTACCTTCGTTGGTCACAATCTGTTTGTATGTACCTCAAGGGGAGAGGCAAGATCGGCTATATCACCAGAGACACAATGAAGCCTGATAAGAAGGACCCAGCCTATTCCACTTGGGATGTTAAGAACACAATGGTAATGACATGGTTGGTCAACTCCATGGCCGAAGAGATAAGTGCAAATTATCTTTGCTATTCGACAGCCAAGGAATTGTGGGACAATGTTTCACAGATGTACTTAGATTTAGGGAATCAATCCCAAGTATACGAGTTGACCCTACAACTTAGGGAGATTCGCCAAGGTGAGGATTCTGTAACAAAATATTTTAATTCTCTTAAAAGAATTTGGCAAGATCTGGACCTATTCAATGACTGAGTGGAAATCACCTGAGGACTGCAACCACTATAAAAAAAGATGGTCGATGTTGGTCGCATTTTCAAGTTCCATGCAGGTTTAAAAGCTGAATACGATGAAGTCCATGGTCGAATCATTGGAAGAAATCCCCTTCCTTCAAATAGGGAAGTGTTTGCAGAGGTGCGGAGAGAAAAGAGCCGCAGACAAGTAATGCTGGGAAAAAGGGCTGCAGGTGCAACCGAGTCTGTAGAAGGATCAACCTTAGCCATTCCTGAAGCACAACTCAGCCATAGAACATCTCAGCACCAGCGAGTAGGGGACAAAAATAACCTGCGCTGTGAATACTATGGAAAACCACGCCATACCAAAGAGACCTGCTACAAGATGCATGGCAGACTTGGTAGGCCAAACAAAACTGGTGAACAGCGAGCACCTACAGCAAACGAGGCTGAATCTCTCCATTCAGCAAAGAGCAGTTAGATCATCTTCTTAAACTGCTAAAAATCCATTCATCTCTTAATGCTTCTACTCGCTCTGTGGCACAAACAGGTAGCAATTTTTTGGCACTCTCTGTCCTTAAAACCACAAGTCCTTGGATCATAGATTCCGGGGCTTCTGATCATATGACCGGTTGTTCTCATTTATTTAGTTTTTATTACCCGTGTTCTGGTGTTGAAAAGGTTAGAATAGCTGATGGAAGTTTTTCATCAGTTGCAGGCAAATGCCATATTAAAATCTCAGAAAAAATTACTCTAAAATCTGTTTTACATGTACCAAAACTTGCCTGTAATCTCTTTTCTGTCAGTAAATTGTCTAAGGATTCTAACTGTACAGTTTTCTTCCTTCTATTTGTGTTTTTCAAGACCAGAACTCGGGGAAGACGATTGGAACTGCTAGAGAAATAAACAGACTATACTACTTTGATGAAACATCTTCCTAGAATAAAAAAGCTCATGGATCAAATAATGTTATGGCATAGGAGATTAGGACATCCTAGTTTTCCATATGTCCAACACTTCTTTCCTGAATTGTTTAAAGGAATTGACTGTTCAAAACTTCATTGTGAAACTTGTCATTTAGCTGAAGATCACCATGTTTCTTTTCCAATAAAGTCTTATTCTGCTTCAAAACCTTTTTACTTGTTCCATAGTGATGTTTGGGGACCATCCAAGGTTAAAACACTTTCTGGCAAAAAATGGTTTGTGACTTTTATTGATGACCATACAAGGATATGTAGGGTTTATCTGCTGGAAAAAAAATCTGAAGTTGAACAACGGTTTAAAGATTTTTTTCTCATGATTGAGAATTAATTCCAAACAAAAAATGGCATTCTAAGAATTGATAATGGGACTGAGTATTTCAATCAATATTTGGGCACATTCCTGTCCGAAAAAGGTGTTATTCATCAATCAACTTGTCGTGACACACCACAACAAAATGACATTGCTGAAATAAAAAATAGGCATCTTCTTGAAGTTGCTTGAGCCATTAAGTTTTCAATGAATGTACCAAAATATCTCTGGGGTAATGCTCTCTTAACTTCCTGTTATTTAGTAAATAGAATGCCATCTTGTATTTTGAAGTTCAAAACACCCTTACAGGTTTTAAAATATTTCTTTCCTACTTCTTGGATAACTGCTGATCTTCCCCTAAAAGTTTTTGGATGCATTTGTTATAGATATATACCAAATACTTTCAGGTCAAAACTTGATCCTAAGGCTGAAAAATGTGTTTTCCTTGGATATGCATCCAATAAATGGGAGTACAAATGTTTTAATCCTATTATTAAATTTTTTTTTGAGAGTATGGATGTTAGTTTTGTTGAGGATCAGCCTTTCTTTCGAAAAATTCTCTTCAGGGGGAGAACATAGTTGAGGAAGATAATTTTTGGGAAACTTTACCTATCCCTTTACCAAACAATACTTTATCAGAGACAGAGGGAGATGTGACTCGGGTAACTCCATCAGAGCTTCAGGTTTATACCAAAAGAAGATTTCACAAAAAGACCACTGATCCAGTTATTTCTCCAGCAGATGTCCAATCGAATTTGCCGAGTAATGATCCTATAACTCAAGGTAATATTCCTTCCACTCCTAGTCCTTCATCTCCTGACATATTTTCCTCTGATCTTAATCTTCCTATTGCTTTGAGAAAAGAGACCCGAGCATGCACTAAACATCCTATTGCAAAATACCTATCATATGAGAAACTGTCAAACACTCATAAAGCTTTTGTGTCTAGGATTTCTAATTTGTCTGTTCCCAGAACCATTCAGGAAGCTTTAAGTGATCCGAGTTGGAAATTAGCTGTGATAGAAGAAATGGATGCTCTAAAAAAAAATCACACATGGAGCATTATTGATCTACCAGCAGATAAGAAGATAGTTGGGTGCAAATGGGTATTTACTATAAAGTGTAAAGCTGATGGAAGTGTGGAAAGATACAAAGTGAGACTTATAGCAAAAGGATTTACTCAGACTCATGGTATATACTACCAAGAAACTTTTGCTCCTGTTGCTAAAATTAACTCTATTAGAATACTTCTCTCTCTTACAATTAACTCCAATTGGCCGCTTCATCAGTTTGCTGTTAAGAATGCGTTTCTAAATGGAGATTTGTAAGAAGACGTATATATGGATCTGCCACCTGGGTTTGAAGAAAAGCTTGGAAGGGGAAAAGTGTGCAAGCTGAAGAAAGCTCTATATGGACTAAAGCAGTCTCCTAGAGCCTGGTTTAAGCGTTTTGGAAATGCTGTTAGGAGACATGGGTTCTCACAGAGCCAAGCTGATCACACTCTTTTTTCAAGCATTCCACCGAAGGAAAAATAGCCATACTAATAGTCTATGTTGATGACAATCATAACTAGAGATGATGAGCTTGAAATCAACAATCTAAAGAAGAAACTCGAGGTCAAATTTGATAATAAGGACCTAGGAAGGCTAAAGTATTTTCTCGGAATGGAATTTGCTAGATCCAAGGAGGGAATCTTCGTCAACCAACGCAAGTATATTCTTGATCTTCTCAAATAAACAGGAATGACTGGTTGTAAGGCAGCAGACACTCCAACCGAACCCAATGCAAAGTTGAAAGCAGCAGCAGCTAATGAATTGGTGGATAGAGAACGCTATCAAAGATTAGTTGGAAAATTAATCTATTTGGCACACACTAGACCGGACATAGCATTTGCAATAAGCATGGTAAGCCAATTCATGCATTCACCAGGACCTACTCACTTTGAGGCTGTGTTCAGGATCTTGAGATACCTCAAAAGAACTCCAGGCAAAGGACTCTTGTTCAAAAACAGAGGCCATCTTCAGGTGGAGGCTTACACGGATGCAAATTGGGAAGGTGATGTCAATGATAGAAGATCTACTTTAGGATACTGCACCTTTGTAGGAGGAAACTTGGTCACTCGGAGAAGCAAAAAACAAAGTGTTGTTGCAAGTAGTGCAGAAGCAGAATTTCGGTCTGTTGCACATGGATTTTGTGAAGTGTTATGGATCAGAAGACTTCTAGAAGAATTGAAGATTTCTACACCAGCACCTATTAAAGTCTATTGACAACAAAGCTGCAATCTCTATAGCCCATAATCCAGTTCTACATGACAGAACAAAGCATGTAGAAGTGGATAAACACTTCATCAAGGAAAAGATTGACAGTGGCGTAATATGCATGTCCTATATACCTACCACAAGTCAAGTAGCTGACGTACTCACCAAAGGACTCCCTAAGTTGCAACATGAGAATTTGGTTGGCAAGCTTGCCATGAGTGATATCTTCATGCCAGCTTGAGGGGGAGTGTTGACAGATCGTGTATATTTATTTTTGATTATGTGCTATATTAGGTTATATTTGATTAGTCAAACTCAGAGTTTTTAGGAATCTACTTTTATTTCCTCTTTATTAGGAAATATATTTTCCTCTGTATTAGGTAATCTCTTTATTAGGCAGAATATTCTCCTCTTCATTAGGGAGATTAGTTTACTTTTTTATCTCTTTGATGGGGTCTTTATATCCCAATGTACATTTGTGTATCAAATCAATTCAACATATTCTCGTTTTTAGTACCAAACGACTTAATGCATATATGCCAAGTGAACCCTTGTCAAATCTCAATATGTCAACCACATTCTCCATTAAAACATACTTAGGCTTAAAAAATTTCACTATGTCCATGAAAACTACAATCTGACGATTTCTTTCATCATCCAATGGTGACACAGTGTTTCTATAGCGATTATATCCACTGACTCCTTGACAAGGAGGACCCCCACAAATAACATCAACTTCACCCTGCAATAATTTCAAGCAACAGTTCTATTTAAAATGCCAAAAACCCTCAGGATTTTATCAAATCTACACTATCGATAATACTACTTACAGGAAGAGGCAAGATTTTTGATTTCATCCCTTTTCTCACAAAATCCGGTATGCTTTCCTCACACTTACTACAGATACAAATAAATAAGTATTGATGCGCCAAATATAGTTAATATCATCAATCACATTGAAGAGAATCAAGAGATATACCTTAAGCTTTCAATTGGTTCCCATGTATCTTCACTTGCACTGTAACCCTTCCAATGCACCTATGAAACAACTATGAGAATGTAATTACCACCAAATTATGAACCTGAACATTATTAGAGACTCAATAGGGCAAATTATAGGTAAAATATTAGATGGTAAACCAACAAGTTCACTGTTAAAGTACAAGTGCTGATGTTGTAAAGTTAGTAGCACTAAAATTGAAGTTCTTTGACCATGAGTAAAATCTATGAATGAAGCCTGCTTGGTCCCTTTATCCATGAACCATGATAGCTAGTGGTATCTTAAAATCAGTAAAATCAAAAGGATCTGAGAAAACACATGCTCAACAACTTTGAAAAAGAAGGGTTGATTTCAGAGAAGCCAAAACATTCTATTCCACCTTTGTTAACTGAAAAGCAGAAGGTAATGAAAACCCATGCTTTAACTTTTACTTATATTTTTAATTACAGAAAATTCATTTCAAATATAATAAATGTATTCATAAATAAGTGTGCATATGTACACAAGTTATTTTAATTAAAAATAATAACAAAAATAAATCACTTCATGTAAAAGATCCTGCAATCATATATGACTTAATACTTAGAAAGCTCAGGCGAAAAAGCTAAGTTCAAGGATAGTCAGGGCATTTTCTAATGTACTGTTAATTGTTCTCGGACATATATATATATTTTTTTGGTTTTGTCTTTAAAATGAATTTACAACCCCAAGTCCTTATCTCAATCTCACTTCAACTCTTCTTTCTCTTATCTCTTTCATTGATGGAGGCAGGAAACAAGCCTTTCTAAACTTGCATGCCTTTTTACAGCCCACAACAATTGTCTCTCTCTTAATTAGCAAATTATATAATTAGCAAATATATGTGAACTTGACAAAATTGCAAGTACTAGTCACATGAGGGTCACATGATTATTACTCTTTCTAACTGTCGGTAAGCAAATATATACAAATAATTTCAAGAAGAACAAGGTTTTAATTGGAAAAAAAATGAATACCCAAAAGTTGACATTGGATTTATTACCTTCAAATATAGACCATGTTTCCCAGTTTCACTGGGATCACCGTAGCATATATCAACAAACCTAGAAACTTCATATTCACCAGCAGGAATATCATGACCTTGAGAATTCACTTATTTCTTTGCTCCTTCTGAGCTCTTCGATCGTAATGGGAGTGTTCTTTCTGCATCATTGACCTTATACCATTTGCATAGCTTTTCCCATTCCTTCAATAGTTCCAGAAAGTCCTCAGCAGATTCATTTCTCACCTATACAATGAAGAAAGGCAAATGTTATCTCTGAATGCGAAAAGTTACCATCAAATATCTTTGTTGTAGCAGAAGATAGTCAGTACTCACATGTGTATCTGGATGGTTTAGTTTCAAGCTTTCACTTGCAGACCTATCACTATCAACAGCCCATCTCTGAGCAAAAAGTGACCAAAAGTAAGATCAATATGCAATAGATGATATTTAATGTAATTCATGGATAGGAAGAATTTCATTAGAGATAAGGATTTCATCTATAGTACCGTCAAAAGGTTAACTGATGCAACTTTGGCACCTAAGCACAATCCAGTTGACATGCCACCACAGCCAGAATACAGATCTAGTAAGGCTAATTCTGTCTTGTACGACTCAGAACTGGGTAGACTCTTGGTAATTGTGGAGGCCTCAGTTGAGAGAGTCTCAAGAACAGTAGGTGGTGTTGACTCATTAATCTTAACAGGATTATCTAAGGCAATATATAGATACTGTTTAGATATAAATCTTAACAAAACAGGACACATATTTGAAGAACTGTGTTGGAACATCTCAAATTGCAATTTTTTAAATAGATCACCGAAATTGCATTTTGTTTTCAATAAAACAGTTCAAGGCAGCTAATATTGACCACTTAAGGACAAAATAAACTTAGAAAAGAAGTATTAATATGACAAGGTAATAAATGAATTTTCAGCTAAAACTGGAGTTCTCTAGTCACTACAGAATATGAATTATTGACTTCTTGTATGCATGAAACAATCAAAATAGCTGTGAGAAGCATGTGTACAGAAGTTCTTACCTGCTACTAAAAATAAATTTTATTACCAGTTTTAAGACTCCCCACCCTCCTATTTCCTCTTCCCTCTTCAGTGATAGATCAAACAAGAAAAAGACTGATATAGAAACTGATCACTAAAAGCATCCTGGGCTCACTCAAGACACACCTGTTGGTATGTTGTGGAATGTAGAGTAATCCACACAATATTCCATATCATAATAGAAGTCAGATGGTGAAACAGAAATCAACTTCAGACCAACCTGCAAGAAGTCACATGCAGAAAAGATTTGGTCATTAGTATACAAAGACAGAAGTATAATCCTCACAATTGACAAAAGAAATGCAGCAATCATCGGATAAAATTGTGAACAAACCAATTAAGAAAGATCCTAACCAAGATCTGTCATACCCTAGGTGTTATATGTCTAACATTGGCTTTTGCTATTATGCAATATATTAAGTTATCATTCATTATTGATGAATAGAATAAACGCCTCTTGTCATGAAAACCACCTTCATCTTGGACGACCTGAAAATCAAATGGACTCGTAAACATACTCAGTACTCACTGTATCTTGAATTCTGTAAAACCATTGGACTCGGAAATAATTTTGACCATCAGTTGTTTGGAAAAATTCAATAATCTTGCCAACATATTTCTGTTCTCCTTCGCCCTGTAAGAATCACTTAGAATGTAAGTACAACTTGCTCTCATATTATGTCCACATCAGATTTTGAGGTTTACAGATGTCATTGAGATCCACATGTTACTCATCAGCTCTACAATGGACTGTAGAAAGACTACTATCACTAGCCATACTCACATGCAACAGTTCCATGTGACTTGATAAATGAAACAAATTGCATTCCTCAGTGTAATAATTACGACGTTAAAAGGACACTTACTACTCCCTTGCTAATAAAGTTGATGAATTCAAAGATATAACAGTAGTTATGATGATGGTTTCAATACTGATTTTTCAAATCTTCCATTTAATGTCTGGAAAGCCAACTCCAGTAACAGTCATTGCATCACTAGCACATGTTTATATATAAATCATCTTGAAAAAAGAGAAATTAAACTAAAAAGAGAAAAAAATAGTTTATTTTTAGAAAAAAAATGATGTGGACAAAAGAGAGAATAACACGTGTAGTAATACATATCTGCAAGTGACATCATGAATGATTTCTATCGTCGATGGTAGGGTCTATTGTGGATTTCAAAAAGTTTTAAGTACCTTTCACCCAGATCAGAAAATTCACGGTGGCTACTTCAAAAAGAGGTGAAGTTCAAGGGGTATTTATACATTTTTCTCAATTAAAATCGAAAAGGGTGAGAACCAAGGTAAGAACAAAAAGATAAAATAAGATAAAACTTACAGATATCAATATGTCATTAAACTTAGCCAAAAGGCCAAGAAAGGATATAGATTGGCCACAACCACAAGAAACTCCCAACTAAATTGAAGCAGCTAATTACTAATTAAAATATTGTGATTTAGTCCAAGAAATTAAATTGGTAAGAAATTAGGAAATATCATGTCCAAACTCCAATAAAAGGGCTAAAAAAATGAAGTAAAGAGATAGGGATTTTAATGTGGTTATGTCACTTCAAAGGACAAATTGAGGAAGAAGTACAGGACGTGAATTAGACTACATATATAGCCTTAATTAAGAGTTAGCAAAATGAAATTTAACTTGTATAAATTGTTGTTGCACAAGCTCAAGGTAGAAATGCAATGTTGTGGAAAATGGGATTAGTTAAATGATAAAAGACGATAATAACAAGGCCATCAAAAAATATGGAAGCACATAAGGAGGATTAGATCAAAATATATCTTAATAAAAGAAGAAAATATGTGACTGATCCAAACTAGGTAGAGTTAACAATTAGGGTTATTCTGGTTGAACTACTAAATTTATGTCACAGTTCAATTACAACAAATTTTGCATAGGAGAGAGATGAACAGAGGAAAATGCATGTTTTCTTAACTATGCACTTAGTTTTATAAATGCACAATCACCAAGACTAAAAATGCAATTCCCAACTTCAGCTTGAGCATAATGGCATTAGACATTTACAATGATCTCGTCTTCTTCATCCTCACTATGAAATCAGCAACATCAAAAAGAAATATATAGTGAAGAAATTAGAAAATGTATCATCTGAGTAAGAGTGTAAAAAAACACTATATACGAGTTTGTGAATTAGTTAATACTTACTTTATTTTGAACGTTTGATCTTTACATTTTTTGTCCTGCAAGTTTCAGCAGAAAAATCAGATAAAAAATATAAAAAAATACAATTCGTTTGAATTAAATAGAAACTACGAAAGCTTTTTATTTCTTAAAATGTATAACCAAAAAAAAAAAAAAGATGCAGACATTAAAATGACCAACATGTTATATTGTTATGTGAAACAAAAATGATTAATATTTTTGTTGTGTTACATAATTAGTGTAATATAATTAGGAGAGATTTGATTAGATGTGATTTGTACAGATTTATTTCCCTGTATTTCCTTAATTAGGAGATAGGTAGTCAATATATATGATTCGTAATCACCCTTTGTAATTATCTGATTGGAAATAATATTCAGATTCTTTCTTTTCAAGTTGGTATCAAAGCTCCCGATCCCCAGGGCTCTACTTCTGTATAAACCTTTTTCAAGCAGCCTTCATTGCTGTATACATCGCCGCCACTGCCACTTCTGCTGAAAAAATTTCAAGTGAGTTTTCCGACAGAACTAACATCGCTAGAATCGCCATCAGCCGATCTACAAGGCCCACAAAGCCTCGTCCCCAATGCACTTTACACGCACCACCATTACGACCACCTTTTTTTATGTAGGTCACCCAGTCTTGGTCGCCAGTCTCTTCTGTTCCTATTTTTGGGGTTATTTTGTTCTAACTCTAGTTTCTTTTGTGGCTATTTGAAAGCTTGTGCTCCTCCTTTGTTCTTGAGCAAGTCGCTACCCTTTTTGCCATTTCTGTGTAATGTCTGAAGTCAAGCCAGCTTCTGTTCTCAGTCCCAACGATCTACAGGTGCTGCAAGGCTCGTACCATCTTGATGGGCGCGACTACCTCCAGTGGGCCCAGTTGGTTCGCACTACCCTCAAGGGATGAAAGAAGCTGAATCATATGAAGGGGACCCTCCAGCCAAAACAGACCCAAAGTATGAAGCCTGGGACGATGAAGACTCTCTTATCATGACCTGGTTATGGCATTCTATGACTCCAGAGATCAGCCAGAACTCTATGTTCTTCTCAACTGCTAAGGAGATTTGGGAGAACCTCAGTCAGACGTACTCTATGAAGAAGGATATTGCAGCATGTTATGAGATAGAAAATAAGATCTTCAATACCAAGCAGGGGAGTCTTTCAGTGACAGACTACTATGGGACGTTGAATGGTTTGTGGATTGAGTTAGATTAGTATCAGAATTTGAAAATGACATGCAATGCTGACTCTGCCACACTGACACGTTCATTGAAAGGGTGAGAATCTTCAAATTTCTTTCTGGACTGAACTCTGAGTTTGATCCTATTAGGGTTCAGATTTTGGGTAAAGAAAAACTTCCTTCTCTCTCAAAGGTGTTCTACACTGTACGAGGAGAAGAAACTCGGAGGTCAGTGATGTTGGAGGGGGGCAGTTGTGTTGATGGTTCAGCCTTGGCTACTGGAAAGGGTCCCATAAAAGGATCATCCTATTCATCTGGGAAGCCTCCCACAAAGTCTAACCGCGAAGATCGTTGGTGCAGCTATTGTAGGAGAACGGGTCATACTAAGGAGACATGTTATAAACTTCATGGAAGGGAGAAGGTCCTCGAGCGCATTGGAGGATTCAAAGGTACTCCACAGAGGCGTGCTAATCAAGCAATGTCTGACTCAGAAAGTGTGGTAGAAGACCCACCTATCCCACAAGCTGAAAAGGAGGTCCCAGCACTTAGCAAAGCAGAGCTAGAACGACTAGAACGACTGTGGGCTCTTATGGACACTCTTTGTAAGCTATCTAGCTCTTGTTCCCGAACCATGACTGGTAAGAGTTCTAGCTTCTTATCCTTTAATGCTTCTGGTATTGAGGATATCTGGATTATAAACTCTGGTGCTACTGACATATGACACCTCATTCGTCTTATTTTTCATCCTACACCACTTTACCTGGTAACCAACACATCACTGTAGCTAATGGTTCTCATACCCTCGTTACTGGTTGTGGTAACATTCAACTTCAACCTTCCCTTCATTTAAAAAATGTGCTTCATGTTCCCAAACTATCTAATAACCTCTTGTCCATTCATAAAATCACCCAAGACTTAAACTGTGCAGTGACACTTATCCACTCCCATTGTGTTTTTCAGGATCTTGCCACGAGGAGGACGATTGGAATTGCTAAAGAGCAGGGCGAGTTATACTACTTGCAGCATGAGGAAAATAAAGATTGTACCAGACAGAAGGCTCTCACTTCCAATCATCAGACAAGTTCAGAGTCTTGGTCATCCTCCCAAATATGGCTTCAGCACAGGCGTCTTGGTCATCCTCCGTTTAGTGTCCTTAAGTCTTTGTTTCCTTTCTTGTTTACAAAAGTGTCAGTCGAGTCCTTTCATTGTGATGTTTGTCAGTTTGCTAAACACCATCGTACAACTTTTCTTCCCAGTAATAATAAAAACTCTAAACCTTTTGATCTTGTTCATTCGGATGTGTGGGGACCTGCATCTGTTAGCAATATTTCTAGTGCAAAGTGGTTTGTTTCTTTTATTGATGACTGTACTCGAGTTACCTGGATATTCCTCATGAAAGATAAGTCTGAATTTTTCCAACTATTTGTAAACTTTTACCATATGGTTCAAACACAATTTGGGAACTCGATTAAAAGATTGCGTTCAGATAATGGGAGAGAGTATGTGAATCAAAACCTTTCCAAATTCCTCAAAGATAAGGTTGTTGTTCATGAGTTAACCTGTGTGGACACCCCTCAACAGAATCGGGTCGGGTTGAGACAGAGAGAAAAATTTGTCATCTCCTTGAGGTTACCAGAGCATTACTCTTCCAAATGTCGGTTCTTAAGTCTTACTGGTAGGGAAGCTGTTCTAACTACCACTTACTTGATAAATAGGTTACCTTCTCGGGTTCTAGATGGTGTTAGTCCTATACAGCTCATGACCACATTATATCATTCTATTCCCATTATGACTAGTTTTTAGAGTCGTGTCTTTGGATGTTCTATCTTTGTCCATGTTCATAGTTCTCATTGGGGAAAATTAGATCCTCGAGCTATCAAATGTATCTTCATTGGTTATGCCTCAAACAAAAAGGGGTACAAATGTTATCACCCTAAATGTCATCGTGTCTATATGTCTAAGGATGTCACTTTTCATGAAACAGAGTCTTTTTTCATTAGTCCTCAGCTTGAAGGGGAGAATAGTCTAGAAGTTGAGTTCCTTAAGTTATCATCTTCTCCTTTGTTGCAAGCTTCCACTCCTACGGAGGATGACAAAGACCCTAAACCAGCATCATTACTAATGCAGAATAATAAGGATAGACGCTTTGGGGCTCAATATCAGCGAAGACAAAAACCTGACCTAGTCGAACAACAACTTCAATCATCCGAACCAGAGGTAAAAACTCATACTCTTGAGGACACCTTAAATGCCTTTTGTGTTAGTCATAGCAACCATCACCCAAGAGGGGGGTGAATTGGGTATAATAACTTTTCACAAAAGTTTTTAAAATAAACACAAATATTTAAGCTATTAAATAAAAGAAAAGAAATTATGAGATGAAGAATAAAAATCAAATAAATAAATGTGTAATAATATAAAATTACGTAAAATAAAGAGATTATAGCACGATATTTATCTGATTTGACCACTAAACTTGTGGTCTACGTCGAGGACCTCGAAAATAATCGAGATTTTTCACTATGTATACAAGTTTTAATAGGTGCTTCGTTACAAAAAAAGCATCTTTTCACACACGGGTACCCTTGTGCTAAAGTATCAACCTATAGGGATACCTCACCCTTACACAAACCTTAGAGGGATACCTCACCCTCTTTACAGTATAGCAGAAAGTAGATGAAGATAAACTCTCACTCAGAGCAAATTATACAAATTGAAGTGCTAAAAGGCTCTCAAAGGATATCTCAAAGTTTTAGCAAAAAGAGCACAAAAAATAGGCGTAAATTATAAATCACATTTTTCAAAGCAAGCATAAATAAAGGATATGAAGGACAATGGATGAGACCCATGGTCTCTATTTATAGAGTCGAAAAGAAAATTAGCTATTGTAGCAATTAATTCCATAATTATTATGAAAATATGTCTGTTAGTTTCTATATCAGGATCCATGTTTATTCAAATAAGCTTCTGTTATTCGAATAACACGTTCTTTTAAAAACATTTCTAAAACTGGTTATTCTAATAATGCAAGTGTTATTTGAATAATGCTGCCACAAAAACTTCCTTTAGAAAACTAGTTATTCGAATAAAGATAAGTTTATTCGATTAACATTTGTTAAGACAGACTTATGAGAAAATGTTCTATTCGAATAACTGATGAGTTATTCGAATAGCTGATATGAAACAAGCTATTATGAAAAACTCTTATTCGAATAACAAGAATGTTATTCGAATAACACTTTAAAAACAGAGGCACGTAGCAGCCAATTTAAAAACTTTATTCGAATAAACAATCAAATAATTCAGTTTATAAAACAGTTATAAATGTTTGAAAAACATCCCAGAAAGTTTATCAAAAAACACCAAAACATTTTTAAGTTATTTTCAAGATCAAAACAGTTTTGGTATAAGTTTAAGGAAGCATTTTTGTTTTATCTTAACATACTATGAGATATCCAAAAAGATCCTCGAACAGAGAGACTCTAAGTCCTAAAGCTATCCTTAAAAGATCTTAGACTTAGTCTTCCTATCATGTGTGTTATCATCAAAACAAATCTTCAAAGACATATGTTTAATCACATTCTCCTTGTGTTGAGCTTAATTGAGATCTTTTGCTTTTTTGTTGCAATGCTCACTCTTGGTACTTGAACTATCCTACAAAGTATTGCTCACTTAAACAAGTATAGTTAGTCCAAAATCATAATTCAATATCTTCATATGCATGATTCATAAATGTATAACTCTAGTTAGTTTAATATGCATATAAAACTTTCATATACACATCCAAATAAGATATTTATCAATTATTAATGGATATGCTCTATATAGGATGTAACAAAGAACATAAGCAAAGTATTCTTTTTGTCTTGTATTTGTCATCATCAAAACTTAACATATTAAACCATTTGAGGCAAACTTATTTCCACATCTTGTGAACCTAACCCAGATGATTTACCAATTGCCTTGAGAAAAGGAAAAAGATCTTGTGCCAAATATCCTATATCCCAATTTGTGTCTACTATAAGCCTTTCTATGCAGCACCTAGAGCTTTATTTCACCTATTGATTCTATCGAATCCTTACAAGTACGCCTTAAAGGATGAGAACGGGTTCGAGCCATGAATGAAGAAATGGGTGCTTTGGAAAAGAACGAGACTTGGGAGATTGTAGAGAGACCGAAGGACAAGAAGGCAGTGGGTTGTAGGTGGATATACACAGTTAAATATCAGTCTGATGGTACACTGGACCGGTATAACGCGAGGTTGGTTGCAAAGGGATACACCCAAACCTATGGGATCGATTATGAGGAGACATTTGCTCCAGTGGCAAAAATGAATACGGTGAGAATCATCCTCTCCTTGGCAGTGCACTTTGGTTGGGAGATGCATCAATTCGATGTTAAAAATGCTTTCCTACATGGAAATTTGGAGGAGGAAGTATACATGGAGATTCCACCTTGATATGGTGCCACTAATGGTGGGAATAAGGTTTGTAGACTAAAGAAGGCATTGTATGGCCTCAAATAGTCTCCCCGTGCTTGGTTTGGAAGGTTCACTCAGGCTATGGTATCCTTGGGGTACAAACAAAGTCAAGGTGACAATACTCTCTTTATAAAACATTCTCAGGATAGCAAACTTACACTGCTTTTGGTCTATGTAGATGATATGATTATTGCAGGCAATGATGAGCTTGAAAAACAAACTCTAAGGGAGAGGTTGGCTACTCAATTTGAGATGAAGGATCTCGGGAAGCTAAAATACTTCCTTGGGATAGAGGTTGCCTACTCTAAGCAGGGTATCTTTATTTCTCAGAAGAAATATATCCTTGACCTCCTCAGAGAGCTTGGTAAGTTGGGCTGTAAGACTACCGGAGCGCCCATAGAGCAAAATCACAGGATTGGGAATGATGTGGAGAGCCCAAAGGTGGAGAAGGCACAGTACCAAAGACTTGTGGGAAAACTCATCTATTTATCCCACACCAGGCTAGATATAGCTTATGCAGTTAGTGTGGTTAGTCAGTTCATGCATGATCCAAGAGAAAGACACTTGCAGGCAGTGAATAGAATTATTTAGTACTTGAAGGCCTCTCCAGGGAAGGGACTGTTATTCAAAAAGGAAGGAAAATTATTCATGGAAGTATATACCGATGCTGACTATGCAGGGTCAATTGTTGATAGGAGATCCACCACAGGATATTGCATGTTCTTGGGTGGAAATCTGGTGACTTGGAGGAGTAAGAAGCAAAATGTGGTTGCAAGATCAAGTGCAGAAGCAGAATTTAGAGCTATGGCTCAAAGGGTTTGTGAGTTGTTATGGATGAAGATTATTCTTGATGACCTCAAAATAAAATATGAAGCTCCTATGAGATTGTTTTGTGATAATAAGTCCGCCATCAGCATTGCACACAACCCGGTTCAACATGATCGGACAAAGCACATAGAGATAGATCGACATTTCATTATGGAGAAATTGGACGATGGTCTTATAGCCACCACCGAGTACATCCATTCAAGACTTCAGTTGGCAGATATGTTCACCAAGGGACTTCCCATAGAACAGTTTGAAGATCTTACTTGCAAGCTGGGAATGATAGATATACATTCACCAGCTTGAGGGGGAATGTTGCATTACATAATTAGTGTAATATAATTAGGAGAGATTTATTTCATAATTAGGACAGATTTGATTAGATGTCATTTGTATAGATTTATTTCCCTGTATTTCCTTAATTAGGAGATAGGTAGCCTATATATATGATTCGTAATCACCCTTTGTAATTATCTGATTGGAAATAATATTCAGATTCTTTCTTTTCAAGTATTTTCTTACTTTTTTGGCCATAGCATACTGAAGTTCTAACAGCATGAAAAGCATATTAAAAGAATCAGGTTGATAACCTTCAATTCATAACGCCATCCCCATCTTTTTTGAGCTTCATCATCAGGTATTGGATAACCAATGAAGGAAGGAGTGCTTTTTTTATTCATACTTTCATTTGTTAAAGAAGCAGAAGTTTTACATTTCTTTCTTGGTGGGTTGTCATCTAACTCTGGCGAGGCAAAGGAATCAAAACTTGTTCTGCCATTTTCAACCCATGACAGGGATGTCATTGCCTCTGAAGACCATCTCAAGCATTTTGTATCATCAATTCTAGGATTAGACTTTCTTGAGATGGTTTTAACTTTGGAATGTTGTTCAACTGGTGAATCAGACAATTCAACAGGTGTAGAATCTGTTTGGTACGTTGAGGCTTCTCCTTCCCCTGAAATCGGCCGTAAACAGACACTGCTTGAAGACAAGAAAGGTTGAACAGCATATTAGCTGTAATATGTAATTATTAGGTGTATAGTTGTTTCCTTTTCTATTTTAGGTAGTAATCTGATATTGGCTGAAATTAAGGAAATTTTTCCTTTTTTGGTTCCCATTTTCATCCTGACAGCTAGCTTTCTTTAGTGTATATATTGTAATCTTTTTATTATGAATAATCAGATCAGAGTTTCATTTAGAGAACCTCTGCTTTCAAATATGGTGCTTTACTCGTAGATGCTTCTCCAGCTATTACAAGAATTTTATGGGAGTCGTCCTCGGAGGGACTTCCCGAATGACCGTACCAGGGAATTCTACCGTACTCTGTGCAGCTATTGTTGTTGATCCTGCAGAGCCTACCCAAAGGTTCAGGCCGGATTGTAGGAAGTGGGCGATACGTTTTTGTATTTCTATGAGAAGCTCTACGGCACCCACGATTCCCAGTAGTAAGTCGTCGGCATATCGCACGTAACAAATCCTTATGAAATAATGGGTTTTGATTTTGAAGGGGGCCAGTTTACGGGCCAGGCCTCTCTCTGACCTGATAACTAGTCTCGCCTCCCCGCCCAGCTCTATCAGCAGGCCCTTTCTTTTGCAAGACTTAATAAGGTCTAAAATGGCCAAATTATTATTAAAGCATTCTCTACCATAGAATTCGGCCTTCGGGGTCAACCCGGCGGCTTCTATGAAGAAGGCGGCGCAAAGGAGGCTCGAGGGCTTGTTAAGGAAGGCGGCAAGGGCCGACGAAGGGGGGAAAACGAAAGGCGTTTTCTGGTCCCCCCTTCGCCGGGGGGTGCTTGTGGGGGGGGTGTGCCACGACGAAACAAGGGAATGAAAGGCCGCTTTGCGTTGAATGCTCTTGACCCTCCCCACAATGATGGCTCTGTTGTCTTGGGGAGCGTTGAAGCTTGCTTCTTCTCCAGAGTTTTCTTGGTCATCAATACGACCTGTCCTTAATAGAACCGATCTTATTCTCGGAATTTCGTACTTTTGTCGGATCCTTCCTATCTCCTGATCGAGCTTGTGTAGGTAGATGTTGCCTGGTAGGGCCGATAGTAGTACACTGTGTGGGACGGAGTAAGGGCCCTTCTCACCTCCTACGAGTCGTCCGGCGGAAAAGACTTTATGAATGGAGTAAAAGAACTTGGGATCGTCGATCTCTTCCTTAAAGATTGGGATGAGTCGATGTCGGTCGATGGTGTGAAAACACTTCCTGATGTCGAATTCCAAAAACCAGCGAGAGGTTCCCCACTCTTCTTTGATCCGTCTTAGGGCCGAGTAGCGGCCTCGACCCGAGCGGAAGTGCGATGTGTCTGGAAACTCGGGATCATAAATGGATTCGAGTACCATTCTGATCGCCTCTTTCATGATCTTTTCTATAGGTAGAACTACTGTAAGCGGTCTAAAATTTGACCCTTCTTTCTTTCTTCATATTGTAAAGGGGAGCAAAGCCCATTTTTTGCTCCCTCTGTTGATAGATCAAGGCCCCCCTACCGTCGTTTCAGTGACTCATAAGGCTTCCCTAAGCTCAGTTCTTCAGAATGGTCGCCACCTCTCCCAGGACCGGAATGATTATCCCTGCCCGATGGGTCTACATCCATCCCTGAATGTCTTCGGGTACTGTTCACTTCCCCGCCATTCTTGTAACCGTCACCTGTAATCCGCGCAGGTGTGTCCGCACCCCCCTGAGTGGACGAGAAAGAAAGGATTTTTCGGAGACTTCGTTCCAGACCCAGGAGTAAACTTTCCCGTATGAGCATTCGGTACATGTATCAGTCCGTGGAAGAGTGAAAGGGTCACCACTACTGAGGATCTCCCCCCTAATCTTAGATAGGTCGTCAGAGGGTTCGCCGCGGTTCATTGCTGTGCTTACACACTAGGCTACCCTTCTCCGAAAGCTCCGCGGGACCACCTACCACTAGTCTTCGGCCGGAGGGGTTTATTGCACAAAAACGCCGGGACGCAGGCTCCCGAAGAGGGAAGCCCAACGAATGTCAGATGCAAAGCCCCGCACCTCATTAAGATCATATTGGCATACTCTCCCAAAAAAAAAAGAGCAGACCCCATTGAAGACGAGAGTGAGGTACAACAAGGCCATTTCTGTCCACCGCCCTTCTCACGGAGCCGTACGTGGACGTTACCGCTCATACAGCTCCCAACCAGCAATAGTGAATGAAATAAAAATAACCTATTTTATAAGATGAAAGGCTCTGATCCCTGTGCCTATCGAGAATAGATGAGACGGTTGCAATTGAAAGTTATAAGCAGGTATAATTGGTCTATTATCGTGCTTCCTACTGAATGAGGGGTGGTGACCCTATTCAGCACGCCATATGACCGACGCTGGCTCCACACTATGATAGAAAAAGAGGGAGGAAAAAGAAATAATTGGCTTTTAAGCTCATTCTTTCTAGCTCTTCTTTCTATTAGAGGAGGTGAAGCATAGCGAGGAAGCCCTCGCCCTCGCTCCGGAGGGCTCATTACTTCTTCTTTACAGGTATTCAATGACTGATGCATAAGCAAAGGAATTGAATATGTAAAGTCCCTAATAGGAGGGTACTAGAACCTTATAAAAGTAAAAAAAAGTCCCTAATATATGAGATGTTTGCATAGGATTGTATGACTTGCCTTGGGTTGGATTGTTCTTAGCTACTATTGCACTATTACATGATATTGAGACTGATCACCTCAATATATAATGTTTTTGTGTGTACAGGAACTATGGCACCACCAAGGCATACCCGATAAACCAGAAACTCACCGAGAGAACGTCTAGACATGGCCAAAGCAATTATGGCGATGGCCAATGTCATGAGAAAGCAAACAACCATCACAGCTAATGCGATGCGGGATCAGGCGGCTATTACAGCTAGAGTGCTAGAAATATTGCAAGCCAACCAACCTCAGCAACTAGGACAACCACAACCAGTACAGGAAATGCAAGTTGGGAGAAATCAAAACTTCCAAGATCTTTCAGAGTTTCAAAGGTTGAATCCCCCGTATTTCAGAGGTGAATATGATCTAGTGAAGGTCAAGGAATGGTTAGCCGAAGTGGAGAAATTTTTTGAGGTTATGAGATGTTCGAGCATTTCCTTTGCTTCCTTTATGTTCAGAGGGGAAGCAGAACATTGGTGGAGAAGTGTCAAGAGGTTGCTGGAAGCAGCAAGAACATAAATCACATGGGAAGTATTCAGAAATACCTTTTTGGAGCAATGCTTTCCGAAGTCCTTGCGAGAGGAGAAGGAAATGGAATTCCTTAAACTTGAGCAAGTAAGTATGACTGTAGGGCAATATGAGGCGAAATTTAACGAGTTATCAAAGTTTTCTTCATTATATAGGCTCCACCCGGATGAGGGTTGGAAATGTGTCAAATTTGAAGACGGGTTAAGGAACGGCATTAAGAGGATGATAAGACCATTGGAGATTAGAGATTTCCCTTCTCTAGTTAGTAAGAGTAGAATTGTGGAATTGGGTTGTCTCCAACTCCAGACAGAACAAAGAGCACAAGATTATCAGAAAAGAAAAAGTGAGGATGACAAGTATAGGAAGGGCAAGAGGAGCGCTTCGAAAGCTGCTTTTCTTCAAGATGAAGATGAGAGAGTTCAGAAGGAGTCAACGGGGCCTCAGTGCCCTAAGTGAGGGAGAAATCGTGGTAACAAACCATATTTAGCGGGACAGTCCGTATGTTACAAACGCAGGCAGTCTGGGCATTATGCTAAGGAATGTCTGCAAAGGGAAGAAGCAAAGTTGGATAGCAGACCCACAGCGCCGGGGAGAGAGTATTCATTTGGCAAGCCAAGGAGACTGCACAACCTTTTGGTTCAGAAAAAGGTGAGTGTGTAATTTTATTTCTTTGAGATTTAGTTGAGACATCTTACAGTAGGAAAACAAATTTTTGGGGACAAAATTTTAAAAAGGAGGGGAGAAATGTAACACCCTCGATAACATGTTAGGCTTGTATAGGATTATAGAGGTAGTCCTATACAAAGGTGGAAAATTAAGTTAGTTTAGGTAATTTGCCGCAACACAGGTAAACTGAGTTCGTTTAGTATTTTTAAGCACACCGAGTGAGTGTTTTAATACCGGATGGACTTAGTGCATATATGGAAAAATAAGATAATGGCAAAACAAGAATTTAGAAGAATCCAAGGATTTATTCTAGAGTTGTTGAAAGTTAAGAAACACTTGAATTGGTATAATTTAAGTGTTCCTAACAGGTCTAAGTTTAGTAAAATATCCCATTTTTGTTAAATGAGTCATGGCTCTTTAAGAGCCTTTACCCTTGACTTATGGGATATTTTTTTTCTTTCTGTCTCATCTTGTTCTCTCGGCTGTATGAGCAGAAGGCAGAGGAGAAAAGAAAGAAGAGAAAAGAAAGGAGAAGGAAGAAGAGGATAAGAAGAGAAAAGAAAAAGGCAAAGCTATAGTGTGATCATCCACTCCACAAAGAGGTAGGGGTGTTTGTTTCTATCATTTCCCTCCTATCTTCATCTGTTTTCTTAGTTTGGCTTGGTGAAGAAAAGTGAGTTTGGATAAGAAAAGTGAGTTTAGATGCTTCTAAGGTTGAAAGGAGTTAGATAATATCTTATTTTGATGCATGGTGTTTAGTTTTGTTTTTCTGGAACCCATAGTTTTTTATTGTGTTTTAAGTTAAGAAAAGGGTTTTAGTTTGAAGTTTGAGTTTAAATCCATGATTGATGAGTTGAATTTAGTGTTTAATGATACTAACATGATTAGAGACCATGATTAGGGTTGGGAAAAACTTAGAATCCATGATTTGAGGATTAGGACTTGGTCAGAAACCAAGATTATGCAGAACCCGATCTGCAGAAATAGGGCAACATCCGAATAGCCTGTGGTGTTTGTAGCATAACATGAGTTGTAGTCATCGGATTGACCTGATTCTTGTTGAATTTGAAAGCTAAGATACAAGGCTTCATGTAGTTAAACTTTTAGATTTTTAGACCAACCCAATTAGCACCAATTTCAGTTTGAATCTAAGTTAGATTCTATAGAAACAAGCAGTTTGGAACACCGTAAACCAGATTGCATAACTTCTTGGTCTGAGGTCGTGTTTACATGCAACCATTGGAATTTTGAAGCTAACAAGTAAGGCTACAAGGGGTAAAAATTTCAGAATTTTTGCACTCCTCATGCATTCCCAGTTTCAGTTTAAAGTAAGGTCAGATTCTAGGAAAACAGGTAGTTGCCCTATTTCAGCCTCTGTATTTTGATGCATAACTTTGAATTTATGAATGGGATCTTATTGTAATTGTGTTAGCAGTCCAAAAATGATGACAATTACTTGTTGGGTAGACCATTTATCATCCATACTGATCAGTGCAGTCTGAAATTCTTTTCAGAATAGCATTTAAAGGGTGAAGAATAGTACAAATGGACCTCTTAGCTGCTGGGTTTTGACTTTGAGATAAGGTATAAATCTAGTTGTACTAATAATAAGGTGGTTGATGCTCTCAACAGGAACATAATGTTTGCTACGTTGTCCACGGTGCATTTTAGTGACCTAAACACTTTAGATGAGGAGTTACAATCTGATAGTAGTCTAAAATGATTCTCACCCAGGCTATCAGTCGGTTGGGGGCAGACTATTATTTGAAAGAGGATTAGTTTTTCCTAAGCACTCCGCCAGAATTCCTTTGGTTCTTTCTGAGTTTCAGAGTTCTTCTTTTGGAGGTCATTCTGGTTTTTTCAGGACATATAAGAAGATTACTAGTTTATTCTATTGGGAAAGGATGCGTAAGGATATTCAGAGATATGTGGCTGCTTGTGAGGTGAGCCAGCAAAATAAATATCAAACATTGTCTCTAGGGGTCTTTTACAACCATTACCTATCCCCACTCAGACTTGGGCTGATATTTCAATGGATTTCATTAGAGGACTGCCTAAAGCCCACAGAAATGACACTATCATGGAGGTGGTTGATAGTCTCACTAAATATGCTCATTTTGTGGCTATTTCCCATCCTTTTTTTACTAAGGAGGTGGCAAATTTATTCATTAAAGAGGTGGTGCATTTACATATATTTTCGATCTCAATTATTTCAGATAGGGATAAGGTGTTTCTCAGTCATTTCTAGACTGAGTTATTCAAGCAAGCTGGTGCTCGTTTGAAATTTATTTCTATATATCACCCATAAACTGATGGCCAAACGGAGGTTGTAAATTATTGTTGGGAAACTTACTCAACATGTTTGACGAGAACTAAGCCTTAACAGTGACCTCGGTGGTTAAGTTGGGCTGAATATTAGTTTAATACCAACTATAACAGCTCTACTAAAACTACTCCTTTTAATGCCCTTTATGGCAGGGACCCTCCAATGTTGTTCAGAGGAAATACTTTTCCATCTGTAGTAGAAGAAGTAAATTTGTTGACTAAAAAGAGAGATTTGATGTTGGAGGAGTTACGAGAGAATTTACTGAAAGCACAAAACAAAATGAAGATGTAGGCCAACAAACATTGGAGAGAGGTGGTGTTTGAAGTAGGGGATTGGGTTTATTTGAAGTTGTAGCCATACAGACTCAAATCCTTAGTTAAAAGGGTCAATGAGAAGTTGAGTCCAAGATTTTATGGACCCTACTAGATTATGGAAAGAATTGGTGAAGCTACTTATTGGTTAGATCTTCCAGTTGACAGCAAAATTCACCCAATGTTCCATTCTTCTCGGTTGAAGAATATTTTTTCTGTACAACAACCATCACAACCAATGCCTCCTATATTGTCTGATGAGTTGGTGTTACAGGTGTGGCCAGAACCAAGTTCTCCACGTTAAAAGGACCGCCGTGGGTGTCCGGGAACTTCTCATAAAATGGTCAGGTCTCCCAGATTGTCAGAACTCATGGGAGTTGGTGACAACCATATAGGAGCAATTCCTTCCCTTTTACCTTGAGGACAAGGTGGATGTTTTAGGGGGGAGTATTGTTAGCAAACCTATCATTATCAGGCTGTGCACTAGGAAGAATATACAAGAAGTAGGGGAGCACAACTATTAATAGGGTGTGTCACACCCTCAATAGTATGTTAGGCTTGTATAGGGTTATAGAGGTAGTCTAATACTTGCTTACCATGTAGGTGAAGTTTCGAAACAAACTGAGTTAGTTTAGACACTTTGCCGCAACACAGAAGGTGAAAATTGGCCTAAAATAACTCAGAAAATTGTTTTAAAGGCTAAGCTAAGGGAAATTGTCGCAATATGATATGGTCTGATTGGTCCATTTAATATTGCGATATTGTTCCCTATTTCCTAGTTTACCTTTTTCCTATTTTCTTTCCTAGTTTCCATTTTTTTCCTTTGCTGTAATTAGGATTGTAACAAATCTGCATCAATATCGAATTGATATCTGATCAGATATTAGGTGTTTAGTTTCCCTGTAATTATGCAGATTAGTTTCCCTAAATAGGACCAATTATGCCTTTAAATTGTAGGCTGTACCAATTGATCAGTATCAGAGAAATAAAAAACAATTCCTCTCTCTATACTTATATGGTATCAGAGCTTCGAGCTCTGATCCTTGTCCTCTCCAAATGGTTAGAATGGCGATCACCGGAGCTAGCACGAGATCCTCCACCAGCGAGGAAGAACATAGGGAGACCGAGGAGATTATCCCACCGAAGAATGACAGAGCGGAGTCCCAACCCTATGCGATCGATAACCTATCCCAAGACCTGAACCTCCAACTCACAGTGCACAAACTGAATGGTAAAAATTAACTTGATTGGGCGCAGTCTGTGAACCTGACAATGGAAGGCAGAAGCAGGCTGGGCTATTTGACTGGAGAAATTAAGCAACCAGAAAAAGATTACTCCACATGGAAGAAGTGGAAGGCTAAGAACTCTCTCATCATGTCATGGATGATTAACTCCATGGAAACTTCTATTGGAAAGCCTTATCTCTTCCTATCAATTGCCCAGGAAGTCTGGGAAGCTGTGAAAGATTGCTACTCAGATTTGGAAAATTCCTCTTAGATCTATGTTTGAAAACCCAACTGTGGCAGTCCAAGCAAGGAGGCCAGGATGTCACCATCTACTATAATCTGCTACTGGCAAGAGTTAGATCAATGTTATGAAGAAGATTAGGAGAACCCTAAAGATGTTTCACAGTTCAAAAAAAGGGAGGAAAATGACCGAGTGTTTATGTTCCTTGCTAGCTTGGATCGAAGCTTGGATGAAGTAAAGGGAAAGATCCTTGCTCGAAGACCTCTGCCTTCCATCCAAGATATGCTTTTTGAAGTTAGACGTGAGGAGGCCAGAAGAAGGGTGATGCTACATGCTCCGGAATCATCCCTCACACCACCAATGGAAGGATCAGCCCTTGCTACAAAAGGGTTTGATTCTGATGGAGATAGAAGGGAAAAAACATGGTGTGAACATTGTAAAAAGCCATGGCATACAAAAGAAACTCGCTGGAAACTTCATGGAAAACCAACAAATTTCAAGAAGAAATTCCACAAAGAGGGCAGCGCTTTTCAGACTACTACCGAGGAGGTCAAGGAGTCTTCATCTTCGGCTGAGATATCCCTTTTCACTAAGGAACAATTGGAACACCTACACAAGCTCTTTTCTCCCAAATTGACAACTATTCCTTCTTGCTCTTTGGCCCAAAAAGGTACTCACCCTATTGCTTCCCTCTGTCATAGTGACAATACCTTAAAACCTCTTTGGATCATAGAATCTGATGCTACTGACCATATGATAGACTTTTCAAAACTCTTCTCTTCCTATAGTCCTTGTGCAGGTAACAAGAAAATCAAGGTTGCAGATGGTTCTTTTTCTGCAATTGCTGGCATAGGATCCATTCCTTTATCCTCCTCCTTAACCTTACATAATGTCTTTCATGTGCCTAGTTTGTCTTGCAATTTGCTCTCTGTGAGCAAAATCACTCTTGATTTAAATTGTCGTGCCATATTTGATTGTTCTAGTTGTAAATTTCAGGAATTGAATTCGAGGAGGATGATTGGCAATGCTAGAGAAATTGATGGACTTTATTTGTTTGAAGATGACAAGCACTTGGGAAGACAAAGTCAAAGCTCCTGCCTCTACTCTAGCCTTATTTCTAAAGAAAATGAAGTTATGTTATGGCACTATAGGTTAGGCCATCCTAGTTTCAATTATATGAAACATTTGTTTCCTAATTTTTTCAATAATAAGAATCTGTCTTCTTTTACTTGTGAAACATGTCAATTGGCTAAGCATCATCGTTCTCCTTACCTCTCTCAACCTTACAAATCATCCAGCCCCTTCTCAATCATCCATAGTGATGTTTGGGGTCCTAGCAGGCATCCAACACCTTCGGGTAAACGGTGGTTTGTCACCTTTATTGATGACCACACTAGGACTACATGGGTGTATTTGATGAAAGAAAAATCTGAAGTTGAGTCTATTGTAAAGGCTTTTTTTCAAATGGTGACAACACAATTTCAAAAAAGGGTTCAAATATTTCGAAGTGATAATGGAAAAGAATTTTTTAACAATAACTTAAACAGTTTTTTACTAGAAAATGGTATTGTGCATCAAAGTTCTTGTGTAAACACACCCCAACAAAATGGGGTAGCTGGAAGGAAAAAATAAGCATTTGTTGGAAGTGGTTCGGTTTCTTCTCTTTCAAAATTATGTGCCTAAATACCTTTGGGGAGAAGCTGTCCTTACAGCTGCCTATTTAATTAATCGCGTGCCAAGCAAAGTTTTGGGTTTCAAGACTCCTATGGAGCTTTTTTTGGAGATTTTTCCTAAAAATAGGCTGCTGTCCACTATTCCCCTAAAAGTATTTGGGTGTACTATTTTTGTTCATAACAATGAACCCAACCAAAGCAAATGAAGACCCCGAGCAAGAATGTGTTTTTATTGGGTATTCCCCTACACAAAAAGGATACAAGTGTTTGGACCTGAGTTCTAACAAAATTTTTGTCACCATGGATGCAACCTTTTTTAAATCACACCCTTTCTTTAAGACTCATCTTCAGGGGGGAACATAGGTGAAGATTCGGCTCACATATTTCAAACTGGTTCTCCAATTGACTGCATTTTATCTGAAAATGATTGCATCTTAGCCAAAAATATTTGTGAAAATCTGATATGTGAAAGTGGGAACCAAGGAGATGAGGACAGCAATGACTCTCCCAATAATGGCCATGAAACTAAATGCTATAATAAAAAAATTGTGAAGACAGCATTGGACAAGATGAAGGAAACAAGAATCTTTAGAAACAGGAAGAAGAATTGAGAAAGGAGCATTTTACAAAGGCATAAAACCCTTTGATATTGTCTTCTCAAGAAGAAAAAAGGACAAGAAAACTAAGTCCAAAGATCAACTCTTGCATCACCAAGAACCCGAGGACCCACAAGGTAAAACAATTTCTGAAATTATTGATAATGCTGAAACTATTGATGATTCTGATCTTCCCATTGCCATTCGAAAAGGTGTAAGGTCATGTATCAAACACCCTCTATCTAACTTTGTGTCATATGAAAAACTCTCACCTTCCTTTTGAGCTTTTACCTCATAGTTGTCATACAGGGAGATTCCAAACAATATACAAGATGCTTTAAAGGTTCTCGAGTGGAAGGGAGCTGTTTTAGAAGAAATGAAGGCTCTTAAAAAAATCAGACATGGGAGATGGTGGAGCTACCAAAAGGAAAAAAAAATAGTGGGATGCAAGTGGGTGTTCACCATCAAGTATAACTCTGACATCACTCTTGAATGATATAAAGCTCGGCTAGTTGCCAAGGGCTACACCCAAACTCATGGGATTGACTACACCATCAAGTAGAAAAGGAACGCAGATTATTAACCATTTGAGGGTCAATGGAAGCTAGAATCCAAGTTATAATTTGGGCATCCATTGTCTGCCATGCTGCCAGTGCAGCATTGTCAGCTAGAGTAGTGGAGGTCCCATTCACATGGCCCCATAGGCCTTTCCCTTTCACGAACATCTTGAATTAAAACTCCCAGGCTGCATAATTTTTGCCAGTAAAGCGAACACAAAAGTTCTCAGTTGCCATAAGGTAACCAACAGCAGCAAACCACAAACCACGACGAATCACAACCAGAAAACCACGAACACCAAGAACCAAGAATCGTCCCTGTTGATCGCGAGCTGAATCGGGACCAAGAACCACGAACAGAACTAAGATGAGAAACAGGGGTGCCTGATGAATCGGAACCAAGAATCACAAACTAGAAACCGAGTCGAGAAAGACAAGCGAGCGAACAGGGAGACGCTGAACCACGAACACGCAACAGGAGGAAGGACATCTCTAGCTAGGAGACTCGTGATACCATGTCAATAAACTTTAGCTTACTGCTTCGTTTGATTCTATTCTGCTCTATATATATTACAAGCTCATTTACAGCTATTAATAACACATTAATTGTATTTCCTAATTTGTGCAACCTAAATTAAGAATTCTAAATATATACAATTAATAGGCTGATTCTATTCCTAATGTTCAGCCCATATAATAGGAAACAAGAGTAATATCAGATTAATAGGCTGATTCTATTCCTAATGTTTAGCCCATATAATAGGAAACAAGAGTAATAAAAATTCCTTGTTTAACAATTTCTGTATATCACCCATAAACGGATGGCCAAACGGAGGTAGTAAATTGTTGCTTGGAAACTTACTTAAGATGTTTGACTGGAACAGCGAAAAACTTGATATGTATAAAATACACTAAGAGCAAGTGCACTTTATCGCAAAGTAATATAGGACTTGAGTCTCAATTATCAATCCCACGAGGAATAAGTAGTAATTACTAGATTCGCTAAACTCTTGGTTATTTAGACAATTGAAAGTATAAGATAAATTCAAAATAAAATCAGAAAACAAATAAAAAAGAAAGATGGATAATCAAACAAAACAAAGATAAATCAAATAGAGAGAAACTAGGGCACAAGGTTCAGTTGAATCCAATTAACTAGATTTTCACTCATTTATGATGTAAGGTAATTCTCTTGCCAATATTCTCTTAATTACTATTGAATCCCAATGGTCATGGATGAAACAATATTCTATTCCTTAATTATTCACCTATTTGGTCATTTAGTTGAATTAATTCAGAATACGTTAAGCCTCAATTCAAAAGATAAAGCAATATAATCATTAATTCCATTGATAGAATAAATTGATATTTGGTCATTCATCAATCTAATCCTAGGTTTATCATATAGGTCCACTCATTGAGTGTAGATGGTCACTGGTCAAACAATGAATTAAAACATGCCAAAAGAGATTAAGTTCTGACAAGAATACAAACAATATAATAAACCCAAAAGAAATTACCTTAATCAAATTCGAGATGAAAATCAATTAAATAGGAAAACATGATCCCCCTGTAGCCTTAGCTATGAGATTAGCTACTCATGTTCAATACAAACAATCTTAAATCACAATACAAATCCATGAAAAGAAAACCCAAAGAAAGGGAAAAACTAGAGGGAAAGAGAAATCAAAACCTCTTTTACGGTGATTGTGATCTTTAAGCCTTCAAGAACTCTATCCTATCTTTGAAGCCATCCTCCAAGGATTTGTGACAATTCTCTCTTCTGATCTACCTCTTAAAATCTGTCATCTCAAAATTCTACTTCAGGTTTAGGGATTCGCTTCTATTTATAATGTTTAGGGTGACAACTACTGTTTTTAAGCACAAGAGACCTCACACGATCGTGTCTAAGCTCGACACGGCTGTGTGAGCTTAAAAAATAACGTAACTTTGACGTAAAGGGAAGACACGATCATGTGATATAGAGACACAGTCGTGTCTCTTAAAAAAATCAAATAGAAGTGTTTTCCAAGTTAGACACGACCTTGTCTAACTTCTCAATCTCTCACAGGGACTTCTTTAAGCCAAAATGATCTTCTTTTGCTTCGAAAACGTGGTGCCCTCACCTACTTTCACTCCAAATGTGATAAATCTCATTCAAACTAAAAAAACAAAGACATTGATAAGGATCCATCTAAAATTCACCAATAACATAAGCAAATCACCACAATTTATCCAGTATAAAACTATAAAATATAGGCTTATTAAATCGTAAACGTCATTCTGGACTTTTTTCGATTAGAATCAAAAACATGTCATTCTTGGCCTTTTCGATTAGAATCAAAATCATGCCATATGAATAACCCTTTTAGTCTATTTGATGGGCCTCGAAAAATATGCCACACTAGAATGACCTTATCGAATAGCTCTCTTGGTCCATTTGATTACCATCGAAAAATCCTATGCAATTACTTAAGTCTAACATTTCGAGATCAACTTGAAATTACTCCTCGAGTCTTTGTTTTCAAGCTTTACTCGAAATTATCATTTATAGTAATTATCAAATCAAAATCATAAAATGAGACAGTACTGAGCAAGATATAAATAAAAAGTAGTGTCCTGCTGGAGGTAGTATGTTGATGAGGACTTTTTTTAATCGTGACCTAGCCCGGGAGGTTATGCTTCCCTACCTAACATATTTCCACCTAGTCTATTAGGGAGTATGATGATGGACTAACAATGATGGACTAACTCGTGGTACATGCTCATACTTATTAGAAGCCAGATAGATAGATAGATTACAATTGTGAATTATTATCAAGCTTTGGTATTTGTTTCATCAAGGTTTCTTCGATTTCTTGCTATCTTCGATTTTGATTTTTTAATTCTTTTTCATCAAGTTTTATCAATAGTTCTATTTCTAATATGCTCTAATACCATAACAGAAGCAGAAGAAAAGCTTAAAGATAGCAAAGAATAGAATTGAAGAAACCATTCTGATATGGAATCGAAAGTACCATTTATGATATCAAATCGCAACTAACATTTCAATGACTTCAAGTCTTTATTAAAATTTCAACTCTAATAAAACTCGAGAATGTCCATGATCATGACAGTGAATTTCATTCATATTAAGCTTTACAATGCACGCTCGAAATTATCTGAAATTGAAAAGTGTTATTTTCATACCAAATAATTCCCCCCAGTATTTATTCTCGAAATATGAGAGATAAATATAATTGTTTTGAGCATTACTTTTCGAACTTGTAATGACTATTTAATATGAAATGTTTATTACATGAATTGGTGTATATTGTTTCAAATATTTGTTATTTATTGAAGTAATTCTTTCATTTGAATTAACATTTATCTCATAGGATTAGTATAAGAACCAACTTATGACTCTTATAAATAACAAATTGAAGAAAATCTTGATGAAAACAATCAAAGAATCAAAATCAAAGATAGCAAAGATTGAACAAATTATACTTTCGCTCGTCTACTTTGACTAAGTTATACTAAACATGGTTTGAATGCCATTGGATAAACAATCGAATCAAACAGGTTAATTAAGAAAGTACAATAATATACAATGGGCAAGAAGTATGCTTATAAAAGGAAGACCTTATCATATTTATTTAGGAGAATATGAGCATGTGATGATATTCATAAAATAACATTTACCAAAATATTGTCATTCATTCATTACAACCATAACTATTTTACATCGGTTGCATCTTGGTGTAATATTTGATGGCAACAGATAAATACATTTATAAGTCCAATACATTTGAAACTGTCTTGACTACCTAGAAAGAAAATAAAAAAAAAAAAATCACCCCCTACAACCTATATATATATATAAGCTAGACCAAATGAGTGTCCAAAAAAAAAAAGAAACCTTCAGGGAAGACTAAGTCCTGATATATTTACATAATATTAACAATTCCAATGTAAAAGATCACTCTTTCTCTATCTTAACTTTCTTCTTCAAGACAACAAAGAACCCCACAGATCTCATGCGACTTGAACTCACCATCCAACTTCCTCTTCGAACTCACCATTCAACTAAGATAGGCTAGGATGGATTGATAAATCCAGGGACACTCCACATTCCAACTATCCAAACTTCCACCCCCAAGCCTCTCCTCCTGCACAAATCTTGTTCATTGGGTCCACAGATGGAGCCATTGTTACACCAGTAGAGAACCAAAGAAGAATTTGTATCAATAAAAAAGAAGTTAGAAGAGAGTGAGATTGAGCACACATAGAAATGGCGACACATCCACATATTTATATAGGCTATATTTTGAAATTTGAATCATAAAAAATGGGAGGGTTGCTACTATGGCTGAAGATGAATAGTAGCTCAAATTAGGTGAAATTTAACTAATTCTCATCATATAGTTGAAGTGACATTTTTATGCTCCTCCCCTAAATCATATACATCTCAAATACCAACTTTACGTGATAGAAACGACGACACATCTGATTAGAACAGCAACTCCAATTAACCTAACCACTCTCATAATTTTAATACTCTAAAAATGAAGGGAAAATACACCAAAATCAACCACCGTAATCCCTAGTTGTATACAGAGCCCATTCTCATCCCTATTACAGTTTGCAACCATCTTGCACAAAAGAGTAGGCATATGGGCAACTATTTTGTAGATGACAGAATGGGAGAAAAGAATAAGAGAAGAGAAGTCTGAATCAACTGATAGAGTAGGTGTACGGGCATCTATTTATAGACTCCGATCCTGCAACAGTTCGACCGATCGAAATGAGTAGGCTTTCATACAGACACGCTAGCTTTAAGACACTAAAACCCATTTTTGTAGTATCCCGAAAATTATTCATTTCATCATAGGTAGTCATTTTTATAATATTTATGATTTTTAGGAATTTTTCTAGATTTTTTCGGAAACGTTAAATATTTTAATATATTTTTCATTTTGCGTACGCATTGAGCAGAGTCAGTGTAACACCCCAGAAATTGTTTGTTTTATTATAAATATTTATTTTATAATATTTGTGATTTTTGAGATTTTTTGTGGATTTTTTCTGGAAATGAATATTTTAATATATTTCTCGTTTTACGTACATGCTGAGCGGAGTCGAAAAAATGAAATACTTTCCCTGAGACCGGTAAACTTTGTATTATGAAAATGTCGACGGGGGATCTTACTAAACCCAAGGTCGGGCACAGTTTACGAAGTTTACATTTTTCAAGATTTTATCTGATAAATAAAATCGCAGTACGTTCTGTTAAATAAAATTCTGTGAAACGCTCTATTATCCGTTGGACAATAGATACTGGCTTTGTGAACTGTAACAATTGTCCATTAGGTAATAGCTTGTAGTGAAAATCTTAATCACCTTATTACTTTATTACTTTATCATCTTATCACCTTATCTAAAGGAAATCCACTTTATGTCTAATTAAATTTGCTTTTGACAAAGCTATCAAGCTAACCCTAATTTTCGAAGCCAATTTCCCTCCCTTTTCTCCCTCACACTCCACGGCCATGAGGCCTTTTTGTGAGCCAAAAAGTGGCTTTTCACTTTATCATTTCACATTTTTAATTTTTAAAATCCAAAAGCTATCATCATTTTTACTATCAACTTCTCTCTCTACATTTTCTTCTCTCATCTTTTCTCTCAAGTTCTCCTCCTTCTCTCTTCTCACCCATGCACGGCCACACACCCTTCCATACCCCCCCTTGGATTGCAAAAATTCAAAGTAACGATATTTTCTTAATCTCCATCACATTCTAAACACCTTTCTAGTTTGAATCTACTTGAAAAGCTTCCATCTTCATCATCTTCTTCAAGCTTCAAAGTTCGAAGCTTGAGGGTAAGATTCTTGATTTCTCATCTTTTCTTCTTCATTTTCGTTTTAATGGTCTTCATCATGACCATTTATCCTCTTTTCTCAAGCCTTGGTGTTGATTTGATGAAGTTATAATTTCTAGGGTTTTGGTGAAGCTTGGTCGAATTCATCAAAGAGCTTCAAGGAAGTTCTTTTCATATTTTTCCCTTAGGTAAGAGGAAGATTGTCCACTTCAACCTCTAGTGGTAGTGAGAGACTTTATTTTGTGTTGGTTGTGAGGATCCCTAGTTAGGGTTACTCTCTTTAATGTATGATTTTGATGGCTATGTATTGATTTTACCTTGTATGATTTATTTGATTGAATATATATGTATATTGATGATCTTGAATTGATTTTGGTGGATTGGAAACATGAAATGGAAGCAAGGGTTCCTTGCCCTCTTCAATATGGCTCCTGACCATAACCCTAGAATAGGGTGTTCATGGTTGAAAATTTTGTATCAAGATGGAAACATAACTAACCAAGTGTATAATATGTAATGGAATAATGGAAAATTTAGGGTTCTTACCCTTGGGAGGCTCACGGCCTCTAGGGCCATTTTTGGGGCTAAACATGTAACTTGTGTAACAATTAGGAAACTTGGATATTAGTGGGTAATAATTAATCGATTGATGAAAAATTTGGGTTCCTAATTCCATTAGAAGGCTCACGGCCTCTTAGGAAAAATGGAGAAAATTGTTGTGTTAAAATGGAAGCTTGGCTAATTAGATAATTAGAATTAATTAGGGATTCATAAAATAGAAAGAATCCAAAATGAAATTGTGTCCCAAAACTTAGAATAATTTGTAATTGAAAGAAGACCATGAGTGTAAGTAAGAATGTTGAATAGCTCAATTTAAATTATCTTAAGGGAATTAAGTCTAAAAATTAATTGATGAACTTGTCTAATTAAATGATAAAGATGAAATGAATAATGCGAGAGAATTAAGGCATAATTTCATAATGTACCCTAAAAGTGTAATGTCTTATTTGAGGACTTGATAATAATTATTGTGGGTCCATGAGTGGGACCAAGATTGTGTTAATGCTTATCTTAGCCAAATTGTGGCATGTTATGGAAAAGTATATTATTGTTGAATATACATGAATGTGCATTGAGTCATCATGCATTATGAAAGACTGATGAACTGTTGTTAAGGCCTGTTGCCTAGGAGATTGAATTACACCTTAGTGCGGGTGCGAGTAGATTAGTGTAGGTCATAATGTTGACCTTGGGGGCGTCGGGGTGTGGGTGTCTCACAATGGTCAGTTAGTAGCTCTTCTAGGCCGTGGGATAGACCGATGCAAACGCATCGACGATCCGGACTGAGATACTGTCCTATATCGCGATCTAGTGAATAATGTCTTGTACAATGCCTGGATGTGTACGTGGATAAAATTGATAATTATAGCACTTTTGGCCGCGACAGCCGAGTTACAGACATGTCTCCTGATCTATTCTCTCCGACGTTGTGTCTAGCTCCATGGAGTAAGATTTTGATATCATATGCATGTGCATAGAGAGTCAATGTATTATTTGGCATTTAATTTATATGATGATTTGATCTACTATCTTATTGATGTTATAACTACCTAGAATTGTTAAATTGTTTAATGTCTATTTTTGTTACTATTTATTATTCTTGTAATGCTATGTGGGCGTCCTACGCCGTGCTGTTTCTTTACTGCCATAATTGATACTGAATGTAGGATGTCTCACTTCTTTTCTGTATTTCTACTGTTCTGTCTATCTGTATGTTTCTCTGAAGACGTCGGTGAAGAGGCGGAAGTACACGAGTTCCCTGATTTTTTGCCTGACTTTAACTAGCACCTGTTTCGATCAAGACGTCCCATCCGCAAGGCTTTTTGGGGTATGTGCGACTGACTTTCCTTGGAGGTCCGGACTGCTGGCATATCAACCTGGCTTCGGATCGCTGTGTTTATCTGGGAGACGTGACGGTGTCTCTAGCTTGGGGGCGTTATGATCCGCCCATCTTTACCTTTAGTGTTCGTTTACACTTAGAGTTTTATCTGCCCATTTGTGATATGTGGGGTGAGTGTTATTACTCCCCACAAGAAGATTCACTCCTCTCTACTGCCTGAGACCCCGCCCGTAACTCGGTGACACCGATGAGGGTTTCCTCTGACGAGGAAGACCCTAAGGAGGATCCAGCTATGGTTCCTTTTCTTTCTCAATAGGGGCTAATACTGTTGATGGTCACTGATGACTATTTGTCTTTCTTTTTGGGGCCTGATGATTATCTTTTTGGTGGACTGTACATGTATAATCTTTTGGGACATGCATAATTTTACTTTTTGTATATCAGGTGTTTTAACTAAACAAACATGATATGGTATATATATATATATATATATATATATATATATATATATATATATATATATATATATATATATATATATATATATAATTACAAGCATGATGAATGGATGTATGGGTTATTTTTCATGTTACTTTTGTTATAACCACATATTATTTTCCAATCGCAAAAAAAAAAAAAGAAATTCACCAATTTATTTATACGATTTCAACTAAACAAGTTTATCTATAATATAATGAACTGGATCTTAATTTATACTTTTGTTTTTCGCTTCTTGGTCATGGTGTGACGTTCCCTATCAAAAAGGGGCGTTACAATTTTGCATTGTATCAACTCTCCACTCCCTCTATGGATGACATGTGTTTTTAAATAGTGTAAGTATAGTGGAATTTAAGGGTCTGTATTTGTATCATGTATAGATATAAAAGGAAAGTAGAAAAATAAAAAACTATTATTAAATGAGTTAGGTGAATAAATGATTAGTGAAATGTAGTGAGCTAAAAGAAGCCAAGAAAAGTGAGAGAGTGAGTGAGAAGCTTACGTGTGAATGACGTTACCAATGCTCATTTCTTCCTCAGTATTGCAGTCAATGGCTCGTCAAACACCCCATATTAAAGAGGTTTCTACTGTAAGAAATATAGCCTTTTCTCACATGTGCCCAAAACTCACAAAATATAATAAATTAATAAAATGTTTCAGAGTGTGATGCTTGGAATAGTAATAGTAGACTATACGGTAGAATTGGAAGGCCCGTGGTTGTATCATTTATAGATAGATATCTGGTGGCTTCTCCTGTGCAATCAAAAATGTGAAGCCACCGGTGGCTTCATTATTTGTTCCAATTATTACATTACATCTGTACATTTTATAATTTATATTAATAATCTAGTCATCAAAAATGAATTGATGAGTATATTTGCTGAAAGACCTCAAGGACCTTTTTTATATTAATTTAAAGATTTAATTATAGATTAAATTAAAATTAATTAAAAACTTAATCTCAATCCCTTTTAATCAAATGAAAACATTAGAACCCTAATGCACCCATATCTGTATACCCTCATTTCTTTCTTCCAAATCACCTTTCAGGTTCTCTTCTCCAACCCTTTCGGGCCGCCCTTCTCCCTACGGCTACCTCCTCAACCGCATCGCCCATTACGCCATGTCAGCCGCCGCCTCTGTCCCACCTCCTGCGGCGCCGGTGGCCAAAGATGCCGGTGCAAGCTGTGGGAAGGTCACCGATGAGTTCATTGGCAAGGGCACGATCGAGCAAGTGTGCCAGGTCATAGGTGCCGTTGTCGATGTTCGGTTCAACGATGGTCTGCCCTCGATCCTGACTGCGCTGGAGGTTTTGGATCAATCTGTGCGGTTGGTGTTGGAGGTGGCGCAGCATTTGGGTGAAGGCCATCAGACACACCACGCGAAGTAACCGGGTTGGGTTCTATTCGGGGCGGATTTGAAACCCCAGGAAACGTCATCGGGCGCGGGCGTACCTGTTCTCTTCACGGGTCGCCTGCTTTGGGTGTGGAGAACACTCCACTGGGAACTGCATGCCGAGGAAAGGATCGAGCTTCATCGCGCAGCGTGCTACCTTCTTGGTACCCCAGAACCCCTCTTTGGGACATCACTGCTATTGTGCGGGTACAAGGTGCTTTCTTTTTAGCTTCTCTATTTTCATCTTCTTTATCACTATTTGTGTTTTCATGCTGTGGTTGAACCCTTATTTTCTGTTAATTCACTTTCTTTTATTATTATTATGCATTACAAACTAGCAATTATCTTTGTGTCTGCTGTATCCATTTCTGGCTATTGATTCAACTTGTTTGGGAAGGTGAAGATAATTAGTACAAATAAACATGTAGCTTACCAACTTTTGTTACAGTGGAAGAGACCTGGGATTCATGTGTATAGAAATAAAATAAAATAAAAACACGTAGGTTTGTTAATTATGTGGTTAATATGAGTGCACAGTTTCTTGATCCCTTTTCCCTATGGAGGGTAACCTGCTACATTTGTGTTGGATAAATTTTATACTGGTTTTGATAATGTGGGATTACAGTGTCTGATTACAGTTTCTTGATCCCTTTCCCTATGGAGGTAACCTGGTACATTTGTTTTAGTTTATGATGTATACAATGCACCTCATTCGACAGAAGTTCTTCTCATGAGGCATGTTTTTGTGGGCATCCATTTGTTTTTAGGATTGTGATTTTGCTTTTGTTACTCTTTTTTTTTTTGGGTGAATGCTTTTGTTTAGGGTGTAAATAAAATCCAAAAGAACCGAACCACATTATAAACTGAATCAAACCTAACCATTTAAATCCATTTTAAGAAGAACCAGTTCTTAAACTGAACTGGTTTTAATATTCTAATAATTCGGTTAACTTTTCTTAAATCCAGTTCAGTGAATTGGTAAAAACCAAACCACATCCAAATTAAAATATATGTTCCACAAAAACATTTCTCAATCTCAAATTCCCAATTTCACGTCTACGAGAACCTTAGCCCTTTTTCTGCCATCTACGAAGAACCCTAGAATCGCACAATCCACTTCGCACCCACAATCCATTCCAAATCTGGATTGCACTCTTGTCATCCTTCATTACTGATTCGCACTTCGCACTTTGCCGCTTTGTTCATCCTGCACTTCGATTCGCACTTCGCACTTCGCACTTCGCACTTCGTTGTATCCTGCAGTGTGTGAAAGTTTTGTTATTTACAACGTCTCCATTGCAATGTCTCGCCATCTCTATAACAGCACAAAGGTATCTAAATAATTATATTTATTTATTTGTTTGATTTGGAAGGTTTCAGTGTTCAGTTGGGGATTTGGGATTTGTTCAACCTGGGGTGCTATTTGCTTGCAAGAGTATTTTCTATTGAATGGCATTTGTGGGTTTTTAGTTGCTGTTTGTGAGTGATTCTGAGAAGATGAGATGAGTTTTCTGGTTAAGAATCCCTAAATGATAGATGCGTGTCTTAAAAACACTCATAATGTTTGTTGTTCACATTTTTAAAGATCTACCGTATAGATATTTGAAATTTTAAGCCTATAAAAAACCATGTAGACTTCTTTGCATGTTTAATGGTCAACATTTGATTAGATAATCAACCATTTATTCTGTTTTATGAGCATGATACGACTGTGCTATTACTGAGTGTTATGTGGTACTGTTAGGTGACAAACAGGGAGCACTTGAATACCTCAAGTTAATTTTTAGAGCCCTCTGCCTCTACTGGTATCGCCAAACACAGGATCATCACATTGATTAGATCCTTTTGAGAGGTAGATCTCTGATTCCTGTTTCATGTGAAGTGGTGAATGATAATATCGATGGGTATTATCCATCCTCTCATTTTCCTATATTTGCTGAGTTATGCATACTTGGTATATTTTTCTTTCCTGTTTTTTGTCTACAAGATAAGACCACCAGCCTGATACCTATCAGCTAAGAAAAGGAAATTCATCTCAAGAGATTCATGCCAAATATCATATTGTTATTTAATTAGTAATGTATCAGAAAAATAATAGTAGAGACCCAAAGATAAAAATTACACAGAAGGAAAAGAAACGTATTACTGAATTTTAACAAAGAAACAGAAAAGGATTACGAAGGATATAATCCTCCTAACCTCCCTCACTACCCAGAGCCTAAAGCTCCACAGAGATGAAATTCTCTGCCCAAGCTTACAGCCGAGAAACAATAACAGAAAAGTTATTTCCCCCCACTACTCTTTCTCCCCTCACTAGCCTAATAACCATCCCCATAAACGTGCATACTCATTCCATCATAACTAACTTGCCAAGTCGCTCCCCATTTAGCCCCTTCCTAACTCTCCTGTTATACACCTTCCAGACCTTGGGCCTTTGATCTGGCCCATTAACCAGCTGCCCTTCATCAGGCCTAACAAATAAGGATAACAAAATTGTTGAGCTAATAAAATTGTAGGCATATGGAAGAGTTGAAGACAAAGAAAGTAATTGGCTTTGTTACTTCGAGAAAGATGTTGGAAGAAAGGATTAATCCATATATTCTATATATGTCCTTTTTGATATTCTTTTTTTAAATCTTGTTTAAGTGATATATTTTATATGCCATAATATCCCACAGAAAACACTTTGTGCATAATGGTTGATTTCAGAATTGAGAGAAGTAACTGGGGCTGATATACAAATATTGCATGGAGAGCCAGTTCCAAGTGGTGCGTCAGATAATGATGTGGTATTACAGGTACAGTTACACTTCCTATCTAATAATATTTCTTTTTCTATAAAAAAATAGTCTCACTATATTGGTTTTGCATCCATGTTGCCTATCTAATAATATATATATTTCTTTTTAATTTACAATTTTTATTTTGGGTTTCTCGGTGAGCTTTATTTGGTTTTCAAAGCATATATCTTGAGTTTTGGATGTGTTTGGCGTTTAACATATGCAAAGATTAAACTTTTCAGAGCATATATCTTGTTACAAATTCTCTGTTTTTGTTTGATTTTCATATTTGAAATCTGTGCAAGGAACCTATTTTTGTGTTTTGCATGGATTGAGAGTTTCAACCAACTTAAACTTGTGTAAGATTAGGTTATATGCATGGCACATAGATGGTTGGTTGTATTGTTTTTGTTTTGGTTGAGCCTCATGGTGAATGGTCTTAAACTTTGCAGCTATGCAGAGCCAATTTGTGTGTCGTGGGTGTAGGAACATTTTGCTTTCCCCTAGAGGGGCAACCGATGTTTGCTGTGCATTGTGCAATACAATTACCTCTGTTCCTCCACCTGCTATGTCTTTTTTGCTATTTCTGTTATTCAAATTTCATGATTAGAGAAACTTACTTGCTCCATGCTTAGTAGATTGAATTAATTTGATAGCTCACTTGGATTATAAGTATTTAGTTTCTAGTTTTCATGGTAATCTAAGCCATCTTAGTCATGGAAAAGTTGGTTACTAACTGCATATTAGAAAAATGTAACTTGCATTTAGATTTAGGTTCTTTCCATTAGCCAATTTATGCAGATTCTATTATGACAGAAATAAAATATTACTTTTGCTGAAATGATTTATATTGGTAAATTTTTCTCAGTTTTCTTCCAAGGGAAAAATTAACTCACATAGTGGGTGTAGTTGAAGGTTTTTTTTTTTTTTGAATTTTAACCTATAAACAAAGTAATATTAGGATACTATATGGATTAGAAATGTTCTAAAATAAAATATTGTTTGCTTGTAAATCAAGTTCTAATATGCCTATAAATGGGATGTGTAAAGTGAGATAACAACCTATATTTTTACTTACGAATTGTATTCCAAAGATTTTTCCTTATTTCCTGGAAAAGTATAGAGGATTCACGTAGTAATTTCTATGTTCTCTGCTAGAATAATACCTCCCTTTCTTTTACCTTTCACACTACACTACCATCCTGCCTCATTGATATTAGAGCCAAATTTAATCTATATCATTATCAGCAATGAGAAGTAAAGTAGAATTGGGTTAATTGAGGTGTATGCTTGAAGATTTGTCGCATGCAATACATACTTTGAAGTGAAAACATTGTGTGGAAGCCCGTTTGGATAACTAAGAAGGCATGTACAGTCCTATAGGCAATTAAGAAAATAGACTCGAGGATGAAACTGTTTAGCTGTGGATTTGTCCACTGTCTTTGAAACACCTTTCATCCATCCATTTTAGAGATTTAATTTCAAGGAAGGATTTTCAGGTCCTTGAAAGTGTGCTCTCTTTGCAAGGTTGTGGTGCTTATGGTTGAAGCGTAATGCTAGAGTTTGTCATCAAGAGATTTCTTCCTTCATATCTCTTCTGGATAGAGTTCTTCTCGTCTTATCTAGGGAAAGTGGGAAACAATATGTAATTTCTTTAGAAGGCCTTCTCTTATGTATTTACCAAAGAATTGGAGAGCTTTCCTACTCTAATTTTTATTTTCTTTCCTTTGCTTTGCTGCTTTCGTTGCTTTAGTAATATTTCTCATCAAATATGGTGTCTAAGTGAGTGGCTTGTCATGTTGTATATTTTCTTGTGTTTACTTTCTTCTTCCAAAATGAATTAAAATGCTTTCTGATTAATATTGTTCTAGTGTCAGTACATTTTTTCTTTGAAGCATATTTTATTCCTTTCAGTATTCCGGCGCTCATGTATGACATGTCATCAAATCTAGTTATATGGATTTTTAAGAAATATTGATACGACTTCATGAAATTAGAAAAAGAAATTGTCACTTTGATCATATCAAATGATGTGGGCTGCAAGTTCTGTAATCTTTCATGTTTTGGGCCTTCTGCATGAATCTTTCATTAACAATGGCTTCTAAGCTATATGATGTACCAGTTTTCCAATGTCTTAAAAGGGCATAATTTGTTTTCTGGATTGTGAGGCATCCATTTGTTTTATGGATTGCGATTTTGCTTTTGTTGCTTTGTTTGTAAATTATGGAAGTTTTTCTTGTAATGCTAATTGGCAAGGGATCTCTGTGTTTTAGGCAATTGAAAGGAGGAGAGCTCGCTTGGGAGAGAACGAAGGCTAGCAAGCTGGGAATTCATTTACTACAGATCAACTGCTTCCTGATCCTTTTGTGTCTGGGGCTCATATTGAGCACAGTGCTTCTGTGATCTCTCCCAACAAGCAAGTTGGCTTTAAGTTCCGAACACCTGCTGGTAGTAAATAGCTGAATATTTTGCTTGAAATTGCCAATCCATCAGAAGGGGAATCAGAGCTAACACTGCAAAAGAAACTTCTCAATTTTATTGATACAATTGAGAAGGTTGTGAGAGAGGACCTTCAGAAACTGAAGAGAACGCCCAAGCCAAGAAGGCAGAGAGAGAAGAATAGTGAAAAGTTTCTCTAGCACCTATTAAATCTTGAAGAATAGTAAAAACTCTTTCGCAGATGATCCAAGGATCTGGACACAAATCACATGAGTGATTGAACTAGTATAAATCTTATTTACACTCTTCTCTACCCTTATCTCTCCACTTTCAAGCTTGTTTATTAACTTTGCATACTTATTATTTTATCTTCTACTCATTCTCTTGCTTTAAAAATTTGTGAAATCTTTTTATTATCATAAAAATTCATTCACCACATAAGAAAATAACTTCAACAAAAATCAAAAGAGACTTGTTTATAAAAAATTTGAAAAACTCCCCCCTCAAGTTTTGAAACCACTTGATAACAATTTATAATTACAAAAATGTCATTTTTTTCATTTTCTTTCTTATGTTCAGGATTTTATAAAAGAAATGATGAAAACAATATTACAAGAAAATCTTATTTTTACTATTTCCTTTACAAAATCCTAAAACAAGAAACAAAATAAAAACAATGTGATATTTTGTAATTATAAATAAAAACTTATCAACTAAAAATAAAAACAAAAAAACAAATCAAACACCACCTAAAAGACTAGAATTTTCAATAGTTTCTGGTTGTACGATGTCTGAAACTCTTCATTTGTACATTGAGACAACTACCACTCTCCCTCACTCATATTTTAGGAGTCTCAACCTTATCCGATCCAACACATTGCAATCTCTATCCAAGACAACGTCAAAACAGATTTTTCCCTCTTAGTTTGCAACCCACGAACCATTACTGGGCATCAGCCTGCGGCCCGTTATATCAAACCGCCCTGCTTTCAGCTTCTGCCTGCAGCCCATTAGCCTAGCCCAACAAATTTCAGGGACTAATACAACTACAACACTAGCTTTCTGGAAATCATGATATTCACAATAATAATTTAATTATAATAATTAATAAAAGTTCAAATAGCTCTAGCTCTACATCCTTTAAGATTACAGCATGTCAAAATATATTATCTCCGGTTAGTAGTTGTGTCTCTACTGTGGTTAGCCTTAGCTGCAAATCGTTCTGTTGAACCCATAGATGTTGGCCGCAATCCCTTATTATACCTCATCCATTGTACCATTTCGTGATACATGGGAAAGAACCGCATCTGAATTGCTGAGCATGAGAAGTATGGTATAAGTGTCGTGATCACCACAAAGAGAGTCAAACTCCAAAAGGAAGGAGATGGGGCGAGAGTTTCAATAAAGACTTTGTAAGCATTTGTAGAAATGTTTGGAGGCATTGCTCCATATGCCAGTAGGAAAAGATACCAGAGAGCAATGGAACCCCAGATAAAAATATGTTGTATCAAGGTGAAGTATCTTAAAACAAGTGCCATCTGCAAGTTTACAACCCAAACCACGCAAGTATACATCGTTGCTCCCAGTATATCCCTCCCAGCAGTTCTTCCCTCCACATCAAAGGCCTGAGGCTCCATTGCTTTTGTGCAGCAGAAGAAAATCATTATGGCACTAATAAATCCATTAACCATCCAGCTGAGTATTCGACGCCAGCTAAAGAGGACATTTTGTACGCCTTCTTGGTATAAGATAGGAAACTGCCACATTAAACAGAAATATCAAGAAATGATCCTCACTCATCAGAGAAGCAAACCAGGAACCCCAAATAAAACAAATCAAAGCTTACTGTATTTTACTTCAGATATAACCAAGGGGAATTTATCTATGACGTAATATATAAGTGATAGCTCTGTTTAAACAGTATTACTAATTTACTGCCCTTTAAAATGGGCTTCTTAGGTGATGTCAATGTCAAGATGCGACTAAACGGCACCATGAAGAGGAAAAATCGATTAGGACTATGGGTCGTCAAGCTAAGTATAATGTATGAATAATGTAATCATATAAATTAGTGCAAGGTTTTTGTTAGCCTTTTTTTTTTTTTCGGTGGGTTCTCTCTTCTCTTTCATTAACCAGCATACTATTTTATAACAGGACAATAGTGAAGATTTCCATTTCACAACCATGAATACAAACATGACAACATATTAGATAGTGAATAGTAAGCTTACCTTCAGACAGCAGCTGGCAGATACATCCTGCTCAAGGACCCCAAGGGCAATCACAGGAAGTGATGAAAAGAAGATACTATAAAGAGACAAAAACCAGTCATTGTATGCAGGCTGTCCGGAGAATGATGCATACACTTCATATAAGAATAGAGTGAAGCCAAATGTGATATTCTTGTAGAAAAAATAGCATATCTGTCCGAAGAAGAATTAACAAGTTAATATAAATACCAAAGATTTCAGATCAGATAATCTTTCAGAGCCTAAATCTATATAGAATGTTGAGATCCAGATATGAGTGGCAATACCATTGATGACATCCTCCGGTAACACCAATGTCCATGTACAAGAAGTAATCGTTCCAAATACCGGAACTGTGCAATTGCAATATCACTAGACATAACCGCCTGGGGAAGGATACGGAACAAAAAGTTGTAAATAAAACACATGGATTCAACTCCAAAAAAAAAGGATGTGTGTAATGAGAAAAGAAGAATGGAAAACTGTACCCAATATGAGTGTAAGTTATGTATTTATATATGTAAGATGGGCTAATAGGTAATGGGCTAGCAATAAATAGGCTAGCAGTAAAATTGAGAACGAATAGTAAACAACAGTACAAATTAAATAAATAGGCTAGCAATAAAACTGAGTACGAATAGTAAACAACAGTACAAATTAAAACATGTGCATAATATCTACTCTTAACACTCCTCCTTAAGTTGGGTAATAGATGTTAATCATGCCCAACTTGTTAGAAAGATAATTGACCTGATTCCCGTTAAGAGTCTTTGTGAGGATGTTTGCTATCTGTTCACCAGTCCTGACATGCCCTGTAGATATAAGTCCTTGCTAGATCTTCTCTCGAATGAAATGGCAGTCAGCTTCTATGTGCTTTGTTCGTTCATGAAAGACTGGGTTCGAGGCAATGTGAAGGGTAACTTGGTTGTCACACCATAGTCTCATAGGTAGAGAAACCTTGAACCCAATCTCATCAAGTAAATGATAGACCCATAGTAATTCACAAGAGCTTTGAGTCATTGCTCGATATTTAGGCTTAGCACTCGACCTTGCTACTACATTTTGTTTCTTACTTTTCCAAGAGATCATATTTCCTCCAAGGAACACAATACCCAGAAGTTGATCTCTGATCTACAGGACACCCAGCCCAGTCTGCATCGGAATAACCTTTTAACCTGCAATGTCCATTATCTTTATAAAGAATCCCACAACCTGTGGCTCCTTTCAAATATCTCAAGATATGTAATACCGCATCCCAATGAGATTGTGAGAAGATGACAAGAATTGACTGACTATACTTACTGGGAAAAAGATATGTGGACGTGTCACATTAAGGTAGTTAAGTTTGCCCACTAATTTCTTGTACCTCTCGGGATCTGATAGTAGTTCTCCATCATCATTATTGAGTTTCACATTTGAATCCATCAGAGTATCACAAGGCATGGTTCCCAACATGCCAACATCAGATAGTAAGTCAAGGACATATTTTCGTTGTGAGAGGAAAATGCCCTTTCTGCTTTTGCTTACCTTAATTCCCAGGAAATATTTTAGAGGGACCAAGATCCTTTGTTTGAAATTTAGTTTGAAGGAAGCTCTTGAGTTCTAAGATGCCAGAGAAGTCACTGCCTGTTATCACTATACCGTCAACATACACAACCATGAGGATGCATCCTCCCTTGGACTTTTTGTAGAAGACCGAGTGATCATAGCTACTCCTTTTCAGGCCGAAATTCATAACAACTTCACTCAATCTCCCAAACCAAGCCCGGGGGGATTGTTTCAACCCATACAAAAAGCGTCTCAGCCAACAAACTCGCCCAGACTCCCCCTGAGCAACAAAGCCAGACGGTTGCTCCATATAGACTTCCTCCTGTAAATCACCATGAAGAAAGGCATTCTTAACATCAAGCTGGTGCAGGGGCGAGTGATGAAAGGCAGCCTACGACATGAATATGCGAACAGAAGCCAATTTGGCCACATGAGAGAAGGTCTCTGAGTAATCAACACCATAAGTCTGAGCATAACCCTTGGCCACCAGCTGAGCCTTTAAACGAGCAACAATACCATCTGAATTGACTTTAATAGTGAACACCCACTTGCACCTAATGGCACGCTTACCAAAGGAAAGGGGAACGAGATTCCACATCTGGTTATGTTCCAAATCGAGCATTTCCTTCTCAATGGCATTGCGCCATCCATCATGAGACGGAGCCTCAACAATGGTTTTGGGAATTGTGACAACATCAAGAAAGGCAACAAAAGATTGGGAGGAAGGGGAAAGATGCTCATAATGAATAAAGGATGCAATATGATGTTTCGTGACACAAGAACGTTTACCTTTGCGAAGGGCAATAGGAAGATCTAGAGTCGGATCCTGTGACGAAGAGGGGGATGGAGGTGGTGTGTCGGCTAAAGAGCAATGTACATCCATGGGTGCAGTACCAGCTGAGGGAGCACAAGTTCGGCGAACGTACACCTGTTGAATGGGGGCCGAAGGGGAGGACAAGACAGAACAAGAACACCAGAGGAAGGAGTCAACGCAGAATCATGAGACCGAAGTTCTTGATAAATGAGAATTTCTTCATCTTCCTCAATAACCAAAGGAGGAGACAGAACAAAGAACGGAGCAGACTCAAAGAAGGTTACATCAGCGGACACAAGATACCGTCCCAAGTCAGGAGAGAAGCATCTGTACCCTTTCTGATGGCGAGGATAACCCAAAAAGACACACTTAAGTGAGCAAGGACGTAGCTTCGAAAGTTGAGGCCGAACATCCTACACAAAATATTGACAACCAAAAATACGAGGTAGGGGAAATAGGGATTGGGAAGGACAAAGGATAGAATAAGGAACTTGGCCCTGTAAGACAGAAGATGGCATCTGATTAATTAGAAAACAAGCAGTAGAAACAGCGTCAGCCCAAAAAACTTTAAGAACAGACATATGAAACAACAAGCATCGAGCAACTTCCAAAAGATGCCTATTTTTTCGTTCAACAACCCCATTCTGCTGAGGATTAACAACACAAGAGGATTGGTGGACCATCCTATGTTGAATCATATAGGAAGTGAACTCATGAGAGAAATATTATTTTACATTATCACTTTTGAAAACACGCACTGAGGTGCTAAATTGGGTTTTAATTTCAGAGCAGAAAGTTATAAATATAGAGAATAATTCAGAACGAGATTTCATATAACCAAGTCATTCTTGAATAATCATTCACAAAAGTCATAAAATATCAAAAATCAGACTTTGAAGTAATAGGATACAGACCCCAAACATCAGAATGAACTAGCTCAAATGAGGACGCAGCCCGTTTATTGACTCGTGAGGGGTAAGGACTCCTATGATGTTTAGCCAACTGACATGATTGACATTCTAAAGTAAATAAATGACTCAAACTAGGATACAACTTTTTTAAAGACTGTAGAGAGGGATGACCCAAACGACAATGAAGTTGGAGAGAATCAGCCACACCTGAACATGCAACGAGCACTAGTTCTTGATTTGGACAACACTCAAGGATGTACAAGCCGTTCTGCTCACGACCCCTACCAATCACCCTCTTCGTCCCAAGTTCCTGAAAGACACAATAATCAGGGAAGAAGTGAACACTACAATTAAGTGACCATGTAATCTGACTAACAAAAAGTAAATTAAACGGGAATTGATTCAAACATAAGACTCGAGAAAGAGGGAGGGCAGAGGTGGGAGACACAGTACCACTCCCAATGACAGGAGCAGCGGAACCGTCAGCTAAAGTAACACTAGGAAGATGAGTGGAGGGGGTAAAGGATGTAAGAGTACCTCTCTGTCTAGTCATGTGGTCGGAAGCCCCTGAATCAATGACCCAGTTGCGGGAAAGTGATGATAAACATGTAGTAGGATTACCTGTATAAGCAACAGAGGCAATAGAAGGAGATGATGGAATGGACCGAGAGGCTTGAATTTGAGTGTACTGAGCAAACTCGTCTGCTGTCATCATAACAGGCCTGACTGATGGGTTGTTGGGAGGAGTGCCTTCATCAGTAGCAATATGAGCAAAACGCGACTGATTCGACTGATTCTTCTGTTGAAGTTTCCAACAGTTCCGCTTAATGTGACCAGGTTCCTTACAATAGCGACAAATAAGTGGTTCTCCAAGATCCTGTCCTCCACCTCCACTACCCCGTGGATCTCCAATATCACGGCCACCACCTCGTCCACCACGAGAACCACCACGACCACCACGGGAACTGTCCCATCGAGAACTAGAACTCACCAAAGCAGAGGCCTCCCTCGAGGCTAAGGGATGGAACTTAGAAAGCTCACGAGCAACCCGGAGGAGGTGAAAGTATACCTCTTTCAGGGTCAGACTACCAGAACCGGTCAAAATCTGAGATTGAGCCGCACCAAATTCACCACGCAGCCCTAACAAAAAACACATCACTGCCAACTGCTCCCGCTGAGCCTGCATCTCCTGCACATCCGCAGTGATAGGTAACAATGTGTTTAATTCTTCAAATACGCGTTTGAAGCCTATATAATAGTCACTAAGAGATTCATCCTTCTGATTGGCACAATACAGATCCTATGTCTTCATATATCGGAGGGATAAATCATCGGCACCTGAGAACAAAGAGTGAGGGTACTGCCATAATTCCTTGACAGTGATGCAATGGGTGGTAATATCATCAACCCGAGGATCCAGAGTCCTCTGAATCAGTGAATACAATCGCATATCTTCCTGAATCCACATATCCTTAGTTGTTTCATCCTGCGGACTATCTTGGGTGAGATAGTCTTCCTTCCTGCGATCTTTCAAGTACATCAGAATTGCCTTCTTCCACTAAGGATAGTTAGCATCATCACCATCAAGCTTTCGGTTAGTAATTTTGGTGTTGGAGGAAATCACCTCAGCCAGAACATTAGTGGAGGTGGTGTCAGAAGCTCCACTCTTGCTGCCCGTACCCACAATCTCAGAGTGTTCGTCACTCATAGCCACAAACACAACAAATCGACCTAGAAGGATGGAAAAGATCACCAACAACACACCAAACGGGCTAGGAATACCACAAATGATGCAGATCGCACCAACCTGGAACAAAACAGCCCAACGACGACTAAAAAACCAGCACGAAAACGCCAAAATCACCCCGCTGGAGACGTAACCGGACCTCCGCACGCCAGCAAACCACCCCCAACCATCGGTCGCACCTCTCTATGGCGGACGAACTCCACGCCAACCACCCACGAGGTCTGGGTGTTCCCCACGCTCCGGACCCGCGAGTTTCGCACAAACAGAGCACCCAAACAACGCTCCTCCTACGTCGTCGTCGCCGGCGCCACCCACCACCTCGTCGGACAGCCTCACACCAGCACTTCTTGTTGGCTGGAACTCGAAGCTAAGCGGCTGCCCTAGATCTAAAAATGTTGCTCTGTTTTGGTTTTTTATTTTGTGTGGAAAGCTGAGAGAGAAAAAAAAATTAGAGCCTAGCTCTTGATACCATGTAATGAGAAAAGAAGAATGGAAAACCGTACCTAATATGGGTGCAGGTTATGTATTTATATATGTAAGATGGGCTAACAGTTAATGGGATGGCAATAAACGGGCTAGCAGTAAATGGGCTAGTATGAATAGTAAACAACAGTATAAATTAAAACATGTGCATAATATCTACTCTTAACAATATGGAAGTGAAAATCAATATAAAACAAAACTATATGAATAGTTTGTCAATTTTCAGAGTACCTGCATTCCTTCAACACCACTGATTCCAACCCCTATATCTGCTTCTTGAAGCATTCCCACATCATTAGCTCCATCACCAATAGCTAATGTTGTTTTACCAGTTCCATATTTGACAAGTCTAGTAACCTTTAAGAAAGGAACCAATAAAAAGAAAACAATTTTAAAAGCTAACAAGAATTATTATCAAAATTAACCAAAAAAAAAAAATGGAGCATAATATGTCAAATAGAGGGGAAGAAACACATAATAGACTGAAACATACCAGTGCCTTTTGCTTTGGTGATGAGCGACAGCAGATAACAGATGCACAATGAACTGCAAGCTCTAGAAACATGTTCTTCATATTATCCTCTAGAGCATAGGCAAGTGATTTTCCATCAATAATCAGAGCAAATGCTTGCTGAAAGGTCCCTCTGGATGCAGTAAGCTGTTGAGCACCTTCAGATAACTGATGGCGGACACTTTCCCTCGATGCCTAAAACATGAATCAGCATAAAAATATCAAGACTCTAATTTTTAATTCTACAGTTTAACTACGGCACTTAAACACCAAACAATCCCTTCCAACGGAAATAAATAAAAGTTTTGAAGGGAAAAAACAAAAGGAAAGAAAGAGAATAACAGAATTTACTGTGGCAATTGAAAAGAGACTAAAGACTTGCAGAATTTAGAAGGGAAAATTTTCGAATTGCTTGAGTAATGAGCATTCAGCAAGAATGATATATACTGTCGATATTTTAGGGAAGTTAGGATTTTTTTTTATCTTCAAAATAAGTTAAGGAAACAGATTTATTTTCAGAATAAATTAGGGGAACAGGTTTCCTATGTTTTAGGAGAGAATAAATCAATCCCTGATTTTCTATTTTTCAGGTTTTGATTTCTGTTCTCTCATCTTCTATATATTCTATTTGATATATATGAAAGTATACGAGAACCACCGTGTTCTCTTCTTCTTTGTTTACTTCTCCATATTTGTCTACATGGTATCAGGAGCTTTAAGGTTCCGATCATGAACTTTAAGGCCGCCATGGTTGGCTCCGGTTCGACCCCTTCAGATGCTAGCAGTGGCATGATGACTTCGGCAGGAGGAAATCAGCAGACGGCGGGAGCTTCTGTACCTGAGAACTCTCTGCAGATTACCATTCATAAATTGAATGGAAAGAATTACCTTGAGTGGTCTCAGTCCGTGCGCTTGGTGATCGACGGCAAGGGGAAACTCGGCTATTTGAATGGTGAAGTGAAACCACCAGCCACCACCGATCCAAAATACCGGCAGTGGCGTTCCGAAAACTCGATGGTTACGGCGTGGTTAATCAATTCTATGGATCTGGTGATTGGAAAACCCTTTATGTTCTTGCCCACGGCTCGTGATGTGTGGGAAGCCGTAAGGGAGACCTATTCTGATCTTGACAATCACTCCCAATTGTTTGAATTAAACACCCGAATGTGGAAGATGCAGCAAGGAGCACGTGAAGTGACAGCATACTATAATGAGATGATGACTGTTTGGCAGGAGCTAGATTTCTTTAATGATGAAACATGGGAGAGTCCGAATGACAGTGCCCAGTATAAGAAGAAGAAAGAAAGAAGTCGGGTGTTTGTCTTCTTGGCAGGATTGAATAGGGATCTTGATGAAGTAAGAGGTCGCATCTTAGGGCGAAAACCTCTGCCAACCATCAGAGAAGTCTTCTCAGAGGTGCGTAGAGAAGAAGCTCGGAGGCAAGTGATGATGCGTCCCAATGAAATCAAAATAGATAATGAGGGATCGGCTCTTGTGGTCCGTGGTGCAAGTGCAGCCTCAGATGGAGAAAAGCGAGGAGGAAAGCAGAGGCCTTGGTGTGATCATTGTAGAAGACCGTGGCATACTAGGGAAACCTGCTGGAAATTAAATGGTAAACCGGCAAATCCCAAGAAAAACATGAGTGGTGATCACAATTCAGGGGGAGCTGTTAGGGCTTTCCAAGTAAGCAATTTGGAACAAGGGTAGCAATCATCCTCAGAATCTCTTCCCTTCACAAAGGAACAAATAGAGCATTTATATAAAATGTTTCAATCTCAATCTTTAGGAAACTCTAATCCATCTTGTTCTTTAGCTCAGTCAGGTAATCTCTTTACTGCAGCTATTGCTTGTACAAAATCTAATGGCTCCTGGATATTAGATTCAGGTGCCACTGATCATATGACCGGCACTTCGCAATTTTTTTCATCATATACACCTTGTGCAGGGAATCAAAAGGTAAAAATTCAAAACAGTTCCTTTGCCACTGTTGCTGGAAAAGGAACTGTACCTATTTCCTCTTCTCTTACTCTTAACAATGTTTTGCATGTCCCTCATCTATCATATAATCTCCTATCTGTCAGTAAATTAACCTTTGATCATAACTGCCAAGCTAATTTTTGGTCCTCTCATTGTGAATTTCAGGATTTAACCTCGGGGAAGATGATTGGGGGTGCTAAACAAGATGGTGGCCTCTATTTTCTCCATCAAGGATCAACCTTTGGAAGGCAAGACCAGCAGACTTGTTTCAATTCTATTTCTGTACCTAGTAACAGTGAAATTATGTTATGGCATGATCGTTTAGGACATCCTAATTTTCAATATTTAAAGCATTTGTTCCCAAAATTATTTATGAATAAAAATCATGTGTTTTTTCAGTGTGAATCATGTGAATTAGCAAAACACCACCGTGCTGTGTTTCCATCTCAACCATATAAAAAATCTGAACCATTTACCATGATTCATAGTGATATTTGGGGTTCCTCTAGAGTAGCAACTCTTTCTGGAAAACGATGGTTCATCACTTTTATTGATGATCATACTAGGGTCACTTGGGTTTTTCTGTTGAAAGATAAATCTGATACTAAAAATGTGTTTAAAAATTTCTATAATATGGTTCAAACAAAATTCCAGACTCAAATTAAAATTTTTCGAAGTGATAATGGAAACGAGTTTTTTAATAATGTGTTAGGGAGTTTTTTTGCTGAGAAAGGTATTGTTCACCAAAGTTCATGTAATAATACACCTCAACAAAATGGGGTGGCTGAAAGAAAGAACAAACATCTCCTAGAAGTCACTAGAGCCTTAAGTTTTAGAACTAAAGTTCCTAAGTATTTGTGGGGAGATGCTGTTTTAACGGCCACTTACTTGATTAATAGACTTCCTACAAGGATTTTAGACTTTGAAACTCCTTTACAAGTTTTTATGAATTATTTTCCACATACTCGGTTTACAACAAATATTCCCTTAAAAGTTTTTGGCAGTATGGCTTTTGTTCATAATCATGACCCAAAACGCTCAAAACTTGATCCAAAGGCACATAAATGTATTTTTGTTGGCTATCCTTCTAATCAAAGAGGTTACAAGTGTTTTGATCCTGTTTTGGAAAAAATGTTTATTTCTATGGATGTTACTTTCTTTGAAGGAACTCCATACTACAGCAATTCCCATCTTCAGGGGGAGAGCAACACTAGTGAAGATGGTTTTCTTGATGGTTCTGATTTATTTTTTGACTCAACTGTTGAGAATGAAAATGAGGAATTAAATGAATTAAATGTTGAAAATGATGAATCCTCTAAAATTCAAATGCCATCTCAAAATGTAAATGCTGAAACTACAAAGATGTGTGCGAAACGGTTTAAAGGTCTTGTTTATTCAAAGGAATATCAAGCACAGAAAAGGAGAGTCACCACTATGCAGCATCACCAAGAATCTAATCAGAGGTTGGATCATGAAAATTCTTCAAAGTCTTCTGAAAATAATGCTCCAGGTATTTCTGAGTCATATTCTTCAAGTCAACTTGATCTTCCCATTGCTCTTAGGAAAGGTGTTAGGTCTTGTACAAAACATCCCTTGTCAAATTTTTTATCCTACAATAATCTTTCAGCTTCATATTGTGCCTTTATCTCACAAGTATCTAGTGTAGCTATTCCTAATAATATCCAGGAGGCTCTAAATGTTTCTGAGTGGAGAAAAGTTGTTCTTGAGGAGATGAGAGCTCTGGAGAAGAATGCTACTTGAGAGAAAGCAGATCTACCATGTGGGAAGACACCTGTTGGTTGTAAGTGGGTTTTCACTGTAAAATACAACTCAGATGGATCCTTGGAAAGGTACAAGGCTCGCCTAGTAGCTAAAGGCTTTACTCAGACATATGGAGTGGATTACTCTGAGACATTTTCCCCTGTTGCTAAGCTAAATACAGTTCGGGTACTTTTATCAATTGCAGCTAATCTTGATTGGCCTTTGAATCAGTTAGATGTGAAGAATGCTTTCTTGAATGGAGATTTGGAAGAAGAAGTATATATGGAGCCTCCACCTGGTTTCTCTGAAAAATTTGGAACTAAGGTATGTGTTAGGAATATGTTTCTGAGATTAGAATCTTGAGTTCCTAACAAAGAAAGCTCCTTCGTACCAGAGAACAATTTCTGAAATAATACCTCTTTATTGATGAATGGATCAAGAATACAAAGAAAACCAAGGTAAACAACTTTACCCCAAAAAGGAGCACTCTCCTTTTTTTTCCACTGGAATTCCCAGTCACTCGATACTATTCAGAAAAAAACTCTCCCTCTCAATAACAGAAGAGGTCTATTTAAAGGCATACATTCTGCCTAATTTCCTGATCACTCTATAACAAACTATAACAGAATCCTAACTAACTACTCACACTGTTACAATAATATCCCTTATCCCTTTTTTAGTTAACAGTTATTTGTTTCTTTTCTCTTCCTATAATAAACCTGTAAAGGTTTATTATATTCAGAGTGCTTCCTGACATCATTCTCAACAATACTCCCTCCCGCATAAACAACCTTGTCCTCAAGGTTGAAATCTGGAAATTGATTTCTTATGGATGATATGTCTTCCCATGTAGCTTCCGCTAGTGGTTTCCCTTGCCATTGAATTAGTACTTGGGATGTTTCGATCCCGAGAGATTGATTTTTCGGTACCCAAAATCTGAAAAGGTTGGTATAACTCTGCCGTGCCTTGTAGTTCATTTGGAAGTTCGAGGCTCAACCTGGATGGTGTCCATTTGCTTTCTTGGTGGGAAACATGAAATACTGGGTGTATTTGGGCTTGCTCTGGGAGTTGTAATTTGAAGGCTACAGCTCCAATTTGTTTCAACACCAAATAGGGTCCATAATATCTAGCAGATAGTTTAGGATGTAGCTTGGTAGGCATGGAGATCTGTCTATGTGGCCTGATTTTGAGATAAACCCAATCTCTTGGCTGAATTGGAGAGATTTTTCTATGTATATTGGCATAGTGGGCCATCGATTTTGTGCTCTCTGTAAATGAAACTTTAGTTGTTTCAGAGCTTCATCTCTGTCCATCAAGTCTTGTGCAACCGCTTCTACTAAAGTTTCTCCCGGGATGAATCTAGCCAAAGAAGGTGGTGGTCTTCCATAAACCACCTCAAAGGGTGTGCAATGTGCAGCTCCTTGGAAACTGGTATTGTACCAGTATTCAACCCACGGTATAAAACCTGCCCAGGATTTTGGTTGCTCGAACAGAAGCATCTAAGGTACGTCTCCAAGGTTCGATTAAGGACCTCTGTTTGTCCATCAGATTCAGGATGGTAGGCTGTACTCATATTCAAAGTAGTTCCTTGTAATCTGAAAAGTTCCTGCCAGAAATTACTCATGAATGTAGGATCCCTGTCACTAACAATAGAGATTGGCACCCCATGTAGTCTGATAATTTCCTTAACAAAAATCTCAACTATGGATCTTGCAGTATATGGGTGTTTGATCAGAATAAAATGCCCATATTTACTCAGTCTATCCACTACTACAAGTATAGCATCAAAACCTTTTGATTTAGGAAGTCTCACAATGAAGTCCATGTTGATTTCTTCCCATATGGCCTTTGGAATAGGTAAGGGTTGTAGCAACCCAGCTGGAGAGGATGCTTGATATTTACTCCTTTGACACACATGGCAAGATGCTACAAAATCTGTGATTGTCCCTTTCATCCCAACCCAGAAAAGGGATTGAGCCATCCTTCTATAGGTCCTGTAAATTCCCGAATGTCCCCCTATAGGAGAAGAATGGAATTCCTGGAGTAGTTTAGGGATCCAAACTGATTCTGGGGCTAAGACTAACCTGCCTTTATAGTATAGTCTCCCATGCTCCACGGTATATTGGGGATGTGAGTTTGGGTCTAATTTTAAGTCTTCTAGGATTTTGGCCAAAGCTGGATCCCTTTTAACTTCTGCATCAATCTCTGTAATATCAGGCCAGAATGGTCTTGTTATGCCTTGCAGTTCCTTGTCTTCATCCCTCCTGGATAGTGCATCAGCTACTTTGTTTGAAGCTCCAACCCTGTACACAATTTCAAACTCATAACCTAACAACTTTGCCAACCAGTTTTGTTGATTCTGAGTGGTTATCCTTTGCTCCAAAAGGTACCTTAAACTCTTTTGATCAGTAAATACGGTGAATTTCTGACCTAAGAGATAAGGTCTCCAATGTTGTATTGCTAGAACCAAGGCCATCAATTCCTTTTCATAGATTGATTTAGAAAGTGTGGAATCAGCCAAAGCCTTGCTAAAATAAGCAATGGGCCTTTTTTCTTGAGTTAACACAGCCCCTACTCCTTTTCCAGATGCATCACATTCTATGGAAAATTTTTTTGAAAAATCTGGCATTGACAACACAGGGGCGGTGGTGATTGCCTGCTGTAACTGGGTAAAAGCTTCAGTGCTTGTACTATTCCATTTAAAATTCCCCTTCTTCAGTAAATCAGTTAGAGGTCGAGCTATTTGTCCATAATGGCTAATGAATCTTCTGTAGTATCCAGTGAGTCCCAAAAATCCTCTCAAAGCTTTTAGTGTCTTGGGTAATGGCCATTGTAGAATAGCTTCAATCTTTTGGGGATCCATTGATACTCCATCCTTAGAAATAATATGGCCAAGGTACCCTATCTTGGTTTTTCCAAAAGTGCACTTCTTTCGGTTGGCAAAGAAAGAATGTTCTAATAATCGGGTCAGCACTTGTCTCAAATGCTTCAAATGATCCTCCCATGTTTTGCTATACACCAAAATATCATCAAAGAAAACCAAGACATACCGTCGAAGGAAAGGTTTAAGCGTAGCATTCATAGCACATTGGAACGTGGCGGGAGCATTAGTTAATCCAAACGGCATTACTAGAGATTCGTAATGCCCTTGGTGAGTTCTGAATGCTGTTTTTGGAATGTCTGGTTTGTGCATTCTGATTTGGTGATATCCAGCCCTTAAGTCTATCTTGGAGAAGTAAACCGCTCCACTCAATTCGTCTAACAATTCCTCTATCACTGGAATAGGGAATTTGTCTGGTACTGTAGCTTTGTTTAGAGCACGATAGTCCACACAAAACCTCCAACTTCCATCTTTTTTCTTGACCAAAATTACCGGACTGGAATATGGGCTGTTGCTGGGTCGAATGATTCCCGAAGCTAGCATTTCAGCTACTTGGGTTTCTATCTCGTTTTTCTGCAAATGGGGATAACGATAAGGCCTTACGTTGATCGGATCTATCCCAGCTTTAATTGGAATTCGATGATCAATCCCTCTAGGTGGTGGCTATCCTTTTGGTTCATGAAAAACTGCTGCAAACTCAGATAATACCTCCTGTAATTGACTGATTTGGTCTGCTGTCAGCCCCTGTTCTTCTATATTTTTCTTCTCCACAACCCAGAGCATAGACATTATGTCTATCTCCTTCTTGGTAAGTTTCTGAAGTGCCCTGGAGGAAATCACCGTCTTGGTTAAGCTGGGATCTCCTTGTATGATCATATTCTGCCCTTGATGATCGAAAGACATGCTCAAGGTCTGCCAATTTGCTTTGATATCTCCCAATGTGACTAGCCAGGCCACCCCAAGAATCAAATCAACTCCTCCTAAGTCAAACAAAAAGAAGTCCCCTTCCATCACATATGGCCCCAAACGCACCTTTAGGTCCTTGCAGCAACCCTGAGTGGATTTTCTATTTCCATCCCCTAATCTTACATAATAGGGTTTGGTTGTTTCAATCATGAGTCCCAATTTTTGTACCAATTTGCTAGATACAAAATTATGACTTGCTCCACTATCTATTAAAATCAGTACCTCTTGTCCTTGTAATTCACCTTTCAATTTCATAGTTTGAGGTTGTGTCAGACCCCCTGCTGAGCATACCGAAAGATCCATCCATTGACACTCCACCTCAAAAGCTTCGTCCTGCCTTCCCTCATTTTCGTTCTCCCCTTCCATTCTGGAAATTTCTCCATTTTCATCTATTTGTTCATCCTCAGCCAAGATTATCACTCTCATTGTTTTTTCAGGACAGCGGTGTCCCGGTCCAAACGCATTTCCACAATGATAACACCTTCCTTCATCTCTCCTCTTGACAAATTCAGCGTAAGGAAGGGTTCTGGTGCCTCTGTTTCTTGGGCCAGAGAAGCTTGGTTTGGCCACTGAAAAAGAGGAGCCTTGTGAATTCCGAGTCCCTCCTATGGGTGCTTGAGCACTATTCGTGCCTCCAAATGACCCTGCACGAGCTGAAACTCCACTGCCTCCCTGGAACCTAAGACCCGAAGCTGCACTATTCGTGTTCCTGCCTCCATACGTCCCTGTCTGCATGTTCCCGTAACCCCGCATCTGCTTCATGGCTTCTTCCACGTCACATGCTACCTCCATGGCTCGGGGGAGGTCTCTAGGGTCATGTGGGCGAACCAGACTTCTGATATCTGGTCGCAGCCCAGCCAAGAAATAAGCCCAGCCAAGAAATACCCCAACACTTGATCCCCTGCACTCGGTTTAGCTTGAGCCACCAGAATCTCGAATTCTTGAACGTATTCTTCTACTCCTCCAGTTTGCCGTAGAGAAGCCAGTCGTTCGTACACCGTCCCTCTCCCTTTTCCTCCAAACCTTCTCATCAGAGCGTCTGAAAAATCTCTCCAAGATTGGTTCTTGGATTGTTGATGCCAATATTGAAACCAGTGCACCGCATTTCCCTCCATGCTGATGAATGCTAGCCGTAACTTCTCAGCAGGTTTAATTTGCTGCACCTCAAAGAACTTTTCAGCCCTGGCCAGCCATCCTAAGGGGTCGTGTCCTTCGAAAGTGGGTAATTCCACTTTCTTGAACCAAGAACGAAGAGGGCCATTCTCATCTTCCTCATCTCCGCTGGTTTCCTCCCTTTCTTCCAAAGACTTTTCGTTCTTGTTCACCGAATGATCACCCTCTATGGATGTTGTTTTCTTGTTATTCATTTGTAACAACAAATCCTTGATGAAGTCTATATCTGTCTTCATCTCTGCCAGCCTCTCTCCGTGCTCTCCCACGGCTTTCTCCAAAGCTCCAACTCGATGCTCCATGGTGATCCTTTGATCCGGCAGGTCGGACCAACTTGTTAGGAATATGTTTCTGAGATTAGAATCTTGAGTTCCTAACAAAGAAAGCTCCTTCGTACCAGAGAACAATTTCTGAAATAATACCTCTTTATTGATGAATGGATCAAGAATACAAAGAAAACCAAGGTAAACAACTTTACCCCAAAAAGGAGCACTCTCCTTTTTTTTCCACTGGAATTCCCAATCACTCGATAATATTCAGAAAAAAACTCTCCCTCTCAATAACAGAAGAGGTCTATTTAAAGGCATACATTCTGCCTAATTTCCTGATCACTCTATAACAAACTATAACAAAATCCTAACTAACTACTCACACTGTTACAATAATATCCCTTATCCCTTTTTTAGTTAACAGTTATTTGTTTCTTTTCTCTTCCTATAATAAACCTGTAAAGGTTTATTATATTCAGAGTGCTTCCTGACATCATTCTCAACAGTATGCAAGCTAAACAAATCTCTATACGGGCTCAAACAGTCTCCCAGAGCATGGTTTGAAAGATTCACACGATTTGTTAAAGGCCAAGGATATAGTCAAGGGCAATCTGATCATACTCTTTTTATGAAAAGTTCCACAAAGGACAAAGTTTCAGTTTTGATTGTCTATGTAGATGACATAATCTTGACTGGAGATGATATAGAAGAGATGAGCAGACTTAAGCAGAGCCTAGCCAAGGAATTCGAGATTAAAGACTTAGGCCAACTAAGGTACTTTCTTGGAATGGAAGTGGCAAGATCAAAAAAGGGCATAGTTGTGTCACAACGGAAGTACATCCTTGATCTCTTGAAAGAAACTGGGATGAGTGGGTGTAAACCTTCAGATACTCCAATAGAAGTAAATTCTAAACTTGGAGAAGTCAAGGATGGTGTACCTGTTGACACGGGAAGATATCAAAGGTTGGTTGGAAGATTGATTTATTTATCACACACTCGTCCTGACATTTCTTTTGCTGTCAGCATGGTGAGCCAATTTATGCATTCCCCTAATGAAGTTCATCTTGAAGCTGTGTATCGAATCCTTCGGTATCTAAAAGGCACACCAGGTAAAGGACTCTTCTTCAAGAAAAACGATGAGAGGAGTTGAGGTGTATACCGATGCTGATTGGGCAGGATCTACTACAGATAGAAGGTCAACTTCTGGGTACTGTACATTTCTATAGGGCAATTTAGTCACTTGGAGGAGTAAGAAGCCGAGTGTTGTTGCTAGAAGTAGTGCAGAGGTTGAATTTAGAGCAATGGCTCAAGGAATTTGTGAAGTTCTTTGGCTAAAAAAGGTTTTAGAAGAACTTAAGAGACCTGTGAGTTTTCCGATGAAGTTGTATTGTGATAACAAGGCAGCTATCAGCATTGCTCATAATCCTGTTCAACATGACAAGACGAAACATGTTGAGATTGATAGGCATTTCATAAAGGAAAAACTTGAAGAGGAAATAATTTGTACTCCTTTTGTACCTACTTCACAGAAAGTGGCAGACGTGTTGACTAAAGGGCTATTAAGACAGTCATTTGAACTTCAAGTTAGTAAGTTGGACATGATAGATATCTTTGCACCAACTTGAGGGGGAGTGTCGATATTTTAGGGAAGTTAGGATTTTTTTTTTATCTTCAGAATAAGTTAAGGAAACAGATTTATTTTCAGAATAAATTAGGGGAACAGGTTTCCTATGTTTTAGGAGAGAATAAATCAATCCCTGATTTTCTGTTTTTCAGGTTTTGATTTCTGTTCTCTCATCTTCTATATATTCTATTTGATATATATGAAAGTATACGAGAACCACCGTGTTCTCTTCTTCTCTGTTTACTTCTCCATATTTGTCTACATATACATATTGTGAAATAAATACAACTTTACATTTTCAAGAACATTATCCCCTATGTACATGAATCGCTATGTACATGAATCAAATGAATCATCATTAACTACTTCTATTTCCTATAACGTTATTTCCAACACTCCCCCTCAAGTTGAAGCATATAAGTCAAATGCTCCAAGCTTGCAAAAAATATAATGGCTTCGAGGTCCTCTAAGGAGTTTTGTAAAGATATCTGCTAGTTGATCATTCAAACTAACAAATTCAGTAATAATTTCTTAGAGAGGACCTTCTATCGATCAAAGTGACAATCAATTTTAATATGTTTAGTTCTTTCATGAAACACAGGATTAGAGGCTATGTCCAGAGCTGCTTGATTATCACAACATAGTTTCATTTGTTGAACATCTCCAAACTTCAATTCCTGAATAAGTTGTTTAATCCAAATAAGCTCACAAGTGGTTGTAGTCATAGCTCGGTATTCAGCTTCTGCACTAGACCATGCAACAACATTTTGCATTTTACTTTTCCATGAAACAAGATTTCCACCAACAAGGACACTATCCTGATGTGGAACGTCTATCAATAAGAGAACCTACCCAATCTACATCACAGTATCCAATTATTTGAATGTTCCCTTTATCTTCAAAGAGTAATCCTTGTCCAGGAGCCTTCTTGATGTATCTCAGAATTCTTGTCACTGCATCCCAATGATTTGTGTATGGAGTTTGCATGAATTGACTCACCACCCCAACTGCAAAAGAGATGTATGGTCTTGTTATAGTGAGATAGATAAGTTTTCCAACCAATCTTGGATATCTTTCAGGATCAGAATAGAGCTCCCCCTGATTTGGTAACAATTTATAATTTGGATCCATGGGACTTTCAACAAGTCTACAATCCAACATACCCGTTTCCTTAAGAATATCCAATGCATACTTCCTTTGTGAGATAGCTATGCCATTCCTTGATTGGGCAACTTCAATACCCAGGAAATATTTTAATTTTCCTAAATCCTTAGTTTGAAAATGATTGAACAGATGTTTCTTCAACTGAGAAATTTTCTCGTGATCATTTCCTGTGATGACTATATCATCTACATACACCACCAAGTAAACACAAGTGTCTGGATAAGTATGGCAATAGAAGACTGAATGGTCTACTTCACTGCGTTTTTGTCCAAATTCTTGAATAACATAACTAAATTTTCCAAACCATGCTCGTGGAGACTGTTTGAGCCCATAGAGAGAACATCATAGTTTGCAAACTAATCCAGACTCCCCCTGAGCAGCAAAGCCTGGCGGTTGCTCCATATAAATTTCCTTTTCTAACTCTCCATGAAGAAATGCATTTTTAATGTCCAACTAATATAGTGGCCAATGACGAATGGCTGCCATGGCAAGAAAGAGACAGACTGAAGTGATTTTTGTAATAGGAGAAAAGGTATCCCTATAGTCAAGGCCATAAAGTTGTGTATAACCTTTGGCCACTAAACGAGCTTTAAGACAATCACTCTGGCCATCTAGACCAACTTTGATAGTATACAACTACCTACATCCAACAGTTGTTTTGCTTGGAGGAAGGGAAACTAACTCCCAGGTACCATTTTGTTCAAGAGCTTGCATTTCATCAATCATAGCTTATCGCCATCCTGGATGATCAAGAGCCTCACGAATATTTTTTGGAATTGAAACAGAGGACAAGGATGATACAAAAGAAGAATAGAAAGGAGATAAATGATGATAGCTTAAGAAATTATAAATGCGATGAGAATTCCGGGTGGATCGAGTACCTTTACTAAGGGTGATTGGCAGGTTAGCATTGGGTTTAGAAAGGTTCGTAGTAGAGGTAGCTGGTGGAGTAGGACATGATTCTTCTGGGTCTTCAACTCCCTGTAATGTTGGATCAGGAATACGTGGGCAACACTGATATGTGATAAGAGGAGGTGAAGATGACTCAATGGTTGCATGAGGAACTTCTTGTAAATTAGGGGCTTCAGGAGAGACTTGTTCCTGCAAAGGAGAAAGAGATGGACCAAAATAGGGACCAAGTAAAACATCAAGGATAATGCTAGACTCAGAAGAAAAAAAGTATGGAGTTTCAAAGAAGGTGACATCTGCAAACATGTAATAACGATTATTGGCTAGAGAATAACAACAGTATCCTTTTTGTAGTCTGGAATACCCAAGAAAAACACATTTAATTGCTCGAGACTAGAGTTTATCCAAACCTGGAGAGAGATCATGAATAAAACAAGTACACCAAAAACACGAGGAGCAACATGAAGCAATGGTTCTTTAGGAAATAAAATGGAATGTGGAACTTTATTACCAAGAGAAGAAGAAGGCATCCAATTTATTAGAAAACATGCAATTAGAACTGCATCACCCCAACAGCAAACGGGCATTTTTGCATGAAGTAACAATGTTCGAGCAGTTTCAACTAAATGTCTATTTTTTCTTTATGCTATTCCATTTTGTTGGGGTGAATGAAGACAAATTGACTGGTGTAAAATCCCTTTTGAAGTCAGAAAAGAAGAGAAAGCAGCAAAAAAAATTCTCTTACGGTAAAAAAATATTTTACCGCACAACTATAAGGCCCGCGATGTTGTATAGTACTGAATGTTGGGCAGTAAAAAGCCAACATGAGCATAAGATCAGTATTGTGGAGATGAGGATGTTGCGCTGGATGTGTGGCCATACAAGACAAGATAGGATTAGGAATGAATACATTAGAGAGAAAGTAAGGGTAGCACCTATTGTGGAAAAGATGGGAAAATCTCGCCTTAAGTGGTTTGGACATGTAAAGAGAAGACCCTTAAAAGCCCCTGTAAGAAGAGTAGATCAGGTGGAGAATAGCCCAATAGTTAGAAGTTGAGGAAGACCAAGAAAGACTATAGGTGAAACAATTAAAAAAGATTTAGATTTGAATAACATTTCTGAAGACTTGGTTTATAATAGGACACAATGACGTTGTTTGATCCATGTAACAGACTCCACCTAGTGGGAAAAGGTTTGGTTGTTGCATTGTCACTTTGAAGAACTTTAATTTTCTTACCAAATTGGGTTTCAACCTATGTATAAAATGAGGTAAAAATAGAAAATATTTCAAAATGTTCTTTCATTAAGAATACCCAAGTACATCTTGAAAATTCGTCAATGAAAGTAACAAGGTATTTAAAACCCAAAGATGTAGTTACATGACTTGGACCCCATATGTCTGAATGAATAACAGAAAAATGAGAATTTATTCGACTTTCAACCTGACTTGGAAAAGAAGATCAAACATGTTTTCCGAGTTAACATGAATTAGTTAAGAGTTTTTATTTTCTCAAGACTTCGAACCAATTTTTGCATTTTTGACAAACTTGGATGACCTAGACGTTCATGAAGAAGATTGATAAACGCAGCTGCAACACAAGTTTTGGAAGGAGCTGATTAGAGGTAGTAAAGACCCCGAGATTCATGTCCTATGCTAATCATCCGACCCGTACCATGTTCCAGTATGACAAATGAATCGGCATCAAATGTTACAGAACAATCAAAAGAGTGAGTAAGTTGGCTAAGAGAGATCAAATTAAAAGGATAGCCGGGTATAAATAAAACAGATTTTAAAGACATAGAAGGAGTAGGTGAAGCATGACTTATTCCTTTGGCAACAACTTTGGAACCATCTTCTAGATTAATGAAATGCGGAAATTTAGGTGGAGATATGGTGGAGAATAAAGAACTATTACCAGCAATGTGATTAGAGGCACCTGAATTAATAATCCATGGACTTTGAGAATTACCAGACTGAGAAATGCAAGCTATAGAACGATGGGCACCTGTGGCAGTGGAGGACTAAGATTGGTTGGCAGCCTTCAATTGAAGATATTCTTGATATTCATTCTCTGTGAACTTCCTTCAGTCTTAGAGACATTCACAGATTTTTCTAAAAATCCACGAAGTGAGTAGCATGTATCATAAGTATCACCCATTCTTTTGCAATATGAACATTGAGGATAATGCCCGTGAATATTTGCCTCAACCATTTCAATCCTTTATGGCGTCTCATGGCGTCTCATGGCATTCTTCACCAAACCTCTTGTGCTCATACTCCTCAACAAAATGGGGTCGCTGAACGTAAAAACAGACATCTCGTAGAAACAACTCGGACCCTTTTACTTCACGGTAATGTTCCTTTCTGCTTCTAGGGCGATGCAGTTCTTATTGCCTGTTATTTGATTAACCACATGCCCTCCTCTGTGCTTGATCACCAAGTCCTTTACTCTATTTTATATCCCCATCAACCTCTGAATTCCCTATCACCTCGTATATTTGAGTCTACCTGTTTTGTTCATAATCTCACTCTTGGTCTTGATAAACTTATTCGTCCCTTCCAAGTCTATCATCGTCGGCCACAGCAACCTCCACTACCCCTACCTCCACCAGAAGTTACAGAAGTCAATGTGGACCTCCTCTGACACCAATTCCTTTACCAGCTCTGGCACTGCCTCCTGAACCTGACCTTCCCATTGCTCTCCGAAAAGGTATACAGTCTACTTGTAACCCTTCTCCTCATTATGTTAATTTGATTTATCATCGCCTATCTTCTTCGCATTATGCTTGTCTTTCTTCCTTGTCTTCTGTGTCAATTCCTAACTCTCCAGTTGATGCTTTATCTCATCCTGGCTGGAGACAAGCTATGATCGATGAGTTGCATGCCCTTCAGAGCAATGATACTTGGGAACTTGTTCCTCTTTCTCTCGGGAAGTCTGTTGTAGGTTGTCGATGGATTTATACGATCAAGATTAGCCTTGATGGCAAGATTGATCGCCTCAAGGCTCGTCTGGTGACAAAAGGGTATACCCAAAATTTTGACTTGGATTATGGGGACACTTTTTCGCTCGTGGCGAAGATAGCTTCGGTTCGACTTTTTTTGTCAATGGCTGTTATTCGCCACTAGCCCCTTCATTAGTTGGACATCAAGAATGCTTTTTCCCATGCTGATCTAGAAGAAAAGGATGACATGGACCAACCACCAGGGTTTGTTGCTCAAGGGGAGTCTTCTAGACTAGTTTGTCATCTTCACAAATCTCTGTATGGCCTTAAAACAGTCTCCTAGGGCTTGGTTTGGCCGATTTAGTACTATAGTTCAGCAGTTTGATATGACACGCAGTGAGGCTGACCACTCTGTCTTCTATCGCCAATCAGCTCAATAGTGTATTTATTTGATTGTGTATGTCAACGACATTGTTATCACTGGCAATGATCACCATGGCATAATTCAGGTAAAACAATATCTTGGTCATCACTTTTAGACCAAAGATCTTGGTAGACTTCGATACTTCTTGGGAATAGAGGTGGCACAATCCAATGATGGTATAATAATTTCACAGAAGTAGTATGTTATGGACATTCTTGAGGAAACAGGTCTGTTGAATGCAAAGCCTGTTGATACTCCTATGAATCTGAATGCTAAACTTCTACCAAATCAGGGGGAGTCATTCTCGGATCCAGGAAGATACAGAAGGTTAGTTGGAAAACTGAACTACCTCACTGTTACCTATTCTGACATCTCCTTTGCGGTTAGTGTGGTAAGTCAGTTTCTAAATTCACCTTGTGATGCACATTGGGATGCAGTGATTCGCATCCTAAAGTATATTAAAGCAGCTCCTGGAAGAGGCCTTATCTATAAAGATAAAGGACATACTCAGGCCATTGGATACTCAGATGTTGACTAGGCAAGTTCTCCTACTGACAGACGATCCACTTCTAGGTATTGTGTACTCATTGGAGGCAACCTAGTTTACTAGAAAAGTAAAAAGCAAAATGTAGTTGCAAGATCTAGTACTGAAGCAGAATACCGAGCTATGACCTCAGTCACTTATGAACTCATTTGGCTGAAACAATTCCTCAAAGAACTTCAATTTGGTAAGGTTATGAAAATGACACTCATATGTGACAATCAAGTTGCTTTGCATATAGCTTCCAATCCAGTGTTCCATGAAAGGACCAAACATATTGAGGTCGATTATCATTTCATCAGGGAAAAGATTCTATCAGGAGACATCACCACAAACTTTGTCAACTCAAATGACTAGCTAGCAGATGTCTTCACCAAGTCCCTAAGAGGTCCACGAATAAGTTATTTGTGTAACAAACTTGGTGCATATGATCTATATGCTCCAGCTTAAGGGGGAGTGTTAGAGACTGTTGGAAACATATGTAATTTGATGTAATTAGTAGTACAACTGTTAGTCCCACATCATGTAAATAGTGTAATTATTTATTAACTATTAAGTATATATTCAGCCTCCGTTGTGTAGCTGAAACACATAGTTTCTTCATATGTCTCTCTCTTTTCTCTCTTTCAATAGTTAATGAGAACATTATTTGTTATGTTGATGATGAGCTGGTCATACGAATCAAGTAGACTTTGAAGTAAAAGTTCTGCATGTTCATTCTTTGCTATTTTGTAATCCAACGCTATAAGTTGGGAAAATAGTGTATTCACATTGTTAATGTGATCCATTACTAGTGTGGATTCACTCATTCGAAGAGTATAAAATCTCCTCTTCAAGAATATCTTATTGTAAAGTGACTTGACCTCGTACAATTTGGTGAGAGCGTCCCAAAATTCCTTTGCAGTCTTTTTCTCTACAACACTTGACAAGGCTGTATCAACCAGTGCCAAATGCAAATTTCCAACAGCGTTGTCATCCATCTCCTTCCACTTGTCATTTGTAATGCTAGTGGGTCTTCCTTCAATTGCTGCTAAGCAATTGTCCTTCCTTCAAATTACCTTTAACTTCAATTTCCTTAGGGAGAAATTACTCTCATGAAATTTCTCAATCTCATATTTTGCTGCTATAATTTTGACAAGAATTCCTTCTTCTTTTTTAACTATATAACTCGCAGCGTGAAGAATAATTTAGCCACAACCTTTGACTCTGATACCACTGTTAGGCACTAGAAATATGACACAACTAAAATATAAAGTTGAGAATATAAGAATTGATACAAAATATTGACAAGAAATGAATAATTTGCATTTTTGAGAAAAATACCTTCTCACTTAACACAAGGAGAGAACAATGACACTCTCTTGACATGGGAGAATACATATCTCTCTAAATAAATTAGGAGAAAACCTCTCAAAAGGAAACTAAATACTTTTTCTTTTTCTGCTCACTGGATGACTTCATGAATTATGAATGATGGACGCTTAATTTATAAGTGAGCTCCTTTGCCTCTAACCATTTGTTAATTAAAGGTTAGAAAATTCTATTCTTGTTAGCCATAAAAATGAGAGGCCGATAATCTTAAGGAGAGAATTTTCCACCTGCCTTTTCTAAAAGAGAAGAATAGCTTTACTTAATTTTACAAAAGGCTGAGCCTCTCGTTTTCACCAGTTATGTTAGTGCCCCTCTCTCCGTTGACAACTTGGATGGCAGCAACTATATTATACATGGGCTTCGGATATCAAACTGTGGCTCAACAGCCAAGGCTATGAAGAGCACCTCACCATGAAGCTTGAGTCTGTGCTCGAGGCTGACAAATCCAGGTGGTAAAAGATTGATGCCCAATTATGCAGTGTCATCAAATCCATTATTTATCCCTCCATAAGGTAGATCTTTCGCGCTCATATTACCTGTGAGTCTGTTAGGGAGCAGGCCAAGGTTCTTTACACCAATGACACTCAACGACTATATAGGGTGTGTCATAACCTCATGGGCGTTGTTGCTCCTCAAAAGTTTGATGGCCCTATGTCGGCCTATTTGGGGAAGGTTCATGGTGCTCTCCACGATTTCAATGAATTGCTGCCCCCTACTGATACCTTGGCAGAAGAACTTGAGCAACACAGTACCTTCTTCATGCTCATGACCTTGTATGGTTTGCCTCTGGAATATTCTGCCAACCATGATCAGATTTTGAGTTCTCCTACTATTCCTACTCTGAGCACAGCTTGGTCCACTTTGCTCTAGGATACAGCCAAGTAGCCCTCTGATTCTGTCATTGCTCTAGCTTCGATTGATACTTTTGCCCTTGTCTCCCAGAGCACCAATCATGGTCATTCTCGTTCTGGCAACTCAAGTAGAGCCCGTCCAAAGTGTGATAATTGCAACAAGCTAGGTCATACCATTGACAAGTGTTGGATTTTACGTGGCCGTCCTCCACGGGCTGCCAATTTTGCTCACATTGTTACACTAGATCCACCTGAGCCCTCTCCCAAACCAACCACATCTACGGTTGCCTATGCAGATTTTCTAAAGTAGGTTGAGCTACATCAAGCCTCTAGTTCCAATGCATTTGTTGAGCACACTGGTAATGCATTTGCTTGTTTCTCTCAGTCACCATCCTTAGGTCCATGATTCTAATGCCTCTAATCACGTTTCTAGTAATAAGCACCTTTTTTCCAAAATTTCTAAATCTAGTTATTTACCTATAATCACTTTAGCAAATGGTTCCCAAACACGGCCACAAGGGATTGGCACTATCCATCCCCTCCCTTCCCTATCTGTTGATTCAGTACTTTATGTTCCTGGGAGTCCTTTCAATTTACTATCCATTAGTCGTTTAACTCGATCTTTAGATTTTAAAATTACATTAACTAAAGACTGTCATTTTGCAGGATCGAAATTCGGGATAGATGATTGGCGCCAAATGTGAGTTCAATGGCCTCTACCAACTCTCCGCCACCTATCGTGTTTGCTCTGTCACGGATTCCCCTCTCACCATCCATGCTTAGTTGGGTCATCTTAGCCTTGCCAAACTACAGTGAATGGTATCGAGCTTATCTAAGTAATCCAGTTTACCTTGTGAGTCGTGTCAACTTGGGAAACACACCCTTAGTCTATTTCTCGATAGAGTCTGTCGTCGAGTTACGTCTCCCTTTGCTTTAGTTCATTTTGATATTTTGGGTCCTAGTCGTATTGAGTCTACTTTAGGATTCAAATATTTTGTTACTTTTATTGATGACTATTCTTGGTGTACTTAGTTATTTTTAATGCAAAATAAGTATGAGTTGTTTTCTATCTTTCAGAATTTTTATAATGAAATAAAAACTCAATTTGATGTTCTAAATTGTACTTTGCATAGTGACAATGCCCATGAATTTTTATCTTAGCCCTTTCAACATTTTATGGCATCTAATAGCATTCTTTACCAAACATCTTGTGCTTATACCCCTCAACAAAGTGGGGTTGCTGAGTGCAAAAACAGACACCTAATTGAAACAACTCGAACCATCTTGCTCCATGATCGTGTCCCTTTCCATTTTTGGGCTGATGCGGTTCTTATTGCCTATTACTTGATTAACTGCATGCTCTCTTCTGTGCTTGATAACCAGGTACTCCACTCTAGGGATGGCAATGAGGCGGGGCGGGGACAGGAAGTAGCCCTCCGCCCCTGCGGATGAATATCCGCCCCCTGCCCCCATCCCATATCTGCACGAATACTCGTTTC